>CM061529.1:36266092-37651092 GCA_030068015.2 Neoceratitis asiatica
GAGTTTTATTTGCATTGAATTTTTATTATATACTCAACATATGTAAATTTTGTTTATAATGATTTTTGGGTTTTAGTTGATTTTCGTGCCTTCTAATCATTATTAGTCAGTAGAATGTGTCTTTTAAACATTTGTAAATAACAAAGCAATTTGTGTTATTTCAGAAATGCTATTCATACGAGGTCGGTTCAAGAACGAAAATTATTTTATTTTATTTTATATTCATTCATTCATTTCAAATTTGTCCCATGCGAAGAATTTACTTTCAGAACACTTGGGCCAACATTTTACCAATCCCCGAAGCAGTGATATGTTAAATATTTTGGGGTATGTGCTTCGGCTCTTTCAGTGATTTGATTTTTGTTTAATTCATTATTCGTCTCAAATCACCAACTTTTCAAGATCTCTTCAATATTGGAAGCAGAAAAAAGTCGAAAGGTTACAAATTTATTGAATGATGACGGTGCCCATTTTTGGACAAAGAAACAATGATAAGTGAAAAGCATCATTACCATACTGCAAACGCCATGAATTTTGTTTCCACAATTTTGGCCATTTTTTTGTTTCATATAAGTGTAATACCGTTTATTAATTGTACGCCTTGTTGTAAGTACTACTACTATGGACTACGTCATTATTATTGTAGAAAACAGTGAAATTTATGGCGATTTTGCTTTGGTTTCAATGTCATAACTATATCACTATGATTCGTGTACAGTTTTGATACTTTTAAATAAATCACTATCACTATTGACTCTATTAAACAATTCCTTAGCGCTTCGAAATTCATCAATTTTAGAAAGAAATGGGTATTTCTATAGAAATATCAAACGCAGGTAAAAAATTTAATGTTCATAAAAGTATGTATGTTGTTTTAAAATATTTTCAAAGGGAATCTAGAATCTAGTGTAAACTTACTTTTAGATTAATTCATAGCGCATTTCGAAATATTCTAATGCAAAGTCAGAGAAGTGCAAAGGTTTGTTTTTAACATTTCTATTCCATGTTTTGTTTGATTTTAATAACAGACATTATGCGTTGATATTCACTCTGTTAATTCTCGCTTTAAATGTAATTATGTGAATAAAGGAAAAATTTAAAAAGAATTATGCGTTTGTCTATTATGGTAAATTTTTCTTTGAGCTGCAGTATATTTAAATGTCACGTGCGACATTGGAAAAGAGCATTCACTATTACTAAGTCAAATGCATTTTTACAATTAGAATTGTGTATAAACAGCTGCTTTAATTGCAAATAAATAAAAATAGAAAAATATTTTGCTTCCAAATAGTTAGCGCTTAACTTTCTTTGCTTATATAAAGTTTGTAGCGTGCGACATTGCAAGCGTAAAGAGTATAAATACATTATAATTTTTTAAAATAAAAATATAACAATATGAATAATTATGACAACACCAAAAACATTGTTGTTGTTGTTGTAACTGCAGAAAAATTCCCCAAATTGGGCTTCGGGGAGTATTGTTTTAGTGAGAGTCTTTGGCCGGGGAAAAAGTTGGATCGTACCGGTATAAAGACCCGACTGTCGGGGAAACTACTGGATTTTCGTTGCCGCTTACGACAGGCAGGCCTACCGCGGGCATATTCTTGAACTCTTAACCCGCAGGGGGTTTTTGTTTCACACCAAAAAAGTACCTGCCTGTGGTCGTTAGATGGTACTTCACAGCTGTTTGTTTTATGATTGGTGAACTTATGCACAATAAGGACATGATATTTATTTTTGTTTATACCCTTTAATCGAAATTAAAAAATTTAAGAGTAGATCTTAAAGATTTTAATATATTCGGTTGAAAACTGCACTCGATTTAAATATAAAAATATTCTTTTTTTTTTCAAAAACAAAATATGGTCTGATACAGCTGGAAAAACTAATTAATGTTATTGAAAAGTGACCTGAATAAGCATCTGGGAATTACAGAAGAGCCTGCCAAGTGAAAGAAATTTGCTCGAAAAATAAAAAAAGGTGTTGTCTTAGATTTTCATAAAAAAAACTACATTACGATAACTTTAAAGCTACAGAAATTCATAGCACTTGATCGTGAACATATAGAAAGGGAGAAATTGAAAAACAAAAATGAGTTAACCCGGCGCACACGTAGCCTCATGGTTTAATCATTGGTTCGTTCTGTGGACATACCAAGTTCGGATCCAATTCGAACAAGGGTGTCTGGAAAGAAGTCTGATGAGGAAACGTGGTGGTTTCCAAAATTGCTATAACTACTACCGCTCAGACTGTTGTTGTAATTTTTCCACTTTTCCCAAAAACAAAATATGGTCTTGGTATGTACAGCTCGAAAAACAAGTTAATAAAAATATTTTGATCAGCCCTAATGCCTAGTGCGCCACTTTTTTGAGGATTTCGAATTTTTTTAAAATAGTTAATATTAAAATTTTGGATATGAGCATACTTCGTGCGATAGAGAAGTCTATAAAGAAGACTTGCACCAAATTTCAAGTAATTTGGCTCAGTAGAACTTGAGAAATCATGGTTATCGTTTAAAAAAAGACAATTTCGAGAAAAACACGTTTAAAGCTTCGCGTACAGGCCGGACCGGCTTGGATGCCGCGTCAGCAAAACAGTTATATCTCCGAAAATAATTTAAATTTCGCAAAATCCTTTTAGGGACATATTTTTAAAGTGTTATACTATGCAAAAAAAAAATAGATTTTTTTCAAATTACTAGACCTAGGGCGGTTTAATAAAAGTCCTTTGTTTTTACATATGTACATACATATATAAGATGCGCACTTTTTCCTTTGTTGAAGATATTTATTTATAAATTGCATTTTGGATGCGAAAATAAATATATTTAATATATTAAAAATTATTTATAATCCTTTTATGCATGTTTAATTACATAAAAAAATTGAAAAGAAGCATAAAAATTATGATGAAAAGAATGTCGCATTCGACATGTCGCGTGCGACAGTGATAAAAATTAAATAAAAAACAATCTACGAAACATTTTAGAATGAAATAAAAAAGTTCTTCAGATAAATCCAAGCGAAACCATTCCAAATTAGCCGCTTTGAAATATTCCCAGAAGTTTTGCTAAAATCGGTGTTTGATTTGTTTGCTTTAAAAGTGACTTCTGTTTTTGTCGCATGCGAATGTGTTGCTTTTTATAATCATCTTTGAAACGAACTATTGACCTAAATCAATGTTAGCATCATTTATAGTGCTAACCAAGAGTTATGTTTACCCCTTATGTCAAAATGAAATAATGTTTTTTCATATATTTTATTCACTTTGAATACATTCGAATGTCGCATTCGACTTTAGAGATATGCTCCAATACAAATTTCTATTTATTTTCGAATAATTACAATACGGCAAGTAAAATTTTTAGATATTTTTCTCATCATAGTTTATTAATATTTTTGCATATGTTTTGTTGTTATGCCATTGCACGGATAGTAAAACCATGCAATCCGTGCACCGTAGCATGCATTTCATAGAGTTAGAGAGTACCCCTAGTATATATGTATAACGTACGTGAACACATAAATACATAGGTTATGAAAGAGTTCACATTCATTTATTTGTTCCATTCGTCATTGATCTATTTATATTATATAATATTCACGAATGTATTAGATCTATCATTAATGCTTATTTCATATAAAATCGCAAAAACAAATTCCTTTTTTTATTAGCTGCTCATTCAATACTTTTGGTTTCAATTCCATGCGCTTTTATTTTTCAATGCAAAGGCTGGCAGCAAATGACTTCATTTAATAATGAATATTTAATGCACACATACATTTGTACAAATGCGCCGCATAGATCGTTAAGGACAAAAAAAAACAATCAAATAAATTTTCAATTTCATTTCATTTCAACCACGTTGTTTTTGTTTTCGATCGTTTTGAATATGTATTGATTACCAAGCGGTGCAGTGGTATCACTGGTATGCAATTGGGTTAAAATGAGGCATTATTCGATTTTGACAGAAACGTTTAAATTTGTCGTGAAAGCATCAAGGTTAAGAAAAGCGCAATTATTTATTAAAATTTTAATCATTATTTTTAGTTTTGAACTTAAGCGATCATCGGATCCATTAATAATAATACAGTGCAACAAGATTTTACGTATTTGTTGAAACCAAATTCAAATAAAGGTTTACATCTCCAATAAAAAAACACCGGAAAGGATTTTTTACTGGATTTTCTATGTGAATTAAGCATAGGAAAATTGTAATAAAATTCCATACAATAATGGAATTCTTCTCGAAATTTATGATGTCCTACTGTTTTTTGAGTCGGACAATAGGTGGCACGTTCATTCATTTTTTGTTTTATTCAAAAGTACACAGGGTGATTTTCTTTAAAGTAGTAGGGGTTATACTGCTATTAAAGACTGAGTAATTCATTTTTGATATCGTCTTTTCTATGTTAATATGTCATGATCTGTCAATTTTTTTTCATTGTATTCAATAATGTTTACAATTTCACCATTGCAAGATATACGCAAGAATAACGCTTACAATTTATTCAACATTATTATCAAAATAATCGTTCTAGTTTTTGAGAAAATCATCTTCTCCGATGAGGCTCACTTTCATCTAAGTGGTGCGGTAAATAAACAAAACTATCGATTCTGATGCGAAATTATTCATGACAGTTTGGTGTGGTTTTTGGTCTGGTGGAATCATCGGTCCGCGCTTCTTTGGAAATGAAGCTGGTAGCACCATTACTGTCAATGGACAGTGGTATAGATCGATGATAACCAACTTTTTATGGCCACAATTGGAAGTAGTTGATCTTAACAACATGTGGTTCCAACAAGACGGGGCTACGTGTCACACAGCACGTCCAACAACCGAATTATTGCGAGAAAGGTTTGGATATTCGATTATTTCAAGAAATTGTGACATTGAATGACCTCCAAGAAGTTGTGATTTAACACCATTAGACTACTTCTTGTGGGATTATTTGAAGTCATTGGTCTTTAGCGATAAACCAGACTTTTTTTAAGCTTTAAAAGTCAATATCGAACCTGCTATTCATGACATACGAATTGATTTAGTAAAAAAGTGCTCAAAAATTGGGTTCATCGAAATCGTTCCTGCACAGGAAGACATGCAGGCCATTTGAATGATGTTAAATTCAGAACTTAATTGTATCGATTGTACTCCACATTAAATAAAAAGCATTTGAATTTCGTTAACAATAAGTGTGCTTTTTTTATAAAGAAATCATATCACTCTTATTGGAAAACCCTATATTACAGTTTTCGGCTGTTTGCAACCTGCAAATTTACATTGTTACTGCTGTCAACGTCACTCCGAGGATCAATTCTTTTATATGGTTCCGTCTCTGTATATTTCTGGTTATTGTTCATCATCGGTCCTCTTTAGGTAATGAATTTTTAAGCTCATGTTCACATCTAGTTGCTCAAACATTTTCAAGCGATCTTCCTTTCTCATCTACATCTTATATTGTAATCCATGAAAATAATTGACTTTAAAAAGAAAAATATTAAAATTAGATACATAAAATCATTTATTTTATCAGTAACATCTATAATACCTTCTTTTATTTTGCTTGCACTGAGTCGTGATCCAATAAACAAATCGGGCCTATTTTCCCAGTCACGCTTTTTTGTATTGGTTTCTTTTATAATGAACAGTTTTCCTGTACACATGGTGCTTAAACCATATTAAATTAATCACTTTTCTCGGTCTCTGCTTCCAATTCTATGGTTCTTCTTATTTGGCTGGGGTACCGCCCCATAACCGAACTAACAATAGTGTCCTAGTCGTTTCTTCTTTTAGCCGTGCGGTGCCAATTGGAGACACCAAGAACAGTCAGAGCCTTTTCTACCGGACCTTTCCAATGGAGTGGAGATCTTTTTCTTCCGCTGATTTCACCGGATGGTACAGCAACGAAAACTTTCAGAGCTGTAGTGTTTTGCTTCATCCGGACGACATAACTTAGCCAGCGTAACTGCTGTCTCCTAATTCGCTGAACTATGTCAATGTCGTCGTATATTTCATACAGCTCCCCGTTGCGATATTCACCGACCCCAATGCCTAGGGGACCCTGCATCTTCCGCAAAAATATTTCTCTTGAAAACTGCCATAGCCGATTCATCGGCGATTTTGCGCTATAAGGTAGGACGGGGTTGGTAAGCGACTTGTAGAGTTTGATCTTACTAGGGTTGTTTCAAACAATACGAAGAAATATTTTAATTCAATAAAAATAGTTATGAATTTAATTTAGGAAACAGGGGATACGAATTTCTTAAAAAAATATTTTTTTGTTTGGCTGAATTTTATTTAATTAAATTAATAGGCAGTTTACGTTTAGTACTACCAAAAATTAACGAAAAAAATGAAAATAAAAATGTTTTTGAACTAGACCTACATCCTAATCTTCGGACACTTCATTTGGATTATCAGGACCTTCAAAGGATTTTTTTTACTCGTACTTAGACAATGAGATTTTAATAATGATCTTGGGCTTTCAAAATCTAGGTTAAAGTTAATCAGTTCAAGATCAAAACAGTGGAGTTCGTTGGATAAAACAACTAGAGTCTCAATTTTTTTGAATAGACAATATTTTACGAGTTACTTTTCTAAACAAGATGATATAGAATTTTGCAATGAGGCTGATAAATTTTTTTTGGAAAATTCTGATGGGTAAAAACTATTTATTGGCACCTCGAAGAATAGTTTGAGAGGTGTTCCAAAATGGTACGAAATACGCATCAGTAGTCACTGCATTAGCCCCAAACGTTTAAGAAAATATCAACAAAATAGCCAAATATATTGCTCTAAAAATTAATATTCTCAGTATCTATGGAATATTAGTTGCTACACTTTCAGAATTGCAAGGAGAAGACACCTGGTTTTACTATTTTAATGTGAGTGAGAACAATCGCAGAAAAGACAAACAATATGAAGTGAAAACTTGCTCTCAAATAATAAGCTTGACTACTGGACTTGGAAGTGTTACTCAGTGCCTAACTTCACATAAGGTTGGGACTCATCAAAAGGTATGAGCAAGGTTGGTATAGCCCTGGATAGCTAAGATAAATTTAAATATCGTCGAAATTGAAAGCAAAAAAAGAAGATTCGCAGTTGAAGCTTTTAATTCAAAGATTAAGTTGTAAAAAAGGGTGATTCATTTTGAGGTTACCTACTAAAAAAAAAACAGAAAATTTAAATTTAATAGAGAATGTTTATTATCATTCAAAAGAAAATTATTTGGCATTGGTTTTTTGAGCATTATCTCTGTCAAATGTTGGCCGCGGCTACGTCTCAGGTGGTCCATCCGTTGAGTCCACCTTTCGATAACTCTTTCGAGCATTCCGACTTGTGATGGCGAATGACACTCGTGTAGTTTTGCTCCAAGGCCTGAATCGAAGCGGGATTGTCCGCATAGATTTTAGACTTTACATATCCACACAGAAAAAAGTCTAACGATGTGATATCACACGATCTTGGTAGCCAAGCGGTCGACCTAAAACGTGAGATTATCTGCTCGCCCAAGAGTTGTCTCAATAAATTCATTGATTAATGCGATGTGTGGGAAGTGATGCCGTCGTGCTGAAACCAAATGTAGCGGAGATCACGAGCTTTAATTTCGGGCATCAAATAGTCGGTTATTATGGCGCGACGATGACGATTTACCAGCATCATTTTTGAACAAATATGTACCGATGATTCCACCGGGCCATAAACCACATCAAACTGTTGTTTTTTCTGGATGAAATGGCAGCTCTTGAATCTCTTCAGGTTGCTCTTCGTCCCAATTGCGGCAATTTTGCTTATTTACATACCCATTGAGCCAGAAATGTGCCTCATCGCTGAACAAAATTTGGCTCCAAAACATCGGATCTTCTTGGAATTTTTCAAGAGTCCATAGAGCGAAGCGGTGTCGAAGGTTGAGCGGATTCAATTCTTGTACAAGCTGTATTTTGTATGCTTTCAATTTAAGATCTAGACGTAAAATGCGAAACGTCATTCTGATCTATTCTGGGCCTCAATATGGGTAATGGCGTTGCGAATAGTATGCTCTTTAAGCCGATTATGTAGACCATAAATTGAGCGAAGTGCGCGAAATACATCCTTTACAGAACGTGAATTTTCGTAATCAAGTTGAATGATTTGTTGTAATCGTTGTTCAGGCGTAAGTCTTTCCGTGATAAAATGCCAAACAATACTGAACAAAAATAACTTGACAGCTTGACACGACGCACGCGTGATCTGTCTAATAACGGCTATTGAAAAAAGTACATCTACTTGGATCAACCTTTATAATCTAATAATATTGAATATAAAATGCTATACGCTAGGCAATCCTTCTCAGAAATGTCAACTACAAAAAGCCTTTTAGACCTTTAAAACTCTCATTATAGTATTTTGCTCATCTTCTCTTTATTATTTATTTATTTTTAATTACTTAAAATAATAATAAAAATGTGGCAACGCTTCTGAAAAAGATTTTCATCCGTATACATTTTTATGTCCTTTCAGGTTGGTATCAATTTCTGTCTTCAAATTATGGCGAGCCTTGGTAGAATCCGCTTCATAATCTTAATGATTGTAAGAGAAAAGAGAACTGATACCATTCTACTTGTGATTAATTTCATTTCATTTCTTCTATTGTGTGGTGTATTATTGCGCAATATAGCCCACAACAATATTGACTAAACACCTCCTTTGGCGATACACATTCGAGATCAGAAGTGAATGACATTTACATTTTTTTTTTCATTTAATTCGCTCCTGTAATTATTGCAGGTGTAGGGGGTTTACGAGTGTGAAGTATGTGTAGTATTATGCAGTTTGTCACGTAGACCACACTTGTACACAACTATGGCAAAATTGATTGTTTAGACGGAATTTCAGATCTCTGTGTGTGCTGCCGCCACGAATGCCAGTTTCTCTGTTTAATTTAATTGTTGCCGTCAACAAGTATTTAGCTGCCTACATGTGTATGCCGGGATATATGTATATATCATGTCTGTAGGGGCGGAATCAGCTGGGAGAAATGGGGCACATTTGCTTCTCCGTGAGAAGCTGTAAGGCTTATGGTTACTTATATATCGTAAAAAATAATGTTTTTGAAATAAATCGAATTTAGAAATTTGCCAAGGAATCTTTCAGGATGAAGTCATATAAAATTGCTAATAAATTTGAGTTAAATTTTTTAGTGCCATCTAGTGTCGAAATTATTTTGCCAGTCTTTGTCACTTCGATAACAATTTTTTCACTAATTGACAGCACTTGATCTCAAATATTATACCAAAAACATTAACTCCAGATATGAGATATAAAATTATTACCCTCTTAGGAATTGTTTCTGGATCCGCCTTTGATATATACATAAATACAATACAAGTAGATAAATGCAGTGGGGCTTGTTAGATGCTTATTTCCTGTCCTCGTCGTCAGCTGCTTGCTTGCTGCTTGCAACAAACGCTTTTCAACGATTTCCTCAATACTGAACAATTACAAATTGACAACAAAATAGATTTCAATTGATTGTAATTGAGCGAGAGCAAATAAAATGATATGCGGAATGGAACCACTGACATATTTATTTAATATTTGGTTGGAGAATGGAATTTTTTACAAACGAAAAATATTAGAAAATTGTAGTTATTATAGGTTTTTTTTTATTGTTTATTTATTATTTTATTTACTTTAATTCTTTGTAAATAACAAACTTTTAAAAGAAACAAAATCAACTATGCAAATGATAAAAAAAAATATTAAATTTAAAATCAATTTATGGAATTTGGGCATAAAACAGTTGGCATCACTTATGTCACAAACATTTCCTTCTCAAATTCACGCTATATTTTCAACATTTCTATTACTTACAAGCCTTTCGTAAAAGTAGGCATTCTTTAGTGCTCGTATGAGCAATAAGTCAAGTATCTTTACCTAGAAACATTTATAATTTATTGTCCCAACATGTATGACAAACAAACACACGCACATACACACATACACACGCACACACACACACACCCACAAACAAAACGAGACAAATTCATCAGACATTCTAACAATTCAATTAACTTGTGTCATGTCAATGAGTTTTAATCGGAAAATTACTTACAGAAAAGCAAAACTATTAAGGAAAATTAGATTTAAATTGAATTGCTTGAGCTGTCAAGCAGTTAAAGGTAAATGTGGCAAACTGTATAGGAGAAGAGGGTTGCAATAGAATAAATTTCTAGAATTGTATTGAGTTAGTGCTTGAAATATATAATGACAAATGTATATAAGCATTTAAAGACTTCTAATGAAAGAAAATACATTATAAAATAAAACGTCAAATATTTATAAATCTATATAAAATGGATAAAAAATTTATTGCCGAAATGCATGTACGAGCAAAACTCGAGAACGGACCGATTTGTCTAAAGTTGATCTAGAAGCATTTGTGAAAGTTTAAAAGGTTAGAAATATTCGGTAAGTGAATCATGGACCGACTTATTCAAAAAAAGTCGCATTTATTTATTATATTTATTTCGATTTTCTTAAAATTTTTTCCCGGAAACGGACCAGCGTCTGACCTATTCCAAACTATTGTATATATTTTTCGATTTACTTGAAGCTTAGTAGATAGACAGGTTTTCACTAAGATAAGTTTGAAAACTACTTTTCTTTCTGAGAAGTACACCAGGGTTCGACATATTCGAAATTTTATTTACGGTTCGATTTGCGTGAATGATTAATTCCAGGATGTGGACCGATCTAATAGAAAAAAAATAAAATTATTTACTCTTCGATTTGGTTAATATTTTGGAAGATATGTCTAAATAAAAAATTGGACCAGGAAATAAGTTCAATTTGCTCGAAACGTAATAACACGTTCCTTAAGTGAAAGGGATCAGCGACAGACTGACAAATATTAAAACGATTTCGATATGAGCATAGATCGTATGTAGTTATACTCATTGCGTCATGTTATATTTCTATGGCCGAATGGTATTTTCGGCCTTTTTCGTTATATTGACATTTTGGTGAAAGACATTGAGTAGCGATTAAGCGACACGTACATACAAATACATAGCTAGATCAATAATATAGGTTTTCCAAAAAGAGTGATATGATTTCTTTAAAAAAAAAACACTAATTGTTAAGGAAATACAAATTGTTTTTATTTAATGTGTAGTACAATCGATACAATTAAGGTGAAATGGCCCCCACGACTGCTTTTGCAGGAACGAATTCGATGAATCCAAACTTTGAGCACTTTTTCCACTAAACCAATTCGTATGTCATGAATAACAAGTTCAATATTGACTTAAAGCTTGAAGAGAGTCTGGTTTATTGATAAAGACCAATGACTTCGAATAACCCCACAAGAAGTAGTCTAATGATGTTAAATCACAACTTCTTGGTGGCCATTCAATGTCATAATTTCTTTAAATAATCGAATCTCCAAACCTTTCTCGCAATAATTCGGTTATTGCACGTGCTGTGTGCTACGTAGCCCCGTCTTGTTGGAACCAGATGTTATTAAGAACAACAATTGGGGATATAAAAAGTTGGTTATCATTGCTCTATGCCTCTCTCCATTGACACTGATGGTTCTACCAGCTTCATTTCGAAAGAAGTACGGACCGATGATTCCACCAGACCAAAAACCACACCAAACTGTCAATTTAGGTGAATGGAATGGTTGTTCATGAATAATTTGTGAATTTTCTGCGCACCAGAATCGACAGTTTTGTTTATTTACCGCACCACTTAGATGAAAGTGAGCCTCATCGGAGAAGATGATTTTCTTAAAAAAATCGTTATCGAACTTTAGTCTAGTTGAATATATATATATATAACACTTTACCTTCCGAGAATTGCAAAAGTGCCAAATCACAGGAAATGGTTATGATTACTCAGAATCTCCGTGATAATCAAACCCACGGGCAATATGTAGAATAAAATGCAAGTAGATAAGCTCATATTGCACGGGCTCGCGCCTATAATCATCAGCTTAAATTAGACAAAAATGTTAATGGATTTCGATTGCATTCAAATAAATCTCTTTAAGAATTTAACTCTCTATATTATATATATAGAGACAAAGTTTCTACTTTTAAATAAGAACTCAAAGTCAAAGTTAAGTCATAATAAAAAGTTTTTTAAATTTTTACTATAATTATCGGCTAGTATTAGGATACCAAATCTACGCAATTTAATGTCTGATTAGCACTATCGTGAACATATTAGCAGTGCGACTTTAAATTGTTTTTTTTTTTTTTTAAAGAATTGCTGAGTATGTTTTATATTTAAGTTAAGTTTATTGTTTTTTTTTTGTGATCTGTCTTTTATTCTCTTTTAATTAAAATATATTTGGTTTTGAAATGTATTAACTCTCTTGGGTTACTGAAGAAATATTGTTTAAATTGATCTAAAAAATTACTGAAATTGGCTTTGGAAAAAAGTTACGAGCTAGAAACTTGAGAATTCTTCATATTTTAAAGTTGAAGCTAAAAAACAACACTATCCTGACATACGCTGACTGACTTCATGTTAAAATTCCTAAGAAAAGTTATTCTACAATAAAATTACTAAATTATTATTTATTCCTCCTTCTTGAGCATTACTTTGGTATAAACACAATTCTTGCAATTAACTACAGTTGTAAATTATACATATGTACATATGTTTAGCCATGGTTGTTGAGCGTTATACAATGATGATGACATTGACAAATGCTCGCAAGTCAAACGGTAGCGACAAAGTCGAGTTACCATTTTGTTTGTATGTAACTGGTGTGCAATTACTATACTATATGTATGTATGTTTGTATATTTAAGCATGTATTTACAACAATGTTACTAAGAATTAGTATAAGAATTGGCAGTGGAGTAATAATGGTAAATTTTCACGTTAGCTCGTATGCCTTCGGTCAAGAGCTTTTGCGTGGATACACTATTAGAAAATGATTTCCGCAATTAAAAATCTTTTTTTTTTTTTTTTTTTTTTGGTGTGCCGACATATGTATTATATGGTTTTATTGATTTTCTTATTGTGTATGACATTGTATGATTTGTGTTGTAATTAAATATTTCTGTTGTAAAATGAATAGCAGGGAATTCAGTCATCACCTTAATTTAGTAAATCGATTAAAATCTAAATGTTTAAATATTTCGCTCAGAAGACTTTGAATACCTTTTAGCTTTGAATAAAAGTGCTTTAAAAAATGTATTAAACAATTTTTTAGTGATATATATTTTTTCAATGACTCACTCTATGGCTCCGATGACGGTAGGGAATAAAAATGATTTACAAAATGAATATCACGACTACGAAGCAACAAGTAAGTCAACATAAAAATTTACTAGGATAATAAATGAACGAACGAATATCTTGTGTGTTCATAACTTATAACTTTTCATATCTTGTTTTTCATAACTTTGACTGTTATATGTTTCCATACTCAAAGACGGTTAAAGTGAAATGAAAGTTTTCGAAAATAAAGAGGTCGACAATATTTTTCTGATGATTTAGTGAACCATATTCTTCTTCACCAAATTTTTGCTACGTAGGATACTGTAAAAACCTCTGAAAGCTGTAGAGCTCTCATTCATCCGGATGACATGACCTAGCGAGCGTTTCTTAATATGCTCACACAGAGCTCATCGCTTCATCAACCACCGTATGTGAAGGCAAATTGACAAATATTTTCAAAGTGGCACCTATTGGCAAGAGTGATTTTGAGTTAGATTTCGAGCCTGAAAATACTGTTAATGTTAACGGTACATACGAAATAGTCCACATCTTCAAAGTCGACAGTGACATGGGTGCCCAAATCGGAGACCCTAACTAACTGTTTGTTTTATGACTGGAGATATAGCATGTTGTAATCAGATCCAACGGCCAACATTCTCGATTAAGCTGCATAGAGGCTCATGCGTGTCTTGACTGCGAAGAGTTAGTGGCCCGAGTCCATGTTGGGATCTTAGGGCATATGTAAATCTAAAACAATTGATACATGCCTTCTCTCTAACTCAACATGGGCGATTTGGTCAAGGACTTTTCACTCCGGAGGCAGTTAGATTGTATCTTATAATTTACAGTCTCTCTCTCTTCCGTCGCTTTAATATCGATTGTGTGTCGCTTTAATATTCGTCCACCGGGGTGTACAGTATTAATTGACCACAGGGTTTCTCTATTATCGCTACACCAAAAATTTTCACTTTAATATATAATTTTACCTAATAAAATTCTATGAATTGCTTTTTAATTGAACGGAAATATGATATTATACATTACAACACAGCTTTACTGTTCAACTACCTGACTGTAACTGTAATTATACCACTGCTTAAACCACAAACACTTTGCTGCTACCAAAAAATAACCACAAATAACCACCACCCTGAGAGCAACGCGAGTACTCCATGCACGTGTGAAATGTATACTCCACGCGGACAATAGAGTAATCCAAAACCAATCATAATCCATACTAATAATATGGTCCAATTAACATTGTAATACCCTGGGTCTTCACCATATAATCCACATCTGCATAACATCCGAGTACTCCTTGGGGGTACTCCTTGAACAGGGTGACAATCTGTTGAAAAAAATTAAAAAAACGGGACTAAATACCTTGGGGTGAATGCACAATGATGCTTAAAAAATCATTCGAGGATTCCTGTTGGAGATTTCCGTAGAAGTCTTCAACTAATGCGGCAATGCATTGGTATTTGTCAAGAAGAGATTTTAGACAAATATTCTCTAAACAAAAAAACAAAGTTTGTTAAGTAAAAAAAAATATATATTGAAATATTCAAAAAAATTTCACTTCTTTCAATATTTTTGCTGTAGCGAAAGACGCACAGGTGTACCGCTATTTACTATTATAATATATAACATATTTCCATTTGCGTATTTGTTCTATTTTCATTTGAATATAGTATACATACATACATGTATTAATTCCAACTTTTGTACGTGCCAGCAGAGCTCTCCAACTGACTCAATTTCAGTTTCATACATTTTCAGTATACGAGTATGAAACTTACTGCACAATGACAACTTCGTGTAGTGATTGCGATCGTTAAAACACGAGCAATTATCGGTTAACAACAAACTGATGTCGATACGTAAGTTGGTTCACAACCGACACTACAGTGGATTAATCCAATAGGTGCTCCAATGGAGCATATGGTCCATACCCCGCAGTGAAAACATAAATTAGTATATAAAATTCTAGTTAAATACTAGTATGAGATAGGTTGAAATTATACCAGTTCGTTATTTGTATAGCAGTTCATCAGTAAAGGGAATAATCATAATTTTCACCACCACACCATACATACATATGTTGTTGTTATTTTTAGTTCGCCACAGCTGAATTTCATTTCATAAAATTTCTATTTTATTTTTGGTGAATTCCAAATGCAACATATGACAGTTCACTGGACATCGCCATGTTAAAAATATCACTTGCTTCCACGAAAAGTGGTTGGAGGATGAACTAGTTAGTGCAAAATACAAACTAGTTGGATTCTAGTTAACAACTAGTATTTTTCGTTTATACGTACATACGGATATGTAAGATCATTAAATTTTTGTAGTTCATTATATTTGATTTAGTTTACTATTTTGATACTTAGACATGTACATGTGCATATGCATGTATTTATATTTATATTTTATTTGTGGGCTAAAGCATTTTGTAGAAAAGCAAAAAAAAAAAAAAGCGAACAAAAAAGTTGTTTCTGTGGCATTTTGGCGGTTGATTCCGCACAGACATGTTGGCGGCAGCAACAGAGCAAAAGCATGCAAATACATTTTTACGAGTACACAGGTATGTGTGTGTACATAACATGAAATCAACAACAAAAATGAATATTATAGCGTAATCAAATATATGTATGGATGTACGCACATATCTTTTAAAACGTCCATTTACATGTATGTATACACATATATACATGCGAGTATGTGCGAGTTTTTAAATTCAAAATTCTTCAAAACATGTAAAACTCAATAATAAGCTCTGTTCATTTGTTACATACATACATATGTATATTTACTTGCATATCATTATTTAACTTTTGCTTGTACATATACATATTAACGTATAAGTACAATTATTTGTATATATGCGTGTATATATTTATCAATGTACATAGTCATATACATACATACTCGTAAGTAAACAAATTGACAATTCTCTTGTTAGTTCATTTAGTTTACATATTTCATAGTATACATACAAGTAGATATGTTACGTATTGTTGTTGTACAATCTATATTTATAGTCGCAATACATCGCCGTCTTGCCTCCCCACTTTTTTGACGCCTTTTCTCTACTTTGCTTCTTGATCCCGTTGATTTTGTAATTCACAGAAATTTTTATTTATTTTTTGACGATTTTAAGTGAAAAATTTCCACCGTCAAGACGAAAGAGGAGAAAGTGTTTTCAACAAAATAGTATGTATGTATATATGTGGTAGAGCTTTAACTGATTATTTACTAAATTCTTAAGAAATTTCACAAAATTTTCTTCAATTATGTAAAAATTATGCTAAATAACTGAAGGTTTAGTTAGTGAAATTAAAAAAGTAATTATCGAATATATTTTTATGATGCTGATTGATTTTCAATTTGAACTTGGCTTCAGCACCACGCAGCATGTACAGTCTTTATAAAAATACTTTCGTTTTCACTACACGTTCTAAAAATCTCTCAAATCTATCCACAAATATGCTTTTTCCTCTACTTATTTTTTAGCACCTCCTAGCGGACATATTTGTTGAATTGAAATTTCTCAATTTATGACCTTTAAATAATAATTTCGAATATCTTCTTCATCTGTGGCGTAGGCACTGCTAACGCGATTATAGCCGCATCGACAATAGCGCGCCACTCGTTCCTTCTCTTTGCTGTTTGGCGCTAGTTGGAAATACTAAGTGAGATCAGGTCGCTTTCCACCTGATCCTACCAATGGGGTGGAGGTCTTCCTCTTCCTCTGCATCCAGCGCCAGCGGTTATATATATATATATATTTGGCGCTTTGTAACCGCTGAAGCGATTTTCGGCCGAGCTCCTCCTCCAATTCGTGGTTTTGCGTCTTGATGTTTTTACCAACAAATGGAGGGACCTACAGTTTATTCTAAGCCGCCTCCGAACGGCTGATGGATTTTTATGAGGAGCTTATTTCATGCCAGAAATACACTCGGAGGGCTTGACATTCCTTGCCGAGGGGCGACCGCAATTATAAATTTTTTTTCTATCATTTTGGATGTTGCTCGAACCTGGGCTCGAACCCAGGCCTTCCGAATGTCAGTGTCAGCGCCAGCGGTTACTCCATCGAATACTTTCGAAGCTGTAGCGCTTTCAGCCGTTCGGACGACATGCCCTAGCCAGCGTAGCCGCTGTCTCTTGATTCGCTGAACTATGTCGATATGTCGATGTCGTATAGCTCTTACCGCTCATTGTTCTACGATATTCGCCACTGCCAACGCGCAAATGACCATAAATCTTCTGCAAAACTTTTCTCTCGAAAACTCCTAAAGCCGACTCATCGGATATTGGCATCGTCCAGGCTTCAGCACCATATGTCAGGACGGTAATGATTAGCGACTTGTAGAGTTTGGTTTTGTTACGTCGAGATAGGACTTTACTTTTCAATTGCCTGCTCATTCCAAAGTAGCACCTGTTGGCGAGAGTGATTCTGCGTTGGATTTCAAGGCTGACATTGTTGGTGTTGTCAATGCTGGTTCCCATATACACGAAATACTCTACGACTTCGAAGTTGTGACTCTGTCAACAGTGACGTGGGGCCAAGTCGCGAATGCGATGACTGTTTAGTTGATGACGGTAGATATTTCCTCTTGCTCTTGTTCACTACCAGACCCATTCGCTTCGCGCTATGTCGAATGCGATGACTGTTTAGTTGATGACGGGAGATATTTCGTCTTGCCCTTGTTCACTACCAGACTCATTCGCTTCGCTTCTTTGTTTAACCTGGAGAACGCAGAACTTATGGTGCAGTTGTTGTGACCAATTATATCAATACCAATAAGAATTGGGCACTCTTTTAGAAGATTGTACCTGGTCTATTTAACTCTGCAGCTTGTATTATTTTCTACAGCATTAAATTGAACAAATCACACGATAAAGAGTCACCTTGTCTGAAAACTCGCTTGCTATCGAACGGCTCGGAGAGGTCCTTCCCAATTTTGACTTCGAAAATAATAGGTCATAAATCGCACTTCATTGTTAATGCGACTATGGCGACATCTAGCGGTAAATCAACTAAATTGGCCTATAAATATTAGTTACAGTAACAAAGAAATTTAATAAAATTCGGCAAAACGGGTTTGTGCAAAAGAAGACCCGGCCAAATTTTGTTGTGGTTTTCTGTATTTTGTTGAACCATTAATTCGAGATTTTCGATCAGCGCGATCCCTGGTTCACCTCACCGAAGAAAAAATAGTTTCATGTCAATCCTAGCAAAATGATATCTATGTATGTATACAATTTCAAGTAAATTGAGCTATAAATACGAATTTTGTAAATAGGTCGGTCGCGGTTCTACTTACCACCAGTAGAAAAAAAAATGTGCTCATGTTAATCCCTGATCTACTATCCAGAAGGACGAATTGTTTGATTTATTTGAAATTAGCTTCATATCTTATCGAAGCACAAGAAGACTACCTAACACTATGTATAAGTATGTACACATGTGTTGGACGAAATAATAGAGTTGAAGAACAAACTCAAAGGCAAAAAGGAAAACGGAAAATTTTAAATTTTGGTGAGAATAAAATTTGAAATGGATATATATAATAGTAAATTACTTATTTCTCTCTTTGGATTATTTGTATGCACAATGGATTTTAAAAAATCGTTCGAAGATCCTTGGTGGAGATTTCTGTAGAAGACTTCAGCCAATCGGCAATGCATTGGTATATGTTAAAAAAAGATTTTAGACAACTATTCTTTAAACAAAAAAACAAAATTTGTGAACTTAAAAAATGATTGAAATTTTAATATTTTAAATTTTTAATATATTTTTAAATATTTTTTTTGTTGCGTGTAGCGAAAGACGCACAAAATTTAGTACTTGGACATCTTTTCGACCACCGATTGACTTCTATAGCACTCTTCACATATGTTCTATGGTTCTGGCAAATGAGAGGAGCAATTTCATTCAAGTCCGTTTCTTTTCCAATTTCAGTAAAACATTTAATTTTGTGTTAATTCAATGGATGGTACGACGAATATAATTTAACGAAAGAAATCTTCCTTTTTTACTGTTTTACTATTGAATGGAAATTGCTTGGAGGATTTCATAATACATGGTTTTCCAATAAGTTGCTTATTTTGCCTTGGAACAACTAGAAAGCGATAACGATTTTTTTAAGAAACTCATATTCTTCGATGAGGCTCACTTTCATCTGAGGGGTGCGGTAAATAAACAAAACTGTCGATTCTGGTGTCAAGGAAATCCACAAATTATTCATGAACAACCATTGCACTCACCTAAATTGACAGTTTGGTGTGGATTTTGGACTGGTGGAATCATCGGTCCGCGCTTCTTTCGAAATGAAGCTGGTAGAATCATTAGTGTCAATGGAGAGCGGCATAGATCAATGATAACCAACTTTTTATACCCACAATTGGAAGAAGTTGATCTTAACAAAATCTGGTTCCAACAAGACGGGCTAAGTGTCACACAGTACGTCCAACAACCGAATTGTTGCGAGAAAGGTTTGGATATTCGATTATTTCAAGAAATTGTGTCATTGAATGGCTCCCAAGAAGTTGTGATTTAACACCATTAGACTACTTCTTGTGGGGTTATTTGAAGTTATTGGTCTTTAGCAATAAACCAGACGCTCTTCAAGCTTTAAAAGTCAATATTGAACGTACTATTCATGACATACGACTTGATTTAGTGGAAAAAGTGCTGAAAAATTGGGTTCATCGAATTCGTTCCTGCAAAAGAAGTCGTGGAGGACATTTGAATTATGTTCTATTCAGAACTTAATTGTATCGATTGTACTTCACATTAAATAAAAAACACTTGAATTTTCTTCACAATTAGTGTATCTTTTTTATAAATATTTCTTTCATATCACTTTTATTGGAAAACCCTATATTATTACATAAATTGTTTATTATATTTATTTTGCGGACAGACCTAGTATGATATTATTTAATTACTAATTAAAGTATAATTGTTATTTTATTTGACAAACACAAATGCAAATATTATTATATAATTTTACGCTAGAATTTTACATAAACACCTTCTATAAAGCAATACATAATTATAAATATTTATTTAAATGAATTGGGTAACAGGTTTAGAAGCCGTGAAGGTTGTAATTGAAATAATAATTAAAGATATATGAAAATTATATAGACATGTGACTAAGCAACCTGTATATGGAGTTTATTAATAAGACAGTTATTTAAAAATAAAATTTCAAACACTTTTCTAATACAAAACAACTAGAAAGTTCTTGCAAACGCATTTTAATAAACCTATATTCAATTTATTTATGTATTTAGACTTAAATTACAATTAAAAATAAAAAAATAAAAACACAAAACTAAAAAAGTCGGAGAATCAAAAAATAAAATCGAATTATAAAATTAAAAAAAGAAAAGTAAAGTAAAATAAATAAACTAAAACGAAAAAAAATTAAGTAAAAAGAAAAAAAAAACAATTAAAAAAATGAAAAAAAAAATTAAAATAAAAAATAAAATAAAAAATAAATTTCTGCTTAAAGTTTTAATTTTATATTTAATTGACGCTTTGTAAGCGTTTTTTTTTTTTGGACGAGCTCCTACGCGTGTTGATGTTTTTCCTACAAATGGAGGCACCTAAAAATTTTCCTAAACAATCTCCGAACAATTGATGGAGTTTTATGAGGAGATTTTATTTATGTCAAAAATACACGCTTAAAAGTTGAGATTCTCTGTCGAGTGACTAAATTTGCCTAAATTTCAATTTTATTTTGTATGACTTTCGTTTTCAGTGAATACCACAAAACAAATTGGTTACACATTCAGCAAAGACGTCTTCTATTTATAAATGCCAACTAAAGAAAAAATAAAAAAACCATTTCACTGCGAAACACTGAATGTTTGCAGTTTTTAACCAATTTCGAAAAATATATGCGACATACCTATATAAGTATATACGAATAAAATTAAGTACATTTATGTAAAGCGCTGTACATGCAACCATAACTATTTTTTATTTAGTTAAATTAGTTATACGAGGGTTGCATTATATATTTCGGGATTAGAGCACAAATATGAATATAAATAATCGAAAATCGCTTTACCGTCTTTCAAAATATTCCATATTAAGATCTATATGCTTTTGCATGCGTTTGAACCAATTGTCGAATCACTTTTCCCATTCTGATGCGAGGTATCCCTAAAATATGCGTGTTGAACGCTTCAACCGCTTCTTAAGCAACCGAAAAACGCTGAGCTTTCAGTTTTTTCTTTCGTACGAGAATAAAAAGCAGTCATACTGCGTAAAACCGGGACTATTCGCTGGATGACTCATTGAATCGATATTCTGAGCGATCAGGATTGCAATTGCAATTCTTTTCAGTGAAGAGTGATCCGTCTTCGACGGTTGGTTTTCCTGATTTCTTGGAAGACATACCCAGTTTTTCAAAAAAAGAAAAAAAAACAGGTAACCAATTTCTCGGAAGTGCTTCGTGCGCGAAATTTTGTTGTTGAGTTAGGCTCATCTTGAAACACCCATACAGTCGACAGCTGTTTACTTTTAGTCTTATACGCGTAAATCGACGATCCCACCTCTCACGATCGTGTTTCGAAGCAACGCTATCTTAATTTCTCAACATTTCTCTCGACAAATCGACACGAGACTTTTTTGAGCGATTGACAAAATGTATGGGATCCAACGTGAAAAAATGGTTTTTACGATCAAATGTTCATGCAATATTAAATGTATGCTATTCCCACTAAGGTCTATAGTTATCTCAATCTCACGGTAGGTCACATGATGATCTTGCAATATCAGTTTGCGCACAGCTTCAATACCTTCCGGAACAACAACTGTTTATGAATGAGCTTCAGGAAATTCGTTATCGAGTGATCTTGGACCTCGATTGAATTCATCATACCGTCGATAAACGCTGGTCCTTGATGGAGCACGATACGCGAAAATGTTCGCGATTTAACTACATTTTTTGGCCGAGATGAATATTTGAAGTTACTCGTAAACAACACAAATAGCGTTCTTATGTGAAGATGTTCTGAGTGTTGCCATATGGCAAAACTAGTGTTGCCAAATCACGAAATATATAATGCAACCCTCGCAGCAAAAGGCAACGGTGAGCACCTGCAAATAGGTTGTCATTGAAATTTTCATTTCAACATGCAACACATGCACCAAGAAGTGCTCCGCTTACGAAAAAAAAATATACTAGGTGTGTAGAACTAAAAAAATTTGAAGCAATCCAAGCAAAAGCATGACAAATTACATGTCAACAATGAAAGAAAGAAAAATTACATCATTCATGTCGTTGCATTCACATACATAAATCAAAGTTAGAAGATCAAAGCCAGATTATTCTAAAATCATAAAATAAACGAAGATTTAGTAGAACACGAAATTTTGGGATCATACTGTGCGTGTAATTGTTTGTATAAAATTTTTAATTACAACTTGGTGTATGCAAATTTCTGTCATTGGGAAAAAAATTGAATAAAAATTCGCCTCTCTGTTGATTGTATATTTGTATGTGGGTTTATTGCTGGCGTCAGTAGAAAAACAATTGATTTATGACGCTACGTGGGCGAGAAATTCATTTGGTTGAAATTAAGTATTTTAATTTTAAAGGTTTTATGAAAATTGTATCGCAAGGTATCTACTTTAAATGTCATCCGTATCCTGACATTGATCTGTAGATATATTACGAAAATAGTTTGATAATTTTAACTTTTTGAACAAAAGATAATTTTTTCGGTAAATAAATATTTAATTTCCCAAAATATTCATTCATTCTAGTGTTTTTCCAACAATTTTATTTTCGTGGTACAAAATCCTTACCGCTTGACACATTTTCCAGTTTGGAATTTTCTGTTTCCGGATGAAGGGAGAGAAAATATGTCAGAGAAGTGAACAGTGCAGGTCGTGCCCTGTTATATTTTTCTGTAATTAATGTGAATGACACCTCGTGCTTCCAAAAAAAACTGTGACCATAACATTGTTGAGCGATATTCCTTGGCCTTGGTGCTCGTTCACCCAGAGAAACCCCTGTCTTAATTATTTCTTGGTTTCTGGTGTGATTTGATGGATCCAGGTTTCGTCTACCATAATGAAATCGGACAAAAATTCGTTCTAATTGAGTTTGAGCATCGCCAAACTCTCCTTTACACGCTTGCGCTTATGGTGGAATATGAGCAATTGGTTCACCCCAAATACCTCATGTCCAAATATTCATATAAAATGATACGCCAGCTCTGTTGAGATTCACACTCATTTTCATTATCCGGTTGTCCAATATTATTCCATAGTTTTTATCAAATATTTGGAGCGTGACGATATCTTTTCGGTGTCGTTCAACGTACGTGTGCTGAACGACCACAACCGAAATCAGTAAACCACTTCTTAACCACTTCCCCAAAGTATTGATCAGGCTGTTTCTGGGTTCAGTGACGTATTTTTACATAATTATCACACGAGACCATCAGGTTGTCTGGTTTTCGACAGGATCGAAAAGTATTTTTCAAGGAACTTGGGTCGCGTGGCTATTACCGGCTAGACGGCGACAGAGGTATAGAAGGGTCTTGACCCTTTTTGCGTTCTCCACTTTTAACGTCGTATAGTTGGCTTGTGGAGATCTTTATGGCAACTTGCCTGCCAGAATATATCATAATTAATTGTCTTGCAACCGTAGATTTGAGCAGCCATTCCACGGCTTTCACGTTTGCAATAAGTTCTGCTTGAAAGACGCTGCAGGGTATGTTAGTCTCATGCTCATATGTATTAAGTCAGATTATCGAAGAGCGAATTACATTACATTTAGTTTGAGAAGGTGTCTGTGGTTCTCTGATTCAGCACGTTTGTAGTTTCTTATACGTTCCCATCTACTGATTTTGTGGAAAACAAATTGTCAAAGAGAGGAGCTCATCTCGAAACTGTGCGAAGTATAATGATTGGATGTGTGCTGTACTACAATTCTTCCAAGACTGAGTTGGGGAAAGTCGAGCTCCTATTATGAGGATAGCTGCAGAGCGCTGAACTCTCTATAGTATGCTCCAGAAAAAAAATTTTCGGGTGCCGGCCACCATACCGCGGCATCGTGCCAGGATATTTTTAACCACCGCTGCATATATCCAGTGGGCATTGTTAAGTTTTAGACCCCATTTTATGCTAATGGCGTGCAATTATAGCCTTTCTTGACTTTTTTTGTCGTATTTCGGCTCCAGTTGAGTTTGACATCTAAGATTCTACCGAGATATTTGACTTTGGTAAAAAGCGTGCCTTTTAGTATGTACCTCCGTGTTTTTGCTGGATTGATATCCATTCCATTGCCCTTGCATTATTTTCCCATCTAGAATTTGTGTGGGCTTCCTGTCGCTGCTAGCTCGTGTATTCTACTACAACACATCCCCCATACTGCTCAATTTCCGAATCAGCGTGTTTATTATGAGACACTACATCAGTGGAGTTAAATCTCCTTCTTTATGAACGCCTCATGTAATGTGTCTGATAATAGAACATGTTAAATAAGATTTCGCATAAAGGCTAACCCGGTTTGGATGCCGCGGCAGCATAAAAGCTATATCTACGAAAATAATTTAAATTTCGAAAAGTCCTTATAGGTTAGGCACATATTCTTAAAGGGTTCTACTATGAAAAATTAATTTTTCTTCCAATTTCCCCTGAAAAAACAGTCGATTTCTCAAAGAATGTTTCTTTCTCAATTTGGTTACTAAACATTTTACAAGATCGCCGCTAAACGGGAAACTTTTTCTACTTTATTTCCACATTTATTGTACATACATATATGGAAAAGTGCAAATGTGTAGGTAAATTGTAGTAGGCACATATATATAATGAGATAATTTTTTTTTTATCTTTAATTGAATATTTGTGAATATACTAATTGTGCTAAAATAAATTTGTGTCTTAAATAAATAAATAAAATAATACTAAAATTTAAGCGTCGGATCACGACGATTTGTGAGATCAGCCTGCATTATAGCTGCTGCAGGCTTTTTATCCGGCGGTGATGCTGGCTTAACATCCTCCACTTTGTTAGTGAGCTCAGTTATCATCTTTGGCGGTACCGTTATATCCAAACTATCACTTTTCTTATAATACAAATAACTACTGGACATTAGGCCGACCAAAGATAAGGTGATGAGCGACCAACGTAAGGCAGAATTGAATTTTAGACCACTGAAAAATATGGTTGAGTTAAACTACTTGCAAAATGTGTATTTAGTATTTTGAAAACTCACAGAAACAATGTATATTTTAGCATATTTGTAAATGTCTTATTCAGCGCCACACCCTCCTCAATCCAGAAGAGTGGTAAAATCATTTTGCGCAAATCCTTGACGGGCTCGATTTTCTCCACTGGTTCCACATCCAAATTGAATTGCAAACGCTTGGCAGCTTGAAATGGCGTACCAGAGGTCTATAGATGAACAAGAAGAAGCATTAATTTTCAATGTATATATGTATGTAATCGATTGCTACTGAGATTACCAATTCGAAATCAATAAATACTGCATGATCCTTTTCATTCGGATTCAAGCCATTCACCTGCTCCAGCAAACTCGGATCGGCATTATAAAAGTGTGGCATTGAAGCGATAATGGGCGCACCCACACAAGGTTCTAAATTCATTGTTCCTTTAACCGGACAAGATTCGATATCTTCGGGATCGTCACAGAAACAATGCAAACTTGGATCGGCCTGTGAAATAAAGAAAAAAATAAGTTGAAAGTTGCAGAAAAATTTTCCAATTTTGTCCACACACTATTTTACTTGTGTAGTGACTACTTCACTATATTTTTATTTACCTTTATATCGCCCAAGTCCATGTGATAACGCATTGCTGGCATGCCATGATAAGACGACTTACGCTTGTATACAGCGCCAAACGAACGACACAGATCCGGCGTAAAGGCCCACAGGCCCTGTTCTTTGGTCATGAAAGGCGAAAAAATCGTCGAGTCAGTACCGATAAATTCATTACACTCATCGCCCGGCCAAATATCCAAAGTAGGCTCATTACCGAAACGTATGACTTTGCCCAGTTTGCTGACATTCTTTACGCCACGACAGACAGTGAAACGACCGCTATCGGTGTGATTGTTCTTTGCAATATTACATGAGAAAATAAATTTTTGAATTCATGAATGATATAAGATAAAAATAACGCAGCGTTTCGTGACATCACGGCGAAGTTTTTTTTTACAAAAAAAAAAACAAAAAAGATCAAGCGACTAACTACTAAAACAAGCCCAACTGTGACGTCAACAAAACACTTGCCTTCAACTAAATCACTGGTTTTTCTTACATTTGCCATGAAGGAAAACAGAAAGTGTGTCTCATTCACTTGTTTCGCCTGCCTCACTTCTCCCGTATAGAATGCGGTGCATAGTGCTTTCGCGGCGAATTCCTCTGATTCACAGTTTACATAGAGACCACGAAAAAATATATCCATAAATTTCGCAGTGAGAATGGCTTTCTCGCCGGCGAACACAACTTTTAACGCTTTGGCGACGAGATCCAACATAGCGGCTCGTTCACGTTGTACAACAATAGAAATAGGCTGGGGGCAGAATAGAATTTTTTTTATATATCTAAAGTTTAAATTTTAAGTTATTGCTAACGCTCTTTTAAGCAATTCAAAGTAATTCTTAAATGTTTAAAAAAAAAAATTTTGCTTGAACATTAAATTAAAAAAAAGAAATTCTTCATAATAAATTATTTTAAACATTTATTTTTATAAAAGTTGGTTTTATAATTGAATTTTACTGTTTGTTCAATTTCCTTTTCTGTTTATTCATCACTCTTTTTCTAGCTTATATAATATAAAATATATTTAAAAATAAATATTAAAGGTAGAATAAAAAAAAGTGTGAAATGAAAAAAATAAATAAAATCAATTTAATTTATAAAAAAGATATAATATGGATATAAATGTATATTTTGTGCGATCATCTGCTGAAGAAAATAAAATAAAATATATAAAAATAAAAAATATGAAAATTTAAAAAAAAGTATAAACCATATTTGCAAATTAGATAATATATGTAAATTTGTTCAAATAAAATAAAATTAAATGATATAAATAAGATAAAAACCAAAAAGGAATAAATTTAAAAACAAAACATATAATAAAATAAATTCATATGAAATAAATTAAACAATAATAAATAAATTGAAACAAAAAAGTAAAAAGTTGAGAATGGAAATAAAATTAAACTAATAAAAACTTAGTTATTAAAATAAAATAAACTTCAATAAAAAAATCAAATAAAATTAATTTTAAAAATTTTAATTAAAAGTATAAAAAATTTCATAAAATAAAAAAAAATAAAAAGAGAAAAATAAAATCAAATAAAATGGAATGAAATAAAAATAAAATAAAATAAATTAAAAAAAAAAATGAAATAAATAAAATAAAATAAAATAATATATTAAAATAAAATAAAATAAATTAATATAAAATAAAATAAAATAAAATAAAATAAAAAAAAAATAAAAAAAAAATAAAACCAAAAAATAAAATAAAACAAAATAAAGTAAAATAATATTAAAAAAAATTAAAAAAATTATAAAAAAAATAATAATTAAAAATAAAAAATAAAAAAAAAATAAAAAAAATAAATAAAAAAAATAAAATAAATGAAATAAAAAAATAAAAAAATTAAATTAAATAAATTTGATAAAATAAAATAAAAAATAAATAAAATAAGAAGAAATAAAAAAAAATAAATAAAAAAAATAAAATAAAACTAAATAAAATAAAATAAAATGGAATGAAAAAATTAAATTATATAAAATAAAATAAAATTAAACTATATAAAACAAAATAAAATAAAATAAAACAAAACAAAGTGAAAAAAAAATAATATAAAATTTAATTTTATTTTATTTTATTATATTTTATTCTAACTCATTTTTTTTTAGTTTATTTTTATATTATTTTATTTTTTCATTCAATTTTATTTTATTTTATTTTTATTTTTCTATTTATTTTTTTTTTATGAAATTTTTTTTATGCTTTTAATTAAAATTTTTAAAATTAATTTTATTTGATTTTTTTATTGAAATTTATTTTATTTTAATAACTAAGTTTTATTACTTAAATTTTAAAATAATATAAATAAATATAAATAAAATAATATAAAATTAAATAAGATAAAAAATAAAATAAAATAAAATAATATAAAAATAAAAATAAAATAAAAAATAATAAAAAAATATTTAAAAAATTTAAAAAAAGAAATAAAATAAAAAATCAAAATAAGAAGAAATAGAATAAAATAAAATTAATAATATAAAATAAAACTAAAATAAATAAAATTAAATAAAATATATTAAAATAAAATAAATGAAATGAACTTTATTATTTTTAATAAAATAAAATACAATTGAATTAAATAATCTAAATTAAATAAAACTAATTAAAATTAAATTAAATTAAGCCAAATAACATAAAATATAACAAAGTCAAAATGAAAGTATTATAAAATTATAATATAAATAAAAAGGTAAAATAAAGTTTAATGAAAAGGTAAAATAAAAAATAAAAATTAATTTAAATTATGTATATATATATATATACATATTTGTAACCACCGAAAGGATTTTCTACAGAAGAATATAAAACAGAATAAATATAAAAAAATAAAGATATAAAATAAAATATAATAAATCATATATGAAAATAAATTATATATGTAAAATAAAATTGATTTATAAGCTAAATCAAATTATATAAATTTGCATAATTAAAATTAAAAAATAAAATAAAATAAAATTAACTGAAATTAAAATTAGATAAAGTATAGCAGTAAAATAAATTCAAATAAAAAAAATTAGTTTAAGTTACTTAAATAACGTAAATATAATCAACAATATTAAATAATTAAAAAAGAAAAAAGGAGAATTAAAAAATATAGAAAATATAAATAAAATTAACTTAGGAAAAAAAGTTACATATAAAAAAATCTAAATAAAATAAAATAAACTAAAACGAAATAAACCTAAATAAAACAAAATAAAGAATACAATATAATAAAATAGATTTAAATCAAACAAAGAACTAAAAATTAAAATAAAATAAAATTATTTAAAATAAATAAATTAAAATAAAATAAAGGAATGAAAATAAAATTAAATGAAACTTCAAAATAAAATAAAATAAAATAAAATTAATAAAAAAAAATTATTTCAAAATTTTTTTTAAAAATTTATAAAAAATATTTGAATAAAATTAAATTAAATTAAAAAATTAAATTAAATTAAAATTTAATATAACAAAATTAAATGGAATAAAACAAAATAAAATAAAACATAAGGAAAATTTAAATAATATATAGGACAAATAAATAAAATTATGGGAAATAAAACAACATAAACTAAAATAAAATAAAGTAAAAAATTAAATTAAATAAAATTAAATGATATAATATACTATTTAAAAAAACAAAGTTTACCACCAAATGAATTCTACTTTTTTTTTATATTTTACTGACTTTCTGTATCTACTCACCACCAGCAATGGATGCGGAATAGTTATTAACTCTTCACCGGTGAGACCATTAGAAGCTTTAGCGTTATAATAAAAAGTGTTTCGCATATTAAACGAAATTGAATCTTCCACCACATCATCGACTAGATCGTACTTGTCTTTCCATTCGCTAATATCACAAATGAAAAAATTTGGGTAATTTTTTTTCTTATTTGATATTTTTTAACATGCATTTGTTGTTACAATCACTCACTCGAAAACAAATGGTCCAACTTCTTGTAAATTAGGCTTTCCACCCTGAATCACCTCATCCGGATTGGTGATATTGAAAACATATATATAAAAGTGTAGAGGAAATGGTGTTTGGGTCCAGAGATCACGTATTTCCGTACCCGGTTTTAAGGAAACTTGCTTTGAATATAAAACGAAAATCATAAAAGTAAACAAGTTATTAACATGAGATTCGCAAAAAAAAAGTTTTAAAAATTATTTATATCTATTTTCTTTAATTTGATTAAATTTTTATTTTAGTTTTATTTTACTCTATCTTTCTATTATTTTTATTTAATTAATTTATTTTTACTTTATTTAATTTAGTATTATTTTATTTTATTTTAATTTAATTTATTAAATTTCATTTATTTTATTTTTATTTTTATTTACTTTATTTCATTAAATTATTTAAATTTGCTTTACACACTCTTTCTAATTCAGCCATTTAATTTAGTTCTATTTTTAATTGTGTTACTTATTATTATTTCATATGCATGTTTGCAATAAATGATTATTATTTAATTGCATTAATAACTTTTTTCCGTTCATGAGAATTTATAATTTAATTTGAGCAATTAAATTTATATGCTACAATTTGCACCTTTTTAATCATTGCTTTGAGTATTTTAGGAAAGCCAACCCAGCCAAAAAGGATACCAAAAATCATTGCTGACGCGGATGCGATCAATAGCTTGTTCCTTTGGACTTTCATTTTTATCTTCTTTGTTGTCAATACCAAATCAAAAAAAAAAAGAAACACTCAATCACTGCACAATTTTATCCGATTTCATAACTTTCTCAATCAAGTCCAAAAATTAAAAATAAATAAATAAACAAATATCCGAATTCGTGTTTTTATTTTTTCCTTAACGATACTTTCTCAACTGCAATCCTCGCTTTCTGCGAACATACTGAACGCGCCTATTTAAGTTTCCATTCATAGAACATGCAAACTTAGACGATAGATATTGTCCAGACGTCAGATGTCTATGTATGTTGCAAAAAATAACTTCATAAACTTACAACTGTGTTACAAAAAAATATATAAATATAGAAAAACATTCAAATCAAATTGCCGTAAAAAAATATTTAAAGTCGTCGTTTTATTTGAAAAATAAAAATAAAACATTAAAAAAAAATTACTTTACTCCCTATTTCGCCGCACATCCACATAGTTCATATAACAACCTGAGAACAAAATCATTATTAACTTAACTACCGCCAGTCAGTCAACCATTCAATACAACAGTATGTTGTTATTAATAGCCGATAGTTTTCGCTTGAAATTCTATTGTATGTATTTGCAATTGATACTTTGGCTATTGTATGGATATAACGATATTTTTGCAATAACCAATTGGCAAAACACGCCCCTTCGCCCCATAAGGCAAACTCGCACGCATGAATTTTAATGCTGAAAACAGTTGCATGCATATATATATATATGTACGTACATATGTATATATGCATGTATATACCACTTGATGACTTCTTGCCATTTTAAACCTGACATCAATTCTTATGATTAAGGGGTTGAATATCCTTACGCCCCTGGCTTTGACTTTTTAATTACTTATATAATAACATTATCTGTCATGTACTCTTATTTCATTGCAAAGGCAACGCCTACTCAATAATATTATTGTGATATTGAAAAATTTCTCATAATACAAATTGAATTTATTTGCAGTGATAATTTTATTGTTGCCATCTAATAATATTTTTTTAATTTCTTTTTTTTTTTTTTTTGGGTCTTTGAACAACTTTAAAATTTGTTTTATGCCTATTAATTAATTTTTCGGATGTGTACCGTTAGGGAATTTTGGATCAGTTTTTTTTTTATTTACTATTACTATTACTACTACTCAACATTGTAAGGCTCTATCAATATAATAATTGTGCTTAATTGCTGAAGAGAAATATACAACAACAAAATTTAGAATTAAATATTTTCTCGCTTTTGAAGTGTTTAGAATTTCTTAATAATACGTAACAGGTAAATTGGAGAGTCCCCGGCCTGACATATAAATGGCTCTACTAGAATTAAAACCATATAGATTTTTAGTTAGCCTAACCTTCAAAAGACGCGTGTATAAATTTGACAACTGTCTGATCAATAGTTTGTGAATTATAAGCATTTTGAGTGGAGCAACTTTTGTTATTGTGAAAAAATGGACAGAAAGGAATTTTGCGTGTTGATAAAATATGGTTTTTTGAAGGAAAAAATACAGTTGAAGCAAAAACTTGGCTTGATGACGAGTTTCCGGACACTGCCCCAGGAAAATCAACCATCAAGTATTGGTATGCTAATTTTAGACGTGGTGAAATGAGCAAGGTGGGTGTCGCGTGAGCTTCCTTTTGACCAAAAACAACCACGATTCAATGATTCGGAGCAGTATTTGGTGATGTTCAAGCGTAATAAATCCGAGTTTTTGCGTCGATATGTCCACCGTATTCTCCAGATCGGGCGCCTAGCGACTATTTCCTTTTCTCAAATCCAAAAAGAATGCTCGCTGGGAAAAAAATTTCGTCGAATGAAGATGTGATCGCTAAAATTGAGGACAAATCGTACTACAAAAATGGTATCGAAAAGTTGGAGGGTCGCTATAATCAGGGCATTACACTTGAAGGGAATTATGTTGAATGAATTTTAACAAAAACATTTTTTTCACTATGGCAGGCCGGGAACTTTTAAATTCACCTGTTATTATTGCAATAATATAGAACAAAACAAGCATTTTGTGACAAATTTGGCTTTGGAGCCCATATTAGTGACTTCGCCAACAAGCTTTTTCTTTAAGTTTTTTTAAAGTAAAGAATCGAATTAATCGATTAAAAATTTCGAAAAAATCAAAATATCAATATATTTTTCTAACATGAGAGAAGCATTCCCATTAAACTCTTAATGAACTGCACTGAAACTGAAATGAAAAATACCGTAAACACTTATAATTTTAGTGAAATTAATAGATTTTTGATCTAACCTATTTTACGCTGAAATTGATTGATTAATAACGTTAAAATAAAAAAATTATTTAAGATAATTGTATGTATGTCCTTAACGATGACTAAAAACTTAAAAATTCTGTAAAAATTTTAGGAAAAGTGAATTGCTCGAGAATAATCAAATAAAGAATACCAAAGCGATTGAACCAAACCAAATGAATAGTAATATATAACATCGCAAGAGTAAACTGACTGATTGTTAGAAAAAGTAAAATACTTTCTGAACAATAATGATCAAAGTCAACGTACAAAATTTCATGCAAATTGAACTTTCTCCCTTGATATCTGGTCATTCTTTGTCTAGACAAAATGCTACCTTTTGTACAAAAATTCAACGAAACCGATCGATATAAAAATGGGTCTTCATAAGCTGGGTATATTTCCGCTTCGTGGAAAAAATAAATTGAACTCTAAGGTCTAAGGTCCAATTTGTGGTTTTGCGACTTGATGTTTTTACCAACAAATGGAGTTACCTACAGTTTATTCTAAGCCGCCTCCGAACGGCCGATGGAATTTTATGAGGAGCCTTTTATTTAATGTCAGAAATACACTCGGAGGGCTTGGCATTCCCTGCCAGTTTTTAATAGGTCAGTTCACTTTCCACTTTCCACAAAAACTTGTGTTCCTTGTATGAATTTAGCGAAAAGCTACCTGTGTTCAAATAAATTGAACAATTATAGAGTTTTTTTTTTGGGATAGATCGGCCACAGTTCCACTTTCCGAAAAGACGTAAAACTCCACATTCCAAAAAAGGCAAGCAAAAAACTGATCTAATTAATTTTTAAATGAAGAGTTTCGTAATTGTTTTAAAGGAAGCGAAAAAAATGTTAATTGGTGATCTATAGGCTGGTTGTGTTATCAGTTCCCAGCTGAGTTGTTTTACTATTGACGGGATATCAAAGAGACGTGGAGTATGACTCAGTGCTTAAATAAATATAATAAGGTAATAAGTGGCAACTCTTTTCATAAATATGACTATGTTAAATATATTAAAAACATTTTATATTTTGTTACTCATATTGGTTTTTGTCATTATTTTTAACGAATGACTATGAAGAGATGAAATGAAAAACAATATTTAAATTTTAATTTAGAATTATTGATTCTTGGCAAACACAATTTCTCCTCGACGAATGATTAGTTGAAAGAATAGAAAGTTGAAAGAAAAATAAATTATATATTTATTTTTATGAAAAAAAAAATTGGTATATTCACTTTGGTCCGAAGTATGTAAGTACCAGAAGGAGAAGAGATGCACCCATCACAATTTATACCGTTATGATCAGAATGGCATCGTCTGACCATCTTTTTGTTTCAAAGCAAACTAATCTCTCAGTGTTTAAGATATTTAAACAAAATTTAGTATGCAGTTGTATTTCTGAAAATGTTTTAATTATTTGTATTAACTCGCCAGATCATTCAACCATATCGTATAGCTTCCACATAACCAATTTGTTCAGATATGGGATTTTGGGTGAGAAATTCGTCGAAAAAGCATAAAAAAATGTGAAATTTGGTATTCCCCATACGAAAAATAATAAAAATATTAATACTGAAAATTATCGAAATCGAAATCCAGTGGTAGCTTGAATTGGTCACCCGTTTTTTTTTTTTTTTGTGATAAAATACATGAAGTAACACCAATGTGTTTCTTCTTCAAGCGATTTATCGGACATACGCTCAAAAACTAAAAACAAAAATAAATTATATTATTACTTAAGCACCACTTTGTCCTTGTCTCCTACGTAAACAATGAAATTGCTACAAATTAGTTGAGTAATCGAATTTTCAATTGTTGTCAAAGAAACTACTTACTACTACAACATCTGTTTAAAATTCCACAATATCATACAAATAATGCCCATGGAATCTTAGCAAAAATAGTACATCTTGAAATTATAAATTCATAAAAAATAAATGAACCAATTTGCAACACCTCAATATGCCCGTTTTCCCCAAAGAAATCAATTTTTCATGCATAACCTCTAATGGAATAAAAATATAGAAAAATTTGTATTACCGCAGGTGGAATAGAAAAACAACCATGTGAATGTGATAGGTAATTAAAATGTTAAATATAATTTATTTGCGATAAAAAATTTATAAAGAAAAATATGGGCGTTCGGTATATGCATATACAATATTTAGAAAAGAGGAAAAAAATTTTAAAATCAGAAAACGAAATTTCAAAAGAAAATTATTTATCAAAAAGCTAAGATATATTTGAATTTTCGCTATAAACGTCCAGCATACTACTGTAAATATTGAATACAAATATTAATTTTTTAAACTAAATTTTCCATTCGTACAGCTTTTTGATTTGATGTTGCTGCGTTAATAATAATTCACTTCTTTGCTTATATACCATTTATATAAATAGATTTTCCTTTTACTTTTGAACTCATTTTCTTTAATTTCTGTTTTTACTTCTAATTTTCAATAATGTTTTACTCCGTTGGTTTGTTGTTGTTGAAATATATGTTTTCTCTCACCATAATTGCTTTTGCTCTCAAAACTCAATATCAGAAAGAAATGTGGTGTAGTTCCTCAGCGCTTTTGACTGTAAGAAACTGAGAAGCACAACAAGTGGCGTAAAGTAGGAAAAAAGCGAAAAAATTCAGGTATTTTTACCTACAGATTTTCTTCGGTTTACCTGCAAAATCGGGTCAAAAACGTGCTTTTTTTCATTTCGACGCATTACTCATTTCAACATTCACTCACCTACTCACCGATATATACATATATATATGGTATTATGTACATATATGTATTTGTATTAATACGTTAGTCGTGCAACAAAGCAACAACAATGCAACTTCCAAAAACCGGTTTATGTCACCTTTATAAAATATGCAACAGCGCTGCACAAAACATACCTGCCTGTGCACAGTGAGTTGGAATTTTAAGCGCAAACATCTTTGAAATTATTAAAAATAAAGAAAAGATAAAGATAAAATAAAAACATATAAATTATCAAATTGAGTTTCATCAATACTCTATTTAGACATTTATCAAGAGATCTTGGTTTCCTTTTGATTCGTTTTTAAAAACTTCTCATGGCTTTTATGAAATATCGAGTTTCTTTTAAAGTTTTCCTAAATGTAACGTTCTGATTTTTTTTATCTCTTTTCAAAATAATAAATACTAAATTTTTTTTTTGAAATTAATTCGAAATTCCTTTTCGTTTTCACCTGCTCAGCTATCGTGACATTTCCTAACTGTTGAGCTCCTTAAACTCGTTATATTGAGGAATCCTCAAAGAATTTCTGATAAGATAGTTAAAGCAAATATTTTGTATGGACTCGGCTCAATACACAAAAACTTTTATTTTTCAAGTGAAACAAAGAGTTGTGACTTCATACGAAAAAATAGCAATTTTTATTTTCTGCTTTAATATATAAGTATTTTGATCTTTCCTCTCCAACTCTTCTTTTTGAATGTGCGTAGATTTAGCCGTTTTTTTTTATTTTGTTTTGGTAGACCTTTATTAGAGACAGCAAGTGACCAAGTGACGCCCGATCGAGCTCTTTTTTTATCCTTCCATCAAAGTGGAGGTCTTCTTGTACAAAGCCTTCCACTGCATCGAAACTTACAAATATGGGATTTTTTCGCCCGTGACAACTTTTAATCGTTTAAAATATAAAAATGTGGGAACTCTCATCCGAAGCCTTTCGTTTTTATGCGGTGAGTTAGAAACTCTTCGCACAACGAATAGGGGGTGCTAGAAGCTACCTATCATAGGAAAATTTTTTTATCAATTCACTTGGCGGCCTCAGTAGCCGAGCGGTTAGCATGTCATATTGTCATGCGGAAAGACATGTGTTCCACTAAGATTCAAAAAAATGAATTAGGTGCCTCAATTTGTTGGAAAAAACACGAGGAGGTACATCACATGGGGAAGGAGTTTGGCGGAAAATCGGTTAGAAGCCGTCAATTATTTACATATACAAGTCTCAAGTAATTGACAGTCAAAACTTGCCTCTTTTAAGTGTATTTCTGTACTTATCTCCGAGCTTTCCTTCCTTCAACCCTCGCTAATCTTTGTTTTATTCGATACTGATATAAAACCATATTTTTATATAATTACATACAGTCAATCAATAAAGTAAGTATGCAGTTGCACCATAAGAAAATAAATAATAAAAAAATATACAAATCTTTTTGTAACAAAAACAACAGATTTATTTCTAAACAATATATTAGGAACTTCAATTCAGGTACAAAAGTTAACTTAAAAATTATATTTCTTTAAATAATTTAATCTTGAATAAAAATATCTTCAAAATAACATCAAAAAAGTATGTATGCAAAATCAAATTAGTACTTTTAAATTCATATTTTTATAAAAAAAATATTAAAATAAAATTGGTTTTCAATATTTTGTGGGGTTGCCTTTTTGTTTAAGGACCGCTTTTAGTCTCGAATTCATTGAATTCACCAGGTTCCCTGTCACGCTAGGCGGTATGTTCTCCCATTCTTCCGCAAGGATCTTTATCAAGTCATCCTTGCTTGAAATGCTGCGATTTCGAATCTGCTGGTCAAGATGTTCCCATAAATGCTCTATAGGGTTTACATCGGGGGGCTGAGGTGGTGTACGAAGTTGTTTCTTGACCTTATATAGGAGCCACTCTTCAACAATGGAAGCAGTGTGTTTTGGGTCGTTGTCTTGTTGAAAGACAAACGATTTCTGAAGACCAAGCTTGGCAGCACTTTCGTGTAATTTTTTTCCAAAATATCTCAATATTGAAAACGATCCATGATGCCGTCAATAAACACCAGTTTACCGACCCCAGTTGCTGCCATACAACCCCAAACAAAAACGGAGCCACCACCGTGTTTGACTGTGCCCATCAGATTTTGCAATTGAAGCACAGAATTCGCTTTTCGCCATACCTTGGCTCGTCCATCGGATCCATGAATATTGAATTTAGATTCATCGGAAAAAATAACTTTGTTCCAGAACGTTTTGTCAGCTTTTTCGTATTCTTTGGCGAAGGCAATTCTTTTTTTCCGGTTTACTTCGCTAATAAAAGGTTTCTTACGTATGTTGCGACCATGGTATCCGGCAGTTCGCAGTACCTGATGAATCGTTTCAGGATTGCACAGTTTTCCAACCTCATTTTCAATTTCTTTTTGAATCTTGGGAGCTGATTTTTTTTTTGATTTTCACGCATCTTGCGAACAATAATTCGCTTTTCTGGTGATGTAAATATGCTAGGCCGTCCAGACCACTGATTGGTTTTGGTATCTCCGTCTCGTTTATATTTCTCAATGACTTTTTGTACCGTTGCATGACTTTTACCAACAATTTCAGCTACTTTCCTCTGAGATTTTTTCTCTTTGAACGATTCTATTATCAAATCTTTTAGGTCCTGAAACAATTCTTTTCCCCGCGGTGCCATCACGATTTTAAAAACTCTTTATTAATGCTTGTGCTGAAATTTTATTAAAAACTGAATATTTCAATTATATTCAAAAAGAAAAACCAGCTTCTATGCTCTCTTACCTTTTCAAGAGCGACGAACCCAATGTACTCTACGTTTAGCATACAAACTTTAATGTATTTGAATTTATATGAATAATATTGACACATAGTGTTGCTCTGTACCAACTTAATATGCATGCGGCATGACGGTCTTTTTCCGATTTGGACTCATAATAACAAATACCATTTTCTGCGTCTCTCCTGACATACATTGGTATGTTGTGTTTTTATACCATTCAAACATATGAAATGGTAGAGTAGTGATAGACCCATACAAATTTCTACCCACAAGATCAGAATGACGGCTGAGTTGAGTCCACATTTGTCTGCGACTTCATAGGCGTCGTTATATGTGTTTTTAAAACTAGCGTAGTACGATATTTGTTGATATAAAGCGATTATGACAAATATAAAACTGTACTTTAATCCGCTAGGTGGTCTCTGAATTAAGATATTCCGAAAAACGCATCCATTTTTTCTTAACTCCGATGATAGAAGATTTTTTTCTCAGTTCAATAAAGCGTTGAAAATCACATGGAAAGTGAAGAAATGAATATCTTTCGAGCCAAAACTTTTTGAGCTTACCTTCATGAAAGGTGTAAAGACTTTGGGCATAGCCGTTAACAGGTTTTAATTTTTTTATATTTTTGTTAATTTTTTGGTGTTACATGAGAGCAAACTCAAGACATTTTCATTCTCCGTTTACAGTTAAAAGAGCGGCGATCTCTGCTGACCTAGCTGAACCCTCAATTAGGCGCTAATGCAACATACAAGTATGCCATACAGTATGGTGCCAGTCGGTCGATTAAGTAGATAAATACTCGTATATACCCCTTTTTAACTAATTACATATGTATATATGTATGCGTGTAAAGCAAGCGCTAATTGAAATGAAAAGAATTGGTTTGTTTATTGGAGAGAGTAAGAGCAAGAGCTAAGCCTGCTTACTTTCTATATACTCTCATGCATCTATTAATACATAATTGTATTAAATTTAAGCGTTCTAATGTTATTTCTTATTGTTTATATGTATGTTTGTATGAGGAAAGCAAATGACTTGTGGTTTCTTTTCAAGAAACAAAAAAGCCTGTTAAAATTTTTCTTATTCAATACTGAACATAGCATGCAGAGAGTTTGGGAGTGGCACAAGAGTACGCATCAACCAAAGCAGTATACAGTTAACACTTGTTCTGGCAAGACGTAACCATAATAACATTGTCAGCAGTTTGTTTACACAATTGGTTTCTGGAAAATTTCCGAAGGGAATATTGAAAATTATTTATAATTTAAGTTGTTTAGTCATTTCACAAATTCCCCACACATATGTACCTCACATGGGTCCGCGTGGTGTGGAACTTACAAGTGAGTTGAAAACACAGATCGTACAACATTACAATGACAACAAATCCATACGCGTTATTGCCAGTTTAGTGCAAAAATGTCCAGCAACTGTGCAGAAAGTCATTGAACGTTATCGTAATTCTGGTAGTATTAAGAATAAGATACGCCCAGGACGTCCACGTAAATTCGATCAAACAGAACAACGCCTGATACTAAAAAAAGTGCAACAGAATACCAAAATCAGCGCGCTCAAACTGCAGGCGGAGGTAGAATGTGAGACGGGTAAGTTATGTAATACGGAAACCATACGTCGTGTACTCTACTCCGCTGGTTATATTGGCCCGCTGATACATAGGAAACGTGTGGAATTTGCTAAGTGTTACATAGAACGCGATCTCAATTATTGGCATACCGTCATCTTCTCGAGTATATGCCATTTTCACACCTACGCAAATGCGCAGAAAAGCGCGCTTTGGCGCCGCGTCACCGCTGACTCTTCCAACACGGACACTTCCATAATCCACCATTCAAAACAGCCTGAGAATTTCATAACACTTTGGGGTTGTATGGCCGCCAAGGGTGTTGGCAAGCTGATTATATGCGATACAAAAATGAATGCTGAAAAATATTTTAAAATTCTACAGGCGAACGTATTGACAAGTGCAATGAAATTGGAACTTCCAGTCGGCGGTTTTACATTTCAGCAAGATAATGATTGTAAATACCGCACAGGTGCTGTACATGATTGGCTGCTATGTAAAGTGGGTAAAGTGCTGTGTACACCATCGCAATCGAGTGATCTAAATCCGATGGAGGAGATATGGGCTCATCTGGATTTCATGGTACAAAAGCGTGCAGTGAAAAGTGAAAAGGAATTGTGTGCTCTGTTGGAGAATGAATGGCTGCAGTTGGATGTGAATATAACCGAAACCTTAGTGACCTCTATGCCGAAACGTTTACAGGCGATATTAGAATCAGATATGCCAAAAGTGAAAAGAATTAGAAATAGAGCTTTGAAAACAAATTGAAATTAATTACACTCTATGAAAAAAAAAAGTTGTGAAATAATTTTTCAAAGGAAGAACTCATATGAAATCCAAAGCTGCCATTAATCAGTATATATTGAAAATAATACAATAATTAAAAAATATATTTAAAAAAAAGTACTAATTAAAATTGAAATTTAAAAAAATTTATTTCTAAATATTATGTGTTCAATCAAATCTTTTAATTTTGAAAGATGAAATACCAAAGAAACCGTAGCAAAGCCGACAGATGAACAGAATTTTTTTTTTAAATGCACTTTATATACGACATTACTACATATTTAATTAGTATAAAATATATACTAATATTATAAATTTAAAACAATCTTAAAGTATTGAATAACACTCTTTCATTTTGAAGATAGTTTTTGAATTTCATTTTATTGCCGAAGCTCAGAATTTTAAATATTTTTTTTATAATTTTTTACATAAAAAATAATAATAAATCTTTCAGAATGATTTTTACTAAAAAAAAACGTAAATAAACATTACCCAACTCTTATAAATCGTTTAAAAATAATAGTTGAAAGGAATTGAGAAATCAGAAATTCGCTCAGTAAAATTAATTACTAATTATTTTTAAAGAATAAAATTAGTTATTAATATTTTTCTTTAATAATTAAGATAATGTGATAATTTTTGCTACATAATTTAAAAAGCGTTTTTTTAAATACACATATTGTTGTAATATGTATGTTAGAATTTTGCCCAATCACCCGTCCATTTCGTAAAGAATTTTAAATATTTAATGATTGCATTTTATTGACATTTAAAAAAATAAATAAATAGATTTAGGTGTTATTTTTAATAAATAATTTTTATTAAAACGTTGTAATAAACCGTGCAATTAATTAAAATACTTTTTTTTAAATATGTAATAATTGTATCTTTTTGTTGAAATTTGGATAATAAATAATAAGTTTTAAGCTAAAACTTTTGAATATATTTTCTATTTTTTTTTGCTTATTTAATAATTTTGTATTTTTTTCTTAAATTTTTTAAATAAATCTTTGCACCCAATGTTCGAAATATTTTATAAAATCAAACATTTATAAAAATAATTCAGTTTCAGAGTATTATTATATATTTACAGTTTTGTAAATATTTTTTTTTAAGTTTAAATATAAAAATATTATTTTATGACATTAATTACTTTTAAAAAATTAAAAAAAAATAAATAATCAAGTACTCACACTTAAGCGCCCACTTCGGAAACATTTAAAAACATTTTTTGAGTTCTGCAAATCTCAAGCAAACGCCAAAGCAGAAATCTTGCCATTGTTTTGACTGACTTGCGATACCATGCGTTACCATATACGTTGCTTTGGAGAAATCAAATTTTTCTCTTGTTATGTTTTTTTTTTGTCATACACATAGACCATAAAGTCTGCGTTCACCCAACACATTTTTTAAGTAAAGTAAAAACATAACTAATATTTCAGTCGAATTTTTTACATGAATTAATTCATTGTATTTTTAAGTTTCAAATGCAAAAGCAAAAATTTTTATTTCCATTTTCATTTTCGTTATAACGGTATCTAAGTGTACCAACATGTAAACGTAGGCACCGCAAAGTCTGCGCTCAAGTTTATAATTATTTACAAAAGCATTAAAAAATTTAGAGAAAAATTAAATTTAATAATTTTTTGGATAACCACGTCGTTTTAATACCTCACTTAATCGGTTTGGCATTGAATTTACCAACTTATCTGTTTCCTCAGCTGTAATTCGAGACCATTCTGCCCGCATAACTCTTCGCAAAACGTCTTTACTTGTTGCTGACGAATTATTTTTCCTAATATATCCCAAAGGTGCTCTATAGGATTAAGATCGGGTGACTGATGAGGCATTTTAAGCTGTCTACGGGCATTGCACAAGAGCCAATGTCTGACTATTTGAGCAGTATGCTTCGGATCGATATCCCGTTAAAACCAAAACGTCGAAATAAGCCTAGATTCTTTGCATTTTGTTTCAAGTTTTTTTTTTTTAATGTTTAAATATCCCCATTTATCCATTGTCGATTCGATAAATTCAAGCTGACCTACATTACATTAGCCGCCTTGCACCCCCACACCATAATTCCACCACCACCATGTTTCACTGTGCCATTTTGTCTTTCAAGGGCAGTTCCTGATTTGCGCCACACAATTCGGCGACATTTTATGCCGAATATACAAAATTTGCTCTAATCCGAAAAAATTACTTCTTTACAGAATTCCGGAGATCTATTTATATAATCATGAGCAAATTCAATGCGCTTTCTTCTGTTGACAAGTGAGATGTAAGGTTTTTTTCGAGCGACTCTACCATGATATCCAGCTTTACGTAAAAATTTTCTCGCAGTTTCTGCACAAATTGTTTTCTGAAACGTTTTCTTTACATTGTCAACTCTATTTGTTGACGTAATTCGCGGGTTAACTTTCACCAGATTTATTATTTCCACAGTTTAATATTTTTTTTCTGACACACTAATTTCTTTCCCTTTGGTTTCCATTTTTTCAAACTAATATTAAAACACGTCACGACCTCTTTAAATGATTAATTAGAATAAAAGACAATAGAAAATATGCAAAAAGAAGAAACATCTTAATTAAAGGTAACGGTACTCTCAAATAAAGCAAACTGAACGCAGACTTTATGGTGCACTTAGATACCGTTATCTCGAAAATGAAAATAGAAATATAGGCTTTTGTTTTTACATTTTGAACTGAGAAATATAATGAACAAATGCATGCAAAAGATTTTACCCGAATTAACTATTTCAATTGCGTTTTTACTTTACTTCAAAAAATGTGTTGGGTGAACTTTATGGTCTATGGGTAAGCGATCTTTTCTTTCAATTTTCGACCTTCGAACACTCAAATAACGCTAAATAATATTCACTGTTGCTAGTATTTTCATTCTCAAGATAATCAGTGAATATTATTTATTAAATATTATAATATGAACCACGCGCATCCCTGAATACCGAGGCCATAATATTTTCAATATATAATTAAGTTTTCGGTTGCTTTGGATACGGTTTTATTTATTGCTACATATCGACGCAAAAATTACATTTTTTATGCTTAAACGTGGTAACACTAATTATGGATTTGTTCAACACGAAACCAACTTGTAGAGAGCTTTCCTAAATGGGAAAATTCATGCAGAAATAAGCTAAAACGTTCTTTTGATATCTTTACGATGTCAGCTAACTCACTCAACTTCCACTTTGCTGTGTTTGAAGCAGGGATCGTAATCATTATAAGTAAAAATTTTATATAAATGATTTTTAATAATTCCGAAAAGGCGCCTTACGGTGATCTCCATTTCGACGTAATGTATTTATTACCAGGAAAAAAGAAATAAATATGGTGGATTCTTCTAAACTATATATAAGTTATGGCGTTGAATGAAAGAATAATAAAAATTTAGATTTTTACCAAAATAACGTTTATTTGAAAAAAAAAAAATTCGTTTTCGACCGAAATTTTTGCTCCAAATTGTTAAAAAAAATGAAAATAGTTCTGTCTTCGGTCATGCCGAAAACTTTATACCTTTCATGAACATATCAAGTTTATTATATTGCATTCTAGGATTGAATATTAATTCTCATGTCTGAACAAATCGGTTGTAAAGAAGCTATATGATATAATCTTTCCAATTTCTATTTTTTTTAAAGTTATGTGTGTGGAATAGCAAATTTCATACTCCAAGATGCTTTTTTCTGACGAAGCTTTTTCCAAAGCCTCTTATCTAAAAAAAAATTGGTATATGGAAGCGAGCCATATTATATGTGCAATTCATTATGTATATATATATGTAGAATACCAAATTTCACGCTCTTAGATGCTGTTTTGACAGATTTCCGACTCAAAATTTCAAATACTCGGTCGTATATACATAGGCCGGTTCCGACAAATGATAATTTTCGTTGATTCCATACCTAAAGAATATTTTTAAGTAGATAGTGTAAGAATTTCAGACCAATCAGGTCAGCCAAATTTTGAGAAATCGACATCGGCTACTTTGAAAACACCATTTTTAGAAAACTGCGTTTAATTTTTCAGAATTGCTATAGTCGTAGTTAAAATCTGTGGTCGAAACGTCTGTTCCGTGAACGTACAACCCGTCACGTAACTTTGTGTGTTGGGTATGATGTGCACGGAAGGCTGATCGTACGCCTGTTACGATCTGTCATATGAACACAATAAAACAGTCGTTCACATACGAAAAGTACGTCATCCTAACGTTTACTTCACACTTGAAACGTAACATATCACGTAATTTTGTTTCGTATGAACAAACCATCCGTTCACGGATCAGACGATACGACCCCTGAATTCAAATTCGGTTATATCTCTGGAAATATTATTATTTTGACTTCAAACCGTCAGCATTGAAAAGGCTTGCCACATTTAAAAAAATATTTGCGATAAATTAAAATTGTAGCCAATTTGGGATGTTTTTTCTTGGGATCGTAATATTTGAACAGTCTGTATTTTACACTGCAGGTTGGCGCAAGAGTAGAGTTGTTTAGCTGCCTTTTCAGCTTCAAGTATATTTAAAAATGCAGAGCTATGCTGATTAAATTCTAAGTATTAAATACACATTTGCAAATTCGTTTCGTTTCTCTCCCTTTTTAATGCAAATATTGATTTTTCAAATTCTGGACATGGCAAATAAAAATAACAAAAAATAATAAAAATAAAAATAAAATTTTAAATTTACGTTTATAGCGCGTGACTTTTCTGGGGAATGCAATGTAGCTGAGCAAATGACAGTTCTAACGTTACTTGAAGCGAGATATATGTAAAAAAAAAAAATAACAAACGAAAAACTGTGGAAGTAATAATAGCAGCAAAATCGTCGGGTTTCAAGATAACAAACGAAAAAAATGCACTGAAAGCAGAAAATTAATATTAAAAATAAATAAATAAATAAAGCGATTGACAACAGTTTACTAAATATTTACACAATAATGCATTCAATGCTGAGTATTTGTATATAAAAAGTGCAAATGCTTGCGCGTTAAAAATAAAATAAATAAAAAACAATATCGATAAAAATGAAAACTATTAACTGTAGTGCAAAAAACTGCAAAATTAACTTAACGAATACGTGAAAATTAACTACGGATATATGCACATACAGATAAGCATATCTTAGTTGCATAAAAGTCAAACTGCTTTCAAAAACTCTTACGCTTCGTATTGTAAAATTGATATGAAATTGATATAAATCGAAAGAAATATAAACAAAATATATATTTTCCTTCTGTGTAATATCAAGAAATATGCATTTGTAGACATGCATGGTAGCTCATACATACCGTGGCTGACAAAAGTCTACAAACACTGCCTATTTTCGTTGAATTGAAAGTCCAAAAAGTTAATTGCAAAATTTAACGATGCAGTTTAATTCAACTGTTTTCCCTTATCATAAAAAACAAAAAAAAATCATTTTTTAACATAAAATAGTAAAGATATGATAAAAAAAACGTATATTCAACATTGATAAAAGTCTGCATACAGTACATACATAACTTATCTTAGTGAGAAAAACTTTGGTTAATATCAGGTAACTTGAACTTTTTAGTATTTAGTTGGTCCACGGTTCGCATCAATAACAATTTGAAGCCGTCGTGGCATCGAAGCTACTAAATTTGTCAATTATGAGGGAGTAATACTCTCCCAAGCTTCAATAAGACGTTCTTTGAGTAATGATGAGCTGGAAATCTGATTTTTTCTAATTTTTCGCTCTAAAATCTTCCAGATATTTTCAATAACATTGAAATCTGAGCTTTGAGGTGGTGTGTGTAGTTACTTTGGAGCAAGATAAAGCAATCAATCCTTAACAATATGGACCGTATGCTTTGGATCGTTATCCCGTTGAAAGATCCAACCTTTGCCAAGCTCCAAAATGTCCGAAGGCTTCAGATTAGCTTCCAAAAAAGGCTTATATTTGAACTGATCCATGTTACCCTCAATAAAAACAAGCTTTCCAACTCCAGATGCCGCAACCTCTCTCCAAACCATTACGTTGCCGCCACCATGCTTCACTGTTGGTACTATATTTTTGGAGTGCAGTGTTTTCTTTTCTGCAAACTTTTGCTCTTCCATTACTGCCGAATATATTGAACTTCGATTCGTCTGTAAACAAGACTTTTTGCCAAAAATCCATAACCTCGTCTAAATGTCCTTTAGCGAACTCCAAGCGAAGTTTACGATTTTGTGCAGATATAAGAATCTTTTTACGTGGCATTTTACTGTGGAAGTCGTAATCGTTCAGAACTCTTCAAATTGTTCTTGGATGGACACACTTTCTTGATAAGCTCGCAATGTTTTCGTCTAATTTTGGAGCAGTAACTTTAGGATCATCATTCACTTCCTTCAGAATAAAGCTGATTTCTCTTCGAATTAGTTTCTTCGGGCTGAAAATACGCGGTTTTTTTCCGTGGATTCATTTTTTTTTTTCCAAAGTTTTTTTACAATGGTCTGTACCTTTGGCGGACTTAAGATTAAAAAATTTTAAAGTTCACCATACGATTTGTTTTCTTTTCTGTGCTGAATAACCAAGATTCTGACGTAGTAAGAAAGGAGGACCCGCCATAACAACACAGCATATCGATATAACTGCTAGTAAACCTGTGGTGTATGTAGGCTTTTGTTAAGGACATTTTTGCGTTTTTTCACAAAAATTATTTTATTTTATGTTAGAGAATGAATTTGTTTTGATACATGTGATTAGAAAAGGGTTTAAAATAAAACTTTATATAAGTACCTACATTTATCAGCAAAACGATAGTACTTTCTACACAACGAATACAGGCGGTGCTCGTAGAATTTTGCCCGCCACTGTATGTATGTATGTAGAGATTTGTCATAAAGAATAACAAATGCCAATATATGTATATATATGTAAATTTGTATGACATTAACAATTTTTTGTTTGCCATTATGCCTTAGCAACAGCTACATTTGGTTAGCACTGTACTGTGCGCGCATTGCTGTTGTTGTTGCTATTATTATTTACAATTGTTGACAACACAAAAATGTGCCAATTTAATTTACATTTGAGCGAGATTTTTTTTTAGTTTTATTTTACTTTTAACGCCACAGTAAGCATTTCCATTGTTGACATCTATAATGCTAAACAGTGAAGTATTGTTGCACAGTGGGCTCGGTATGGAGCATTTACTGATTTAATATATATATATATATAGAAATATTTATCAGTTTTTTAAATTGTTAATAATATTCTATAACTTAAATCGTAGCGTAACTTGATCATTAATCCATCGTTCCAATATTCCCAAAATGCGTTGGAAAGCTACAGCCACTGTGCGTCTTCTGTTCCAGTATATATCATGTCATTCATTTGTAGCGTAGAAAACAATAATTTTTTCACTCAAATACATACACTACCCGTCATAAGTATACGCTCATAAGGTACGATACGACAAAGTATTGTTCAGTAAGATATTTAAAGTGTGTTTAAATATTTTTTATTGAACATTCAACACTTCATGCATTTTTGTAAAATGAAATCTTTTTGTGTTTAATATAAATTAATATTTTTACAATGCCACAGAAATGTATGCGTCAAAAGTTTACACTCATGACAAAAATGATATACAAAAAATTTGCTGTAAAAAAACTTTAGTCAGTAACGTGTAGGATATCTACGATGCTTAGGTTGGGTGGGTTTGAAAATTGAAAAAAATCTATTATTTTTCTTGTCTTGTTAAAATTGTAAAATATGTTTCAAATATTCTCCTAAAATTTCAAATCGATCGGAGTAAAATTCTAAGAGATAGGCCCTTTGGAAGTTCCGCCCATCAGGCCATGTTTGTGTCAATTTGAAACTTTAAAAGAGTTTATCTCAAAACTTTATTTTTTAAGTCGATGAACACGATTTCTCGAAAAGTTATGAAACGCTTTTGTTCAAATTTGGCACACATCTTTGTAATAACATTATCTAGTCATTGAACGAAGGATTTTTTTTATTATAACTAATTTTTTCGAGCCAATGTATGGCGAAAATTTGATAAAAAAAATGTGTTTTTTTATATGTTCAAAGTATGTCGAAAATTCAAATTTTAATTTTTTGTTTTTTCCTTCGTCCAATAACGAGATTGATCCATGTACTAGCGAAATATTTTTGGTTTTTTGATTTTAGATGAACCAATGAGTTATGCTGTCCACGGCGAGAGCATTTTCTTTTGAGACGTCAAGGGAGATGAGGTATCAACGGCTGAGTTTTCGGAATTTTAAATAAAAATTTCACATAATACTGTTTAAATATGTATCTTTGATATGGTGAACTGTCTGAATAAAATATATGATTGTATATATAAAAAAAAACGTAGCGTAAATCCCTTTTTTTAACCTCTGAAACCCACCTAACCCCTTAAGTACTTCTCTCAACATACTAGGCATGGAATCAACTAGTTTTTCCATTTCCGTCGACGAACTCTTATTCCATCCATCTTTTATTACACTTTTTAGCTCTCCCTTGCTTGTAATTTCTAATGTTTTTTGCCAGAATAGCCCACAGATGCTTTATCGGATTAAGATTCGGAGATTATGGAGGTGTTTTTAATAAAATTTTGGCCACAGCATGACTATCTCAGCCTTATGTTTTGTGGAAATTGCCAACTCCTCCAGCTACCATACACTGCCAAATTATCACCCTCTGTTGTTGTTGTTGTAACCGCAGAAAAATTTCCCAAAGTGTACTTCCGGGAATATTGCGGGAGTGACAGTTTCGTTCCGTGCTTCACCGTTGGCAACAAATTTTCCTTATAAACGCTGTACCTGACTTCTGTCACACAATTTTCTGATCTCTTATTCCAAAAATGCGTTTCTTTCGGTTGTTCCAAGAAATGTATGGCTTTTTACGTGCACCTTGGTAGCCGGCTCGATTCAAAATTCATCGGGCTGTGAACACACTAATTGTCTGTTGAAACCTTTGATCGCTGTTTCTCACTATCTTAGATACTCTTCCTCATAGATACATAGCTACGCTCTTATCTAACTGTGAGCTTTTGTGGACGGCTATATCTTGGTTAGGAAATGATAACAACTGTTTATTCAAATTTTGTTATTAACTGTTCGCGGATCGATGTTCATGACCTTGCAACAGTTCTTCCAATTTCTCTGTGGTGTTTGCCTTCCTTTCAAAGCTTAACTATTATCTTTCGCTTTCCAATATCTATTAATTTCTTTTAGACTCCATTGTCGAAAAATTTACATTTCTTATTCATATTTCAATCAAAATATCGCAAACGCAGTTAATTATGCAAAAATCAATTTTTATTTAAATACGAACACGCATAAAATGTCTTCAAAAGAAGTACTCAAATGCATTGAGCGTATTCTTTTGAAGCACGCTGCTTTGTGGTTTAGTGAAAAAAGTCCCGTTATTTTCAATAGCGCCTTAGTTAATTCAAACAAGTACAAATTTCATGCAATAATTTACAATATTTTAATGTATAAATATTACAATGAGACGATCGTAGATTTATGACGGGTAGTGTATGTCGAACTTCGTGTCTGAAAAAGTGCCAGGAGGAAGTTCTGCATCAATACTTTAAAAAGAAGAAAACAGATGCCGAAAGCCATTGTATTTTGGTCCAAACTCTAGATGAGGTGAACAAGCTTTGGCTGAGCGAACGTGCCAAATGTGGTTTGCACGATTTAAAAGTCAAGATAACGAACTGGAGGTATTACTCAATGAAGTTTGTCTCCGATTGTTAAACGCTACCGACAATAACTCTTCAAATTGAAACGAACTTAAAAAACGCCCGAAATTTACGACCACGCACGAGATTTCAATACCGGTTAAAAACTATTTAGAAAACAGCGGCTGGGATGTTTTGCCTCACCCGCCTTACAGTCCCGACCACCTTGCCCCTTCCGGCAATCATTTGTTACGGTCGATGTCGAACGACCTCACTGTAATACAGTTCACATCAGAACAGGGTATCAAAAATTGCCTTGGCCGCCAAGCCGGTGACATTTATGTGTACGAAGTGTGTTTGGAAATAGGAACAAATCACGGAAAAGTCTGTCGAATATGAAGTGTGTGTGTGTTTTTTTTACGGTTGACCGTACTTAACGAGCCTGTTTCGAATTAGGCGAGCCGTAATGTCTCTTCTGCGATGATTGAACCATAGCTTTGACGTCATTTCCGCAAATCCATATCCTTGTTAAAATATGTTTCAGTTATTCTACGTCGTCATCGACTTCATTCGGTGGCTCCTGCGCAACTTCCATTCGTCGCTGTTTTTGTTTAAAATCAACAATTTCAGAAAAAAATTTTCCTGCCACGTTTTCCATATCCAAAACATTCGAAAGAAAGTTATAATATGATCTAATCGATATGCCAACATTATCAGCGTCTGCTCTAATTGTGATTGGGGTTCGTTTATAAACAATGGTTGTTGATGTGCTGGGGCGTTCAGGGCGTTTTTCATCTTCAATGCCTTCGCTGTGTTCTTGGAAACGCTTAAACTTCACTGCTTTTTTTAAACAAACAAAAAACACATAAAATTCCAATCTAATGGAGAATGTTTATTATCATTCGAAAGAACGTTCTGGCGGCTACGTCTCAAAACGTGATGTTTTGCTCCAAGGCCTTAATCGAAGCGGGATTGTCCACATAGACTTTAGACTTTACATATCCCCACTGGAAAAAGTATAACGTTGTGATATCACACGATCTTCGTGGTCAATTGCCCGAAACGTAAAATTATCTGCTCACCGAAGTGTCCTCTCAATAAATCCATTGATTGATGGCATGTGTGAGAAGTGGTGCTGTCTTGTGGAAACCAAATGTCGCGGAGATTTCAGGCATCAATTAGTCGATCGCCATTGACGGTTACGTTCTCACCGGCATCATTTTAGAAGAAATATGAACCTATGATTCCACCGGCCCACAAATCACACCAAGCCGTTGCTTTTTCTAGATAAAATAGCAGCTCCTGAATCTCTTCAGGTTGCTCTGCGTCTCAAATTTTTCTTGTATATATACCCATTGAGCCAGAAATGGGCCTCATCGCTGAACAAAAGTTGGCTCGAAAACGTCGAATCTTCTTGGAACCTATCAAGAGCTCATAGGGCGAAGCGATGTCGCTTTGGAAGGTTGAGCGATTTTAGTAATTGCTGTATTTTGTACGCTTTCAATTTAAGATCTCGACGTAAAATTCTCCAAGTCGTTCCATACGTCAGTCCGAGTTGCTGCGAATGGCGACGAATTGACCCTTCTCGGTCTTCGTGTACACTCTCAGCTACGGCCGCTATATTTTCTTCGGGCGTGGTCTATTCGGTCGAATATTATCCAATAAAGAATTCTGGGTCTCAAGATGGGTGATGGTGTTGCGAATAGTACGCTCATTACGCCGATTATGTTGACCATAAGTTGAGCGAAGTGGGCGAAATACATTCTTTACCGAACATTCTTTTCGTAATAAAGTTGAATAAAATGATGAAATGCCAAACAATACTGATCAAAAATAACATAACAGCTTGATACGACTCACGCGTGGTCTGTCAAAAAAGGCTATTGCAAAAGGTACCTCGACTTGTATCACCCTTTAATATTAATTTTTACTTCTGAAGCGGGTTATTGCATATGAAATATAAATTGGATATTTTGCGTTTTCCTATCGAAAATTTACTGCACATAATATATGCCGATGAAAAGGTCAATTTTTTTCAATTCCGCTTTAGCACAATTTGGAGGGATCTTGTTTCGAATCTTCGCCAGACTAACATCTAAAATTAAAGAATGTTTATTTTTTCTTAATTGCGGTCGTTCCTTGCCAGGGAATATAAACCTTCCTGGTGTGTTTCTGACATACATAAATAAATTAAATTATATAATTTTAAAAGCTTGATTTTATTCTGCAAAGAAGCTGATGAATGCGCCTTGTCAGCTCTTTGCCGCCGTATTTGAATAACTCTGCCGGCTCCCGCCGCTTTGTTTTTTTTGTAAGCAGACAATCGCTGTTCGTAGTCGGGTGATGGAACGTCTTTACGATCGTCATCGATTGGGGTTTCAGGTTCACCATCTCCGCGGTTTTCACTTTCACTGCCATTGAGCAGGTTGGAAAAGTGTTCCCTCCATCCATTAAGTTATCTCTGGACAGCTGTCGCCAGATTACCTCCTTGGTTCCTACATGAGTTTGCTCCGGTCTTGAAACATTCTCTAAGCTCGCCGCAACTTCTTTTCTTTTTTCGTCTGAAAATGTGTCCCGCCTCCCTTTTCAGCTCTCACTATCTATCCCACCCCGTACCGTGTTGTGGTGGGTCGCAAAGTTGTGAGGTAGGTAGTCTGTTTTCTCTCCACTGGAGCTCGACATTCCTCAGCCAGCTGTTTTTCTGGCATTGTTGCAAACCAATTGTTTCCGAAGTTGCTATTTCGTTCCTCAGCTCCCTTATATCGAGTTGCTGATGAGTGCTGTCAGAGAGCACGTACGCCAACCGAGTAGAAAACCTGTTGACTGTCTGCTGTGATAACAGCTTTTCGACGTCTCATCGTTTTTACCGTTAGAAAAAGTATCAACTAAGCTACTAAATGAGACAAATAGAGCCTTGGAACTCCTGCTGGAAGTTGTTCAATTATTTAATGACACCGAAGAAAATCTTTCTGTTTAGTTGTATGTTGGGCTCAACAGGAAGCTTCACACTGTAAGCTCTATATGCTCTTACCTCATGCAGCCATTTTTCAATTAAAGAAATTGTATGGCTTAACAATTACTTCCATATTTACATACATATTTACATATATGTATGAACATATATGTATATACTTTGTTTCACTTTGTCAAGAGTAATTTCAGTTTGGAGCAAAAACTATGAAACTGTGTTAATGTGTCATTTAGTTTCATGATGAGTATACATACGTATATGCTAGATTACATATTGACAATGGAAAAATTTATTTCTACAAACAAGTAAATACATATAATTTTATATTTATATATACTTAGACTCCTACAAACATTTGTATATACATACATATATGTCAGTGTATGATTATGCCCTGAAAATATTTATGGACCATATGGTCCATTGGAGTACATATAAATATACTCCTCTGTGGCAATTTTTGGACCAACTCATGTTTTTACACGAACTTTGTGCGTCACGACCATTCTTCGTGTTATACCAATCGCAATCACTACACGAAGTTACAATTACGCAATAAGTTCTATACTCGTAAACAGAAAATATGTGGAAACGAAGCTGACTCAGTTTCAGTTTCAGTTTCGTTTCACTGTTGAGCTCTGCTGGTACGTAAAAGATGCGCAGAATTTATTATTACAAGTATTTCAATGAAAATACGTGAAACAAATACGCAAACTAATAGATATTACATATTTATTATCAATAAGTTTTTAATATTAATATAAATTTACACCATAAATAATATGTTTTAATAGCTTTCGAATATAATTTTTCGCATATACTCCAAACTATAATCCCCTGTAGGTACTCCATGGTGTACTCGGGTGTTTTTTATAGAGGTATAGAACTTTAAGTTGCAATAAAACAACGATGGGTTATTCGATTGACATGAATTTTATTTATCCGAAAGATAATCTTGTGGCATTACATTTTAAATATGATTTCTGGCATATGACCGCCACGGCTGGCGCGGATGTAGTCCAATCTGGACGTCCAATTTTCGATGACTTTTCCCAACATTTGTGGCCGTATATCGGCAATAACACGGCGAATGTTGTCTTCCAAATGGTCAAGCGTTTGTGGCTTATCCGCATAGACCAATGACTTTACATAGCCCCACAGAAAGTAGTCTAACGGCGTTAAATCACAAGATCTTGGAGGCCAATTCACAGGTCCAAAACGTGAAATTAGGCGGTCACCAAACGTGTCTTTCAATAAATCTATTGTGGCACGAGCTGTGTGACATGTTGCGCCGTCTTGTTGAAACCACATCTCCTGGGCATCATGGTTATTCAATTCAGGAATGAAAAAGTTAGTAATCATGGCTCTATACCGATCACCATTGACTGTAACGTTCTGGCCACCATCGTTTTTGAAAAAGTACGGACCAATGATTCCACCAGCCCATAAAGCGCACCAAACAGTCAGTTTTTCTGGATGTAACGGTGTTTCAACATACACTTGAGGATTACCTTCACTCCAAATGCGGCAGTTTTGTTTGTTGACGTAGCCATTCAACCAGTAGTGCGCTTCATCGCTAAACATCGCTAAAAGGGACGTAGTGCGCGATACGTTTTCCGCACAGAACCATTATTTTCGAAATAAAATTGCACTATTTGCAAGCGTTGTTCAGGCGTGACTCTATTCATGATGAATTGCCAAACCAAACTGAGAATAAATCACTTGACAGCTGTTAAATCGGTCGCCATCTTGAAAAGTAATGCCAACTTAAAGTTCTATACCTCTATAAAATACACCCTTTACTTGCGCATTTATCTTAATTAATTGTAACATTTACAAACGTATTGAATTTGTAATTGAAACAAATGAGCGGCGATCGAAGATGATGCCTCTTTTGTTGTTGATGTGGGACAAAAGAAAAGGGAATGTGTAGAACTTGGTTGATTTGAGTGTTTTACAATTAGCATGACAAACAAGGCAGAGAAAACAAAACAATATTAGAATACATACATACATACATTCGTACAAATATTTTTTTGAGGTAGAGCTGACGAAGAGGGTGGTTGATGATATCAGTTGACTTGCCCAGTGCATGTATCCATGTATCTTCTTCAACTCTACTTGAAACACATTTAGAGACATACATATGTACATGCATATATACGTGCCTACGTATGTATACACCAACTACTGCTTAGCCGGTTAGAGTAAATTACATGCAACATGTTGCGCTTTGCCTTATATGAACGAACTTGAAAATCTATTATAAACGGTTGGGTGGCTGGATTGGTTGCTCCACTTCCAAGCTTTAGCGGATATATAATTAATGTTTAGGAGTATATAATTTTAGTGTCAACATTTGTTATGCATGTAGGTTATGTCATTTCGCTTAGCTTATGTACCATATATTTGTTGGTGTTTGTGTATTTGTGGGTGGCTGTCGTACGGGAGTGTCTTTGATCATTTACTTAAATAGCAATCAAATTTAATTGCGCTCGTGGCTGAATTACGACCCTTCAAATACGCACACATATTATATAAATGGTTACATACAGCACATATGTTCCACTTGTTCAACTAACCAATTTTAGCGTAATTAATAATGTAATAAAAAAAGGCATTTTTATTAGTCGCGTAATGAATTGAGCTGTTAGTTATAATGCGATGCAAAATTGTTTTGTATGCAAATTTATTTGCGGTATTATGTAATGTGAAAAATATCTATAAATTTAAATTAGGGAAAAAATTCAAAAATTTATTATATAAACGAACATCAAAACAAATTTTTTGTTAAATTTTCATATTTGAGTTGATTTTAATTTTTTTAATTATAGAAATTTTATTTTAAATTTAAAAAAATAATACAAAAAAATTAACTTTTTCTCAGAGACAACACAAAGAAATAATGTCTGGAAAAATGATATTTTTACGAGTGAATAATATACAAACCAGTTGGGTAGCCGACGAGATCTAGTTTCCAGCCTCTCTTTTTGGGCTGCGACAGAAAAGCCCCAGTTTCCCTTTCATTTGTGGTTAGCATTGGGAATTCATAGTTTTCAATGCACATTCCCGTCACCATTTCAATGTTATATTTCAAGTTTGTACAGATAATTTTTGAATTCTCAAATATTATTTGCCGATTCTCAATATAAGCATAATTTATATGCTATATCATCTTTATTAAAAACCTTCTTCCTCTTCTTAATTGCCGTAGGCACCGCTTACACTATTATAAAAAGAATTGGCAATAGTACAGTCACTACTTCTTTTAGTCGATCGACGCCAATTGGAGGCAGCTTCATTCTCCACCTGATCTTTCTAAGGGTGTGAAGGGAACTCCTTCCTATTTCTCTTCTGCTTCCACCTTGTGCACTGCATTGATTACTTTCAAAGCTGGATTTTTCTTATCCATTCGCATAACATGACCTATCCCGCGGTCTTTTGAAACGCTAAACAGGTTTAATGTCGCCATATATCTTGTACGGCTCACGGTTATGCGGTTCCATCGTATGCAGAATTTGTCAATGGGCAAAACAATATAAATCTCACTCAAAACCTTTCTCGCGAATATTTCTAGTGCCGAATCCTCAGATATTGTAGTCTTCCAGGCTTTCGCATCATATAGCAGGACAAGAATGATGAGTGCCTTTTGATGGTTTTTAATTGACAGGAGAATTTCGTCTTGTCCTCATTCAATATCACACCCATTTGCCACGCTTCTTTATCCAGTCTGGAAAAAGCTCTTATAGCAGGTTATATCATCTCAAATCAATTCTGCAACTGTTATTGTTTTCTCTTCGTTTAGTATCGAACGGGTCAGAGAGATTATTCTCAATCCTGTTGGAGCATTGGGCGTAGCGGCATACAGGTAACTGATTTTCGTGCTCTCGAAACCTACTTTAAAAACGACCAAGAGATGTTGTGTGCCGATCCTTCCTCACGGGTCTTTCCCAGTGATTTTTAATACATATCTTTCATTCTGGAAATACTGAACAAATCGTCGAATTGTCATGGCCGAATCTATTTAGGTATTTCAATAAATTCCTGAAAGAAACTAGGTCAGTCAGTGTTTCCATAATTTCTTTCCATATATATACACCCAAGCAGGGAATGAGATTTATAAATGTGTATTCATTAACTAGACTGACACGTTTCATTGCCAATATTCTCCCTGCAATACATAACCGGATCATCCTATGGATAGCCTTCTTACCTCTGTAAATACAATTGCTGCATCATCCAAAAGACATCATAAAGCCCTCTGAAGCGGCGAAGAAAAATTCCATCCTTCTGCGAATGTCAATAATATTTCACTTTAAGCTCCAGAATTTTAGAGTGCGGAAGTGTTACTTCGCAGCTCTTGCCCAAACCCAAATTTTTAGAGCTATAGAAAAATGTGTTTCTTGGAAGTGCAATAGATGTTTGTAAGAAGAAGAAGAAGAATTGCTCTAGCTTAATTTCTTAAAGACCTTTCACATTCCCATCCTTCTCAGGGCAAGTGCTTTTATCTGTAATAAGCTCAAAATTTGTTAACCAGTCTTACAACTAAACTGAGTATAAACTCATCAAATTCCTAGGCCGAAGTAGAGAGTGCAACAATTGCTTGCGAACCTGTGTTGACTCTTATGTTGATTATGCTTGAAGTCAGATTATCCACAAATGTTCAGGCTTTGCGCAAAAGCACACACACTAACCTTTATAGAAAGTCGAAAGAAAAAAATAATAATTTTCAATCAATGCCGGCAACTATGAATATGTATGTATGCGAAAAAAGCGTAATTAGCAGTAATTAACAAAGAATCGACAAAGTAACAAAAATAGCAACGGCATGAGAAAAATATATAAGCGATAAATCATACAAAGAAAAATAGCAATGATCAAACTATGCAATTTTACGGCAATAACTATTTGGTGAATGCTTAAATAAATAAGCCTCTGACAAACATAAATATTTTACAAATGTATCTCACATTTGATTTAAAGCTATCACATTTTTGGATATGACAAGCAGTTATTTTTTACACAAGTACTAAAAAATTCAGTAGATTTTTGATGCAAAATAGCAATAAATAAATTACAAATCTTTTGTACTCAAATTATTAATTAATTATTTTTTTTAAGAATCAACATTTTTGTTTGTTATAACCATGCAGTTAAGTAAAATTTCACATAGCGCCAAATTGTAGGCAACATTTTAGCAGTTTTTTTAAGAATAGAAAAACGTTGCCTACATTTAAGATGGCACAGAATTGGAGATAACTTACCTACCTACATCAAATGAAATTATAGCTGAAGACAATTTCCTTTCCGTTGGGCTAGGCACAATTTTTTTTGCGCTTATTTCAATTTCATTTGTGTTGTTGTTGTTGTAGCAGCTGCGCCAACCCCGTCTAGGGTCAGACAAGACTAGTCTTAACCATCGAGGTCATCTAATTGGAGGCCCAGGAAACGTGCTCTTTCGACGGGTTCGGACCAGAGGGAGAGGGGTGTTAGATGAGCCAGGTTAAGAGGACAAGCAAAGGGGTGGTTAGTATCGTGCGGGGATTCGTTACATGCGGGACATGTGTTGGGTATGTCAGGGTCGAGTCTGGATAGGTAGGAGTTAAGCCTGCTACAATATCCAGATCTTAAGTGTGCCAGGGTTACGCGGGTCTCTCGAGGCAGCTGTAGCTATTGTTCTGCTATGGGAGGTGACTGGACTCCGAGGACACCATTCACGGGAAGAGAGTTCGCAAAGGTGTTAACGGACTCTCGTTGAATGGTGTTTATGGCCTGTCTGTACGCCGTCCTGTCCAGTGGGTCTTGTCTGTATTGCTGCACGATGTCCCGGTTCAAGTACTCCCTTCATTATATGCCTATGGGGGTGGTTCAGCTTCCAATAAGTGTCTGTTGGAATGATCCCGATAGTAGCATCCCAGCAGATATTGCTTACACAGAATAACGTAATGCTCCTTAACTGGATTTTTCACTGTGTAAGTGGTGCTCCGGCGCCATCAGGAGGTTTCCCGTCACGGTCCGAAGGGCAGTGTTCTGACAAGTCTGGACCTTCTTCAACTGCGTCTCGCTAGTCCCCGGCGTCCAAATCGGGGCAGCATAGCTTACGACCGACCGGACAGTTGTCTTGTACGTTGCCAGCAGTGTTTCTTTGTCTGTTCCACAGGTGCTACCGGCAAGAAATTTGAGGATTTTGTTGCGGTTCTGTACTTTGGTGGCAATTGCAGTCGTATGCGGAGTGAAGGAGTGCAGGCTGTCGAATGTGACTCCCAGTAACTTTGGGTTGTTCGTGGTCGGAATTTTTACGTCATCGACCTTCACATTCGAGTCCAAGCCGGTACTCCTTCTTCCATCTGGTGAAAAGGGTTGCAGAGGATTTCGCGGGTTGTAGATGTAGATGTTATGCAGTGAAGAAGTTGAAAAGGTCGGCGAGAGAGCAGTTTACTTTCGAACAAAGGCTATCAGTATCCTGGCCAGACGCCAAAATCGAACAGTCATCGGCGTATGAGATCAAAGAGATGCCCACTGGTGGTGGAGGATGCCTCGAAATGTAGAAATTAAACAGCATCGGGGAGAGGACACCACCCTGCGGAACCCCCTGTTTAATTTTCCGTAGCTTTCAAATTTGACTTCGAAAGTCAACCGATGATTGTCGACCACTCAGATAATTCATGGTCCACCTCTTCAAACTTGGCGGTAATGAGGAATCCTCAATATCCGATAGTAGCACTGCGTGATTAACCGTGTCGAAAGCATTCGACAGGTCCAGTGCTACTATAACATTTCGCGTACAGGGTCGATTTTGGTTAATGCCATGAATTATCTGAGTATTTATGGTGTTTAGTGCAGTTGTGGTGCTGTGCACTTTCCGAAAGCCATGCTGATGTCTAGCTGGGCTCAGAGTAAGAGTGTGTAAGAGGCGGGAGCAACAAGACCTCAATTGTCTTCGCTACTGGAGAAAGGAGAGATATCGACCGATAAGACTCTCCTTTATTTGCGGGTTTCCCCGGCTTTAGTAGCGGGACCACTTTATCCAATTTTCACGTATTGGTTATAATTAGAGTGGACATTTGTGTCATTATCATTGCTTTCTAGCAACTGCACTTACTGATTGGTGTTTCATAAAACGCTTTACTCAATTTGCAAAATCGATAGTGTGCCATTTTATACCTAATATCATTGTGATAACCTTTGATGTTCGGCGATAATATCTAGAAATGGCAGTATCAGTAATCGTGTGTGTATGCATTAATGAAGCTCAGGTATATATTTAAATATACTCATCGCATATGATCACCATCAGCTGAATAATTTTTGTCGTTTTGCTTGATTTGACAGCGCGAAACGCTCATGCAGTCGAGCACATTCAAGCAATAAAATTGATTTAATGGAATATATGTATGTACATACATATATGTATATAATTGAGAGTTTGCTTTCATTCACCCAATATATACATACATATGTCTAGTTTTTTAAAACGTCAAACTGATTTTTTCTACATTTATCAATATTTGTTGCAACGAATTAGCCATTATAAGCTTCGAGGTAGTATAATGAAGTAGTGGCAGCTTTCCAAGTACTCTTCCATTTTGTACTGATTTCGGACCAATTTCTTTCTATTTCATTACAATCATTAAATTTTATGCAATTTATTATTAGATGATGTGAAAATTTTCTCTTTAATTTGAATAATATGTTATATTAAATAATTTTTAAAATATATCCGCTGGAAATTAAATCCAACATCAATTTTTTCTAAAGTTTTTTAATGCAGTCTTCTTACCTATTATATACCTACTAGATTATATTTCAACTAAATTGATTGCATGAACTGCAGTTCGTCAGCAAAAACTAATTTTTTATTTAACTTTCGTAAATGAAACCAGTTATAATAATCATTACATGTGTACCAGTAAAGTAAGAAGTTTTTATTTTCATATTACAATCACATTTTTCATCCGCATTTATTTATATAATTTAATAATTGTTGTTTGAAACGCCCTCTGTCATGCCAATGTAGACCCGGTGGCTCTGTTTCAAATCGTCGGAGACGTTTACGTTAGTGCACCTGATCACATTTATGTTGATATATATATGTGTGTGCATATGTGTGTACTTATAAAATATTTATATACATACATATGTATATGTCTACTCACATAATTTATTATCTATACTCGTGATTTCCAACAAATGTCGATCAATAAATGGTAAAATTATTAATTGTGGTTATCGATCGATCGATGATCGATGATTGCAAAAAATACAAATTAAATAGTAAATTAAATGCGAAAAGTGATCGGAGTGTTTTTCTTTATTTTATCTGTACATTCAAAATCATTGTTTTGTGTTTGGACTGAAAATTTATGAAATGCAATAGTTTTCTAGTAGCTAACGTCAACAGTATATTGTTCATTATTTTATAATGCAGAAATAATAAAATTACAAACAAATTGCATATTTTAATATATAAATTTAATTCTGTTGAAGTATTTAAAAATTTATTTTATTTCATTTCATTTTCTTTTGTTTTATTTCATTTATTTTATTTTAGTTTAGTTTATATTATTATACTTGTACTAGCGGACCCCGGCGTGCTTTGCTACACCTATGTGTAAAAAAAATCAAGAAAATCTCATGTAAACCTCTAACTTTGTATAAAAAATGTCAAAATATTTGTTTTAGTCGAAAAAAATTTTGTTCTTAAATCAGAATTAAAATTTTTTGTTTTTTTAATTTAAGTTCCATTTTCAATTTTTTTACTCTTTCTCTCTTTCAACACCACATACAACGTAATTTACGCGTATTTTGGAATTTTACATGTATTTGTTGTTTTTGCATGTATTTTCTATCGGTAGCGACCAATGTTCACTAAAATAGTCATATCTCTGGAATGGCAGCGCCAATCTAAATGAAAACTTCATATTAACCTTTTCCTAACACCCCTTTATAACTCCTGAAAATGGTGCAATTTTATCAAGTTGTAGGCGTTCATCAAAATTAGCATTGAATTATCTATATATATAGATTACATTTAATTTAATTTTTTATTTTTTTTTATTTTTTTTTTTATTTCACTTAGTTTTTTATTTTACCTTTTTAGTATGTTTTTTTTATTATTTTGTTCTTTTATTACATTGTATTTAAAAATTTATTTTATTTTATATCATTTTATTTTATTTTATTTTTTTAAATTTTATTTTATTTTAATTTATATTATTTTATTTTTTTAAATTTTATTTTATTTTATTTTGTTTTAGTTTAGTTTATTTTCTTTTATATTAATTCAAATTAATTTAATTTAGTTAAATTGAATTTTGTTTTATTTTGTCTTAATTTTCTTTATTTTCATTTATATTAATTTAAATTAGTTTCATTTAATTTAATACCATTACATTTTTTTAAATATATTCATTTTATTTCACTTAACTTTATTACCTTATTACTTTTTATTTTATTTATTTTATTTTACAATACTTTATTTTATTTTCTTCTAAATTATTTTACTTTATTTTTCGAATTTTGTTTTGGTTTATTTATTTTCTTTTCTTTTATTTTATTTTATTTTATTTTATTTTATTTTATTTTACTAGAATTTATTTTATTTTATTTTTTATTTTATTTTATTCAATTTTTTATTTTATTTTATTTTATTTTTTTATTTTATTTTTTATTTTTTTATTTTATTTTATTTTATATTATATTAGTTTATTTTAATTTTATTTTGTTTTTAATATTTTTATTTTATTTTGTTTTTAATATTTTATTTTATTTTTAATTTTTCATTTAATTTTTTATTTTTAAATTTTAGTTTAATTTTTTTTATTTAATTTTTTTTAATTTTTATTTTTTTTATATTTTTTTTAAATTTAATTAATATTTTTATCTTTTTTATTTATTTTTTTATATATTTTTTCTATTATTTTATTGTATTTTAATTTATTTTAGTTTATTCTATTTTAGTTAATATTCTTTTATTTTATTTTATTTAATTTTCTTTATTATTTTATTTTGTTTTAATTTATATTAATTTATTTTATTTTATTTTAAATTATTTATTTATTTTATTTTATTTTTTAATACCTTTTTTAGTATTTGGTTGTGATGTTAGTTTATTTTATTATATTTTATTTTATTTTGTTTTGTTTATTTATTTTTATAATTTTTTATTATCATATATATTAATTTAAATTGGTTTAATTTTATTTATTTTAATTTTATTTAATATATTTTTTATATATATATATATATATTTTATATATATTTTATTTTATAATATGTAATTTTTATTTTATTCCTTTTTATATTATTTTATTTAATGCAATTTTCTGTTTTACTTTCTTTCTTTTTACTTTATTTGAGTTTATAGTATTTTATTGTATTTTGTTTAAGTTTATTTATTTCAATTAAGTTTTTTTGTTATTGTACTTTATATTTTTTACTAAATTTTTATTTTTTATTTCACCTATTTCAATTTATTTTATCTTAGATTTTTTGTTTTTAATTTTTATTACATTTAACTTAGCTTAATTCTTACTTATTTAGCTTTTTTTAATTTTTATTGAACTTTATTTATTTTTTGTATTTTCATTTGAATCAATTTAAAAATTTTATTTAAATTTTATTTATTTATTTTTTGTTTTTATTAGATTTTAGCTTATTTTATTTCGTATTTAATTATTAACGTTTTTTCAATTCCAATTTTTTTTTTAGTTTCATTTTATTTCACTAAATCTTATGTAGTTTTTGCTATATATTTTATTCTATATTATTTCATTTCACTTTATTTAATTTAATATAACATTATGTTATTTTGTATTACATTATTATAATTTTTCTTTTTTCTAATTTCATTTTGTGTTACTTAATTTTTTTTTTAATCCTTTTCTATTTGAAGAATTTTTGTATTGAATTCTATTTCATAATCTTATATTTAATTCTATTTAATTAAAAATATTTTTTACTTATTATTAATTATATATATTTTATTATAATTTATTTTGTTTAGTTTATTTTATATATTTTAACTACTTTGTTCGTTGAGCGCTACGGCATTTGATCATTTTCGATCTTTATTAATCTTTATAAGTACCACATGCTCCACTTGCTACGTTTACCTTACTGTAGACGACAGCGAAAAGTTATTATGTCAGTATATACTTTCAAGTATGTAAATAAATAAATTAAATACGTGTATGAACACACATTTTCGTGATTTGTGACTAGTACTTAGAATTTCCAATTTCCTAGTAAATTAAAATCAATATTGACGTGCTATTTTTTTTTTTTTTTGAGTCATTTTTGTGGAGGTAGATCAATGTGTTTTTGCACAAATTAATTATAACTTAAAATTACAAAACATGAAAATTGTTTGAAATTTTTTTTGCGAGTTTATTATATAAATAAACTTATATGTTCTTAAGTGTAAATTTTTACATGACTAAATTAATATTTGTCTTGATTTCCACATGCATTATTAATTAGATTAAAGTATTTTACAATGGCGGAAGCAATAACCGAGTGGTTAGCATTGCGTATTACAATTCGGAAACCCTGACTCCGAGTCGGCAACATCCAAAATTATAGAAAATTTATTTTTATAATTGCGGTCGCCACTCTGCAATAAATGTCAAGTCCTCCGAGTGCATTTCTGATATGAAATAAAGCTCCCCATAAAATCAATCGGCCGTTCGAAGGCGGCTTAGAATAACATGTAGGTCCCTCCATTTGTTACTAAGAATATCAAGACACAAAATCGAAAATTGGAGGAGGAGCTCTGTATTTATATGGGCGCCTAATTGTAGGCAACGCTTTATCTTTGGTTCATAAGTGGCGCTTTTTCTTTGTGTAAACGACACAAGTGCATAGACAGTTTCAATAAATGGAATTAAAAAAGGAAACAAGCTTTTTAGGTTTATACGAGTATATTGAAATTATTTTTGTGGAGTTTTTTACGTCGAATAAACATTTTTTTGAATCAACTGTTTACTTGTTTATTGAGTATCAATAATAAGAACTATATATGTACAGATGTATATACTTAGTACGGACATAAATACTGTTACACACATTTTATGCTATAAAATAAAAAATAATGTTTTTGGACCAATTTTTTTTTCACATATTTATTGATATATTGATTGTATACAAAATTATCAGTAATCTTTCGAAGTGCCCGCCTTTGGCCTTCACGCACGCCTTAAGTCGGACTGGCCAATCATCAAAAGCCGCATGCACCTCCTCCATTGCGAAATCGGCCACAGCACGAATCAAAGCTGTCTTAAGAGAATCAATGTTGCGATATCTTTTGTGGCAAACCATGTTCTCTAAAACTGTCCACAATTTGTAATCCAGCGGGTTCAAATCAGGACTGCCAGAGGGCCACTATTAAGAGGAAATGAATGCTGGTAAATTGTTTTGGAGCCAGATTTGGGTCGTTTTAGTTTTATGGGCCGGCGCAGAGTCTTGCTGAAAAGTCCATGCTTGGTTTTGGAACATGGAATGGTTAAGTGGTCTTACAACAGCTTCCAAAACGGTTTCTTGGTAAACTTTGGCCGATGTTTTGACTCCTTGTTCGCAAATATGCAAGTCAGTTACCCCATGATAAGAGATACTCCACCAAACCATGACTGAAGCTGGGTGATGATCTTTTTCGACCCGTGGAATCAGCTCAGATGCTTCCTTAGATGACCGTGCATACACCCTATCATTTTGTTTATTAAATTTTCCCTGCACGGTAAAAATTTTTTCATCGGTAAACAAGATTTTTCTGTGCAAGTTGTTAGCGTGCTTCACCAAAAGACGTTAGCATTTTACCACCCTATTTTTTTCAAAGCTGCAGTCAACAAATGTCCGGTACGGCGTTTGAAAGCCCCAAGTTTAAGTCGTTTTTAATAATTCGACTCATGGACTTTTGCGAAACATTAATCTTCCGGGCCATGATTTTCTGTTTTCGGAGCGGATTTCGCAGAATTCTTGATTTGACAGCTTTGATGACTTGCGGTGTTCGAACTGTGCGTGGACGGCCCGACCCGTGGCGGCCTTTAACATCCCCAGTCTCCTCAAACAGTTCTATGCACCGGTAGACAAACATGCGACTAATGCCGAGCGGACGGAGTGTTTTGAAAATATCACCTTTTTTCATTTCAAACTTAAAAAGCGCTATAACAGCGATACGGTTTTCATTATCTGACCATTCCATGTTGAAAACTCACACAATCTAGAAATTCCCGATACAGACTAACGTTTTACAGGTTATATTTTATAAATCATATGGGAATTATGTGGTATGCTCAATTCTTCTATTGAAATGCGTGTGTTTAATGTTGTAACAGTATTTATGTTCCTACCAAGTATACGGTGAATTTTGAAATATTGAACTTGAGAGCAGTTACTGTAAATCCAACACTGTTTCAATCTACTTTTATCGGTTAGCAGCCTGCTGTAAAATTTTGAGCAGGCTGTGCCATTTAGTTTGTGTTTGAAACGCGTTTAAAGCGGACGACCTCGTAAATTTTTACGCAAATGGAAATATGGGCATTCGTATGCTGATTAAGTTTTTTTTTGTGGTGTAGTTAAGAAGTAGTTTACTGATTTCCATTTGGATCGTAGCAGTACAAGTGCTGCCTGAACGTTCGGCCAAAATGACGGCCTCGTCAATAAAATTCATGGAATGATATTAGCTGATCGGAGAATAAAAGTGAGTGAAGTGGCTGAGGCTGTAGGCATCTCAACTGAGCGGGTGCATCACATTTTACATGCGCGATGGGTTCGCGATTGCACACACACGACTATAAGCGCAATCATGTAACCACTTCCAAAGAACTGTTTAGCGATGTTCTATCGCAATTCAAATAAATAGACAAAGAATATATCCACCGACCATAATCAAGACAGGGGATTTCTCCTGGTGAGCGTGCACCAAAGAAGACCAAGGTGGGTCTGTCGCCCAATAAGGTCATGACCATAGTTTTTTGGAATGCAGAAGGTACCATTCACATCGATTATTTTGAAAAGGGTAAAACTATCACCGAAGAATATTATTCACAGCTTTTGGAGAGATGCGATTTTGATTTGAAGCAAAAACGACTACATTTGGCAAAAAAAAAAGTGATGTTCCATCAAGACAATGCACGAGTGTAGTCAAATTCATATATTGGGCTACCTCATCGAGCATATTTTCTCCCTGCGGCTATTTATGGTTTCCAAACCTGAAGAAATAGCTGGGCGATAAGAGATTCAGCACGAATGAAGCCATCACAGAAAAAAACTCCTATTTTGAGGGTCTTGAAAACCCCCATTATTTGGAAGGCTACGAAAAGCGGAAAACGCTGGACCAAATGTATTTAGCTAAAAGGAAACTATGTTGGGAAATAAAACTCTTATTTGTCGAAGAAAATATATTTTATTCAAAAAGTCAACGACATATCAAACCACCCTTGCATTAATATATACATAAATACAAAAACGAAAACAAACTAATTGTTTTATTGTTGTTGTTTTTTTTTTACTGAATAGCTTTGGTTATTAAAACCTTTAATATATTGACATTTTCACTCTCATTTAAAATACTTTCTTCTTTTAAATAAATTCCAGACAATAAATGCTTCACTAAATGTATTTTTATGGCACTTCAGCGCAAAAGAACTTGATGAAAGCACTTGGTAAACTTGATGTTTTTTTTTGTGTAGAAAATACTGATAAAATCATAAAAATTACATAAGAATGACTGCGTCAAATGCGTGGAAGTAAATACTTTAATATTGTTTGCTTTAATAAACATATGTTTAGAAACAAGAGGTATATTACGGAAAGCGAGACTACTCCAAAAGCAAACAATCAAAAATATTTTTTTCACTAACTTTTAAACTTGCAAAGCAGAAGTGATGTAGTTTTTGAGATAAAAGCGTTTTATCAAATTTATAGAAGTCACACAGACACTCAATTTAGGTGAATTAGGCAAATAATTCCTTCCAGATTAACCTGGCCGAATGATATCCGAACTTGGGATATCCACTCCTTATTGGCTATTGTAACTTTCTCAGGTTTTTCCATTTTCTAGATATACACGAGCTTGTGAATAAGCTCTCTGTTCGAAGCTATATTTCAGATATTTTGATCGATACAGACTTTAATTTTTGGAGTGAATTCTCTGCTCCTGTCAGAAAAACAAATGTCTTCTCATGTAGCATATGTATGAAGCAAAACTTTTTTTGTTTTATTTGAAATGCTATCAGAAGTTGTGAAGGTCAATTGAACTCGGTGTCTTTTTTTTGTGTTTTTGGATTTCACTGTCGACGTCTGACATTCCGCTGATGATGTCAGTTAAAAGCGCTCATGGTTTCAGCATTTGGATGCTCATTCATATAAGTGTGTATATTTGTGGTGTGGTCAGATAGTGTACAGTATGTATTCATATATAAGTACATATTTATAAAGCACCTAATTGTGTTTTATTTATCAATATATGGCATGCAGAGAGAAGAAGAACTGCAAATAATGAATACATTTCGTTGTTGTATTTTATTAACTTCGTTTTTTTTGTGTGTTTTGAGAAAGTAAAGTAAATATTTATTTATTATAACATCACTTTCACATATAAAAACACACATGCATATACACATGTACACCAAATTGATTGATGAGTATTTATATGTAAAGCATTAGTAGTTTGTCGTTATTGGCCACAAATAGCTATTGATGTTTGGAATTAATATTTGGTATACTTTCTTTCCGAGATAAAACGAATCGAAAAATTTTGGAAGAGTTGTACTCTGTATGTATGAAATTCTTTATATTTAACGACTGACGGATCAACGCACAGCCTAAACCGCTTATCGTAGAAACTGCAGGGGGGGGGGGGGGTAAAAATGTGGGCAAAGCGTGTATGGGGCAGCGTAATGTAATAATGTTGCGCGATAAACTTGTTTTCGAGATTTCAAAAATAATGATTTAATGCAATAGTTGTAGCAACAACTAAGTTTTATTGCTTTTGAACTTACTATACATTTTTTCAATGAAGTTCGCATTTTCGCTATATTTTTGTCAAAATGTATCATTATACTTAATACCTAATAGTTAAATTAAATTATAGAAAATTAATTTTTTTAATTGCGTTCGCCCCTCGGCAGAGAATTTCAAGCTCTCCGAATGTACTTTTGACATGAAATAAAAGCTCCTCATAAAAATTCATCGGCCGTTCGGAGGCGGCATGGAATAAACTGTTTGTTGATAAAAATATCTAGACGCAAAACCACAAATTAAAGGAGGAGCTCCGCCAAAAATCGATTCAGCGGTTACAATTGCCAAATATAAATACTTCTTTATATGATCCCTTGTTAGATGCTTCTTTTTTTTTTTAAACACTTCAAAATTAGATAATGAATTAATTTCGCAAGAGTACGGAGATGAACTAGCAAAATTGAGATACATACATATATACATAGAACAAATTCAAAAAAAAAAAAAAAATTATGTCTGAAAAATATTTTCGGAATGTTAAAGGAGTTAAAATAAAATAAATTAAGAATTGTTTAATGCGGCCTGTAATTGTTTGTGGTTATAAGTAAATGAACTTTATGCAAAGGCCTATTTTGCTGGAATTTTTTGAATAGAATATTTTGTTATACAACAAAGAAAAATTGGTAGAAGTGACAGCTGTTTCGGAGATCACCACATCTCCTCATGCCACAGACTTCTTTTGACAGGAATCGAACCGACGGATTCTGGCATTACAGGCGAGTGCTCTACCACTGAGTCAACGTCTGCCATGTAATCTGTTGTTGTATTATTCAATTTATTACTAACCCACAATTATTAAGTGCGCTACTATTTAGCCGCCATTTTTACTTAAATTAATTTTTTTTGTCACAAATAAATATTTTTATTTTCTCTCCTAGTTTTCGAGCACACAGATTTTCGCCACACTTTTTTTTTTTTTTTTTTTTTTTGAACCTTTGCACCGCTTCAATGTAAATCGGTGCAGCGCATCCCCACAATTGTATGCCATGTAGACAGTTTGGTTTTTAAGTGTGAATGTATATTTTATTTTGTATTTTTTACGGTGATTTCTTACCGATTAGCTAGCTTATTTCCAATATAAAACGGATAGGTCTAGTTTAAATGTATTTACTACGTCTTGTCCTTTCGACTATTTGAATAAATGTAGATTGCATTCTGTTGGGACGACTCTACTTCATTTTCCCGGTCATAATGTTGCGGGTATCATCAGTAAATGTGAAATTTGCGCTGCATAGGAGTCCCAGGATACTTCCTTGATGCACACCTATTTTTATTGGCTGAAACGTGGAATGCGCTTGTTCTGAAGAAGCGATTGCTTAAGTAAGAGTCAAGTAGATCGGTTAGATACTGTGAAAAAAAGAACGTACCTGATCGATTATGAATGGTTATCCATTTGGAGGTTACGAAAGTGCAGGGCTGTATTTTGACATCTGTCAAACTTAACTGTCAAAACAAACATATTTTGTTTTAGTTAAAAGTCAGGCATTTATGAAAATTGATTGGCTAACAACCGCACAACGCGTTAAAGTTGTTGAAATCTACTACAGAAATGGGGATTCACACGTGGCCACGTTTCGTGCTTTAAGAGGAGATTATGGTGCATATAATCGTCCAACTACTAAAGCAGACACATGGGTGAAATTTTAAAGAAATTACAATTGAAGAATAAAACTTGGACAGTATGTGGTTCCAACAAGATGAATTGAAATTGCCAGACAACACGAGCGAATATGGCTTTATTACAAGAGAAATTTCCCGGCCGCGTAATCTCTCGTTTTGGTGATGCCAATTGGCCACCGAGATCGGGTGATATGACATCTTTTTTTTGACGCTACGCGAAAGACGTATAAACCTTTAACTCTTGAACACTTGAAAACCAAAATTCGTTAAGTTATAGCTGAGACACCACCTAATATTTGTCAAAAAGTGGTCGAAAATTACCTTAGCATGTAGTGTTTCACATATAATGCTGAAGTTCAAACTTTATAATAAAAAAAATTTCTTTAAAAAAAAATTATTTTAAATGCATTTTATGAACAGCCATTTTGGAAATCACAAAATGGATAATGTTGAGGTTTGAATACAATTGGTGAATTTGTTTGAAACCCTTTCCATGATATTGGGAGCTCTGAGGTTCTGAACTCGATGTGAGCGTTGTTAGAGCTTTGTGCGTTAGATGACTTATGAAGTTATCAATCCAGTAGACTTTTCTGGTTTCAATCCAGTTTTGAATCAAATTTTCAACTTGTTTAATGTTGGTTGAATTTCACTTTGCTATTGTGGAGCTAACAGCTACGATAAAATACCATGAAATGCGAATGAATAAAGCGTACAGCTAGTTTCTTTGAGTTTTTTTCGCTGTTTCTTCCTTATTTTTCCTAAGATCCATTGAGCTTTCTGAAACTTGGATTGTATGATTTTGTTGCAAAGAAAGACACATATGAAAAAAAGGGAAAATGATTCAATATTCTTCTTTCCGTTATTCTAAAAACTTACCGTTCATTAAATTAATTTTATTTTAAGCTAAAAATTAATGTAAACAAAATTAAATTTAATGAGAAACTTAAAATGTTTGGTAGAAACTTTTTATATTAATTAGGTTAACAAGGGTAGAAAGTCTTTACTTTCGCTACATGAAGAAAATATATAAGACCGGTTCGCCCGGAATCATAATCGACGAACAATATTACTAAAAACTCAAATGACTTTTTAAATATTTTGAGAGTCATTTGCATCTTCTCCAAGTCAATTAAATACAAACGAATTGTTAGCAGTTTCCAATAGTAGACTCTTCAAATCCATAAATTAACTCTGGCATATTTCCTTTATTTTACAGATCAATGTCCTGAGTACTACTAGAAAAAAAATATTCAACACAAACACTAAAACATTTACAAATAATCATAAAAGATATTTTCCACGAAGTGACCGAAAGCAGCAAATCAATGTCGTTCAAAAGAAAATATTATCGACATTAAGTGTAGTGAGTTACTTTTTGTTTTTGTATTGTACAATTTCCTAGTCCTGATCTTGTAAAAAATAAACGGGTAATTGTAAAGATTTACATTAAGAAAAAAGTGTGCACAAAACAGTTTACCCCTAACTCCTTTAAAAAAAAAAACCCCAAAAATATCGCGAATCATTTTTAATTCGAAAAACATTGATACAACGATCAAAAAAGTTACCTGCAAAGCAGTATTTTCCCCAAATGGCCACAAATTCTACGTACAATAAGGATAACGCAACAGCTAGCGAATCGGATAAATGCACCGTATCGCAAACCAACTCAGTCACAGTAATGACTCACAAAAAGTATGGCGACAGCACCGCGGATAGCTCGCCGACACAGAGCCGTAATCAACAGTCGTCATCAGTTGATAAAGCAAGTGTTGGAGTCGACTCCAGTACTAGTAATGCACCTATTGTACTCTCTCATGCTATAGGTAGCCACCGTTTGAGTGATGATGTCTTCGAAAATGCTTTCGACGAGTCTATGGCTTGTTTGGAACAAGCCGAAATGGATGGTTATGAATCGGATTCGGAAAGCGCTAACGAATACGATGATACGGTTAGCGATTCTCTGACACATGGTCTACGCACAATTGATAGTGACAGTCTCACCTTCTCAAGCGGCTTTAGCAGCTCGGTGTTGTCAAGTTTCCCACCAACCAGCACCTTTGACTATCACAGCTATAGTAGTAGTAGCGACAGTGAAGAGGAAATTGGCGCCACTGCTGATGTGAAAAATGACGAGCGTTTAGGCAAATTCTCCATGGCCGAATCACGTAATTTGGATATCTTCCATACGCGTCCATATCTTTTGCCCTTTGTTGAGCGTCGCCGCTTGTCACAATGCAAGGAGGAGGATGAGGATGATGGCGATAAGTCACCGCAACCACACACTAGCGATATGTCGGCGCCAAAATTCGAGAAATCCACATTGCCCACACCGCCACCGCCGCCGCCACCACCGGCCACTGATGAGACAGCCACTGAGAAATTCAAGGAACTCGAACGTTTGCGGCAACAATTCATGCACAAAATCGACAGTATAAACACCAATAATGTGGATGATATTAAAACCGTGCCGGTGACCGCAGATACATTTTCACCGCCACCTCCACCGCCCATACCACCAACCATATTACCGCCTTCACTAATTAATTTGCTGCAATCGACAAAGAAAAAACCACTAGGGATGATTAAGGCCGCCGAACCGCGTAAAGCAATAATGCCGGCACCGCAGATATTACCGGTGACAAAGATGGTGTCAAGCGAGATGGTGGATGATAATCTTCCATCTGCCTCAAGCTGCGCTAGTAACGTGACAACCGCAAACCACAAACAAATTACGATGACAACACAAACAAAACCCTCCACAACTAGCATTCTTCCAAACGACAATATATTACTCGCTAGCAATGCAGCAGCAAATGTATCAAAATTTGCACAACCCACATTGCCACGCGCTGAAAGTTCTGAGAAAATGATTATTAAAGGTAAATTTACTGTAACCAAAGCCAAAGAGACGCCCGAACTAATACAGCTACGCACCGAGGCGGATAAGCTAAAACATTTGAGTTCAAGCGCAAATTCACACACCATCAGCTTCCCCAGCAGCTATGGTGGTTATACCTCTGTGCAGGGGCTCTTCTCTCAACGTTACGGCAGTCACAAATTTCCCGTCGCCGTGCCTCATCTTTCAAAGAAATTTTTCGATGCATCTTTAGTTGAAATACGTACACCGGCCGCTAGCAATACATCGTTGAATCAAGACAGCGTCGAGGAGCGTCCGAGGAGTGAACAGATCTCGAAATCCAATTCAACTACACCTACACCTAAAGCTAATACAACAACTCTCAATCATCACCAAAGTTACAATAATTGTGATAATAGTTTAGTGAAACCACGCGGTAATCTCGCGCATCTCGATGATGTGTGGATTAAACGATATATGGTAACAACACCACCAAAGAGGCAAATGACGGATGAGGGCGCATTCGAAAGTGGGCGCACAACGGCTGCGCAATCAGAAGATGTAAGTTTTGGGGTATTAGACGATACAACTGTAGGTACTAACCTATAATTAAATAACTTAAGACTTATTAGCGGAGGACTAAATAAAGTGAACATAACGTCGAATAAAAGCCAAACGTTAAGAATGTTTTTGGTATTGTGCAGTTTTCTTCTTATATAATTCCTTTGTGAAGATTCTCTAGTTATTTCTCCAGAAGTATGGTTTATAGAGCTCAGCAGCATAACGTGTCTTCTTTTACTTCTGTCAGCCTTTCAGCCTGCCCAAATTGAGGCTCTCAACCATGAGTGAATGTCCTTGAATATTTCATACTCCAAACAGGGATTTTTTAATGGGAAATTTCTAAGGAGTCTAAAAAGAACGAGAAGCTTCTAATCAATTTCAAAGCCAAAGTCTTAGTATAAATTCTTCTTCACTGTTAATTGCTGTTGTTGTTGTAGCCGCAGAAAATTCTCCAAATGGGGCTTCGGGGAACATTGCGGGAGTGACAGTCCTTGACCGGATAAAAATCCGGTTCGTTCCGGTATAAAGACCCCACTGTCGTGGGAACTATGGATTTTAGTCGGCTCTTACGACAGGTATGCCTTACCGCGGGTAAATTCTTGAACCCCTAACCCGCAGGGGGTACTGTTAATTGCTAATTTTTTTCGCTGTTTAGCGTCTACTGGTTCCACCAGCGGGTACTGCTTCTAATACTTCTAAGCTGGAGTGCTCTCATTCATTCGAAGGGCTAACATTGTTGTTGGTGTTTATGTCGGTTCCCGGATAAATGATATTTTCTATGATTCCAAGTCGTCATTATCAACAATGACGTGGAAACCAAGGCACGAGTGCGATGACTGCTTGTTTGATGACACGAGATATTTCGTCTTGACCTCCTTCACTACCATAAGCTCTCTCTTCAAGATTTGGTTAATATCTGATCAATGGGATATTTACCAGGTCTAAAACCCCACTGACTAGGTCCAATCCGCTAGCTGACGATGGACTTTAATCCTTCACACAGTACGCCAGTAAAGTCCGTGCATGCGGTATTGAACAGACCTATCCCACGATAATTGGTAGGAATTGCTAATCAAACTTCTCATATCTAGTATCCGAACGTCTTTTCCATTATAATCGATCGAGAATTCGTATTCGAAAGTTTCGGGTGTTGCACTTTCACTCCCATTCAACAGGCTAAGGAAGTGTCTTCCATAAGTTCAGTATGCTCTGGGCATTAGTCATCGGTATGCTCGGATCTGAAAATCTTCTGTAAGTCGCCGCTTCTTTTCATAGAATTTTCAAGTATAATCCCTGTCGGCCAGCTTGCCAAACTCTCCATACTCACGCGATTCGAGCTCTCTCTTTGTTTTGTCTCTTCAGCTCTCGTTATTTATGCCACCCCGCAAGTGTTTTGGTTTATCAAAACATTGTGAGGTTGGCAGTCTGTTTTCTCTCTACTGCAATTCGACATTACTTATCTCGTACCAGCCCTTTTTTCGACATTATGGACAGCCAATTATTTTTGTAGCGGCGGTATACAAGGAGCTTGAAATGGCTTTCCACAGTTATGGTTATCTGCTGTCAGCAGCAGCATTTTCGTTCGTTAACTGGCGATCTTTGCTGCATTTCTGTATGCTACAAGATAGTGAGTGATCCGAGTCGATCGAGTCGGAGTTAGATGTTCCGTACGTGTGCGTTTTTCGTCTATCACAACATGATCGATTTGGTTGCGGGATTTTCGATCCGTTGACAGCCATTTATCTTGATTAATTTTCTTGTGCCGGAATCTTGTGCTACGGACTACCATGTTGCCGACGCCGGCAAAGTTGATCAACGTCAGGCTGTTTCTTAAGCTACTAACATAAATTTTTTTACAATATTGCTCATCTGCCAAACTAAATATATCAGGGTTTTGCATTGTAATTTTTCTTTTGCCGTAATTTTGTTTTGCTCTCTTCCTCGCTTAGCTGTATCGCTAAGCTACGAGACTAGATAATTTTGCTTAAAAATAATTGTAAAGAAAATGAAAAAAAAAAACTATTACCAAACTGACAAATGATGACATTTAGTTTATCGATGAACTGTCATCGACATCGTTATCGAATACATTTAGACAATAGCATTTTTGCGTCGATATGATGTCGACTTCTAAATGAAGTGATGTCGGGCCAACTGTAAAACGAAGTAATGTTTTATTATTAATTAATTATTAATTAGTTATTAATTAATCCCAACGGTTTACCCAATTTACGTTAATATTAAGCTAAAAGCTAATGATTGAAAATTATTAATGGACTTTCACATTAAATGTATGTTTAATTATTCATTAATCAGTTAAACACTACCAAAATATTTACATTTGTCTGATTTTAATTTCATCAAAGTACTTAATAATGATCAGGCCGTTGTCGGTTAATGCACTGAAAAAGCAAAACTCCAAAAAATTTGTGACAATTTCCAAAAGCTTTTGAACAATAATAGGTTAATAGCCTAACGCCTCGTGATGAAAGGGAAAGGCAAAGCGTGACGAATAAAGTACACAATTGTATATGTACATATGTATAAGTATATACAATACATACATACATATGTATTTATTTATTAACCATTTCGTTTGCCCCTCATTTAGCCTATTTATAAATATAAATGTTTGTACATAAGTATGTATGTATATAAATTGGAAAAAATATTTTCATTAATATGGGTGTGTATTAATTGCTTCCTTTCTTTGGTCATCAAAGCGAAATTTGTTTTTTTTTCACTTACGCTTTTAATGCACTACTGTAAGTACTATGTATTTTTAGCATAAGTAAAGTAAAATTATTTGTGTGCATACATACGTATGAATGCATGTGGTTTCGTTGATATATAAATATTATGTATGTATGTATGTATGTATCTGCATAAGTGAATTTTATTTATAATCTTCCAATTTAATTTTACTTTCATACTTTCTTTCTTGCCTCTTTTCAATATATGTATGTACATATGTATGCAAAAAACAGTTTTTTATTTCTACACTTCCTTGTTTGGCTGATTTAAGAAAATTTATCTTGTTGTTATTGTATTAAAAATATATATATGTATATTTATAATAATTAATTTAATATTAAGATTATTATTAATTAATTTAAGCAAAGTTTATTTACACATACAGTGGCGGACAAAAGTTTACATATATTTTCGTTTAATTAAAAGTCCAAAAAATTTATTGGAAAATTTAACGATACAGTTTATTTCAACTATTTTCCCTTAACATAAAAAACAAAAAAAATAGTAATTTTTTAACATGAAATAGTAAGGATATGACAAAAAAAAATCGTAAATCCAACATTGGCAAAAGTCTACATACTTATACAGTACATACATAACTTATCTTAGCGCAAAAACTTTGGTTAATATCAGGTAACTTGAACTTTTTAGTATTTACTTAGTCCACCGTTCGCATCAATAACAGTTTGTAGCCATCGTGGCATCGAAACTACTAAATTTGTCAATACTGAGGTAGTAATACTCTCCCAGGCTTCAATAAGTCGTTCTTTGAGTAATGCTTAGCTAGAAATTTGATTTTTTTTCTAATTTTTTTGCTCAAAAATCTCCCAGACATATTCAATAACACTCAAATCTGGGCTTTGAGGTGGTGTGTGTAGTTACTTTGGAGCATGATAAAGCAATCAATCCTTAACAATATGCGCCGTGTGCTTTGGATCGTTATCCTGTTGAAAGATACAGTCTGCGCCATGCTCCAAACTGTCCACCGAAGGCTTCAGATTAGCTTCCAACAATGACTTATATTTCAACCGATCCATATTACCCTCAATAAAAACAAGCTTTACAACTCCAGATGCCGCAACTGCTCCTCAAACCATTACGTTGCCGCCACCATGCTTCACTGTTGGTACTATTTTTTTGTTGCTAAGTGCAGTGTTTTCTTTTCTCCAAATATTTGCTCTTCCATCGCTGCCGAATATATTGAACTTCAATTTTTCTGTAAACAAGACTTTTTGTCAAAAATCCATTCCCTTGTCTAAAAGTCCTTTAGCGAACTCCAAGCGAATTAGACGATTTTTTTTTTCAGAAATAAGAGGCTTTTTACGTGCGTTCTTGGATGGGCACACTTTTTTGATGGATGGACACACTTTCTTGACGAGCTTGCGATATTTCCGGCTAATTTTGGAGCAGTAACTTTAGGATCGGGCGGCCGCGATAGCCGAGTGGTTAGAATTGCGTACTAACATTCGGAAGGCCTGGGTTCGAGCCCAGGATCGAACAGCATCCAAAATTATAGAAAATAAATTTTTCTAATTGCGGTCGCCCCTCGGCAGGGAATGTGAACCCCTCCGAGTGTATTTCTGGCATGATATAAAGCTCCTCATAAAAATCCCTCAGCCGTTCGGAGGCGGCTTAGAATAAATTGTAGGTCCCTCCATTTGTTGGTAAAAACATCAAGACGCAAAACCACAAATTGGAGGTGGAGCTCGGCCGAAAATCGCTTCAGCGGTTACAAAGGTCCAAATATATATATATATATATATATATATATATAACTTTAGGATCATCATTCACTTCCTTCAGAATAAAGCTGATGTTTCTTCGAGTTAGTTTCTTCGGGCGGCCAAAAAGCGGTTTTTTTTTTGTAGATCTATTTTATCAAAGTTTTCTATAATGGTCTGTACTGTTGGTCGACTTAAGTTTAAAAATGTTTCACCATGCGATTTCTTCTCTTTCTCTGGAATAATATAAAACATAATTTAAATAAAGAAGTAAAAAAGGTTATCTAACCGCCATAACAACACAGCATATCGACATAACTAGCTAGTAATCCTGTAGTGTATGTAGACTTTTGTCAAGGACATTTTTGCGTTTTTCACCATAATTGTTTTATTTTATGTTAGAGAATGGACCCTGCCAACCAGGACTACCCACTTTCCACTTGAAATCGAAAAATTTGAAATCTGAAGAGCACAGCTATATATTTTCAATGACGTGATTGAATAAGTGTAACAAGAAGGATGTCAATCACATGTACAAGAAAAAAGTTGGTAAATTCGTCACTCTCTTTAATAAAATGCCTATGCTGTTACTCAGTTTTTTATCCAGTTTTGAGCAAACGCTTGCCCAAATTATCTAGTTTTTTACCCAGTCTTGGTTGGCAGGGGATTTGTTTTAATATATGTATGTATGTACGTGATTGCAGCAAAGTGATAGTACTTTCTACACAACGAATACAGGCGGTGTATGTATACTATTGTCCGCCAGTGTATATATGCATATATATGTATATATATACATAAAATACATACATATTTAGCAATGAAATGTAATATTTCTATATTCAATCGAAAAATCTCATAAATAGTTGTTTATAAATATTTTTATATTCAAAAATTCATATATATACATACATGCATACATATATTTAGTATATGAGCAGAAATCCTGGTAAAGCAAAAGCTGTTTGCAAAAAAGAGATTGTCAAAAGACCAAAAAGTATGATAATAAACCATTAGTACATATATACACATAAAGAAAAAAAAAAGTTCAATACTATGCTAGACATAAACAAATAAATTAAGAAGATATAGTGAAAACATATGAGCAATTGTCATAATAAAAAAAAAACTTAAAAAGAAACAAGTAAGGAAAACTAGGTTCGGGAGGAATCGAACACTTAGATACACAACAGAGTCGGTCGGCTTATCTGACTTTCACAAATGGACTAAAGTCCGTATGGGAGGTAGGCTTAATTGCTGGTATTTTTTGCAGATGTTTGGAATTTACTATTACTATCATATCTCTAATAAGTAATACCATATTCCTTAAATACTCGATTTTAAGCTCCGAAATCGGTCAAAAATTAAGGGCTGGTTAGGTAAGTCCTTCTTTGGATCTATGTCAGTCATATTTGATAAGAATTTAGTCCTCCTTGAAAGTAGCCCATCTACCAAGTTTTGTTGATTTCTGTTCATAAATGCTTTAAATATTTTATCTTTAGGTGTTAGGAAGGGGTATGGAAGGTAAACATTTCGCTACATGCGAAAAAGCGTAGTTGTTATCCGATTGTGCCATATTCAATTCGTGTTCTTGGTAGACCATAGAAATTACAGAAATCAAAAAGTAACGAATTCTAACTAGTGGTTTCTGAGATTACTTTTTGACCCAAAAACATCATTTTACTTACTGAATTATCGACATTTTCGTACTTTCAAAAATTACTGTTATGTGGAAAACGGGCGTGAGCTTGATTCGATTTCAGCCATTTCCAAAGAAAGTGTGAACCAATTCTTTCAATAAATCTCAAACCTTATTTGAATTATTGCATGCACGGGCGGACAGACGAACCGATAGACAGACATACCTAAATCGATTTGATGGGTCTTTCCATGAAGATTGATAGAAGCATTATACATATATATATCCATATCTATCTCGATTATTTTATGCAGTTATATACAACCGTTAGCTACTTTATTCTGTGCACATAGATAGTAGAAGCGAGTACAAAGAAAAGGGTGAGAGAGAAATAAATATATACAAAATTTAATACAAAACAGTTAAAAAAATGCAGAGATATAATCGACAAACCTATATTTTCTATACATCTGCCTTCCTTAATAACGAAAAAAATTGTGTATCCTCCAAAAATTTTTTATAGCAAACATATTGTTTAACATATATCATTTACTTAAAATAAAAATTTAACCCAAAAAAAAAAGCAAAAAAAAAGACAATTTCCGCCTGTGTCGATAAGAATTTTTTTTTTCGCTAGAGGTGAGAAAAAAATTTTGGGCAGTGTTGTTGTTGAATTTTGAACGCTTTTTCAATTACATACACACATACATACATATGTATATTGCCTCTATATTTCTTTTTGTATATTTAGTTTCGTTTGATTTCATTATTAAATTAAAATGTTAATTTGTTTATACAGTTATAAAAAATTATCGCATATTTAGAAATTATCTAGTGTAAATGTTAAACACATTTTATAAGATTAAATATTTAATATACATAGTACATACATACATATATCTCAAAGCATATTATTTATGTATGTATGTATGTACATAAAATTCAAAATATTGTTTATTTTATTTCTATGATTTTTTTCACCCATAATGAAATTAGTGCTAATTTATATTTTTATTATTCAAATTGACTTTCGTTAATTATGCCGCTGAAAATATTTATAAAAGTATTTTTAACAAATCTTTAGAAGCCTAATAATAGTAGAATTTTCATTTCTTCTTTTAATTCAAACATTGCTTAACATCTTAAAATTTTGTCAATTTCAATGCCAATCATATTTAAAAAATTAAATACTGTATAAAATGGCTATTTCAAGGAAATTTAAAATTTCAAAAATTTCATTATTATTTTTTAATTTGATAAATGATTCTTCTTTAATTTGTGTATATTTTTTTGTAATAAATAAAGGATTAAATAGAATAAAATTTATTTTAGAATTTCTTTACGTGAGTATATATGTATGTATGTATGTATTTACCCTGCAGTGAAAAGTTAGGCTGGTAACCAAAAATTTTAGTTAAATACTAGTATAAACTTGGATCAAATCATACCAGTTCGTTATTTGCATAGCAGTTCACCAGTTGTTGTTATTTTTAGTACACCACTGCTGAATACGCTCTATTGAAGTTTGACGCATGTATGTACATATATCGTTGTTCTCTATATCACAACTATAGCCGAGTGGTTAGAGGTTATTAGTGTAGCGCATGAGGTTCACAGTTAGAATCTCACTGCAGGCGAACTAATTTTTATTTTTATTTTAAATTTAACGAATTATAATTTCAACACATACTTATATGTACATATATATCAATTCGTAAGACATCGCCATCTTAAAAATATCAATTGCTTACATGGGAATTAGATGCAAGATGAACTAGTTAGAGGAAAAATCCAAACTAGTTGGATTCTAATTAATTATTCCTGCAGGGTATATATTAATATTCATACATATATGTATATGAATATTTTTTGTCTTCCCATACGTTTAGAAAATATCTAGACATTGTTAATTTAAGGGGGTATTCTAGTGTAGAATTTTTGAAAATTCGATTTTCTTATATATTTTTTATTTTTAAAGTTTAACTATTTAAAAATATGCATGTAAGAGGATTTTTGATAAATTCAAATTATTTTCGGAGATACAGGTATTTTTCTGAAGCTCGGCCTTTACGCGTAACTTTAAACGCGTTTTTCTCGAAACTACTTTTTTCGATGCAGTAACCACAATATCTCAAATTCTAATCACCTGATTTACTTGAAATTTGCAATGATTATTCTTTAAATATCTCTCTGTCTCATGAACCAACAAAAAATGAAAATTTGAAATTTGTAATATTTTTAAAAAGTTCGACAAAGTTAAGAAATTAGTGAAAAAATCGACCTTTATTTTTGAGCAGCCGCCATTTTATGGGGGAAAAAAATTTCGAGGTTTGCAGGTTTATGAGATAGCGACATTCGTACTAATTAAAAATCCATCATTGTTTTATTTTTCAGATGAACACAAGGGTAGAAATCATGGTAACGAGGACACGTCGTCTTCACCTCAAATTCAAAATACTTTTTTTTATCAATAGCCAAAAAAAGCGCGAAATTCGGAACTCTATACTGGAATATTCCCTTAATTATACGAAATTAAAAAAAAATGATTTATGCAAAGTGAAGCGAAAACAATAAATTTTAAATAATTTATTTTCAATCTCATCCCCGGGTATATCCCATGTAGAATAAAACTACTCTCTAAATTTAGATTATAGAAAATTCTTTTCTAGGACCATCTATCTCCATCATAGTCAAAATCGGTTTGTCGCATTTTTCAGTAAATCTTTTACCCATTTTGAATCAAAGAATTTTTCCATATTTGCTTTTTATTTGTTGTTAATTTTCAGATTTTTTCTGTACAAAAATTTACACTTCAGGCACGAAATCTTTTCTTATACTGAATTAAATGTTATTTTTAATTTTGGCTGTAAGCCAGTCATATAAGTACCAGAAGGAGAAGAGATAGAACCATCAAAGTTTTTACCGATCGTATCAGAATGACGAGCTGAGTTTATTTAGCCATGTCCATCTGTCAGTTTGTCTGTTTGAACGCAAACTAATTCCTCAGTTTTTCAGATATTTTAACCAAACTTGGTAGGCAGATACACCTATACGTTTATACGATCAATTATCGGAACTCAGATCGGATCGCTAAAGCATATATACGACCGATTAATTTGGTACACAATACGTACATAATGAACTGCATATTGGTTCTGAGAATTATGAAAATCGGACGACCATAACATATAGTTCCCATACACCAATTTTTTCGTATGTGAGGTTTTGGGTCAAATATCTGCCAAAAAGTCATCAAAATTTGATATTCTACAGATGAGAATTCCAATTTACGAGTATATTGACACTGAAAATCATCGATATCGAATTTTGTTATTTGCAATAAATTTTATATGTACATGAAAGGTATAAAGACCTCGACATGGTCGAAGACAGCTCTTCTTTCTTGTTTCTATTGCCGATTCGTTGTTAAGCCAACAACAATTTGTACATATGTAGTATAAATACAACACGTGATGAGCATAAATTTTTCCAGCTAAATGCGTGCATATTGAAGAACTTTGAATTTGTTTTTCTTTATTTGTTGCCTATTCTTTAAATATTTTATTATAATTTTTGGCCTTGTTCCGATTTAGTCAAACACTTTGTTGTTTGAATGTTAAAATTATATACATGCATATGTAAATTGAGTTGGTGATGCTTATGTTATTGTAGTGTTTCCAAATAGATTAGTAAAATATATAAAAAAATTTTATTTTATTTAAGCATTGAAAAATGTTTCAATCAAAAAAAAAATCCCCACAAAATCAGAATTTTCATCACAATACCGTTTGTTTCGTCCATAACTTTCGCATTGAAATTCAGCTCCCGTTTACTTTTATTTACATACATTTGCTAATGTTTTTATGCGTCATTACCAGCAAGCACGTGACTTTCCACTTTCCAGTTTGCAATTCCGCAGTAAGAAACCTGTTGCATACTCATTTATATTTTTTTTTTTTTTGCTTTTTGCTACTAAATATTATTCCGCTTCCATGGATTCATCTGGCACATTCTCCATTCCCTTTAAAGTTTCGCTGCTAGCCTTCTCTTGTGTTCGCATCATTCTTTTTTTGTTCAAAATTTTGTATGTATGCATGTATGACTGTGTATTTATGTACAATATATTTATATACATATAAGCATATATGTATGTTCTCAATGGTTCTGGTTCTGCAAGTTCCCTACTGTATTTATGTACGTATGTGCATACTTAAATTTGTACATATGTTTGTATAAGTGAAGATATGCACGTTCATCACCATGACGTAATTGAACCACAAATAACTGCCACAGTCAGCCACCAGCTGGTACGCACTATGTTTTACACATACATATGCATGTGCGTAAATAAATTTTTGTATACTAAAGTATGTTTTTGTTTTTATTGAAGTATATATTGTTTTTAAAGGAAAATAACCAGCTAATAATATGAGGGTAATGGGCAAGGAAGTTTTTTTCTTCTCTTTTGCGGAAGATAATAAATTTCCAGCGAATAGGTACTTTTCCGCTTATAAAAATATACAGTGAGGTGCAAAAATGAGTCCTTGAAGTTTTTTTTTAAATTCTGGATAGCCATCCCAATTTTGTTTATGCGCAATCATCCGAACCCATTGACTGGCACCTTGGCCACCACAATAAGTCAAACGCGCCTGAAAAGAAGGGATTTATATATGTATGTATGTATATTTGACGCTCTGTAACCGCTGAAGCAATTTTTGGCCGAGCTCCTTCTCCAATTTGTGGTTTTGTGTCTTGATGTTTTTACCAACAAATGGTAAGCCGTCTCCGAACCCGAACGGCCAATGGATTTTCATGAGGAGCTTTTATTTTATGACACAAATACATCCGGATGGCCTGACATACCCTGCAGAAGGTCGGCTGTAATTAGAAAAATTAATTTTCTATAATTTTGGATGTTTTTTGCCTTTGAGCCACTGATTAACACTGATCTAGATTACTAAAATTTGATAAATTATGGTGAGAAGATGTCACTGGGTAAAGTCTGAATTTCATCATCTACATGTTCGGTAGTTATGACAATATTGAACTTGAAGAAATATGTATGTATCTTATAAAATGCAAGGTCCACTGACGAGTTCAATGGATCACCGATGTTCTCTTTATACTCGTTATCGCCGATATGTTCCCATTTAGCCTTTTGGCGATTTGCGAAGAGTTTCATTTTTCTTTAAAGAATAAAAAATGTAAATTTTCAGAAATTTACCGTGAGTCTCAATTTTTTACAAAACTTTTCTTCTGACAATTTTCTCCCTACTTTTTAACCATTGAAGTGATTTTCGGCCGATTTCGGTAACTACTAAACCTGTAAATCACGAAATTCAGCCTCTACCGAACGATCTCTCCATATTCATTGCCAGCTCTCCGTCTATAAGGTGTCGTCAAATATAGCAATATTTAATTTCAAATTGCATAACAAAATGAAAATTTTGGAAATTTAATTTCAAGAGCAGATACGCGCAGCAACAACATTTCATGGAAATTAAATTTCACCTTTGGAAATTAATCTGAATAGCTATTATAGGAAATTAAATTTCTCTGACAATACTCAAATCCTTTGTCAGCGATTTCAAGAGAAATAAAAATTGCTGATGTAGCACGAGCAATTGGAAATTTAATTTCAGAAATCAATTTGCAATTTTTTTTTTCTGTAATTACATATATGAAATTATATTAGTTTCAGGCTGGTCGCAGGTTGAAAATGAAATTTTTTGAGAACAAAATGAGTGAATGACATAAAAATTGTACGAAAATTTTACGTCTGAAGGCGCCTTATACAGTGGCGGACAAAAGTCTACATACGCCCCATGTTCTCATTGAATTGAAAGTCCAAAAGGTTTATCGGAAAATTTAACGACACAGTTTATTTCAATTATTTTCCCTTACCATAAAAAACAAAACAAAATTAATTTTTTAACATAAAATAGTAAAGCTATGACAAAAAAAAAACGTAAATCCAACATTGACAAAAGTCTGCATACAGTACATACATAACTTATCTTAACGAAAAATCTTTATTTAATATCAGGTAATCTTTTTAGTATTTAGTTTGTCCACCGAAGCCGTCGTGGATCGATTTGTCAATTCTGAGGAAGTAATACTGTCCCAAGCTTCAATAAGACGTTCTTTCAGTAATACTAACCTGGAAATCTGATTTTTTCAAATTCTTCGCTCAAAAATCTCCCAGACATATTCAATAACATTCAAATTTTGGCTTTGAAGTGGTGTGTGTAGTTGTTTGGAACATGATAAAGCAAACAATCCTTAACAATATTAGCCGTGTGCTTTGGATCGTTATCCTGTTGAAAAATCCAGCCTGCGCCAAGCTCCAAACTGTCCACCGAAGGCTTAAGATTAGCTTCCAACAATGACTTATATTTGAACTGATCCATATTACCCTCAATAAAAACAAGCTTTCCAACTCGAGATGCCGCAACCGCTCCTCAAACCATTACGTTGCCGCTACCATGCTTTACTATTGGTACTATAATTTTGGCGTTAAGTGCAGTGCATTGCTTTTCTCGAAATTTTTGCTCTTACATCGCTGCCGAATATATTGAACTCCAAGCGGAGGTTGAAATTTTTTCAGAAACAAGAGGTTTTTTACTCTCTCTGTGGAAGCCGTTATCGTTCAGAGCTCTTCGAATTGTTCTTGGATGGACACACTTTCTTGATGAGTTTGCGATGTTTTCGGCTAATCTTGGAGCAGTAAATTTAGGATCATCATTCACTTCCTTCAGAATAAAGCTGATGTCGCTTCGAGTTAGTTTCTTCGGGCAGCGAACACGCGGCTTTTTTTCGGTGGATCCATTTTTTTTTTCAAAGTTTTTTACAATGGTATGTACCTTTGGTGGACTTAAGATTAGAATTTTTTAAATTTCACCATGCGATTTCGTCTCTTTTCCGTTCTGAAGAACCAATACTGGAACGTCAATGGATATTTCTTTTCGCGGAGCCATTGTTGATGCTAATGCATTTAAACCACAACTAAATTCAATAGTAGAAATTAGAAAACATAATTTAAAAAAAAAGAAGTAAAAAAGGGTATCTAACCACCGTAACAACACAGTAACAGACATAACTGCTAGTAAACCTGTGGTGTATGTAGGCTTTTGTTAAGGACATTTTTGCGTTTTTTCACAATAATTGTTTTATTTTATGTTAAGAATGAATTTGTTTTAATACATGTGATTAGAAAAGGATTCAAAATAAAATTGTATACCTACATTTTTCCAGAAAAGCGATAGTACTTTCCACACAACAAATACAGGCGGTGTTTGTAGACTTTTGTCAGCCAATGTATGTATTGTTTCTTAACGCTGTTGCAGTATTTTATTTTGTGCTATAGCCATTGTGAGCAGGAACGTTGCGAATTGAAAGTAAAAGGATCAATATTGAGATCGGACTTTATTTTATTTTATTTCATTTTTTTTATTCTACTTTGGTTCTTTTCTGCTAATTTTTAGAAATTTGTATTTCTTCTTTCCAAATGTCATAAACCAAGTTTAAAAAAAAAAGTTCAAAATTTTACTTTTTTTTTTAATTATTTTATTTTATTTATTAATATATTGTATTATATTATATTTCATTTTTTACATTTAATTTTTTTTTGTATCTAATTTAAAATGTAATATTTTATATTTATTTACTTCGTTTGATTTCCTTTTTATTAACTTTCAGATATTTGCATTAGATGTTTCAAATAAGTTATTCAAAGATTTAATATTTATATTTTATTTATTTTAAATTTATTTCATTTTATTTTAGTTTATTTTATTTAATTTTACTATTTGGTTTTACCTTATTTTATTTTAGTTTTAAAAATTTTGCATTTTTCTATACGAAATCCATAAGTCACGTCTCAAAAAAATCTCTAAATTAAATGAAATTATTTTTTATAACAATATTCAATTTGAATATTCCCCACTGTACGGGTATACGCATATGAATACATTTGTCATATCTCCCCCTCTAATAATTTTATACCCCTTATTATTACTATTATCATCGCACATTTGATATGTTATTATTATTTTGCCAAATTTTTGACATATTTTTAATGCCAACTGATTATAATTTGTTTGCATTCTTCTATTCATTATTATTGTATACTTATTATGGTGTGCTGTTCTTTATGGCACATTTTAATAAATGAAAGGTTATTCACTTATATAAATAAAATTATATTTTAGTCTGCAATTGAGTTTACTTGATGAGAAGGCGCTTTTTGTGAAACATAAAATGAAATTTATATGCATATGTATGTGAGAGTAAGTTCGTCTATTGTGGGCAGCATTTTACTTTTACTTTATTTTATGCAAAAAAAAAAAAAAATTGTATATAATTTTTTGATTATAATTTTTTGCATAAAACATAAAATTTTCTATAATTTTTTTTTAATCACAAAACACTTTTTGTTTAACGTTTTCCTCTGAGGGAGTTGAAAATGTGAAGTGTTTTCAAAAGTTGGTGAATAAAAAACTAGTGGGTAATATGGGCCAGGGTGTTGGGGTAAAGTGGATTGTTGTGTTGGCAAAATAAATTTATAGAAGTAAAATAAATAGCAAAATTTGTTAGTTCAAATACATATTTAATTATCGTAAATTAATAAAATTGTCCTTCATAGCTTATGTAATATAAAATAATATAAAACTGTTATAAATAAATAAAAAAATATAGAAAAAAAGAAGTGTAAATAAAAATATTTGTTTAGCTAAATACTTCTCATGTGCCCAAACCATATAGCAATGCAAGCACTGTGCCCATAGTTGAGATTCACTGTCCTTTTCTGCACCAAGCCTCGAAAAATGGCACTCTGTTTCTTTGAAGGGTGGAAAATCTGGAATAATATCATCTCCATCAAAGACTACAAAGTTAGGGGATTCTTATGAAGCTGAAGAAATCGTGAATTCGTTTTGCGCACAGTTCATTGGACCCTTGGTCGTTCTTTTACTTTGGACTAAGATTTTTGGAAGTATTCGCATTAGCCTTTAGTTTACCTTTTTACGATGACGCTGTTTAAACAATAGCTTTTTCCTGTTTTCTCTAGCGGTACGTAGACGATTTTCTAAATTTTGGTATTGATGATGATTGATTTGTGCTAGAAGTTGGTGAAGATAAATTTGTTTGAGTAGTGGTCATTATATTTTAGTAAGAGATTACATTTTTTTCCTGTTTGTATTACTTATTCACACTAATTCACTAGCAAAAAAAAAGAAAATATATTTCTATCGAAGAGATATATGTCAACGCATTTAAAATCATTTCGAGCTATTTGTCCAAACTTGAACCTTTGGATATGTTTTTGTAAACAAAACAGCAATATCAAAATGTGTAACCTTCGTTACGTTTTGGCGGACAAACTTACGTAAAGGGTGTTTTTTATAGAGGTATAGAACTTTAAGTTGCAATAAAACAACGATGGATTATTCGATTGACATGAATTTTATTTATCTGAAAGATAATCTTGTGGCATTACATTTTAAATATGATTTCTGGCATATGACCGCCACGGCTGGCGTGGATGTAGTCCAATCTGGACGTCCAATTTTCGATGACTTTTTCCAACATTTGTGGCCGTATATCGGCAATAACACAACGAATGTTGTCTTCCGAATGGTCAAGCGTTTGTGGCTTATCCGCATAGACCAATGACTTTACATAGCCCCACAGAAAGTAGTCTAGCGGTGTTAAATCACAAGATCTTGGAGGCCAATTCACAGGTCCAAAATGTGAAATTAGGCGGTCACCAAACGTGTCTTTCAATAAATCTATTGTGGCACGAGCTGTGTGACATGTTGCGCCGTCTTGTTGAAACCACATCTCCTGGACATCATGGTTATTCAATTCAGGAATGAAAAAGTTAGTAATCATGGCTCTATACCGATCACCATTGACTGTAATGTTCTGGCCACCATCGTTTTTGAAAAAGTACGGACCAATGATTGCACCAGCCCATAAAGCGCACCAAACAGTCAGTTTTTCTGGATGTAACTGTGTTTCAACATACACTTGAGGATTACCTTCACTCCAAATGCGGCAGTTTTGTTTGTTGACGTAGCCATTCAATCAGAAGTGCGCTTCATCGCTTATGAAAATCGGGAACAACGGTAATCTCGTTTTGGGCCCATTCGACGAATCTACGCCTTACTTGATGATCGTTTGGCTTCAATTCTTGCAGGAGTTGGATTTTGTAAGCACGCAAACCAAGATCCTTCCGCAAAATCTTCCATAAAGTGGATGGACACAGATCCAATTCCTGTGCTCGATGGCGGATGGACTCATTCGGGTCTTCCTCAATGCTACGCTCTACAGCAGCAATAGCTTCTTCTGTACGCACCGTACGGCGTCTCTGGGGATGCGAGTTATCAATAAGAGTAAACGTGGTGCGAAAACGTTCCATGGTTAATCGAATTAACTGCTCTGATGGACGATTTTGTCGACGATAAAATGGACGTAGTGCGCGATACGTTTTCCGCACAGAACCATTATTTTCGAAATAAAATTGCACTATTTGCAAGCGCTGTTCAGGCGTGAGTCTATTCACGATGAATTGCCAAATCAAACTGAGAATAAATCACTTGACAGCTGTTAAATCGGTCGCCATCTTGAAAAGTAATGCCAACTTAAAGTTCTATACCTCTATAAAAGACACCCTTTATTTCCTTACATTAGTATGTTTACAATGGTTTCATGAATGTTTTAGGCAAAGGCTGAAGCTTATGTGTGGATTTTATAGTCACTCCATACTGACTAGCAGGATCCAAAAGCTGAATATTCCTCGTGTGGCTATAATGTCTCGTTGCTCAAATGCTCGCACTGCTCGAAAATGCTTGAGCAAAATCTGTAGTTCTATTTCTAATGCGTATTTTACTACTGTCCGCTTTCTCAATTTTTTCATCCAATACTGGTTTACGCCCAAGTTACTTTTTCATTAGTCGACTAGAAGATTTTATGAATAAGGTAAGAGAGGTCACGCCGTCTTTTACGAATTCGGAAGAACTTAACAAAATACATTTGCAATATACCTCAAATATGTTGAATAAATTTGATTGAGCTCTGTATAGCCGTTCTCGAGTTATAAGGTAACAAATCAACCGTTCATCTATGTTTATAATTTAGTTGGTATGGGATTTATCACACCCCTTTTCAGAATTCGGGCAAACTTTTTATAAACCCAAATTTATTGCATAAGCCGTTACTGCCAACCCCTTCTCGAGTTATATGGTAACACCGAAAACGTGAACTTATTTTATATATAAAAATGGCTTCCTGAAAGTTCTGCATACTTTTATGAGCTTAGAATCGTATATTAACTTAGGTCCTAAATATGTAAATAGCAGAAGAAGAAGACTTAGACCCACCATAAAAATGTATGTCTGTCCGTCTGTTTGAACGCAAGCTAGACTCTCAGGAACCGGGCAGATCGGTCAACTATATCATACAGTTACCATAAAATCGATTTGTTCAGATATGGGGCCTATTCGGGCCATAAATATTTTAATTAAGCATCTGTAAATAAATATTGATACTGAAAATCATTTAAATCGGAAGCTTTTGTCTTGGAAGATTTTGCCACGCCCAAAGCTTCTGTATTTTTTTTCTTAATATTTCGGTTCGATTTATGCCAGTTTTTGTAACAACGTGAACTAACTCAGCAACAGTGCATGGAGACGAACTTCAATAAATTTTGGCAATGAAGCTCCATCAAGGGGCAATGATGGTATAATGAATTCAATCGAGATCGTCCAAAAACAGCTGTTGTTCCGAAAACTATTGAAACTGCGGGCAAACTAATATTGCAAGATCGTCATGTCATCTAAGAGTGAGATTGAGACAACTATAGACATTAGTCGGGCCAGCTTACGTTTAATATTGCATTAAAATTTGGTTGAAAAAAAAAAAGATTTGTTAACGTTGGATCCCACACAAGTTGTCAATCGCTCAAAAAAAAGGCTCGTATCGATTGGCCGAGAGAAATATTAAAAAATATGTTAAAAAATATGATGCTTCGAAACACCCTTTGTTCGCACACGAATCACTTCTAAGCAAACGGTTGCCGGTTTTTTTTTTTTTTTTTTTTTTTTTGGAAAAACTGGGCATGTTGCACTCGAACTAAGCAGAACAGTAAATTGTGAGTGGTACACAACCATTTGTTTGCCAGTTGTCTTTCATGAAATGAGAAATCCTATTCGACCAAGACGGATTACTCCTCACCATGACAATGCGGGCTTTCACACATCGACGTCGTTTTTAAAGAAGGTAAGGTCCAGTCACACCTCCGGAAAAGAGCGTACCAAACAGTAATTTTGGGTGCAATGGTGTAAGTACAAGTACAAAATTGGTCATAATGTGCCGTAAGAAAGTCCCAGCTCTTGAGAACGACGAGAAATAGACACATTCGGGTCCCTGGCTACACTTTCACTTACAGCAGCGATATTTGAGATGGAAAGATCAAAACAATGATGCGATGCGCAGGCCTCACAATATCTGTAACCGATCCAGTCTATTAAATTTTTTTTTAATTTTACCAATTGCTTGAGTAGTTGGACGATTATGTGTACTCCTCCCATCTCCTCTAAAAACACGAAACGCGGCTACATTTGAATTCACTATTTAATATACCCGACTTTTGACTCTTTTAACTAAAACACAACATGTTTGGTTTGATAGCTGTCGAATTACAGCCCTGCCCTTTCGAAACCACTTAATGGATAACCCTTTATATATATATATATAAACGTTTGTTTGTTTGTTTGTTTTCTAGGATCTCTGGTCAGTTTGTTTCTGTAGTCCCCGGGACGTTTTGTATGATAAAAATTTTCCAGGAAGTGGACCAGGGACTAACCTATTCGGAAAAATCGTAATAAGATTTTAAGACAATTTTTCAATTTACTTGAAATTTGATCCATAGGTAACTTTAAGCTTAATTTATAATAAAAACAAATTTTTCATCCAAGAAGTGGTATTGGTAAAAAATTGATCCACTGACTGTACAAAAAAGTTTTTCGAGCAAATGGAACCGATCTATTCGGAAGAATCAGATGGACAAGGAAAAATTTCACTTTGCTCGTAATTTAGGCTGCAGGTAGCTTTTTAAGTAGATTAGCGTATGGAATACTTTGGTGAGTGGCGACTAATATCTGATATGAGGTACGTATTTAATTTGGTAAACAATAGTGCAGCTGAAATATTTTATACAAATAAATACCAATAATTTATGTATTTATGTAGATTTGTCAATAATTTAACAAAAAAAAATTACCTTTCTCCTCCTTTTAAAACTAATTATCTAATATCTAAATTGAAAGAAAGTGGAAGAAACCCAGACATATATTAATTTGTTATTATCCTCACAAATGGATAACCTATTTGATTTCTGGCATTACAGGTGGATTGTGTTTGGGTAAAAAAAAAATTCTCCCTCCTTTGCCTAAAATATTTTCGTTTATTCTCTTTGCAGAGAAGCCATTTCAATAGGGGTAATAAGCCTTTTTCCATTTCTTTTGTCGAAAGTTAAATTTGGTTAGCTTTAATTAATTTGCTTATTTTATTGTTCTACTACATTTTAATTAATGTAATAAATAAATTTAATTTATAAATAAATAAATACAAATTTTATATATAAATCACCTTGAAAAAAAATTGTCATGGACCACCATCGTGTTCACTCTGAGTATAATTGCAAAATTTTAATGACAAATTTCAACTAATTATGGAATTTATTTAAATGATGAAGAAGGGTCCTGCTTAAAATTGTATCTTTTTCTCATGGCCATCTGTCACAGCTCAAATAAACTTATTTTATTCTTTCCATATCTTTGTATAGCAACAAGCGTCAATTTTTTTTTTTTGGTTTTTGATCAAATATCGGCACAACTAAAATTCCAATTTAAGCATTTCCGTTATAATCAACCGCCTGTTGCTATACGATGTCCTTATTCTTTTCTATTTCATGCCTTGCTTCTTGTGAACCCAAACCTTTATTGACTTGCTTAGAGAAAGTAATTGATAATCGATTCAATTTCGGTCAATGCATTTGGCTTCCTGTGGTCAAAATTCATTGCGGACAATTAAGTAGTGTCAACAATTGACTAACGGTTGCTTGTACTCCTCATACATACAATAATAAGCGGTTTGCTTACAGTAAAATATACAAACATTTTCATGGTGTCTATGTTGGGAATATACTTACTTATATATGTAGTTGAAGATACATATTTTTGCCAAATAAAGACAAAATACACAAATTTTGTATTCAGTGCTTTTGGCGCTGCTGAGTGCAACAGTTGCTCTTCTTTAGACACAGCGAAATAGAGAAAAGAAAATTTATTTGAATTTTGTTTTTATGCAAAAAGCGCCTAGAAAAAATAATCACATACGACATGTACACTTTCAGGAACAGGATGGACGTTTGCCTGGCTCGCGGCCCTCCAGCGCACCGGCGGAACCCAATGCCAAAGCAGCACGTAAGGCTTCCAAAAAGATGGAGAAAGAGGCGAAGTAAGTATTTGCACAAAATATTATTGTTTTTTTTTTTTCATCTTTAAGTTATTAACTTTTTCTTCGGTCAACAGGCGCCAAGAAAAGGAAGCTAGTCGTCGCGAAAAGGAGGCGCGCAAGCTGGAGCGTGAGACAGCGCGTCGTCAAGAACGCGAAGCGGCCAAGTTGGAGAGGCTCAATCGCAATATGGAGAAAATATCACGTAGTACTGAACGTGTTGGCGCCACACCACGTTCCGGTTCGTTAGAGCGACGACGTAGCGGTGAAGATTCACCCGTGCTGAACCAGTCGACAGTGCACGGTATCGCTAGTCCCAATCGTCGCCCCACCATATTCGATGTATTTCGACAGCGTACCAAATCGGATACTAAGCGCAAAGATTCACTCCTTCAGGTCACTGGTAGTGGCACCGTAGCCGGCGCGCCTGGTACTGATAATAGCAGTTCAAGTAGTACACACTCCGGCAGTGGTGGTGGTGGTGGTGGTGGTGGTATTATGAATCAAATGAAGGTGGCCATGCAGAATTCGGGTTTGATTGGCGGTCATCATCATCATCACGATAAACGTCAACATCCAGCGGTAACGATAACCGCCGCAGAGGGTGGCAGTGCGAAGAATAAGTACAAAGATGGTTCGGCGCATCCACATCAAGGCAGCGATGCTCAGGTGAGTGAGGGGATGGGCAATTAGCGAGAGAAATAGCATTATGTTTATCTACATATGTACATATGTACATATGTGTATATTTTGTTTAGAAAAAAAAATTGATAGAAGAAATAATACGGTTTCTAGTGTTGCATAAAATTTTGAGTTTTGGAATTAATTGACACTAACAACGAATTACTTATACTGTTAGAGAAATAATAATTAACTCTTCCTGATTTTCCGTATTAATACTTTAATATACCTTTTTACAGTACTATCACACCGTTACAGCGGTACGTCGTGCTGACGCCTCCCGCTCACCAATGACCAAAGTAATGGATTTGTTTAGGAGCCGCTCAAATTCGGCGGCCACCGAGGCGGATAAACGCAAAGCGGTAAGTTTGAAATTAACGTTATTTTTCTTGTTAATCAATTTTTATTGTTTTGTTTCTGAGTGGTGAACGCAGGTGAAAAAAGCTCTTAAGCTTTTACCGTAGGCAATATTGTGTTTAAAATACTTAGATGTCTGGTGGAAAGCTTTCGTTTTAGGGTTATAGGAATTGTACGAAATGCAACTATCGCCCGCTAGATGGTGCTGATAACAGTTGAGTGCATATTATAGCACGTTTTCCTCATAAACTGAATGTAAAAGTAATATTTCGATTTTTATGAACACAGTCCACCTTAGCAAATGGTTGACATAAAGTTATAGGTAAAATAAAAAACATCACTAAAAAGCATTAATTTCGATACAAAAAAAATTAATAATAATAAAAAAATTAATTTAAAAAAAAATTGAAAAGACCAGCTAACTCTCTTGTTACATAAATTTTCTTCCTGCAATCTACTAATATTTCGTATCTATTTTCGTTTTCATTTTAAAATTAAGAATGAGTAGGAGTAGGTATGCTTATTCAATATCGTTAGAGACCTCCCCGTCCATTTCCTGTTCAGAGACACGTATTAAATCGGGGACGTACGTTCTATGAAATCAGCCTTAAAATATTTAGCTGTAGGAAGCGCACCATAAGAAAATCCACGGTCATACTGGTCAGCGTTGTTTTTATTCTGCCTATTCTGCCTATTTTGCGTAAGGATTGAGGGTAGCGCGGAGAATATTGGTAGTTGGTTCAATGATGCCTCTTCGGTGTTTTATTCTAAAAGCAGTTTCCCGTCGACGGCATGATATTGTAAGGGAATGGTCGCATCGAGCTTCGAGAATTGGCTCAAGAACTGCCTTCTGAGTCAGGTGGTCGTGTACTGAACAGATTTTATTTAACAATGGAAATTGCTTTACTTGCGCCGTTCTTCAGGCACAGGCAGCGCTTACGCAATTATAGCCGAGTTAACAACAGCACGTCGGTCGTTTTTCTTCTCGCCGTTTGACGCCAATTAGATGCACCAAGTGATGTCAGTGATCTCACCAACGGATTGTCGAGTCGTACTCTTTCTCAGCATCCAGCGGCGGGTGCAGTATTCAATACTTTCAAAGCTAAAATGTTCTTATGATTTTCAGACCCATTTTTTCGCCTCTTTGAGCAGTCTGAATAAAATAGAAGCCAATGCTCTTAATAACACTCTTATAGAAGATTGAACTTCTCTGTTGAGCTCTGCAGCTCGTATTAGCTTTTCTAGCATTAAAGTAGAGGAGTTACACGAAAAAAAGTCACCTTCTCTGAAACCTCAATTGGTATCGAAGGACACGGAGAGGTCCTTCCCGACGACGACGGAGATTTTGGTGTTATTCAGCGTCAGTTTATACAGCCGTATAAATTTAGCGTAGATACCAATTTCAGACAGCGGCCATTTCATAAAATTTTCGAGATTTACTCCCGTCGGCCAGCTCGTCACACTCACGCCCTTTGACCTTTTTATCGGTTTGCAAGTGTGTTTAACTTCAATCTTCAACTTTCTGTATTTCACAGCGTGCATTGCGCTCGATCGGGACGTTGCGAGGTGGCCACTCTATACTCTCGAAACCATACTGCCATTTCTTGCCAAAGCGATATCAAGCGATGCTAAGGTGGTTCACAATAAGACGAGCGAGTGAAATATAAGAGTCCTGTTTCAAGTATCCCAGCGTAGGCAATCACTTACCGTGCTCTTCAAGTTAAATCAATTAATCGCAGGCGTAAAAGCTTCAAAAAGACGTAAAATGAAGTGAATGGTTAATTACAATGTTTACAAATTTGTCTTTATAATAATTGAAGTTTTCAATATGTACATAAATAACTCAAACGTTTTCACGAAAACGAAGACATCGTAATTAGCAGAAGTTACCGGAGGGAAATATGCGAACTCTTTCCGGCCTTCAGGATGAACGTCAGTCACACTATTTCCCCTTCAAGACCTGAGTACATACATCGACCTATCAGACTTATTAATGAGCTAAGCTGGCATCAGGTCATAAGGAATGGACGATAGTTGAGCTTAATCCAACAATAAAAAAGTTACGCAATAATAACGGCTAATGATTGTACGAAATTAAAGTATTTTGTATTTTGCTTTATGTAGATGTAGATACATATGTATGGGGATATGTACTCGTATTTAAAAAAAAATATTTTTTGCTTAATTTTGCAAACATCGGTAGCAATATGTATATAAAGCACGTAAATATATTAGAGTAAGACACAAAAATAACCTAATGAATTTATGGGTTAAAATTAACCTTTTTTACTAAGGAAACAATGTTTCTGTAAGATAGAATTTTTTGGTCAATTTTAAACGGTGTCGGTGAGCATTCATAGTTTCTCATAAATAAAACACGTCAAAAAGCTTTCTTCACTGAAATAATCATAAATTTTGAACTGACTTGCAAAAAACTTTGCCTTGATTAGTTCAAAAGTTAGGATAATTTTAATATAAATTTTTTTAAAAATATTATGTATATGGGAAACTTTAAATACTCAGCGAAACCTTTTGAAATTGAGCATAAATCCTGCTGTTAAATGATATTATCTTCTCAGTAAATCGGACCTTTTAACCCATAAATGTGATTGGTTAGTTTTTGGCTCACCCTAATATGTATATACAAGCATGTGGGTTGAAAAGTATCTACAACTCAATGACGTTGCTGCCCGAAAAAAGTAGAAAGTCAAAATAATTCCTTATAAGTAGAAAATGTAATGTACTTGAACACACCTACATTCATACATATGTTATGTATGTACATCATAATCATCAATCAAATTTAAGCAAAAATTTGAATTGGTAATGAGTAATAATTGTAGTAATAATACGCAAAAAAAGTACTTTATCGTAATCAAAAGAAATAAAATCATTTTTAATTGTTCCTGCCTTTTCAAACGCTTTTTTATACCCAACCCACCACCTTAGTATGTATATTATTTTAGTATTTAAAAAGAAAAGTGCTCAGTATTGAAAATGGTTTTCCCTTTTTCTGTGGAACGTTATTTTGTTCCCCTGTTGCCTTTTAAGATTGGATCTCATGTGAACTCAAAGATAACGAAGCTGTCTCAACCCTTATTTAGGCAGGTTCTGGGACTGATCAAAGTTTATATGATTTTCAAAGTAAATCATTGGTTTCATAGCGCTTTTGATTGAAATCTCTGAATTTTTATACACTAAATGAATTTTTAACCAATACTCAATTAAAGCTTGAGTCTTTAAGTTTAAGATGCTGTTTTTTTCAGCACAAATATTATGTTGTTCCAGGTCAATCTCCAATCTCAGTGGCTGCACAGGTATTTAACTCAATTTTTTTGGTGGACCAGTTTAAATTCAATACTAGGCATGTTTCCGTCTATAGAGTGAATGTGAGATGCTTTCATTTTTATTCGTTCACTTTTATGCACCAGTTTAACAGCCAACTTCCAACGGTTGTTTAAGTGGTTTTTTAGCGCAATTGAAACTTTGACTGGGCATAAAAAAAATCATAATATTCGTTGGTGAATGAATGGAAAATAAGTAACACACAGTACTAATCCCAAAACGATATCTTGAATATCACCAGCCACCATTAGATACTCCAATGAAATAAATTCGTTTACTTTATCTCGCCTGTTTGTGAAGTATAATATGATGATATCTGATGGATGAAGTTTGTCACCAAATTCATTTTAATTTTTTATACGAGTCCCATCCCTCATGCCATACCTTATAAAAGAAAAGATATCGTTGAGCGATACTCCTTAAACTGAAATGCTTCTCTTATCTCATTGGTTATGCCTTACACTTGATATATATACCACGTTTTTCATGAAAACGAAGTGATGATTGATAATCCAGGATTTCAAAAACAAGATAGTACATAACCTAGACAATTTTAAAAGATGCCAATCGCGACACTACATAAAACAGATATAATGTATTTCGTTATAATGTAATATCCAGAAAACAATAACACAATCAAACCAGACAGGCAAGACAAAATCCCGAGAGAACCAAATAAGATTTTTTGTTCTTTTTAATTTCGAAAAACATTGGCCTCTCAATATTTTTTTACGTGCGGTAATAAAAAAGAAGTCATTCGTTGCCAAGTCGGGGCTATATGGTGGATGACTTATCAAATTGATATTTTGAGCGAAAACTCTCGTATAATTGTTTTTATGTCAAAATTTTGTCGTGTCTGGATTATATTTTCTCAGAATTTGATCGTGTCTGGATTATTTTTTCGGAACACTCTTTGAACAAGTTGGGAAAGAATAGACAACAAGCGAATTGTCCAATATGATGATGCCAACGTTGCATATTTTCCAGGCTTGGCTATCATGATAATCTGCTAATTCGGAAAATATCGCAAATTTAAAAAAGGAATTAAAAAGTGGAGATAAGAAATTGAAAGCAATGTTAGTATTTGTGGAGTTATGTGGTCATAACCTGGTAATTTTTTTTTATATTCAACGCTTTTCTTATAAGTTTTATCTCAGATGAGGTTGTAGTCCTTGAAACATAGTGGGACAAAAGTTAAATCTTTCATTGCTACATAAGGTTGGAATACTTCCCTAAGATGATTTGCAAAACATTTTCCCTTTCCTTCTAAAGAACTGGCTTAAGTACGATTAACTGTATGAGCTGAGCAGTCTCCCAATTGCAAATGGTGGCTTTAAAGTTCATTTCGACTTTTCAGAGTGAATTTCTTATAAATAGATCTTCTTCAGATTTGAAAGTTTTTCTCAATTTTTTTTTTTTTATCAACTTTTACTTTTTTACTTTGAGCGAAGGTATCGATAGTTCTGCCATACGCAGCGTAGTCATTATTCGACTGCAAGGCGCTCAATTTGGCTGTCGGTGTTTCGTATTGTATATACTTTGGAAAATGACTGTGAATTTTGGTATTGCTACAGTAGCCGCTGTTTAGAGCAAACATGTAAATAAGTTAAAATTGTCCTCTACATCCGCTTGGCATTTTACTTAAGTTTCTACTTTCAGTTTAAAAGTGAAATTAATATTTTTAATTTTGACACAAAATAAGAAAAAAATTTAAAAAAAATACTTTTGTTTAGCATTTAAAAATTATCTTACATTCAAATCAGCAGGCTATTTAAACTCCTCAACTGCCTGCCTGCCTTTCAATCTAATTGCTCTAATTTCATATCAAGTTATTGAAAAAGTTAATAAAAATTCATTATAAGCAAAATTTCTTTGTTCTGTGTAAGATATTTAATTTCAAGCGCAGTGATTTTTATATAATTAATCAACTTAAAGATCAGCGGTTTTCGAAGGCTTATTCAATGCCACTCTCTCTATCTCTCTTGTTCTCAACTAACAAACTAAAATGTGAAATGAAAATCTTAACACAAAGCACTTCTAATGTTTGTTTATAAAAAAAAAAAATTGTGGGGAAATATGCATATTAAAAGCAAAAGCTTAAATTTATAAACAATAAATAAACAAATGTTAAGAACACAACAAACCGCTGTTCCATTGTACACCGATCATGGCAGTTCACTTTGCTTGAACTTTTAAGCTCTTAGCTCTTTTACGCTCTCACTACACACACGTGCCACTACAACCTACCTATGGAATCTCTTCCACACATATTTCTTTCTCTTTACCTATTTTTGCCATTTTATTCTGCTTCTAGCAAATGCTGCGTTATGCGAGTGAAAGTTTCTTTTTCGACCATTTCAGGCATTTCCCAAACATCCGGCTCTGTATTTTGATATATTTGCTTCTTCCGCACCTTTTATCCAGTCTATCGTTTTTCATTTCCTTCAGATTCTTTGTGAGCGCTGTGTGTGTGTGTGTGTGTGTGTGTGTGTGTGTGTGTGTGTGTGTGTGTGTGTGTGTGTGTGTGTGTGTGTGTGTGTGTGTGGGTCGGTGTACTTCCTCTTCTTCATAGTTTTTTCTCTCAATGCGTTTTGTGCTATTTCATTTTGTGTGGTGGTTGCCCATTCAGCGATCGCTTGCGTTTGCTTGTTGTGCGATTGTTGTTAGCGGTAACACTTGTCGCTGTTTGCTCCCGTGAACTGAGTATGAATTCAAACGTCTCGCGCACATTGTCGCAATCAAGTGTATGAATTTTACACACGCGCGCCTATCTATTTGCTATGCGAGTGCTTTGAGTTGTCTAGCTTCGGTTAAACTTTGTAAATACTATTTTTTGTTTAAAAATTCAAAAGTGCAGTTTTTTCTTTATGAAAAAAATAAAATAAATTAAAGTAATTAAAATTGCGAGAGAGAAAATATGAAATGTAAATCAAATAATGAGAAATATAATTTGTAAAAATAAATGAAAATAAAGAAATATTCTATGCTTGTCCAACGGCCGTGCTGCTATATTGTTTATGTGCCATGAGTTAAAAGGCGTGTTATTATGTTTTTAAGGTGAAAAGCAGTAGAAAACATCAAAAGTTCGATAATAGTAAAAACATCAATTAAATTAATGCTCCACTACGTAATAATACGCAGCATAAAATGTGAATTTAAAAATTTTATATTAGAAAAATTACAGTTCAAAATATAGTATATATTATTATATAAATGTGTTTATTGCTATTGTAGCAAAATAAAGGTGTCTAAATGAAATGAAAAAGTGATTAAAATAATTTACATATACATAAATACATGTATGTATATTAGACTGCTCGTTATACGATAATTGCTTTCAAACCAAAGCTTAAATAATGAATTTTAAATTCAAACCGCGCATAAAAAAGATAGAAAAATTATTATCAAAGAAAAACTAAAAAATTACATTTTTTCCTTATCAAAATTAGAAATTATTTGAGTTTTTATTTTTTATATTCGAATTAAATAAATAAAAAATTTAATAATAAATATTATAAAAGTAAATTTTAATAATAAATATAAAAATAATAAATAGTACTAATTATAATAAATAATTTTTAATTAATTTTGCTATTTACATATACATTTTTCATTGCTGCATAGTGTACTTATATATAATACAAATATATTATTCCAATAATAGATGCACATTACCATGGAAACTGAATGCTCGGAAAAAAATATCCTCCATATTTTTCTATAAATTTAAGCCTTCCAAACTTATTCAAGGATAAATATGTGTTTAATTTTACAAGTGAAATTGTCAAGGTCGCGTATACGCACTGTTAAGCTATAAATGAAATTAATATATTCTGTATTCAGAAAAAATAAACCCAAAATTAGTTTCCAATATTATTCCATAAATTAATAACAATTTTCTCGATTTCCTAAATATTTGACACCTTAATATATATAGTGTATGTGCAAAGTAATCGGTCAGATGTCACAACACCTATCACCACAATCGAATTATTATTATTATTTGAATGGCAAATATGTATATACATGGTTATTACTTTTGCGGTTTCCTAAATAAACGTAAATTAAATGTCTTTAAAATAATTTATCCCATGAAATTCCTTTTTTTTATTATTTCAACCCCTTATATGACCGCCTCGTGAGTTTTCGATCCGTTTGAAGTAATTTTCGACCACTTTTTGCCACATATTGGTTGGTATCTCACCTATATCTTGACGAATGTTGGTTTCCAAATGCTCAAGAATTTAAAAAAAAAATGTCCGTCGATGAAGAAATGACATCGCCGGGAAATTTCTCCTTCAAGAAAGCCATATTCGCTCGAGTTTTGTGGCATGTGGCATCATCTTTTTGGAACCAATTATTATCCAAGTCTTGCTCGTCAGCTGTAGGCCAAAGTCGGTTATCATACGACCATAACGCTCCGAATTGACAGTGACAGTCTCGCTGGTATTGTTTTCAAAGAAGTGAGATCTAAAGGTCTAAAGCTCCAATTGTGAAAATTTTGCTTATTTTGCATCTAATCTACGTAATTGCTACCTTGTGAATGATCAGCTGGATTCAGTTGTTGTGTGAGTTGGATTTAATATGGAAATAAAAAATACGCCTTAATGTGCCGTAAGAAAGTCCCAGATCTTGAGAAACTCAAGAAAGGGACACATTCGGTTCTTCGACTACACCTTTTACTTACAGCAGCGGTATTTGAGGAGGAAAGAGGAAAACAATGATGTTATGATGGCCTTACAATATCCATAACCGATCTAGTCCCTTGAAATTTCTTTAAAATTTTACCAGAATGCTTGTGTAGTTGGAAGATTATGTGCGCTATAATCTCCTTTTAAAGCACGAAACGAGGCTATGTTTGAATCAGCATTTTTGTAGTAGATTTTTCAACAACTTTAAAGCGCTGTGCGGTTATTAAGTGATCCATTTTCATAAATGCCTGACTTTTGACTAAAACAAAACATGTTTGGTGTGGCAGTTAAGTTTGACAGATGTCAAAATACAGCGCTGCACTTTAGAAACCACTAAATGGATAACCCTTTACAATGAATATTAAAAATTTCGAAAAATAAAAACATACACATGTGGATAGATAGATATGTTATGTATGTATGGATTTCCAAGTTTTATATCTTTTATATTAGCTTTATATATAAATTCTATTTTGATAGGCACATGCTTCTCTGATAGGGAACTACGCTTTAACAGATAAAATAAATGTTGAATAATACCGTTATTTACATAATAATACAGGAATATATATATATATATATATATATATTCTTATGTACACCAAATACTTTGCACAAGTGTGCCCAACAACTATTATATATTACTAATACATATATATTAACTAAATAATATAGATAAAAGATAATTTACTCTTCACTTAAACGAAAATAAATATTTAATGCTGCGCGTATTTAGTGAGGTGCTCTCGAAACGTTCATAGGCTTTATATCACAAAACGGAAAACAACTTTTTTGTTTTACTTATAATATGAATTCAGTTAACTTTTATGTACTCAACGCTCAGTGCAAATTAAATACTTGAAGATGCATGCTCAAATCTTTGTAGAATTCATAGGCTGTTTTAGTATAATTTTTTTTTTTTTTTTTATTGTAAAATTGCAATTACAAAACAATTCGCACGCCTGCCAAGTGGTTACGTTTATGAAATGACATCAGTTGCGGCATATTTTCATAGATATCTACGTCTGTGACGGCATGATGACAATAACCTGTTTATGATAGTTGTTTGTTCTTTCGTTTTTTTTTTACTTTATATTATTTTTTTAGTATTTGTTATTTTTAAATTAGCATACGCAAATATTTGTTAAAAAAATTGTATGTAATTCAAATTAATTTATTACAGTTGCCATACCCAAATTCCCTAATCAACTGAAAGTTATATGACTACTATATTCGATTTATGAATGTGTGCATACATATTGTACATACATGCATAAAAACAATAAATAAATGTATTTTATCATTTTTTTTTAATTTTCAATTGGCTTATTATCAATTACATCTGTGTTAATGGAATTTTTGTACGCCTTTCTATTGATACCTGCATTTGGTAATAATCTGTCTCTGAGTTATGTACAAAATGTCAGTACACTGTAACAAATGCATACATGTAAGCAAACGCCATAATAAATTAAATAAATCGAAAATGTCTGAAAGAAGCCTCTTCATATTTTGTTAAGAAAAATATAAAGTAAAATAAAGTAAAAAGAAAAATTTTTACCGAAAATTAACTGAGAAAATTAAAAAAAAAACATTACTTACCAAACATTTTAACGTTTTTGAATATTGTTCGTGAGAAACTTAACAAATATATGCGCGTAAACACTTAATATTATATATATATATGCACGAGTATATATACCAGTATGTACCAGCTGCTCAAATATTTTATCACATTCCGACCAGAGCTATTCTATTTTATTTTTTACGGGTTTTCACCGAACTGACAAGAAAAAAGTGTTTTGAATTCTGCAGTTTACATGCAAAATTATATAATATTACGTTTTGTTTGTTATTTTATTTTTATTTATTTTATTTTATTTTATTTTATTCTACAATAATTTGTTTTATTTAAATTAATTTAATTTTATTGTTACCTCATTTTGTTTTATTTAATTTTCGTTAATTTAATTTAATTTAATTTAATTTAATTAATTTTGTTTATTTTGTTTTTGTACTTAATTTATTTAATTTTGTTGTAATTTTTTTTTATTTTATTTAAATTTTATATGTTTTATTTTTTTATTATTTTATTTTAATTCTATTTTAGTTAATTTTATTTTATTTATCTTAGTTTATTTTATTATATTTAATTTAATTTTATTTCATTCAATAAATTTTTTTTATATCATTTATTTGATTTAATTTATTTTTATCTTATTTTATTTTATTAATATTTTACTGATTTTACTATATTTTATTTTGATTTGTTTTATTTTGTTTATTATATTTTATTTGATTTTGTTGTATGTTATTTTATTTTACTTTTCTATTTAATTTAAAATTTATTTTATTTTACTTTATTTGTTTATTTTTTTCATTTCATTTTTGTTTATTTTATGATATTTTATTTTTATATTTTATTATATTTATTTATATTTTTGTTTAAATTTATTATATTTATTTATTTTAATTTTATTTTTTATGTTTGTTTGTTTTGTTCTTATATACTTTGTTAAATTTTATTCATTTTTTTATATATCCTTTTTTATTTTTATTTTTATTTTTTATTATTTATGTTATTTTATCTTATTAATTTGATTTTATTTAATTTTTTTTTCGGCTTTTGTTTTAATTTTATTTTTATTTTTTTCTATTTTGTCTATTTAATATTATTTTTTTTGTTTTTTTTTTATATGCTTTTATTTAATTGATTTAACAATAATAAATGAATCCTAAAAATTATAAAATCCATTAATTATTTGTTACATTCATTTAGGAAGTTTTCTGCTGCGAAAAGGGAAAATCCTTTAACAAAAGTAAAATCTGAGTAATTACCATACGCTTAACTTTGACGAAAGATCGCTATAATCCTCTAAGTCCACTGTAATTTTAATAGTTATTCAATATCAAATAATTAAAAAAGCTTACACACCTCGCTCAGCACTTTTCAACACCAACTACATCGCATTTACGAAATAGTTTTCGCGTCGCTTTTTTTATTCATCAGTTTAGCACGTGACTGGCCTAAAGGCATTGCACTGCCACATAAACGTCAATTCCTTCAAGCACAAGCTTATCCAATCATCAATCAAAGCCGCTCTAAAGTGGCTGCGATTACACACACACCCACATATCGAAATAACGTCATTCACTCGGTCTTCGCTCATCAACAGACGACGCGATTAAGCTTGTTACAAGACATTACGTATACGCCGCGTGCGACCAATTTAATATGTGGCCACAATTTACAATGATTATTTGTTTATTCGCTCACTGAAATCTTAATTTTTTATTTTTTTATTTTTTTGCTTTAAAATAATTAACAATTTAACGTTAATTTGCATGATGTGCTACGACAGTTATCTAGATGATGGAAAAAAACGCATATGTAAATGGTCGGCATGACTTTACTTATATTTAAACATACAAATATGATTTTTATTTTTTTTATTTTTATCTTACATGTTATTCTATCTTTCCTCCCAAAGAGGAAGCGCAAAAGTCGCACTCAATGCCAACAAATAAAGTGCATATATTTTGCATTGCAATGACGATTTACATCAAATAAATTTCAAAAAAAATTTATATATTAATGAATTTTCATATTGTCACTCCCACTACTCTGTGTATTCGTATGTGTATGTTGATCTGGTATACAAGTAACAGGAGGTAATGCACTGTTTGCTATGACGCCAAAACTTTTTCAAGTTCATTGACGGTCAAGTAGAGAGAGAAAATGAAATGTCGCAGGCAAGTGTATCAGCGACATTGAGCAAGTGTACATAGGCTTACCCACACAAATATAATATTGATAAACATATAATAATAAATAAATAAAAATAAATTATTTTTGGCACACATTTCTGATAAAATTTCGGCAGCAGCTTGCGAAAAAAAAATGCGAAACAAAGGAAATCAGTCTGACAAGGCAGCTGAGTGTCAACAAACAACTGCTTGTTTTATTTGTTAATATCTTTTCATAATTTCTGATTTGCTCAAAAATAAATGCAATTTTTTTTTAGCTTCTTAAAAGGTACTTCTTTTTATATTACGATATGCAATATCTTACTTTCTTGTAAAAAAAAAAATTTTTCATATTACCTCTACGTAATTTTTATACCTTTCATGTACATGAAATGGTAAATTAACTTTGCTCCGAAGTATGTAAGTAACAGTCCCACCAGAATCACGAGCTGAATTGATTTAGCCATGTCCATCTGTCCGTCTATATTTGAGATATTTCAGCCAAACTTGCTACGCAGATGGTGTATTTCTACGTACATATGTTGGAACCGGCCACATCGGATCACTATAGCATATACGAGGTGTGTTCAAAGAAAAAGGTGAATTTAGAATTTTTTTCAAAAGTACTTATTTATTCATCGATATCTATTTTATCCCCTTCAAAGTAATCCTCTCGGATATAATACACTTGTGCCAACGCTTTTTCCAATCCTCGAAGCACTTCTGAAATGCGCTTTTCGGTATGTCCATCAGCTCTTTCTTCGATTGTGACTTGATCTCATCAAATGTGGCAAACCCTTTTCCATTCATTGATTTCTTTAGTTTTGGGAATATAAAAAAGTCCCAGGCAACCAAATTTGGTGAATGCGGTGGTCTCGAGCGAGCATTGATGTGTGAGTTGGTGCATTATCGTGATGAAGAATTTGTTTTCCACAATTCCGAGTCGTATTGCTTCACGCAAACGTTGCTTAACTTCATTGTAGTATTCCTTATTAACTGTACGACATTTTGGCAGGAACTCATGATGCACCCCACCATTGGAATCAAAGAAAACAGGGAGCGAAACCTTTACATTTGATCGAACTTGGTGTGCCTTTTTCAATCTTGGCTCATCTTGCAGCTTCCGTTGGCATGATTGGGCATTGGTTTCGACGTCATAACCATACACCCACGTTTCGTCACCAGTTATGACCCATTTGAGCAAACCCGGATCGTTGTTGGCGTCATTCAACAACTCCTGAGCGATACTAATATACTAATGCGACATTGATTTTGCTCAAAATTTAGCAATTTCAGAACACACTTCCCTGCCACACGTTTCATGCCCGAAACATTCGAGAAGATTGAAGGGCATGAGCCGATTGATATGCCAGCATCCTCTGCAACTTCCCCAGTAGTGATTAGACGATTTGCAAGAACAATTTTTTTTCACTGTTTCGATGTTTTCTTCGCTTGTTAACGTGGACGCTCATCGTCATCAACATCTTCTCGGCCTTTTGTTAAAGCGCTTGCACCACTTATAAACACTTTCTTTGAGACAAAGTGGACTCACCGAATGCCACAGTCAACGTTTCAAGCACATTAGAGTACTTTATTCAATTTTTAACGCAAAATTTAATACATGTTCTTTGATACATTTCTTTTAAAAGCCAAAAATCGAAGAGCACACAAAAACGTGACTAACCTTTTCTGTTGTCAAAAACAAATCTCTAATCGAAATTGAAATTGAAACTGAAAATCATCCCAATCGGAATATTATATCATACAGCTCCCATATAACCGATTTTGTGTCAAAAATCCGTCAAAAAAATCATCTTGGGAATTCGGTATAATATACACAAATAATGAATTGCACATTGGTACTGAAAATCATCGAAATCAAAATACTCTTATCTCATAGCCCCTATATAACATTCACATATGAGATTTTGCTTCAAAAATTCGTATTGTTATTAAAAAATGTAATTGAGCTATCCGAGTAAAATTTGGTAATGGGATAAAAAAAAAACAGCAAGAAAGTAGCGCTGTCTGCCTTTGGATGTTTTTTTGTCCTACTTTGGACGCAAAATCTCGTATCTGAACAAATCGGTTATAATAGAATAATCTATTAGCTAAGGATAGACTGTTGGCTCAGTGTTGATCTTTACCAGGCTGGTTTGTCTCTCCTCTTCGGGCGTGTTTGAATTGTTGCGTAGGCCAAAACCAAACTGATGAATAAGAATTTTAACATTTTAATGGAGAAAATGATAAATTTTTGATAACAAGCACTTTTTCGAAAGTGGAAAGGTAACTGGCTAACTGGTCTCATCTCAGGATTGTGTCTTTCCCTGGCTTAACTATCATAACTATCTGCGAATTTTTCCATAATTATGGCTAATATCTCAATTTTAAAATAGCGCTAAAAATTTTTGAAAGAAAAACGATAGTTTTTGTAGGATCTTTGATGTGATATTATCATATTCAGGAAATTTTTGTGGGCTTTCATCTGAGAGGCAGATGTTTCGCAGAAAATAGGGTATCTCTGGATATTATGATCAGTCGACAAAGACACATTATTATTTGAAACAGCATTTGTGTTCACAGAACAAAACAAAAACAACAACAAAACAACAACAAAATGATTTATGTGGCTAAAAATTTTGATTTATTTTTTAGCATTTTTTTTCATTTTCAGGATAAAATACATTTCTTACATCAACATTACACACATACATATACAATAAAGCTTAAAAAGATTACTTTTTTTTTATTAATATTTTGTTTTCGAAGCCACCATTTTTAAATAAAATCACTTTTCTGTTATTAGAAAAAAATCTTTTTTTTTACCATAAAAACATGGTGGAATTCGATTCGACCAAATTACCAAACTCATTTAAATTATTAAAGTTTCGGCAACAAAAAATTTTGTTAAATTGAAAAATCTCTATAATTAACAAAATCTCCTGAGTTGACCAGCTGCAGAGTTTCCTTAATATTGCATATTCTCTCGCTATCTAGAGAAAATATATATATGTATTTCATTCAAACAAATTCACCTGTCAAAATAGTTCATTTAAGTCAGCAACCCATTGGTGTACCGTTATTTTTTTGTATAGAGCAGAAAAAACACAATCGACTGACTGATCAATAAGAATGAAATGTTAATTGAACAACAATGAAAAAAAAAGTACAACAACAACAACACACAAACTGCAAAGCAAGTAATTCTATTTTAATAGAATGTCAAGCAATGCATTGGGAATGCTCGTTTGCTTGTTGACATGCATTAGGGTAGATCGGTCAAGGAGCGAACAGAAATTATAAAAAAAACTAAACAGCTACGTAGAGCCTGAAAAACGGCATACTAATATAATTATTTTTTATTTATCATTTAATATTTTGTTTTATTATCAGTGTTCATGACTAAAAAAAATATCTCTAAAAATACTTAGAAAATGTAACGTTTTTATTTATTTAGTTGTCGTTTGTTTTTACTTTTATTATTTATTTATTTATTTATTTATTTATTTATTTATTTATTTATTTATTTATTTATTTATTTATTTATTCAATAATAATAATTATTAGCATGGGTTATAGAAGTGTAGAATTTTTTCGAATAAAATTTAATATGTTCACTCGCACTTAAATGTGCAAACTAATCCTTCTATTTTAATATGGCCTACATTTGGGCTAATAAATAAATAATTTTTTATTTTATTTTTTTTTAGAATTATTTTATTGTTTTTATTTTTATAAAATTTAAAACGGGAAAAGAAAATATTTTTATCAAATATTATCCAAATTTAAGCCCCTGAATGTTCTATATACATAAACGTTTATTTTAACGTGGCCTACTTTCAGGCTAATAATAGCTACTTCATTAATTTTTTAGTAAAATCCTTTAATGTCGTAAAAATTGAAATCTTAAAAAATATACTACAAGCTACATTGCCTAATATGTGGAGTGATTAGAGAATGTTCACGTATGACTCAAGAGGTTCAAAGAAATATATGGGTGATCTCTGAAATAGCTGTTGCTTCTGCTATTGTTCTGTTGTTTATTTTCCATTTCAAAATTTTTCTCTCAACTAACTTTCTAACTCAATTTGTCCTTAAGCTCACAAAATCTAAAATAATATTCCCAAATTCTTAAAGAACAAAAATGTTTTTCTCTTAAAGGCGTCCCATAATTTTTAAACATCTACATATACGTTTTTCTTTACATGTGTAACACCCTTTAAAATGCTGAGTGCAAGTTAAGCGCTCGTACGACCATACTGGTATTCATGAATAAGTGGCTGACCTCAGTAGATCAAAATACTAATTTATTAAAACGATAAAAAATATAATAAATAAATTAAATGAAGTTAGTAATATGAAAACAACATACAGCACAAGCAAAATGAAATAAAAATAAATTGTTTTTCGAACGCATATCAAGCAAAGAAATACATTTGCAAATAATTATAAACGGTATTTGTCATAAAACTTGCATTAAAATTCACGTAAAAATAGTAAAATTAAAATAATTCGATTATAATCACCTTCTCAGCCAGAAAAGGCACCGTAAAACTTACATATTTTTCTCCATAAAAAAAAAAATTAAATAAAAAAATTACAAAATAGCTTTTAATAAAATTCACATTTTTCACGCTGCAATAGGTAATATTCACAAAAAATATATTTACACAAAAATGCTCGAAATTTAGAAAGTAATTAAAAAAGGCAATGCCGACTCGTTGTACGTTTTGTTTGTAGCAACACTTCCGAGTTATTTTATTGTTTGCAATTCTAATTACATCGCCTCACTTTGTAAATGTTATGTATAATTGTTTCGCTTTTGTTTAAATTGCACATTTGTAATAGGCAAGTAAACAAAAACAAATTTATTGAAAAAAAAAAGAGTAAATAGAATATGTGATAAGTATGGAGCAAACTAAAATTCGCACTCACAACGACGTGAGAAATTGTAATTATGCACCTACGAACATATTTGTAGTGTAGTATAACGGTATACCAGAGTAGGCTGTACCTAAAAATAATTAGAACATTCTCTACCCTTACTACTTCCAAAGCAAACCAAGGTTTCGTTCGAAATGTGTTTGTTTCTTACAGTGCTCATATTTGAATATAAAAAGGTGGCAAGTTCAAGTTCACCCTTAAAATGAACACTACTAAAATCTACTGACATCATTTCATTCCTCTGAAATATTTCCTCGTTTTTTTATACCTTTCATCTACATGAAATGGTATACCAACTTTCGTCCGAAATTTATACCGATCGTATCAGAATCACGAGTTGAGTTGATTTAGCCACGTCCGTTTGTCCGTCTGTTCGTGTGTCTGTTGCATATTGGCTCTGAAACCCATCGGAAGTGGATGAATATAATAGAATATATAGAATATAAAATATATATATAAAGGTGAATATAGTAAACCGATATTTTCAGATGTAAAGCTTTGGTCAAAACTCAGTCAAAAAAAGCATTTAGCAGCATGAAATTTGGTATTATCAACAAATATTATGAATTGCATATTGATACTGAAAATCATCGAAATCGGAATACTATATCATATAGCCTCCATAACACTGATTTATTCTGAAAGCTGAGTTATTTTCATTTCTATTATATAAATTTTTGTTACATGAAATATTAGAAAAAACATTATCTAAATTCAATTTAAAAATCCCCTGCCAACCATAGTAAAACACATTTTTTGGCAAAAGTCATTTTTTCTATTCAACTTAGTTCCCTTCCAGTGTGATAGACTGATTATAGCGACCCTTCAACTTTGCAATACCAATTTTATAGTACGATTTGTCCTTTGCTTCAAAATAGGCCTCAGTTTCGGCGATCACATCTTTATTCGACGAAAATTCCATCCCGGCAAACATTCTTTTAAAATCTGAGAGCAGGAAATAGTTGCTGGGGACGAGATCTGGAGAATACAGGGGATGCGTAAGCAATTCGAAACCCAACTCATGGGTTTTTGTCATCGATTTTACTCACTTGTAACACAGTGCATTGTCCTGGTGAAACAGCACTTTCTTTATCTTCAAAATCGGCCGTTCTTCGGCGATTTTATTCTTCGAACGGTCCAGTCGCTGTTGATGGTCAATACAAAATACAGAGGCCAAACCTTGCCAGCCGACTGTTGCGTTTGGAGCGGGTTCATCGTGTGCAGTCCACTCTATGTGGCAGGACGGAGACTTTCTAATTGACCGTTTGTTTGCGTGTTTAAACTACCCTGCAGATTATATCCGGGAAGGGTTTTAAGAAAAACATGTGAAGGGAGGGAACCAGGGACTGACCTATTCGAAAAAATCGTATTTACCGTTCGACTTACTTGAAATTTGGTACAAAGATAGTTTTTTGCTTATTTTAGTCTTTGGCCCATTTTTGGCATAGAAAAGTGATTCATATATTTATCTAGACACAAGGATATGTTCGTACGAAATATCACCAAAATCTAGCCAAAAATACATTTTTTTTTCAAAAAGATCAGTATATGGTCCACTTCGTGGAAATAAAACTATTTCAAGTGAATGGAACAGATATATTCGGAAGAATCAGATAGACCAAGGACCAGTTTCCTTTGATAGCTCTTTACGTAGATTAGTTTATATAATACTTTCTTTCCAGATAGGGATCACAGATCAACAGATCGACGAATTGATATAATACATATATTGTGAGTAGGTTTGTTTAGTGCACATTGTAATTATAATAATGCGGCAGTCTGCCAAAATAATGGATTCGGCTTCCTTCGAGGCATTTATGTTCATATTTTGTCGTGGAAGATATTGAATAGTGACTAATACCTGACTATCTCTGATATGCATTTTCTTAGGCCAGGGAATTTCAAGCTCTCCGAGTGTATTTCTGAGATGAAATAAAAGCTCCTAATAAAAATCCATCGGTCATTCGGAGGTGGCTTAGAATAAACTGTAGTCCCTCCACAAAATCGTTTCAACGGTTACAAAGTGTCTAATATATTTATAAATAATAAATGTATATGAGTAGACCGATCAATAATTTAATCAAAAAAAGTATCTTTCTCTTCTTCTCGTATTTATGGTTCAATTTTCTTGAAACTTGCTTCATAAGTAGGTTTTATACTTACATGGTTTGTTCTTTTTATCATGTTAATATGCTGGGGCTACAGTATATTTTGAGTTTGACGGTTTTTAAAATATAATAAAACCGAGTTAAAAAAGAATTCTTTTTCAACCATCGAAGAAACAACCACCACTTATAAACAATTTACCTGTACAAGATTTCCTTGTTCGACTTGGTACATTAAATCTGTTTTTAAGGCTCGAATAATGCTCCAACATCATATAAGTATTCCAGTGAACCTGGTAACGTTCCCCCTTAGTTCGATTGTCTTAATGGAAACTTGCCCTTGTTCTTCCCTCAGATTAGCAAGATTTTCAGGGAAACGATCTAAATGGTTGTAAAGAAAGGGTGTTCCGAAAACATAGCTTACCTGAAAAGCGAATCTTTTCTCATCCAGCGCCCAGAATTAACTCCATTGTTCTGCAAATAAATAAAATATCAATTTTTTCTATATAATACCCTTAATAGTCAAAGACCATTTTTAGATCTACACATATTAGACCCATTTTATACTCACCTTCTACTATGTACACAGAGTACAGGTTTGCTCAATCAACTAACGCTTGTATGCACCGACATAATCGAGTTGGATATGGACATATATGTATGTATATATCAAGTATCATGAAACATCAAACTCTCCCACTAATACACTGAGGTCTTCCTCATTACAGATTTAAAGCTAGTTCCTCAGTTTTTTTTTTAGATATTTCCACCTAATTTCGAAATCGGAAGACTACGTCATATAGCGCTTTGGTTCGGATATGATATTTTGGATCAAAAATCGGTCAAAAATGCATCTAATGCTATGAAATTTGATATCATACCCACGAAAATTTAAATAAATGTTGAAACTGAAAATCATTGAAATTGAATTTTTCAATAAATTATATTCATGAAAGGTATAAAGACTTTGGCATAGCATGTTTGTTATTGATCTCCGACACATTTAGCCAACAATTTTTAAGTGCATATTTACAAAAAAAATGTGACAGAAATAGTTGCATTCGTTCTTGCAGATATTTCTTTACGTAACCATTGTTAAAAAAATAAAAATAAAAATAAAAAAAATATAAAAAAAAATAAAAAATTTAAAAAAATTTAAAAACAGACCTCAACTGATATAAAGTTTAATTGCTGATAGCACAAAGCTAGATCGGACATAAAATATCGTTAAACAAAAAATTTTAATTTTGATTCGAACTTCCCCTATTTATTGTTTTTATATTTTATCCCAAATCTCTGAATATCTAGGCTGCCAAATATATAAATATTAATACCAAAAATAATTTCATAAATCTTTTTAAATACTCATTTTGATTTAATGCAAAAAATAGTTATCTATAATTTAGTGATTTTTATCAAAAATAAGAAGTATTGAAAATTATATTTTGAAATTTACAATTGCTTTCTCTGCCAGGCATTTTCCTATGTGGACACGATTGTGGCGCTAAAATTATTTTCATTTATTCATATACATTATTTCTTCTTTTTTTAATTTTCAGAAAATTTTGAGCTTATGCCAATTTAATATTTAATTATAATATAATAGTACATTTGTAACACATGCCACATATGCATACATATGTAAAAAAAATACTAAACACTGCTAAATGCTAAATATGGTTCGCTACTTTACCAAGCAGTGTTTAACGAGGTGAGAAATTATTTCAAATAATATTATCAGGAGCATTTTAAATAAAAATAAAAAAATTAATAGAAATGATGCTTAGATAATAAAAAATAATAATTAAAAATTTACTCGTGTAAATAATCGGTAGATGCTTTTAATTATAAATAGCATTAGGGTGTTTATACGAATATGGTATTCAACTACACCTGAGCTTAGCGCTATGACTCTTATTCACAAGTTTCTTTTATGTTTGATTTGAATTTTTATTATTATTATATTTTTTTAAAACTGTTTTCTATAGCTTATCATTAGCAAATGTAATGTGCCGTAGGTAACAACAAAAATGTAAAGTTTTTTTATTAAATTTAATGAAAAATCAGAGGAATAATATTCATTTTTGACACGTTCAGCTGATAAATATAGTTTGTTTACAACTATGGACACATTTTTGAACGTCATTCGAGAATTTACAAACGTACATAGCGACATGAGATTTGTAGCAATAATTGAAAGAATTTATTAAATTTAAAAATTGTAAATGTGTTGAAATTTTCAATATATATATTTGCAAAATAATATTTTAAATCTACAGATATATGTATGCAGCTCAGTGGCATTGAAAAATGTTAAAATTAAACTTTAAAAAATTGGCTAGATATTTTCCATTGACGGTACATACATATTTTGAAAAAGGAAAAAAAATGTTTTTTTTAAATACAACAATAAACGCATTCGTATTTAATTAACGTTATCTTTGACTAACTTGTCATGTATTATTCATCCTTTTGATATATGTGCAGCAATATGTCAACCCATTATGTATGATTTGAAAAAATAATATGTTTTTTTATAAACTGAATAAGTGATGTTTTTATCAATGCAGTAGTGATATAATTTTTTTTTTTTTTCAATAATACAATACATGATGCAATAAGGAAAGGTTATATACGTAGTGACAGCTCATTTTGTGGCTTAGCATTAGGAAATGAAGAAGAAAATGAAGACGATAATAAATTCATATATAAAAGAAATATTTATCAGCTGAATTCTAATAGTTTATTTACAGTGATGCTTGTACTACTTGATTTTCCTTATTTCAGAAAATTCTGCTGGTAATTCACACAGGTTTGGACAAGATTTCCCACATAGCGATTTTATTTTACCTAAAAGCTCCTTCTGCTTCACTTAGTTCAAGCATGATTAAGTCTATATTTTATAATCAGCATTTACGTTACCGCAGTCTATCGCTGCGTTCGTATTTCGTTCTAAAAATATTTTCGTAATCTGAACTTAAATTGTGAACTTAAACTGTGTTGAAATAGTGTTGTCATGTAGTCTTCCTTTAGTACACATTGCTCCAAAGTGTTCCAAAATTTGTTGATTTCATCGATTTGTTCAGGCGTACTCTAAACTAGAAATCTCTTGCAGAGGGCTATAGATATAGTTATCCGAATTCAATGATAGTTGCCTCTACGTATGTAGAAAACCAAATTTTCTGCGCTTAGAAGCTTTTCTGGTGGCAGATTTTTGAGCCCGAATCTCATATCTGAACAAGTCGTTTGTATATAGACTATATGTTATAGTGGACGGATTTTAATGATTCTTATTACCAATGTGCAATTCATTATATGTGTGTATAATATCAATAACATAGCATCATCTCAAATGCTTTTTTGAAGTGTTTATAATCCAAAATCAACCTGAAATACCTATAAAACAAAACTGAGATACTAGTTAGCGTTCAAACAGGAAGACAGAGGACACACAGCCGGACGAACATGGTTTAATCGGCTCGTCCCTTTGATCATATAATATAAATTTTAATGGGTCCATCCCTCCTTTTTCTGGTACTTACTTATTTCTGACCAAAGTCAATATACCATTTCATGTTCATGAAAGGTTTAAAAAAAATTACTTAATATAAAAAATTAATTTTTCTAATTGTGGTTGCCCCTTGGCATATAAAGTGAACACCTCCGAGTGTATTTCTGATACAAAATAAAAAATTTTCCATAAAAATCCATTAGCCATTCGAAAGCGGAATAAAAAAAACTTAAGGTTCTTCCATTTATTGGAAAAACTTCGAGGCGCAGAGCAAAGCAAAAAAAAAAACCTTTAGCGGTTGGCAAGCGCCAATTGCATATATATATTTTTAAATATCATTGATGTATACTTATATATGTAAGTTTTTGAGTCGATGCTTGTTCATTGCCCAACTGCTCAAAGGTTTGTTTCAAATTTTCTGGCTCTTGACCAGTTCGATCTGCAGAAGAAAAATATTCAATTTGCTTTGTCAAAATTTCTTTAAAATTTTAACAAGTAATGAATATTGAACAGATATCGCTTTTGTCTTTCAATTGCTCGGGTCCTTGAAAATGTTCGAAATAAATCTTGAGTTCTACTAATAATATGTGATTAGTAGGTTCAAAGCTGAAAAATCTAGTCATTGAACTTACCAATTTGTCATCGGGTTTATACAAATGACAATTATATAGAATTATATGATTATAAACTCTAAACAGGACTTAGTTTGACCTTATTTTAAACCGTTATTTTAAAAATGTCAATATACCTTTGAGCAACGTATAGCCTGCTACGAAATACTATCCAGAAATAAATGATGAACAAACAAACAAAATGAAACGTGTTCCCGACTTTTATTTCTTCAACTTTTCCCTCCAAATCGTCCTCAAAATTTTATATAAAAGAAATTACATTGTTTTTCTAAGGCAGCTAATATGGCAAAATTAGAGCGAGAAGCTGTTTACGCACTTCACCTCTATGTATTGCATCATGAATAGATTACATGATTAAATAATGAAAAGGTTGGATAAGTAGACATTTTTCTCGCTTCCTTTTGGCAGGTCGACTCCCTTACTTATGAAAACTATAATGCTTCTTTGTAAAACAAAAAAAAAAAAAAAAACAAAAAAAAAAATTTTAAATTTTAAAAAGTAGTAAAAATTTTTATATTTATTGAAAACATTTGGTAGGCAGCATATGCTCTCTTAATATTGGCTGATTAAATTTGTTTCTATGTAATTTTATTTTAACGGATATACCCATCTATACTTAGTAGGGACATAAATACTGTTACACACATTTTATGCTTTAAAATAAAAAATAATGAATGTTTTTGGAACAATATTTATTGTATACAAAAAAGCAGTATTCATTCGAAATGCCCGCCTTTGGCCTTCACGCACACCTTAAGTCGGACTGGCCAATCATCAATAGCCGCACGCACCTCCTCCATTGGGAAATTGGCAACAGCACGAATCAAAGCTGTCTTAAGAGAATCAATGTTGGGGTATCTTTTGCGGCAAGCCATGTCCTCTAAAACTGTCCACAATTTGTAATCCAGCGGGTTCAAATCAGGACTGCCAGAGGGCCACTCTTCAGAGGAAATGAATGCTGGTAAATTGTTTTGGAGCCAGATTTGGGCAATTTTAGCTTTATGGGCCGGCGCAGAGTCTTGCTGAAAAGTCCATGATTGGTTTTGGAGCATGGAATGGCTAAGTGGTCTCACAACGGCTTCCAAAACGGTTTCTTGGTAAACTTTGGCCGATGTTTTGACCCCTTGTTCGCAAAAATGCAAGTCAGTTACCCCATCATAAGAGACACCCCACCAAACCATGACTGCAGCTGGGTGATGACCTTTTTCGACCCGTGGAATCACTTCAGATGCTTCCTTAGATGACCGTGCATACGCCCTATCATTTTGTTTATTAAATTTTTCCTGCACGGTAAAAATTTTTTCATCGGTAAACAAGATTTTTCTGTGCAAGTTGTCAGCGTGCTTCAGCAAAAGACGTTTGCATTTTACCACCCAATTTTTTTCAAAGCTGCAGTCAACAAATGTCCGGTACGGCGTTTGAAAGCCCCAAGTCCCAAGTCTTTTTTAATAATTCGACTTATAGACTTTTGCGAAACATTCATCTCCCGGGCCATGATTTTCTGTTTTCGGAGCGGATTTCGCAGAATTCTTGATTTGACAGTTTTGATGACTTGCGGCGTTCGAACTGTGCGTGCACGGTCCGACCGGTGGCGGTTTTTAACATCCCCAGTCTCCTCAAACAGTTTTATGCACCGGTAGACGAACATACGACTAACGCCGAGCGGACGGAGTGTTATGAAAATATCACTTAAAAAGCACTATAACAGCGATACGTTTTTCATTATGTGACCATTCCATGTTGAAAACTCACACAATTTAGAATTCCCGATACAGACTAACGCTTTACAGGTTATATTTTATAAATCATATGGGAATTATGTGGTATGCTCAATTCTTCTATTGAAATGCGTGTGTTTAATGTTGTAACAGTATTTATGTCCCTACCAAGTATATGTAACTAAGAATAAACTAAATGATAACAGTTAAAAGAATATTTTGCTCGTAAAAAAGTAAAGACTAAATATGACCGCTGATTAATGCTCCAAATTTTCCTTGCTAAAGTCACCAATAGGGCATAGCAACAGAATACCCTGGAAAGCATGATATATAGTAAGAAAAATCCAGTGAGCATTTTTAAATTGCAGATTTGTAAAATTCTTTGATATTAGGCCATCGCAAAGTAGGCATATCTGGACTACTGTATCCAGTGTCTTCCGTGTATCGAATGCTTTGTGAAATTTTCGACTAAGACAGCTAAGTAGCAAGATACATTTTACAAATTTTTCGATTGTTGTGCCTTTTTCGTTCACCCTGGCTAAAATCGACAAACAGAATTTGGACATTGTGACGGGGGCAACGCTCTTATGATTTTTTGATTACATCGTTCTTCTCTTCCGTCGGTGCGTGATCGTAAATTAGGAATAAGTTGAATAACCTCGGTTGAATGCGGATTGTGGCGGGACGAAACGTTCATGCGCTGAGATAAATGTCGGGACTCGGCGATGGATTCTCCCTCCAACCACAAATTCAATACCAAATTTTCGCCCTATTTATAGAGCCGCTTTAGTAGCTTTCACAACAAGTCACTTTCCTCAGTCCTTCAGCGCGTTGTATATCGCGCTCTTTAGATGGGCAAGCTGCAAATTTCCAATTGAGGACCGAACACTCAGGGTGCCTTCCCTCAAAGTGTGACCTCTAAAACATTTTTACTACTCTTTTGCGAAAAGTATCTTTACTTCTCTAATTTTCTTCAACAATGTAGTATATATAGGTAAGTCCAATTTTAAATTAAAAACTGCTCTTTGGTCTACAGGTTAATAATATGTGTGTTCAACATATGAGATGTAAAAAAAACGACTAAATAAAATACTAACACTTCACTTCTTTTCACTCCTTTTTGTCTACAGTTTCACTGCCTTTTCACAAATAGGGAAATATTCTATCCTCCTTTCTACTCTGTTCCAAATTGCAACCGTTTGTAAGGGAGTGTCAAACTTCACTTTAATTATTGAATCATGAATACCAATGTGTACATATGAGTATCAACAAATGTCATACCATAAAGTAATTCATTAAACATCATTTCTTTCGATGCCTTCCATGCTGCATACATACATATTTGAGTATGTCTAAATAAATTTAATTTATATTATCCAATTGATATTTTATCATTTTTTCTCTAATGCCGACCAGCCAACGAACGAATTCAATTAATAATAATTCTCGAAGCAATGTTCAGTATAGCTTTTTTATTTATTCAATTTTTCCCTTTTTATTTTTGTTGCCTCATTTCAATATTTACTCTTTGCATTTAGTATGTGCTGCGAAGCTTTTTCCCCCTTTCATTTCAATTTTTAATATTTCATTTTCTACTCTTCTCTACGCTTTTGTACTCTTTCATTTTATTTGCCTTTAATTAAATTAGCGTTTACAATTGTGACGCCATGGCACACACAACTAACCATAAAACAATTCAAATAAAACGAAAAAAAAAGTCAAGATAACAGTACCTAATGTCAAGATTCCGTGCACCCATACTCACTCATACAGACTAGTGCATATATACTTACAAGTATGCGCGGGTACATTTGTAAGCATTTTCTCTTGACAGCGCTCAATTTTCTCTAGCTTTTTCTATTTATTTTAAAAATATTCTTATTTGCCGGTTATCATTCGGTTGCTGTTTATTCTGGCGTTTTACGTTTTGTCCACTACATTAAATGTTTTTCAGTATTTTGCTTTTATATTTATTTTTATTTTTATGCTTTTGTTTTTAGTTTTCAAAAGCAGCAAACACTTGATTACAACTTTGTTGCAAATTATTTTGTTTTTCACTGAATTATTTTATTTATTTAAAAATTATTTTTTATTAAGCATTCGCTTTCCTTTCTCCGATTTTGATTTTTTAGTTGACATTTTTCAAAATTATATTGCTTTTGAAATGAATTAATAAATTTTGCAATTTATTTTTGTATGAAACTTTGTTCAATATCAAACGGCTCGGAGAGATCCTTCCCAATTCTGACGGAGCTTTTGGTACATTTAGACATACATAGCAGCGTAGAAGCAACCGCATTTCGTGCTATCGAAGGATGCTTTAAAATCGACGAAGAGGTGAAGTGTGCCCCATGCTGATCGTCAAGCATGCTTTCATCCGACCGTATTTCACCTTGTTGTGCTGTTCACCTTGTGAGTTCTTCGCCGCTGTATTTGAATAGCTCGGTCGCCAATCAATCTTCTCCATTCGCTCCGTTATCCTTCGAGCGGATGATCGCTATTTGAACTTCGTCATAGTCGGATGATGGCATGTCTATGTCATCATCATCAATTGGGGCTCGAGTTTGCCATATTCTGTGATTAATGTAATTAAATAAGCTGAAAAATTATTCGCTCCTTAAATTCAGTATGCTCTGAACAGCTCATTCCTACATGAGTATGCTCCGGTCATGAAATCTTATGTAAGTCTCCGTATCTTTTCATAAAATTTACGTGCATTACACCCGTCGACTAACTTTTCAAACTCTTTATAGTCACCCATTTCGACCCCTTCCTTGTTTCCTCCGCAAATGCGTTTAGCTTCTCAAGAAAATGTTGGCTCTTCCAGAAAATGCACATCTAAATCACTGGATACATGTATTCCGTCTAAAACAACATAATCGGTTTCATAGCCAAGTCACTTGAAGAATTTCCATGTGCTGTAATCGAGTATTACAGATGAATACGTTTCGGACCCCGGCTAATTTTCTGATTTATGCGCCGCAAACATCTTCTTTGCCTACCTTGGCGTTGAAATCGCCAAGAACCTTTTTAAAATCGTTCGTCGGGATCAGCAGCGCTCATTAGTGATTCCAAGCGCTCAGAGAGAGAGTGTTGACCCACTTCGTCCTTCTCTTCCGTCTACGCGTGAACGCAAATCAGCATTATGTTGAAAAACTTCGCGGATTGTGGCGAGATGTGCAACCGGCGAAGTGAATGGCTCGACTCGGCAACTAAGCCTCTCGGTCGTATGATGTCAGCGTTTACATATCTGAGAAAATCAACCAGCAGGGCAATGTCACTTTTCCAAATAAGAAACCAGACATCTCAGATGCATGAAGTTAGTAAATTTGCTGTGGTCTTCATTAAAGGGTTTATCATATGAATCTTTTTTTCATTATTTTTCATGGTACTAGTTCTTTAAATGGCTTGTTCCAAACACAACGCACAACCCCGAAATATTTATGTTGCAAGTCACTTACTTCAAAACGAACGTCCGCTAGCAGACATATTTCTGGCGAACAGACGTTGCAATTAGACTTCAGTGAACTCTTAAACCAAATTTGTTTACTAAGGTTCCACAAGGGTTACGTCTCTGATGATCTAGTTAGGATTCTCAGCTGCGCATAATTCTAGAATGAAAATTGATACGCTGTGACTGGAGTTTTCTTCTTTTATTCTATCTAAAGTTATATTAAAGTACACGAAATAAGGATTATAATATTTTCCACAAAAGGAGGGGGACCTTAGTTTTTTCTAAGCCGTTTCCAAAACACTAGTTAATTTTTATGAAAAGCTTTTTATTACATGTCAGGGGTTGACGTTCCTTGTCAGGAGGTAATATATCAATTTGGACGTTGGTGTGGTTAGTATTCGAACCCATCAACCTCCGCCTGATAACACAAATTGCTACTTACCAACTGCTGTGAGTTCTATAATCTCTACTCCAGGCAAGCGTGAAATATAAATCCCACACGGACCATTGAGTACTCCAAAACTTACCAAAATCTAGACAAACATACCTATGGTCCAATTAATATTGTGATATCTTTTGGTTGGACCATGTACTCCACCACTGCATAATGTCGAGCACATAAATGAAATTAATTGCAGTAAAATATTCATCTCATGCAAGATCATCATGTGACTTATCGTGAGATTGAGACAAGTATAGACATTTGTGCGACCAGCATACGTTCAATATTGTATGAACATTTGATTATTAAAAATATATGTTCGTGTTGGATCCCACACAATTTGCCACTCGCTCAAAAAACAAGCTCGTGTAAATTGGTCGAAAGAAATGATAAAAAAAAATACGATAGCGGTGCTTCCACATAGATACGTCGAGAGATCACAAATCGTCAATTTCCGCGTACCAGCCGAAAAGTAAACAGCAGTCGACTGCTTGGGTGTTTCAAGATTAGCCGAATCCAACAAAAGTTTTTCGCGCACGAAGCACTTCCAAGCAAAGGGTTGCCTGTGTTAGAGAAACGCAGAGCAGTAAATTCTGAGTGGTACACAAATATTTGTTTGCCAGTTGTCAGAGGGATCACTATTTACCAAGGCAATGCGAGATCTAAGACAACGACTGAAACCACTGCATTTTATAGTCTTGACTTGGCACCAAGTGACCTTTTTATTCCCTTACGTAAAAAATAAACTGAGCGGTCAACGTTTTTCGACACCTGCAGAGATTCATAGGTTCAGAACGCATATTTTAGAGATACCTCAATCAGCAAAAGATCTTAATGGAGAATATTTTGAAAAACAATATTGCGATTTTCGATCACTAACATTTTGTTTTTGTTCTCTAATCCCGAAATATAAAATGCAACCCTCGTCTAACATATTTCATTTTGCGCACTTGTTCTTTTTTGCATTGAAATATATTACACGCCTTCCGTGTACCAGCAGCGCTCACCACCGAAACGAAACTGACTCAATTTCGGCTTCATACATCTCCTATACTCGAATATAAAACTGCGTAGTACCTTCGTGTAATAATTGTGATCGGTAAAATATGAAGAATGGTCGTGCCGCACCAAGCTGGTATAGGTAGGTACATCAGTTGGTCCAATAGTACACTACAGAGGAGTATATTTGTAGGTACTCCAATGGACCATATGGTCCACAAATTTTTGCAGGGATCGATAACAAACACACTTCTTACATATATGCATTACAATGGTTCTAATTGCATATTTTGAAAATTTCCTCAATTAAGTTCAAGGTCAAGGATTAATTTGCGGTCTGAAGATTTTTTGTTATAATTTTTTTTTTTTTTTTTGCTTACATTTATTCTTTGCAAACTCATATGTTTAGGCGTTTTGTTTTGATGTTTTACTTTGTTGCTGTGGTGGTTTTTTTTATATTAATAGATTGAGAAATAGCAAATAAATTATGCGCTGACTTGAGATTTACCTTTATTTAAGATTTTTTCTTGCAATTATTTAAATAAAACAAAACTATTTAGGTAGTTTTGTTGTTGTTTTTAATTTTTATAGTATTATATTTTAATTATTGTTATTGTCACCCTCACTTTTATTCGTTTTATTTGATAATCTTAACATTCCATTTAAATTCATTTTATTTTTTTTCACTTTTTCGCGCGCTTAGGCATTAGTAAATGTAATTATTAGTATATATATGTATATATTTATATAGCTTTTTAGCTAGATTTTTACTCAAATATTTAGATAAGCATTAGCGTTACAGTTAATGTGAAAGTGTCGGCTAATAATTTACTGATTTATTTTTATCTTGGCGTATTGGTAAAATTTATAACTGCGACACATATATTCATACATACATATATTTGTCACAAGTGATATCTGTTATCATTTAATCCCACAAAAAACTTCACATGATGATGACATTTCCACTGTTTCGAAACGTCAAAATAAAGAGTTTTTATACTAAAGCCTATTTGAGAACGAACTTCACACGATGTACTTTTGTATGTACAATGGCAGACAAAAGTCTGCATACACCCACTATTTTCGTTGAATTGAACGTCCAAAAGGTTTATTGGAAAATGTAATGATACAGTTTATTTCAACTATTTTCACTTATCATAAAAAACCAACAACCAAAATTTTTTAACATAAAAGAGTGAAGTTATGACAAAAAAAGCGTAAATCCACCAATAACAAAAGTCTACAAACCGTACATATACAACTTATCTCAGCGCAAAAACTTTGGTTAATATCAGATAACATGATCTTTTTAGTATTTAGTTGGTCCACCGTTCGCATCAATAACAGCTTGAAGGCCGTCGTGGCATTGAAGCTACTAAATTTGTCAATCCTGAAGGAGTAATACTATCACAAGCTCCAATAAGACGTTCTTTGACCAATGCTGAGCTGAAAATCTGATTTTTTCTAATTCTTCGCTCAAAAATCTCCCAGACATATTCAATAACATTCAAATCTGGGCTCTCAGGTGGTGTGTGCATGCCTTGGAGCATGATAAAGCAAACAATTCTTAACAATATGGACCGTATGCTTTGGATTTTTATCCTGTCCAAAGATCCAGCATGCGCCAAGCTCCTAACTGTCCACCAAAGGCTTCTGAATAACTTCCAAAAATGGCTTATTTTTCAACCCATCCATATTATCTCCCCAAACTATTAGGTTACCGCCACCATGCTTCACTGTTGTTACTATATTTTTGGCGTTAAGTGTAGTGTTTTCTTTTGTCCAAATTTTTTCTCTTCCATCGCTGCCGAATGTATTGAACTTCAATTTGTCTGTAAACAAGTCTTTTTGCTAAAAATATATTCCCTTGTCTAAATGTGCTTTAGCGAGCTCCAAGCGAACTTTACGATTTTTTGCAGATATAAAAATCTTTTTATGTGACATTTTACTGTGGAAGCCGTTATCGTTCAGAGCTCTTCGAATTGTTCTTAAATGGCTACACTTTCTTGATGAGTTTGCGATGTTTTCGACTAATTTTTGAGCAGTAACTTCAGAATCATAATTCACTAGCTTAAGCTGAAGTCACTTCGAGTTAGTTTCTTCGTGCGGCCAACACGCGGTTTTTTTTTTTTGGTAGATCCATTTTGTTTTCAAAGTTTTCTGCAATGCTCATTACTATTGGTCGACTTAAGTTTAAAATTTTTTGAAATTTCACCATACGATTTCTTCTCTTTTCTGTGCTGAATAACCAAGACTTGTACGTCAATGGATATCTCTTTTCGCGAAGCCATTGTTGATGCTAATGCGTTTAAACCACAACTAAATTCAATACTAGCAAATTGGAAAACATAATTAAGAAAAAAAAATAGTAAAAAAATGGTACCTAACCGCCATAACAACACAGCATATCGGCATAACTGCTAGTAATGCTGTGGTGTAAGTAGACTTTTGTCAAGGATATTTTTGCGTTTTTTCACCATATTTTTTTATTTTATGTTAGAGAATGAATTTGTTTTAATACATGTGATTAGAAAAGAATTCAAAATAAAATTGTATACCAGCATTTTTCAGCAAAGCGATTGTACTTTCTACACAACGAATACAGGCGGTGTTTGTAGACTTTTGTTCGCCACTGTATGTATATTCAACTATGTATATATAGCATTGCATATAGTCACGTTTTTATGTTTTTGTTTTGTGTTTTTTATTATTACATAAAAATGCTCTCATTAAGTAAATAAAACCGATTAATACAGATTAATTGCTTAAGTAAAAAGAATATACTTCAAGATTTTATATAACAAAAGTTTTGAACTTAAAATTCGCTATATGTATGTATGAAATAAAAACACTTAAATACTTGGATTACAGTACGCTCTAATCCAGATAATGCCCAATGAAAGTCTACATTTTTAACTACTACATGAGGTCATTAGATTAGTTTAAAAAAAAGGTATTAAAGCAGCTCATCAACGCAAATAAACACAATTAAAATGAGGAAAACTTACTGTATAGCACTGATGAATACTGATGTTGTGATTGCAAACTGTCACATACTTATACATATATGCATATGTGGATATGCAAAGTAAATATGTAAATACCCGGCAGTGAAGCAGACTAGTTAAAAACTGCCTCAATACTAAATAGTATACCCGCCAATTAGTCAATTAGTCAGCTAATGCTGTCAGAATATTTTCCCAAAGTTCAGTGCTTTTTCCTGATTTTCATTGTTAAAAATTCTTACATTTTAAAACAATTTTTAGAGGCAAAAGTTTAAGAATTCTCTGCTAGAATATTTAAAATAAAATAAACTATTTCTTTATATACAATGAAGGCAAAATTTTATCTTATTCACAATAGCATATATATTTGTGTTAAATACTCTCTCTTTATGCTAATTTAAATGAAATATATATATAAACAATATCAAATAAGAATTTTGTAAATAATTCGAATTTGGCGTACAAAGATTCTTGCAAAAAAATAATTGATTTTTAGGAATATTTTCAGAGTGCTTGGCATTATTTTTTTACCCACAAAACTTAATCTAATTGAACTAGTTACATCATTAAAGAATTGCACTTAATTTTTTTTTCAATGATTTTTTGCCTTTATTCACCTTTTGCTCCTCCTCCAATTTGTGGTTTTTGCGTCTTGATGTTTTTTGCCAATAAATTAGAGGGACCTACAGCCTCCTCCGAACGGCCGATGGATTTTTATGAGTAACGTTTTATTTCATGTCAGATATGCATCCGAAGGTTTTACATTCCCTTGCGAGGGTCGACCGTAATTAGAAAAATTAATTTTATATAATATCGGATGTTGCTCGAATCTAGACTCGAACCCAGGTTTTCTGAATTGTAGTACGTAAAGCTAACTACTCGGCTAATTTGGCTTTACATGCCTAAAATTCGCATATTCGTATAGTTGCAGCAGCTGGCAGTTCATTCTCTTCTGACTGTCCACCCAATTTTTCAACATATTTTCGATTACTGCAATGGGGACTTCAATTTTAAGTTCCATATCAAATTTGAATAGCTGGCGTAGCAAACCTACTTAATAGCTCCTTGCAAAAATTTTCCAAAAAATTTATGGAGTTAATTCTCAACTACGCGAGGCTAATTCTCGAACATTGTCAAAAAAAAAAAAAATCGATGGTTCTGTTCGAAATTATACATCGTCCATGTCATTCTCTTCAACATTTGCAAACCAATAATCTCTGGACATGGTACGGTAACAATCCGCATATTACCTTTAACGGTAGCTGCTTTCGTCCTTTTCGAAGAAAATCTATCAAATGATGTCACTAGTCGAATTCGGCAGTTTTGCTTATTAATGTAGTCGCCGAGGTGAAAATAATTTTTCGGTAAAAATTCTCATCTTTTGCAAAGCGATCATCAGCTCAATGAGCGAAGATAAATTACAGATGACTCTCATGAGACTTCAGTTTTTGGTTCAATTGCACTTTACAAACCTTTGTATCGAGAACTTTATGCAAATTCCTGTAGCTCCTACGAAAGATGTCGAGTTGATGTCGATGGCCGTTCGGGCGCATTCGCATTTTCAGCTACAGCAGCAAACACCAAATCGATCAAAAAACTTTTCTTGCAATTCCGATTGAAGACTCACAATTTTGGGAGTAAGTTTTCAATGTTCACCAATTTAATTCAAGCATAAACTTAGGCATTCCGCAAACGGTAAACCATGTACTAAATTTTTCGACACATCGGGAATCTCATCGGAGATGTTAGAGCTCAAATGAGCCGTAGTTCACAAAGCACACGGTAGATGAGCCACTCGTTAGTATTGCCAATGTCACTTTTTCATGCATGTTTCATATAAAAATGGTGTTAAAAAAGTAATATTTAGTTTATGTACTTATTCTTAAAATCCCAATAAAGATGTACATACTAGCTTCTAGCGGAGTTTGAAGGTAAAGGAAATATATTAAATTATTAACTAAAAAGTGTTTTTTTATACCTTTCATGTACATGAAATGGTATATTAACTTTAGTTCGAAGTATTTAAGTACCAGAAGAAGAGATAAACCCACCGAAATTTACTTGTATACTCATCGTATCAGAATCGTGAACTTAATTGATTTCTCTTTGAACTCAAACTAGTCCCTTAGTTTTCAGCTTTTTTCAACCAAACCTGGTGTGCAGATGCATCTATATATACCTTTAAGCGATCATTTGTCAGAACCAACTAGATCGGACCACTATAGCATATATATGATCGTTTTTTCATATTTCAAATTTTCGTACATAAATCCGTCAGAATAGTACCTAAGAACGTGAAAGTTGAAATTGTTCCAGAAAATCAGCGAAATCAGACGAATATAACATATAGCTCCCATACATCAATATTTTCAGATGTGAGGTGTTGGTCAAAACGCAACCAAAAAAGCATTTAGGAGCATAAAATTTGCTATTATGCACATATATTATGAATTGAATATTTGGATCAAAAATTCGCAAAAAAAAAGAATATGGGCGCGCCAAAGGCCTAAATTCAAGTATCTACTGGCACTGAAAATAATCGAAATCGAATTTTGCAATTTTCAATGAATTTGATACGTTCGTAAAAGGTTTAAACACTTCGGATTGACCGAAGACAGCCCTCTTTTCTTGTTTTGTTTAAAAAAAAATACATTTTTTATTTCCTTTATTTCCCTTTAAAAAGTATCTGACCTAGTAATTTTTTTTGTTCATTTTCATCTGGCATAAAATTAGTATACCTTTAGCAGTGGTCTTACAATTGTTGCGCTTGTTGATATTTCTTAACATTTGTGCATTTAAATAAATAAGAAGTTAAAATCGAATTTTTGTACACAAAAATTTTCTTTCTGTTACTTTATTAAAGTATTTGTTATTATTTTACTAAAGATTGAAAAAAAAAGATTAAACAAATTGTAATTCGACATAATTACACCTTTTTTTAGCTGGTACCAGTTCGGCACTTTTCGGACTAGTAGTGCAACTTCACTTAGAAAATTATGTTAAAAAAATTTAAGTATTTTGTACTGGTTTGATAGCTTACTATAGGGTATTTCAATATCTACTTGAGCAATTAATAAAATTTTACACACACTTACATATTTATCAATAGTAAATAAAAAAAATTATTCACTGATTAATATAAAATTATTTATGTATATGCTTATAGTTAGTTTGGATTGATGAATTTAAAAAATAATAATTTAAGGGATGCCATTAAAAATGATTTTATTTCATTAAATAGCAGAAATATTATGAGTTTGGTGAACACGGATTAGCTACTAGGATATGTATGTATATGAAACTCTGCAGATTAGAAACTTTTTTTTACTATTAAACTTATATTAAAGTATTTCATTTATTATTATTATTATTATTATTTATTATTTAAAAAAAATTTATTTTCATTTGCAATTCAAATTAAAAAATATAGATATATTTTTAAGCCATATTTATTCACAATTTCATGTAAAATATGAAAATCGCGATTTCGCTAAAACCTCACACAAGTGAAAAATACAATCTTACCGGAAGCTAAACACACACGCAATCACACAATAGGCAACCATAAGAATTAATTCAAATAAACATTTGAAATCGTCAGCAGCGTCATCTACCCATCAATAGCGGTAAAATACTTACCGAAAGCTTTCAACAGTGTTGCGTTCTAGTGAAAATGAAACTCACAAAAATAACAGAAATGAAAAATTCCAAATATATTCAACAGCGTGACTGAATGTGTTTACATATGTGCTTATACATAAATAAAGAAGTCTTTATATATAAATATGAATTAATATATATTAATTAATTTTAAGTAAATATATAAAATGTGGAAATAAAAAAATAAAAATTTTCAAGTATAAAAATTTAAAATATGAAGTGAAGTAATAAAACAAATTAAAAATTATATAACTAATAAATAAAACAAAACCAATTCTATTTTTAAGAATAACTAATACAATTATTGAAGTGGAAGAAGCCAATAAAAAAAAATATAAATGCAAAAAACTGAAAAATTTAAGTTTTCTCTAAATAAAATCTATTTTTTTTTAATACTGCAGCACTATTGGAAAATACGTGAAGTAAATCATATTAAATTAAAATGAATGAAGTGGTGAATCGTATGTTTATTTAATAAAAGAAAAGCGAAACAGTTGATAAAAATTGCTAATAAAATAAATAAAATAGAAATAAAAATTCGAAACATAAACAGATGAAACATCATCTTGCACTCATTCGTCCCCTCGCTTTTACATACAAATAAATTTTCAATAAAATTAAAAAAAGATATTATTAAAATTTAAAATAGTAGTATATAACAATAAAAATGTCTGCTGTGAAACGCTGGATCTCTCGCTATGCCAACTCATCATCATCCTCAACATCAGCGCCCGCTTCAGTGCCACAAACGAAAGCATCACGCGGACGCAGTCAATCGCTCGATGTGCAAGCATTGGAGCGAAGTGGTGTACGGCTGTTGTTGCATAATGTAAACAAAAAACTAAGAAATTTGGAATTTAGAATTTAAAAATATATATATTGTAGAAAAATTATATTTTATTACCGAAAAGATCAGTAGATAGTGTTCTTAGCCTGATATTGTATTGTAAAAGATTTTATTCCTTTCTCCAACATCAAATTGTAGAAATCACACGTTATTGCGTCACTCAGTCCGAAACTTCCTTTGGCTCAGAAAGAGGTCTTTCGTGGTTCTGGCTGCACTTCTGGTATTATCCAGGGTCAATATAAAATAGTCGTATGAGTTTCGCGGGGATAACAAATTCTGAGATAGCAGCTTAGATACAATCTCCTTATTGTGCTGTCCAAGGCAGTTTTAAAATCTATGAAAATGTGGTGGTTTGTATCATTTATTTTCTCTCATGTCTTCCTCAAAATTTGACGCATGGTCATGGTGAGTATTTAGTCAGTGGTGAATTTACCTTTAGATCTGGTAAGGTCCAAACAGTTCGTTGACGGTGGGATTTAATCTTTCACACAAAACGCTATATATAACCTTAAATGTGATATTCAGGAGGCCGATAACCAGTCTGCTCCTTTAAACTTAGCATGTCCTGGACATTGGTGACCAGATTACCTCCTTGGTTCCTACGGTCTTGAAACCTTCTCTAAGTCCGCCGCAACTTCTTTTCTTTTTTCGTCTGCAAATGTGTCTCGCTTCCCTCTTCAGCTTTGGATGTCTATTCCACGCCGTACGTGTTGTGGTCCGTCGCAAAGTTGCGAGGTAGGCAGTCCGTTTTCTCTCCACTGTGGCACGGCTATCCTCATAATACTAGCTCTGTCTTTAGCTTTGCCGAGCTTGAGATGACGTTCCATAGTCCCTTTTATCGAAATGCTGATGAGTGCTCTCTTCTTTAATGCACAGAGATCCGAGTCGATATTTGACCCTCGGAAAGCACACACGTCTATAACGCTGGAAATATGTCTTCCATCTATATCGATCAGGAGACAGTCATGTAGCTTAGTGAATTTTCATTTGCTGGAATCTAGTACTAAGACAACCATATTTCGGACCCCGTCAAAGTCGATCAGCCTCAGTCCGTTTGGTGATGCTGCGTAACGAAGACGGACGTTAAAATCACCTAGCATCGTTTCCAAAGAGGCAGTGAGCGCAAATCAGCGATATTTGGAAGAGCTTTGCTTTGATGCGGATTGTGGCTAGACGTTCATCCACCAGGGTGAATGCCAAGAATTGGCGACGGAGTCTCTCTCCAACTACAAATCCAACACCAAATTTTCGCTCCTATTTGTGGCCGATGTAGTAAATTTCACAAGGGCCCACTTCCTCCGTCCCTGTACATCGCACTTCTTGAACTTTGCTTTGTTGTTTTGTTGTAGTCATAACACAATGGTTTAGAAGTCCCTGACGTAAAAAAAGGCATCATACATCAAGGAGAAGAAGAGGAAGGCCGAATTCGGCAAGAAATGGGTCTTTCTCATAAAGTAGTGCATTGAATCTACACAACTATAGTTAAGCCTATATTGTGTTATGGGATAGGTTCCAGCCCATTACAGCGTGTTTCAGGCGGACGTAGCTGCTATCAAGGAGGCGGTGGATACCCTGCTTTGAAGTGCGGTCTCTGTGAGACAGGCTAACATTTACCCAGACAGTCAATCGACTATTACGACATTGTACTCACTTGTGGGGCAAACTCCAAAACTGTGAAGGATAGTTTGTTATCTCTTATCTCGTTATAGTGACAATTTATTTCAAAATTAATATAATTTGCTTGTCAGGTCACAGCCCAGTAGTCGTTGCTGGGAGCTACGTATGAGCATCACCAGTTCGTTAATGCCGGATAAAGCGAAGATGAGCGCTCCTCTGTCCACTTGCGTTTTGCTTCGTGAAGATATCCAAAGAATGTATTGCATGAGAATTTGACTATGAGAAAGTCCTATTCAAAGTGGATGCCAACATTGCTCACTGTTGATCAAAAACAAGAACGTTTTGATGATTCTGAACAGTGCTTGGCCATAATTAAACCTAATAAATCGGAAAGAAGGATTTGTAATAGATCAATGCACAACAATCGGTTATTATTATGGCCTCGGTATTCAGGGATGCATGTGGTGTAATATTCATCGACTATATATGAGAAGGAAAATATGATCAACAGTTAATATTTAATAACGTTATTGGAGCATGTGAAAATTGAAATAGGAATAGCTCTCTCATCCACCGCATGCGCAAGACTTGACTTCTAACGACTACTGATCTGTTCCCAGACCACAAAACATGCGCCCCAGTAAGAAATTTTAAGCTTTATATAACAGGGTAATTGAAAAATCCCCGACCTACCTAAGTAAAACACATTTTTGTGGCGAAATTCATTTTTTATTCAACACCCTTCAAGGTGATTATAACGACATTGTAACTTTTCGATACCATGTTTGTAGTACGATTTGTCCTTTGATTCAAAATAGGCCTCCGTTTTGACGATCACCTCTTCATTCGACGAAAATTTCTTACCAGCGAACATTCTTTTGAGATCTGAAAACAGGAAATAGTCGCTGGGGGGCAGGCCTAGAGAATACGGTAGATATGGAAGCAATTCGAAGCCTAATTCATGGATTTTTGCCATCGATTGCACAGACTTGTGACACGGTGAACTGCATTCGTGAAGCAGCATTTTCTTTTCCTTCAAATTCGGCTGTTTTTCGGCGATTTCGTCCCTCAAACGGTCCAATAACGCTATTTAATAGTCGCAGTTAGTCAATGAAAATTATTCAATGCGTATCCCAAAATACAGACGCCATAACCATGCCAGCCGACTGTTGCGTTTTTCCACGCTTTGGAGCGGGTTCATTGTGTGTAGTACACTCTGATGACTGTCGATTGGATTTCGGAGTGAAGTGATGGAGCCATGTTTCCACTGCCATTGTCACATATCGTTGTAAAAACTCGGGTTTATTTATTACGCTTAAACATCTGCAAACACTGCTCCGAATCATCAACTTCTGGTTGGTTTTAATCAAAAGTGAGCTCGCGCGGCACCCGCTTTGCTTTGTCATACCCAAATATTCGTGAATGATATGAGGTACACGTTCAGTTGATATTTTTAGAGTGCCTGCTATTTCAATCAATTTCAATTTAGGGCATTCAAAATCATTTTCGTGGATTTTTTTGACGTTTTTGCCGGTAACCAGCTTTTTGGGCATCCACTGAGCTCTTTGGTGCTCATTTCATCACGTCTAAACTTAGCTTACCAATCCTTGATGGTTGATTTTCCTGGGGCAATGTCAAGAAACTCATCAACAAGCCAAAGTTTTGCTCCAACTGTATTTTTTTCTATTTAAAGAGCACTATTTTATCAACGACCGAAATTCCCTTTTATCTATTTATTTTACAATAACAAAAGTTGCTTCACTCAAAATACTACAATTCACAAGCTAATGATCCGGCAGCTGTCAAATTTATACATGCGTCTTTTTAGGTTAGGGTTAACTAAAAATAATATGGATTTAAGCCTAGTAGCGCCATCTATGTGTCATGCCGGGCACTTTCCGATAGACCTGTTAGAAATTGACTCAGTACTCACCATTATTTTGAAAGTAAAACAATAAAATATTGCAGGTAATACTATTTTTCCAATACGTATAATTTAAACAAAAAAATTGCATATTTTAAGGTTTCAGATTTTTTAAGCAATTAGAAGTGAAACAAAAAAAATTTTTCTTTTTTGTCAATTTAAATCATGTATAAATAAGAACTAATATCTTCACTGCCTTTCACGCACAATTTTTATACATTCATGCATACATTGTTCACACCTTTCTGTTTTAGTCGGGGTACAAAAACTGTTTATCTTTTTTTTTTTGCGGTCGAACCAAATAACTTTGTTCATTTACAGGGGAATGAAGTGCGAAACTACTCGCCGTTTAATTCAATATGTAGAGGATTTGATACTGTTTTTGTTTATCAATACTTATTTATGCTCTTTTTTATTTTATTTACAGCGAGCAGCCGCTCATCAACAGCAGTTGGCCGTGCAAAGTGAGTACAATTTTTTTTTTTTTGGTAAACTAAAAATTTATTCAATTATTACAAAGTACAAAAATATTACAACAAGTAACAACAAAAGGCGTGATTTGGTTGAAAAAAATATATTTATTTTCTTTTCAATATTAATAATAATCTATTTTTCATGAAATAGTAGTTTAATTAATGTTTTCTCCCATACTTCCATTTCACATTTTCTTATTGAATACATTTATTTTAATTTCCAAATAAAATTAGTTGCATTTAAAAACTAATTAATATCATTGAACTCGATGTAAACATGTGTAAAATAAATTAAGGCAAAATTGTGCGCATAAATTCGATTAAAATATTCAAAATAAATTTGTATGAATGTAAGTAGGTTATTTGTGCGTTGAAAAAATACTACACTGTAAATAGAAAATAAAATATATAAAAATAAACATGTACATACATATGTATGTATGTAACGAAAACCACAACAAAATTGTAAAGGAGCCAAAACAACACTTCATTTAACCTTGACTTTGAAAAACTACCCTGAAAATACATAAATGCAACAGAACAAACAAATTAGAAAAAAAAAGGAATGAATAAATATAAAGTGAAGAAACCCGTTTTGAGCGGCGACAATAACATTGCAACACAACGATAAAGACAAGGAATACATATACAAGTACCATATATACATATGTATGTACATAGCATATACATAAATATTTCGATTAAGAAAATGTGAAAGAGAGAACAACAAAAATAAACATTGATATGCAGTTTGAACCACCGCACCGAACCAGTGAGAATATAACAAAGAGGAAAAAGAATGTGTTCTTGAGAAAAATGCATCTGCTCGAAAAGCCATGGGTTTGAAGTTTATATTTTTCTACATGCGTAAACATACACACATATGTACATACCAGTATGTGTTTATAAATAAACAGGATACCTATTCAGAAAGGAGGGCATTAAGCCACAACTGATCGTGTAACTTTGCTTTTTTTTCTTATTCGAGGATGTACGTATATATGTACAAGTACATATGTTTGTTTGTTTGTTTATATTTTCAATGCAATAATAGTATGTACATATAAGACATTGAAAATCGAGCAAAGTGCTTCGGCCAACCTAACCTACATACATGACAGGCCAACTACTGCCGCTACTAGAATTAATTAATTAACAATTTTTAGTTAGCCCTAACCTTCAAAAGACGCATGTTTAAATTTGACAGCTGTCGGACCATTCGAGCTTGTGAATTGTAGCATTTTGAGTGAAGCATTTTTTGTTATTGTGAAAAAAAAATGGATGAAAATGAAATTTCGCATATTTGAAGGAAAGAAATAAAATTGAAGTAAATACGTGGCTTAATGAGGAGTTTTTGGACACTACCCCAGGAAAATCGACCATCAAGGATTGACATGCTAAGTGATGGAATGAGCACCGAAGACGGTGAACGTACTTGACGCCCAAAAGAGGTTGTTGCCAACCAAAACATCAAAATAATCCACAAATTGATTTTAAATGACCGTAAATTGAAATTGAATGAAATGGCAGACACTCTAAAGTTATCAACTGAATGTGTACCTCATATCAATCACGAATATTTGGGTATGAGAAAGTGGGTGCCGCGCCAGCTCACTTTTGACCGAAAATAACGACGAGTTGATAATTCGGAGCAGTGTTTGAAGATGTCCAAGCGTAATAATTCCGAGTTTTTGCGTCGATATGTTACAATGAATGAAGCATGGTTACCTCACTTCACTCCAAAGTCCAATTGAGAGTTATCCGAATGGACTGCACGCAATTAACTCGCGTGGAAAAATGCAACAGTCGGCTGGCAAGGTTATGGCCTCTGTTTTTTGGGATGCGCATGGAATAATTTTCTTTGACTAGCTGTGACTAGTAAATAGCGTTATTGAGGGACGAAATCGTCGAAAAACAGCCGAATTTGAAGAAAAAGAAAATGCTGTTTCACCAAAACAATGCAGCGTCTCACAAGTCAGTAAAATCGATGGCAAAACCCCATGAATCGGGCTTCGAATTGCTTCCGCATACACCGATTCTCCAGATCTAGCCCCCAGCAAATATTTCCTGTTCTCAGATCTCAAAAGAATGCTTGCTGGGAAGAAAATTTCGTCGAATGAAGAGGTAATTGGCAAAACGGAGGCCTATATTGAAGCAAATATCAAATCATACTACAAATATGGTATCGAAAAGTTGGAGGGTCATTGTAATCAGTGTAGCACCCTTGAAGGGAACTGTGCTGAATTTTGATATGATTTCGATTTGAATTTTGCCAAACAAATATGTTTTACTATGGTAAATTTTCTTTCCATATGAGAAGCGAGCTTCAAATTCGTGATATGAAGCGAGCTTCAAATTCGTGAAATGAAGGGAATGGGAATGGGGTAAAGATGCTCTGTCAGTGTGATACTAACTGGATACTGATATTATTCCAGCGCATTCGTTTACTACAGCCGCCTGTTAGACAAAACAACAATCCAGGCCCCTTATTCTGTAGAAAGAAAATATTTTCCCTAGCGATGAATGACTTTCAGTCTACTCCTTTCAAATTTATTTTATTCCCTTTAAATCGTTGAATGTCAAAATGGTTGAATGTTGGAAAATTTTATACGGCTTACTTACTACTTACTTGCACACATACTTATGTTAAGTGGCTATTTCAACACGTTGTCGATGCACCTCTAGTACTTCGTGCGTTTACTCCAATTCGTTTCACCAAACGTGATTAGAATCTCTTCAATTTAATTTTTCCCAATGAAGACATAGCCATTCCATTCGCCGTCCTACGTCGGCTTTCGCTTCGAACAACTTTTTTGTTGAAGTTTCTTCCTTCCTATTTATAACGTGTCCGAGCCGATGTCGTCTTAGAGTTCGTACCGTTTTGAGTTCATTCGAATATGATATCCGTTCCCAATATGAATGGCATCGCACTCCAAGCGCGGCGGCTGCATGCGCATGCGACACATGTCTTGTAAAACGTTAGTTTTATTGGTCGAGAGAGGGCTCTGCTACAGATGCTCACCCAGTCTGTAGGAACCGCTTCCCCGGAATGTAAGTAAATACACAAATAAGCAGTCTCGGGTAAGTAGCGTATGATCAGCTAGGACGTGTAGGGTATAGGGACGAGCATCGCTGCATCTTGAACACAAAATCAAAAATCACTGTGATTTAGCGATTCAGTACAGTAGCATAGCTCAAAAATATACCTAAACATGAAGAAGAAAAACCGAAAATTTTTGTTGTTGTAATGAAGGTATATCTTGATAAATCAATGATAGAAAAGGCTTCCAACAGAGCGTCACGATAGATAATTTTAGGAGGCATAATAATCGAGCTTTTCTGAAAATTTGTATTTATAAGCCGATTTTTGTTAAAATTATGAAAGTTACCTATAAATGGCAACACAAACTTTTGAACATGCTTAGTTATTTTTTTTTATTATCTAAGTTATGTGCAATTTATGTAAGCCGCGCAAATAAATATATATGCACACATGTATGTATGTACATACATATGTATGAATGTATAAACTTACAGTCTATGGAGGCGTATTTGTATGTGAATTTTAAACGTATGTAGGTACGTATATACATACATGTACATACATGTAAATGCATGTGGAAAGAGCATCGTTTGTTTTTGTGTCTGGCTGTACTCGGGCGTCCAGTCAGCCAGCCAACCAGCCAGCCAGCAATTTTTTGCTTTTTTGTACTTGACCTTGAAAGCTGTTGCATTTTATGTGCAGTTATACATACGTGTACTCTACTTACAAACATAAATATGTACATATATGTATGTGTACACTAAATTTAGGGGAAGCATATAGCCTTGCATTTTGATCTAGATAAATAGATATGTACATATGTATATATGGTTAGTTTTTATAATCCTCCATTCCCCAAACAACGTAGCTGAAAGCACGCGCACATACATTTGTATATGTATGTATGTTATGTACATGCAGTATGAATGTAATTTTCGACTGAGTGATGACTCACTGATGGGGATGTGAGGCCAGACAGTGTGCACTGGATAGTGATTTCAGTTTGAATAAAATTTCTTTTATTGAATTCGAACGAGTTAGAAATAACACGGATTTCAAAATCAATTCTTAAATTCTTCTCTTTATGATTCAGCGATTTATAATTAGACAATCCATAAATATATGTATGTATGTAAACCATAATATATACATAAATATATACATAGGTATAGTACAGTTCATAAAATATAGGCTTGCAGGGGTAGTCGGTGATTGGAACGTTCAATCCACCATTATTATTGTCAACCTTTTGGAAATACGGGAAGAAATTTTACGAAAAGTACGTTATATATGTACATATGTATATTAAAATGAACCAAAAATAAACCTATCTCATTTCCGGGTTAAAAAGAACCTTTTTAATGAGAAAACAATATAAAAGGTTTCAGTGAGCATCCAAAGTTTCCCATATAAATAACACATAAAAAAGTACTTCTTTTTTTTATTGTAGATTTTAATAATTCATAATAAAAAAATAATCGAAATTTCCAGTTTGGTGTGTTTTTTTCACCTTATTCAAGTGATTTGATAATTTTTCAATATTCTAATCCTTCCGATTTTAGCTCTTCCCTATTTGCTTATTATGCAACGCAGTAAATTTAATCTCATGCTCGAATGCATTGATGTAACATACAAGCATACTCATAGACCAAAAAGTCTGCGTTCACCCACACATTTTTTTGAGTAAAATAAAAACACAACTGAAATAGTTAATTCAGTTAAAATTTTTTACATGAATTTATTCATTATATTTTTAAGTTTAAAATGCAAAAGCAAAAATTTATATTTCCATTTTCATTTTCGTTATAACGGTATCTAAGTGTACCAACATGTAAACGTAGGCACCACAAAGTCTGCGTTCAGGTTTATAATTATTTACAACAGCATTAAAAATTATAAAGAAAAATTAAATTTAATATTTTGTTGGATAACTACGTCGTTTTGATATCTCACTCAATCGGTTTGGCATTGAATTTACCAACTTATCTGTTTCCTCAGCTGTAATTCGGTACCATTCTGCCAGCATAGGTCTTTGCAAAACCTCTTTACTTGTTATTGTATGCTGACGAATTCTTTTTCCTAATATATCCCAAAGGTGCTCTATAGGATTGAGAACGGGTGACTGAGAAGGCATTTCAAGTTGTCTACGGGCATTGCACAATAGCCAAAGTCTTCCCGTTGAAAACAAAACGTGGAAGATAACCTAGATTCTCTTCACTTTATTTCAAGTTCTTTTTTAAAATGTTTAAATATCCCCATTTATCCATTGTCGATTCGATAAATTTAAGCTGACCCACACCATAATTCCACAACCACCATGTTTCACTGTACCAACAAGATTTTAGCCACACAATTTGACGACATTTTATGCCGGATATACAAAATTTGCTATCTTCCAGAATTCCGGAGACTTATTTATATAATTATGAGCAAATTCAATGCGCTTAGGCTGTTGACAAGTGAGATATAAGGTTTTTTTTCGAGCGTCTCTACCATGATATCCAGCTTTATGCAATATTTTTCTAGCAGTTTCTGCACAAATTAACTTTTGCGTTATTTCCATACTGATAATATTTTTGAACGGCCCGATCGGGATTTCGACGATGAAATACCGGTTTGCTTGAAATTATTTACTACGCGCTGGACGGGGGAATACGTTCTTCTAATAGTTTGTCCAATTTTTCAAAAACTTTCGCCACCTTTCCACAGTTTAATAATTATTTTTCTTTCTGACGCACTAATTTCTATCCCTTTGGTTTACATTTTTTCAAACTAATATTAAAACACGTCACGAGCTCTTTAAATGATTAATTAGAATAAAAGACAATAGAAAATATGTAAAAAGAAGAAACATCTTCATGAAAAGTAACGGTACTCTCAAATCAAGCAAACTGAACGCAAACTTTGTGGTGCACTTAGATACCGTTATCTCGAAAATGAAAATAGGAATATAGGTTTTTGTTTTTACATTTTGAACTGAGAAATATAATGAATAATTGCATGTAAAAAATTTTAACTGAATTAACTATTTCAGTTGTATTTTTACTTAATTTAAAAAAATATGTCGGGTGAACGCAGACTTTATGGCCTATGTGTACATACAAGCATAGGCAAAATAACATTAATGTATTGGTTAATGTGTCTCAATTTGTAGCAGACCTTATAACGTAACAACTCAACACAGGAAACCCCTTTTAGTTCGACGCAAATTTATAAATTTTATATTTTTATTTTATTTTTGTACGTGCTTTTCAATATAAATAATATCCTGAACGATATCAAAACCACCACTGCAGATCCATAGGTGGTATACAGAGGTACAAGCGTATATACATATATAAAAAATTTATGTATGTATAAGTATGTATGCAAGTGGAAAAAAACAAAAACTATAAAAGTAGAACATAACGAAAAAGCGTATAAAAACAAAAACGTGAAAAATTGCCCCTCGGCGTAATGTGTGCACACTGCCCCCTTTCGCTTTTCATTTTGCTCGTAAATTCCTACTTTTTTATTTTATGCATTTCTTTGTTTATTTTTGTACCCATACATAAGTACATACATATGTATGTGTGTACAAACAACCATATCAGTACATTTCTGTCCGAATTTTAATTTTTAATTTTTTCTTCCCCTTTTTTTGGCTATTCTTCCATTATTCATTTTAGTTTTCTTTTCTGTTGTTGTTTGTTATGAAATTTTTAGTTTGGTATGTCTGTATGTATACATATGGTATACGCGTATGTTTGTGCGTATATTAGCTGGAACGGCAATGACGCAATTTTTCAAGACAGCTCACCGGGCTTACATGAAATAAACAACAGAACACTGCTTTTGGCAAACCTTACTCAGCTGGAAGTCTTTGTATGCGAGATTGTAGGTTTATGTTTTCATAGCCGTTTCTAAAATGTTTAAGTACATGGTATATTAAGCCTGTTCAGCTGGCTGTTGTCTATAACGTCACAGAATAATCGAGGTATGTCAAACTTCAAACGTTCATATATTGATGAGGCGAGTTGACTATTGTTGATTATTGCATTAGTTTGTCTGTCTGAAAAAAAAATTAGATATCTTGTGAGTCTCGTCATCCATCTGCCTTGAGTTGATATTACAAATCACCACAATCGAACGGAGAACACTCTTCTCTTCACACATATAACAGAAATTCTTAAAAGCTTTTAATTTTTAGCTGATTTCTGTACTTATCATCGAATATGGTGATCGCAATAACCTAATGGTTAGCATTGTGTACTGCTATTCGGAAGACTCACGGGTTTGAATGCTGATTCGATCAAATTCCAAAATTGTTGAAAATTAATTTTTCTCATTGCAGTCGCAATTCGGCAGGAAATATGAAATTTGTTGGGAAATCATCAAGCCGCACAACACAAATTAGAGGAAGAGTTCGGCCGAAAATCGCTTCAGCGGTTACAAAGCGTCAATTATATTAATAACAAAAAAAAAAAAGCTCGGCTAACATATATGTAAATAAATAAATTTTCGTAATTCCTTTAATGCAGTAGCCTTAACTATAATTTTTATGAATATGTTTCAATATCTAATGCTTGGTTCCGCTCGGCCTTCGTCTTCCTTACTTGTTGAATTTATTATTTCGTTTTTTTCTTTTTGGCGCAAGAAGACTGTATATATGTATTACATATGTGTGTAGCTGTACATTATATTTATGCTCTTGCATACATTACAGAAAGTTGTTAATACCCATATGTTATGTATGTATGTACAAATGTACGTTGTTTGCTTACTCTAGCGTTATACAAGTATTTATAAAGAAGCTTCATGTTATACTAGAATATTTACAAATTTACATACATAAATATGTACATAATTGGAGTGCTTAAATTAGGGGTCGAAACTGATACATATATGTATGTATGTACGAGAATTTATATATATATTTACGTACATATATGTATGTATGTATGTACCCAGCAAAAATAACTGAAGCGCTTACATAGTATATGTATATAGTTTTCCAATAAGATTGATATGATTTCTTAAAAAAAACACACACACTAATTGTTAACGATATTCAAATGTTTTTTATTTAATGTGAAGTACAATCGATACAATTAAGTTCTGAATATAATATCATTCAAATGGCCTCCATGACTTCTTTTGCAGGAACGAATTCGATGAAGCCAATTTTTTTTTAAGAAAATCATCTTCTCCGATGAGGCAATTGATTAGAGAATTTCTTGATCTGGAATGAAAAATAATTTTTTTTTTCGTTCCTTTTGAACATTACACACATTCATATATGTATGTATGTACTATATATTATATGAATGAAGGTGGAATGGAATTGTACTATTTTGATTGTTTCCTACATTTCTCTGGAAGGAAAAGTTTATATTCTTTATATTATCTAGTTGATTCCTGAGAAAAACAAATTATTTTCAACTTATTTCACCCAAATTGCTGTAATTTTTCAATTCTGTTCGAAACCCAATTTATTAATTCTTGCCATGTTGTTGCCAGTGCATTGTTTTAATAGAACAGCACTTTTTTCGCCAAATCCGGTCGTTTCTGTTTCAAATCTCTCCAAAAACTCTGAATAATATTCGCCAGTGACCGTTTTACCCTTTTCAAGGTAATCACGAGGTGTCATTCACGTACATCCCAAAAAACCTTAACCTTGTTGGCCGACAGACCCACCCTGATCTTCTTTGGTGCACGTTCACCCGGAGAAACAGACTTTCATGAATTTTATTTGGTCTCTGTGTGGTGTGCGGTGGCTCCATGTTTCGTCTACGGTAACGAAGCGGCGCAAAAATTCGTTTGAAGTGCGGTTGAACATCGCTAAACACTCCTTTGAAGTGGTTACATGGTTGCTGTTATGGTAGTCTGTGAGTAATCGCGGCACCCATCGCGCGGATAACTTTCTCATATTAAAATATTCATGTAAAATGCGATATACCAGCTCAGTTTAGATGCCTACAGCCTCAGCCACCTCACGCACTTTTATTCTCCGATCGTTCAATTTCATTCAATGGATTTATTTAGAATTTATTGCGTGATGACCTCTTTTGGGCGACTTAAACGTTCAGCGTAACTTGTACTGGTACGAACACAATGGAACTCAGTAAACCACATCTTAACCATTGAAATTGATGGTGCTGAGTCCGTATAGTATTTATCAAATATTTCTTTGGTTTCGATGATGGTTTTTTACGGAAAAAATTAAGCACATGAATTGACCTTTTTCCATTTTCGTTAAAAATTACGATGTCGTCTGATCTCCATATCTTTCATACAAAAACTAAATTGCACAGCTTGCTCAAAATTTTACAACAGTCTGCTAATCGATAACAGTTGACGGGCAGTGTTGTATTTACAGTAACTGCGCGACAAATTCAAAAAGTCACTAACTTGTTAATCATTCAAATGACCGCCTCGTGAATTTTTGCAAACTTCGATCCATTTCATGCAACTTTCGACCACTTTTTGGTACATATTGGTCGGTATCTCAGCTAAAGGTTTTCATGTGCTCAAGAGTTTAAACACGGCCTTTTGCGTAGCCCCACAAAAAAAGTCCAACGACGTCCAATCGCACGATCTCGCTGGGAAATTGACATCGCGAAGACAAGAAATCACACGGCCGGAAAACTTCTCTCGCAATAAATCCATTATCGCTCGTATTGTTTGGCATGTAGCACCATTTTGTTGGAGCCACATATTGTCCAAGCCGTGTCCTTCAATTGCAGGCCAAAAAAAGTCGGTTATCTTACGACTATAACTCTCCGAATCGACAGTGACAGTCTCGCCGTTGTCGTTTTCAAAGTAGTAAGGTTGAATTACACTTCCGGTCCAAAAAGCGCACCAGACACAAAGTCTTTGTTTTGGGTGTAATGGCCTCTCTTCAATTATTTTAGGATAGATGCACGTGAAAATTTTGCTTATTTACATATCCATCGAGTGCCTCGTCGTTGAAGAAAATTTAGTTGAAAAAATCGGGGTCTATTGCTTATTGTTCAAGCACCCAATCGACACAACTGAGGCGTTGTGAATGATCAGCTAGCTTCAGTTGTTGTGTGAACTAAACTTTATATGGATGTAGGTGTAAGTGCAAGTACAAAATACGACATGTTGTGCCGTAAGAAAGTCGCAGCTCTTAAGAACGTCAAGAAATATACACCTTCGGGTCATCGGCTACATTTTCACTTACAGTAGCGATATTTGCGATGGAACGAGCAAAACGACGATGCGCAGGCCTTAAAATATCTGTAACCGTTTCAGTCACTTCAAATTTCTTTAAAATTTTAGCACTAGAGTAATTGGAGGATTTAGTATATTATATAATTTCCTCTTAAAGCACGAAACGTGGCTACGTTTCAATCACCGTTTTTGTAGTAGGTCTCAACAGTTTTAACACGTTGTGCGGTTGTTAAGCGATCAATTTACATAAATGCCTGACTTTTAACTGGACCAAAACATGTTTGGTTTGACAGTTAAATTTGACAGATGTCAAAATGCAGCTCTGCACTTTCAAAACTACTAAATTAATAACCTTTTATATGAGGAACTTTGAATACTCACTCAAAAATGTGCAAAAAATCCTGACTGACAGTGACATTGTTTTCTGATTAAAAAGGTTACTTTTAACCCATAAAAGCGATAGGTTTATTTATGGCTCACCCTAATGTAAATACATTTATATGAATGCTCTATATTTGTATGTTTAGCGGCGGCTATTTAGCCGCAAAATACAAAATTTTCAAAGAAGTCCCGCTCTTTTATTCTTTAACTTTTATATATTCAATATTTGAATCCTTTTCTATCAATTCTGTATTCCCTTCTATGAAATGCAAAATTAAAGGTATTCCGCCTTCTCTTCGCTGTAACCGATAAAGAAGGCTTTTTTGAAATACTTCTGAGTAATTAAAAACTTAATGTCATCGTCATTCGTTTCTCAAAACGTCGGTAAAGTAAGTTCTTTTCGCCCTCATTTCTCAAGAGCTTACTGGTGACTTCTGCAGAAACAAAAGTAGAAGCGATTCAAATTTTATTCTCGATTCAATGTTCGTTTCTGTGGTAAGAGGGTTTTTTGGTATGTAGATCTGACTGTACCCTGCAAAAAAGGCGAGTACTATATGCATGCATGAAACATATACTCCACGCGGACAATAGAGTAATCCAAAACCTGCCACAATCTACAAAAAATATGGTCCAATAAACATTTTGATGTCCTAGGGCTGGACCATATAATCCATCTCTGCCTAACACCCGAGTACTCCATGGAGTGCCTACAGGGGATTATATTTTGGAGTATATGCCAAAAATTATATTCGAACCTACTCTTTAGTTTCGAATACCATCTGCTTTGGTGAAAAGCTATTAAAACATAGTATTTATGGTGTAAATTTATATTAATATTAATAATTTATTATTAATAACCCTATAATATCTATTAGTTTGGGTATTTGTTCTACGTATTTTCATTGAAATAATAATAAATTCTGCAAACCTTTTCCGTACCAGCAGAGCTTAACAGCGAAACGAAACTGACTCAGTTTCATTTCCACACATTTTCTGTACACGAGTATAGAACTTATTGCGAAATTGTAACTTCGTGTAGTGATTGTACTCGGCATACACAAAGATAATGGTCGTGCCGCACTAAGTTCGTGTGAAAACATGACTTGGTTCAATAATTCTCACAGAGGAGTATATTTGTACGTACTCCAATGGACCACATGGTCCTCAAATATTTGCAGGGTATTTACACTTTTCCTACTCTACACATAATCTCTCATCATTAATGCAGAAAATGATGTTTATTATTTTTTCACATGTAAATTTATATTCTGAAGTTGAACAGATTTTCAATGTTGAATTAAAAAATAAAAATGCTGTAAAGCTTTGTGAATACTTTATAGCCTATAGGTGTGGACTACATATGTATGTATGAACGAAAAGTCCTGGTAATTTTAGAAGCAAACCAAAAAAAAAGCATACCAGTGTTGAAAAAAAAAAATTGTTCACTTACTTTTGGCGGTAAATTAAATTTAATATTTATTAAGCGGAAACTGGTCCATAGCATTTTAGCAACATAAAAATAACATTTGTAATTACACGGAAAGTAGCGCTGTTGAAAGCACACCGTCGTTCAAGCCATATCTTCTATATTTGTAAACAAATTGTCTCTTAGCATGGCACAGTAACGATCAGTATTGACGGTAACGGCAGCTCCGTGGGAAAAAGCGGTCCAAAAATGTCGCCGATCCACAATTCCGCACTGTGTAGTCACTCGTTAAAGATGTATTGACTTTGTTATGGTTACATTTGGGTTTGAAATTATGATTTTTTTATCTTCTAACAAGTAATATTGTGCCCATTGAACCCAACGTAATCGCGGATGGTCATAAGGCTTCAGTTCTTGAACCAGTTGGACTGCACATACTTATAAGCCTTCTTACCCAGATCTTTAAGCTAAATCCTATGCAAAGAAGTGCGCGTCTTGTTTAATTCTTGCGAACGGTACCGAGCAGATGTTGATGATTGCTCGAACACACCTTGAGCTACAACAGCAATATTTTCCTTTAAATATACCGGATGAGCACGTTGGCGAGTTATAAGAATTTTTTTTCTTAACAGAATTATATATCCGAGTGTTGACATTCTCCATCGAGGGACGACCGTTATTAAAAAATTAACTTTTACATTAATTTTTTATAATTTTTTATGTATATTACAGAAAATAAAATATTTCGAGTTTATATTTCTCGTACGATATGCCCACTTACAATTCAGCTTAAAAAGCAATGCTATGCAGAGTTTAGAATGAAAACAATCGAATTGGAATAACACCCACACCCTAAATGGTATTAAACTTCATTTTTCATTTCCTCTTGCTCTGTTGTATTTCTATTTTAAATTTTATTTTTGTTGGATTAGAATTACAACACATACTTATACATATGTATATGACAGTGCGTAGGACATCGTCATGTTAAATATACTAGTTGCTTACAAGGGAAATAGATGGAAGATGAGCTACGAGGGAGATTTTTTATATTCGCGGAATAAGAAAGTTATAAGAGAGTGATTGGCCTTTTAAGGATGAAGAGGATGATGATGTATTAGCACGATTGGTACTGGAGACGACACTTGGGTTCATCAATATGTACCTGAGTCGAAATCAGACTCCATGCAGTGGCATAGAAATGGCACAGCACCTCCCAAGACGTTTATAGTGTCACAGTCAGCTGGGAAACTCATGGTAATATTCTTTTGGGACTCGGACATTATTGTTTGATTATTAAGGAAAAGGTGTTTTTGAATACTAGAGTATACTACGCTTTAGTTGTAGAGCGACTAAAGGAAGCCATTAACTAGAAAAGGCGAGGTAAAGTGACGAAAGGTATGCTGCTTTCGAATGACAACGCGCCCGTTTACGACAGACGCGTTGCCTTGGCTGCTCTACATAAGGTGGGCTTCTATATTTTGAATCGCCCGCTCTACAGCTCTGAGTAATTATTATCTGTTTCCAAAAAAGAAAAAAGGAAAAAAGGAAAAAAGAGGTAAAAAGTGTTTCACCGATGATGAAATCAAGGAGATAGTTTCGACTTATTTTAAAGATAAAGAGAAAACATTTTTTATGAGAGCGTAAATAAATTAAGTGCAAGATCTGAAGTGCAAAAATGTTCAAAATTAGAATTTTCCCCTGCAGGGTATCTATGTATATAAATAACGTAAATAAATAAAAAGCTAATCAATAAAAACTAAATACTCATTTTCAGAATAACAAATTCTACATTCAAAACTCATCATCAAATAACACGTCACCGTGCTTCAGTTATCATTTGTTATATATTCTAGATGTCACGAGATAAGCACCCGAACAATTCGTATCAATACCCCTAACCTACATCACTTAAAAATTATGTTATTTATTTACAATACTATTTTATATTGTATATGCATGTGTGTACTTATTCATATGTACATACATATATATCAATCCTCCCACTTGTAATTACGCCTCAAGTCGAAGCATATGACAAAATCACGAGCAGCGCACAATTTACAACGCCCAAAAGGCTGAAATCTTTGTTTGAATTACAGCCGATTGATGTTCGTTAATTTTTCCTCCGATTTTGTTATTTCTTATTTACAAAACAGTTACAAGCACGAGTTTCGGTTACCTTCGCATCGCATTTTTACATCATACCATGCTTTTAACACTATGTAAACGGGACATTTGTACCCGACCAAGTATCCTAATATGTAAAGGGTGTTTTTTATAGAGGTATAGAACTTTAAGTTGGCATTACTTTTCAAGATGGCGACCGATTTAACAGCTGTCAAGTGATTTATTCTCAGTTTGGTTTGGCAATTCATCATGAATAGACTCACGCCTGAACAACGCTTGCAAATAGTGCAATTTTATTTCGAAAATAATGGTTCTGTGCGGAAAACGTATCGCGCACTACGTCCATTTTATCGTCTTATCGATGAAGCGCACTTCTGGTTGAATGGCTACGTCAACAAACAAAACTGCCGCATTTGGAGTGAAGGTAATCCTCAAGTATATGTTGAAACACCGTTACATCCAGAAAAACTGACTGTTTGGTGCGCTTTATGGGCTGGTGGAATCATTGGTCCGTACTTTTTCAAAAACGATGGTGGCCAGAACGTTACAGTCAATGGTGATCGGTATAGAGCCATGATTACTAACTTTTTCATTCCTGAATTGAATAACCATGATGTCCAGGAGATGTGGTTTCAACAAGACGGCGCAACATGTCACACAGCTCGTGCCACAATAGATTTATTGAAAGACACGTTTGGTGACCGCCTAATTTCACGTTTTGGACCTGTGAATTGGCCTCCAAGATCTTGTGATTTAACACCGCTAGACTACTTTCTGTGGGGCTATGTAAAGTCATTGGTCTATGCGGATAAGCCACAAACGCTTGACCATTTGGAAGACAACATTCGCCGTGTTATTGCCGATATACGGCCACAAATGTTGGAAAAAGTCATCGAAAATTGGACGTCCAGATTGGACTACATCCGCGCCAGCCGTGGCGGTCATATGCCAGAAATCATATTTAAAATGTAATGCCACAAGATTATCTTTCGGATAAATAAAATTCATGTCAATCGAATAATCCATCGTTGTTTTATTGCAACTTAAAGTTCTATACCTCTATAAAAAACACCCTTTATATATGTTATAGTGTTATTCTGTTTGACTGGCCTACGTGAGAAAAGTCACGTTCCTCGGTATTACATACATACAAATATACATATATGTATATGTAAATACATATATATATATATATATCGCGTCCATTGCGCCAACCCACGATGGTTGTAAAGTCGGGTAATTGAGAGTGATATACTCGTATGTAGTATTAAAATTTATCTCTTTTATGGTTTTGGTTTCTGGAGGCATAAACGAAACCAAGCCAAATATTTCACTGAGCCCTAACATTCTATAACCTATTACATAACTTTGTCTACCGATTTTTTATTTTGTTATTACATATATATTTTTTTATTCCACTTTCGATGATGTTTGTTTTCGTCTATGACGCTCATTTCTACTAGTTGGTTCGTTGACAAACTTCTTTATTTTGTTTCCCTAGTTGAAATCGAAATGTTTTTCTTGAAAACAACATAAAAGTGTGAATGAAATAGATATAGTTGTAGTATTTATTAGATAAGAGAGAGAGAGAGTGCATATACTTGAGAATGCGCATGAGTCAAAATTTAGTGAGAGACAATACATTACATAAATTCCGGTCTCCAAAAACAAATATTCAACATTGTACTGTTATGTTTATCAATTCTGGAACCACATTTTAGTGTGATCTCTTGTTTATGCATTGAATAACTTAGTAGGTGATGTAAACACATAAATGATTAAGCAACGGTTAATGTTTACAAGAATTTTCTTTGTTGCTCATTTGACCATTTATAAATTTTATATAGAAAGAAATTAAATTCTTTTGCTAGCATGCCATAACTGGCTTAACTAAAATAATACCGTTAAATCACAGTTAATTTTTATATTTTATTACTCATTGATAGCTTATTAGATCTTTATGTTTACGAACAATCCTTATGCATACGTCAATATTTTCCCGAAAATATTTTTTTAATTAATGCGTATTTAATTATATTTTTTTCCATAAACATATATATACATAAATACGTAACTGTGTATTTACTCTATTTAAATATATTTCATTATCTCCAATCTCCTTGTAACATGCTAACATGCTAACTGTCCATTTTGATGAGTAAAAAAATAAAAATTTCACTTAAATTATAACATTTGTTTTTCCCCCTTTGTGGGCATTCGAAAACAGCCGACGACTATCAATGAGTGCATTATATTTTTGAAATTTCAAAAATTACATACATACATACATATTCATGTATGTACATAACAGTTTAAAATTATCCCAGTTTTACAGATGTATCAGCGAAGCAGCTGCTCTAAGTAATGCCCTCTCTCCAAGGAAAGATTCCAGATCCTTTATTCTCGGTTCTGACGGGAAGTGAGTGGGGATAATATTCGCCGATGACATAAACAAAGTTTAAAGAGGCTTGTTTCTATAAAAAATAAATTATTATTTTTTTATTATTATTCAAATATGTATTGATATCGTCAACTCGAAACATCTTTTCTTCACTAGTAAAATATAAGATTGGGCCAGTCCATTGCAACATAAAAAATCTCCACTTGTGCTGTCTTGGTAACCAGAACCATCTTTTTAGACGTAAATTCGTTAGTTACTGCCAACAGTTTTAGAGCGTTGGGGAAAAGAATTTTTTGGCAAACATACTTGCTGTTATGTTGAACTCTACAAAGATGACTTAAAGTTTTTAAGGAAATTCATTGGAAATCCTCATCAAGGCTGCAAATCACACTGAAACTGGATTCTCAAATAACGGGTTTTGGAAAAAAAATTTGAGTTTCTAAGGCCATGAAAAGTTGGCGAAGACAGAGCACTTAAACAAAAGAAAAAGTAACTGGTACACAAACTTTGGTACCAATAATTAATATAAACAAAAATGTCATTCAAGCTCAACAGAAAAAGTCTGCATTCACTTCAAGAACAATGAAACAAAAGTCTACAAATTAAAAAATATATATTATGTCAATAACTCGTTGGATATCCATGTCTTTTAATGACTTCTAGAAGGCGGTTTTTCATTGGCCCAATAAGTTTCGTTATTACTTCTGTGCTTATAGCTTCCCATTCCTCTTCAAGCGCGTTTCTAAGCATTTCCTTGCTGGTTCTAGAACGCTGCCTAATTTTTCTTTCTAGTACATCCCAAAAGTGGTCAATAGGGTTAAGATAAGGTGATTGCGGGGGTGTACGCAGTTGTTTAGAAATATTGTACAGAAACCAAAGCTTAACAATTTCTGCTGTGTGTTCCGAGTCCGTTGTCCTGTTAGAAAATAAATTGCTCACCAAGTCCCAGCGTTACTGTACTTTCTTTTAAATTCGTTTTCAAGATATTAAGATAATCATGCTTGTTCATGATAGATTCAATAAACTGAAATTTTCTTACACCCAAACTTGCCATGCACCCCCACATCATAGCACCTCTACCACCGTGCTTTACCATGAGTACAAGATTATTCTTTTCCAGAGCTGTTCCGCTTTTCCTTCAAATAATCTTACAGGCTTTTATCCTGAAAATGTGAAACGTCCTCGTATCTGAAATAATAACTTTATTCCAAAACTCTGGAAGCTTGTTTAAGTGCTCCTTCGCAAAGGTCATCCGCTTGCGACATTTTACTCGCTTTTCAGAATTTTTCGTACCGTATCTGTACATAATTTCTTTTGGTACTTAAATGCAATGCTTTTGAAAGTTGGCTTGCTTTTAGACGTGGGTTAGACTTTACAAGAATGGTTGGGTAGCGCTCTTCTCTTTCCGTCAGTTTTCTTGGATGACCAGATCATGGCTTAGACTCATAAGAATTTGTTTGTTTGAAGTTGTTTATTACTCTCTGGATATAAGGTACTGTCTGCCAACGGTTTTTGCGATTTCACGATAACTTTTACCATTTTGCCACAAACTAACAATGATTTTCCTTTCGCAAATTTCAATTTCTTTTCGCTTTTGGTCCATAGTCAAAAAAATAATGAGTTTCTCTTATATTTATATACGCTTTAGCTTCTTCCTAATCGCGCTCACTATCGAATATCATTTAAAATTAAATTAAACAAAAATAAATTGTATTTTCAATGCAACAAACCTTCGTTTTTTTAAAGTGAACGCACTTTTTCTGCTCAACTTACTTAAGTAGCGGTACTACAATCCTGTTAACTCAGAAGGACGCAACTCAAATTCTACAAAATTTTGCTCGAACATTCTTCAAATGATTGTCTTCAAAATAAGTGAAAATAAATTGTGATTGTTTTAAAATGCATAACTTTTTTAGTGGAATACTTTAATACAGTGAGTGAACGTAGACTTTTTCTGTCATGTGTATGTATGTATATATATACCTGGATGTACCTAGCCATAAGTAGATCTTTGGTTATGAAGAAAAAGTATTAAAAGCAATTTATGTAATGGTAGCTCATATACATATACATATACATATATACTTATAACAAGTGCATACATACATAGGTATGTAAATTGATAGAAGTTACTCTGAGCCTTTTCAAAAAATAAATAATAATAATACGAATAAGAAGATTACTTAAATAGAATTAAACAAATAATTCAAGTAAATTCAATTATTCTGTCTTGTCAAGCAAATTGCACAACCATCAATATTCAATATTCAAGCTCTTGTACATATTAGGGGTATTCTCTTTGTCTAGGAAATGCATGCTATGCAAATATTTCCTATGGAATTGTGCTAGAGATCGAGAGTGCCCCCGTTGCAAATTTGTGACATATTCAAGTGAAACAATAACAACCAGACAGGCACTGGGTTACTTTTCCTTCACAAGGGTTGTTTTTTCCTTCTTGCTAGCTGTGGGAAATAATATACATAGGTTCTGGTATAGGATATTTTTCCTATCGTAGCATATGTTTTTTGCATGTATTTTGTTGTTGTGCTATTGCACGGATGGGACATTTTTCCTATCCGTGTATTGTAGCATGCATTTCCTAGACAAAGAGAATACCCCTATTGTATTTCCAAATCTTTTCTTTCTTCCAATGATTTTCGCTACCATCATCAATCATTTCCAACTGTCAAGGGAACAAACCTACGTATGTACATATCGTGCTGTTAATAAATTCAATTTATTTATGTATGTATGATTACATATTTGCATAATTCTATGTGCATAATTATATACGTGTGTATATATACATATGTACGTATAAGCATAACATACCTTTCTGTAGTACTCGTAACTGCGTAATTTCTTAACACGCTACCATTGAAAAGTTTTGGTTTGGAAAAAAGAAATATAAAATACATTAACCCAAGATCTGCGTTCTCATATTTGCAAATTTTCTTTGGTATTTGTGCCGGTAAAAAAGAAGCAGAAAATGAATTGTTTTTGGTATACCAGATGGTTCTTTTATAAGTGTGTATGTGTGTGTGTGTGTGACTCTATACTACTAGATATGGCATTTTTCGCTCCCCTGCTGAGCGCTCTATTCAAGTAATTTTTATAGAGTTCTATACTTCTCCGCTGTTAATGATTCAGTGGCATTAAAGGTTACAGTCTTCTGTTGATTAACAGGTTTTCGTCTGCCACGAACAGCTTTAGACTAGTACAGTGATTCAAAAGTGGTGAATTTAAAATCAAATTTTTTTTTGTTACTTTATTAATAATAAAATATAAAGCAGAAAAAGGAAAAATTTCCAGTTTTTCAATCAGTTGACCGTTTTGAATCGAAAGCAGAATAGTTACTGCTCAAATGCGAAATGTTTATATTAAGTTCAATATTTTTAATAGTCAGGCAGCATGATGTTTACATTGTTTCATTATTTCTCTTCGTAAGACCACCGAAATTTCATTGCACTTCGTGAAAAATATGTATTCCGCCTGTAATAAAAATTTGGAAGATTGTTAAAAAGCATTATAATTAAGTATTCAGCATTTAAAAATATCTGTTCGCCTCTATTACTTTATTTAACAATAATAATGATTAAGTCAAGCATATAAATTTGGAAATGTCAACCGTGGAGCTGAATAATTTTCAAATTTTTATATTTAGAAAAAAATTAACAAGAGTGTAATTGTGTTTGATTAAACACTTGTTAAAAAATTTTGTCCCATTTTTACATAAATATTTTTTTTAATATTTTTAAAAGTATGATTAATTTTTCATAATACATTTTATAAATTAAATTATGCAAGCACGAAATATTTTAAGTAAACTTTTACATGAATTTTCTTACATTGTTTACCCGATGATAAATATGTTCATACCAACCTCTGCATATCAACATGATAACCAGTTCGAAAAATTATTGATTTTGATGGAATCTTAATTTTTTTTATTTTTTTTTATTGGTTTTCCAACTAATTCAATGAGCGGTTGTACTTTATGAATATTTTTATCATGGTGGTGGAAGCCAATTATCTTCTTAAACAATTTTTTTACACGAATTTTTTGGGAGCGTACATATCTGTTGTATGAAAAGAAAATTATGAGTACTTGTGTATATTTTATGATTGGCGCATTATAACCACTGTAGTAATTTTTCAGCGAGCTCTTACTTTAATTTGTGTTGTACTAATCTTTTCCAACAAACAATAATTTGTTCTTAGCTGCCCTCCAACGGCAGATGGATTTTCAATTAAAAGTAAGTATAGTATATTTTGATTTCAGAAACGACTATTAGCTGCTTTTTATATTTATAAACAGGTCTTTCCGGATAGTACCATTGTTAATGTTTTTGAAAAAATCTCTTTTATACCTTTTCATTTTTAAATTATATTATTATAACTTTCGGCTTTCAAAAAAGTTCAATATGAGATTTAAAATAATTATTTTTTCTAATGTGAATATGACTTTGCGAGCTAATATTTTTAAAGTAACCAGAAATTATTTGTTATTATTTAATATGTTTTAGACGTTGAAATTCGATTTAAGGTTTGAAATGTTTAACTCAATTCTAAAAATATGACACGCTTCCTACTTTTCATTCACTTTTGTTGTAATATTTTTTTATGACACTGTGCAAACAAATTTTAATAACAGCAAATTCACTTATATGTTAATAACAGAGCCCCACAACTGTTAAACGCATAATTTAAAGAAGAGAACACGCTCTTTTATTGTTTAGCAGTCAAATATGTGTATGCACACCTATGGATATGTATATTTTATCATTTCCTGTTATATTCAAGTGCATGTGTGTGCCGACACTGTGCACAGTAGTAGTTGAAGAATTTGTGGGTAAGTGTCTGTCGCATTTTATATCAATTCAGTTCACTTTCAACCAGCAAGTTTCAAAGTTGATGAATATCGCCGACGGTTTTTTTTAAGCAATGTTCGTTGAAGGTAATTTTTGCGTTATAAGCAACGTGTACCAATATAATTGACTTAAAGTATATCAATATCTATAAAAAGTATCTACATTTGTATGAAAATGCATATATGTGGTGGCAAGCGAATAACTATTAAAATTTATTAGAAACTTTGCAATTTAATTGTTTTATGTACAAATATTTTATGTGACATATACGTATGAAATATGTAAAATCAAAGACGTAAGTTCTAGTGGGTGTGTCACTAAGTGAATTTCTAATTTACTCAATTCAAAGTGTTTTCTGAAGTGAAAATTTCAGGCATCTTTAAATTTAAAAACTTGTTTATTTGCTTCAAACTATATAACAAAGATGTATTAAAGTAAAATACATATTTTGAAATAAATTTAAAAATCACGTGCTAAATTTAAAATATTTTCAATATATTCGATTTAGAAAAATCAACACTCAACTTAACATAGGAAGAAAAAGAAATGTGTAACCATTAAATAAACCGGTTGGCTTTGTAAGCATTTGAACTGAATAACAAAAAAAAATTTTTTTTACTCTCCAACAATAACTTAAAAGGCAGTGTAAAAAAAAATTAATAAACAAAAAACAAGCATTAAAAACAGCGGCCTACGACCAGTTGGTTGGCAGTCAACCTGCAACTCTGACAGGTTTGAAAGAAATTAACATATGAGGAATAGAGAAGAGTTGTTAAAAATAAATATAAATAAACATAAATGTGTAATTGAAATTATTTTTAACTTTTGAAGTAGTGGTGAGTTAATTGTGCGACAAAAACAAAACAAAACAAAAAAAATTAAAACAAAAAAAACGAAAATTAAACTTTGTTGCATTAAATTTTTTTATTGAATTCATAAAGTGAAATAATTATAAGTTTATAAAAATTAAATATTTATTTTTACATATTTTCAAATACACAACAAAATTTGCCGGTAAACAAACAATTACGTAAGTGTTTTAAATAATATTTTAATATATGTATATCTTCCAGCTCGTGTTGATGCACACACTCTCTCAATGAAATTATAGGTTTTGTATGTTCATATATTATACATATATATTGTGCACAATATATATATATTATGCACACCCCGTTGGTCATAAATTAAATTAAATGTAGCAGATATCTAAATGTATATATATATATATATATATATATATATATATATATATATATAAATGTATATATATATATATATATATATATATATATATATATATATGAAAATTAGAAATAAGCACTTTGACTGCGACTGTCAACAAAAATATGATGACGATCGCTCTGACACTTGATCTCTAGTTTGCTGAAACAACAAAATGGTTATATGGCAGGCAGACAAAGCAGTAAAACAAAGTTAGTTTCAAATGCGTTTTATTTTTAATTATTTAAAATTATACATTTAATTTTATTAGATTTAAACAATTTTATTTTTCATAGCTCTCATTTTTAAATAAATAAAAAACATCTTTGTCGACAAAGTAAAACTGAAATTTAACAAGTTTACGAATTAATACTTTAAATTATAGTATGCTTACATATGTATACTCATATTTCATGCTGAAAAAATTAACTCGATTTATTTCATTATTTTTCGCAGATCTATTCTATACCAATATATGAAAAATATTTGTCATATCTTATTTAAAAGCTAGATAGATTTAAATTTAATAAAAATTGTGTATTAAATAAAACAGTATAATAGAATATAATAAGTTAAAATAAATTAAAACAGAAATAAAATTAAATGCAATTAAGATAAATAAAACATAATTAAACAATATATAAAATACGTTAAATCAAATAAAATATAAATAAAATAAATATAAATAACTTAAAACAAATTAAGATAAAGTGAAATCAAAAATTAAGCAAATTAAAATACATTAAAATTAAATTTAAAAAAAAGTAGTAAAAAATAGCAATAAAATGAAATAAAAAATAAATAAAATTTAATTTAATTATATAAAATGGAAATATACTGAAATTAAATTAAATTATTCTACTTTACAATAAAATAAAGTGAAACAAAGTTAAATAAAATAACAGAAAATAAAATAAAATAATATAAAATAAAATAAAATAAAATAAAATAAATTTCATTAAACTAGAATAAAATAAAATAAAATGAAATAAAATAAAATAAATTTAATTAAAATAGAATAAAATAAAATAAAATACAATAAAATAAAATAAATTAAAACAAAATAAAATGAAATGAATTAAAATACAATGAAATAAAATAAAATATAAAAAAAATAAAATAAAATAAAATAAAATAAAATAAAATAAAATAAAATAAATTTAAAAAATATAAAATAAAATAAAATAAAAGAAAATAAAATAATATAAAATAAAATTAAATAAAATAAAATAAAATAAAATAATATAAAATAAAATAAATAAAATAAAATAATACAAAATAAAATAAAATTAATTTAAATTAAATTAAATTAAAATAAAATAAATAATAAATAAAATAGAAAAGTAAAATAAAATAAAATAAAATAAAATAAAACAAAATAAAATAAAATGATGTTAAAAAATAAAATGAAATAAAATAAAGTAAAACAAAATAAAAATAAATAAAATAAAATAAAATTGTTAAAAAAAATATACACTACCTGTAGCCGAACGAGAGTACCGGGAGTAAAAGAAACCACGACTTTATTCTAAGATTATTTTATTCAGACTAACAAATGATATAATGAAGGATAGGAGAATAAAAAATTCAAGTGGGTTGCCATATTTGCTTACAATTCTCCAAATATTTCATAGTTTTTAATACTAAAAATTCAATCTTCAAGTTTAATTACAATAGCAAGTTCTTTAAATCTAAATTACATGATAAGTCTCAACAATTTACAACCAATTTCATGTTTGGTCTTCTTTAAATATTTAGTCATAATATCTGCTGAATTTAATTCAGAGCTTACAAAATTCACCTGTATATGACCATTCTCATACAATTCACGAACGTAATGAAAACTTCGATCTATATGCTTGCTTCGTTTGTGTACCATCGGGTTTTTTAATAAAAACTGTGCGCTTTGATTGTCGCAAAACATATCTGTTGATTCATTTACACAACCAGTAAAACCCATTTCTCTTAACAACGCTCGAAGAAAAACAACTTCTTTTGCTCCTTGGCATAAGGCTACATACTCTGCCTCCATAGTACTAAGAGCAACGATTGACTGCTTTCTAGATTCCAGGAAATCGGACCATTGGACATAAAAACGACGTATCCTGTGTAAGATTTTTGATCCGCCACATCACCTGCCCAATCAGAATCAGTAAAAAAAGTTAACTTCGTATCTGATTCCGTGTAAGTAATATTTGCTGCTGCCGTAGGCTGCAAATATCGTAAAAAGTGCTTAGCTGCTTAAAAATGCTCTTCATGAGGATGATTATTGAATTGTGATAGCTTAGACACAACGCGTGCGATGTCAGGTCTAGAATTCACCGCTAAATACATCAACCCTCCGATCAAACTTTGATACCGCTTCGCATCGGTATTATTACACTGACTTTCACATTTCGTAAGTACAGTACCTTCCACCCACGGTGTTGACGATGGTTTGCACGATTCCATACCCCACGTTTTTAAGAGTTGCTTGACATAACTTTCTTGATGGCTAGAAACAGCACCAGTAGAATCATCTCTTTCTATTTGCATTCCCAAGTATTATGACACTGGCCCTCGATCGACAACTTCAATATATTCACTCAACTGCTTGAATATTTGTTGCATCTGCTTCGTGCTAGAACACGCTAAAAGCGTATCGTCTACATATAAACCGATGAGACACATAGAGTCATGCTCTCTCTTAATGTACACGCAACTATCCGCTAGGCATCGCCTGAAGCCCGTTGTCATAAGTATGTCTGAAACTTTTTTATTCCACTCTTTGCCTGCCTGTTTAAGTCCATAAAGAGGCGTTTTAAATTTACACACTCTATTTGGATAGTTTCTCAAACGTTGGAGGTTGCGCCAGGTAGATTTCGTCTGCCAAATCACCATTTAAATATGCTGCTACAAAAGTCGAATGGTCGAATGCAGTACGACCGGAGCATATGTTTCGTTGTAATCAATGTTAGGTTTTTGCAAAAACCCTTGAGCAACTAAACGCGCTTATATTTTTCGACCTCGCCAGATGGCTTTCGTATCGTTGTGAACACCCATCTAAATCCAATAATGTTTTTATGTTTTGGCCTATCAACTAAAGTCCAAGTACCATTTTTGGAAAGAGAATTAAATTCCGATTGCATGGCCACTTTCCAATGTTCGCGCTCTTTCGAAAGTAACGCGTCATTAACCGTTTGTGGATTTGCACCAACAAAATTTAATACCTCGGCTTCTTTGTATTCTTTTTTCGGACGACCAATACCACCATGGCGTAATAGTTTCGGTCTACCTCGCCCTCTTTTACATGTGGCAATCGTATCACTATCTTCGTCTAGCGAATACACCTCATCGTCGTCAACGTTTTCAAGTTCATTTTCAACTACACCGTCATCGCGATCACCGACATTAATTGTATCTTTCGATTTTTATAAAATATTTGGTTCATAATAAAGAGGTTCTTCTTTACAATCACTTTCTTCTTTAGTTTGTTCATAAGAATTTTCAAAAAATATACAATCGCGGGCAATAACTATACTCCGCTTCGGTGGGTCATAAAGTCTGTACCGTTTCGAATTCTCGGCATAACCAACCTTTTACACCTTTTTCATCAAATTTTCCACCTTTATGTGGACCTTTCTTTAACGATACCACATCACAACCAAATATCTTAAGATGCGAAACTGAAGGTGTTTTACCATACAATGATAAGGTGTTATGTCCTTCAACACTTTTCTCAGTGTTCTATTTCAGAGATACACAGCAGTATTATTTGCTTTTCCCCACAAATATTGATTTAAATTCGAAGTACTTAACAAACAACGTGCCATTTCCACTCTTTGCCACACCGTTTTGCTGAGGAGTATAAACGACTGAATTTTGATGCACAATTCCATTATCATCACAAAAATTTTTAAATGCAATATTAGTAAACTTTTTACCATTATCGCTTCTCAAAGTTTTTATTTTGAGGCCTATTTGTGTCTCCGCGGTCACAACAAAATGTTTAAATGCATTAAAAAAGTCCGACTTATTACACCGTAATGTATCGCGAAAAAGCATCCACCAATGTGATAAAATAGAACGCACCACCAAGTGATTTTATACGCATAGGTCCACACAGATCTATGTGGATTAAATCCAACACATTTTTGGAAAATACTTTTTCATATCCACTAAATGGCAAACTATGAATTTTACACATAGCACAAGTCATACACTGGAAATTTTCCACATCAGTTATATTAAGTCCCCGCACTAATTGTATTTTGTACAACGTACGAATATCGTTCATGTTTACATGCCCTAACCTTTCATGCCATTTCTCACACTGCTTTTGCTTCTGCGATTGCGTTTACTTTTTGCACCGTTTTTCTCAATTCCATTTTCGCAACAAATACACCACCGCTTAATTTCGCGCTCAGTAAATTCTCACTTTTTCCAGTCTTCACTACCGCTTTATTCTTTCAGAATTTTACCGTATGCTCATATTTCAACGCTTTGCCAATCGAAAAGAAATTTGAAGTTACTTCTGGAACATACCACACATTATGGCAATTTAATATTCATGCAACCCTTCTGCATGTATTGCTTTACCCGACGCAAACACTATTTCTTGCCTTTTTGAATAAAATAAAATAAAATAAAATAAAATAAAATAAAATAAAATAAAATAAAATAAAATAAAATAAAATAAAATAAATAATATAATATAAAATAAAATAAAATAAAATAAAATAAAATAAAATAAAATAATATAAAATAAATTTTTATGAAATAAAATAAAATAAAATTAAATAAAATAAAATAAAACAAAATAGGATAAAATAATATTAATTAAAATAAAATAAAATAAAATAAAATAAAATAAAATAAAAAAATAAAAAAAATAAAATAAAATAAAATAAAATAAAATAAAATAAAATAAGATAAAATAAATTTTTATGAAATAAAATAAAATAAAATTAAATAAAATAAAATAAAACAAAATAAAATAAAATAAAATAAAATGATATAAAATAAAAAATAAAAAAAAATAAATTAATAAAAATAAAAAAAAAAAAAAAAATAAATAAAATAAAATAAAATAAAATAAAATAAAACAAAATAAAATAAATTAAATTAAATTAAACAATATAAAATAATATAATATAAAATAAAATAAAATAATATAAAATAAAAAAAATAAAATAAAATAAAATAAAGTAAAATAAAAATAAATAAAATTAAATTTAAATTTAATTTAAAATTTAATAAAATATATTGGAAGTAAACACTAACTATTGAGTTTTCACAGAAATTAGTAATTCAATAAATGCAAGTATTTATTTCTTCATTCTTAAAAATCATAATTTTTCTAATTAATTTCCTATTTATTTATCTATTTATCTTTAATGGATCTGACAATTTTGTAAAACAATAAAGAGTGGCATACAAGTAAATATATTAAATGTAAATTAGCTAAAAATTATGTAATTTAGTAAAAAAAAAGACTAAAATTTTTTCTATAGCACAAGTGTGAAATCTCGAAATAAATGAAATTAGAAATAAATTTCTAAATTTATTTAATCACTATAAGTAATATTTAAAGATTTCAAATGTACAAATTAGTTACGCTTGTCTAGCTTATAAAATTAGAATTTGCACAATAGAGATAGAAAACACGTCTTTATTGGATGGAAAATGTGAACAAAATAAGACAATGAACACAAAAAAATATAATCAATTCCGGGAACTAATAAATTTTAATTTTAAAAACACATTTCAGAAACTGTTTTTAAATATTTGTATCTTTTAACAATTTATCAATTGTCAGGCGCCAAAAAAATGTTAAATATTCTTACTTATTTTTATTTTCTTACTATTTTTGCACACCGGCTAGAAGAAATTGCATTAAAAAAACAATTAAAAATTAAAAAACACATTCACCGCTACTAACTAACATACCGCGCGTCACTAACGCCCACATCATTTACTGTCGCGGTAGGAATAAGATAATTTTATATTCATATGTATACATATGTACATATGTATGTGTGTTTTATTTATAAATTATTTTTGTGTGAACGAGTTTTTTGCTTACGCTTTGTCGCGAGTAGTTAAAATCATTAAGAAAAAGAAATTAAAAACAGACATGAAAACCGCATTGAGCGAAGAAAAAAAAAAAAATATATATATATATATATATATATATATTTAGTATATATATATATATATATATATATATATTTAGTAAATAATAAATAGATAATAAAAAAGTAGATAAGAATTGCGCAGCAAACTGTTTTTACCATATTTGCTTTAGACACAACCAAAGATAAAGACAAAACCTCATAAAGATGAAGAAAATCAAGAAAAAATAGATAACAATTTTGAAGCCATAAGTATATTATGCCAAACAAATAAAGCTGAAGAAGTATCAAGTATGAAACAAATACTTAAAGAAAACAAACACAAAACCAAAAACAAAAAGTACAACCCTTGAAGTATGCATTATTGTATTGGCATTTAGTACCTTGTAGGCAAACAACAATAAGAAAAACAATAATAAATACATAAAACACTTTGAGACACCTCATCCATCACTCAGTGTGTTTTTACTCTACTGCTATGAACATTTCAGCATTTTACCCTCTCCACATGAGAAATATTTAAGGCAGACTTGACTTTGTTTTGCCATTTCTTCCACGTATAAATAAAATTCAGCTTGTCTTTTTTGCCAGTTTTTATACGATATTGTTTTTAACATAACCAGAGTAACCTTGTTGTTGCTTTCAAGTATACTTATATTATCAGTAAGTAATTAGGGTAGAAAGACAATACCAAGAAAGAGCTTTTAATTTTTGGTGATATAAAATTTGCTGCTGCGATTGCAGTAGCCAAGTGGTTAACCGTGAGTGCTATTGTACGGAAAGTCATGAGTTCGAATCATGGAACACTAAATACAAAATTATCCTTAACACTGATCAAACGCACTTTGTCCTGCTGGCCCGTTTTGATACCTAGGGTGGGCCTGTGAATACACGTTCCTCTCAACTCTCACCTTTCTAGATGTTCAAACCATATGGTGCAATTTATGAGATTCGCGAGATTGTTGACTCTTACTGAAGTTCTGCAAGAAGGCTAGGCAGTGATAAAGTTCTACCGCCTCCTCCTCGCCTATTTTCCTGCAGCTGAGACAGAAGTTTTCAGAGAAGTAACCTATCCTCCTACCATGACTCTCTATCAAACAGTGCCCGTTTACTACTCGGCTTGTTAGGCTAATGGAGGTCCTGTTTAGAAGAAGTAAATATTTTTTTCTCTTCCCGTCGATCAGTAGCCAAATCTGTCTAATTATATTGCATTGGTTAAGTTAGTTCTGTTTGAAAAACAATCCAGTGGTCAGGAAATTTCTTGCTCAAGTCAATTTGAGTACTTCTGAGTCAACTTCATAGGCCACACTCCCATCGACTGTTACATTTTTCCCAATTAATTCCTCTCTTTTTGAGAAAGTATTGTATTGTATGTAATATTTGGGCGTGTCCTACACTGACGCGAGAAGATTAAGGAAAATTTCAAGGGCTTTCACAAAAGTTTAGGCAGTGCGTGCTCCTGAAATACTGATCGAGTTCGTCCAGCTTGCTCCTAAATGTAGCTTTGTCTATTCCCGGTCATTAGTCAATGACTCGCGTAGAATAATATGGGCCTTATTACTACTACTTTTTATAACCAATATACAATGTAAGGTCTTAGTGGTGATCTCGATGCCTTTGAGTAAGGGTAATTTAAAAGCAGCTGGCTTATATCTTCTGGTGAAGAGTATCAATACGACTTTGGACATACATCACTGCACCAGTTGCTTACTATGTAAAGAGCATTTTATAAACTCTTGAGTAGATCACTTAGAACGTGCAGGTGTTTTCCAGTCACTGTGAGGGCGATGTCATCAGCGTATCCCCCTACATCACAACTTTTGTTTCTTACCTTGTGAAGCAACGTGACAGTCAAAAGTTAAGTTAAGTAAAAAAAGAAAAATTCAGCAAGTGCAGTGCACATGTCATATTTTGTTTGCACACAAGTGTTGTCGCTGATAATTTTGGCTTGGTGATATTCAACTGTCACCTGTTATTCTTCTTTATGACTGAAGTGTTTTCAAAAGAAGCGATTTTGTATGCTTCTTTGGAGTGGCTGGCTTAGGTGGTTTCTCTATATGACGCTCGTGTTTTATATTTCGAAAAATTCTCCATAAAATTTTCATTTTTATTTAACAATTTCCTTTGTGATAAGCAGTTTCTTTATTATTATTATTTTTTTTTATTTACCCATTCATGTTTTTGTTTATGTTAAATTCTATGCAAATTTTTTTTGGTTCAAGTTTAGTCACAGACGGCAGCTAACTTCTGGTATATTATACACTGTTCTGTCATGCACACATTTGATTATTTTCCTATAGTTTTTATGTCATCTCTATTTTCATATTTTTGCTAGCAAATTTTTGTTTATTTGTAGGTAAGAAATATTATTTACAAATATCTAAAAAAAAAGAAAAAAATTATTAATCAAAGAAATATATTTGCACCTTCTTATTGTTAGGTCTGCTGCTTAGTAAAAGAAAAATAAGAGAGTAAAAAAAAACAATTTTTTTAATTATCTTCATAATCTATTTCATCATTTTACTCTCTTCATAACCTTATTTCATTCTTATTGAAAGCCACATTAAATAATTAGTTTTTGTGAGTAACCCTTAGCTGTCCATCAAGTGATGCCATCAACCATGTGTGGTATATATGAGTATGTATGTATTTTTTGTAGGTAACGGAAGAAATTTATACGTTCTTTAGGCTAAAGTAAACGTTTATAGTGTTACGTCACTTGCTAGAGTCTGTTGGACTAATTAAAGAGCTGACTGACTGACTGGCGTTGTAGAGCGTTCGTGACAGCACGCAAGTTTTGCTCATCTGATCATCTGCTCTTTCTCAAAACATCATTTACACTTCATTAACGAACAAAGTGTTTAATATGTGCCTGGAAATAAATATGGTGATTTAAATTTAGCTTTATTTGTTAAAAATTTATCTCTAAAAACTATGTATGTAGCTCATAATATGAAATTAAAATTAAATTAATTTCTACTAATCATTAACTAAATTATTTCTGTAACTGTAATAGTTTCCAAGAAGTATGTTGAAAATATAGGTGCGAGTAATTTGTTAAATCAAATTAATGATTGTTTATTAAAACCTACACAAATCCGTGTATAAATATCGTAATTAGATACATATAAATTATTTATTTGCTTCTTTCTCTTTATTTCTCTATTTAAATAAATTTCATATGAAGAAAACATAGTCAATTAATCGCAAAAATTACTGACTAATTATCAACAGTTGTTGGGAATTTGTGCGAAAAAATCGCCATTAATGAGAGAAATGGTATGCGCTTTGTAGCAAGACAAGTAAAAAAATTATATGCAATATTTCTCATTAAATTAATATAGTAAATATATTTACATAAATTTGTATTATATGTACATATATTTACAATTAAAATGTTTTTTTTTTTTTTTTTTGGTTATAAGTAAATGAACTTTATGCAAAGGCCTATTTTTGTTAGAAACATTATTTTTTCATTGAATATTTTTTTATACAACAAAGAAAAAATGGTAGAAGTAACAGCTGTTTCGGAGATTACCACATCTCCTCATCAGACTTCTTTTGCAAGGAATCGAACCGACGGATTCTGGCATCACAGGCGAGTGCTCTACCAACTGAGCCAACGTCGGTTCGATTACTGGCAAAAGAAGTCTGATGAGGAGATGTGAAAAAATAATGTTTCTAACAAAAATAGGCCTTTTAATACAGCTCATTTACATGCAAATTGTTATTGAGTAATTTAATATTATAAATTTAAATAATTTATATTATCGAGCAATTGATTTTTTTCTGTCGTATTTCTCCAAGTTTTTCATTAATGTTTTTGTCACTGAAAAAAAGTTCAGCTTTTAATTAACAAATTGAACTTATATTTTAATTTTCTTTAATATAAAAACATATGTGTTCAAATATGAACAAAAACCATATGTGTTTTTCAAATAGTTTTATATCAAACTTGTTTTTGAACGATTCAAGATAATATTTTTATTATATTATTTTATTACAGGTTTTAAAGCTCAAATATTTACATATATATTTGTTAATATGTTTTTTATGATTTAATATTTGAAATCCTCTAAACCAAAGTGCTTTGAAAATAAACTTTGTTAAACTCCCATCATACACTTTTTATACCTTTCATGTATTTACATTAAATGGTATATTAACTTTGCTCCGAAATGCCAGAAGGAAAATAGATAGATCCATCGAAATTTATACCGCTCGTATCAGAATCACGAGTTGAATTGATTTAGCAATGTCCGTCTGACCGTCTGTCTGTTTGAACGCAAACTAGTACCTCAAATTTTTAGTTATTTCAATCAAAATTGGTATGAAGATGCATATCTATAAGTACGTATATCATTTGTCGGAACCGACCAGATCGGACCATATAAAGTATCGATTTTTCTGATCTGAAATTTTGAGTCATAAAACCGTCAAAAAATTGAAATTCGGTATACTCACTACGCATACATAAATAATTGCACATTGGTTATGAAAATCATAAAAATCGAAATACTATATCATTTAGCTCCCACATACCGATTTTTTGATATGTAAGCCTTTGGTAGAAACTGAGTCAAAAAGACATATAGGCATGTGAAATTTGGAACTATGCACATACGTAATATGAACTGCTTAGTGGTAGGGAAAATCATAGAAATCGGAATACCACAAAAAAAAAACATCTTATAGTGTGAAATATATTACTCTGAATACAAATATTCTAAAAAATATTGACACCGAAAATCTTCCGAATCGGAAGACTATAACTTAAAGTCCCGATACAATCGATTCGATCCGTCAAAAAAGCATATAAGTTCGTATTCTATAGACGTAAATTCAAGTAAGTATTGGCACTGGAAATCGTCGAAATCGAATTTTGCAATTTGCAATAAATTTGATATGTTCCTGAAAGGTATAAAGATTTTGGCATGGCCGACGACAGCTGTTGTTCTTTCTTGTTCTCGGAGCATTAACCCATTGCACAACGTAATTCCAAACACTAAGAAAAATTTTAAATAAAAATTTTTATGGATTATTTTTTATTATTTTTATATTTGAAATTCTCATTGAACTTGCTATGCATGAGTATCAGAATGCCTTTGCTTCTGCTTATTAATTTATTCTATATCAAACTATTTTTTTAAATAATCAAAACTTCGCTCATTCACAAACATGAATAAATAATTATTTTGAAAAAATTTTCTTCATTTTTTGGGGTTATCAAATCAAATGTAATATTTCGAAAGAGAAATTTAAAGAAATTGTTTCTAATACAAAAAAGCCATAATTCACATACGAACCATTCTCGGGCATGTCTAAACCCATCATTTTGCCATCAAAGATACAGGTACAAAGCGTTTTTATAGAAATATGAGATTATAAAATTCATATATACGCCTGTGGTATCATGAAAAATGAAATTGAGTTGAAAAAAAAACTCGTCCCAACATGATGGAAATCTCGAAAGTGATGTTTACGTTAATTTACAGTAATTTTCTTAAGGTCATGTCATCATTAGATGTATAATCTTCTGCTGGAAGGCTTCTTTGGTTTTGAAGTTTAATAATTATATCACAATATTTTTTTTAACGACCAATAACTTTCGACTTAGAAAAAAACATTTTGAACATAAAACAATTTTTTACACCAAAAACCGTCGCAACTATAAAAAATATTTCCCTCTACAGTCAATATAAATAATAAACAACAATATTGCATTTAGATAATTTAAAAAAAAAAATTTTTTAGTAAAATTGTTCCTAAAAAAATTGGATGCGGGTGGCGCAGGAAATTTTGGCTCTTGCACTTATCTGAAACACAAAAACCAAGAAGCTTATTAATTTGTACAAGTATACCAAGATTAAAAATTTTTTTTTTTTTTGACTTTGAATTTTGAAATTTTGATAACCGAAACAGGCTTATTTTTTTGTGTCAATTTTTGAGCTAAAAGAGTAAGAAGTTATCAAGATAATACAATTTTTAAACTACGGGATATAGCTACCAGTGTGCTGAATAAAATATTCAAATTTCAGATTATTCCGATAAATACTTTTTTACCTACGCCGTGCAGGAAAAACTGTTCTGAGAGAAACGAATTTAAAGTCTGAAGTGTGTTAGGTCGGACGGTCGGCCGCTACCTGCTCAAAGATCTGTAGAACCGAAAATACTTTAGATATAATTATAAAATTTTAGCACTATATTCCTAAAAGACTATACTTTCGAATAATTCAACAACAAAAATCGATTTTTGAAAATTCTAGGCCATCTCTCTCGTTAAGCATATCATATAATTTTTTAACCAAATTCAAACTATATATTTTTATTCTATTTATTTATTTATAATTTTATTTTATTTATTTAATTTTATTTTATTTTTTTTTCAAATATATCGGTCGACTTTATGGAAGAAAAAATTTCAAAACAACTATAAATACGATTTTCGGCCTGGTCCACTTTCGGAAAAAATACTGTTTCTGCTAATCTAAGCAAGAGTCTAAGAATGTACCAAATTTCAAGCAATTCGAACCACAAAGTCCACTTCCCGATATGAAAAATAAATAATAACCTATTCGCAGACCCAATGAATATGTATACGAAATTTCATTAAAATTGATTCAGCCGTTTTGAAGGTGTACGAGGGCAAACACTGTGACAGCAGAATTTCATATTAAGGGTTTTCCAATAGCGATGATATGATTTTTAAGTGTCGTTTTGGCCATATTTAATATATGTCATGATCTGTCATTTTTTCCTTTTTTATTCATTGTATTCAGTAATGTTTACAATTTCATCATGGCAAGATAAACGCAAGAACAACGTTTACAAATTATTCAATATTACTTGTATTATCAAAATAATCGTTCCGCATTTTAGATTTTTTTTAAGAAAATCATATCCGATGAGGCTCACTTTCATCTGAGTGATGATGATTGACAGTTTAGTGTGGTTTTCGGTTTGGTCTGGTGCAATCATCGGTCCGTACTTCTTTCGAAATAAAGCTGGTTGCACCGTCACTGTCAATGGAGAGTGGTATAAATCGATGATAACCAACTTTTTATGGCCACAATTAAAAGAAGTTGATCTTAACAACATCTGGTTCCAACAAGACGGGGCTATGTGTCGCACAGCACGTGCAATAACCGAATTATTGCGAGAAAGGTTTGGAGATTCGATTATTTCAAGAAATTGTGGCATTGAATGACCTCGAAGAAGTTGTGATTTAACCTCATTAGATTACTTCTTGTGGGGTTATTTGAATTTATTGGTCTTTAGCAATAAACTAGACTCTCTTCAAGCTTTCAAAGTCAATATTGAACGTGCTATTCATGACATACGACTTGATTTAGTGGAAAAAGTGTTCAAAAATTGGGTTCATCGAATTCGTTCCTACAAAAGAAGTCGTGGAGGCCATTTGAATGATGTTGTATCGATTGTACTTCACATTAAATAAAAAACGTTTGAATTTCCTTAACAATTAGTGTTTTTCTTAATGAAATTATATCACTCTTATTGGAAACCCCTATATATATATATATATACTCACCCACATACTACAATTACCCATATCATTTGATGCATACATAAATATGTACAAATATTCATTTAAAATCACGACGAAAACTCAAAACTCCATTATCGGTTAATTTCATAGTTTGTCAAATAAACACACGAACTATATGTATTTCCATCTTATGAATAAATACTTGCCTCCCATTATCTCTGTCAATATTTGGACTTTTGAACAAAATTCAATTGGTGTCATATAGCAAGTGTTAATTAATTACCGCTACAACATGTGAACATTTTCATTTGCTACCGTCTAACTGAACGAATGGCTGACTCACTAACTCATTGCCTGCCTCACTAGTGATTTTAAATGAGTTTAATAAATATAATCGTCACGGTAATTAACTACACGTTAATGCACTTCTAGAAACATACTCACTGTAGTTAGGAACATTTCTCGAATACACATATACACAAAAGGGTGTTTTTTATAGAGGTATAGAACTTTAAGTTGCAATAAAACAACGATGGATTATTCGATTGACATGAATTTTATTTATCCGAAAGATAATCTTGTGGCATTACATTTTAAATATGATTTCTGGTATATGACCGCCACGGCTGGCGCGGATGTAGTCCAATCTGGAGGTCCAATTTTCGATGACTTTCCGACATTTGTGGCCGTATATCGGCAATAACACGGCGAATGTTGTCTTCCAAATGGTCAAGCGTTTGTGGCTTATCCGCATAGACCAATGACTTTACATAGCCCCACAGAAAGCAGTCTAGCGGTGTTAAATCACAAGATCTTGGAGGCCAATTCACAGGTCTAAAACGTGAAATTAGGCGGTCACCAAACGTGTCTTTCAATAAATCTATTGTGGCACGAGCTGTGTGACATGTTGCGCCGTCTTGTTGAAACCACATCTCCTGGACGTCATGGTTATTCAATTCAGGAATGAAACGTTCTGACCACCATCGTTTTTGAAAAAGTACGGACCAAAGATTCCACCAGCCCATAAAGCGCACCAAACAGTCAGTTTTTCTGGATGTAACGGTGTTTCAACATACACTTGAGGATTACCTTCACTCCAAATGCGGCAGTTTTGTTTGTTGACGTAGCCATTCAACCAGAAGTGCGCTTCATCGCTAAACAAAATTCGCTTATGAAAACCGGGAACAACGGTAATCTCGTTTTGGGCCTATTTGCAAGCGTTGTTCAGGCGTGAGTCTATTCATGATGAATTGCCAAACCAAACTGAGAATAAATCACTTCACAGCTGTTAAATCGGTCGCCATCTTGAAAAGTAATGCCAACTTAAAGTTCTATACCTCTATAAAAATCACCCTTTATATATGTAAACATTTATTGCAAATATATTTTATTTACGTACATATGTAAGTATTTACTAAAAATTATTTGCCAATTCGTTCGATTATAAATAGTTTTCTTTATTTGTTTTAGAGAATTTTTTGCAATTGTTGTACGATATTATATATATATATATATAGGTATGTATGTGAGTATGTGCGCATGTACGATATGGTTTAATTGTTGCCCTTGCAGTTTAGTTGTCGTGAAGTTGATATTGTTTGTTCGAAGTGCGTGTATACATTTGTATGTATGTACACTTTCTGTTTGTCAAGCAAATCTCCTTGAGTGCACGAGAGGTTTAGAAAATGTTTCAGGTTGAAATAACTAAACAAATAAGTAGTTAAATGTATGAAAGTATGAACATACATGTAGATATTTACAGTGGCGGACAAAAGTCTATATGTCCCTATTGTCGTTTAATTGAAAGTCCAAAAGGTTTATCGGAAAATTTAACTACACAGTTTATTTCAACTATTTTCCCTTATCATAAAAAAATTATAACATTTCAGCATGAAAAGCTATGACAAAAAACTTAAATCCAACATTGACAAAAGCCTACATACAGTACATACATAACTTATCTTAGCGCAAAAACCTTGGTTAATATCAGGTAGCCGTCGCGTCATCGAAGCTACTAAATTTGTCAATACTGAGGTAGTAATACTGTCCCAAGCTTCAATAAGACGTTCTTTGAATAATGCTGAGCTGGAAATCTGATTTTTTCTAATTTTTTCGCTCAAAAATCTCCCAGACATAGTCAATAACATTCCAATCTGGTCTTTGAGGTGGTGTGGGTGTAGTTACTTTGGAGCATGATAAAGCAACCAATCCTTAACAATATGGACCGTATGCTTTGGATAGTTATCCCGTTGAACCCTAACTGTCCACCGAAGTCTTCAGATTAGATTCCAATAATGACTTTTATTTCAACCGATCCACATTAACCTCAATAAAAACGAGCTTTCCAGCTCCAGATGCTGCAACCGCTCCCCAAACTATTACGCTGCCGCCACCATGCTTCTCTGTTGGTACTATATTTTTGGGAGTTAAGAGCAGTGTTTTATTTTCTTCAAACTTTTGCTCTTCCATTGCTGCCGAATAGATTGAACTTCGCTTCGTCTTTAAACAAGACTTTTTTGTCAAAAATCCATTCCCTTTTTTCAGAAATAAGAGACTTTTTACATGGCGTTCTACTATGGAATTGAGGGATAGAATAGCTATTGTATTAAATTTTTGTCGGTTTCACTGAAAATTGCGAGAAATTGGAGAAATTCGAAATTTAATTTTAGCAAATAAAAAAAGGGGAAAATTATATGCAAAAATTTCGGAAATATGTTACATTTTGATTGGAGATGCCAAAAAACTTGTTGAAAACTTTAAGGTGCGGTATACCTGCAGATCTCAGCAAAGAGATGGTTCAAATACTAAGCGTTTTGTGTGTCATAAGAAGAAAACCTGAAGTTTCAGCGAAAAAATTTGTCGAAAGTTTGAATTTACATCGCTCATTCAGCACGATGCAAAAAAACTCACAATCATTTGGTTTGATAAAATTTGTCGCAAAAAACTGCCCTTTGTTTTTATATTTTGAACAAAAAAAATACTCTTGTTGTAAAGCAGTTTGTAAACATGCAAATCGTATCTTGGAACAAAGTAATTTAAAATTTTAGAAAAGTCCAAATCCAACTTGAAGAATTCACAATAACTTAAACGAGTGTGCTTCAAAGCTTTGGATAGTTTGAAATCCACTGAATTGAACAATGAATTGTGAAGAATGGTGGCGGAACTCTCAAGGTTTGAGGCTGTTTCTCATAATTTTGTATTGGAAATTTGATTTAAAAAAATCAATGGACGAATGGCGAGTACTTCTTACGTTGACGTTCTCAGCAATAAGTACGGAAAAATTGCACTTGAGATCGTTTACCTTCCAGTAAACCTTCCAATAAGGTAATGACTCCAAAAATCCTTTTTCCTCTTGCTACTAAATTTATTCAAGAAAATTCCATCAAAAAACTCAACTGACTAGCTCGGTCGCTGGATAAAAATTTCATTGAACAATCTAGAACTCAAAATTACCAAGTGCAAACTTGGAATCTTTTTCTCAGAGATGGGACGTCAATGTGTTTATATGCCGTCGGTAATGTTAAATATTCGGTTTGACGGATGTCAAAAGGTCTTCGGACAGGTATTCAGGAAAAAAAGCATGACATCTATTACTAAATTTAGTTATAAAACAAATCATTTTTCATTTCATCATTTTTTTTTTTTTTTGCAAAGTTATACTTTCTTTTGTGGCGTTGTTGATGTTTAAACTTTATTGAAAAAAATACTTTATTTTCATTTTAACTCTGTGCTTATAGATTTTTCTCACCTTATTCCCTAGAGGGAAGCTAATACTTACATATTTATTTTTGCACACTACCGTTATACGTTTGTGTGTGTTGTATTTACTTTCCTACCGTTTATTTATGACTGTCATTGAAAATTCCCGACTTGAAGGTAATGCTGTTCGCTCGTAGTGCATCCTACGCTAAATATTTATGTACATACGGCATATACATATGTGCGTTTGTAGTTGACTTTATGTTAGCATGCGAGTTCGTACAAATTTACAACTAAAACCTTGTATCTGCTTTAGAACTACGTTGTTCAATTTTGTTCCATTTAATTTAAACTTATTTTTATTACTTATAGATTTTCCTTATTACATTAATTTTCTTGAAAACTATATCCATGTGTTTTGATTTAAATATTTACTCGAAAAAATCGCATATCTATAAAAAAACAAGTAGTAAAATATTAAAAAATTTCCATCTATAAAACGTTCTTTATTGGAAATTAATTTTAATCAAGTAGATATTGACCATTATTATCTACGGCCTTCTACCATTTTTTGGGTAGCTTCATAATTCCATCAATGTAGAACTTCCCTGGTATTCCCTGGTGTATCGGCAAAGGACTTGGTCAATTAATCAACAGCAACTCTTCGATCGTAAAATTTTCTACTATCAAGAGATTTTTGCAGAGACCGAAACAAATGGTAGTCAGATGGTGTAAGATACGTGCTATATGATGGTGTGTGCATCAAAACTTCCCAACTAAGCTCCATCAATTTGCCTGAAACACAACACCTCTGCAGTTGATCAATTCTGGACTTTTTTTTTTTTTTTTGATGAGCTTGTTAATTTCGCTATTAAATTTCGTTTCGCCGAACTTGCATCAACACTTAGCATCATCTTGTCAAGTCAGTCACTTGTTTTATATTCTCGTCTTTAACCTATTTTCCAACGCCCGTGATGAGTCGCCTCAGAGGCGTTTGGGAAGCGTTTCACTCAGGGTAATTTGTTTAATCACATGTTTTTTTTGCATTATTTCATGTGGCGCCCAAACATCGAGCTTCTTTTAGTAACCAACGGAGAGATACCCCATGTCTCCCCTATTTCCTAACAGCTTGTATGACGGTCTTGCTTCATCAGTTGCAGAGTTCCATCGGCTTTTTGAGTGAATGGCATCGAGTGAGCCACAACTGAGCCTAGTGTTCACTTACAACGCTTTCACCGTAAACCACGCACATTTTTCGACACGTTCTTGAAGCGGTTCTCCTTTATTTATGCTGCTCATCACATAACGTTTTTCTTCCGAAATTAAAAAAAAAACTTTTCACACGAATAACGATTTTAGATTTCACAAAAAATATTGCTTGAAATAACAGCTTTATAGAAGTTATAGTTTGACAAAATCAGATTAGTGTTGCCCGATAGGAGAGTATCAACAGTAACTATTAAAAAAAAACCTTGGAGACTTTTTTGTTATTCAATACTTATACATAGTAGACTGTAACGTGATGAGCCTTCGCCATGACTAAATTTTGATGCGAACTTGTCAGGGATAAATATCCACTCTATCCTACAATAAGCGAATGAAATTTTCTGAATTCTATTAATTATAGACCGGATTTTCCAGAGTTTATCATAATTAGCGCGTAGCTCGGCAATATCTACAAAATGTGGATGATTCCTCAACACGAAAAACCGATATCTTGTCATTGTGTCTCGGATCAGTGGCATGCAAAGGTTTTTGCTTCAGTTCAGTCTATCTTGTGGGTATTTTGTAATTATTCGTGAGAATTTTTTAAGCTTAAAATGTACTATTTCAGCATAATATTATGCCACTACACATATTCAGAAATCTTTAATACTTCTTCTAGATATATAAATATGAATGTAAGCAGCTCGTAGTTGAGGAATCATGTGAGATATTAAAGATCCATTTGTTAACTTCACCAGAGAAAAAAACAGCTTTGCATTTGAGTAAATTTTTCACAGACTTATTACGAAAGGATCTGCCAATTTTTGTAACTTTAGGACAATACTGACTTTTAATGCTGCAAAAGTGCAGCTGTGCATTATTAGATTAACACACTAGCCTTCCTAATGATTGCTTAAGCTTGACATACGTGCACTGTGGATCTGTGGAGGATAATTAATTTAGAATAAGAAACCCGATCGTCAAAGCCGCAAAAATAATCTTCTTCATTAAATTAAAAAGAAATGATAACAAAATTGTGCACAATTTTTATCAATATTTTTTTAAGTAAAATGTTATGTAATTTAAAATTTGAAAGTAAACAAATAAATAAAAATTTCAAGTAAATAATAAATTTTCTTACTTACATGGCAATGAAAAAGATTATACGTTGCCTACATTTAGGAATAACTCATCCAAGACACACACCCACCATCATAACGTATCTGCTTTACTACTTTTGGCCATAATTAGGCGCTTTTTCATTAAGTTTCCAAAATTAGAAAGAAACAATTTGTATTGGCTCTTACCTCTATTAAAATAGAAAATTATCTACATTTTGATGTTTTACAATAGAATTCTGATATGCTATTAAAGCAAAGAAAATACTAACAGTCAATATTAAAGGTTTTAAAAATTAATTTTTCGCAGCAAAAAAATATAGATACATATATATATTTCTTTAAGTGGAACTAATTCAATTTAAATATAATAATTTTTGAAAGTAATACAAAGTAATTAAATGAAAAAATTTCCACAAGTGCGCAATTCTATTTTACATATGAAATGCGCATATTGTTTACAAGTCTTATAATTTATGATGTTTTCTTGCCATCAGGTAACAGCTCATAACTAAATTGCAAAATGCATACATATTTGTTCATATCTGTTATAATATCTTTTTTTTTGTGAGTAGTGAATGGTGCAATAACAATTTTATGGCCAATTGTGGAATTTTAACTAATAACTTGCACTATTTGCACAAATATACATGAATTTATTTGAGACTAAACAAAAAAAAAAATGGGGTGCGCCTCAGCACACATTCGTATACAAATATACTCTTATATATACCTAAGGCGTTATAAAAAATTTTTTACGCCGTGGTTTTGTGTCCACCCTCATCATAGTAGTGCCCAGTGGTAGATTAGCTTAATAATATCCATATAAAAATACACTACTCAGCGTGGATGTATGTATGTATGTATGTATGTATGTATTTATTTCATGTGCATATTACTCACTCTTAACGGTTCATTAAACCAAGCAAGTGAATGGTTTCTATTGGCGCCAACCAGACGACCGGCCGGCCGGCTTTCAGTTTTACATATGTATATATGTGTAAGTATGTATGAACATAGATACATTCGCACTTGGCATTGGTTTTTAATTGTACTGAACTACCTCAACAACGCTTTGATATTTACTTAAATAATAAATACAAACAATTGCATACGGATTTGCATATGCTAATGTAGAATTTTCCATTAAAAGGTGACAATATCAGTTTTGGTGACAATTTTTATGGCATTTTTATAAGTTTCTGTGTCTCAAGGTGAAATTTTGCGACTTATTTATTTATATACGTGCATGTATGTATATATTTCATGACATTTAATTAAATAGTACATCACACACGTAATTGACAATTAAAAATCCCTTCGTGTAGAAGGTCAGCTCTATATGTTTTATACTTGTATTACCCACTTACTTGCTTCCCACTGTCTAAGGAAAATCTAAAAAAAAAATCCTCAGTTTTGGCGATCACCTCTTCATTCGACGAAAATTTCTTCCCAGCGAGCATGCTTTTGAGATTTGAGAGCAGGGAATAGTCGCTGGGGGCCAGATCTGGAGATTACGGTAGATGAAGAAGTAATTCGTAGCCCAATTCATGGCGTTTTGCCATCGATTGCATTGACTAATGACACGGTGCATTGCTTGGTGAAACAGCACTTTTTTTTCTTCAAATGCAACACCTTTTCCGGGATTTCGTAATTCAAATGATTTAGTAGCACTATTTAATAGTCGCTGTGTATGGTCCTTCCTTTTTCAACGTAGTCAATGAAAATTATTCCATCCGCATCCCAAAATACAGACGCCATAACCTTGACAGTCGACTGTTGCGTTTTTCCACGCTTTGGAGCTCGTTCATTGTATGCAGTATATTCGGATGACTGTCGATTGGACTTAGAAGTGAAATGATGGAGCCATGTTTCATCCATTGTTACGAAAAAAAACTCGGGTGTATTACGCTAGAACATCTCCAAATACTGCTCCGAATCATCAACTTCTCTTTGTTTTGGGTCAAAAGTAAGCTCGCGCGGCACTCACTTTGAACAGAGCTTCGTGTCATGATGTACATGATGTACATGTTCAGCTGATATCTTTAGAGTGTCTGCTATTTCATTTAATTTCAATTCGCGATCACTCAAAATTATGTAGTGGATTTTTTCTGATGTTTTCGCCGGTAACCTACTCTTTTGGGCGTCCACTGCGTCCACCGTGTCCACCGTCCACGTCTAATCTTAACATACCAATCCTTGATAGTTGATTTTCCTGGGGCAGTGTCCAGAAACTCGTTATCAAGCGAAGGTTTTGCTTTAATTGTATTTTTTCTCTTCAAAAATCAATATTTTATCAACACGCGAAAATCCTTTTGGTTCATTTTTTTTAAGGTTAGAGCTAACTACAAATCATTAGTTAATTAATTGCGCCATCTATCTGTCAAGCCAGGTACTTTCCAATTGACCTGTTATATACACTGATTTCTGAAATTTAATTTATAATTTGTCAAGAGCTTTTTCGACATTCTTTCGACAAAATCTATAGGGATATCCAAACTTAAGATAGCGAAACAAAAGTTAATCCTTCCTAAATCTAACAATTTTTCAAAATTTTGCTATTTATCTGTATGATCACAAAAAATCGAATTATGATCAACAACGGTATTTAGGTTCCAGCCTAGCGCACATTTTAAATACATTACGAAGTTCGCTATGTCTAGGAAATGCATACTATGCAAATATTTCCTATGGAATTGTGCTAGAGATCGAGAGCATCCCCCCTTGCAAAATTGTGATATATTCAAGTGGAAAAATAACAACCAAAAAGGCAGAGGGTTACTTTTTCCTTCACAGGATTGCGTTTTCTTCTTGCAATCTCTGGGAATTAAATACACATAGGTTTTGGTATAGGATATTTTTCCTATTGTAGCAGTTTTTTTTTTGCATGTCAAATTGTAACTAGAAGGCGGCTAGTTGGCATCGCCGTTTCGGCTAATTTTGCGGTTTTCGAACACAATGCGTAAAATATTGATTGTAACGTTGGCTGTTTGACATTTAGCACCGTTCTATTGAAACCACACTTGCCCCATGCAGTTCTCTTCAACATATGGAAACAAATCATCTCTGAGCATGGCACGTTAACAATCGGCATTGACGGCAATGGCAGCTCTTTACTCGTTATTGAAGAGAAATCGATAAATTATACTGCCAAATCGATAAATTAAATCCACACGCCTCACCAAACTGTCATTCGTTGAGGATGCTGTGGCTGGCTAAAATTTGGTTTTGTTTGTTACCATAGAAGCCTAGATAAAAATGAACTATGACGGAAAAAAGTATTTTTCGTATTTATTCTAATCAAACGTAATCGCATCGGATGATGATGAGGTTTAAGTTCTTGGACGGATTGGACTTTATAAACCTTCAAATCGTGGTCTTGTGCGAAATAGTTAAGTCTTGCTAATAACTAGGTCGAGTTGATGTTGTTGGCTGTTCGCGCACATTTTGAGTTTTAGCAGCAATATTTTCATCCGAACGAGAACGTACGAGCTGTTTTGTCCGATAACGAACCAGTTTGGTGAACTCGGTGCATAAATTTATCCATAAACTGCTTGGCAGGGAAGTTATTTCGCCCGGATTTCGTGCGTGATTTTCTTGCAGTTGCGGTTGGAAATAAGTTTTCAATATTTCCTAATTTCCTTCAATCATAAACGTTACCATTTTGAAAACTTCAAACTTTGTATTGGATACTGGAAAATGATTAAAGATTTCAAAGTTTAAAAAGCAAATGGTAGATGACACACTCTTTATATATAACAAAACGCACATTTGATGAATTGAACTGAATTGAATGGATAAAGATTTCAATTTTTTTAAATTATTTAGCGACTCTTACGAGGGTGTGTCCAAAAGTTTGTTTGCTTAATATTATTCTAATCGAGGACTCATCATTAAAATATTTATCATCCGATATATGTACTTATCATGCTCCTGATAACAAATGACTGATAAACAAATGACTGATAATCATCACATTGACTGTTCAAATTAGATCTTCCGATCGATTGAAGACGACTGGTCGAAGCAATAAAATTTGACTTCTCTTCATTTTTCTTCTCTTCATGTGAAATTTCACGCCAGAGATTTATTAAAATTCTTTCTTTTCCTTTTTTGACTAACTTGTGTTGAGCCTCGAGATTGCAAAAAAAGTAACAAACTGTTTTTTTTTTTTAAATTATAATTTTTATTTTCACAATTCCCTTGGCATACCAAGTGACTTAACAGGTTAATTTTAGAACAAGTCCTTATCTGCGCTGTGATATCTCATATAATGGCAACAATGGAGGCGTAAGAAAAAGATTAATCATTTTGTCAGTTTTCGCAATGAATAAAATTATTTTATTATTTTGCAAATACGCAAATATATATAATGAGTTTTTTACGGTTATTTGCACCTATGATTCGAAGTTGCTCAATATTTGCTAACACATTTGCGTGAAATTACTTCAATGCTATCAATGTGGCATTCCACTGAATGACGTCAAGCTTTTGTGCAATAATTGACGAAAAATTTAAACAAATCAGCATTATCACTTATATATAAAAATATTATTTAATTTTTATTTTGTTTTTTTAATTATCTATATATATTCACATACATTAATGAATCTTTACTCATATTTCAGTGTGTGTCTGTGTGACTGATGGCATATCATCTGTTTTATTTCAGCCTGTTTGTTAAGCAGACAGCAGATTTTGTTTCTACCTTTCTTTCTATACCCCTTTCCTACTCTTCCGTCATCAAAAATACCCGTTTAAGGTTAATGTTTTCCGTAACCGATAATTATGTGCTGGCAAAACTGGTATTTTTGTCGAAATTCGAGCGCAAAAAGTAGGAATAATAATTTATACGTAATATATATTTGTGGCATGTCTTTGTAAAAGAATCAGACATTTTTTGCAATCTATACAATTGATTGGCACTCTTTGTGAAGAAAAATTGTAATTTTCACGTTGTTGAACCGGCCGAGTTCTTGAGTCTGAGTCTGAAATTTTAATTATTGACAAACGATCTCCTTGTATGAATAATTCAGCTCAAGTTCGGTTGTAAATGATTAGGAATTTAAATATGGCCAAATATTTATCTAAATCTGTAAATTTTATTGTGTTTAATATTTTAATTATGAAAAAATCTATTTTAATTATTTTAAAAATTTGGAATAACATGTCTAATTTTACCTCCATTGCGATTTATTAATTTGAAAGCCGATTCGTATTTGTTAAACGAATTTTTATTTTTTAATTTAGGTAGTTTAATTTAACTTTATTTTTTTCATCATATTTAATTTTATTTTAATCTTATGTTGTTTACTAATAATTCCTAATTTAAGTTTTATTTTAATTGAGTTTTAAAATTTTATTTTGTTTATTAATATTTCTAATTTAAGTTTTACTTTAAATAATTTTTTTAATTTTAATTTTTTTTTTTGTTCTTAAGTTTTAAAATAATTTATAATCTATAGTATGAGTATTTATTTTATTATATTTCTTTTCATTCTGTATTATTTAGTTATATTTCATTTCCTTTTACTTTATTTTCTTTTTATATATTATTTAATTTTATTCTATTTGGTTTGATTATTTTATCTATTTTCTATTACATTTTATTTTGCTTTATTTTACTACTTTTGATTATAAAAAAATTAAATAACAATTTTGCTTAATATATATTTTAATTTATTTTTATATAATCTACTTTCTTTTTGTTTTTAGTTTATATTATTTTATTTGTTTTAAATACTTTTATTCTATTTTATTTAAATTTTCTATTTATTTTAATTATTTTATTTCTCAACTAATTTTTGTTTTATTCTATTTATTTTTTTAATTCTATGTAATTTATTATTATTTTTATATTTATTTTATATTTTATTTTATTCAACTTTTTAATGTTTTATTTAAATATTATTTTTATCCTATTTAAATTCAAAAAAAAAAATTTATTTATTTTAATTATTGTTTTATTTTTCAATTAATTTTTGTTTAATTCTATTTGTTTATTTTTTCATTTCATGTGATTTTTTTTAATTTTTATCCTTTTTATATATTAAATGATTTTATTTTATTCATCTTTTTCATGTTTTATTTAAATATTATTTTTATCCTATTTAAATTCAAAAAAAAATTTTTTTATTTTAATTATTATTTTTTTTTTCAAATTAATTTTTATTTTTTTCATTTCATGTGATTTATTTAATTTTTATCCTTTTTATGTATTAAATGATTTTATTTTATTCATCTTTTTCATGTTTTATTTAAATATTATTTTTATCCTATTTAAATTCAAAAAATGTTTTTTTAAATTTCATTATATATAAGCTATATTGGGTCGAGCTCCTCCTCCAATTTTTGGTTTTGCGTGTTAATGAATTAGAAAAATTTATTTGCTATAATTTTAGATGTTGTTCGAACCTGGACTCGAACCTAGGCCTTCCGAATTTTAGTACGCAATGCTAACCACTCGCCTATTGCGGCCGCCTTAATCTAATTTACTAATTTACTTTAATTTACTTTCATTTTATTTTTTATTTGAATTTAGTTTTTATTGTTTTATATTCTATTATAAATTTTTTTTAAATTTTACTTAATTTATTTTATGTTATTTAATATTATTTTATTTTCATTACATTTTATTCTTTTTTATTTTGTTTGAGTTTATTTTATTTTGATTATTTCGTTTTTATTTTCTTTTATTTTAATAATTTTGAGCATTTTTCATTTTATTTACTTTTTTTAATTTTTTGTTTTGATTTATTTCATTTCATTTTATGTTTTTAACTTTATTTTATATTATTTATTTCATATTATTTAATTTTTATTTCGTTTCATTTTATATTTTGCTTGATATATACTGTTTCATATTTAAATATTTTATTTTTTTTATTTTATTTTTTATTTTTTTTATTTGTGTTTTATTTTTATTTTGAACTTTTTCATTTTATTTTTTTAATATACATATTTATATAATTTCCTACTTGTTTTTATGTTTTTCTTCGACGTTCCCTTTTATTGGCGACTTAAATAGCATAAGTAGTAATATTTCCACTTTTTTTACTTTTTTTCATTTACTTAAAAATATAATCTTAATTAAAAGGCCAAATGTCAATTTAAGTACAGTTTTTACTTTATTAACATAAATTTATCAATTGACTGAATATGCTTGTTATTACAATGAACGCTCCCGCTAAAATGCTACATTATTGGAAGCAGCTATTTGTACGTAAATAAACTGTTTATGTAGTTTAAAAGTATCTATTGCACAAGACCTGCAACTCTCATTCGATTTAAAAATATTTACAAAAGTCTATTATTTTATTTACTACTTTTTCATATCTAAACAAGTTAGCAAGTTGAAAAAAATGAGAAAATCTCGAATTGGTGTGGATATTTCTTGGTACCCAATAAATGTATATCTAATTCGAATTTGTATATCTGCCATTTTCTGGTTTTCTATTTTATTCACTTTAGCTTCGCGTCACAAGATGTTTTTCTTACCTTTTATTATTAACTAATTAGTATTACAAATATTTTCCCCTTTAATTAACATATTGTAAGCCTATAAGTGTCAGTTCATCAGTGCTGTTATATTTTTATGCAAATTAAACACTGTTTTCAATAAATATTTATTCAACTTAGAACTATTATTCACGCTTTATACGAGTATATGCAATATTATTAATGAGCATATATGTATGTACTCATATTTACAGTGGTGGACAAAAGTCTACAAACACCCCAAAAGTAGAATTGAAAGTTCAAAAGGTTTATAGGAAAATGTAATGATACAGTTTATTTCAACTATTTTCCACCACTGTTGGTACTATATTTTTGGCGTTAAGTGTAGTATTTTCTTTTCTCCAAACTTTTACTTTTTCATCGCTGTCGAGTATAAAAAATAGTATAAAAAGGGTACCAACCGCCATAACAACACAGAATATCGACATAACCGCTAGTAAACCTGTGGTGTTTGTAGACTTTTGTCAAGGATATTTCTGCGTTTTTTCACCATAATTGTTTTATTTTATATTAGAGAATGGATTTTTTCAATACACGTGATAAGAAAAGGATGTAAACCCAAACTGTATACTTACATTTTTCAACAAAGCGATTGTACTTTCTACACAACGAATACAGGAGGTGTTTATAGAATTTTGTCCGACACTGTATGTATGTACTCATATGCATATTCTTTTCTCACATAAAATCACATGTAATTGCACATGGCGAGATATTTTATGACATTTGCTAAACTGAGAATCATTTGCTGAATAAGATAATTTTTGTTATTATTCAAACGGAAAACGATGCAAAAAGTCTTAATCAGCGAAAAGCACTAATAACAATTATAAAATTATAAATAAGATAAATTTTAATGTGAAACATTTTGCTCATCTTTTTTATATTTTTTTATATATTTATATTTATATATTTTATTTGTTTACTTTCCTGCTTTGTTTATTTATTTATTTGATTTGTTCGTTTCGAGGTCTGATAAGTCACGAGTTGGAAAATGTTTTACTCGACATTCGCACAGATGAGGCGTAGCAGCTATGCATTGTTTATCCAGCAAATAACGGTGTACTCTGCATTGCATATGTGTGTATGTGATTACAAATAGTTTGCATATTATTTAAATAATGAATATCACTATGTGGTGCTACAGAAACTTGTTTGTTAATGATTAAAACTGCACCTAGCTAAGTTTAAAAACAAAAATATTGACTCAGGTGTTGCTAAGAATCAATTGAAATCTAGAACGAGGTGTGTATTGGAAGCAAAAAAAGTAATGCAAATGTGCTTAATTTATTTAATATTATCTTAAAGATTTATTAGTATTAAGTAAGATGTTAAAATATTTTATAATTATTTTACAAACCTTAAACACTTTTTTCTCCTATTAGCTTACATTAAAGGTTGAAGACAAAGATTAATGACATTTTTAGGTTAATATATATTTTTGACTACGCGTTGCCTACACTTGGGCTTATATCATCCAAGACACACACCCTAGAATAGCCTGCTTAATGGCATCCGAAAAAAAATATTATAAATAGCAACAAAAATGTCTTTATTAATTTTATGTATATGTATATATTATTTTGTATTCTATTTAATTAATGTCTATATTAAATATCATGTTAATTTTGTTCGGTTTTACTGAATATTTACGTAATGAAAATTTTAGGCTACTTTTAGTTTCAAGAAAATACATTTTTATATTCCCCAGCACTACATACTCGTACATAGGCTAATGAGCATAAAACGTTGCGTACACTAAGGCTTATTTCATCCAAGCCACATACCCAACATGTATCTTGTGTGTCACTTTCTATAAACTATATTTTTATATATTTAATATAGCAATAGTGTGGGCGTATACAGAATCATGACATGAAACAAGTAATAAAACTCATATAAAATTTTCTGTTTTTCTGGCGTCAACAAAGTTTTACACCATCCCATACAAACACTGTATAACTAGTATAAACTACTGTTATTGATATGCTCTCGCAGCCTATGAAATTCATAAATTCATGCCGCTACATATTTATGTTAAATACCCGAAGCGTAATGCTTGAACGTTCAATCGCAGCTTGATTGCTATTTTTTCTCCTTATCCCAATAACTTTGGTTCATTTTTTATACAAAAAAAAAAAAAAAAAAAAACAATAACTGGAACAAGCAATGACGTAAAGTGTTGAAAACAAAGTAGCAAGTTTTAATAGCAAATGAAATAAAAGCAAATCGCAATAATTAATGATGAATATTTTATAACGCCATAGGTCTCACGTGTTCACAGATTTTGCATATACTCATACATACAATGTAGTGTTGTTTGCACTTGTACATAAAAGTACATACATATATTGACAAGCCCCCTATTCGCAGTCGTACTTTAATTAGATGATATTCATTACAATTTCATTTAATTTTTTTCCTTGTTTACCAACAATATGTAGCTTTTGATGGAATTGTTTACCGATTTTATCGGCAGTACATACATATATACACATATGTTTACCTAGTTAATATTCTTTATGGTTGTAGTTGTCCATTTTTTGCATTTCATGCAATTGGGACATGTTTATTTTTCTTGTGCATTTTTATATTTTCTTGAAGCGCGCATTTAATTTGTTCAGCTTTAATAAGTTCTCCGGTTTTTTTTTTCAATTTTATTTTGTTCAGGTTTGCTTTTACTTTGTATTATTTGTTTTGTTGACGGTTGCTTTGAATATGTACTAAACGACATGGAAAAACAATTCATATAATAAAACGAAATCGTTGCCTACATTCAGGCATACATGAACTAACGCAGATATGCGTTTCATATTCGCTAAAATAAATATATATTTATTATCTTCTTCTACGGTTATCTCACCAAATTGTGAAAGTTCACTATAATTAATATGTCCAATACTGTTCGATTTTTTCATCACTATCGAGTTTTATGCAGGCTTTCAGCTTTTTTGTGGCATACCATTAGGCGCAATGTTTTGTAATATTCTTATTTTCCGTCTATTAACTTTAGGCTTTAATTGCATTGTAATTCAAAAGCTAATGACTTTTATGAAAATCTCAGTATCGTTTATTTTCCTCTTATTCTTGTTTAGTGGATTAAACATTTTTTTGAAATTATTATGATTGAAGGTTATTAAGACGCTAAATTTTACTCGAACATTTTTCCTTTCAATGCCTTCGTTCGCATACATATTTCTTCTACTTTCTCAATGTTCTATGCATGTATTGCTATACTAATTCATGATAAAATATAATATAAATTATATGTATGTATTACACTCATACTTAGTATTTCAATATACTATCGCTAACACATAAATATATTGTATAAATAAATATAATTGAATTGACAGTACATAAAAACGGACTCTTTCCGCTGACATTATTTCCTCTAAACACCAAGTCTCGCCAGGCGACAAGAAACTTCTGACATTTCATATGCTCGCATAGTCACAACGTTCTTCTTCAATTGTCGCACGCCAGCAACAGGTCAAGGGTAATTTGTCTGTGCACACTTTTAACTGTTTTCTCCTTGACACTTTCCTGCATATTTTCTCACTTGTTAAGCTAAGCGCCGAGGCGAAGTGTTAAAATCATAAATTTTTCATAAGAATATTTTGAAGGGGATCAGATCTATAGATAAATTTGAACTCATTCAATTATTGTAGGCGGTGGAATGTGCTAGGAAAATAAAAATTTGCACATTTTAAATGCGGAAAATAAAGTTAATTTAATTCAAAGGATATTAGTGAATGAATGAATGGAAAATTAAATTGGAGGATAAAGAGTGAAATGTGAAGAAACACTATGTTTCTACTATTGATTTAAGCAGTTATAATGAACATCTATGGACAGATTTTCAATAAAAATAAATAAAAAAATAAAAAATAAAACAGAGTAAATTTAAAGAAATAATTTAAATTAAATAAAATAAAATAAGAAATAAAATAGGAAATAAAATGAAAAATAAATAAAATGTAACAAAATTAAATCAAATTAAATTAAATTAAAAAAATTAAGCAAAATAACGTGAAACGCAATAAAATAAAATTTAATTATATATAATCAAATAACATAAAATTAAATTATATTAAATTAAATTAAAAAAATACTAAATAAAGGAAAGTAAAGTGAAATAAATCAAAATAAATTAGCTAAAATAAAAAATAAAATAAAATATAAAATAAAATATAATAAAATAAATAAAATATAAAATAAATTTAATTAAGTCAAATAAAATAAAATTAAATGGAATTAAATAAATTTAAATTAAAAATAAGACATAATAAAGTTAAAGCAAAATTAAAGAAATGAAATTAAATTTAAATAAGAAAAATAAAATTAAATAAAAATATAAAAGATAAAAACCTAGATTAACAGAATATAAAAAAAAATTTCAAAAACGAAAAAAGAAAAAGAAAACAAATTAAATTAAAAGAAAATAACTTTAAATGAAACGTTATAAAATAAAATAAAATAAAATAAAATAAAATAAAATAAAATAAAATAAAATAAAATAAGATAAAATAAAATAAAATAAAATAAAATAAAATAAAATAAAATAAAATAATATAAAATGAAATAAAATAAAATAAAATAATATAAAATAAAATAAAATAAAATAAAATAAAATAAAATAAAATAAAATAAAATAAAATAAAATAAAATAAAATAAAATAAAATAAAATAAAATAAAATAAAATAAAATAAAATAAAATAAAATAAAATAAAATAAACAAAATGAAATAGAATAAAATAACATAAAGCAAAATAAAATAAAATAAAATCAAATAAAATAAAATCTAATAAAATAAAATAAAATAAAATAAAATAAAATAAAATAAAATAAAATAAAATAAAATAAAATAAAATAAAATTAATTTAACTAAAATAAAAAAAATAAAATAAAATAAAATAAAATAAAATAAAATAAAATAAAATAAAATAAAATAAAATAAAATAAAATAAAATAATATAAAATAAAATAATATAAAATAAAATAAAATAAAATAAAATAAAATAAAATAAAATAAAATAAAATAAAATAAAATAAAATAAAATAAAATAAAATAAAATAAAATAAAATAAAATAAAATAAAATAAAATAAAATAATATAAAATAAAATAAAATAAAATAAAAAATCAATTAAAATTAGAGCAAAATAAAAATAAATATATAAAATAAAAATTTGTAGGAAATAAAATATAACAAAATGTACGAAAATGAAAAAAAACTAGAATGAAATAAAAATATAGCATAAATTAAAATAAAATATTTAATACCTTCAAATTCATATTTAATGGCAAAACACAATAAGTAAAATACTAATAGGAAAATAAATTCGAATATAAAAAAGAAAAGAAAATAAAATAAAATTAATTAAATTAACTAAAATTTAATTATTTAATTATGCGAAGGAGCAACTTAACGTAAATAAAAATTAAACGATTTTATATATGAATGAATATATGAATGAGAAAACTAAATAAAATCAATTAAACAAAAATTAATATAATGAAATAAAATGAAATACAAGGTAATAAAAATTAAAAATAAATTAATAAAAAATATAATAAAAAATATAATATGTGAGAAAATCAAATGAAACTGTTTCTAAAACTAACCTAAAGTATATACATACATGCAAATAAAAAAATTAAAGTGGGCTGTACAAATAAAATATTTGCAAACAAATTGCAGTTAAATGCATGTCATAGTAAATAAAAATGTTTAAATAAAATGGTAAACCGAAACTTTTACAATTTAGGCACGTACTCGTCGACGTCAAAATACATTTTGCGATGCTTGCAAATATCAACAATAGAGAAACTTTTATTGCAGAGATTTTTTAATTAATTAATTTACTTCGCAAAACATTTTTCATGTATTATTAATTAATTTAATAAAAATAAACAAGCAGAAAATTAAAATAAAATTGAAATCCAACAATCAGCATTTTAGAAAGCACGTACGTACACAAAGCATTTAAGATCTTTTTTTTTATGTGAGACTACTTTGCCGAGTGTAAGCATTTCGTCGTATTTCCGCATAATTAACGCAAATATAGCAAATAAAATAAAAGTATTATACAGCAAATATTTTTTCTTTTTCTTTCTTTGTTTTTTTATTTTTTATTATTTGTTAAACAACAAAAACACATTAGTAAGCAGCCAATACGCCCATGCAATCATTGCAGCTGTCACTTGCTTGTCGAGCAACGAGATAAATTAGCTACTTAATTTTTTTGCGAATTAAAAAAAAATCAAAAGAGAAAAGTACTTTTATTTGATTGAAAGACGATGCTTAATGAGCGCAAATGCTTACTTCCTTCCGCTAATTGCTGTCAACGCCGACACCTTAAGCGCAGCACAGGCGTGATAAGCAAAAAAAAAAAAAATTGCAAAAAAAAAAATTTAAAGCAAGCGAAAGAACAAAAACAAACAAACTTGAATAAGGTGAGATGCAGCAACAATTAATATTCGCATATATATATATGTGCATAGCCAGGCAAATAAACAAAATGCAAAAAGAAAATGTTAATTTGAATAGTTTGAATATAATGCAACACCTTGAAATGCCGCCAAACGCGTGAGCTCGCGTTAAAAAAAAATTGTGTAAAATAATGCATTACAAAGAGACAGACGGATATACATACATACATACTACCAGTGGGTGTTTAACACACAATTGTATGCACATATTCACATGTAGCGGAAGTCCTTGAAAGCGAAAATGAGCAAATGCAAACAACGAAAAGATAGTAAAACATGAATTTTCTGATGGTGACTGTCGAGTTGTTTCCTTGCCATTTAAAATGTCATATTTCTTTTAACGTTTCTGACAACTCAACAACAAAAAATTGGTAATAATAATGGATGATGATTGCACACATATGTATGTACTTATATATTTGGCAAAGCCACACAAAGCGAGAGCTGACGCTACTAGTGGCGACCAAATTGATTTCATGCTGGCTTTTTTCAGTTGGTGGAACGTAAAAGGTAATCCATTTCGAGGTTCCCTAATTTTTCAGGAAAACAAAACACAGAAAAATCAAATTCAATAGCGAATGTTTATTATCATTTGAAAGAACATTCTTTTTCATTTATTTTTTGAAGATTATCTCTTTCAAATGTTGGCCGCGGCTACGTCTCAGATGGTCCATCCGTTGAGTCCAATTTTCGATGACTCGTTCGAGCATTTTGACTGGTAACTGGCGAATGACACGCGTGATGTTTTGCTTCAAGGTCTGAATCGAAGCGGAATTGTCCGCATAGACTTAAGACCTTACATATTCCCACAGGAAAAAGTCTAACGGTGTAATATCACACGATCTTCGAGTCCAATCGACTAGCCCTAAACATGAAATTATCTGCTCACCGAAGTGTTCTCTCTTGATACTATGATTGATGCGATGTGTGGGAAGTGGCGCCATCTTGTTGAAACCAAATGCCGCGGAGATCACGAGCTTCAATTTCAGGCATCAAATAGTCGGTTATAATGGCGCGATAACGGTCGCCCCTGACGGTTACGTTCTCACCGGCTTCATTTTTGAAGAAATATGGACCGATGATTCCACCGGCCCACAAAAGCCGCAATTTGGCTTGTTTACATACCAATTGAGCTAGAAATGTCGAATATTATCCAATAATGAATGCTGGGTCACAAGACGGGTGATGATGTTGCGAATAGGACGCTTATGTTGACCATAGGTTGAGCGAAGCGCGCGAAACACATTATTTGCCGAACGTGAATTTTCGTAATAAAGTTGAATGATTTATTTATATGTTCAGCGCCGTAAGTCTTTCCATGATGAAATGCCAAACAATACTAAACAAAAATAACATGACAGCTTGACACGACTCACTTGTGATCTGCCAAAACAAGGCTGTTGAAAAAATTATCTCTACTTGGATCACCCTTTATGAGTAACATAAAATTTTAATACAGCCGGCCGCTACTCCTGCTTGCTGCCTGATTGTCATCGCTTTAGGGCTTTGCTTTCCAAATGGTTTTGAGAATTTGCGCAGTTTTTACTAAAAATAAACAATGAAAGCGACTGGTAAGCAGCGAACTGACATAACAGTTTTACGCAGTCAATGCAAAAAATTTGCATTAATTTAGAAAAATTTAAAAATTTTTAAATGCCAACTTTTGTGTAAAAAAAATTTAATATCAAACAAATATACTAAGCGCATGCGATTTTTATATAAAAAAAACACATTTTCGAAATAAATTTAAAATTTAATGCAATTTTCTTATATGGAAATTAAAAAAATGCATTTTTGTAAGCAATTAATTACCGATGTCAAGTTGTCGTAGTAAAGTTTTTGCCGTATACTTGTAATGAAATATATATATACATATATATATAAAGAAAATTAGTCATAAAATGGAATACTCTTGATCTAAATTTTTTTAATTAAAAAAAAAATACAAAATACAAAATAAAGAAAACAAAGTAAAAAAAAAAAAAACATAAAATAAAGGTGCGCTTCCAAACCATTTTTGCGAGGGATATTTTTTATAAAAGAGTTGTTTTATACTTTCCTCTCAGGCTTTATTTCAACCTCAACATACTTAAAACAGTAAAACCACAAATGATAGTCGAAATTTGAGGATTCTCTTTCACTTCCAGTGATTATTTCTGACATCCGTTTCATGCAAACTCATTTCAAAAATACATATTTTCACAGTTTCAACAACATGGCATTGTTAGCTTGCTTTTAAGAGACATAAACGTTGTAAATATTAAAGAATTCCATCAAATTTTGTGTAAAATGTGTAATGAAGAGCCAAAAAATCCTTTTTTTTGTGAAAGTTTAGGTATGAAGAGTTTAGAGACAAAGTCCGTTCCATAATTTCTGACTTTTGAGTAAATGTTTAGTCATTATTAGGGTTTATCACGAGCAACGCTCAGAAATTTTTCTCAATATTGATCTGAATTGCTTAAAAAAAGTTCTCAACTGGTGACCAATCAATTTTTTTCGTTAAACCGAGTACTAAAAAACCAAATATTTTTAAATTAAAGAGAATAAAAGTTTTTTTCTAAGTCTCATACGTATATATATTTCATAAAAATAAATTTTTTAAGCAAAAAATAAAGAAAGCGTAAAGTTACTCCGATTGACAATTTTCCATTTTGGTAGCAGCTTATTCCCCGGTATTTTGCCAAAGATCCTTTCCTACCAACCTAAAGCTAAGGCTTTACACCTTCGTGAGAGTGTAGAATTTCAAAATAGAAATTACAACCTGCTATTCAGTTACAAAATGTCTCCACAGAAGGCTATTTTTGTGATGCAACTTGATCAAATATATGGCTGAGGTGTCATTAGGAGTCCTATAAAGCAAGCACTCTATATCCTGTATATCCTTTCTTTGCTTTCTGTTGCAGCACAGCTCCAGTTATGGGAATGTGGCTATTTCGCTGAGCCAAAAACTAGAAAAAAAATTTTCTTCCATTCCTGGAAACTAGTTGATGTTCATTACTTTCTTATTTTTTGAATTTATAATTTCTTCCTTCAGCACTTCATTGAAGGTTGCCTTTAGACTTCAGAATTGTTGGATCATAAATCGTGGATGCTTTCAATTTCAACATTCTACATAATTCACTTACACACCTTACAGACACCTCTTTCATATTGATCAAGGCATAGATCTTTTCTGTTGCTCATTTGCTGATTTTGACATGTCAACCGAAAATACTAATTGATGTACAGCAAGCAAAAAATAACTTTCAAAAGCAACTGTAGACATAACTGTATTTACTGACAATTTTTAAATTCTTGCTTTTATTTAGTTCAGTTGAAATTTATATTTTTACTCCTTAAAAATGCATATATATGTGCATTTTGCACGTTGTTTGTTAAACTGAGCACCGACTCAGTCATCTTTTTTGCTTTTTAAGCTTTTAACTGTTAGTTATATACGGTTTTCGTAGAATTGAATGTTCGTTAAATTGGAAAACTATTTCATATAGTGATTGCATCGAAATCAAAGCCAAATTTTTCTAGTGAAAGCGAAAGACGAGAGGATATGCAGTGAAAATCACGTCAAGTTGAATCGAATGTTAAAGTTTTGCTAACTGTTTCCTTTGATTTCTGTAGCGTAGTGTAGTAAGAGTTCTGATGACAAAATTGTACAATAATATTGAGTATAACCTTGGGGTTATGCGCCACACGCTAGGGATTTATCGCAAAAAAAGATCGGATTTTCTGTATACCACCTACGAAAGGAATTACTTTAATCCGACCAACTGTTATTTTTCTATATAATGTCAAGAATAGTATAAAATTACTTGAGAAAAAACTTCAAGATAATTATTTTTATGCTTACTTAATCAAATATCATTATGGTAAAATCGAAATAATAACTGCTGTGAGAATTTTGGTAAAGTAGATTAAAAGCATCATATTCCTACACATTATTAAAGAATTCTTCATTGTGTGACTTTATACATATAACTACTACTTCCGAACTATGTGGGTAATCCAATACAAGTCCAATACTGCAAACAAATCAGATAATAAACAAAGCTCTTTTCGCAGCCACTAACATGCTTGGATAATTTAGGATTGGAGCAGCATCTAAAAGTCTAAGTAAATGTTAGTGTACTGAACCACAGCGAGGGATTCTTAATAGTGAAATATATAACCAGAGTGGTCTGAATTGTGTTTACCTCATCATATACCCGTTTATATGAATTTTTATCTCGCACTTACTCGATATGAAAATATATACAGGAGGGTGGTTTGATAACTCATTGACTTTTTGAATAAAAATTTTTTTTCGTGTGCACTCGTGCATTTTCGTAATGGAAAAGCACATCTTTTTCGCTAAATTTAATCGTTTTTGCTTCAAATCAATATCGAATCAGCCAAAATCTCTGAATAATATTCGTCCGTGATCGTATTGCCCTCTTCAAGATAATCACAAGGTGTCATTCACGTGCATCCCAAAAAAACCGCTTTAGCTTGTTGGTCGACAGACACATCTTGGCATTCTTTGACGCACATTCAACCATAGAAAGCCACTGTTTTAATTGTTTTTTAGTCTCTGGTGTGGTGTGGTGGATTCATGTTTCGTCTGCGGTAACCAAACGGCACAAAAATTCGCTTAGATTTGGGTAGAGCATTGCCAAAATCTCCTTTGAAATGGTTACACGGTTGCGATTATGGTTGTGTGTGAGCAATCGCAGCGCCCATCGCAGCGCGGATAGCTTTTTCATGTTCAACTATTCATGTAAAATGTGATGTACTCGCTAAGTTGAGATGCCTACAGACTCAGCCACCTCACGCACTTTTAACAACCGATCTTTCGATTTCATTTCACGGATTTTATTGACGATTTCAGGTATGGCCGCCATTTTGAACGACGTGAACGTTCGGTTTCACTTGTACAGGTACGACTACAACGAAACTCAGTAAACCACTTCTTAACCTTTAAAATTGCTGGCGCAAGGTCACCATAGTATTCATCAATTCTTTGCTTGGTTTCGGTGATTGTTTTTTTTTTATACGGCAGTCTACTAATCAATAACAGCGGCAAATTCACTGACCACTGACTTATCAAATAGCCCTCGTATATTGAAGGGGGGAAAACAAAAACAAAATTAAAAAAAAAAATTTTTTGTACAAAATTCAATTTAGTTTTATGATTTCTCCATTAAAATAGCAAAATGTTTAGCTTATTCGATTACTGCCATAAGAAAAGCAACAAAAAACCCTACAAATATTCCCCATAAAAAAATTAAATCAAGAATTTTTTTTAATGAAAATTATTTTTTTTTTTTTTGAGAATTAAATCACTGAGAGAGTGATTAAGAGCATATAAAAAAGTGCATAACAGAACTACTTCAAAGTTTGGCGCTAAGTGTATTACTACTTAGGGACTACTTCGAAGAGAGGAAACTAAATCATGCTTAACATTTAAAATTAACACATTTCTAGGGGTAAAATAAATTTTCATATTAATTTTTTTTAAGAGAAATAACTCGTAAATATTTGTTCAAAAAAGATTTTGAGAAAATGAAAAATAAGAAGAAAGAAAAGAAATAATAATTATCAAATTTCCTATTATTAAATAAAAAACTGAAAAACAATGATCTCAGTAAGATTTGCCACGTACCTGTACTTTAGATATTTTTAAGAACATTGCTACACTCTCAACAAATTTATTTTGTACAATTTTTAAAACAAATTTTCGAACGCAGTGGAGCTTTGAACAGTGCATAAGCTCAGTCGCTCATGTGTTGGATTTAAACAAACTCAATGTAGAAGTGGTGTAATATTTTTCAGAGCTCTTTTTTAATGTAATAGAATACATTCATCAAATTCCGATGTTTTTTCAAACAGCTTACTTACATAATTGACTATACATGTAAATATTAAATTATTTACTTACTACTTAGGCTATTTAGGCTTTTTAAATATTTCTATTGGCATTGTTGATTAGAGTTTTAATTTTCGAATGCTAATGATAGTTTCTCCTTTTTTAGTCAAGGTCAAATGTGATATGTATTGAAATTTTTCATTTCACACCTGCGTTTATATGTATATACATACTCTTATATACTCGTATATATATATATATATATGCAAACAAGTGAACAAACAAAGCAATGCCTAGCAGAATATGTAGAAGAAAATTCGTTTTTTTCTTTTATCTGATAATATTTTGATAAAAGTGGCACTCGAGCCTAACGACGTTGCACATATAGACATATACCATATGTATGTACATATTTATATCATACGCTATTATCGCTAACAATAATAACACAAATTGAGCGTAGACAGCATAGTAGACGTGCTAAATAAATTGTTATATTTTGTTCGCCTTTTCAGAAATATTATTTTTAGTCTAAGCCAACAACAACAAATGAATGCTTGATTGTATGTATACGAGTATACGGTATCTAAATACCGTAAATTTACGCTGCAATTGCAAGAACAATAACAATAACTCTGCCAATCATTGTAATTTGATGGGTGATTTGTTTGTTTCTATTATAATTAAATTATATTATGAGTGCCTAAAAATAACTATTGCAACAATATATGGGAAACGAAAACATTTCTTAAGTATTTAAACTGATATTTAGGTTTTATTTGCTCGTTGACAGGTATTACGCGCTGCGCAATTTACGCAAACACCGGGCGTATGAAAGCGAAGCATTGTTTTTGTAAATATAGAATTAAAAGTAAAATTAAAAGTAAAAATAAAATAGAACAAATGTATTAAGCAATCAAAAGCAGTTTTGCAGTAACGGCAGAGTTACGTGCTGGTGTGTGTGTGTGTGTGTGTGTGTGTGTGGTGAATAACCCTGCAAACAATGCGAGTACTCCGTGTATGCGTGAAATATATACTCCACGTGGACAATAGAGTAATCCAAAACCAACCACATTTCATGCAAAAATAATGTTCCAGTTAACATTGTGTTGCCCTACGGCTGGACTATATACTCCACCTCTACATAACGTTAGAGTACTCCGTGGAGTACCAACATATTATGGATTATCTGCGAAAAATTATATTCGAACATTCGCTTTCATTTATATTACCATCTGCTAAGGTGAAAAGTTGCAAAAAAATATATAATTTTTTTTTATTAAATATATAATATATTTTATTTTGGGCATTTGTTCTATGTATTTGCATTGAAATATATTAGTTTAAACTCTGCACTCAATTTAATGTACCATCAGAGCTTACCAGCGAATAGAAACTGACTCAGTTTCATTTTCACATATTTCCTGTATACGAGTATAAAACTTTTTGCGCAATTGTAACTTCGTGTAGTGATAGCGATCGGTAAAACAGGAAGAATGGCCGCGCCGCACTAAGCTGGTATAGAAAAATGGAGTTGGTCCAATAGTGGACCATATGGGCCACAAAAGTTTGCTGGGAATTTTTACAATACCTACACTGTTTACAGGGACACAAAAATTTATTACCGACATTCTCGTAATTTGACTTCAAAATTTTTGGCTGTTTTTAATTTCTTATTTTTTTTTATTCGTTTATTGTTAATTTTTAATTGTTGTGCTTGTGCAAGCATACTTTGCTTGCCATTTAATACTGTTTGTCTTATAAATAAGCTTTAATTTGCGAATACATGTAAATTACTACTATTTTATCTTTGTTCTGACATATATACCCATGTAGATACTATGTATATACTTATTTTGTACTGCCTGGCATTCACCTTGAACGTGATAGTCACAACCACGTTGGCTGTGGAGCAGCAGGCGCAAAAGCCCTAAGTAGCTCAGCTTTCATCTACTACTTGTTTACAAAAAAAAAAGAAAAAAAATTGTTTTGTTTGCTTTAATTTCATTTTATTATTTTGTACATATATTTTGGCAAATATTTGCTTACACACTGAAAATATGACACTTTAAGCCTGCTTTTCGCTGACATGTAAAGAGATTTAACAATATTAAGACCCAAAACGGGTTCACGTTATTTCGCTTTTATTTTTGTTTTATTTTTGGGTTTTTTTTTTTTGCTTTTTTTAAATACTTATATTGAGTACAGTAAAATGAGCTTTTACAAAATACACATATTGATTTGCGAAATTATATTATCGATGTGTTGATTGCTCATAGAAGGAATATGTGAAAATTTATATAAAATATAATATATGTACATATGTACATATTAATTTGTCTACAATTCCAGTTAAAATAACTTGCTTTTGGTGGTTTTAATATTTATATTTATGGTTTATTAACCTTAGTTCGTAGTACTCGTATGTAAGTACCAGAAAGAAGAGACCCACCAAATGTATATCAATCGGAGTTGGTATTGCAAAGAATGATAAAAAGCCCTAGATAAAGATATATGTAAAAAATAATAGCTTCAGAATTTTTGACAATAAATATAAATATTTTTACTATTAAAGAGCGATCTTTTTTTTGTGTCTGGTTAGTTTTTAAATGGCATGAATATTTTGAATTTTTTTTATTTAAAAGTAAAATGCTGTCGATTTTTGGTCATATTTTACAAATGTTGATATGGTAAGAACACACCGCGTATACATAAATACGCGTTATTTCAAGTTATTTCATTGAGAAATTTTGTTTTATTTGAAACACCTTGAGGGGGTGCTTTAGTTATGACCAATACCTTATGCACCTACGTTATTATACGGATGATCCATTATAAGGGATGATCCATTTTGAGGTCCCCTACTTTTTTAAAGAACAAAAAAACAGAAAATTCAAATTTAATGGGGAATGTTTATTATCATTCTAAATAACATTCTTTGGCATTTATTTATTTTTTAATCTCTTTCAAATGTTGGTCGCGGCTACGTCTCAGATTGTCCATCCGTTGAGTCCAATTTTCGATGACTCGTTCGAGCATTTCTACTAGTAACTGACGAATGACACGCGTGATGATTTGCTCCAAGGCCTGAATCGAAGCGAGATTGTCCGCATAGACTTTAGATTTTACATATCCATACAGAAACAAGTCTAACGGCGTGATATCTCACGATCTTTGTGGCCAATCGACTAGCCATAAACATGAAATTATCTGCTCACCGAAGTGTTCTCTCTTTAAATCCATTGATTGATGCGATGTGCGCGAAGTGGCGCCATCTTGTTGAAACCAAATGTCGCGGAGATCACAAGCTTTAATTTCGGGCATCAAATAGTTGGTTGTAATAGCGCGATAAGGGTCGCCATTGACGGTTACCTTCTCACCGGCATCATATGTGAAGATATATGGACCGATGATTCCACCGACCCACAAACCAAACAATGGTTTGGTTTTTTCTGGATGAAATGACAACTCTTGAAATTCTTCATCTACCTATTGAGCCAGAAATAAACCTCATTGCTGAACAAAATTTGGCTCGAAAATGTCGGATCTTTTTGGAACTTTTCACGCGATGCCGCTTGGGAAGGTCGAACGCTTTGAATTCAAGATTTCGGCGTAAAATGCCTTAAATCATTCCATACGTCAGTCCGAGTTACTGCGAACGGTGCCGAATCGACTCTTCATGGTCTTCGTGTACACTATCATCTACGGTCGCTATATTTTCTTCACTGCGTGCTGGACGTGGTCTATTCGGTCGAATATTATCCAATAATGAATGCTGGGCCTCAAGATGGGTGATGGTGTTGCGAATAGTACGCTCAGTAGGTCGATTATGTTGACCATAAGTTGAGCGAAGTGCGTGGAACCCATTCTTTACAGAACGTGAAAGATTTGTAAACGCTTTTCAGCGTCGTAAGTCTTCCCATGATGATATATATTTTTTTTTTCAAAAATATCGGTCCACTTCATGGTAAAGAAGTGAAAAGAACTATAAATATGATTTTTTTCAAAAGGGTCGTTCCGTGACAGACTTCCCTTGGAAAAAAGTAGCATTCGTGCTTATCTGAGCACAAAGCTATCTACGTATGTACCAAATTTCAAGTAAATCGAACCGTAATTACAATTTTTTCCAATAGGTCAGTTCCTGGTCCTTTTTTCGGTGTTAAAATCGTGTTATCGTCCCATTCTCAGACCGTTTGATCATTTACCTGAACCGGCCGGATGGAATGATTATAACATATAGTCCCTATACAGCCAAATTTTTCAGGTGTGAGGTTTTTTTGTCAACAAACCTGTGGAAAAAGCATATAAAAGAGTAAAATTTTGCATTCAAAAACGTAAATTCCAATTATTATTGGCACTAAAAGTCATCGTAATCGAAAGCCTCCCTACAAGCGATTTTTTAAATAATCAGAAAAGCATGAAATACAAAAAATTTTTTTATGATAAAGTTGTCGTCAGATCCGAAGACAATAGTTCCTTATTGTTGTTTTAAGTTAATTTTTAAGTTTAAATAAAAACAGTTGTTGTTTCGTGGCTTAAAGACACCTTGCACTAAGAATTGATCGTTAATTCTTTCTTAAGTTTTCAAAACATTTTTTTGGGTTAAAATTGTAAAAATTTAAATTATATGGTAATTTCCGAAGGCTGATTCAAAACGTTCGAAATGCCATTTAATCATGATCTGAGTTTAGCAATGAGATTTGGTATAGTTTTTGTACGCAGTGAGTTAAATGGTCAGTGAAAATAATTAAAATTATATATTTGTAAAAAAAAAGTTTCTTTCCAACAAGTCCTTCAATTATCATCATTCGAAAACCGAAAAATTTTATTTAAAAAAAAATTATAAGTATGTCTATCATTCATTTCAAAATCCTTGCCTCTCTAAACTACAAATAATAATTATTTATCTTACGTAACATTCTGCTTACTCAACGCCAAACAATGGATACACTATTCAGCATTTGTTCCAAGGGCATGCATAAAAACAATAACATATTTTATGGAATTGACAAATCAGAACAAATAAACATAGTCAAGCTAAGGACAATGCGTGGGTTATACAACATTTTGTAAAGCTTCTCGATAATATAAGAGATTGCACGCCTACATGTATGCAAGCAATTTAAGGAAAAGGCGAGAGTCAGCAAAAAAATAATATATATATATATAAAAATAAAAGTATAAAACATATTTGCGCATTTAATATGAAGCAAAATGTCTCTCAACTACTATTAGAGGCACAAGAAAGACCAAGAAAAATGGCAAGCGCTTAGTAATCAGCGGCTGAAGCCTGCAGCGGATGCTTGGCATAATACTAAAAACAAAAATCCATTTAATAGGGCATACAGAAGAGATGATTAACTGACAAGTAGGTGGGGTGTATAGTATATTTTTTAAGCGTTCATTTGCATATATATAATCGTATATATAGTACATATATAAATGTTATGCATTAGTTACATGATGGTGATCATAAAAAGCCTCATTAATGTAGTACACAAACACTTATGTACACATCAATTTTTCATGTATATTTTGAATAGTTCTTTTTTAAAAGCCATGACACACTTGTGCCCTTCAAATACAACTGAGTTTAGATAAAATTATTGATCATAACTGGAAATAGTTTAAATCGAGTTTTGATGAAACTGTCTTGCAGTATATCTATCTGCTAGCAATTTTTGCTTTGATGTGGTTCCCTATTAAAATGACAGTTTAGCATTAAAGAGTAGTATGCAAATTATATGTACGATTCCCGACATACAAACAAATGCATTATTTAATGTAATTTATTGTTATGTAATATCTTAATTATTATCTTATTATTATCAGCGGCCGATAGGATTATCATTGCGTACTATCATTCGGAAGGTCAAGGTCCAAATTCTGCTGAGAGCAACATCCAAAATTTAAAAAAAAATTAATTATTTTATTTACGGTCGCCCCTCGTTAGAGAATGTCAAGCCCTCCGAGTGTATTTCTGACATGAAATATGAGCTCCTCATAAAACTTGCAAAGTCGTTCGGATGCGGTTTAGAATGAACTGTAAGTCCCTCCATTCACTTCACTTCAGTGGTTATAAAGCACCAAAAAAGCACCCAAAAAAATATTATATCTCATTTCTTTAGAAAATTCAACAAAAGAACCCAAATGTGTGGGTCCTTGAGTGATGACTGTACAAAATCTTGAAAGAACTTGAAAGTGTGAACACATTTTTTCCTTTATTAAAAAATATTTTTTGGTTCAAATCACCTTAGCTGTTTGCATCTTCACATCCCTGCTCTCTTAACTGGTTTTCGATTATAGCGAATCAAAACTGATTTGAACCATTTTAGTGCTGAATTATAATAAAAACAGTTTTTAAAGATTATTTGCGCTTGACTGCAATTTTTTCTCTTATTTTTCTATAAATAATGTTTTGGTTTTATATATTTTATATTTAATTAACACTATTTCATATTTATTTTCTACCTTTAATAATTATTCTTTTATTTTCTTCAAAATCGATTTATTTTTTTTCGATTTAACCCATATTTAGTAATTAAGTATATGCATATATTTAATTTAATTTGACCAATGATGAAAACATTGTTCCTTTGTGCTGATTTTTCCAATGGGTCTCTTCCACGCACGTGCTTGCCATTATTCCCACTTATACACCACACAAGCATATTTCAATATTGTAGTTTTTTTTCTCATTTCACTGTCAAGCCACCATTTCAAGTGCCGTGTATTTGTCTTTCTTCTCAGCTCTATTCACATATACATACTAACATATTTATATTATTAAATATATACTCAGTTTATTTACTTTTTTTCTAATTCTTTTCGCCTAAATTTCTTTTGGCTAACATTATGTTGACGTCATTTGGTTTGTGCTTAAGTTTTGGTCTGTTTTCAAATTTTTTTTCTTCACTTTATTATTAATATTTATGTCTACAGTGTTGAGCGGAATGCGAAAAAGTAAATTAATAACTGCCAGTCTTTGGTTTCTTAATGATTTTACTATATATATATGTAATTGTATTTATTTGTAATTATATATTTTACGATTTTGATTTTATGTTTTGTATGTAATTATACTATTTGCACATATTTGACTTGTGCATAAAGTGCGCTCTTAAGGCATATTTTTTCTCAAAATGATAACTTTTTTCATATTACTTTAATAAATACCATGTTGAATTTGCAATTTCTAATTGTGTAGGAAACCTATATAACATATTATTTATTTCAGAATGTGTGGAAATGCGTATCATGAAAATATACTTTACAAACAAGTTACATTTTCAAATTTTAATATTTTTAATCAGAAGTCAAGTGCTTTGACTTCATCACGAGTGCTTTTTCGTTGATCGTTGCAACTTTTGTAATAACTGTGTTGCTAAGTAGCGGTTCTGCTATGTTATACCACTACATTTCGCAAACTGTTTTCCCACATTTTCCCTTGAGATTTTCGTTGTGACTTTCATTTTCCTTTTATATGTATGTATATGTTTAAAGTAATCCGATGAGATAGGAATTTTTTTTTTAATAATAATGCTATATCACATCAAAATTTAATACAAATGAAATTATAAAATTGAAAATATGTTTAAGATATACAGCAAGCAATATCATAAATAAATCAATACAGAATAAAATTAAATATATTTAAAAATTATTAAAATATTATAGAAAACTAAAAATAATAAAAAGGAGACTAAAATAACAAAATATAAAATAAACTAAAATAAATAAGAAAACAATCAAATAAAATTATATTACAAAATTTAATAAATTTAAGAGAAATTTGAAAAAAAAATTAAATAATTAAATTAAAATAAAATGAACTTTTAAAAATTAAAACAAAATAAAATTAAATTATATAAAGTTTAAGTAAAATAAAAAAAGGAAAATTAAAAAAAAAATAAACTAAAATAAATCAAATTAAAATATAAAACATTTTATAGGAATAAATTAGTTTATTAAAAATAATTTGAAATGAAGTAAGGTAAAATAATAACATAAAACAAAATAAAGTAAAAAAGGTAATAAAATAAAATAATTTAAAAGAAAATAAAAAATAGAAAATAAAATGAAATAAAATAAGATAAAAATATATTAACGATAAAAAATTTATGTAATTAAATAATATTTAAAATAATATTTAAATTTATAAACACAGTAAAAAAGTGAAATAAAATTAGAATAGAATAAATTAAAAAAGAAAATAAAATAACATTATTTTAAATTAAGTACAAAATAAATAAAATAAATTCAGAAAGGAAATAAAAATTATATATAAAATATAAATGAGAAATAATATAAAATAAAATTAAAAAATATATAAATTATAAATTTAAAAAATGAAATAAAACAACAATAGAACAAACGAAATACAAGTGAAATAAAATGAACTAAAACAAAATATAATTAAATTATTAAAAAAATATTAATTTAAAAATGAGATAAAATAAAATAAAAAAGATAAAATAAACGTGATGAAACAAAATAAAATTTTAATACAAATAAAAATAAAAATAAAAATAAAAATTAAAATTAAAATTAAAATTAAAATTAAAAATAAAATTAAAATTCAAATAAAATTAAAATAAAATAATTAAACTTAAAATAAAATTAAAATAAAATTATAATAAAAAATTGTAATTAAATTATAATTAAAATTAAAATTAAAATCAAAATTAAAATTAAAATAAATAAAATAAAACAATATAAAGTATAATTAAATTAAATTTAGTTGCATTAAATTAATTTAAACCCAATAAAATAAAATTTAAATAAAAAAAAATAAATAAATAAAAAATAAAAAAAAATAAATAAATAAAAAATAAAAATAAATAAATAAATAAATAAATAAATAAATAAATAAATAAATAAATAAATAAATAAATAAATAAATAAATAAATAAACAAATAAATAAAAAAATAAATAATTAATAATAAAAAATTTTAAAAATATTAAAAAATAATAATATTAAAAATTTTAATGAAATAAATAATAATATAAAATAAAATACAACATAACAGAATGAAAATAATAAGTAATTGAAAATAAAATAAATTTAAACACAAAAAAATTAATTAATCCAAATAGAACTAAATAAATTAAATAAAATTTAAAATATATTAAAAAAAAATAAATAAAATGATACCTGATAAAATAAAAATAATAATATATAATAAAACAAAATAAATGGTAAAATAAATAAAAAATAAGCTAAAATAAAAATAAATAATATGAAATGAAATAAAGTAAAATTAAATTAATATAAGTTACATTTAATGAAATAAAATGAAAAAATAAAACAAAAACCAAAAACAAAATATAAAAAATTAATTATTTAATTAAAAGTAATAAAATAAATAAATAAAAATATTAAGAAATAATAAAATTAAAAAATTGTATGAAATAAATTATAAATAAAATAAAATGAAGCAGAATAGAATGAAAGGAAATAAACTAAGGTTATAAAAAATAAAATAAATTTAAATACCATAAATTAAAGGAAAAAAAAATAAAATATAAAAAAATAAAAAAATAAAAAAATAAAAATAAAATTAAAAAAAATAAATAAATAAAAATATAAAATTCAATTAAATTAAACTAAATAAACTAAAATAATTAAATAAAAATTAAATTAATTAAAATTCATAATTAATTAATTTCAATAATATAAATACAACAAAATTAACTAAAATAAAAAATAAATATAAAAGTATATGGTATGAAATGAAGTGTAATGAAGCAAAAATAAAAATAAAAGGTAAAAACACAAAACAGAAAGACACAAATCTAATGAGGTAACATAAAATTAATTCAAGTAAAACTATTTAAAGTAAAGCATTTTTATCTAGTTACAAATTAAATGCCGGTAAATTAAATTTAATTTTTTTAAATAAAGATCTGTGAAATAGAATACTATTTCCACAAAATATCGATATAAAAAAATTTAAATAAAGTTAATTAATAAACTAAAATTTGCATTTTAACTCAAATAAAACTGTTTTGATATTTATTTGAATTTACTCGGTAATAGAAGCTATAAAAAATACCGTTTTATTTAATTTGTTTTATACTTTATATTTTAAATACAAATTATGTTTCATTTACGCAGTCAGACGAATTGCACTTTACTTATCGGCAAAACTTTAACAATATTTCAGCTTGACTCGTGACAGGGGGTCTGAAGGAACGTTGCTCCTAGGAAGATTACAATTTTAATCAAAGCGTATATGCTTCATGTTATCTCTGAAAATACCGCATACATTATATGACGCACTCTCTCACTGTCTGGTTGTTGGTTTACTAAATTTTTATATTACTCTTGTTCACAAAACTGAGAATTTTTCATTAAATTTTTATGCATATACATGAATGAGTGTGAGAGTCTATATATTTTCATGTATTTAATTAAGCAGCGTATACTACTGTATATACAAACACTTTTATTGTATGTATTCGTTGTCATAAGGTGTATATATTGCCGCTTCATTCGGCTTGTTTGGCATATTTCGCGTTTTCAATTTTCGGTTTCACTTTCATTCGTACACTCAAATTACCAATATATAACTTTTGTATGTATTTATGTATAATGTACTATGTATAATATACCGGGCACAGCATGAATGTTTACTCGTATTTTCATTGAGCATAGCTTCTCTTAGTATTTGTTACTCATACGCCATGTGCACAGGCACAGGCACAGGCACAGGCACAGTCACATCCACAACCCTCCTCAATCTATTTCTGCGTGTGTATGTATTATAAACATTGCTGTGTATACACATTTCTTTCACTTTCACGCTCACCATTCAGTCACATTTCGTTCGTATTGCTTAATAGACGCTAACCGGACAGTTGGTTCTAAATGCTATATAATTTTTGCAACGAAATTGCCTACCTTACGCGCAGTGTATGTACTAAAAGCGTTATTCTTGTGTCGTAATGTGAGTAGTGGTATTTTTGTGAATATGTGTGACTTTCTAGGCTGAAAAGTATAAAATCGAAAATAAAGTGTTATAGAGATTTTTATCGTGTAAATCTTTTCCGCACACACGCTCATACATAGGTATATACGCGCATACATTTACATATACTTACATGAATGACATTTTTATCTGGTTATAAATTTTTGTTTGTTTGTATAAATGCATTCTACTCACGTTTTAATTTTTTGCTTTATTTTTTGTCTGAATTGCACCGCACGACATTGTAGTTAACCTCTAGTGACCTTAAAATTGCAACCGACTACTTGCTGCTACCGCTGTGTGTGTATGTATGAAATGCAACAAATTATGCCAATTTTGGCGCGCCCTCCAACACAACTCACACTCGCACTCGTTGTCGTTCTGTGAAGTGGAAATGTGAAAGCTTTTTTCTTGTTTTTTTTTTTTTGCCAGAATTGAGTTTTTGGTATGAATGTCGTACATTTGTGGTGCAATTAAATGGTGTTAGGGTTGGGTCAGGTCGGTTGAATGCTTGGGTGTGAAAACTGTCTGCTTTTGCTGCGTAATTTAACCAACTATTTTTCACCCTTAGGCAATTTTCGTTGTATTTATATTTAGATACATTTTTCACGCGGAGATTTTGAATATATTTCTTTTCACAGTTTCTTCTTGCTTTGCAATGTGGAAGCATATCTTTTTAGAATATATTTTTTTCAATTGAAAATTGTAAACAAAAGAGTCACGCAGCAGCTTAAGGGGTTTTTAATTATTTTTTTTCCGAATGTAACACTCAATGCTTTATTGTCTTACATTTCGCGTTTGTTTTATAACTACTTAAGTCGTATTTTAAATGCAGTTTTTAATTAGCTCGCCCATTGTGATCGTTAATGAACTTTTCTTACAATAATAAGTGTTTACTTGAGATTAAATTGTGAAATCAACACATAGCGAGCACACTTGTATTCATTTTTGCAATTAAGTTACGCATATACATATTGAATTACATTGAAAAAATATGGTTTTTTATATTTCTAAACATAATTATGAGAAAAAAGGTGTTCGATATCTCCAATTTATCTATTACACACACTCTTATAATTATATATTTATAAATATTTGTAATGTATAAAAACGTAGTGTGAATATAATAATATATATGTAAACCCAAAATTTTATTATTTGTAGCAGACATTGCCGTTTTGGGGTCACCACCACGTATGAGTAACATTTTTTACAGTATGTAAATAATATTTGAACTGGTTTAGATGACTTTTTTAATAAAAACTAATGATAGTTCACAAAATATAGGAAAACACGATATGCTGTTAAGCTTAAAAAAATTCTAATAAGAAATTTTGCTAAACATAAAATCTAGCATGACATAAAATAAATATTGCAGGACATGAAAATGTGCCTATACAGTATTTAGTTAAACATTAAATTCTGCTTAGACACAAAATTTTTTCAACATAAAGCAAAGTATGACATTAAATATTGTAAAAAATAAGATAAAGCGTGTCAAAAAATTTCGCTTAACAAAAAATATGGCTAGCTACAAAATTTAGCTAAACATAAAACCAAGCGGAAGACAAAATATTTTAGGATATACAATTTCGCGTGGCATAAAAATAAAATATTGCTAAACATAAATTAAAGCTGGACATAGATAAAGCTTAAATAAATAATATTTTAGTACAGAAATTCATTTTGGTCATTTTTAGCTGCCTCTTGGTGTAAAAATTAGCATGAAATTAAATATTGCAAAACATATAATATGACGTGACATTAAATATCGCCAAACAAAAAATAATGCGTGTCATAAAATTTTGCTTAATATAAAATATTGCTCAACATAAAAATTTTATATGCATGAAATAAAATTTTGATAAACACAAAATGTTGTTAGTTATGTTGCTAACAAATAAAATATTGCAAATAAATTTTACTGTGCGCTGTTTTGCTAACCCTAAAATGCTGCTAAGAGGCATTGGTAAACTTTGTGTGGTGTTTGGCCAAAAGAGTAGCTGGTGAGCGAAGTAAAAATTTCAAAACTAAAATATTACAAAATTAAAATTGTACAAAACACAACATCGTGTTGACCCGCATAAAGCATTGTCAAATATAAAATTTTTAGGTAAATAATTTTTTACGTAAATTTTTGCTTGAAATTTTTTTTATTACAAACGAATTATTTTTCCACAAAAATAAAAATTTAATATTAAATATTAAAGTTTCAATTTCGAAAAAAAAAATTTACATAAACTGAACAAGAAAATACTGTAAGAAAAAAAAATTAACTTATACAATTAACAGAGTTTTAGAAAGCAATTTTTTTTTAGTGTTTTATACAGAGTTTCCATAATTCCCTCATTTCATAACTATATTTTCAAAATGAACGAAAGAAATTAATAAAAAAGAAAAAATATCAACGACTAAACTGCCACATAACTTTGGATGATTTTTTGCAGATAAAACGCCTGAAATCAACCGCTGTACTTTACTGTAGACACTTATCTCTGTACCAAATCAGTGTGAATAGGGCAAATAGTAGTTTTGTATAGAAATTTCACTCAATAGTTTCTACTTTAAATTTTATCGCAAATGTATGTATACATGTCTGTATGTATATCATAAAGTAGCCTTGCTAATTTAACTCATATAAATATATACATACATATAACAAATGAACTTTGTTATCTGGTACTGCAATTAAAAGCCTATATTTAAATACAGTAAATTATTATCAGTAGCAAAAATAGCCGAGTGGTTAGTATTGCATGCGCTCATGCGCAAGGCCAAGGTTCAAATCCTGGTTTGACCAACATCCAAAATTATGAAAAATAATTTTTTCTAATTGTAATCGCCACTCGGCAGGTTTACATTCCCTCCCCTTGTGTATCTGACATGAAATAAAACATCCACATAAAAATTTCTTCGGCCTTTCGGAGGCGGCTCAGAATTAACTGTAGTTCTCCCCAATTTGTGTGTAAAAACATCAAGAGCAAAACCACAAATTGGAGGAGGAGCTCGGCCGAACATCGCTTCAGCGGTTACAAAGCGCCAATTGTATACTCGTATATAATATATATATATATTATTATTATCAGTAGTAAAAAAATATATTAATAAAAATAAAGCTGCACAATACTATATATATATATATATACTATATTAAAAACTTTATATGCAAATGAAGGCGTAGGAAATATTAACAACTTATTGTGGGTTAATTATAGTATACGGGATTGCTTACAAAAAAAAAATGTTTTACTAGAAATAATAAAATTTTTTTTAGAAAGTTCATAAAATTTAAAGCACAAAAAAGTAAAATAAAAATTTAATATAAATAAAAACTTGTGAATAACTTAAATAACAAAAAAATTTAAATCACGTAAATATATTTCAAAATTTAAATCAAGGTTGAAATTAAAATTAAATTTAAATGGGTAATTTATATATATATATATATATGTATGTAGGTATGTGAAAATAATTCACATCGCACTTTGCTTTACAACACACACTATTGCAAATGCTTATGATTGCCTTTTATTGCATTGTACATTAATTATCAGTATCATTTGCCATACGTGAAAATGGTCTCTGGGACGAACTCTACGCTTCCAGCTGCACCACAGCCAGCAGTAATTTGAATACTGTGATAACAGTTATCAATATTGTTGATATTGTTATTGGTGGTGTTCGCCTTTCACAATTCGCTGTGCTCCTGCTTCTCTTATCAACTATAGTAGCTGGTTGGCTATTATTTTGATTTGCACCAACAAGCAAATTGAGATGATAATAAAGAAAATGGTAGAAAATGAGTTGAAAAAAAGTATAAAATCTGTTTGTGCAAAGGCAAGAAAGAGCAATCAATAATTGCTACCCAGTATAAGAAAGAAATGTCAAAAACCACTTCACTTAGTTAAGAAAAAAAAATGTTTTTCAATAAATTTTATTAAAATGCCTCAATATTATTCCGTTGTTAAAGATGGAACACTACTTCATTCATATGCCTGGATCGGCTGGCCTTGCAGTAGCCCATTCTGTCCACCCAGTTTTTGACATGTTTTTAATTGTGGGGCCCTCTATGGCTGCAATGGCATCTTCTATTTCCTGCTTCAAGTAATGAATGGCCCATGAACATAAAATGCTCCGAAATAGTCCAGCGGAGTCAAATTGCAGCTGCGAGTCGACTAATTGGCATCGCCGTTTCGGTTAATTATGCGATTTTCATAAACACAGCGCAAAAGATATATTTTAATGTTGTATGTGTGGTTATTAGCGCAGTCCTTTTGAATCCACTCCATTTTCCATGTCATTATGTACAATATTTGGAAACAAATAATCTCTGAGTATCGCATGGTAACGGTTGACATTGACGTCAACGGCAGCTCCTTCCTCATTTTCGAAGAAAAACAGACCAATGATGTTGCCAGTTCACATGCCACCAAACAAACAAATAGTCACTCGTAAGAATGTATTGTTTTTTTCATGGTTACGTGAGGGCCTTCTGAGCCACAAATGCGACAGTTTTGCTTGTTAACTTAGCCGTCGAGGTGAATATGAGTTTCATCGGAAAGGATGATTTTTCGATCAAAATTCTCATCTTCTGTCAAACGAGGTTAAGCCCCTTGAGCGAAGCGAAATCGCATAGAATGTTCATGAAGCCTCAGCTATTGGTGCAATTGGGCATTACAAGCCTTCATATCGAGTCATGTTTAATTCCTTCCAATGGTGTCGAGTTGACATTGTTGGCATCCCGAACACACACTAAACTGCAGTAGCAATATTTGATTGATGCGATGTGTGGGAAGTGGCGCCATCTTGTTCAAACCAAATATCGTGGAGATCACGAGCTTTAATTTCAGGCATCATATAGTCAGTTAATATGGCGCGATAATGGTCGCCATTGCCGGTTACGTTATCACCGGCATCATATTTGAAGAAATATGGACCAATTATTCCACCACACCAAACCGTTGTTTTTTCTGGATGACATGGCAGCTCTTGAATCTCTTCTGGTTGCTCTTCGTCTCAAATGCGGCAATTTTGCTTGTCTACAAACCCGTTAAGCCAGAAATGGGCCTCATCGCTGAACAAAATTTGGCTCGTTAACGTCGGATCTTCTTGGAAGTTTTCAAGAGCTCATAGAGCGAAGCGATGTCGCTTGGGAAAGCCGAGCGGCTTCAGTTCTTGCACAATGCGCCAAGTCGTTCCATACATCAGTACGAGTTGCTGCAAACGGCGCCGAATCGACTCTCAGTAGGCCGATTATGTTGACCATAATATGAACGAAGCGCGCGAAATACACTCTTTACAAAACGTGAATTTTCGTAATAAAGTTGAATAATTTGTAAACGTTGTTCTTCAAGCGTAAGCCTTTCCATGATGAAATGCCAAACAATAATGAAAAAAATAACATGACAGCTTGATACGATTCACGCGTGATCTGTCAAAAAAAGGCTATCGCAAGATGTACCTCTACTTGGATCACCTTCTATAAATTGCTTTTCTTTTCGAAGAATGTCCCAGGGGACGATCTATTTAAAAAAGTTTTTATTCAAAGTTAGATTTTTGAAAGATTAATTAAAAACCACAGAAAAAATCGCTAAACCCATGGAAACGGTATTGATGATTTGTATATATTATTTTTTCGGAAGATTTCCTAATCAAACTACCGCTTCGAATTTATTAAATGTATAGTCTGAATAATCGCATTGTGATACGTTATTGGTGTCTACATTTAAACCTGTATACCGTGCTAATTCTATATATATATATTTTTTTTTTTCAAAAATACACACATACACATACATATATATATATATAACATATGTATATGCACGGGAAAGTATATATTGAGTGGGCTCGTTTTTTGATAAACCTCCAGAGCGATAAGTGGCATTAAAATAATAATTTATTTAATAAAAATATTGCAATTAAATACGAAATGAAAATAAATAACTTACATATATATACATACAAATTAAAATAATGCTTTAAAATATAATCTAAAATATAAATAAAAATATAAATAAATATGTTGCCCTATCTCTTCAGCTGCATTTCTCCTCCTATTTTTCGTTTATTTCATTGAAACCGTGCTTATGAGCGCGTATACCAGCTGTTATTATATGTTATGTTAATAATTATTATTATTTGGCGATTCCGTTGTGAGGCTTTAAATTAGAACATTTTGACGAACATCTTGCAATTTACTTTAAATGGAATATATTTTTATTCTTTTTATTATTATATAATGTATACTTGTGTGTACTAAAAACCATTGTTTATATAAATACACATTTCTGCTAGGAATCGGTTTGAGGTCAATTGGAAACCCTATTTTCGATTTCGAATTTTTAACGTTGTCTTTCAAGTCTAATTTAAGTGAAGAAACAATGTCTTCTCACACAAAAGTTTTTCATGTAAATTTCCTTAGTTCTTCATTTAAGAACACCTCAGACCTCTAGTTAAATTCCAACTTGATTTCCAGCTATTATCAAACGTAAAATTAAAATGTTTATAAATATCAAAGTTGTACCACAATGAAATAAAAGATATTGGTTACTTGTTTTATATCAGTTTTTTCAACTAAATTCAGGTTACTTATATATATATTTTTCTGAATTGTTTTTATCATATATCTATATATATATATATATATATATATATATATACTAGACTATTATATATATATATATATATATTTGGCGCTTTGTAACCGCTAAAGCGATTTTCGGCCGAGCTCCTCCTCCAATTTGTGGTTTTGCATCTTGATGTTTTTACCAACAAATGGAGGGACCTACAGTTTATTCTAAGCCGCCTCCGAACGGCTGATGGATTTTTATGAGGAGCTTTATTTCATGCCAGAAATACACTCGCTTGACGTTCCCTGCCGAGGGGCGACCGCAATTAGAAAAAATATTTTTTCTATCATCTTGGATGTTGCTCGAACCTGGGCTCGAACCCAGGCCTTCCGAATGTCAGTACGCAATGCTAACCACTCGGCTATCGCGGCCGCCTACACTATTAGTCAAGGTAAATATATATTCCGCTAGCTGATTGATAATTCTATAATCTCTTTCAGAAACTGGGAAGATAACCTCCCGTGAGCTTTCCTCAAACATATTTTATTCACAAATTGAATGCGAAAGCGGCATTGTTGTGGCTCTTTTGGTGGACAATGGTCGCTTCGTCAGCACACTCATGTTTTTTATTTTTTTCACTTACTTTTCTTTGATTTTATTTCAATAGTAATAAATTTCACAATTCTCACACAATTTTCAGTTGATTTAATGTTAATGTCGTTAATCCAATACAAAAAGTGCTGACACATGTCAAATAAATGATACATTTTCAAATTTGACTACATTCGTTTAGCAATGGAAATCCAAGCTTGGAAAAAAGTTTAGATTTCATGCGGGGAAACATGTTAGATATCCAATTGATATTTAAACAGTTTCTCTAACGTTGGAAAAATTTGTTTTCCTGTTTACCGGAGCCTACTCGCTAAATAATTAATTGTAATCCTCCTCAGGGGTTGAAAGAGCATATTTGTATTATTATTTATTTATTTTTATTTAATTTTTATTTTTATTTTATTTTTAATTTTAATTTTATTTTATTTTTAATTTTATTTAATTTTAATTTTTATTTTTTTTTATTTTTTTTTTTATTTTTTTTATTTTTTTTTTATTTTTTTTAATTTTATTTGAATTTTAATTTCTATTTTAATTTCATTTTATTTTTTAGTTTTAACGCTTTTTCCGCAGCCGTTATTTATTAAACACACGACAAAGCAAGTAGTGCTCACCTACCTACTCGCTGAATTTATTTTACTCATTTTGCAAACCTTATAAGGTCAAAGAGAGCCAATTCGCTGGAATCTTTATACAATTTCTCCTCACCAATGTCAAAGCGTGTTTAATGTGTTGTTGGTGTGAATTTCTCCTTGAATTCACAAGGTAATTACTTCCTGCATAAGCATTTCTTCTGAAATAATTGATTTTTGAAACATTGAATTAATTTGGAAAAAATTCTTGTTTTTATCGCTTTGCCTTCTGTTGTAAGTTTTGAATTAAAAAAATGCAAAAAATTTTATATTATGTGTAAATTTTCAATAAAACACAGAATTTGTTAATGAAAGCAATTATTATTAACTGGATAAACATGCATATATAACATACATATGTATGTCTATTAATATGTTCGTATATACTTGTATGTGCAAAGTAGGCCAATACTTACGTAGATAATCACAAGGTCGTAGCATGCATAGAATGAATATGTTCTTTGTTGTTTACTTTGTTTTTTTTTTGCTATTCCAGACTTTTCGGGATAAAAATAAAGTTTAGAAGCGGAAGAGTGCCAAATAATCAATTCTAATCACACATGATTCGCTCATTTAGTATAGTTTCATATGTTTTTCTGTTTGCACCAGACAATATTGTGCGTTAAATATTTCTCTTATTTTTTATTAGAACTTAAAAAAAAAAATTAATTGATAAAAATTTTAATTAACAAATATAGAGCATAAAAGTTGCGCAGTAATAAAACGAGTAGCAATAAATAAGTACATATGTGTGCCATAATTGTATTATTGAAGAAAATAAAAATTTATTTAAAATATACATATGTACATATGACATAATATATAAACAAGTGTGTACTCAGCGCACTTTAAGCAATGCAATTATGAGAAGATAAAAGATATATATTTGATTTTATATGATTACTTCGAGATGTTTATACAGATAAAATATTTTAAATATTTTACATACAAATGTATGTTTTCAAATAGTCCACGTTTTATTCATGCCCTAACTCAGCCAGACAGACTGGCAAGGCGTGCGTGCTTTGCGACACGAGCGCTTTTTTCGCAAATAATCTGCATGAATACATACAGACGGGTACATATATACGTAAAGTATAAGATGTAGCCCGCCGCGCTGTCGTCTTCATAAATAATCTTTAATTTAAAGTTGATATTTACCATTTACCTACATACATACATATATACATAAATATATATATATATATATATATATATAAATATGTATAAACGCTATATTATTTAATGAAACACTAATTATAATTTTTTCATTTGTTTGCTCTACAACAACGAGTGGCCTTCATAGCATACGAATGTGCGTGCATATGTATATTTCGACATATGTATGTATGTACGAGAATCTGTATTTACTTTTTTTGATGTTGGCTAAAACAGACGAAAACGAAAACAACATAAATAATGTGATTTCACACATATAGTTATATACACAAAAACTCGCATAAAAAGTTTAATGTTCGTATTTTGGTTGATTTTTTAGTGAGTAATTATTGTACACTATCAGTAATCTTTTTTCCTTATTGTGTATTGAAATCTAGGTTAAGTACAATGGAGTTGGGTAAGATGGGATGATAACAAGCCAGATTGCACAAAACATTACAAAATATGTTCAAAAGAAAATAAATGAAATAAGATAAAAATAAATTAGGAGGAAAAAAATAAATAAAATTAAATTTAAAAAAATAAAATAAACAAATAAATAAAAGAAATAATAAAAAATAAAAAATAAATAAAAAAATGAAAAATAAATTCAAATAAAAAAATAATTTAAAATGAAATTAAAAAATTATAAATAAAATCAATAAAATAAAAATGGATGAAAATAAAAAATATAAACACATAAAAGAGAAGAAAAAAACCGATTTTATTTAAAAAAGAAATTACTTCACAATTCTTCAATCATTCAATCTGAATTTAATATGTATCTAGATTGCATTTTATCTGAAATTTTTAAAATAACTATTTTATAACAAATGTACTAATACATGTATTATACATGTATATATGTATTTTACTATTTCTTCATGATTTTATTTGCACTCTACATATAAACATACAACACGTATATTGAGTTGTTTTTCCACCATATGACAATATTCATTATCTCTACTCTCTCTGCTATGTTAAATAAGCGTAATAAAAATGTTTTTCACTTGTAATATTTTCTTATCTATAAAAATGGTTATTATATTTGAGAGCTAATTTAGTTAGCTTTGATTCGATCATAATAATAAATGCATAACAATACATATATTAACCAAGTAAATTCCGGGGCTTATAAATATATACTTAAGTACACATCAGTAGAACAAAAATTGTTTACGTTCATTTCAAGTATTTCCATAGTTTAAGTACTTACATATTTACAGCTCACTTCTGAAAATATTGAATGTGGCTGAAATGTTGTATATTTATTTTATTTTCTTTTATTTTATTTTAATTTATTGTGTTTGCTTTTATTTTATGATATATATAGTATTTTATTTTATATTATTATTATTTTATTTATATTTTATGTTATTACATTTTATATTTCAATTTTTTTTAATTATTTAATTTTTTTTTAATTTTTTTATTATTTTTTTTAATTCATTTTATTTTATTTTAAGTTATTTTAGGTTATTTTACTTTGATTTAATTTAAATTATTTTATTTTGTTTAAATTTGTCTTATTTTATTTTAAATTGTTTCATCTTATTTTATTTTATATTATTTTATTTGGTTTTGTTTTTATTTATTATTATTTTATTTTATTTCTTTTTTATTTTATTAGATTTAGCTTCATTTTATTTTATTTTATTTTATTTTATTTTTTTTCCTTTTTTCATTAGATTTAGTTTCACTTAATTTAATTTTATTTTCTTTTATTTAATTTTATTTTATTTTATTTTGTTTAATTTTTTTTTTTTTTAATTTATATTATTTTATTTTATTTCATTTTATTTAATTTTATTTTATTTCATTTTATTTTATTTTATTTTATTTTATATTTTTATATTTTATTTTATTTTATTTTAATTTACTTATTTTATTTTATTTTATTTTATTTCCTTTTTATTTTATTATTTTAATTTAATTTTTTAATTTAATTTATTTTTTTTTTTTTTTTTTTTTTTTTTTTTTATTTTTTTTTTTTTTTTTTTTTTTTTTTTTTTTTTTTTTTTTTTTTTTTTTTTTTTTTTTTTTTTAAACTCTATAAAGGTATACATTAAGTATCGGTCGTTTTACAACAAAATACTTAATACTATTGTTATAACTGATAAATTATATACTGTACATTGGTTATGAATAACAATAAGTACATGTTTGAAGGATACAAGAATCTGACTACAATTATTATTAATATATACATATTTCTTTTAATTATTCTATGTTTAAAAATTTTCTAACTATTGAAGTAGTGGATAATATAATAGCCTTCTGTATCAGGTGTCGCTTTTCAGTCATTTTTAATTTATCTAGACTCGTGTTTAAATTTTTCGGAATAACTCCCGTAGATGATATGATAATTGGAATTATATCGACGTTATCTAGTCTCCACATTTCCTTAACTTCGTGCGCTAAATTGAGGTATTTTCTACACTTTTCTGTGTAGCATTCTTGCGGGTTGTGCGTGTTCGGCACTCCTATGTCTATTAGCAGGGCCCTTTTTTGGTGTTTCTCGATTACAGTTATGTCAGGTCTGTTGTGTGACGTGGGATGATCCGTCAATATTGATCGATCCCAGTATAGTTTTGTTGAACTGCTTTCTAAAACTGTTTGGGGTTGTATTTTGAAATACGGACATTCCTCCGTAATTAATCGGTATCTGAGTGCTAAGCATTGATGCACGATTTTTGCGACGTTGTTGTGTCTTGTCAGATATTCGGTGGCTGCCAATGGAGCACATGCGCCTGTAATGTGGTGAATAGTTTCAGAAGTCTTTGGCATCGTCGGCATAAATCATTTTCAATGGCCGCACGGATGATATATTTTTTATAGTTTTTAGTTGCAATCACTTGGTCCTGTATAGCGCACATAAAAACCTTCGGTTTCAGCAAAGATTCCTGGTCTGTTTAGCCAGTCGTTGATGCAGTTGAGTCTATTTCCGGTTGATCGATTGCATGTGGATATTTTCCGTGGACTGACTTCATTTTCCATTGTAAAATTAATGACTGAAAATGCTGAACGTCTGATAGGATATCACTCGTTGAGGTGTCACTTAAATTTAGCGGGGTGTATTTCACATCTGACTGGCATACTACTTTATGCAATTGGCTTTGTTGCTTATGAAAAAACAGCCTGAGGTTGTATATACACTTTTGGTGTACATGTTTGATGTCTGCCATTCCTCGCCCTCCTTGTCTTCGTGGTAAGTAGACACGTTCTACGGCTGATTTCGGATGATGTATTCCGAATTTTGTAAGTAATACCCTTGTCGTCCTTTTGGCGTTTTCTAGGTCTGTGTCAGACCATTTCGTCGTTCCAAACGTGTATGTTAACACTGGGATAGCAAATGTGTTTATAGCTTTAAATAGGTTAAAACCATTAAGGTGAGACTTCAACAAGCTTTTCACTCGCCTTACATATTCCTCCGTTGTTGTTCGAACGATTTCAGAATGATGCATTCTTTTTGCTTGAGTCAAGCCAAGGTATTTGTATGTATCATTCTCTGACATGGCACTAATCTTTTCACTGTTTGCTAACTCAAAATCTCGCATAATAATTCGACCACTTCCTACACTAAGTCTAGAGCATTTTTGGGTACCAAATGACATTTTAATGTCATTGGAGAAGTTTTCGGTCAGTTCCAGTAGTGTTTTTAGCTGACGTTCATTTGACGCATATAGCTTAATGTCATCTATATATAATAGGTGGAAAGCTTATGTTGAGATGAACGTGGTCCTTTTATGTTGAAACCGTAGTTTGTTTCATTTAATATTGATGAAAGTGGGTTTAATGCAAGGCAAACCATAAAGGGCTCAGAGCATCTCCTTGAAATATACCTCGTTTAATAGGTATTGGAGCTGTTATTATGAGGCCTTTTTGTGCGTTAAATTTAGAGTTACCTGCCACGAGCTCATCATTTTTCGCAATAGTCGTTTAACATTTGGGGATATTTTATAAATGTCTAGCACTTCTAGGAGCCATGAGTGTGGAATGTTGTCAAACGCTTTAGTGTAGTCAATATAAGCAGTATAAATATTTCGTTGTTTGTGATAAGCTTGCTCCATAACGACCGAATCTATTACAAGCTGTTCTTTGCATCCTTTGCTGTTTTTTATGCACCCCTTTGCTCAATAGCTATAATGTTATGTCTGTTGATAAAGTCATATATTTTGGATGCTACGCAGGATGTTAATAGTTTATACAAGGTGCATAGACATGTAATAGGACGATACTTTGAGGGATCTTTGGTATTTTCTATTTCCTTCGGTAGAAGGTGTGTTTGTCCCTTCATCATAAATGCGGGTATTTGAGCTTCATTTTTGAAGGAATGATGTAAAGTAATGAGCTATCAAAGCATGAGTACTCGTGAACTTTTTTAGCCAAAAATTGTGAATACCATCCGGGCCTGGGGCTTTCCAATTGTGGGTATTTTTTACTGCTTGTTTTATATCTTCTTCATCGAGCGTGATATCTTCCATCGTGTTAATACTTTCCAGTCTAGTGTATTCATCTGAAATCCATTGTGAGTTCATATTGTGTGTTGTGCTGGAAGACCATATAGATTTCCAGAATAGTTCGATTTGCTCACTGCTGGGTATTTCTGCTAGGTGGTTATTTTTATTTTCTTTCAGTCTCATGTAAAAACTTTTTTCGCTTTTGTAGAATGCTGCATTTGCAGTTCTTCTCTTTTCTGATATGGTATATCTTCGTAAACGGTTGGATTTTATGGCTAGCTTTTGCCGTAATGTGTCCAAAAATTCTTTATATTATATTATTTTATTTCATTTTATTTTAATTTATATTATTTAATTTATTTTATTTTATTTTATATTATTTATTTTATTTTATATTCTTTTATTTTATATTATATTATTTTATTTATTTTATGTTATTTTATTTTATTTTATTTTATTTTATTTTATTTTATTTTATTTTATTTTATTTTATTTTAATTTACTACATTTTATTTTATTTTATGGTATTTTATATAAATATATTTTATTTTATATTATTATTATTTTATTAATTTTTTATGTTATTATATTATGTTATTATATTATATTTCAATCTATTTTCTTTTAAATTATTTTAATTTATTTTGTTTTATGTTGTTTCTTTTTCTTTTATATTATTTTGATTTCAATTAATTTATTTTATTTTATTTCTTTTTTATTTTATTAGATTTAGCTTTTATTTATTTTTTTAATTTTTTTAAATTTTTTTTTCCTTTTTATATTATTAGATTTAATTTAATTTTTTTTATTTTTTTTATTTAATTTTATTTTTTTTTATATTATTTTATTTTATTTTATTTCATTTTATATTATATTATTTTATTTCATTTTATTTTAAGTTATTTTATTTAATTTATTTTATTTTTTTTATATTATTTTATTTTATTTTATTTAAATTTGTTTTAATTTTTCACTTAATTTAATTTAATATAAGTTTATTTAATTTTATTTATTTTATTATTTTTCTTGAATTTAATTTTATATAATTTTGTCCATCCAAAAAAAAAACGGAATTGAGCAAGTAAGAAGAGAGTCGAGGGGTGTGTGTGTGTATGCGAGAGCACAAAAAAGAAATTATCATAAATATATATTTTTATGTTGTCTACAGCTTTGACTTACTTACAGGTCGTTCAACTGTTGCTTTGACAACTGCAACACATTCAACTATAGATACAACAACAAAAGTATTATTTATCATAGTTGAAGTATTTGTAACAATAGCAACAACACACATACATATATATAGAAATCGACGGCAATTGTTGTCGCAGCAGCGCATGTGGGAGCAGTTCATCTATACATATGTGCAAACATATATAAACTTTGTTGGCTTCGCTGTTAGCTGTAATTCTATAATGTACAACAAAATACTACAATGTGGAGAGTAGTTGCACTTTTAAAAATAATAACAACTGCCTAGTGAAATAACAAAAACAAAAACCAATCGAAAGCTCAAAGCGTCAACTACAACAACGTGTTCAGCAATTGAGAACGAACACTGCTGTGTGTGTCAAATGCAATGAAAATAAACTAAAATACATAAATGCAAATGTACATTAAAACAACAGCAAGAGATTCAGAGAGTAACGTGTAGTGAAAACTAGAAGTGAACTCTAAATTAGTGAGCATACACGGCCACGTAAAGAACAAGAGCGTAGCAAGAGAGCAATTGCATTGCCAACTGCAGCTAAACTTGACAGGGTGGCTGCCCAAAAGACTTCACAGTAATACCGCTATCAGTTGCTTTTTGTGTTTGTGAATTCTGTTTTCTACGTTCTGAAAGCAAATGCCGGCTGGTCGACAATTTTTGTTTTACAGTTCATTCCTTTTTGCGAGTGGGCAACCGATAGCAAAGCAAACAACTAAGCTCATACATACGCATATTCCATGCATACTCAGTGCATTAGAGCAATTGCAGTAGCAGAATTTGTGCAATATTTGTTTGAGTAGTTAGTTTGAAGATTTGCTTTTACATAATGTAAAGTATTATAAATAACAATAAAAGCAACAACATCAAGGGTAGAAAATCAACTGCAAGGTGACCGACATTGGCCGTCACACTGACTGGCAATTGACTGAAAAATTGTGAGAAAAAGTTGATTTCAATCGTGCAAATAAAAAAATAGTTACGGCAAAATAAAAATAACAACAACATGTGACTAGTAAAATAACGAAAGCAAAGGCAAAGGCAAAAGCAAAATACACAAACAAAAAAACTTCAAAATCAACCAAATAATAAATTTGAACTAAAACGTGATTGCAATTAGTGATTTAAACACCGTTTAATTTCGCCTGATGTTGTTAAACGCTGTGCGTTGTGATTAATATTAATATTTTCGCTGTGAAATTTAATATAGTTTAATATTTGCGTAAAGTGTGATTATTATTCAATAAATTATAATATTTTGATAAAGTGTAATATTAATAGAAAAACAAAAAAAAAATTAATTATTTATAAAATATAAAAATAGTACATACATACATACATATATACTCGTATATAAAAAGAAAATAACTTTAAATATCAATATGCATGGCATAACGCATTTATATCGACAACATGCTGTCGAAAAACAGCTGAGTGCTGATAGCGCATGCTCGACGACTCACCATCATCACCACAACAATCATTCACCTTTTGGTGTACGTAACAGTTACCCACGTGGTGACAGCATTAGTTACGAAAGCAATGATTCGTCCGGCAGTAATAATGACACAACAAATCGTTTGCATAGCGTTGACTCCGGCAGCAGTTCCGGCTCGTCGACTAACTCCAAATCACCGAATTGGTCACAGGGTAAGTATTGTGATTTAGTTGGAATAGAGAGAAAATCAAAAAAAAAACTGAATTGAAGAATTTTAGAAAAATTGAAACCCTATTCCTTATCTTTCTTTTTCAGTCGAAAAATTTTTTTTCTATATTCTCTTCCATAACTTCAAATACATATAAGTATGGAAATACTCAGTTCGATGCAGTGAATAGATTATTCTTTGTGCCTTTGGGTATATATCTTATCACGCTAAATTCTATGCAAGAAATGTTTTTCATAAGCTAACTTTCTATTGAGTAGCTTAAAGCTTGTTTTTTTAATTGTTTATTTTTCAATCTTAAAAGTTGAATTGTGCTTTGACCAACCTTAAAAACACGCTAGTGTTTTGATGCAATTTGAATACGAGGAACAATACAGCTCAAAAGCCTTGACAGAGGCTCAGTCATTATTTTTCTTTCAATCGCGCAACACTCCGATATTGGTAGCATTCTCTGGTTGCCACTTTTAGCTGAAGACAGCTTTCCATTTCAATCTTTGTAGTATATCTCAATCATTGAAACACTCGAAAAAACATTTCAAGCTACGCAACTGCGATGTTTTCTCTCTATTCCATACGTCATTTCTTGCTATTCTTTTTACTATTTTTTTCTTTTTTAAACCCTTAATTTGTTCTTCAGATAAAATAATTGAAAAATTGGTACAGTCATCCAGCCCACAACCAGTGCCAGAGGGCAGCAAATCGCTCAACAATCACTACCGCAACTCACCATCGAATGCCAATAACATGCCAAGAAGTTCCTATGATAGCTACAGTAATAGTTTCAAACATACTAGTTCGAAACGCAACTGCTTTGATCGATCTCATAGTCCTGCCGTTTATGCTGTAAGAGACTTATTCAACATATCAATATAAAAAACAATTTCCATATAATCCATTCATTCATTTATGTTTTTAGAGCCTACGTCGCTGCCCTAACGATTATAGTGGTTCACCGCCTGTGTGTGCCACCCAAGGTGGCTACTTTCCGCATGATCTCGATGATATTTACGAATCGCAGGCCGATCATCAATATTTTACGCATACGGGTGCGAGCAGTGCACGTACACCGGAGCGTCCAAGTATAAACTCGATATTCCATCGAGTAGGCGCTGCCTTTACCTCGCTGGACGATTATGTAGGGCAATCAAACAATTCGGTTGAGAGTAGCTCCTCATATAAACATCGTTTTGATAATAGCAGTTTTGCAAAGAGTTTGAGCACCAATGAGGATAGTGACAATTCTTTGCCACGTGAACATAAGAAATCAAAGGAGCATCATCATCACCACCATCATCATCATCATTCAATACAGGAAATGTTGAAATCATTTACCAAAAAAGTACACATTTGGCCACGCAAATCACATGACACGAATAGTGTTTGTACATCGCCACTCAACGATCCACAAGATAATTTCCGTTTACGTTCGAAGAGTTTGGATGTGAATACGTTGAGCCGGCGGAATCGGATATTGGAGGATTGTGGCGCCACATATAAAATTTATGAGAAGATTGTTAAAGAAGGTAAATGCCAAGACGTGCCGAAATTTAGAAAAAAAAAATGGCAATGAGAGGAGTGGTGTGTGTAGTTAAAGGGAAACGGCTAAGTATATAATTTGGGGTTAACTTAATTTTTTTTTACACGGCCGATCGCCGATCACGTTTTTATTATAAACATTAAATTGCAATTTACATACATACATAACTTTTTTACGATTTTATTTTTAATACTATTTGATGACACGCTGCTACTTGTTGTAATATCTATTTTGTACTTTGTAAAGATTTATTATCCATAGCGAAAACCAAAAGACTATTAAAACTAGAAATTAATTTCTACCTTTTCTCTCGCCAATAGGTGCTCATATGCGTCGTGCTTCAGCCGATTTGGAGAAACGACGTGCTTCTTTGGGTGCAGCTAGTCGAGGCTTACGTGGTGATGGTACATTAGATCCGCATCACGCCGCTATTTTATTCCGTGATTCCAGAGGGGTAAGTAAAAAATGCTGAATCCATTTATCTCTTATTTTCATCATTCTTAAGGCAGTTAATAGTAATAGTTTTATTATCTAATGAGTCCGGTTCTACCACTCCTTACAACAATTTATCAGATATGAATTGCACGTGTTCCATACTAATAGCATCAATTCAAGAGACCGTATATTTAAAAGGAAGGTGGTCAGGAGATGTTTGTATGCTAGCAAAGTGTCAAACCATCACCCGTTATATGTATAACAATATAGGTATAAGAAAAATCTGAGCTGGAAGCTATTAGTGTTTGTCTTAAAAGCAATCACAGCGATCGTACATGTTGGTTTTTATTGTTGTTGTAGCAGCTTGCTCGACCCGACCGAGGAGCAGGCAACAAAGTTAGTTAAAGCGCTGTTTCGACGGGTTCGTACCGAAGAGAGAGGAAAATTAAATTAGTGGGCATGCAAAGAGGAGGTTAGTACCCTGCGTGGACTCATTGCATTCAGGACATACGTTAAGTAAGTGCGGGTCATGTCTGGACAGGTAGAAGCTGAGTCCATTAAAGTATACAGATCTTATTCTACAAGTATTAATTCGGTCTCTCGAGGGGTAGCTCGACCTCTTCGTCTGCTATGGGTTTGGATTCTAAGCACACGCGCCACTCCCGGGAAGACTTTCTAAAAGGGTTGACGGACTCAATATGAACAGTTTTTATTATAGGTTGATATGAAGTCCTGTCCAGCGGTTCTATCATGTTGTCCTGAATGGGCGAATACTCCTGATGTGTCTAGGTGGTTGTTCGGCTTCAAGTATAGCATGCTACCATCTTAGTAGTTTTTTTGCTTACACAGCACAAAATTACGCTCCGTAATTGGAAGCATAACAGGAAGCATAGATGTTCCACTTTGTAAGTGGTGCATAGGTGACCTCAGTAGGTTTCCCGTTACACTCGTAAGAGACGAGTTCTGACAGGTTTATAGCTTCTTCATCTCCGGCTCGCTAGTCCCCGATGTCCAAATCGGTGAAGCGTAATTAATTACTGGCCCTGTAAGATGTGAGAAAAGTTCGGTATTTTTTCACAGCCAAGGGATAGCGATTTTTTTTGGTAGGAAATCACAGTCGTATGCGGAGAGAAAGAGAATAGGCTGTCGGGTATAGCTCTCATTATCTTGAGGTGGTTTATTGTCGGAATTTTGACTTCGTAGATTTTGATTTTGACATTCAGTTCGAGCCATTTCCCCTTTGTGCAGCTAGGGAAGACGGTTGCAGATTTCTCAGGTTAATTGTCGTGTCGTGAAGAAATGGGAAACCTCGGCGAGGAAGTAGTTTACCTTCGTGCCAAAAGGTTATCAATATCGTGGTCAGACACCAAAATCGAGCAGTCATCGGGGAACATATTACTGCGGAACCCCTTGTATAGTTTTTCTGAGGTTTGAGTTTTCACGTCGAACTTCTACCGATGATTGTCGACTACTCCTTTAATTCATGGTCCACCTCTTGGAAAGTTATTTATTTAAAATTTTTGCCTTTCAATATTAATCTGAAATGCTTTTAGTTTCGTATTGTTGCCGTTTTTAGTCATCAGTTTCGGCCGTGCTCCTTCTCCAATTTGCGTCGTGTTGTTTCTATCAAAAAATGGAGGTACCTACAATTTATTCTAAGCCGCTTCCAAACAGCGATTGACTTTCATAAGGAGCTTTTATTTCATATCAGAAATACACTCGGAGGGATTGGCATTCTCTACCGAGGGACGACTGCAATTTGAAAAATTAATTTTCTATAATTTTGGATGTTGTTCGAACCTGGACTCGAACTCTGCCCTTCCGAGCGGTAGTACGCAATGATAAACAGCCGAGTGTATACAGTTTAAGGCTGAAAACTCGTTCAGAAATCAAAAAAAAAAAAAGGAATTTGTATTGGATTATATGTTAAATTACGATTTTTTTTTTTTAATTCATTCAAAAATAAACTCGGTCTGGAAAAATATATAAATATTAAAATGTCTACCTAGAATACATCCCAATTCGAAAAATTTGGCTTGTGGCTGATATAAATTTTTAATGAATAAATCTAAATTTTTTAAAAATTGATCAAAAGAAATTCTACCTGCTAAAGTTTCTGCTTTACAGCAAATTGTAATAATTTAATACTTTGACATTTAAGAATGAAAGTTCTTGTCCATATGTATAAGTAAGTAGCTTTCATTGTCCAACGATACCACGTAGATAGTCAGCTACTCATAGAGCTTTTTCAATCTTTTTAAATAACTACAGGTAAGCTTCTATGTATAAGTATAAGTATATAAAGATTTAGATTAACAAGCACTAAAAAGCGAAGCAATGAAAGAAAAGCTATAGAATCATAATCGCGCTCGTCTGAACGACGATATTGCTTCATTCATCCCCTATTACGCTATAATTTCCCTCACTTGGTTAAATACGTGAAGTTTCCGGTTGATTGGCGTAAAATGCTCGCCGTCAAGGTCATTTTAGTCTTTAAAACGATAGGGAAAGCATATATCTAGTAGATAAATAGCAAAAGCACAATTTAGCAAAACGGAAAGTGATTTTACTTTACTTACACTCTTTAATTATGCTCTTTTTTTTTGTATTGTATAATCTCATCAGTTGCTCTCACTCTCTCCTCTTATGTGCATGGACAAACATTCATATAAGTATGTATGTAGTATGGCATTAAAAATTTTCATTGTCGTACATCACTTAAAAGCTTCATTTTGTATAAAGCTTAGTAGTGTGCTTATAATTAGCTTTGAGCTTTTACTAAACTTTATGAGGTTTATCTCATTACAACAGGGTGAAACAAAAACTTTGAAATTATTTATGTGTAGTTATTTATGTATTAAAAATGCACAAAATTTCGAAAAGTTATTTAACAAAATTTTGCGTTCCCATCATACCTTATCCCAACTCTCAAAAGTACCAAACTTTTAATTTTAACGGACCACACTCTTGTTTCTACCTACTAAATCCAATTAAATGTCGTTGGAAGTAGAAAAAAATTGTCTGCGGAATAATATTCTTGAACTCGTTTCAGAGGATGACAGGCTCCAATTTTTTTTTATGACTTTCGACGACCGCCTATTACTTTCCTACGTGGAAAAATATTAGTTGTGTACTAGAATCCAACTGGTTTGCATTTTTGCCCTAATTAGTTCATCAGTGATATGGTCATCTTTAAGGATAGGCTCTAGCCACTCGGCCAGAGATGACTGATACGAAACTTACTCAAATTCGCTAATGTTACAGCTGAGGCCATTCCCACATCTCACATTCTTATGTTGACAGTAGTTTCAGATCGAAAAACATTCAATTGCTTATGTGCAAAAGACAGCAGTACAACTTTGTAAATAAAAATTCCACTGTTGTAAATTCAAAAAAATTTGCTTCAGCACAAATAATCAAAGAAGTTATACTCGTTTTTATGATAAAACTGAAGAGAATTGAATATTCGATTTTTTTTTTTTTTTAAAGAAAATATGGGAATAAAATTGAAATTAAAGACGATTGTTGTACTTCTTGCTCGTGATAAAATACCTAAAATTCCTCTAAAAATCCTAAAAAGTTATTTTTCTATCATAGTGGCACCATTCGGAAATTGTAAAAAAAATGGGAATTTTTGAGCGCACTCACGAAATAAAGAATTTCGTATCTAGTTATCTTCGACTCGGCTATCGTTATGATATAGAGAGCTACGACATACTTACCTCGCACTTCTACAGAACTTATTAGGAAATGAAACTCAACCATGGCGTCCTAAATATAAAAACAACATACAAATGGTGTGGTGGCGAAAATTATTATTGTTGCCGTTACTGGTATACTGCTATACAAATAACGAACTGGTATGATTTCATCTAATTTCATAGTAGAATTTAGAATACCTTACCATACTACCTTTCCACTGCACTTGAATTCATATATTACGTATACACATAATACATACTTTTGTATGTATTTATGTGGGCATTTTGAATTTATTAATTTTATTCGTTGACTGTGACGCAAACCCACATATTTAAAATAGTAAAGAGGAAAAAATGTTATTTTTCATTTAACAACAATAAACAATTAGCATACGAAGAATGCGGTACAAAAAATCTGATAATAATAAAATAAATTCAATAAGAAATTTTTAATGTTAAACGCAGATAATGCTCAATAATCTGTGAACAAAAATTAGCCAAAAAAGAATTGTTGAAAACGATAAATAGACTCGGCTAATGTTAGACAGACTCAAAAAATCTGAAAAATTTTCTCCCGAAGGAAAAAAAAATTTATAATAATAAAATATTTAGCTGCGTTTGGCACACGCAAAAATTTTGGTTTTTTTTTTAACAGTCTTGCAGTTTCGCACTATAATTATATTCACACGTCGTAGTACTTCGTAACATTAAAAAAATAAATACTTAACGATTGCCAATAAAAAAATAAAATTCTTCATCGCAATTTTACACTCGAAAATATTTTTTTAACGAATTTTATAAGCGCTAAAAAATGATTTAGTCTGAAATTGATAATTGATTCCAAACAGAAATGCCTACGTGATTTTAGTGAAGAAGATTGACACAAATAAAAAAATTAAAAGCAAAAAAATCAACACTAACAACAGTAATTAATATATTATACTGCTAGTCTTTATTTTGTGCTTAAAATTACACATGTACATACATATGTGTATGCATTTACATATCACTTCCTTGATTATTTGACGATGTCACTCTTGAGTCATTCTAGCAAAACAAAAAAAAAACACAAAAAAGAAAGACACGTCACACTATAACACACCACACCACGCCACACATATATTTACATACACGCCTTCTTTTTGTGGTGCTTACATGCCTTACCTTGCCTTGACTTTATGTTCTAAATATGTACATATGTATATGCGTACATACATTGCTCTTAGCCTTCTGCATTATGGCATATGTAGTAGAAATCCAGAGTGGAAATCGTTGAAGTTTTGCAAATATTCGTTGAGGTTAGCTGAAATGACTTCATATCACACAGTACATATCATACATATGTACATACATACATACATACATATATATATATATGTGTTTGTACAATAAACCACTTTGTTAATTTTTTATCTCTTTTTTTTATAACCTTTTTGCGAGCAATAAAAATATATATAGTTTTCGTATTGTATATAGTTTCTAATTTTTTTTATAAACATTTACAAATAATTTTAAAATATTTCTATCACCTTTCTTGTTATTTCATTTTATCTATCCATCACAAAAAAGGCAATAAAACTAAGTTACTGATATATATATATATCCATCGTATCATAATGACGAGCTAAGTTGTTTGAACGCAAACTAGTCCCTCAACTTTTAAGATGTTTCAAACGATTTTTTATATTAAAGATTTTGGGCCATAAAACCATCAAAACAGCATCTAAGAGCGTATCTGGTTTTCTACTAACGTAACTTCAAATAAATATTGGCACTGAAAACCCTCGAAATCGGTAGGAAATATATTATATAACCCCCATATAATAGCTTTATTCAGATATGAGGTTTTGAATCAAAAATCCATCAAAAATGCATCTAAGACCGTGAATTTTGGTATTCTACGCACATAATTAATATTTTATTTTATTTTATTTTATATTATTATACTTCATCATATTTTATTGTTATATTATCTTTTTTAATTTAATTTTATTTTATTTTATATAATTTTATTTTATTTTATTTTAGTTTAATTTCATTTATTTCAAATTGTTTTTTTTTTCCTTTTTTTCTTAATTATTTTACTTTGTTTTTATTTATTTTTGTTTTATTTTATTTTATGTTATTTTGGTCTATTTTATTTTATATAATTCATTGGCGCTAATTTTTTTCATATCGTTTTTAATTTTATATTATTTTATTGTATTTCACTTTATTTTGTTTAATTTTATTTTATTTTATATTATTTTATTTATTTTATATTATTTTATTTATTTTATTTTAGTTTAATTTCATTTATTTAATTTTTTTTAATTTCATTTTATTTTTTCTTAATTATTTTTCTTTGTTATTATTTAATTTAATTTTATTTTATTTTATGTTATTTTGGTCTATTTTATTTTATATAATTCTTTTGCGCTAATTTTTTTCATATCCTTTTTTATTTTATTTTATTTTATTTTATTTCACTTAATTTGTTTAATTTTATTTTATTTTATATTATTTTATTTATTTTATATTATTTTTTTTATATTATTTTATTTTGTTTTGCTAAATTTTATTTTATTTCATTATATTTAAATTATAATTTTTTAATTTTTATTTATTTTTAATATATTTTCTTTCGTTTATATGTCTTCTTTCCTATTGCTATTGCTTCAAATAAATATTTATTAAATTATTATTATAAGGAGATATCGCTTTAACCCGCTAGTTAGTTGTCGCAATAATTTGTATATATGCATACATATAATCAATTGTTGCTGTATTGGTTGATGTTGCTCACAACGCAATTGTAATTGTAACTGCTTGTTGGTGCTCTTTACTCTTCAGTTGAGCTCGTGCTATGGGCTCGTTTACCATCATCCAGCTGATCGCATAAACGTTGGATTTACAATACATTGTACTTTAATGTGTGTACATACATTTGTACGTATGTAGTTTTTTATTTCCAATTCGGGGCATACCTGATTTCCTTTTGCTCTTTTTCCTACTAGAGGTGGTTGATGTGCTGGTTAGTTTGCTTTCTCACTGGAAATTGTATTGTGCATATATCGCTGGATTCGTTGAATGCTCGTGATCATATGTCGATTCGTTGGTTTTTGTTTACTCGTTGGCTTTCGTTGGTATTTATTTTGCTTTGCATGCATGTATGTGAGGTTTTCTGCAGCACTGACTATTTCTGTTTCCAGCAAATAAAACAAATACCACGATAAGGTAATTGTTTTTGCGGCTACGAAGCTAGTTTTTTTTTCGATGAGATCGCTGTTACAGCAGCGAGCTACCACGTTCAAGTAGTTTCCAGTGATGATTGCAAGCGTTTGGTTGTGTTCTCTTATTGTGGCAGTCGAATGCTAACTAACGGAGTGAAAACGAGTAGAAAGAGTACATTTTTTTTTAGCTAAACACATTACAAGGCTTTTTTCGCCTAAAACCAATTGAAGTGAAAAAATAAATTCAAAGTGAAGTAGAAGCGTAAATAAAATTTCAATCAAACAAAAATTTGTGTATTAGAATTGTAGTGTGAAGATGGTGAAATAAAAGCATGCATGCATAAATTTTGAAGTGAAAAATATGTACACCTAAAGCAAAGATAAATGTGCCAAACAAAACTGAGAAAATCTTGAAAACACATTAACTCATTTTTTTAACTCGACATTTTTGCAATCGTACCTACTAAGTTAAATGAAAGCTGCAATATTTTAAAACTTGAAGTATTTGATATGCACAGTGCATGCATGTACGCAGATACATATTCATACCCTGGAGTAGAAAAGTAGACTCGTATGCAAAATTTCTAGTTGAATACTAGTGTTTTAAGCATGCCAGTGCGTTATTTGTATAGCAGTTCACCTGTTACGGGAATAATAATAATCTTCATCACCACGCCATTTTCGTATGTTGTTATTTTTACTACGAGACTGCCAGAAAATCTTTGACAAAATTTTTGATTTTTCAAAATTGAAAAATAATCAAAATAATAATATGTATTAAATAATATAAAATGTTGTATATAATAGGGATATTCGCATTGTCTAGGAAATGCATTCAATTGTACAAGGATTGCAGGTTTTCCATACATATTAAATAACACAACAACAAAATATTATGCGTTAGGAAAAGTTTCTAAGCCCAACCTATATTCATATACATACATACGTATATATTTCCCACGGATTGCAAAAAAAAAACACAACCCTGTTTCGGTTTTGGTTATTGTGTGACTTGAATTTGTCACATTTCATATAAAATTTTTGCTTAGCATGCATTCCCTGGACTAAGCGAATAAAATAAAATTAAAGTAACATAAAACTAAAGTAAAATTAAATTAAATTAAGTAAATTAAAAAAAAAATGAAATAAAAAAATAAATAATTAAACAAATTAAATCGAAAGATAAAATAAAATAATACTTTTGAAAATAAAATGAAATAAATAAAAAGATGATGTGATATATTTTAAAATAAAATTAAATGAAAAGAAACAAGAGGACATTACTATAAAAAAATAAAAGAAAATAAATTAAAATAAATATAACATAAAATTAAGCGTTTCGAAAGTGTTTGATTATCTTGACCTCAAAGCCTATCCACTTTTTGTTTTCTAAACATCGAAATAATAACTATTGTTTAGTTAATATTGAAAGCAAAAGGAAACAAAGGAAGTATGCAAATAAAATAAATAAAAGGTGTTAATCAGGACAAGAAGTGTTGTGATTTTTTTTTTATGTAATAATAAAATTGATATGTTAAATTTGACCGCCGCATACATTTTCACATAAAAAATGTACAAGTGAATAAAAATATATTTTCGGTTTTTTTTTTCATACGTTAACATCATCATAGCAAAGCTAAAATAACAACAAATGATTCCGAATTCGCTTATGCGTAACATACATACATATCATGTGCTCAATTTCATTTTAGTTTCGGCCTTAAACTCGATACATTTGCTTAATAAAGCTCAAAGGCAAACGAAAAAATTAGTTGGAAATAATCCTCAAATCAAGTTATTAAAATACAGCTTTCAATTTTTGCTTACAAATCGTACAGCAGCGCTAAAATAAAATAAAAATAATTAAATATTACGTACAACACACACACATACATTTATCAACAATGTTCCGTCGCCGCTCCGTCTTCGAAACACCCTTCCGCCCCGCACCGCCAAATCCGCCAGAAATACGCGTCAATCATTTACCCGTCACCGATTACTGCACAACAACAACGACAAAAAAATCAGCACTTATTCGCGCTGCATTGCAACAACGCGCCAAAGGTCGTTCGCTCAGTAATTCGCCAATAAATCGGAAGAAAAAATTTCATCATTTACCCATACTCTTAGACGATGAAGTCGGTGAGGTGACGCTGAGCGATGACGAGCACAACATAGCAGGCTATGCTGATTATGTCTACGATACAAAAGACAAATATAATAATGGTGATAACGACAACAATAGCGGTGCTACATCAGATATGGCAGACGGTGCACACCATTCACGCCATCACGTAAGCCGTCGCGATCATACACGGAATTTAAACAGTTTTGGAAATAGTTTAGGTACGACGCGCTATAATCGTTTAGCCACAGGTCCGCCGCCTACAGCGACCTGTGTACAAAGTGGACACAGACAACATTTGTCACAGCAACACCAACAATGCGAATCAGTGATACGAGGAAAACATTTTCAACAGCATCAACCACAGCAACAACAACAATCCACATCACATTTACATCACCCACTTGTAAGGGACAGACGTGAATCGATAGCTACAAGTCGTCCAACAATCACCGCAGAGCGTTCACCAATACGCGAATGTATTTTATTGCGGCGACGCAGTGATTTCACCGATCGGGAATATCAAGAATATCTACGGCAATGTAAAAAACAAGAATATGAACAACAATACCCAGAACATTATCCACAAAAGCAAACACATTTACATCCATACTTTACGGAGGGAGCTCAAGTAAGTTTCAAGTCGTTGTTGCCTTCTCCACTCACCACTTGTCCATTAAGCTGGTTGCATACAATTTCCTAAATTGTGTTATAAAAGCACTTTTACGGTAGGCTCTTCGTGCTTCGCAAAAGTATGTAATGAACTAGGAAGATTTCAGAATTACTTGATTAAAAAAGTTGTTATATATTTTTATTAGTCATTAATTCGCTCTACAATTCCCCTTAGTTTTTTTTTTTTTTTAATATTTTTATGTCTCTTTATAATCGTTTTATTATTTAATTCGTCTCCAGCTTTTTGCCGGCTTTTCTGTTCGTTCGTATTTAATTTCACACTCGCCGTCTAGTCGATTCTCGTTTTACTGTTGCTCATTGTGTAGTTATTCCGGTCATGTATACAGTAATAATTATAGTATGTGGGAAATTACAAATAAATTTATGGCAGAATGAAATCATAATAAATTGAGAATGGCACGTGTTTCCTATGTAGACTTGGCTTAAGGCGGAAATAAGTGTAATTTTTAGCAAGAATTTTTTCTTTTCTAAAATGTATAAAATAAAGTACTTTTATTTTGTATATCTTAAATTTAACTTTTAATAACATTTGAGGCGATACCTACACTTATGACCATCGCATAATAAATTCTCTTATTATTGCGACAAATGCTATACCTAAAAATATTTTTCTTACAATTTTCTAAAATGCTTACGTGTACATGCATGTGTACGTTGGTTGAGAATTTAAAATTACTATTTTTTTTCTTAGAAGTTGCCACAATTTTCTTACATTGAACTTGGTGAAAATAATTTTAATAGGGGTCACTGGCAATGCATACTCCCCAATAAATTATGCCAACATCCATGTATACATATGTTTTTATTATAGCGCTTTTGATTTTCAAGAATTAAGTTCTTTTTTTTCAAAGCATTATTTTATTTTTAATTTTTATTTTTTATTTTTACTATGTTTTTTACCTGATTTTATTGTACATTTACTGGTATTTACTTCAATTTTATATTTTACTATATTTTATATTAATTTATTTTATTTTATTTTACTTTTTCTTTTATTGTGTTTTTTTACTTAGTTTACTTTAGTTTATTATTTTTAATTTTTTTTTTTCAAGAATTAAGTCGTTTTTATTTTTAAAGCATTTAATTTTTTTCTTTTTCATTTTTTTACTATATTTTTTACCTGATTTTAGTGTGTATTTATTTATTTTATTTGATATTTTACTATATTTTATTTTACTTTACTTTACTTAATACTTTTTGTTTTGTTTACTTTAAATATTTCTTTTTTGTTTGCTTTTTTATTTATTTCACTTTATCTTATTTTTTTATATTATTTTAATTTATAATTTTTTATTTGTCTTTTTGATTTTCAAGAATTATGTCGTTTTTTATTTTTAAAGCATTTTTTTATTTTTTATTTACTTTTTACCTGATTTTATTGTACATTTATTTATTTAAATTTTATATTTTACTATATTTTATATTAATTTATTTTAATTTACTTTACATTACTTAATGCTTTTTTTTTGCTTTAATTTTACTTTCCATTTTTTATTATTTTACTTTATCTTATTTTTTATTTTATTCTTTCATTTTATATTATTTTAATTTATTATTTTTTATTTTTTATTCGGATTTTAAAGAATTAAGTCGTTTTTTATTTTTAAAGCATTATTTTATTTTATTTTAATCATATTTTATTTTTATTTTTATTATTTTTTTTTACTATATTTTTTACTTGATTTTATTGTACATTTGTTTATTTAAGTTTAATATTTTATTTTAATTTACTTAATACTTTTTGTTTCATTTATTTTTAAATATTTCATTTTATTTTGCTTTTTGATTTATTTTACCTTATCTTATTTGTTTTATCTTGTTCTGTTATTTTATTTTATTTTGATTTATTATTTTTAATATATTTATTTTATTTCATTATTTTTTTAAATTTAATTTCCTTTTATTTTACAATTTTAATTGTATTTTATTCATACTACTTTTCTTTTTCACTTGATCTTCTTTATGCTTACATTCTTTAATTTTTTTATATTTTTTTTTATTATTTTATTTTATTTTTAGTTATTAGTTTCTTATTGTGATTTATAACTACGTACAAGTTGAGCCATTGACGACTAGGCCAGTTGAAATAAATATGTAAATAAACTTTCGGGTCTCCTTTGCCCATACTATATGCTCTGTCTAAAGTTTAATCAAAATTTTAGTAAAACTTAATAAAGCCTCTTAATTCGAAACGTAAAAATTTTATTTGTAATGTTTTTATGATGATCAGCTCTAAACAAATTTATTATTCTCTATTAAATTTATTTTGAAAAATCAGATTTGGATTAGATAGCAACGCTTTTTTCTTTTATTTTAAAAACATTTGTTTTGGAAAAAAATTTACAAAATGGCTTTTCTGAGCAAACTCAATTAACTGATATATATTTATATATATGTGTAAGATATTCCAGTTACAGTTATTTGGAGTTGATTGTATAAAATCGTTATCTTCTGATAAAGTATCGCCTAACGTCGTATAGAACATATGTATGTACATATGTATATAAAAACTGTCTTACCCTCAATGCCTAATTACGACTAATTTTTTCTTCTTCACCTACAGCGCAAAAATATTTTGGTCAAAGCAAATATTTGTTTTAATTTTCAGCATAAACTATTATCAACGCAATACTTATAACTCGTTAATTGTATTAAAAATTATCTATAAATGTTTATTCAAATATTTCTCAACTTTTTCATGCGAAGAATTTTTTATGTGTTTTAACAAAAGTTTATAATTATTAAGAATTATTTTCGAATTATACACGCATTTAATTTGCAAATATATTGTATGCACATATACATACCGAGCACTTTACGCAAAGAAAAACGTACTAGTCGTTGGACTAAATAAAAGTTAGGTACTAAATTTCAGGGCAGTGTACAACACAACCTGCATGAAAAGTAATCAAAACAGAAAGAACGGCAGTCTTTAGCGTTACCAAATCTTTACACCTTTCATGAACATATAAAATTTATTGTAAATTGCAAAATTCGATTTTGATAATTTTCAGTGTCAATATCAACTTGAATTTACGTCTGTAGAATACAATATTTCACGCTCCTTCACGCTTTTTAGCAGATTTTCTTCTTTTTTTTTCAAAAACCTCATATATGAACAAATCAGTTGTTAAGGAGGGATACATGATATAGTGTTCCGATTTCGATGATTTTCAATATCAACATACAATTTATTATGAATGTGTATACAAAATTTTACGTTCTTGGTACTTTTTTGATGGATTTATGACCTAAAATTTAAAATCTGTAAAATCGACCGTATATACGCTATAGTGGTGTGGTCAGATCTGGCCGGTTCCGACACATGATCGTTTGGTTGAAATATATCAAAAATTGAGTAACTAGTTTGTATTCAAACAGATAGGCGGGCAGACGTACATGGCTAAATCAACTCAGCTCGTCATTCTCATACGATCGGTATAAATTTTGGTAGGCCTACTCTTTTTCTGATACTTACATACTTCGGCCCAAGAGAAATATACCATTTGTTTTAAACTAAGGCAAGTGAATTGTAAATTTTTTTCATATTATTTTATTATTTAAATATCCCTTCCTGGGGCTAGGGAGGAGAGTCTGACTATATCTCTAGTTATATTTGCATTTAATGGCGTATTTGGCTGTGGTGCCCGAAACCTACCATTCGCAAAATATTTTTGTAAAGAATTTAAACTTTTAAAAATTTCCTCATATCATAAAAATAAACTGCGATGTTACAACAAGCACAAATTTTCCATTAGTACAATTTTTGGTAAAAACTAAACTTTGATTTTCTTTTTAGCAATCATATGTTTTATTGAAACAATTCACTATATCAAAGAGGCATATTTAAACAGTATTTTGTGAAATTTTTATTCAAAAATTCCGAAAACTCAGCCGTTGGTACCTCATCTCCATTGACATCTCAAAAGAAAATGCTCTCGCCGTGGACAGTAGAACTCATTATTGGTTCATCTAAAATCAAAAAACCAAAAATATTTCGTTAATGCATGGATAAATCTCGTGCATTGGCTCGAAAATATTAGTTGTAATAAAAAAAATCCTTCGTTAAATGACTGACAAAATCGCTTTAAAACTTTTCGAGAAATCGTGTCCACCGACTTAAAAATTAGGGTTTTGAGATGAACGCGTTTAAAGTTTCAAATTGACACAGACATGACCTGATGGGCGGCACTTCCAAAGGGTCTATTTCTTAGAATTTTACTCCGATCGATTTGAAATTTTAGGATAATATTTTAATCATATTTTACAATTTAATAAGATAAAGAAATCGATTTTTTTAATTTTCCAACTCACCTAACCCATTAAAAACTTCAAAAAGTTCTGCACCCATATTTTAGCATAATATATAATCCGCATCAAGGGTTGTTTCCATCTATTTTTTGCATCAGTCACTTATCCGCAGGAGGTGGACCTGGTGCTGACCTAGTCGAAAAAAACGTATTTATGCTTCGATTTGCTTGAAATTTAGTACATAGTTAGCTTTTTGCTTAGGTTAGCAGGAACACTTCTCTCCGGGAAGTAGATCATGGACCGACCTATTCGAAATCTTATTTATGCTTATGATTTTCAGGATGAGGGCCGATTTAAATGAAAAAAAATTATTCTTCGATTTGATTAAAATTTTAAATGATATGTTTAAATGGAACATGGTTCAGGAAAAAGTTCAATTTGCTTGAAACATTTCTTTATGGAAAAGGGATCACCGGCGAACAAATCAATTGCTTAATTAGAACTTTAATGATCCCTTGCAACACCAATCGGAATAAAAATTGGAGAAAATACAGAAAGCCAAAACAACGTGTGGCCAGGTCAGATTAAGCATAAATTTCATATAAACTTCATTCTCACCGCGTTACTGAGAAAAATTTGCACAAAATCTCCTCATCAGTTCTGTACTCTTATTTGATTCATAAAGGCTCATATAAGTACATATTTTATTTATTTATTTTATTTAAAAAAAAAACATTAGTTGAGGCTTTTCCAATAAGAGTGATATCATTCTTTAAAAAAAACACACTAATTGTTAAGGGAATTCAAATGTTTTTTAATTAATGTGAAGTACAATCGATACAATTAAGTTCTGAATATAACATCATTCAAATGCCCTCCACGACTTCTTTTGCAGAAACGAATACGATGAACCCAATTTTTGAGCACTTTTTCCACTAAATCAAGCCGTATGTCATGAATAGCACGTTCAATATTGACTTTTAAAACTTGAAGAGCGTCTGGTTTATTGCTAAAGACCAATAACTTCAAATAACCCCACAAGAAGTAATCTAATGATGTTAAATCACAACTTCTTGGAGGCCATTCAATGTTAAAATTTCTTGAAATAATCGAATCTCCAAACCTTTCTCGCAATAATTCGGTTATTGCACGTGCTCTGCGACACATAGCCCCGTCTTGTTGAAACCAGATGTTATTAAGATCAACTTCTTCCAATTGTGGCCATATAAAGTTGGTTATCATCGATCTATACCGCTCTCCATTGACAGTAACGGTGCAACCAGCTTCATTTCGAAAGAAGTACGGACCGATGATTCCACCAGAGCAAAAACCACACCAAACTGTCAATTTAGTTGAATGTAATGGTTGTTCATGAGATAATTGGTGGATTTTCTTCGCACCAGAATCGACAGCTTTGTTTATTTACCGCACCACTCAGATGAAAGTGAGTCTCATGGGAGAAGATGATTTTCTTAAAAAAATCTAAAATACAGAACGATTATTTTGATAATAATATTGAATATTTTGTAAACGTTGTTCTTGCGTATATGATGAAATTATAAACATTATTGGATACAATGAGAAAAAAATGACAGGTAATGACATTAAAAATGGCCAAAACGACACATAGAATAAACAATATCTTTTTAGTACAATAGAAATGGTGTATAAAAATGTAGAGGTCGATACATTAACAATATTTTTTGTGAGATTATTCAAACTCTAGTTATGCTATTATATTATAAAAATTATTTAATAAATGAATATTCGAATAAGAAGTTGTATTTTAATTATTTAAAGAAATAACATTTGTATATTGATTATTAAATGAGCTTGTTTTTTAATTACCGGTCACATACAATTAAGAAAATAAAGTAAATAATTAAGTAATAAGCTTAGAATTATGTATGTATATATTTTTGAAGTTAGTAGAGTCAATAATACGTTTAATTTCTTTTCTTTCAGTTGCCAGTCGCTGATCCATTCCTGGAAAAAGTAAACCTCTCCGATTTTGGTAAGTTGCTCATCACAATTATGTTTAAAAAAATCAAAATTGTTTACTTAATTTTGCAAATATATATTGTATACAAATATGTATATTTAAATATATATATATATATATACAAGTATATATAAAGATCAACTTGAACAATACCGTGTGCGCATTGCGCATTAGCATATATTACTTAACTCTAGCATCGCTGCTAAATTTCGCACCCGAAAATGTTGCACTGAAATTTGAAATAATTAGCACATCTCCTATGTAAAACATATGTGTAGCAAAAGCAGTGCGAAAAACGAACAAGAGAAAGCATAAAATATAAATTAAATAAATCTTATAACAGCAATAAATAGTATAATCTGAGAAAAGCTGATCAAATTTAAAGTTTTAAAAATTAACTACTGATAATCATAGCTACATACATACATACATACATACATACATATTATTAATTAAATTATCAACTAAGAACGCTGTTAGTACAACAAAAACATATGTACATATTACACTTGCCCTCATAAATATGTTGTCGTCAGTTAATTTATAAAAATTAATTCAATTCTTTTTTTTATTTCTAATTCATATTTTATTTATGCTGGCAAATTGTCAAAACACCAAAATATGCGGCACACTTCTTCTACACGTTCTAGGTTTTGTTGTAAAATCTTTGATTTATAAATATTTCCATCCATCTACATTATAATTTTCTATACCAAAAACAAACATGTTTGTCAGGTATCTTGCAATGAAATTAACTGTGTAAAAGTTTATTTGAAACTAGTGCAGCAGTGAACCTAATAGTTCATAGAACTAATATTTTTGGCATTGCGTTGTCACATAAGATAAAATAGTGTTGTCAGTATATGAACATAAATATGCCAGTGTTAAACTAGTTGAAAATGGAAGTACTCCATAAACCCGCCTTTCAAAATCCGGACCTTACATAACCAAGACAATTTCAAAAAATTCAGACAAGACACAACACTACATGGAACAGTCTAACAAAATCCCGACCGCACAAAATAAAAAAGCACAAAACAAAATCCCTACAATATAAAATCCCGACAAATAAGTTACTTTTCGCTTTTATTCAAATTTTTCCCATCAATTTACTTAATAAATTAAAAGTAGGATTTCAAATCGCCTTGATGTTTTTCAAATAAATGGTCTTACAGTTCGTTTATTATAAGCCGCCTCCGAAAGGAGCATCTTACATAGCTTAAAGAAGAAAAGTTTCATGTGGCAATTTATTATTGGTTACTTTGTTAACACATAGACAATACATCTCTATTATCTTTTATGTATAATTTTGAGTGGAAAATAATCGGGATTTTTAAATTATTTTTATCTTTGTCTGGATTTTTTGTCGGTTTTTTTTTGTTCTTGTCTGGGATCTGGGTTCGATCGTGTCTGGATCATGTGTTTCGGGATTTCATATAACGAGATTTTGTGCATCGTGATTTCATTACATGAGTTGAAAATAAATAAAAAATAACCTGCTCAGTTTAAATTAAAAACAAAAAAAGGTTAGTTATTTTATGAAATATATCCAGCACAGTATTGGACTACAAACATTAGTTTAGGTTTAATATCAAAAGGAGTGTGTAATAATATATACATTTGCTTTTATGTCGTTTTTCACTTCCCTCTTTCTACATATTCATTATCAAATACTCAGAATTTCTGTAGCTATAAACTTGTCGAAATGTATTTTTTTTTTGTGAAAATCTGGTAACAAATATTCTAAGGAAACGTCTTTTTTATTGTTAGAGAAAATTTTGCTCTTCGGCAGGCTCTTCCGTAATTCCTAGATGCTTTTTCGGGTCATTGCTCAATAATATTAATTAGTTTTTTGAGCGATATCAGACCATTGGGAAAAGTGAAAAAATTACAACAACAGTCTAAGTGGTAGATCATGAATATGTATAAAGAGGCAGGTTAACCCGGCGTGCACGTAACCTAATAGTTTAACCATTAGTTCGTGCTAAGGATATTTCAAGTTCAGATCCAAATCGGAAAATGATGTCTGGGAAAGAAGTCGGATGAGGAAACGAGTTGGTTTCCGAAATAACTATAACTTCTATAACCTAGCTATAGCTCAAAAGCCCAATTTACGTTATTGAACAGTGACATGAAAAAGCATTAAAATTAACATTTGAAAATTTTACACAAACATTCAAATACTATAAAAAATAAATTGAGTTCTATAAATATTAAAAAAATAATCAAAAAACAATGTAGAAAATTTGCGATGAAAAGAAATATGAAAATTAAAATCTAAACTGAAAGTAATGAAATCAAATGAAAAGCATTTCTAAATAATTTAAAAAAAAAAAAGATGGAACGTGCTCTTTTCGGACGAGTGTTGTATGAGTCCTGAAATTATACACTAAACTATTATATTTTCTACCTTGTCTGATAGTTGACATCCCTTGGCCACGGAGCCAATTTTTATACATTATTTAATTTTTTTTTTTGTGTGTGTTTGGCAGGAGCAACTGACAGCAGCGCATAGCTTACATTAATCTAGCTGTCGGACAAGGCGTTGCTTATAAATAACATCTTTCATATCTGAAATATTTCAATTTTCAAAGTATATACATATTTATATTTTATGTACATAAACATATGAAAATATTAATTTATCTATCTTAAAAAATAAAATATAAATATTATCTAAAAAGAAATATTGAATATCGATAAATTTGAAACTTTTGAAAAATATTTTCTGTATGATATCAAATTGATTGATATTTAGCTAAGTAAATTTTATTGAGAACTTTCGCTAAGAGCTCTCCTGGATTTTGCTTAATAAACTTTCGTTATCCATGTACATATATATTTTTCATATTAGTAAGTGAAAGGAAAGTAGAATTTCCTGCAAGGAACTTTCAGAAGTTTACATAAAAAATATGTGAGAGGTGGCCGCAATAGTCAAGTGGTTAACATTATGTACTACAATTCGAAAGGCATGGATTCGAGTCTAGGTTCGAGCAACATCCAAAATTATAGAAAATTAATTTTTTTTTCTAATTGCAATCGCTTCGCGGCATGGAATGTCAAGCTTTGCGCGTGTATTTCTGACATGAAATAAAAGCTCCTCACAAAAATTCAACGGCCGTTCGGAGGCGGCTTAGAATAAACTGTAGGTTCCTCCTTCTGTTGGTAAAAACATCAAGACACAAAACCACAAATCGAATAGTGAGTTCGGCCGAAAATCACTTCAGCAGTTACAAAGCGCCAAATATATATATATATATATATAAATTTCTTTTACTTTTAACAATTTTTTTTATAATACTGTTTATTCATTTTACGCACTTAATCTGCCAGCTGGCTTATTAATGTCTAATTTACTTATTGTTTTATTGTTACGCCTGTGTTAAAAATTAATTAACATAGTTTTGGCAAACCAACAATTTCGTGTACCCTTGGGCACATCTCTACTTTTAAACGAAGCATACAATGCTAATTATTTTACTTCGCTGCTCCTCACATTTACAAGTACAGTCAAATACAGTGTTTGACTGTAAATGTGGAGCCTTTTTGTTTAATTTTATTGATATAATGTTCTTAATCATTAAAAATATAATAATACCTAAGGGAAACTTCTAGTTTGAAACGAAAAATACGATAGGGGTATTCTCTTTGTCTAGGAAATGCATGCTACGGTGCACGGATAGAAAATTTTTTCTATTCGTGCAATGGCACAACAACAAAACACATGCAAAAAACATATGGTACGATAGGAAAAATATCCTATACCAAAACCTATGTATATTTATTTCCCACAGATAGCAAGAAGGAAAATGCAACCCTCTGAAGGGAAAAGCAACCCTATGCCTGTCAAATATGCTATATAAAGGGTGTGTTTTATAGAGGTATAGAACTTTAAGTTGCAATAAAACAACGATGGATTATTCGATTGATATGAATTTTATTTATCCGAAAGATAATCTTGTGGCATTACATTTTAAATATGATTTCTGGCGTATGACCGCCACGGATGGCGCGGATGTAGTCCAATCTGGACGTCCAATTTTCGATTACTCCAACATTTGTGGCCGTATATCGGCAATAACACGGCGAATGTTGTCTTCCAAATGGTCAAACATTTGTGGCTTATCCGCATAGACCAATGACTTTACATAGCCACACAGAAAGTAATCTAGCGGTGTTAAATCACAAGATCTTGGAGGCCAATTCACAGTTCCAAAACGTGAAATTAGGCGGTCACCAAACGTGTCTTTCAATAAATCTATTGTGGTACGAGCTGTGTGACATGTTGCGCCGTCTTGTTGAAACCACATCTCCTGGACATCATGGTTATTCAATTCAGGAATGAAAAAGTTAGTAATCATGGCTCTATACCGATCACCGTTGACTGTAACGTTCTGGGCACCATCGTTTTTGAAAAAGTACGGACCAATGATTCCACCAGCCCATAAAGCGCACCAAACAGTCAGTTTTTCTGGATGTAACGGTGTTTCAACATACACTTGAGGATTACCTTCACTCCAAAAGCGGCAGTTTTGTTTGTTGACGTAGCCATTCAACCAGAAGTGCGCTTCATCGCTAAAATGGACGTAATGCGCGATACGTTTTCCACACAGAACCATTATTTTCGAAATAAAATTGCACTATTTGCAAGCGTTGTTCATGCGTGAGTCTATTCATGATGAATTGCCAAACCAAACTGAGAATAAATCACTTGACAGCTGTTAAATCGATCGCCATCTTATGCCAACTTAAAGTTCTATACCTCTATAAAAAACACCCTTTATAAAAATATTAAATTAAAAAAGTCTTCGCGGTTTAATTTAATTTAGCCTCTTCGGTCGGCCAATTTTTTTATCATCAAGAGAGTTTTGTAGAGACCGAAACAAATGGTAGTCAGATGCAAGATGCAAGGTTCGGGCTATGCAGTGGGTGCATCAAAAATTCGCAACCAAGCTCCGAAATTTTTTATAAAGGGTGAGCCAAGTAGAGGTACTTTTTTTTAATAGTCTGTTTTTGACAGATCAGGTCATGTCAAGCAGTCATGTTATTTTTATTCATTATTGTTTGGCATTTCATCAAGGCAAGACTTACGCCTCAACAACGTTTACAAATCATTCAACTTTATTACGAAAATTCATGTTCTGTAAAAAATATGGTACGCGCGCTTCGCTCAACTTATGGTCAACATAATCGGTCTACTGAGCGTACTGTTCGTAACACCATCACCCATCTTGAGACCCAGCATTCATTATTGGATAATATTCGACCGAATAGATCACATCCAGCACGCAGTGAAGAAAATATAGCGACCGTTGCTGCGAGTGTACACAAAGACCGTGGAGAAACGATTCGGCGCCGTTCGCAGCAACTCGGACTGACGTATGGAACGACGGCGCATTTTACGTCAAGATCTTAAATTGAAAGCATACAAAATATAGTTTATGCAATAACTGAAGCCGCTCAACCTTCCCAAGTTCCAAAAAGATCCGACGTTTTCGAGCCAAATTTGGGACGAAGAGCAACCTGAAGAGATCCAAGAGCTGCTATTACATCCAGAAAAAACAACGGTTTGGTGTGGCTTGTGGGCCGGTGGAATCATCGGTCCATATTTCTTCAAAAATGATGTCGGTGAGAACGTAGCACGTAACCGTCAATGGCGACCATTATCGCGACATGAGAACCGATTATTTGATGCCTGAAATTGAAGCTTGTGATTTCCGCGACATTGGTTTCAACAAAACGGCGCCGTTTCCTACACATCGCATAAATCAATGGATTTATTGAGAGACACTTCGGTGAGCAGATAATTTCATGTTTTGGGCCGGTCGATTGGCCGGACCAAGATCGTGTGATATCACACCGTTAGACTTTTTCCTGTGGAGGTATGTAAAGCCTAAAGTCTATGCGGACAATACCGCTTCGATTCAGGCCTTGGAGCAATACATCACGTGTGTCATTCGCCAGTTACCAGTCGAAATGCTCGAGCGAGTCATCGAAAATTGGACTCAACGGAGGGACAAGCTGAGACGTAGCCGCGGCCAACGTTTGAAATAGATAATCTTCAAAAAATAAATTCCAAAGAATGTTCTTTCGAATGATAATAAACATTCCCCCATTAAATTTGAATTTTCTGCGTTTTTTTCTTAAAAAAGTAGGGAGCCTTGAAATTGATCACCCTTTAGTAAAAAAAAAAAATATCACATAACGTTTCTTACGGAAATTGCATTCATTTTCAAATCAAAATAAAAACACCAATAACGATTACAAAATTGTGATCGTCTGAAATGTCAGCTTTCCAACACGTGTTAGTTAAACACAATCCCGGGGGGGTTAGAATTTCAAAGGCGAGAAAATCGCATATTTTTATGATTTTTTTTCGGCGACATCAATAATATAATTTTATTAAATTTTATTACATATTATTGTACAACTTTTGAAGTATGTCACAAAAAAATTTCAAAGAAAAATATTAATAAATAAGCCGGTGACGGTGAATCTCCAGAGGTGCCTTGAAAAAAAGTGGTTTTGCGGTATACATTATAACTCGTTACCGGATTATCTGAAACAAAAAATTGATATGCATTTTAAAGGTGATGTATTTCTCGAGGTAATCAGCAAGTTTTTTTTTCTATTTTTTACAGCACTTCGAAGTAAAAACGCGATTTTAGTTAAAAAAAAGTCGCGGTTAGTTTGTTATTAAAAAATAGAAAAAGATGAAAAAAACTCTTGCTGATTACCTGTTGATTTATGTGAAGAAGTAATGTTCAAATTTTCAAAAGGATCAGTTCAGTAGATTTTGAGTTGTGATGTTCACGAACTTCAAAAAATACGTTTTCGGGAAAATCGATTTAAAGTTTTTCATACGTGAAAATTCGAAATAAACCATCAATAAAAGAATATTAATTTTTATACTTACATAGAGTCATCAATGCCAGCTCCAATCTTTTGAAAGACACATAGACGGAGAAAGGGAAAGGGATAACAAATGAAATTGCAGCTGCTTTCTAATAGGTGTATCGGGCGGCTACCGGGCAGATATAAGAATCAGTTAGCACGGCCGGTCGTTTGAAACGCAGTAACTTCGTTAGTTTTACTCGGATTGACTTAAAATTTGTACATAATATTTTCGACATATTGTTCATTCAGAAAAAAAAATTTAAAAAAAATAATTTTAAAACCCTACCCCCCTTACGGTGACCAAAACCGCCGAGACTTTTTCAATTAACTAAAATTATTCAAATATATTTCTAAATATCTTACTGAACACTTTGAGATGTAAAAAACTGAGATCTGCTCTAAAAAGATACAAAATAATAATATGAATGATTAAACATTAAAAACAATTTAAAATCAATAAAATAATAACGATACTTTTTGCATAAATTCTGGAAATCATATCAGTAGTTAAAAAAAAAACATTAACAACTAAATACATATTGTTATGCATAATATATAAATACACCTAAAATTTTTATATTAACATAAAAATACTTTTCACCATTCGCCCAAGCATTTCTAAATTCTTTACAACTGCTAATGACAATTTACATGCATCTGGCAGCACATTTATTTTATCTACGACCAATCACTTTTAAAAATAAAATTATGCAGACTTTTGCAATTGCAATAAATAACAACAGCAATTAACATACTATATTTGTAATTATTTATTTGCATCACATACGTACAAACATACATACATGCATACATGCATGTGTATGTATATTTCCGAAGATGTGCATAAGATTTCTAATTGCAAAGTTCTGATCAATAAACAGTGCCGAAAAAGGTTTGGCAGTACATAACAAAAATACCCACGTTCATATAGCATACATATGTATAACATATAGTTTTTGTATTTTTTCACTATATACTTATATATATAAGTTTTTAAATTTCTCGTACATATGTACGAATATAAATTTTCAAAATACAATTTGCTAATTAGACGTCTGGTTATTTCGTTTAGACTATCTCTTCAAACCACTATGTAATGTTTAAGAAGCTTGAAATTGGTTTATTTTCACTCAAAATTGTAACAACTCAATTTTTTTTTCCTTTTCTATTTCTTAATCGCAAAATTTTTTAAAATTTGTTTATTCGTTTTAGATGAGCAGCTATCTATTCGAAATTCTCATAGAACTCTTCTCTACAACTCAATAATTTTGTGCTACTTAAAAATATATACCCCCTGAGAAAATGTTCAAAAATACACTTGAAATCTCTCGCAATTCTCACACCTTGAGTGCTGATTGTGGGGCCTATCACTACCTGCCACACTCTGCTTTTTCAGTAATCAACGAATATTTCGCATTTTTCTTTTACATATTTATTTTTGTTTTTGTTTTTATAGTAGTTTTTTTTTGCATGAAAATGAATGAATATTATACAAAATTTTCCTTAACACCGCTAAACTGGTTCTGATACTGGCGTTGGTGAGAGAAGGTGGGGGGAAATGGGTATTTATGTATATGTACATATGTATATACGTTATATAGTATGTACTCGTATATAGATGATGTTCATGAAAATTTGCGTACTACAACAATCAAAATGCTCTATTGGTTAGTCTATAATAACTTTTCGAGACGTTTAGAACGAAATTTATTTCGGTAATCGAAGAGAAACCGCAAAGTAGCGAGGAAAAAAGTACATATGGAAGGAAGGCAAGCCGGCCAAGCGAACGTATTACATGCGGTTGAAAGTTGACAGTGTCAGTGCGAATAGCATATTAAATAAGCAAATTATTCAAATTTGCTAAATGTAAAAGTAAAAAATAAAAAGTTAAATGTCTAGAAGAAGATTTAATGCATAATAACGCCAAATAATGTATAGAAAAATGCCAATATATAAAATGATAAATATAAAGTGTAAAGTGCAAAACCTATACATGTTTTATAATATCGAAAATATTTAATTATTACACTAAATAAATAAATAAACAAAAAAAATTCGAAGTGTGCAAAAATTAAAACCAAAAATAATAATGAATATTTACCTTAAAAAATAGCAATCTTTTGATTTGAAACCCCGAAGCTTCTCATCAGTACAAAATATGATTTAACAACAAAAATAAATCTTGACTTATGCGATTAGCAAAAACCAAAAATACATAAATAATACATGTATAAAAAATTAACGTTTTTAGAAAACTTTGGATATGGATTTTTTTTCCTCCAAACTTTTCTCGCAATAATCCGATTGTTGCACGTGCTCTGTGTGACACGTAGTTGAAACCAGATGTTGTTAAGATCAACTTCTTCCAATTGTGACTATACCGCTCTGCATTAACAGTATCGGTGCTACTAGCTTCATTTCGAAAGAAGTACGAACCGATGATTCCATCAGACCAAAAACCACACCAAACTGTCAATTTAGGTGAATGTAATGGTTGTTCGTGAATAATTTTTGGGTTTTTTACCCACCACTCAGATGAAAGTAAGCCTCATCGGAGAAGATGATTTTCTTAAAAAAATCGTTATCGTTTTCAAGTTGTTCCAAGGCAAAATCAGCAAATTCACGACATTTATGGTTATCCGTGGATGGAATTGTAAATATTACTGAATACAATGGAAAAAATGACAGCTCATGACATATTAAAAATGGCTACATGCATGGTACATAGTTCACTAGCAATAGAGTTAATTCAATAGTCAGAAGCCTTTACTTCGTTGTATTATGTACCTCCTCTAAAAATCGTCTTTCCGAAGGTTTCTTACTCACAAAGGTTTTTGAATTAAAATAAGTTGCTGTTTCCATTCTTGCTGGTTAGAAATTTTTTGTTTTTAAAGCTGTTCGATGGTACTCTATAGATCTCTACTTTATTCTCTAATTTCCTTATGAAAAGTTATTAGCTCATGAAACAACTCTTGGAGGGTCAGATAATCCTATAGCAGGCGATTGTTTTTTGCTTCAGCTTGTGGAAATATTGAAAATGTTTACCTCTTTTTTTTTTTTAATAATTTTCAACAAAATTTGGATATATATGTGCGATTGCCTTTTGTTTTCTCTTTGGACAAAATGCCTGCGCCATGTCGAGTGGGCGTGTTTTTGGCAACATCTACATGCATACATACATACATACATACATACTAAATTTGTATTAACCATGTGTATATAGTACATATTATTTCTTTTATATGCTGTCTCCTGGTCTTCTTCGCGTCTACTTTAAACGGCTGATAGCGTAAAATTTTGTTTATACACCCACAAAAGCATGCATAATCGTTATAATATTTCTGTGTATTTATGTATATTATATATATATACATACATATTTTTAAACATAGTTTCAAACACAATACATGATGTGTATGTATTTGATTTGCTTTATTTATTTTAATTTAATTTATTAAGACACAATTAATTTTTTTAATATTAATTAATTAATTTGTTTAGTTTTGTTTTTCTTTTCATTTCATTAATTTGTTATTAACCTATGTGTATACAAAAAAAAAAATAAAAGCCTATAAAATTTAGACTATTTCTTATTTCTCAGTTCTTATTCTCCTAGGTTACTAAATTATTAACATCCCCGCCTTAGGGACCTGCCTTTTTTTAATAACATTTTAATTAAATAAAATTCTGTCACGAATATATCTCATAGTACTGCAAATTAGATTGACGTGGTTGGTCATCTCCTCAATTTTTTTTTTTACTCTTACAGTTCGGTCTCTTGCTTTTTCAATCTGCAAATACATCTCGCTTACCTTCTTCTTGTTATTCTTGTTATCTTTCCCTTACCATTTCGTTGACCGCAAGGTTGCAAGACACACAGTATATTTTCTCTCTACTCCGATTCTGCTCTGTCCTCATCGTACCAGCTCTTGTTCCGACCTCGTTAAAAAAGCAATAGCTTCACTTGTGCCTGTATGTAGGGAACAATAGAGCTCTATGCCGGAGTCTCTATAATACCTAATTTTACGCCAAACTTTCGCTCCTTTACATGACCACTGTAATAAAAGTCATAAGGACAAATCTTCTTCCGTCCTTGTTCTGTCCATCGCATTTCCTTGATGACGTTGATGTAAGCCCTACTTATTATGAGGACATCAACCTTTTAGGCACCAGCACCTTCCCGATTAATTACCGAAAATTCCACTTGTTTGCTCTTCAATCATAGTCCCAAATACGTTTGCTGTGGTCGTAATTGCTTTAAGAACAAGGCATTACAGCCTAAGAAAAAGAAATAATAAGTTAAAAATAAAACAGAATAAAATAAAATTAAATTAAAATAAAGAAAAAAATATATAAAATAAATAAATAAAATAAAATAAAATATAAAATAAATAAATGAAATAAATTTAAAAAAAAAAAAAATTAAAAAAAAATAAAACAAAATAAAAATAAAATAAAGTAAAAAAAATATAAAATAAAATGAAATAAAATTAAATTAAATGAAAAAAAATTAAAATAAAGTAAAATAAAATAAAATTAAATAAAATTAAATAAAATTAAATAAAATAAAACAAAATAAAATAAAAAATATAAAAAAAATATAAAATATTAAATAAAATAAAATAAGATAAAAAAAATAAAATAAAAATAAAAAATAAAATTAAAAAATAAAATAAAATAAAATAAAAAAAGTGAAAAAAAAAATATTAAATTAAAATAAAATAAAATAAAATAAATAAAGTAAAATAAAATTAAAAAAAATAAAATAAAATAAACTAAAATAAAAAAAAAATAAATAAAAAAATAAAATAAAATAAGATAAAATAAATAAAAATTAAATTAAATTAAAAAAAATTAAATAAAATTAAAAAAATTAAATAAAATAAAATAAAATATAAAATAAATGAATGAAATAAAATAAAATTAAACCTAAAAAATTAAAAATAAAATAAAATAAAAATAATAAAAAAAAATTGAAAAAAAAATTTAAAAAAATGAAATTAAATTAATTTAAATTAAATACATTAAAATAAAATACAATAAAATAAAATAGAATTACATTAAATTAAAAAAAAATTAAATAAAATGAAATTTAAAAAATTAAAAAGAAGAAAAAATTAAAAAGAAAAATTAAAAAATAAAATAAAACAAAATAAAATAATATAAAATGAAATAAAATAAATAAAATAAATAAAATAAAACATATAAAAAATATAATAAAATAAAAATAAATTTAAAAAACTATATAAAAAAGGAAATTAAAAAAATAAATAAATAAAATTAATTAAAATAAAATAAAATAAAATAAAATAAAATAAAATAAGAAAAATAAAATTAAAAGAAAACTAAATTAAAAATATAAAAAAAAAAAAATAAAAACAAGGAAATGAAAATAAAATAATATAAAATAAATAAAAAAATAAAAATAAATAAATAAAAAATATAAAAATAAAAAAATATATAATAATAAAAAAAATAAAAATAATAAAAATAAAAATAAACAAATAAAAAAAAATAAAAAAATGTAATTAAATATAATTAAATAAAATTTAAAACAATAAAAAAAATTAAATAAAATAAAAAAATAAAATAAATAAAATAATATTAAATTAAATTAAAAAATGAAATAAATAAAATAAAATATAAAAAATAGAAGTAAAATAAAGTAAAGTAAAGTAAAGCAATATAAAATATAAAATAAAATAAAGAAAAATAAAATATAAAATAAAATAAATAAATATAATATAATAAAGTAAAATATAATAATATAAAACTATCGATATACTATATTTTCGACCATTGCACTGTAATAATTTACATCAAAATTTTTTTCGTCCTTGGATTCGCCAGCAAAATAGTTCCCATTACTTACATATACTAATTGTTCAAGTAATTTATATTTAATATATTTTGGGAGGAAATTTCCCCCATAAAATTGTTAGCTCTGAAACTAGTTCTTGCCGAAAAAATGAAGGATGTTGTTCAAGCGTAGAAATCTACGCACGGGATACCAATATAATCCCCCTAAAAAGAATTTTATTCAGTAGTAAGCCCTCTTAAACTTTTAAAAACTAAGAAAAATATTTTAAGAGGACTAATTTAAAAACATGTAAACGTTTTCTAAAAATGTTCGAAAATATATATATTGTGCTTGAGTAGTTTTCTACGTAAGGGGCGGATAAGGATTTAATTTGATTGAAATTTTAGGACTGCAATAGAAAAAAATATGAATATATGTGCATACGTGCATGCATAAAATATACATACGTACATATATGCAAAATTCAATTACCGCATCGCATCTTAATTGATATTTAATTGAAATAAATTTGATGGCAGTGCCAAAATATGATATTATCGTATTATTCTGATAAAAATATGCATAGCTGTATAGGCGTATTAATAAAAGAAATTTCCCGAAATAACATACAAACTAAATAAAATCTGGCGCAGTGTGTCCCGCTTTCTATTGTATGTATTGTTCTACATTTGTACATACATACATGCTATGTACATATATTACCATGCATCTATTTACATATAAATATATACAGTGGCGGACAAAAGTCAACATACACCCCCCATTTTCGTTGAATTGAAAGTCAAAAAAGTTTATTGAAAAATTTAACGACACAGTTTATTTCAACTTTTTTCCCTTATCATAAAAAAAACAAACAAAAAATTAATTTTTTAACATAAAATAGTAAAGTTATGACAAAAGGAATGTAAATCCAGCATTGGCAAAAGTCTACATACAGTACATACGGACCTTATTATTATTGGTTAATATCAGGTAACATGGCCTTTTTAGTATTTAGTTGGTCCACCGTTCGCATCAATAACAGCTTGAAGTCGTCGTGGCATCGAATCTACTAAATCTGTCAATTCTGCGAAAGTAATAATGCCCCTAGCTTGAATAAGACGTTCTTTTAGTATAGCCGAGCTGGAAATCTGTTTTTTTTTCTTCTAATTTTTCGCTCTAAAATCTCCCAGAAATATTCAATAACATTCAAATCTGGGCTTTGAAGTGGTGTTTGTAGCTGCATTGGAGCATGACAAAACAACCAATCCTTAATAATATGGGCCGTGTGATTTGGATCGTTAACCTGCTGAAAGGTCCAGCCTGCGCCAAGCTCCAAACTGTCCACCGTAGTCTTCAGTTAGCTTCAGCAAAGTCATATCACTTTTTACACAACGGATACATATGGTGTATATAGACTTTTGTCCGTTAGTGTATATATGTACATATCTCCGTCTGGTGTTAGTTTGGGTGGGATCCTCTTTTGCTTCCACCGCTTTATTTAGCCAATATGTACAATGTTTGATTGCCAAAATAAATTTTGCAAAACTATTTGCCTAATTTACTTAGCGATAGCCAGAAAACAGCATGGCGTGCTGCATAGCGAAAATAATTAAAATGTACATTCAATTAGAAAATATTAAATATAAAATGTTTATTTTGAAATAGTTTGTGTGAGTGATTGTTACGTATGTACAATATGTAGGGGAAGTAGTTTTGAAAAAGTTTACGCTCCTACATATATATGTATGTAATTTATTTAATGTAAATTGACGCATTCACCTGCTGGTAAAGATATTCTGATAGACAGTAAATAACATTTCAAGTAAAAAATTTAGAAAATGAAATAAGCTTAATTTTTTTTTTCAATTAGCTTGTTACATAGAAAAAGTGCGATTTTTTTCAAGTGATACGGAATGCGTTGCACCAATATTTTTATTTATTTATTATTATATAATTTAACATACATATATATTATATAGTATTTCATTTTATTATTGTATTAAATATTATTTTATCATCTTAAGTTCAAAAGTAGATGAATATGCTTTCCATATGCCCATTGTTTGGAAATTTTTTTATGTAAATAATAATGAAATAAATAAAAAATTTAGTAACATTTTTTCCATTCTTTTTTTTTAATAGTTATTTAGTTATGCGATATTAGACAAAAATAGAAAAATATTATAAATATTTTATATGTACATATGTTATGATTATATTTTATAATTTCTGCTTAAAACCGCTGAAGCGATGTTCGACGGAGCTCCTCCTCCAATATGTGATGTGTGACTTGATATTTTCCAACAAATGAAGGCATCTATAATTTATTCTAAGTCGCCTACGAACGGTTGATGGACTTTTATGAGGAGCTTTTATTTCAGGCGACAATTTGCAATTTGAACAATTAATTTAATTAATTAAAAAATTTCTATAACTTTTGTTCTTAATCTGCAGTGCTAACAACAATTTCACTAAAAGTGTAATAGGTGTTTGTAGTTCTGAAGTTTTCAAAATATTAATGTCGAAATTAATTGATCTTGGTATCATTCAGAAAGAATATGAGCCAAAAATATGGTAGTAGATCTAGTTGGATTTTTTTTAGTGCCAAACTGTCATTCCGGACACCATTAAATCCAGTTTTGAGGTATAAATTTATTGTTCCCGCTCTAAGAGTCGTTTCTAAATTCGCATCTTCTGGGTCATAACTAGCTTTCGAATAATAAGAAATTAATGTTCGTTTTTGCAGATTGTAGACAGATTTCCCCTAATTCAATCACTGTTTATTTTCATCTGTTATTTATTTTTTTGCTTATTCTTTGTTGCAACGCCCATTGTATTATTTCGCTATTAATTGTTGAAAATTGTGGATGAGCGCAATTGGTGTGTCAATCTCTCGCGTGCCATATACTTATGTACTTATATATGTACATACAAATATATGTATACATACATATGTACATATAAATACACAAAACTTAGTTGGTAGTAGTTGGACCAATTTTCATTTTGTCAAGGTGCACATTTTTCAAATAAATTGCAAAATTGTACTTCCATTTCATCGTACTTTGCGCAATGCACAAACAGTGAGAGAGAAATAGGAAGAAAAAAATTGCAAACAAAAAATTTAATATATACGAGATCCCCCATATGTAGTGGCATGTTTACATATTTACATGTATCGGAGTATTGTTGATACTCGTGAGTGCTGAATTGTTTATTGTTGATTTTGACAAATGCTTTCATTTGTTGCCAAGCTCCGAGAGTGGGAACGCATAGTGATGATAATTAGAAAAAATTTTGTGTTTATTGAGTTGGTAATTATAATTCACTAACGCCGTGAACATAATGAATTCACACAATTTTCATGGTAAATAGAGCGAAAGACAGGTTTATTTATTTGTTTCCCCTCCCCCAGTTTTCTCTGTCTACCTTGTAGCAAGGCGTCCATTGTAGATGAGCCAAAATATAATTGCACTGAGATTTTTACTTAAACAAACAGTTTCTGTTAATATATATATATATATAAGTATATATAAATATATATATATATATATATATATATATGTATATATATATTTTTTTTTTATTATTTATTTTATTCTTTATTACGTGAAAAATTTTACTTTTACTTACTCTGTTCGAGTTGTATTAAATATACAAATATGCAGGAGCTACAAACAGGGGCAAAGATGATATGAAACTGAACGATCAACGTCACTGAAGATGGCAGAACGCCGAAACCGGTTTGTCTCAAAACCAAATTTGACAAGGGACGGCGGGAACTCGTTCCAATATTCATCATATGAAACTCCTTATATCGTGAGAGCGTTCAAAAATCGGCATATTTGATAACATGTCCGAACAGTGGCACTGTGATAGAAAAATATGTATATTTTAGGACTTTTAAGAGGAATTTTTGGTATTTTATTAAGTATTTGAAGTCTTTAATTGCAATTTTACCCCGAATTTATATTGAAAAACAATCGAATATTTAATTCTATTAAGTTTGAACATTGAAACTAGAATAATTTGTTTATATTTCCTGCTGAAACAAATATTTTTTTTTTTTTTTAATTTAAAATAGTGGATTTTTTTATTTACATACTGGTACTGGTGTCTTTTGCCTATCAGCTGTTGAATGTTCCTCGATCTTACACTGCTGCCAACATTAGAATGTAAGATGGGGAAACGCTCTTAGCTGCATTATAAACAAATTTGAGTAAGTTTCTTATCTAGTCATCTTTGATAGGGGAGACAGACTACAAGTATTATCTGCAGGCTGATGGCTTTATTTGCATTAACTCGTGAATTATCCTCTTCTAAATGCAGATATGAGTACAATAAAATGCATTTGAGATGCATTTGAGAATTTCATTTTGGCAACAATGTTGCCACATTTGACAACTTTCTACAAATTGGGCTCGCCACCATCAAAAGAAGAGATACATAGTATGTACAAAAAACAGCCAAGAATTAACGACGACCTCGACGATCATATAAAGAATAGTGCATTATGTGCTAATGGAAAATAAATTATGCTTGCCAATTCCCACAGCTATCCTTCACTTATATCAGCTGGTGTCAGTAGCGGATCCAGAATTTCCAGAAGGGGGAGGAGGGAGAGAGAGGTCCTAAAATATATTCAATTTTTTTTTGGAGACATCAGACACGAATAAACTGCAAAAGTATATTCGAATTTAAGATTTACATTGCTTCCGAAAGGGGGGGGGGGGGGTCCGGACCCGAAAACCCCACCCGCCACTGGCTGGTGTAATAATACCAGCGTGAAATGTCGTGTTGAGAGTTATGCTTGCAAATGCATTAGTTATTGATATTGTTCAATCATTTTATGAGAAGTTAAGTTTTCTTTTAAACACGTAATTGAAGTTTGCCAATAAAGTAACTGTCAATCGTTTTTAATTTATATTTTGAGCTCAAACTTTTTGTCAAAACAACTGATAAGAAAATGCCGCATGTGTGCTGTCTGTCAGGGGTAAAAAGGTGAAAATCGAATTTGCATTTGTGCCATTTAATATAACTTAACTCGGCTGGTCCGTTTCTCCTATGTAATGATTGATCCCACCCAATTTAAGTTTTATCCATTTTTTTTTTTTGGTTTTGTTTTTTGAACCAATTACAAATATCAATTACTAAACAGTATTGCTCTATTAAGAAAATTCCATTAGATTTGAATTGTACATAGAAATTGAGCGCACGCAAATGTCTCTATAAAAGCATATGTCAAAACAACAGAAATAAAAACTTAACAATGAAATTAATGATTTGCTGCCATCGAGTTGAAATGTGTGTATATCATATTTGATATTAATTAAAGCGCGGGATGAATGTGATAGACATACATATGTATGTATATGTAAATACAAGTTTATATACACAAATTAATAATCATAATAATAAACAAAAATTACACGGAATGCTCAAACGACTCCAAAAATTCTAATTATATAAACAAATTGTATTTAGTTACAAATAGAAGCTGAATGTGTTCAGGGTTGTATTCTACAATTGAAACTAACAGAAACAAAAGTTAAATTAAAATTTAAAAAATTTCCAACAAAAAAATTTTATTTAAAAGAAAGTTATTAAATCTCAAAAAAAAAAAAAACAACGGTAATGCGCAATCCAGCAAAATTTAATTTTCGTCAACAAAAACAAGTGCAGCAGCCAACTAGTGAAACAGTCGTCACAATAAATACTCGTTTTCAACATATTAGCAACTTTGTTGCGCAACTCACACGCAACATTGAGATATTTTACACTGTACAAAACCAGCTACCATCTCCACGTGGTAGCAAGCAAGTGCAGTCGCTGTGTTGCTGATACTTAACGTTAGGTGCATAAACCGTGCGCATAAATCTCTTCATCTTCCGCCCGCATGTTACAACTTCATTTTTATTCCAATCATGCCGGTCGTCTGGAAATCGGTGGCGGTTCTAAGTCCACGGATCTATGGTGGGCTCAGCAATACTATCCACTCGAGAGTATAAAGGAGTTTGAAACGGTTTCCGAGAAATGGAAAAAGTGTTTGGGGCAATTACTCAAAACAGGTGGGATTGTCTGAATGTGTGTAGATGTAAGAAGAGAAGAAATAAAATAAAGTAATTAAATATTAAATTAAGTTTATAAAAATAAAGATAATTAAAAAAAGTAAAATGAAATTTAAGAAAAAGAAAAAGAAATGAAAAATAATTAACTTGATTTAAAATTAATATAAAAAATTATAAATTATACATAATTATAATTATAATTATAATTATTATTGAAATTAAAATTAAAATTCAAACTAAAATTTAAAATTAAAATTAAAATTAAATTTAAAATTAAAATTAAATTTTAATTAAAATTCAAATTCAAATTCAAATTCAAATTTAAATTAAAATTGAAAAAAATTAAAATTAAAATTAAAATTTAAATTAAAAAAAAATTAAAATTATAATTAAAATTAAAACTAAAATTAAAATTAAAATTAAAATAGAATTTAAAATTAAAATTAAAATTAAAAGTAAACGTAACAGTAAAATCAAAATTTAAATTTTAATTAAAATTAAAATTAAAACTACAACTAAAACTAAAATTTAAATTTAAATTTAAATTTAAATTAAATTAAATTATAATTATAATTAAAATTATATTTAAAAATTAAATTAAAATTAAAATTAGAATTAAAATTTAAATTAAAATTAAAATTAAAATTAAAATTAAAATTAAAATTAAAATTAAATTGAAATTTAAATTTAAATTTGAAATTAAGTTGAATGTAAACTTTAAATTAAAATTTTATTAAATTTGAATTCAAATTCAAATTGAAATTTAAATTGAAATTGAAATTGAAATTAATTTGAAAATAAAATTAAAATGAAATGTTAATAATAAACTAAATAATATAATATAAATGAATTGAAAAAATTAAAATTAAATTAATTAAAGAAAGTAATGTAAAACAAAATCAAGTTAAATTTAAAAACTTAAATTACATAATATAAATAAAACAAAAAGGAATATATTAAAAAAAATCAATAAACAAAGAATTAATAAAAATTAAACAAAAATCGAAAATAGCACAAAGAATTTCATCAAATAAAGAGGCACACAAAAAAGAAATAGAAAAAATACAAACGCATTCTACAAATTGTATAAAAACTAGGCCGCGTTAATCAGGAATCACTGTGATAAGCTACCATTAAAAAAATTCGTAGCTTACAAAGTTGAAGAAAAATCTCTAAATAGACTTTAATGTGATGATAATTTCCATGTCAAGAATATTTCAATTTTCTCTTTTCGTAAACCTTATTTTTAATGGTTGGTTGATTAAGGGCCGCACGCAAGCAGCTGCACCTAAACCATTTAATAGGCCCACTGTGCTCCCCAGCGAATATCAACTATGTTTTTGTGAAGATTTTGCACATTTCATTTGTAGTACTCGTTCATAGCTTTTATCTGAACACCACAAAATGAAATAGGATACATACTTTAAAAGAGGGTCTTACATCCTAGCCTAATTTGTATGATTTTTCATTGGAGTACATACGTATCTTATATGGCGGGTGCCAAATCCTACACACAACCGCAGGAAATTCTCCTTCTCACTTTCGCTCGCCTTCAAACGGATATGTAAAATAATTGTTTGTGGTCACTCCCTGATGAATGGCAGTCAAAAACTTTCCACTCCTGTGTGGACTTTTACGAATTTTAACGAGTCAATGTCGCTGACAAGTAACTGCTGCCAAAATTTTAAAATTAATTAATTTTATTTTTATATAATTTAGATTAGAAGTATGAAATCATCATTTCTAAATTCCAATATGTTGCAAATAAGTTAAATTATAACATATTGATTATTTAATTTTTGTTATATTTAGAAATACTCATATCTTATGCATCTCTCTGTTCTCTTACTTTTACAGAAGAAGACGACTCACAAATTTTCGTGAAATTCTTCCGGTTCCATAAGTGCTACGATCTAATACCAACCTCTGCAAAATTGGTGGTATTCGATACACAATTGTTAGTGAAGAAAGCTTTCTATGCGCTTGTCTATAACGGTGTGCGTGCAGCACCACTTTGGGATTCACAAAAACAACAATTCGTGGGCATGTTAACTATAACTGATTTTATAAAAATTCTACAAATGTATTATAAATCACCAAATGCATCGATGGAACAATTGGAGGAGCACAAGTTGGACACATGGCGAAGTAAGTTGATACATACATAACATACATACATACATAGAAATCAATGTACTAGTATTTCAGTTTGCCGATTCCTATAAACCTACATTTTTCTTTATTAACTCTTCTACTTATAAGGTGTGCTGCACAATCAGGTTATGCCATTGGTTAGTATCTGTCCGGATGCTTCACTCTATGATGCCATTAAAATTCTCATACACAATCGTATTCATCGATTACCAGTCATTGATCCAGCGACGGGCAATGTTTTGTATATATTAACACATAAACGCATACTGAGGTTCCTTTTCTTATATGTAAGTACTATACTCATATATATATACATATGTATGTATGTACATACAGTGGCTCACAGCTGATTTCATGCAAGTTTAATTATAATTGAAATGCTATATATTGACAACAAAACCATATATCGAAATATTTCAAACTTCCAATTGGTGATATGAATGTTTAGTTTATGAAGGATACTCCATTTATTATTTTTGAGTTATTAATTAACAAATTATAAACAAAAAACTAGAAAAATTAAAAAAGAAATTATCGCAGCTTATTTCAAGCAGTGTACTAATTAAACCCAGTTTAATTTTTAGTGTGATATCCGTAAGCTTTTAATACAGCTTTTAGTCTAACTGGCATGCAATCAACTAATTTTACTTATGCGATGTTTACGGATGTTAGTTTCATATAAAAAGCATAAATTCTCGATTGCGTTCATGTCGGGTGACTGAGCCGGTGGATTCCATATTAGCCACTACACTGCACTATTGTCGATTTGTGTTTAGGGTCCTTGTCTTGAAAATACCAGAAATTTTGGCGTTTCCCAAGTTTCACGGCACTTTGGTGTAAATTTTCTTTCAATATATTAAGGCACAACGTTTTGTCCATATTACCTTCAAAAAAGACTAAATTTCCAACGCCGGCTGCAAACATACATGTCCATACCATCACACTGCCCCCACCATTTTTAATAGTTGGCATGATGTTATATCTCTGAAGCTAAGTATTGGGTTTCCGCCATACGTAAGCCATTCCATCTGAGCCAAAAAGGTTGAACTTCGATTCGTCAGTAAAACAATGTGTTCCAGAAAATCAAAATCCTTGGTTTTCAGCTCCCTGGCAAAAGCAACTCGGCTTAATTTTTTTTTTTTTTTTTTTTTGCTAATGATAATCTCTACGGCATAATCGGCCATTGAAGTCGTGCGCACGTAAATATTATAACGTACCTAGTTCCTCCTGAACCTCTGTGGCTAATTTTGAAACTGATAGTCTGGGATTTTCTTTGATTTTTCGTACAATTAAACGTTCGTCACGTTTCTTGACATTTTTATTTGGTGCATTTCGGTCTTTATCTTGTATACGATTTTCATGTACGAAATGCTCAATTATATATTTGCACTTTCGCTGCGATTTTCCGTTTTTAAAATGGTTTATGACCAGTTCTCACTGTTCGATCGTTGTACGGCGGCTCATTTAACTGAAATTAGTAAGCTTATAACTTGAAACTCGAAAACGCACTAAAACTGCCTTCAAACTATTGCTGAATGTCAGTTGCAAGAATTAAAAAAAAACCTACTACCGTCACAAACGCAACTGGCTTTCGCTACAACATAGGCAAGTCGATATAGGCTAGAAAAAAGCTGCGCGCGAAATTTTTGGGACGCAGCTGCATTTCATGCCTTTGTAGATGTAAAGCTGTACTAATACGAATTTGTCTTTTCTTGTTTTATTAGTAAGGCATTGCGGAATATATGTGCATCAACTTTTTTTTAAATGTCATTATTTTCCATTTTATGGCAATATAAACTAATAAGTTTAACCTGCATGAAATAAGCTGTGAGCCACTGTATATGTACATAGTAAATGGTGGTAAGAATAATATTGTGATTGAATGGGATTAAGTACATTAATATATAATTTGCTAATTGAAAATTGGAATAAAATAAAAAAAACTCGAAAGAAGAAGTGTGTAATGCTGCCATACAACAATACAATTTTCCAAACAAATTTTTCCGAATTATTGTAGTATTTCTACTTTGACATTTTATCATTCCTGCTTTCAGATTAACGAATTACCAAAGCCCTCGTATATGCAAAAGACCTTGCGTGATTTAAGGATCGGCACATACGACAACATTGAGACTGCAGATGAGAACACAAGCATTATTATGGCGTTGAAGAAATTTGTAGAGCGACGAGTATCCGCGTTGCCGTTAGTAGATTCTGAAGGACGTCTTGTTGATATTTACGCCAAATTTGATGTAATTGTAAGTATTAATGAATATAAGTACAACAGAAAGACTTTAGATTGCATAAAATATAATTTTTTGTGACGACAAGGCATAATAGTAGCAATGATATATCAATTTAGAGTAGTTGTAAAGCAATAATTTGATGCAACGATGTCAGCTATTATGAATTAAGTGCATAGTTCGCTCAGTTTAATGACACGCTATAGCTGGTATTATTTATTGAAATTGATCAACTGAAGTAGCAAAAATCCACGGTCGCCTTGAATTTCTTTAAGCTAATTTCAACCAATTTGAGATTTAGATAATCGCCAGGTCTAGCCGGTTTTGAAAAAGTATTAACACAATATCAAAATACACCTTAATATCAAATTGATTAATCTCCACATCCCGATCATATCCATACCCTGGCGGGTTAGTGGTTCAAGAATTTACCCACGACATGCCTGTCGTAAGAGGCAACAAAAATTTAATAGTTCACACGACAGTCAGATCTTTACACCAGAACGAACCGAATATTCATCCGCACAAGGACTGTTCGGTATTCAAAAACCATTAGGAATGTCTAATTGAATTTTAAGAAGAAGAAGTGATTTCATACCGTAATGCACTTGTATAGGTTGAAAAATAGAACTTTTTCTTTCTGACCATGTCACGCTTATTTAGCACAGTCCGTTAACCAGTCTGCTACAGTGGCTGCCAAGTTTCTTAGTCGGTACATTTAAATGTGAAAAATAATTTAGAATCTCAGAATGGTAGTGTCGATATCCGCCCAGATATACTATACATTCTAACAAATGTTAAAATGACAAATTTGAAAATTTAATTTCAAGAGCAGTAGCATTAAAGATTTCATGAAATTGAATTCCACTTACTGGGAAATTAGTCTGAAAGATCTTTTTGTGAAGTTCAATTTCTCTGACAATACTCAAATCATTTGGCAGAACTTTCAAGAGAAACGAAAATTGTTAGATCAGCATCAGCAATTGGAAATTTAATTTCAGAGATCAAATTGAAGATGAACGAGTGAGTGCAGTCGTCACACGTAGCAATTTTCATTTCTTCAACGACATAAAATTTAATTGCAAAAGTTAGTTTCAGTGCGGTCGCACGACGAAATTGAAATTTTTGACAGCATAATGCGCAAACGAAGGAAAAATTGTGCGAAAACTGCTAAGGCTGACGCCTATTTAAATATTAATAAATTTAAGGCAAATTATTTTGATTATACTTACAAGCATTTATTTCGTATCCTGTATTTCAGAATTTGGCCGCAGAGAAGACCTACAACGATTTAGATGTCTCGCTACGCAAAGCAAATGAACACCGCAACGAATGGTTCGAAGGTGTACACAATTGTCGTTTAGATGAAACTCTCTACACAATTATGGAACGTATTGTGCGCGCCGAAGTGCATCGTCTCGTCGTCGTTGATGAGAATCAGAAAGTGATTGGTATTATTTCACTATCCGATATACTGTTGTACCTGGTTTTACGCCCAAGTGGCGAAGGTTTAGGCAACGCTGACAATTCACTACGAGCCTCAGATCCCATACTAAAGCGTAAGTCGTCCGATGATGAAGATGCTGATACGAAATCATCGGGTAGCCGTAGTATTATTGAAGATATACCCGAAGAAGAACCCACAGTGGTGACAACAACAACGGTGTCACCAACGCGTGAGGAATCAGCTGTTACTGTGACAAATACTGACAAATTTAAACGTGAGTCAGCTGAGGAAATTGATGCCTCCACACTAAAGCAGAATGGTGATAGTAATGCCGCCGAAGTGTCCTTTGCCGCCGAGGCGGAAGAAGATCCTGTCGAGGATGCCGAGCCGATAAGTGATAATGATGATGATGTCGTGACAGGCCAATATGTGGGTCTAAAGAAAACTCTTGGAGCGACAACGGGCGATGATACAGAATTGGAAACCGCCGCGTCGGCAGCATCAGCGTTGGGTGGTATGCCAACAAGGACGGCACATGAAATGGCACTTGTTAGTGAATAAATTTACAGTATATATATTTCAACCTACAAACATATATATATATATATACATAAATACATATATTTTGCGTTTTTTAGTCAGCAAATAACGAAGAAACGAAGATTTGATAACTCTGATTGTTGCTACTATAAATGCTTCGACGCCTTAAACAAACAAGAAACTAAAAATGTAAGCGAATTCAAATTCGATTCGAGTGTTCAAATTTATATGTAAATAAATTTTGTGCAAAAATTGCAATACAGCGACGCTGAAGTCGCAAGAGCTCATGCGAGTAATGGTTGGAATTTTGCAAGCACTCAAAGATGCGTTTTGAGGCATTGGCAAACACATCTACACAGACTTTTGTAAGGAGTAAAAGCAAATGCAGTTATCAAGCTTTTGATTTTAAAAGGGCTTTACAACGTCTTATATTTTAATAAAAGATACGTTTTTTTTTAAATAATTTAAGTAGAAATTATTGGAAAATAGCAAAGCAACAAAAAAATAATATAAAAAAATGCTTGTAAAATAAAGTCAAATAAAGAACACATGTCTAAGTTCTAGGAAAAAAAGAATGAAATCATGCTATAAACTAATAATAACTAAATTGGGCAAGAAAGCTGAATAGAAGAAACTGATCATAAGGATAAATATAAATCTGTAAAATTTGTAACTAACAATCTTCCCATATTATAAACATCTACATATAGAATTCATAATACATAAATATACACGCTTTTGTGGCAAAGTAAAAACATAAAAATAATTATTTGCTTTATGTAAAGTTATAATTGAAAAGGAATTAGCTTAAACCACACGAATAAAATCGCAAAAAGCTAATAAACACAAATAATTATAAAGAAATGACGAAAAAAAATCTTTTAATTGCAAACAAATACGGAAACAAAGAGACCATACCAATTAAAGCAGTAGCTTTTCCATCATACAAACAAACAAAGTATAATTTTAGGGGTGGGAATATTACGTAAATCGAGTAAACATTGTGCAGAACATGATCTGTACGTACATACATGCATACATATGTATGTATGTGTATGTTTTTATTACAAAAGAAAACAAAAAACAAACAAAAAAACAAAAAATAAAGGGAAATATAAATGTATAAAAACAAAATAACTGGATGGTTCTTTTTATATATAATATTACTATTAAACTATTATTTAAATTATTATTATTATTACATATAACGTACTTCTAATTCGACTATGATTACTCTCATTATTATAATATTGATAACTATTAACTAATATTATTATGATTACCGCTGTAATAGTAAATGAAAAAGAAGTTTTAAAACATTGAATTAATGCTGTATTTAAGCAAATACTATTAATAATAATAATAATAATAATAATAATAATAATGATACAAACACATACAAACAAACTTGTTTTTAGAAAGCAAAACAAAACAAAATTATATTGAAAATTGGAAGAAATGTAGTACACACCCAGTTGTGCATAGAACCAAAAACGAAAAGAAACAAATAAATGCCTTTATTTTCTTTGCAAACACTTATGCAGTTAATGCTCCTGTCATTGTCATTGAATTATACACGCTCGTATCTACAGGAGCAAGGATCCAACCTTTGAGTTGGTGGAACTCGCGTACTTAATAATTTTCTGTTGTTGTTGTTGTTTTTGTAGTGGCTGGTCAACCCCGCCTAGGGTCAGGAAGATCTAGCCTTAGTCATCGAGATCATCTAACGGGAAGCCCAGGAAACATGCTATTTCGATGAGTTCGAACTCGAGGGAGAGGGGTGTTAGATGAGTCGGATGGAGTGGACATGCAAAGAGGTGGTTAGAATCGTGCGGGGATTCATTGCAAGCTGGATATGTGTTGAGTATGTCACGGTCGAGTGTGGATAAGTTGGAGTTGCACTCGCTAAAATATCCAGACCCTAATTATGCCAGGGTTACGCGGGTCTTTCGAGGCAGTTCGAGCTCTTGTTCCGCGATGGGTGGCGATTGAATACCGAGAACACCATTCACAGGAAGATAGTTCACCAAGGGTTTAACGGACTCTCGGTGGATTGTGTTTAAAGCCTGTTGGTACGCCGTCCGGTCAAGCGGTTCTTGTCTGTATTGCTGTACGGAGTCGCGGTAGTCAAGTACTTCCTTCATGATGTGTCTAGGTGGTAGTTCAGCTTCTAGTAGATATCTGTTGGGGTGATCCCTATGGTAGCATCCCAGCAGAAGCAATATCTGAACACAGCATAAAATTATGCTCCTTAACTCGAGCATGGGTGTTTCACTGTGTAAGTGATTCTCCGGCACCATCAAGAGATTTCCTGTCACGGTCAGAAGGGCGGTGTTCTGACATGCTTGTAGCTTCTTCAACTGCATCTCGCTAGTTACCGGCGTTCAAATCGGAGCTGCATAGTTTACGACCCGCCGGTCAATTGCCTTGTATGTCGCCAACAACGTTTCTTTGTCTTTACCCTCAGTGCGACCGGCTAGTGATTTAAGGATTTTTTTGCGGCTCTGTACTTTAGTGGCGATTGCAGTCGTATGCGGAGTGAAGGAGTACAGGATGTCAAATGTGACTCCCAGTAACTGGGTTATATATGAGTTCTTGGCGGTACCCCTTCGTCCAGCTGGCGAAAAGGGTGGCAGAGGATTTCGCTGGTTGTAGTTGTACATGTCGAGCAGTGAAGAAGTGGGAAAGGTCGCCAAAGGATATCAATATCCTTGACAGATGAGATCAAGGAATGCCATCCGGTAGTGGACGTTGCCTCGAAATATAAAAATTAAACAGCATCGGAGAGAGTACACCACCCTGCGGAATCCCTTGTTTATTTTTTCGTAGCTTAGCTTGGCACATATGGTGTGTGAGAGACGGGGGTAGAAAGCTCTCAATTGTCTTCGCTACTGGGGAAAGCAGAGCTATCGGCCGATAGGACTCTGCTTCATTCGCAGTTTTACCCGGCTTTACTATCGGGACCATTCTACCCAGTTTCCACATGTCGGGTATAATTAGAGTGGTAAAAGCCAAATTGAGAACCTTGGTGAGGTAGTCTGCTCCCGCTGGACCCAAATGTTTTAGCATCAGCATGCTTATTCCGTCGGGGCCAATGGACTTGGAGGCTTTCGCCTTCCCGATAATCCCCTGAACCACTTCCCTAGAGAAACCAAACGTCACTCTGGTGTTTGGCAGTTTGAGCAGACTTGTCTTTTCGTTCTGTCAACCGAAGGGTGCAATGTAAATAGCCGGCTAAAATAGCTCGCGCACCTCTTCGTGTCAGACGAGGTGTGATCACCGAATGAAATTTCCACCCGATCATCACGTCTCGTCGGGTTAGACAGTGATTTGACTGTAGCCCTGTGCCTACCTTTTGCCGAATCTCTGTATTGAGCTCCCTAATGCGGGTATCTCCGAGATCGGCTAGGCGTAGCGTGAGGAAATTTGGGTGGATTTCCGCAATTCGGCCAGCTGGGATGAAGCGGACGGCAGCAGACACGATGTGTTGGAAAGCTTTCACCGGGGGTGACGTTGGTGAGAGTGGAGAGAGCCCTGAAGGCGTTCTCGGTAAATTTTTAAAGTTAACAATCGAAGTGATTATGAGAATGTGGTTCGATGCGAGCGGCATCATAGGTCACCAATATGTTCTGTTTAACAGACTAGCGCTAGCTATTGTGCTGTCAGGTGAGCTATGACAGTTGCCCACAATCCTGGTAGAGAAATTTAAAGTCGGCAAAAACCAAACGGTTTCCGCCTCTCAGTAACGCATCTATATATATCAGGACGAGAAAAATTAAACTACTTTGGAGCGCCGATAAGAGACAGCGATGGTTGGCATAAGATAATTTTAGAGATGGGGCCAAATATAAGCGCTGCTAAAACCAGGAATCGAAAAAATCAATGAAAAAAATCAAAGACGTCCACTTATCGTATAAATGTTTTCTGTATACGTGGAGGTATGCTTCAAGTTGTCCTTTACGATTCTACAGTGATATCGAAAAATGTTATTAAAATCTATAAAAATCAAAATTAATATTTAATTCAAATTTTTACCTTATTGCCCAGAAAATAATTATTAACAAATGAGTTAAATTTCGACGTCATAATTTTTATTGCTAAGTATCAATTAATGATCTTATTTTCATATTTTCATAAATTCAAAGAAATTTCCGATGGAAATATTCAAGCATATGTTTTTTTAATTTGATAGCTATTTGAAGTTCATACAGTAGTTAGTTTAGAACAGGAAGATTTTACCGTCTGTCATTTATTAGAAAGGCGCTATAACGTTTTGAGTGATTCGTTGTGATAAAAAAAAAATTAAGCTCAAGAAATAATTCTTATTTCGGAAGAAAATTTTGAAACTCAAAGGGCAATGAATATTTTTGATGATAAAAAATAAAACTCAAAAGAAAATCATAATTTTTGATCAAAAAAATAAAATAAAAACTCGAAGATAATCGTTACTTTTGTGGAGAAATATAAAAAATCGAAGAGTAAGAATTATAACTGATTAAAAAAATATAAAATAATTTCAATTATTTCCTTTTGAGTGATACGATAATAATGAAATATAAATAATTATTAATGATCGAAAGTTATTAAATCACTTCATAATTATTATAAACGATTTTTTGTTGTTGATAAAACTCATAATGATTACCATCTCTGGTTAAGACAGTTATCTTGCCATTTACTAGAAGAAAGAAATTTAGTATGAAATATGTATGAATAGACAATACCGTAATAGAAACCAGTTTTGAAACGAAAATTTATTGATAATAATCGATATACCATGACAGTGAAAACAATCATTATATATGGAGCAATAGCCTGATCACTAAGAGTTAAACTAAACTTAGCTAAATCCGCGCTAAATTTTCAAAACTGAAATTCATCTTCCAGCAATTTTCATGCTATTGAAATTCAATTTCGAATTGTGCAATTTTTTTTTGCCTTGCAGCAACCCCTACCAAATTAATTTTCTCGTTGTCGCCCTGTGTAGCACATGTTTTCTTATTCGAATTAGCAAATCAAAACAATCCCACCGGGTTTCCACAATAAAAGAATATAGCTCTTTAAGCAAAAACACAATTGTTTAAAAGTGGAGGCGATGTACTCTTTTGACATTAAAGAAATTCCAGGCAAAGTGTGTACAATTTTCATACCACATTTTATTGTTATGAAGTAATCTGGTTTTCTTCACAGGGTCGTGCCATGATCGCAACAAAACCTTTTGCTGTTGGAGAGATCATTTTTGAAGAGGAGCCCTTCGTATCGCGTCAATTTTCTTGGAACGCTGCCTATGGTTATGCAGCATGTGATCATTGCATGCGTCCGTTGGAAACAGTTTTGGAGAATGTGCGTCGCCTAGCAAATAACAATGCGTTGGTAGTACCTCTACCGGAATATGACCCAACCACACCTTGGCTCGAACAATTTACACAATGCCCGAGCTGTAAAGTGCGATACTGTTCTGAAGATTGTCGTATGGAATCATTAAAAAAGTATCATCGTGTTGCTTGCATGGGTAATTTTCATACAGATGATACACATCCCATTAATGCATTAAATGAAACGTGGAAGTAGGTGAAACTATAAAAGGCCTGTTGTGTATATATATAAATCTCTAAAATAGCAATATGTCTGTGCTTTCAGAAAAATGCATTACCCGCCGGAAACCGGTACAATTATGCTCATTGTTCGCTTAATGGCCATGTATAAACAAAGCAATAACAAACAACAGTTTCTGGAGTCACTTCAATCTTTTCAATCCTTGATTGTAAATACCAAAGAAAAAATTTATCATAAAATGTTGGGAGAAAATTTCGAACAGCAAATAGAACAACTCTTCGTGGCTTTTTGTAGAGCATTTGCAGATGAAGAATTAGCGGCTGTAAGTTTTTTTTATTTTTCAAATATTACTGTTAATAGTCTAAAAGCCGTTACATCTAGTTCACTATACCAGAAGCATTTAAGTCATTGATGGGTATGATTGGTACAAATAGTCAGGGCATTGCAACGAGTCCCTTAGCAGAATGGGTTAAGAAAGTGAGTGATTTGCCACTACCAGACGGCGACAAAGCAAAACTAGATGAATACATCGATGACATTTACAATAAAGTCGGGGAATGTAAGTATTGAAAATAGATGTCAAGAAAAGAAAAATTTTTTTTATTATATATAAATTTGCTGTAGTCGCTGGCGAATTTCTTAACACGGAGGGTGCTGGGCTCTACTTATTGCAAAGTAAAATCAACCACAGTTGTGTACCTAATGCGCAATCCACATTCCCCTACTCAAACGACATCGTAGTTCTTAAGGCTGTGGCTCCAATAGAAGTGGGTGAAGAAATTTGCATATCCTACTTGGACGAGTGCCAATTGGAACGTAGTAGGCATTCTAGACAAAAAGTGATTGCATTTAAAATATAAAAAGTTTCAAACAATTAAAATCTTCAATTTTTATTTGTAGATTCTTAAAGAAAACTACATTTTTCTATGTCAGTGCCTTAAATGCCAATTACAAATTACCGACCCTGACGAAACCAGCGAAGATGAAGACGACGATGATGAAATGGATATGGACGACGATGATGCAAATATGTCAGATTAATCATTTGTACAATTCTTAATACCTTCATACATTTCCTATGTACATATATACATAGGTATTAATGTAACAATAAAACTGTTCATTTTTACATTTTGTTCAAAATTTACTAAATGACTACTAGATACAAGTTAAATATCTTTACACTGGAAGAAAATATTTGCTAAGCACTGGTTACGGGTGTTAAATTTATAAGGTTATTACTGCTTTCAGCCAGCTCTGCTATTGAGACACGGCCTCGTTGTCTAATGAATTTTGCTACTTCCATTAATTCTTCTTCGGATACATAAATAAATTTGCCACGATCATCGATTACGCCTGTTATTGTGCCGTTTGCTTGTAAATCTTGTATGCGATCAATAACTTGTTGTGTTTTCAGTTTAAATTCCATTGCTAGGTCCTCCAACACAAGTACTTTGTTGTCTTTGATGTATTGTATAAAATCTTGCAATAGTTGCTCTTTTTCCGCATCTTCAGTTTCTTCAAAACCTTCCTCTTCAATTTGGAAGGCTTCTTTTAATTTCAAATACTCTTCATGCTCTTTACGCTCACGTTCTTCCCGCGCCAAGCGTTCAGCTTCTGCGACCTTGCGCTCCGCTTCCTCTTCACGTTCTTGTTGCTGTTTTCGTTCAGCTTCCAGCTTAGCTTCCTTTACCTTGCGCTCCTCACGCAGTTTCAGCTCCTGTTCGCGAAGTGATCTTTTCTGTTCTTTAGCTTCCATTTTAGCGCGTTTCTTGGCACCCATTTTCTCATCCAATACTGCTCCAGATGGAGTTTCTTCGCCTTCCACATCTTCATCATTTGCTTCCATGGCATTGTCTAAAGCAACTGCTTGATCTGCTGCTGCTGCTGCAGCGGCATTTTGGCGAAGGCGGTTTCGCTGATTTCGCGCAATCTGCGCACGTCTTGGCACTCCCTCTTGCGCCCGAACTGGGACTCCTCTTGGCACTGGCCTGTCTACTTTATCTGCAAAAAAATTATATTTTAAACAGCTTATGAAAAAAAAATTATTTTGGTCCGCAATTTACCAGGTGTTGAACACTTTCTTTGGAAAATTAATAGTACTATTATTATGGTCAACAATGCAGCTGCAATTCCAATCAATAAGTTTAAATCCATTATAGATTTCTAATTTTGTAAATTGTTTGCAATAAATTTTGCCTACACAGTAATTGTAAAATTTGTTATTGTTATTCGCTCTTGATACGAAAATTAAACGTCAACACGTCAACACAAAGAACGTGATTAGTTTACGTTCTGTGCGATAACAAAAAAACGAAATTGTTATTAAGGCAAATGGACTTCATAATTGCCAAGCGTCCACCTTGTTATTTCAACATTTTGATATGATTACCAAATTTCTCTGGCAGAACAGTTTTATATCATCTTAGAAAACAACAATAAAATATAAAGACATATTTACGTTTTATAATAAATTACTTACGCAGCGCGTATATGTCCTAAAGCTTCTGTAAAAAATAAAAAATAAATTGACATCTGACCACCCTATTCACCAACTTGATTATGAAAACGAACGGAGCTAATTGAAAAAAGCAAATAATTTACTGTCAGATTTTTCTACGATTGGCATACGTGTCGGAGTTTAATAAACGAATTTGGAAAATATCCAATTATTACATATTAAGTTGAGTTTTATAAAGAATAAATCATGACTAGAAGTTTAATTACTGCAGTGGTGCTACTTTGTGCGCTACACACCACATTTGGCCTTTATTTCCACATTTCCGAAACAGAACGAAAATGCTTTATAGAGGAGGTGCCTGACGAAACAACAGTCATTGGTGAGAACTCCTAACATCTGTTTTTGCAAATTGGTTGGAGTTCAGATGATCTCTTATTTATTTACTTCCAACAGTTAACTACAAGGTGGAATTGTACGATCCTCGTTCTAATGGTTTTATGCCCTCATCACCCGGTGTTGGCATGCATGTGGAAGTTCGTGACAGTGATGACAAAGTTATACTATCTCGCGTATACAGCTCTGAAGGTCGCATTTCCTTTACATCACACATACCTGGCGAACATGTAATTTGCATGTATTCAAACAGCACAGCTTGGTTTAGTGGCGCACAATTGCGTGTACATCTAGATATACAAGTGGGAGAGCATGCCATCGATTACGCGAATGTGGCACAAAAAGAGAAATTAACTGAATTACAGCTTCGCATACGCCAATTACTCGATCAAGTCGATCAAATTACTAAGGAACAGAACTACCAACGCTATCGGGAGGAACGTTTCCGTCACACAAGCGAAAGTACCAACTCGCGTGTTTTGTGGTGGTCGTTGGCGCAAACCTTTGTGCTGGTCTGTATGGGCTTTTGGCAAATGAGACACTTAAAGAGCTTCTTTGAAGCGAAAAAATTAGTGTAAAAGTATGCAACGACTGTAGGTAGATAGATGGATGCACTTGTTCAATTTTGAATAAATATTTCATTTAACGGAACCTTCATATTAATTTAAAGTAACATTTTGTTATTTTTTTCCATCTGTCTACGCAAGTAGAAAATATACTATAGTCGACTTAAACCAAATTCACCAATTTCATTGTCCTCTCTCAAATGCTTATAAATTCAATATTTTATCAAAGCAAACGATATTGTCCAAATATACCCCAAATTGTTTCAAATTAAATTTCTTCATTACGTTGAAAATTAATCAAAATAATTAAACAAATAATGAATGCTATTTACTTCTGTCTCATAATTTTTAGTCGTAGAAATAAAATTATAAATATTGTAAACTATGGTGATGTAACATTTTATTGTAAGTGTATTTGAAACGCTCTTATGAGTAATAGACTCGGACTATGGGCACAGCATCAGTAGTAAGTGAAACAGTGCACCGATTACATGGGAAAAAAAGAAATTATTATCTCCAGACCTCGTGACTTGTTATCATTAAACTTACCTACATACATATAAAATATATGTATGTAGGCAAGTTTATGTGTTAATTGTTTTTGTTTTAAAATGAAAGAACACTGCAATGCTCTGTTAATGTAAATGGCACAAGTAAATAAATAAATATTTGATGTCTGTCATAACGACCTTTTAAGCCCACCTTCGAAAAAATAAGAAATATTTTGAGCTGAAGAAAATAGTACAAAAAAATCTTTAAGTCATTACCCTTCTTATCGGTTTGTATATGTAAGCAAAAAAATGCAGTGTAGTTTCTTATGTTTGTATCTTTGTAGCTTTAGGATTTTCGTTTTTCATTTTTTAATCTTATTAGGTGACTATAAGGAGACATGCAAAGATATTACTCTCAGCTAAACTGATATAATATTTGTATGGCAGATAAAAGTGCATATGTGTGTATATATGAAAATTTATTTTGGATTTGTCTGCTTGTTTAGCACAAAGATGAACTACAAATAAAACTATTGATAATAATAATAAAATATAATCGGTCTGCTACACTTGAGTAAGGAGATAAGGTAATAACAAAGCCTGCTACATATTTTAACCGTTAAAAATGTGAATCTGTAGACAAAAACGCAAAATTTTACTAGATTTTCAGACTCACACATACATATATGTATGCATGCGTATATTGTGGAAAAGATTTACAAGTAAAATGTAATGAAAATGAATGCTCCAACCTACCGATAATATAGCCACAGTATGCCGACAACTCGGCTCAAACGCTACCGAAGCAAATCATTATGGTGAGCCATCACTATCTGCTGGCGGAGCAACAGTTAAGAGTCAGTCAGTGTTTAAACGCGTTCGTGGGCGGTTGTAAACGGTTCTTGCAGTTGAATTAAATTTAAAAAAATTGCGAAAAAAGCGGCAACTAGTAACTTGTTTGTGTATTTCGAAGTGGAAAGTGAAAAAAAAAACAATTATTTTAAAGAAGTTAAAATTACCTCTTAATTGTGCTTAACTTTAAATTTAACTCAATTATGTACATATGTAACAACATTTGTGTATTTGGTTGCCACAAAATAATGCTTTTAAAAGAAAAATTATGAAAATCTACAGATTATAAAAATATGCCAGACATTTTTATTGATATTAAAAATATTATGTGCATAATTTAGTTCAAATCAATAAAAATCATTGCTTTATTTAATTGAACTACACCGTAACCACAACCGCCCACCACAACAACCAGTATTGGTGAGCAACAACAATAATAATTAACGCTACATTTAAAGGCCAAACATTCAACAAATCACCTTAGTCAGTATATCGCTTGGCGCGCAATACCGCGTATATAAAGCTTGCTTGATATTATAGATAAACGAAAGTACTTTTTTTTTACTGAACTATTAGTTTATTATATTTATGCTAGACTTGCAATATGCACACAATAATTACCAAAAGAAAATAATGCAGAACTTAGAAACGGAACCTTTTTGATATACCTCAGGGAAAAAGTATATGTACATGGAAGTAATTTGAAATAAAACAGCAGGAAACACCTTTTTACTATATAATTTCATCTCATTTTATAGTTATTATTAGTATCAACAAAACCAAAAGCAATCCATTTTCGATGTTTTTTAAATAATATGAAAAATCCTAACATTTGCACTTCTTAGACTTAGCTTAAGCTTAAATTTTTTTTCGACTTTTTTTATAATTAATATGATTTTCTGTTTGTTTTTTTTTAATTGTATTAATTCTATTTGGCATGGAATTCACCAACTGGTGTTAATTTCATCGCATGCCACCAATAACGAGACATCCTTGAGTTGTTTAATGATCTCAAACTATCTCCCATTTATATAAATTCTGTTCGAAAGTATCCGCTACAAATTTTCAATAGGGTTAAGAGCTGGGCTCATTGCTGGCCACTCCAGAGGTATGTTTCTTAATGAAAGGATGTCTTGAGTGCGTGCGCAGTATGGTTTGGTGCATTGTCTTGTTGGAAAGTCATCACCGTAAAGATTACCAACAAACTCGATCAGTTCTTCATCTAATAGCTTAATATATGTATATTTCTGCATTCGTCCTGGTGAGTATAAAACACAACGGAGACTTTCCATTATATCCGAAGGCTCCCCGAATCATCAGTGAACCTACACTATGATTACGCTTATAGCGAGTTTGGCGTGAGTGCTGTATATCACGCCAGTACTTATAGCAGCCATCAGGATCGTCCATCTTGTACTCATCTAGCCAAAATCTTAGTTTTTCAGCAAAGGCCAGATGTGCCCGCTTGGGTAAAGGCTCCCGAGACTCATATCTTACCAATTTTTTTGCTTCAAGATTTGGTGGACTCTTCTTCTTTATACGATTAGATTTGAATGTGCCTTGATTTTCAAGCAAGACATGCTTTCCCGCGTTGCTAGCCGCCGAATTTCATGCCCACAACTGTCATCGATTTTAGTCAGTCTTCCACTTCGCTTAATTGTCCCATACATTTCGGAAGCTTTAAAAAATTGTGTAAATAGTATTTCTATGACGGTTCACTCTGGAAGCAATATCGGCAATTTTCCTTCCCACGTGACATTTTAACCTAAAAATTATATCCAATATAAATATTTTATGCTAAAGATGAACAGAATTTTTTTACTTGCCGAGATTCTTAGAAAAATTATCACCAATCTCGGAATATACATATATAATCTTTTCCTACGTTTAATGCCTTTTTGATAACATTTTTCCAATAACAGTACTACGGATAAAGTTTAAAGAAGAATTTTGAACATGGAAATATATCAGAGAACCAACTTGTATACCTAAAAAATTTATACTGTTGTTAAGGGAGAAGAAAGCACTGTTAACAAAAATGCACATATACTACTTCCCCTGAGGTATACACGGTATTGAAGTTTCGGTTGTAGATCAAATATGTTTTGTACGCGGTATTGAAAACAATCATGTCCATAAAAGTGAGCTTATTTTCAGAACTAATGGTTGAATATACATAATTATATTCAAATTAAGTTAAATTGGTAGGCTGAAAATAGGTTTAATAGTTTTATAGTAGATTTATTTCTCATGAGGTGAATTATCATAGAAACTTTGGTTATCAGCCATTATGAATTATTTAATTTATTTTAAGATATTTTCAAACAAGTAGAAGTATATACAGTTTCTTTCACTTACTTCTTTTCGGGTTAGTTTAAGTAAAATTCTAAAATCCCTTTGAATTCCACTATTTTGGATTGTATTGAGGACCCAAATATCAACCCCAAAATCTCTTCTTTTTTTTACGTTCAATGTGGATAATGTATTCAAGGACTGAAATATGTTTTGTTCTGAGAAGGAATAGAAGTATTGTTTATCCTTTTGGTTTAAATAGTGATACATTTTTTTTTCCAAAAAAGCGAACAATTACATTTCCTAGGGGTTGTTCATAAACCACGTAGCTCGGTCGAGAGGAGAGGGGAGTAGAAAATGAAATGTTGTGTGAAACAAAACCATGTTCTATCGGGCCGGGGAGGCAAGATTCACAGGAAAAGCCACAGTAGACTACTTGAAGGGAGGGGTCTCTGGAAGACTTAAAATATGACCACGTGACATAATTGGCTGAGACATTTCATTGGTACTTATTTCATAAATTTTGTACAACTCACCTAATAGTCAGAGCTTTAATATACGCAGTATTACATGCCAAACTACTATATGTATTTGTAATGCATATATATAAAGGGTGATCCATTTCGAGCTTCCCTACTTTTTTAAAGAAAAAACACACAAAAATAAAATTCAATGGCGAATGTTCATTATCATTCGAAAGAACATTCTTTGGCATTTATTTTTTGAAGATTATCTCTTTCAAATATTGGCCGCGGCTACGTCTCAGATGGTCCATCCGTTGAGTCTAATTTTCGATAACTCGTTCGAGCATTTCGACTGGTAACTGTCGAATGACACGCGTGATGTATTGCTCCAAGGCCTGAATCGAAGCGGTATTGTCCGCATAGACTTTAGGCTTTACATACCTCCACAGGAAAAAGTCTAACGGTGTGATATCACACGATCTTGGTCCGGCCAATCGACCGGCCCAAAACATGAAATTATCTGCTCACCGAAGTATTCTCTCAATAAATCCATTGATTGATGCGATGTGCGGGAAGTGGCGCCGTCTTGTTGAAACCAAATGTCGCAAAGATCATGAGCTTCAATTTCAGTCATAAAATAGTCGGTTATCATGGCGCAAGAACGGTCTCACCGGCATCATTTTTGATTCCACCGGCCCACACACCACACCAAACCGATGTATTTTCTTGAATCTTCAGGCAGTTCTTGAATCTCTTCAGGTTGCTCTTCGTCCCAAATGCGGCAATTTTGCTTGGTTCGAAAACGTCGAATCTTCTTGGAACTTTTCCGGAGCCTACAGACCGAAGCGATGTCGCTTGGGAAGGTTTCAGTTCTTGCACAAGTTGCTGCGAACGGCACTGAATCGACTCTCCACGGTCTTCGTGTACACTCTCAGCTATGGCCGTTATATTTTCTTCAATATCCAATAATGAATGCTGGGCCCCAACATGGGTGATGGTGTTGCGAATAGTACGCTCAGTAGGTCGATTATGTTGACAATAAGTTGAGCGAAGCGCGCGAAACACATTCCTTACAGAAAGTGAATTTTCGTAATAAAGTTGACTGATTTGTAAACGCTGTTCAGCGTCGTAAGTCTTCCCATGGTAAAATGCCAAACAATACTGAATAAAAATAATATGACAGCTTGACACGACTCACGCGCGATCTGTCAAAAAAAAGGCTATTGAAAAAAGTACCTCTACTTGGATCACCCTTTATATATATATATACATATGTATATAATGCACCGTTACTTTAATAATATAAATATTACAAATCCACTGACTTAGAAACGCACTTACAGGTTAAAAGGCGAAAGACAGAAGAACGGAAATGTTTCGGGCTACACAGATCGCCAGTGAAGAGAGTAAGTATCTTTAGTTTAACTTTAATTTGTTAATGCATAACCGCTTGAGTTTAATATATCATTGGAGTATATCATATTAAATAGAGGCATGCCTACATACATGTGAACATATGTAGAAATTTACATAATGTATGTATAAGTACAAAGGTGTGTATGCATGTTGGATTGTTAATACTCCAAGTATTACGTTACAGCTACACACAAATTTGTTATGTTTATTATTCAGATCTTATTATATTTATTTTACAAATTTAAATGATTTCCGAGGATTTCGATATGCTAATAAATAACATTGGTCAGTAGTGGTTTTAATGACAAGAAGCTATAATATATACATACACTGCTGGACAGAATTCACCGTCATTTGGTATTAACAATGTTTGAAGAGCGACCACCCCCATAAAATATTAAAAACACAAAAGTCTTTTTCTCAACTGAAACTGTAATGAATTTTATACGTTTATTTACATAAAAAGTCTTTGTTTCCGGGGGAATGTTCAGCACCTCCGTGTTTCTCCGTTTGATGAATATTATTTTCTGACAAAGCTTCGCCCTTTAACCGCCAAAACTCGCCCATCTGACTTGTATATACTTGTATACATTTTGATTCAATCGGGGAAAATAACTTTTCCCCAAAGTTCCGTCATCATTTTTAAGTGATCTTTTGCGAATAAAAGGAGCTGGCGGAGGTGCTGAAGTTTTGTAGTGGAGGTGTATGCCAGCAGCTGGAATGGAGAGCTACTGTTTACTGATGAAATAATGGACAAAAGACTCTATTTCAATATTAAAAAAAAAAAATTGAAGCTCAAAATCCTGGAACTAAGCACGTCTACCACTCTAGCATGACAGTGACCTCAAGCATATAGTAAAAATTGTTCGATTGTGGGTATTGTAGAACACTCCTCACAACCCAGAAACTCCGCTAAAGTCCCCAGATTTTGTCGCATTCCAAAGCCACTATATTACATAATGAAATAAAAGCAAATATTTTTAGAAAAATGGGTGAAAAAATTTCTGATGTTAGAAAAAATTAGTTCATTCATTGCATATTGCAAGATGTAATTAAAAATAACGGTTAACATACAACATCATCTTAAAATAATTTTATTCCTCATAGAAATGAAATTTTATATAATATGACGGTGACCTTTGTCCACCAGAAATACGTATTTCAATAACAAGCAATTTTGTATAAGTATATAAGGTGAAGTAACCAAAGACTTTTTATATAAATAAACATATGAAATTAATGGTACTTTCCGTTGAGAAAAAGTAATTTTGTGTTTTTAATATTTTAGGGGCGTTCACGCTCTTCAACAAACATTGACAATACCAAACGATGCTGACTTCTGTCCAGCAGTGTATATTTTGAAATTGCATTAATAGCAAATATATAGATATTTTAAGGGTAGTTTTCTAGAGTTTTCATTAAGCAGAAAAAATATTTACACCAAAAACAAAATTTATCAAATTCTAATGTACGTAAAAACTTTATTTTACGCGATTTTCGTGAATGACGTTTGGACAATTGCTTCTCCCAGCATCAGTCAGACATCATACGCTGATGCCATCAGTCTTGATACATCTCTTCCATTGTTTTTAGGTACGTTTGAACCCGCTCCCCATGTTCGTCGCTAAATTAACCAAGATTCTGTGGAAACTTGTTAATGTTTCCAGCATGTTGCTAACAATTTTAGACCAGTTATTTGTATTGTGATTCCGAGAAAGTTTTTTAGTAGCTCCAGCAAACGAATTCCCCACAAGTTGTAGCAAACTGGTCATTGAACTTGAAAATTCAGTATCTTTTATCAACCTTACAAGAAGACTTTTGAATATTTGAGCAATCAGATGCTGGGAGGGCCTGATGACAAAACTGATTTTTATTTTATTTTCTATACATATACACGTTTTCTCTTCGCTTTCTTGCCATTCACGTTGCACAAACAGATCAATGCTGAGCCTCAGTTCTGAAATCAAAACAAATCAGTTTTGATAAAATTTTCCGCATATATATACATGTACATATATACATACGTTTTAGATTCAGTCTTTAATTTAAATTTTTTTATAGATTATGTACATAGTCTAAAACAAGTTTACTTTTATTTCTTATTACTAATTATACAGACAGGCGGCCGCGATAGCCGAGTGGTTAGCATTGCGTACTAACATTCGGAAGGCTTGGGTTCGAGCCCAGGTTCGAGCAACATCCAAAATTATAGAAAATAAATTTTTCTAATTGCGGTCGCGCCTCGGCAGGGAATGTCAAGCCCGCCGAGTGTATTTCTGGCATGAAATAAAGCTCCTCATTAAAATCCATTGGCCGTTCGGAGGCGGATTAGAATAAACTGTAGGTCCCTCCATTTGTTGGTAAAAACATCAAGACGCAAAACCACAAATTGGAGGAGGAGCGCGGCCGAAAATCGCTTCAGCGGTTACAAAGCACCAAATATATATATATAATTATACAGATAAGGCACAGAGTTCATATAATTTAGAAGAGGCACAATGAAATAAAAAAAATTCATGTACTTTAAGATAAAGATAATACTCCAATGTAGTTAATATACATATAGTTAGTATACATATGTATGTATTTGAAAAACAGTCTAAGCTGATGTCTTTAACTTTTGGCTGTAATTCCTTTGTGTTATTCCCGGTTTCCTTGAAGTTCAAAGGCGCCTAAATAAGGTAATTAATGGTTTTTACTATCTGATTGAAACAAATTGAGGACCGAGCCGCCTGCCATTAATTTTATGAGGAAAAAAAGAGTTAAAAGTGAAATAGTATATTAATTAAATTAAATAAAAATTAATTATTACTAAGGCTTCAAGTAAGTTACCATTGTACTTGTAGTAAAATTTAATGGTAATAGGCTTGGTGAACCTCTCAGGCCCTTGTTAGTATCTGCGATGAATGACTTTGTGCTAACACCCATACCACAGATGACTAGATACGAAACTCGCTCAAAATGTAGATAAATGCGTCCCTCGATTATTTTCTTTCAGGTTGTAACAAAACGAAACAAAATGAAGAACCTTTGTTGTACTGCTGTTGCTTAACAAGCTTCAGTACCGTTATTCATCAGAAAACAATTAAGGTTTTCAAAAAATTTAAACACCGTAAATTTTTTTATATCTCCTATAACTCCTATTGCATTCTCACCTACAGCCCCAATACCTTTTTGTACAGTGTTGATGCTTGGCACGACTATCCCAGATGCAATTTGCTGCACTAATAAGAAGTTAACCGTAAGATCTAAATCTTCCCAAATGCTTCATCAATGTTCGATATATGAAATTTTTTTCTAGAACACGTGCAAAATTTTGATATTCTTCCTTTGGTTGAATGAGCTATGGAAATTGAACCATATTGTTGGTGTTCTGAAATACCCATTTCGTGAACAGGGCTGTGCATATCTGAACTAATACAAAAAATCAGTTTCTTGTGCGATATTATCGTTAGGTAGTTAAAGATTATAAAATCGTTTAATTCTACTTGGGTAAAGGTTTTGGAGACGCGTTCACTATAGTATCTTCAAATAATGGTACAGTGATAAAACCAAATGTTAGAAGAGATACATCGAAGTGTTTTTTTTTTGTGTTCTCTACATTTCCTCAAACGGCTTCATTTCCGAAAGTACTAATTACAGCAAATCTAAAAAACAGACTTAGACATAAAACTACATGTAGATATACATATGTATATATTTTTAGTTTTGCCAATGGATAGCTAACATAGTACAAAGCCACTAACGAGGTCTCGACATCATAATTTTTTTTTCACTCATTATTGTGTATGATTTATTGAAATTATTATTATTTGTACTAGTAGGCCATACCATACGATGCTGTGTGTGTTGTTAGTATATTCGTTTGGTTCGAAAGTTGAGAGGGTGGCAGGTGGCTAACATCTAAGATTTATTGTGTAGCAAGAAAAATACTCATTCACTTATTTTTATGAATTTTATTTATAAACTTTGTGCTCAAACGGTATTAAATAACCAAAGTTTATTTGAAATCAAGTATTTTCATGTCATTGAACATATGTAGTTGGAGTCAATCTGAAATGCAAATTGCAGAAAATCTTCAAATCAATTGGAGTTGATACTTCGTATAGATATGTTAACTGGATTATATTTCCCCTATTGAAGCACCCTGTGATAAACTATATTGTTCGTTTTGTTATCTGGTGCAAAAACAATCAAAGCGAATGGTTCTCCGATATGGGAACATGCTACATACAATTGACCGTATGAAAAATATTAATTTTCCAGATCCATGCCACAAAAGCTTATTGATTGGCCTTGTTGTTTATTAATTGTCATGTCGAATGCGAGACGAGTTTGTAATTGGTTTCGCTTAAATTCGAATGGCATATCGGTTGAGATCATTGGAATTCTCGGAATGGAAACTTCTTCATTTTTGAACTTTCCTTTTAATACTCTCACGTGAATCACATTATTCATGAGTTTTGTGACCGCTAAGCGCGTACCTCTTACATAGTTTTGGTTGATTGAGTTTGCGAAGCATGATGACGACTGACCCCAACCTTCAATTGTAAATTGTGCGGTGGCAGGTCAGGCACACATCTAATGAAGTCAAAAATTGAGTTGTATAGTTGGTCGAGAGATCAAAAAGAATTTGATTTTGAATTGTTCCATATACTTTTTTCATTGCTGCTAAAATTGCTCTTTCACTCAATCAATCGTAGCCCTGATGAGCTGCTCTTATGTTGATACGAAATCGCAAACATTTGGTGGGAACTGAAATCAATCCATTTGATACATCGAGATAAACACGACCATTACCGATAGTTAGCAGTGGATTGGAGAACATTTCGGCAGATGGATCGTTTAGCAATTTCGAATTTCGGTCATCAACTGATGCTTTTTTACAAAACGCCAAAATGTGGATGATTTGAGGCAAGCATTGATCTCATCAGCAGCGCTAGATCGTGGTATTACTGGCAGTGGTTGTCAGATGTTACGAGAGAGTAGAATCAATGTACCCCCAAACGCTTTGAGTCATTACACAAGTGCAATTCAGAGCTTCTAACACACATTAATGTGATATTGTGCATTCGTTCCGGATATTAATTTTGTTTGGAACTAAAACTTCGGTCATTAGAAAAATCGAAACATGCATACGATTTTAGAATAGATCAGTCTGAGGTCCATTTTTTTAGAATTGAGCGGTCCCAAGTTCACTTCCTGGAAGAAAATGTAGTGTTCGTTTTAAATTTAATGTAAAGCTACCCACGTCCCAAATTTGAAGAGAATAGAATCAAAAATATGATTTTTCCGAATTGGTCAGTCCCTGATCCACTTTATGGCGGATTTTGCTTTCGAATTGTCAGTGAAAGTCAATAGTCTCAATGTTGTTCTGACCTGAAATAAAAGTTCCTCATATAAATCCAGCAAGCGATAGAAGGCAGCTTAGAAAATATTGTATGTGGGGACGTCATATATGTAATATGTATAAAATATGAGATATATGTACATGTATGAATGTTTGATCTAATTAAACAAGAATTTTATTTGATTTACACTGATAAGATATTCTCATTGCGAGGAGACAATATACATGTACCTACAAAAATACATATATATGTTATGTATGTATTCGTATATGAAGGTATGAGGGGCTGTCCATAAACTACGTAGCCTGCTTGGGGGGGAGGGGTCCACTAAAAGACCACGGTGAGCCACGTGGGGGTAGGAGGGGTTTTTGGCCTACGCTATGTGGTTTTCTATATCAATATATATTTTTTGCTGCGGTTAAAAAAAATCAGCGCAGTGCAAATGCAACAAAAAATATAACTATAAAAATCCATAATCAGGAAGAAAAGAGTAGAAGCGAGCGAACGAGCTTAAAATACGCGTTCCTTTTCTAACGCGCACTCATTTGTTTCAACATGATGCCGCGAGTGACGACGACGAAACAGTTCGACGAGCTACAATGCGCAGAACACCTCCGCGCCTAACTGCTTGCCAGTAAGAAAGCGCAGCTTCTTTCTCCTTCGTTCCTTTCTCCAGCAAGCAACAAGAAGAAGAGAGTGCAAAACATATACTCGATGCCAGTATCTGTGGTGCAAACTTTGCATTGCTATAATTATCTGTATATGGTTCATAGATCATTGTTTTGTATACTTGTATCCAAAAAGCAGAAGGTCACGTCAAAACAGCACACGGTCAAACCATAGATGGTAAAAAAAAGTCGTGCAAAGTCAGTGCTGAAACGTCGTAATAATGAGTTGATGTGCGAAATTGACAGCATCCCTGAACCGATAATTGAATGGTTTGAGGAAGATGACATTGAAATTGGCGAATCCACTAATCAACTCGACTGAAGAAACATGTGCGCCTGTAGTAGATGATTTACATGAATGGCTAGCTTGGATTGAAACAAAAATGCCCTAAATTTTTTTTAATATACATTTTTTCCCAAAAATTGTATCATAAAAAAACCACGTGCCGCTACGATAGACCACGTGGGGTGAGGAGGGGGCGGGGGGTCCGAAAGTGGCCAAAATCAGGCTACGTAGTTTATGGACAATCCCTGAAGACCTTTCTAAAAATGATACGTAGAGTACATGTTCTTAATCGTCGATATGAGTCACTTTACTCTATACAAAAGTATTTATTGACGCTCCAGGTAGGGTAATTTGATCCTTCACATATTTTTTTTATTTATTTATCGCCTTTCATTCGTGGTACCTCAAAAATTTCATTGAAGCTTAATGCAATATAAAAGGAAATAAGTAAGAAAGATCAAAATTTGTGTTAAACTAAGAGTATTTAGTATTCTTCTATTCTTTTGTTTTAAAATATTTGATTTAACGGTACATTGAGAAAAATTCTAATCTGACACAAGAAAAGGTGAATTAAGAAGAGTTTTACTGAAGATTTTACGTGTCATTTTTTAATTATAATTTCAGTTGGAAAATGCATACTGACATAATTATTTGATTTTTTAATATTTAACATTTTCATATTAACTTTTAAGTGAATTTTAGAACAAATTCGTAAATTTTATTTACGAAAAATCAAGCCTTCAAAATTTGAATGTACTATTTTGTAAGAGGTTAAAGTAGCTCATTGTGTTCTAGGAACCAAACTCAAGATCATATTAACATTAATTAACTCCTTAAGTTCTGCATGTTTCAATTTCATTGCGGATATTCAAAAATTGTTTTTCGAAGTTTTGCATGTTTCAATTTCATTGCGGATATTCAAAAATTGTTTTACGTTTAGGAATATACGCAGTTTGACCATAAATTCTGTAGCGTGAAGAATATTAGTTAAGAAAATTCAATATACATATTTGAATACCACAATTAATACTTGGACTGAAAAGTCCCATGCCTAACATACAGATTGCGTAAGTTTTATTGTATTCACTGTTTTTTTCAGCTAGTATGAGATATAACCTTTGAAAGGTTGCTGTTAAAACTCATAAGATTGTAAGCTATTGTGCCAAATGTGACATTACTTTTGTTATTTTCAAAACAATGGAGCAATTTCGTGTTTGAATTTTACAATACTTCTGGGTGAGAAAAATGCCGTTCAAGGGAAGTAATGGTTTCAAAAGTGTTGGAAGGACTCCGATCCATCAGAAATGACAATAAAACGTTGGCTTTCTGGCTTTGAACGTGGTTGCAGAGACATCGATGATACAGAACGCAGTGGACGTCCAAAAAGGAACTTGTTTATGATTCCGTGTAGTATTTGCACATGTTTAAACCTAACAACTTTCACTACGTAATAAAAACGATCGTCATCTGACAGCAACTGGCAATATAATAATCGTCGAATATCTTAAGAGGGAAATACTGTCAACATTATATAGCATTATTGGAGCGCTCGAAATAAATTGCAAAGAAACGAGCGCAGATGGCAAAGAAGATTATTTGTTTCATTAACCCAACGCATCGTGCCACTCAAGTCAATCAAATGAATGGGAAAACTAAATGCATTGAACTCGGAATTGCGCCATAATAAATTTGGTTTCAGAATTCATAAAAATTACTACGGCTAAGGAATTTCGCTCGAATGAAAAGGTTGCCGCTGAGGCTGATGCAAGGTTGTTTTGCTCTTAATAGGGATTACAATGCAAAATAAATCCAATTGTGATAAAACTCTGTTTTCTTTGTTAGCCTTGGGACTTTTTAGGCCATGGATTGCTTTGTATGTGAAGTTAAAATGTGTATGAAAATTTCAATAAAGTAGTCGGATGGAGTCCATCAAATCCTTTCATCATTACTTGCAAATATTTGCATTTCCATTTATACTTTTAATTAACTTATTTACTAAGAGGAAGAATCTAAAACGATTTTATTGCTATTAGTGAATTCTTGAAAAAAAAATTCAGTTCAATTATAAACTACTTATTCTTTCAGCACTTCCTGCTCTTTTTGATGCCACAACCACGGCAACCACAATTGGAACTGAAGATGACAGCAGACGGTATAATCTTACAAAATATGAGCGAAGATTGTCACTAAAATATGGGTTAACAACAACTCTACCGGCGATTAAATATAAGTATCCCCTTGCTATTCTCTTCGTATTATTAACGAAATTCTTCGAAGCATTTGCCGCTAATGGTATTAGAAGTGAGTATGAAATGTATACATAAATATGCATAAAAAATATCGCAATATACACTCAAGCTTTGAAAACTTATTTATTAAATGTACTTGTATGCTAGATTAAAACAAGCAAGAAGGGCTGTCTTCGGCATTGCCGAAATTTTTATACATTTCATGAACATAACAAATGTATTGCAAATTACAAAATTCGATTTCGATGATTTTCGATTCCAATACTTTTTTATCTTTATGTTTCTAAAATCAACAAGTTTCACGTTCTTAGATGCTTTTTAGAAGGAGTTTTGAAAAATCGGTTGTATGGGAGCTATATGATATAGTAGTCCAATTTTGATGATTTTCAGTACCAATGTGCAATTCATTATATATGCTTAGAATACAAAATTGCGTACGTAAATATGCTATTGTGGTCTGATCTCAAAAACTGAGGGACTAGTTTGCTTTCAAGCAAACGGACAGACGGACATGATTAAATCAGCTCGGCTCGTCATTCTGATACGATCGATATAAATTTTGGTGGGTCTATCTCTTCTAACTTCAAAAGTTAATAGAGCATTCATGTATAAATAAATTAAATATATAAATATATATATATATGTAAGTAAGTATTACAGAATAGGAATGTAGCAAACAATTTGTGATAGACAAGGTTATAACGATTATTATAAATACATGTATAGGGTCTTCCAATAAGAGTGATATGATTTCTTTAAACAAAAACACTCTAATTGTTAAGGAAATTCGATACGATTAAGTTCTGAATATAACATGATTCAAATAGCCTTCACGACTTCTTTTGCATTTACGAATTCGATGAACCCAATTTTTGAGCACTTTTTCCACGAAATCAAGTCGTATGTCATGAATAGCACGTTCAATATTGACTTTTAAAGCTTGAAGACCGTCTGGTTTATTGCTAAAGACCAATAACTTCAAATAACCCCACAAGAAGTAGTCTAATGGTGTTAAATTACAACTTCATGGAGGCCATTCACTGTCACAATTTCTTGAAACCTTTCTCGCACTAACTCGGTTGTTGCACGTGCTGTGTAACACGTAGCCCCGACTTGCTGGGACCAGGTGTTGATAAGATCAACTTCTTCCAATTGTGGTCATAAAAAGTTGATTAACATCGATCTATACCGCACTCCATTGACAGTAACGGTGCTACTAGCTTCATTTTGAAAGAGGTACGGACCGATGATTCCATCAGACCAAAAACCACACCAAACTGTCAATTTAGGTGAATGTAATGGTTGTTCATGAATAATTTTTGATTTTCTTCGCACCAGAATCGACAGTTCTGTTTATTTACCGCACCACTCAGATGAACGAGAAAATCGTTATCGTGTCCAAATTGTCCCAAGGCAAAATCAGCAAATTCACTGAATACAATGAAAAAAGGACAGAAAATCACATTTAGAAATCATATATTCCCTATTGGAAAACCCTATATATATGTATGACACGGTGTATGAAATTAGCAGTTTTAGTTTCTAATAAACAATTCGATCTCATTAATTATTTTTTTATGTTAGGCTGGTTTGTTTGACGAGCTTTACTTAAATCTGTAATCATTCTCAGAGCTTTCAAAGAATTTTTAAACATTTGTTAAAGAAAAAACGAAATAAGTATAAAAATATATGAAAAAAAACGAAAGAAGGGAAATTCCAAAGTCTTTATGCCTTTCATGAACACATAAAATTCAAAGTAAACTGCAAAATTCGATTTCGATGATGTTCAGGGTGAATATAAACTTGAATTTACGTCAGTATAATATCAAATTTAACGCTTCTAGATGTTTTTTGTTGGATCTTTGGCGGAAAATCTCATATCTGAATAAATCGGTTGCAAGGGCGCTATATGATGTAGTCTTCCGATTTTAATGATTTTAGAACCAATGTGCAGTTAAAAATTTGTGTGTAGAATACTAAGGTGCTCCTAGGTGGTTGGGATTCATTGTGTGTGTGTATGTGATTTATGATTCAAAATTTGAATTCTGAAAAATCGATCGTATGTATACTATAGTGGTCCGATCTGGTCGGTTCCGACAAATTATTGTTTAAACGCATATATAAGCTCGTTATCCTGATACGATCGGTATAAATTTCGGTGGGTCTATCTCTGCTCCTTCTGGTACTTGCCTATTTCGGACCAAAGTTAATATACCATTTAATGTAAATGAAATGTATAAATACAGAACTTCTTCTTTATTTGCATATTGTATTTGGTCTTTTTTAAATTTACTGTTATATTGTTTTGCATTTATTTATATTTTTTGTATTTTACAGCTATCCTTGTGTTATATTTGCGAGATGACTTATACTTCAGTGGAAACTTCGCAATGATTATGTTGCACATATTCAATTTCTTTGGTCAATTTTGTCCCATTTTTGGTGCCATATTAGCAGATAGTTACCTCGGTAATGTGCGTACGATATCATATTATTACGTATTGTACGCTACCGGTTGGGTATTGCTGATACTTACGGTATTGCCCACTACAGGAATATCATTAATGTAAGTTTTAAGGGGTAAATGCATTTGTGTTTTTATTTTTTGTTTGCGATTGAGACTACTGTATTTCATTTTCAGCCTCTTAGTATCCGTCTCACTATTATTTATCGCCATAGGCAATGGTTCCGTACGAGCGTGTATAACTTCATTGGGAGCGCAGCAGTTTAAATTACCAGAACAAGCAGCTCGTTTGACTGAATATTTTTCACTATATTATTTTGTATACTATTTAGGTATACTGTTGAGCAAAATTCTACCACCCTATGTGCGAGCTAAAACACAATGTTTGGGAAAAAGTGATTGTTACCCGGCGGTATTTGGCACGTTGGGCTTGTCCTTCGCATTTTCTTGGTGTAAGTAAATATAAAAATATGTATCTATGTATGTATACACTCATTCACGCCTATTCAGTTTTCCTTTAATGACGAATTAAGTTTTATTTTTGCAGCGAACTATATGTTCACTACTGTCATATTTAGATTAACACTATTAAACTTTTAGAAATTTCATTAATTCACCATATTTCTTTCGAAAAGATTTTTATATGGGAAAGGTGCCCAGTTGTGTGATCAACAGCAGAGCAACACATTTTTGATCAGAACAAATTTATTTTTGAACTTTAATAACCAAACTGATTGGCAACATTCATTACAAATATTTTTAAGTAAAATTTCCCAAAAAATATCTTGTGTCAAACCTTATGAATATCTCAAAAAGTGAAAATTAGTATGAAAAAATGTTTGAAATTAACAATATTTTTCATTTGATGCACAAAATGTGATATTTTATTTAACTTATAAATAATTCTGGGTAGCAGTGCATACTCTCATTCAGAGGGTTCTGGGTTCGAGTCCTGGTTAGACAAACATACAATATTAAACTACAGGTTCAAGCCCTCGATTTATTGAAAAAGCATTAAGATGCACACAAATTTCGAAGGCACGTGATTCTCGTTGAAAGCATAGAAATTTTGTATGTATGTACATAAAGGGTTTTCCAATAGGGATGATATGATTTCTAAGTGTCGTATTGGCCATTTTTAATATGTCATGATCTGTCATTTTATCCTTTTTTTTCATTGTATTCAGTAATGTTTACAATTTCATTATGGCAAGATATACGCAAGAACAACGTTTACAAATTATTCAATATAATCGTTCAGCAAATGCGATTTTCAAGAACATCATCTTCTCCAATGAGGCTAACTTTCATCTGAGTGGAGCGGTAAATAAACAAAACTGTCGATTCTGGTGCGAAGAAAATCAAAAATTATTCATAAACAACCATTACCTTCACCTAAATTGACAGTTTGGTGTGGTTTTTGGTCTGGTGGAATCATCGGTCCGTACTCCTTTCGATATGAAGCTGGTACCACCGTTACTGTGCGGTATAGATCGATGATAACCAACTTTTTATGGCCACAGTTGAAGGAAGTTGATCTTAACAACATCTGGTTCCAACAAGACGGGGCTACGTGTCACACAGCATGTGCAACAACCGAATTATTGCGCGTAATGAATGGCCTCCAAGAAGTTGTGTTTTAACACCATTAGACTACTTCTGGTGACGTTATTTGAAGTCATTAGTATTTAGCAATAAGCTAAAGTCAATATTGAACGTACTATTCATGATTGATTTAGTGGAAAAAGTGCTCAAAAATTGTGTTCATCGAATTCGTTCCTGCAAAAGAAGTCGTGGAGGCCATTTAAATGATGTTATATTGTACTTCACATTACATAAAAAACATTTGAATTTCCTTAAAAATTAGTGTGTTTTTTTTTATAAAAGAAATCACACCACTATTATTGGAAAACCCTATACATATGTACCATAGACCATAAAGTCTGAATTTATTCATTATATTTTTAAGTTTAAAATGTAAAAGCAAAAGTATATAATTACATTTTCGTTATAACAGTATCTGAGTGTACCAACATATAAACATAGGCATCACAAAGTCTGCGTTCAGCTTTATAATTATTTACAAAAGCATTAAAAATTATAAAGAAAAATGAAATTTAATATTTTTTTTGATAACCACTTATCGATTTCATCAGCTTACTTGTCATTATATGCTGACGAATTCTTTTTCCTAATATGTATATCCGAAAGGTGCTCTATAGGATTGAAATCGGGTGACTGAGGAGGCGTTTTAAGCTGTCTAGGGGCATTGTCCAAGAGCCAAAGTCTGACTATTTGAGCAGTATGCTTCGGATCGATATCCCGTTAAAACCAAAACGTCGAAGATAAGCCTAGATTCTCTGCATTTTGTTTCAAGTTTTTTTTTAATGTTTAAATATCCCCATTTATCCATGTCGATTCGATAAATTCAAGCTGACCTACACGATTAGCCGCCTTGCACCCCCACACCATAATTCCACTACCGCCATATTTCACTGTGTCAACAAGATTTTGTTTTTCAAGGGCAGTTCCTAATTCGGGCCACACAATTCGGCGACATTTTATGCCGAATATACAAAATTTGCTCTAATCCGAAAAAATGACTTCTTTCCAGAATTCCGGAGACTTATTTATATAATTATGAGCAAATTCAATGCGCTTTCGTCTGTTGACAAGTTAGATATAAGGTTTTTTTCGAACGATTCTACCATGATATCCAGCTTTACGTAAAATTTTTTGAGCAATTTCTGCAAAAATTGTTTTTCTAAACGTTTTATTTGCGTTTTCAACTCCATTTGTTGACGTAATTTGCGGGTTAACTTTCACCAGATTTATTATTTTACGTTCTTCCCGTACTGATAGTATTTTTGCGCGGCCAGACCGGGGTTTCGACGTTAAAATACAGGTTTGCTTGGAATTATTTACTACGCCCTGGACGGAGCAATAAATTCTTCCAATAGTTTGTCCAATTTTTCGGAAACTTTCGCCATCTTTCCACAGTTTAATAATTATTTTTCTTTCTGACACACTAGTTTCTTTCTCTTTGGCTTTTTTTCATTTTTTCAAACTTATATATATTAAAACACGTCACGATCTCTTTAAATGATTAATTAGAATAAAAGACAATATGCAAAAAGAAGAAACATCTGCATGAAAAGTCACGGTATTCTCAAAGCAAGCAAACTGAACGCAGACTTTGTGGTACCTATGTTTACTTGTTGCTGCACTTAGATACCCTTATCTCGGAAATGAAAATGGGAATATAGGTTGTTGTTTTTGCATATTGAACTGAGTAATATAATGAATAAATGCATGTGAAAATTTTTGACTGATTTGACTATTTCAATTGTGTTTTTACTTTACTTAAAAAAATGTGTTGGGTGAACGCAGACTTTATGGTCTATGTGTATATATTTTCGTAGATAAAAAGTCGGATTGTTTATACGTACTGTTGTGGTCCTTTTGAAAATTTATCACATTATTCACAATATTCATACATATTCTTTTAGGTAAAAATAACATTCATCATGGTCAACACTCAAATTGCAATATGATAGCATAATGAAAATATCTTCCTAAAATTTTGGTGTCTGATAGCAATTTAAAGTTTTATTCTGTCCTCATCAAGAAAAAGAGCTGCAACGCAATTAGATCGAAGATCTAAATCAAAAGTGCCGTTGGAGCTAGATTGCCACCTGCAGTACCTGCTGTCACAATTTCCAAGATGACGTTAGATCTCTATTTTGCAAAAATACCTCCTCAAAAGTGGCCATAAAATGCAGAAGCACTATGAAAAAACTCTTGAGTAAATGCAACATAGACTGGTTCCAGACCAGTTACCCATTAGCATAATGTCAGGATACGGTCTAATGGAGTTTTACGGGAAAAGAACTGTCTAATGATTTTTGTCGTCACTGTAGGGATTAAGAAAAAATAGAGTCTTTTGAGCACTACCTCTGACACTGTCCAACCTGACAATCGCAGGACACAGGTTCCTTGGTAAACCCTTTTTTTTTTGACTATTTCGCTAAGCTAGCTTCAGCTTAAATTAGTAATCTCTTAGCTTTTATAAGACACACCAAATGGTTCGGACATTTGAAAAGGTGATAGGAACCTCACAGCGGTATCACAGTGAGCCTATAGGTCTAAGTCCGTTGGTCACTGACCGGCAGCTGCAGCAACTCAACTCAACTCTCAACTCTTCTTTAAATCACACAACCAAGTCACTCTTATTTAAATGAAAATTTATCTTTTCATTTATATATTTATTGTGATTTTAGTCAACATTTAAATATTTTCGAGTGATCCCTTATAGATATTTTTATGATGCGTAACATGTGCACTAGTAGTTAGTTATTAGAGCTCTAGATACTCAGAGCACTCAAGCTCGATTGTCTCCTAACTTCTTTATTGGTTAACTGTTTAACAATTTGCTTGAAATTTTCAAACTATGAAAAAAGAAAGCAGCCAGTTTCGCTCGATTCTTCGCCAGTCGCGTTAACGAAAGTACAATTTTCATCTCTTGATTTATTTTTGTCCAATAAAAACAAATTCTCAAAATTTTAAATATGAAAAAAAAATTTCTAATAATCTTTATATATGTGTAAAAACTACTACGCTTATAACTCAAAAACGCGACCTGACCAATTTCGATGATTTGGATTGGTTTAAAGCCAAACAAGAAAAATCCGATAAAAAAGTTCGTGAAGTAGGTCAGGGACTGAGCAATTCTAAAAAAGTTGATTTATTGCTCGATTTACTTGAAATTTTTTTTACATAGGGAATACTTTTTCGGCGACGGCAATAGCCATTGTGTACTGGGTTTGAGTCCAAGTTCGAGCAACATCCAATTTTCTAAAAAAATTATTTTTCTAATTGTGGTCGTCTCTCGGTAGGAAATGTCAGGGGGGCTTGACAGTGAGTGTATGTCTAACATGAAATTAAAGCTCCTCATAAAAATCCATTGGCCTTTCGGAGACGGCTGTAGGTGCCGCCGCAATTTGTTGGTAAAGGAGGAGCTCGATATATTTATATATAATACTATTTCTTCCGGGAAATGGGCCGTCGACCGATCTAAAAGAACCGACATTAAATATAGCAAAACATTAAGCATTCGTCAAAGTTTTAGTCAAAAGCAAAATCATCATCCGTAACGAATGCGCAATATCACATAAGCTTGCGTAAGAAGCTCTGCACCGCACTATCAAAGATCAAAAACTGCCAGTTATATTACGATCGACTGCTGCTGATGAGATCAATGCTTGCCTCAAATCATCCACATTATGCTGTTTTGTAAAGAAGATTTAATTGATGACCGACATGTGAGTTGCATTGCCGAAGTGTTCTTCCATTAACTGTTAACTATCGGTGATGGTCTTGCATCAAATGAATTGATTTCGATTTCCGCCAAATGTTTGCAATTTCGTATCAACATACGAAAAGCTCATCAGAGCTACAGAAACTATGCTTGATTAAGTGAAAGAGCAATTTCAAGGGCAAATGACAAGGATATGGATCACTTAAACTGTACAATTCAGAATCAAATTGTTAGATCACTGCATTCCTTTTAATCTATCGATTGTGTTACATATAACGACGAGCCAGCCAATCATCCAAGTGAGTTTTTGAATTCATTGGATGTGCCTGGCTTGCCACCGCACAATTTACAATTGAAGGTTAAGGTCAGTCATCAACATGAACGCGCTTAGAGATCGCAAAATTCATGAGTAGTGTGATTCATGTGAGAGTATTGAAAGGAAAGATCAAAGGTGAAAAAGTTTCCATTCGGGGATTTCCAAAGATCTCAACCGATATGCTTTTCGAATTTATGCAAATCCAATTTCGAGCTCGTCTCGCATTCGCCATGACAATTAATAAAAACACAAGTCCAATCAATGAGTGTTTGTGGCATGAATCTGGAAAATTAATATTTTTCATACGATCAATTGTATGTTGCATGTTCCCGTATCGGCAAACCATCTGCTTTGATCGTTTTTGCATCAGTTAACAAAACGAATCTAAGTGTCGTTGTTGCCTGATTATTTCCGTGCCAAAATCATGGATAAAAATAAAAATAAAACTTTTTTACAGGGTCGGTATTTGAGTTTTTTAATCACTTGGAATTTACGTCATAGCCAAGTCGAATTCAGGAGACGCACTTGCGTGACATAATAAAAAATCGAAATTACGATGGTTTCAGGAATATAGGTGAACACCTAACCTTCTATTTAGCAACTGACCAAGCACGGAGAGTTGCCTTGAAGCTGGTTTTAGATATAAGAAATGTTTGAGTAATAGTATATGATGATACATTCATACATACAACTTTATGTAAATTACGTTTATTTAATTAAAAATAAAGATATCGTGAATGGATTGGCTTCCGAAAATTGCTATATCGTTATGTAAATGTACGAGTCGGTTCATATTGTGACGAAAATCCCAAGTAGAAAGGACAAACGAAAAGAGCGGCAGCAGCTACTGCCGGCAGAGGAGTTAGCACATGACTGGAGATGGCCAGACGGCCTAATAAGGAACATATGGTACCAGAAATTCCAATAGCAAAGACAATCTGGGCACAGTGGAGCAGTTGATATCTGGCTGTTTGTATAGAGCACGGGAAAGTGAAGATGGCCAGTTCAATTTCATAATGGTCCTAGTGGAGATCACACAGCGGTTCTATTGGGTTGGTTGTCGTCAATCGATCGCTGGATTGATTGCTAATTGCAAGAAATGCATTGCAGCTAAAGGACCAAAATCACAAAGTCATGGGCAGATGAAGCAGTATTGCTCAGGTGCACTATTTCAGCGGGTTGCCATGGCTGTAGCCGGCCCATTCCCTATGAGCAAACAACGAAACAAATGACCAGAAGTCTATCCAGTTCCGAACCAGTAAGCCAAAACAGTTGCGAATGTATTCACTTACAATTGCGTACGATGCACCTATAGAACCGCACTCGGACCAGGGAAGAAACTTCGAATCGCCGATGTTCCAGGAGATGTGCTTGATACTGTGTAATCAGAAAGCCCGAACGACAGCTCTGTATCCCTAATGAGATGACATGGTAGAACGGTTCAACCGAACCCTGGAATAGCACTTGTGGAAGGCCGTGGACAAGCATCAGGATGATTGGGATATCCACATATCGCTGTTTCTGTTGGGACGTCGGTCAGCGGTGCACGAAACCATGGGTAAAATGCCTGCGAGGATTCTATTCCGTAATGAACTTCGGTTGCCTAGTCATTTGAAGTTTGGAGTAAATGGTGATACGAGAAGCATTTGGAATGATGCGTCAAATACCCTAGAGGAAGAGCTGAGAAAGATACATGCTCTTGTGAGACATCGAACCGAAATTATGAGTAGCAAGATAAAGGCCCGATATCATAAGGTGATGAACTCTGTGGGGTTTCAAGATGGCGATTTAGCGCTGGTGTACAACCCACAACGGAAGAAAGACTTGCCCCCGAAACTTCAATGTAATTGGGAAGGCCCCTACAAAGTAATCAAACGGCTGAACGACGTAGTGTATCGAATCCAGACTGTTGGGAAACCAAGAACCAAAATGAAAGCGGTTCACTTGGAAAGGCTTGCAGCGTTTGGAACAAATAGTATGTCTGATCGGGACGATCAGACTTAGGTAAATGGTTGTGTGACGTAATGAACAAAATCTTGGACTTTTATTTAGCAGTCTAGTCATCGAACTCGAAGAATTTTGGAAATCATCGAGAGTAATTACAAAATAAATAAAATCGTTACAATATGTGGAATATAAATTTCATAGCATTTGCACATCAAAAACATAAAAAAATTTATGGGCTGAAAAGAATATTTGATACAAAAATTTCAACTAGTAGAAACTAAAACATCATAGATATGAATCATTTTCCAAAATTTCATATTGAGTGAAACTACTACCTTTCTTTTTTTGTCTTGTTTTGAGCTTTAAAGAAATTTTAAAAAATCGATTCTATATTGGTTTGCATTTCCTTGAGATTTTTTGTTTAGTTAAAAGTTAAAAATAAACCTCATAAATGAAATAGGCAAATGATAGTAAAGCAAATTAACAGGTTACTTATACGCTCTGGTTGCTCGAGAATGTGTAAACAAAAACTACTCTACAGCTCTTTTCGTTATAGTTAACAAATAAATTCATACTTTTGGTTTACAGTAATTTTTTCGATTGGTAAATTTTTTTACAAACCTGAAAAGTTATCTGAGGAGAACATACTGATTAAATTGTATGGTTGTATAAAACACGCTTTGGTTGTAAAGTGGAATAGCGGAAATACGAGGGAACAACGAAGAAATGTACATTGGCTGCAATATGCAGTCGGCAAATATGATGAGGCTTTTATCAATGATGTCAGCAAAGTTTTAAAGGTAGGAAATTACGTAAAATCTCACAGAATTATGTGAAATTAAGCAAACTTTTCATTGAATAACAGATTTGCAAACTCTTCCTACCACTACCAGTATATTTTGCATTATTAGCACAACAAGATTCAAGTTGGACATTTCAGGCATCAATGATGAATACGACAGTGGCTAATATTATAACCATACAACCTGATCAGGTAGCAAAATAATATTTACCTTTAAGTATGGTTTTTCCTTTCAAATTAAAATATATTTTTAATATTCATATAGGCTAAGGCCATGGGACCGATTTTTCTCTTCATTCTCATACCTTTATGGCAATATATTTGCACGCCGATTATACGTCGTTTATTTGGAACCGCGATCAAGCCATTACATAGTGTTACCGCTGGTGGAGTGTGCTCAGCACTGGCATTTATTTGTGCTGGTTTGCTGCAAGAATATATTAATGTAAGTGTGCATCTATAAATGCTGAAATATATACGAATTTTTTCTAGAAAGCCAAACTAAATTTGGAAACTATTTTTTATTTATTTCAGAACCAACCTTATCGCACTGTTAACATAGCCTGGCAAGTGCCGCAGTTTTTGTTGCTAATGATGGGCGAGTTGTTATTATCCATACCAGGCTTAAAGTTTGCATTTACACAGGTAAAGTTTCACAGGAAAATTACATTAATTAACAATTATAATAATTTTCAAATATTATGTAGGCGCCTACTTCGATGAAATCAGTGGTTACAGCAGCGTGGTTCATTAACAACGCATTTGGAAATCTCATTGTGGTGTTTCTAACTGAAGTGAATATTTTTATTTCACAGGTGAATCGATATATACTATACATACTTATTCCATGTGTATAATATTTAATTCTTTTTAGAGCAATGAGTACTTTTTCTATGCGGTTCTAATGCTTATTTCCATAATAGTGTTCGCCATGTTAGCCTACGATTATGTTTTACAACAGACTGAAGATTTCATTTCGAACAATAATTTACTATTACGGCCGCATGATCTAGAACAAAAGGATAACGAGCCATGCACAAGCACAGCAAGTGTAAGCAGTCGAAGAACCAGTGTTTAGCTATAATAAATTAAAGTAATCTCATATGTGATATAATAAAATGTCCTAATTTATGGGTTTATACAGTCATATAAAATATGTCTAAAACATTTTTTTTTAATCTAAAATTTTAAAGATATATTGCAATTCCAAAATAGTGTCATCCGGCAAATCAGTGCAATGAACCGCATTTAATGTTTTACTAACTCCAAACTTGGCACGTAAAGTATGTGGACGCAGCATTTTTGCAATTTCCTGCAACAAAAAAATTTATGTACCTTTTTACAATATTTACACAAATCCGGTAATTGATTGTAAATGCATACCGGATCCATCGGCCCACAGAATTGCCTAAATTCTTCATAACTATTTTTATTTTCATCTGCTGCAATGATTTCCAATGCCATGCTCACACCGCTGGCCAGTTGCGCCACCATTGGCTGTGTAAATAAACAATTTTATAGTTTCTTATAGATAACTGTTTGGATATATTTAATACACTTACAATGTATTCCGGTAGAATACCGCGATATACTTCGAAGAATTCTTCACAGTTTACCCGTTCCATTAAGTTCATGCGCAAGCCTGTTATTTTGAAACCATTACTTGTTATTTCTGATATTATTCGCCCCAAATTTCCTATAAAGAATTTGAACATAATATTTATATATTTCGTTAATATGTAAAAATTAACAAACCATCTTTAACGCAGTGCGGTTTAATTATTCCTAAAGTTGAGTTTTTCAAACGTAAAGTGGCTTGCAATTCATTTTTAGGATTGAAAAAGAAATTAAGGTCCTGCGACCATATAAGTCAAATGTAAATGAGAATAGCATATATTTTTACTTGTTTTTAGAATTTCCATACCTGGTCTGCTTCTTCTTCGTCATTTGGGCAATAAATACCGATACGAATATCTTCTCTTTCAAATAAAGTTGCAAGTGCATCAACAGTTCTGTCACTACCGATATCTCTGTTTTGTTCCTTACATAGTTTGATTTTTTGCACTGCATTATCAGCGATAACCTCGAAACCAATTGATGGTCCACCAATTAGTTGGTTCATCAACATGCTCCTAATGAATGAGTATAACAGTATTAATACTTATAATCTTCATGAATGTTTAATTAACTTACGCTGCTTCAACACCTCGTTTATTACTTAAAAATTCTTTCACTTGCTCAGGTGTAAATTGCACCATAAGTCCTCTATTAATACTAAAGTTGCAATCAATTAGAGCACATAGAACGGTGCCTAAATGTTGAGTACAAATGTGCTTAAGCAGTATAAAAGTCCTATAAACAAAATTAAGGCATTTCATTCAGAATAACTATGTTATAAGAAGATATAACTACTTTTTCCGGTATTTGTCAAGTGTGTTTTTCGTAATATCATCGGCATAATCAACAATATCGAACTGTCTTCCAAAAATATTGATTTTCGAACCTATGAAAAAATCGCGCTCAGATAATTCAGGCATTTTAGTACGTCGGAGAAAAGTCCGTTTGTGTTGCTGATCGTACTATGTAAGTTAAATGTGAAAATTTGTCAATACTTTTGCAGAATTATTTGGGAAATGGTATAAATGATGGGTTCTTGTGTACTCACTACTTCGATTGCATTACCGGTTGGATAAAAACATATAGTAAATGTTCGTATAATTGCCGCTTCCTCCTGGTACCATTCCGCTATAAAGGACAAGCGACGGTTGAAAGCCTATTATGAAAAAAATAAATTAGTTTTATGCATTTTTATCTAATATAAACTTACCATTTATAAAGCTTCCTTTAAGTTTGTTTGATAATTATTGCAAAAAAAAAAGTGGGAAATATATTTTTTCTTCCAAATTTTCAACGAAATAAAAGTGAATTGAAATGTTAATTTTTGATTTTGGTTTCCCGGCAACCGGGAAAACAAAATCGTTTATACAGTGGCCTAAAATCAGCTGTCAAAATTTAGAAAAAATACTAGAGTGCCTTTCAAACTGTAGCCAGTAAATGACTACTAGTTCAGACTAATCGCAGAGAACGTTGTTATACGTTCTCTGCTAATCGTTTCAAAGAATCAAAAGATGCAAAAAAAAAACGTTTTTGCATCGGTAGTAACATCAGAGAACGTAGAATATAGAGAAGCAGAGAACTTATAACAACGAGAAGGTGCAATTGACTTTTGGATTATAAGTTCGATTGAAGCTTGTACAGAGTTAGAAAATCACGGGAAAGGGATTCACCACTCTGTTAAATTTTGCCTGTTAAACTAACAGAACTATGTAAACTGAATGTTTAATATAAGGAAAAAATGTAAAACCAATCAAAATATAATGAAAATCAAACTATTTATTATTTTTTTATTTCTTTTTCATAAAACATTTTGTTTGTTTTTAATTAAAATGCATTAAAAAAAGAAAATCTTAAAATTTCAGAAACTATTTCTGGCAAACTATAAGTCGAAGTGCATTTGGCCGTATTCAAGCTATAAAATGTAGTTTTTATGATTACAAAAAAAAATTAAATTAAAAAATAAATAAAATAATTATTTTGAATTATAATATAATATTCAATGAATAATGATAAAATATAAAGTAAATAAAATAAAAATTAATGTCGTAATTAGTTTGAATTATAATATGGCATGAGCGAAAAGAATTTGAACTTGCGCCAAAAATAAAGACACTAAAAACTCCAAATAGCACTCGCGCTATACCAGCTCCGCCACCGTTGACTTAAAAATACTTTTACATATTCGGCACTTGTACCCAAATACAGAATAGAAAATTCGTTCTTTTTCTTAGCTGAGTAATCATACGAAGGAATATATTCTCCCATCGCGGATGCTTCGTCTATAAACGACTTCGCTAATACACAAAATGCTTGTGGAAGAGCTGCGCGCGGGGAGAAGTATTGCTTGTCGTATGTGCTTTGTTGACGATGCGCTTGCCTTTATGTACATTAAGAATTTTTTCGCATATTTTACTAGGAACCGTTGAGTATACGCACATGAATTGATATGTATGTACATACATACGTTTATTTGTTTATGCGTACACATCCAGCAGGAATATCATTACCATGACAACGCTATTTTATTGGCCGCTAGTTAAAATTGCAAAAAATGCCCTTCTCATGAAAAAAAAACACCCATCATGTCCCTTCGCGCGTTTCTTCCACAAACCAAAATGCCAAAAATTAGAAATTGAAGAATTTTGTGTCTTCACTGGACAATTTTTAGCAATTTTGCCATCATCATCCTCGGCTTGTGAACAAAGGACACGCGAGAAGGCAAGGAATTTCTTGCTGGGCAATATGAGGTAATAGGCGAACATTTTCTTCGCGACGATGACAAAAATCACAAAAATCAGAAAATCAAGTTGATCTGAAGTTGAACACACATACATTCAATGGTACTTGTATGTATACGAAAAACGCATACATAGAAAAGGGCATGCAACTTCTTTCCTCTGTTCCCCGTCATCCACAAGCATACCTTGGCGACGATTGAAAAATCTGCCAATTTAATCAAATTTAAAATGCGAAAAAGGAAGAAGAAGAACGAAGATAGATTTTGTATGATTTACTTCATTTCGGTGGTTGATGACTATTTGACTTTTTGCCGAAGTCAAAGGAATTGTTTGTTGTTGTTGCTTCTGCATTATATTTCGCGACCATAATTTTTTGAATTTGTATTTTTTGTCACCGTCGCAAAGAAGCAACTTGAAGGCATGAGTATGCGGGGCATGCGTGCGGTGTTATTTATGAATAAACACACTTTGCTTTGTTGTACGGCGCTTGCGTCTATGAATGAAAATGTTATTGTTGTATTCGATTTGAGTTTTGTACTTTTGTACGACAGAAGCAAAGAATAATTTCGAGGGATAGAGTAATGGAACTATGTATGTATACGTTTACATGCAAATAATTTCATTAAAGCTACATAATATAATTAAAAGTATTATTTTTTGAATTTGAAAAATAATATTTTAGGAAAATATACATAAATATGTACATATGTATGTACATATGTGCCTCTAAATTAAAAACAAAAGCATGCATAAAGTCATTCAGGCAGAGTTAATAATCCATTATGCATTCATACTGGCAGGTCACTAATGCGATCACTCATAAAACTTCTCTATTCCTTAAGCTATTTGTTATAAGAAGAAGAAGAATAAGGCAATAAAAACAACTACCGCACAAACCCTCCTTCCTTCTACACTTCATCCACAAACAGTTTCCTCAAGCGAAGTCAAACTTTGCCAAATATCCAAATTTTATGTTGAGCAAAAGTCGCAAACTCATACATTCAAAAGTACCTACATATGTGTATACAAAAAACAAATACACACAAAATATTGTGCGATCCCTTTTCCCTTACTACCGCTACCAACAAGCCGTCTCGGTGACCAAAAATCCTAAAATCAGAAATTCAAGTTGATCTGAAGTTAAAATTCAAAGACATCAATGTGTATACGAAAAACTTATACATGCCTACACAAATTGTCAATTCTCTTCCCTTGTACCCGCCATCCAGAAGCAATTTCACTGCTTCGGCAACTTACGATTTTTACAAACGACGGCAAGCTGAAAAATCTAAAAATTATGTTCAGCGAAAAAATTTAGTGAAAGAAGCAAAACAAAACTTCTCGTTTGCTGAGATTTGAACCCGAGACAATAAAATTAAATTCAAAGCAGCATAGCCACTACACCACAGACCACTTTAAAAATGCGCGATCTAAATAGCTCATTGATGATGGCTTGACGGTAAAAACGGACAATTAGTCAATTTACAAAAGACTAATATACATATGTACGTACGTGCAGAATTTACAAAATACGCAATAATATTCAAATCAAATAAATGACCCTCCTTTGATTAATTTTTAATATTATGTTATATATAAATTATATTTTATTTAAATTTTTTTTCTGTTTTTCTTTTTTTTTAAATTATATAAGTAAGATTTAAAACGAAAAAATAAAAAAAATTGTTATTTAAATTACTCTTCATGGCATCCGTATTCCTTTGGTTAAAATGCCAAAGCCCAGAAAAATATTAACATAAGGAAAATAATTGCATACGATTTCTTTGCTTTTAGCAGAAATTCAATTGACCATACTGTTGATAACATTTATTTTTTTCCGACGGCTGTTAAATTTGGGTGTGGTGAATCCCTTTCCCAAAGTTTTTCAGGACATGTATGATGTGGATCGAGGTTGCAACGAATTTGCACCTTCTCGTTGTTATAAGTTCTCTGAGTATGCTTTACATCAATTAAAGGCATCAAAAATTGGTTTCATCAGTTTTTCAAATCAAGGAAAAAGACTATAGGCTTATTTCTGTACATAATAATAAAATTATTTAGGAATAAAATTATTAGGTATATTAAGTTTTAGGATAATTTCAAATATATGATTTAAAAAATATTTCTGCAATACAAAGTATTTGTAACCGTGCCACTTAGACTGAAAAATAAGATACAAAATTTCACAAAACGTTAAAAAGAAATATCTACATAATATTCATAATAATAATAAAATAAGTTTTAATAAAAAGACGTAGTTTTAGGCGTAATATTTATTTTTCTTCGAAGCGTTTTTTTGCACAATTTAACATACATATGCATTTGCCATTACCAACATAATTTAGCAGATTTCATAGAAAGGTAAATAGGTAAATGTATTGATTGCAACATGAATTATTTTTCTTTAGATTTTAGTTTTTTCTTTGGAAACAGAAAATGATTTCATTGTTGTTTAAAACAAAACGAATTATATATTTAAATATATTAATTAGTTATAACCTTATTGCCGCCACTTGTTTTTTTTTTTTAATTTTTTTTTGCTCCTAAATTCATCATCTTTATCGCGAGCATTGCCCAATGTACTCGTATTTATGTATAAAAGTTAAAATATGTAATTCTTTTCAATGTAAAAACATTGAATTATTGGTTAATAAATCGCATGCAATTTCCTTTATTTATAGGAAACACAAACAATTATAATTAACGTTTCCTTGTTTGAATTTATGTACTAATATAGTTTTATGTGAATTGAATGACTATCTGTACGGTGTACATTCTTCTGGCTTATTAATTCTATGTTAGTACTCGCGTACCTTAGTTAAAGTTCAAGTCAAACAAAGGAATATATATAATAACTATGCTTTAGCATTATTTTTATACTATATATATGAAATGATTTTGAGTTTAGTTGAAATCCTGTCTGTTTTCATTTCTTCCAGCTTTTCTTTGGAAAAAGGAGTTTATTTATAATAATAGGGAATCTTAATTATAGCTTGAAGTTTCGTTTTGTGATCATCTCTTATTAAAGTTTTATATGTTATGCACGACGTTACTCAAATGTTTAAAAAAAATTATTAAACTATTTCTTCTCAGCCTCCGTTGCTGCCTTCTCGCCCTCAGCTTTAGGCTTTTCTTCATCCGAAGAATCTTCGTCATTTTTGGATAAGCTGGGAATATCATCATCTGAATCGTCGTCTTCCAAGTCCATGTCACCGAATTTTTGATCCCATGATGAATTGAAGAGGTTATTGAAAGGAGCTGGTTGTTCGTCCTCTACAAAAAGCATTAAAAGATAAGTAAAATTAATTAGCAATTATACAATAAATTGAAACCATTTAAAAAAAACGTATTATTGTACATACCATCCTCGTCATCGGACTCGTTCTTCCACTTTGCGAAATTGGCTTTCAAAAAGTGCAATTTGGTTTTATCGTTTGTGAGACTGGGCCAGTAGGGACCTTTTTCTTTCTGTAATTGATAATAAAAAATATGTATAATGTTTTGTTGTTTAATTAAACTGAAAACTGAAGACTTTCCCTAATTTATTAAGCATTGATGAATTGTTATTTTTGGTATTTTCCGTTAAAAAATATTTTGATATTAGTAACCATAAAGAGCTAACAATAAAATACTAATTTAGGAATAGTACCTTGTAAATAGTAAATTCCAAACATCTGCCAATGTTCTTACTCGTCACTTTTTCTGGATCAACAGGGTGGAAGAAATTAAGCGTAACTTCATATTTTTTGGTTGCATCTAAAGCATTTACACCTTTGAAAGTAAAAGTGTTTTCGGTCACTCTGTTAAATAAAATATAATTTTTAATTAGTAATTCAATTGATTTAACGTACAAAAAATGGAATCACACTTACTTGTGTTCAATGTTAGTGCATTCAACGTCAATAATGACATAAAGTAGATCATAACGCTGAGCCCAAGAAACTGGAGGATATATTGTTCTATTGTGTAATGGAAAATCAAGACAAAATACATTTAAGAATTTTGTACATATAAACCTAATAGTAATATCTAGATTAGATAATTTTTGCATCAATGAATTCAAAACAAGCTTGTGAATAAAAAAGTACTATACACATGTTCAGGTTTTGAACTTCAAAATACTTTTCGCATATACAAATTCAAAACGCGGTTTTAAATATAAAAAATTCTAGTACAAATGTTCTTGTTTTCAACTTCAAAATCTAGCACCTATAGAAGAATTTTACCAAAAAACACGTTTCAACAGAAGATTCACCAATATCATGTCAGCACATTTAATATAAATATACACATTATATCAGTTATCTTGTAATCATACCATATTTATTTATATTGATTAAGAAACATTTTACCTCTTTTTCAAAATTCATAAATAATTTTCCCATACTGGTTAGCAACCTAACGACTCTGCACATTCATACATACAGATATAAAACTACCTATCCTAACCTCAGTATTTTTTAACGATTTTTATAACAATTTATTAACTTTTAATTTTGCATCATATTCATCTTGAAAACTGAATGAAAAAATTATAGTATTATCATACATTATTGAATAAATTTTTAATTGTAATTGCTGGATTATGCTTCCAAGGCCCTTCGAGAAAATGCTTTTCAACATAACCTACAAATTGATTAGAGAAAATGCACAGCCAATGTTGGTATGCTCTTTGTTCGCTTGGTATAATTCCGATATGAAGACCTTTACACTTAAAATTCGTTGAACCTAGTGACATTTGATCCAGATAACTATATATTCCCCTGTGAAATTCAGCAGACATTAAGAACAGTATCAAAATGAAGTCTGCCCCAACCGTACCGTACCTGCTTGTTTTTCTTTAAACAAACACACAAACACTCAGGAAATTATTTCACTACGCCCGCCGCTTAGGCACACGAAGTTTTATAGCTTACCCCGTTGATTCCGACATATTTCCAAAAAGTTTTTTAAGAATCCTTTGTGTTCAACACAAATATGTATAAAGATAAATTTCACCTGGTCTATAAATTCAAAAAATTTTAAGGAAATATTCACGCTCAACTGTTCGCAACCGCAAAAAAAGAGGAATAGAAGAAGAAAATTTGACTCGTTCTTCTTTGTGAAGTGTGATAGCAGCAGAGAACGTAGATGAATAAAGAAAAACAGTAAGAAGAAGAAATCAGGGTTGTATCTCGATACTTTGCTGTTTTGGACATGATATGCAAAACGTTGCGAAATTACACTATTTATCTTATATTAATTATGAACTCAATAACATATATGTTTTTCTATGGAAATATCAACTGTTTTTATGTTATTTTATATCAAAATAACAACTATTGCATAACTTCGCTAATGGCGCCATCAACATGTGAAACTTCATTAAATCTGCTGTCAGATGAATTTTGACATTTATATTTTGAACTTTTTCTTAGTTTCACAGTTTTTCCACAGTTCTTGTTACTCGTCGTCTTCTTCGCTAAAAAAAGGTACTCGGGAACACATAATTATTACTTAACCAATAAATCTGATATCTTCCAAATATATTGTTAATTAAATTAATTTACAGTTTTATAGAAAATGTTGCGTGTCGCTTCTGGACAAGTTGCCAACGTGCTGCGGGGTGCCATGGGCCTTTCTGGCCGTATTGCCACGGTCGGCTCAGTACGTGCTTCTCACGGAGAAGAAGATGAAGAAGTCTTTAATAAACGTTACGAAGAATACTTCAATCGCAAGGATATTGATGGCTGGGAAATTCGTAAGGGCATGAATGATTTACTAGGTATGGATTTAGTTCCAGAACCCAAAATTATTGAAGCTGGTCTTCGTGCCTGCCGTCGGGTTAACGACATTGCTTTGGCAATTAGGTGGTTGGAAGGCTGCAAAGACAAATGCGGCGACCAAAAGAGCACCATCTACCCATATCTGATCCAAAATATTCGTCCAGCTTTGGATGAATTGGGCGTGCCAACTCCAGAAGAATTAAATTATGACAAGCCCGAATTGGCATTGAAATCAGTTTACGACATGTAAATTCCTGCATAATCATTTAGTTAAAAAATAGAATCATGCTTAAGGTTACTACGTTTAAGCAAAATTAAATATAAATAAGATAAAATGTGCTGCAATGATTAACATGAATTTTTGGACTCTTACATTCGTTCAATAAATATGTTGGATAAAATAATTGTCTACATCGTGACAGTGGAACTTTGTGTTTTTTGTTATGCAATCAGTGTAGTCACCTAGTTTGTATGTGCAATTGTTTAACAGTAACAGCTGTATTTTTAGGTTAGAGATAAAAGTAATTTAAATGCGGGAGCTAACATTATTATTATAATTTTTTGTTTATTTTTTGATAATGCAGAAAAAAAGGTTAATGAATAGTCAATATTAATTTTCTATAATTTGTATTGTACTACGAAAATCAGAAAATCAATGAAAGTTTTCTTGATCTAGGCCACTTCTGGAAGCTAACAAACTTTTTCTGTTAAGTGTATTGGCAACTTTTCGAATATAATCTTGGGCAGTATTTCAACATAGAGCGAATTATATTTTGCTAGATTTTTAACTACCTTAATTCATCACAATTTTCTAGAAATAAAAAAGTTTTAAGGTATTTTTAAGTTTTTAACGTCAGTTAATTTTTCCGAGAAACTAATTATTAATAAAATCAATTCTAAACCTATAATGTGGCGATACGTGACTTCTGGACTTGCAAAGAACTTACGTTCGTGCCAACGCCTACCTATGTTAGTGTTAAGTCGTAATTGCATGCATGTGCATGAAGAGGAACCAGAGCACATTTTTACCAAAAGATTTGAGGATTTTTTCAATCGCTGTGAAATTGATGGTTGGGATTTGCGTCAAGGAATGAATGACATTTTAGGATACGACGCCGTTCCCGATCCCAAAGTAATTGAAGCTGGATTGCGCGCCTGTCGCCGAGTGAACGATATAGCTCTAGCTATCAGATGGTTAGAAGCTTGCAAGGATAGATGTGGCGATAAAGTAGATCAAATATACCCATATTTGTTAAGTCACATCCGGCCAACCCTTTATGAGCTTGGTATTCCGACACCAGAGGAACTGAATTATGATAAACCGGAATTAGCTGTAAAATCAGTATTTGATATGTGAAACTATGAATTTTGATCTTTTATGAGTAAAAATAAACAAAACGATTTTCGAAATGCATAATGTTATTATTGTTGTATTTTCTTTGTTTGGCCCAATAACAAATTTAGAAATACATGACTGCACATAATCTTATTATGAGCATCACTACTGATTTTTAATAAAAATTTCCCAAATTGTTATTGAAGTATATAAAAAATATTTCACAAGCACCTAATTACAAAAACAAAAAAATCTAAACAAATTACGATTTCCACTTTTTCAGCAGCTCTGCTGCCTTTTCTAAATTTTCTTGCTTTTTAATAAAGCAGTAACGTACGAAATTTTCACCAAGATTTTTATGATCTTCTCCATAAAAGGCACTTGGGGGTATGCCTTGCAAACCCATATTTTTCGTCATCCATTTAGTAAATTTATAGTCTAGAAATTGGTCTCCCTCTGAACTTAAATCAATCTTGTTACCTAAAATAAAAAAATTGCTTCTTATGTGCATTCATAATTTAAAAAAGAGAAAGAAAGCATACCCAATTTACTCCAATCCGCTAACATAAAGTAACCTCCTTCAGGAATTGTAGGCTTTAGACCTGCATCATTCAAAAATTTTGCCATGAAATCACGTTTAACTTTCAGCTCCTGAGGTAAACTATTAAAATAGCAATCAGGAGAGTGTAGTCGCTCTAATTCTAATTCAAATCCTCTTGCCACTGCTTCTTGAATTGGAGTTGGACATGTATAAACTGAATTTTGATGCACCATTTGCAAATTGGTAATTAGATTAGCTGGTCCATAAGCCCAGCCGATTTTCCAGCCAGTTACCGAAAATGTTTTACCAGCTGAGCCAATTGTAATAGTGCGTTCCCACATGCCGGGAAGAGTGCAAATGCGTATATGTTTGGCATCATCGTAAACCATCCATTCATAAACCTCGTCGGAGAGACATAAAACGTTCCACTTACGGCAAAGAGCTGCTATGCGTTCCAATTCTTCGCGATGAAACACCTTACCAATAGGATTGTGGGGTGTATTCAATATAATCATTTTAGTCTTATTATTAAATAATTGCTCAAGCTCAGTATCATCGAGCACCCAATCTGCTGAACTGATTGTGCCATTTGATTTGTTCTAAAGAAGAAAATAATTCAGAAGGTTCGTATTTTATGTAGTCATGTTAAGGTTTCAAAAACCAATAAACCTACCGGTTTCAATGCAATGAACCGCGGCACGCCACCTGCCATTTTTACCATTGGTTCGTAGCAATCAAAAAATGGTTCAATGATAATTACTTCATCTCCCACATCGACATGACCCATTATAGATGAATAGAGTGCTTCGTATGCACCCGATGTAACAATAATTTCGCTAAGTGGATTTACTTCACGATCGACTAATTTGGAATAAAGTTTACTCAGCGCTTGAACGAGTCTGACATGACCCTGGAATGAAAATTTGTTTAATTCTAAAAAAAATCCAAAACACAGATTATTAAATATTTAAAATAATCAACGACTTACATAACCACGTGTGTACTGCTGCAGCATGGGATTGTCGCTCTTGGCGATATCCGCCAAGGCGTCTGTGACATAGGATGGAGGAAGCTCGTCGGGAAACCCCTGGCCTAAATTGAGCGGTTTATACTGCATAGCTAATGCAATGTACTCATTCCTGCAATTCATTAAATATTATATATTAAGGTTTTTTTTTTAAATACGTAAAAGTTTTACGAACCAAACACTTGGCTTACTGCCTTGCAATCGTTTTGGTAATCCAAACTTGTCCATTGTTAAAGTTCCTGTTTCCTTTTGCTGAAAACTGTGAACTGCAGCGCTTAATATAGTTTGCTTACTTTGCAAGTTTCGTGTTTGCTGGCATAAAAGACGTGTTGGCAGGCTTAGCATCTGAAATATAGTGTCATCACACGTCTTACATAGTAAAAAAATTTTATCAATAAACTTAAAAACAAATATACATAGATGACAGAGGTGATTTTTTGATATGTAGGGATTTACCCACTTTGCGATTTTGGTAATTTGTATGTACTACTTATGTAAAATTCGACAAATTCCTGTGTTTATATTAAAGATCGCAATAGATAAATGCAATTCGTTTGAATATTAAAACTGGGCGTGCTGCGTTCTACCAGAGAACGTAGAAGAATGAGAAGCACCAGCGCGTGTCGTTTGTCAAATCGTTCCGATTTTCATGTTTATAATTATAAGTAAATAAAATTTATAATTGCAAAAATATTTATGAATAAACAACCCTTCTTTAAATTATACGCTATTGCGAAGTTCCGACGTCAAATCAACATTTTTTTATTGAATTGATTTTTGCTATCAGATATAAAGAAATTTGAAAAACGTATGAAATAATATTTTCGTTCATTTTGATAACAAGCATATGTAAATTTGTTATCTATGGTTAACATATAACAAAAAACTTATTCACAAACATTTCTGATCATATTTATTATTACTACGCTCAGATTTGTTACGCTCCAAAAGCCAATTTTGTTAAATTCTGGCGGCAGTGTTAAATTCCCTTGAGATGTTCTGGCTTATTCTTGGCGTTTTACACGATGCGAAAGCAATTGGTCCTTCTACGTTCTCTGCTGCGTACAACTAAATGCGTCTATTTAACAAAAAGTACGACTTATTCAAAATAGATCTACATATCTGTTGCATAATTTATATACACAAAGAATAAAATGAAATATGCACATATATTCATATAATTGTATATAATTTTATAACACTGCAAATTTCTTCACTGCCGCCAGAACTTGTTTTTATTATTTGCCCCATATTATACACTTTTTCAATATTCTATTCACTATTTCAATTTCATGGATATCTGATAGCGTCAGATATGAGAAGTAATATTTCAGGCGCCGGTGTCCATATTTCCGGGTACCTAGCAATTATTTGTGGTGAGTTATCCCATACTTAATATCCGAATTTCCTTCAACGTATCAATTGAGCTTGATTTATACATTCGACAAACCCTAAGCTATTAATTAACTAAAATTTGTTGAACATGTATGAGGATTAAACAAATAGAATTTTTCATTGATCAGAAAACTTAACAACTGTTGCTCGCGTTATAAACAAACAGATGCAAAAGATGTAAATAAAGAATTGCATTCGTTCACCTTTACTAACTTCTACTTCACATTCAAGGTCGTTTAGTTAAGCACAATAGTTCCCTATGATTATGTATATATAAGTTTTAATTAGAGATTAATTAAATTAAAGAAATAATAATGTTATACTTATGTGTTATTATATTTACAAGTATTTGCAAAAGAATGCAAAAAGGTAATCTACAAAATCGCACATGCGCAATGGTAAACATTTCTATTCACTTGTGTAAATTGTTAAATATTGTGTCTCTTTCTTTCTCTTAACGTCATCAAAATTACAGCGTTGCGTTGTTTAGCTTTTTAATAGACATTTCTTTGAAACACTCTGTGCTGAGGTCTCCAGAGAACGATCTATGTTTTCTGAGGTCTCCAAATGAGCCTTGGCCTTCAATTTAACAAAAAAATTTGAAGTAAAACTTGAAAACAAGTTTAATAATTATTACTTAATTACATTTTGATAGAAAAATAATTGAATAGGAAAATGTTCATTGTGTCGTATCAGTGGTGGAATTCAGTATGCTATTATAATGATTTTCGGATAAGTTGTAAATTAAACGACAAAATTTTTCGAGTTGTTTGACCGTCAGCAAAAGATTTTCTATTTGATTTAGGTTAAAATAAATAGCACAAAAGTTAAAATAAAATACAAGTTGGGAAATTATCAAAGACAAAAAAGTAAAAGAAAATAAACAAAAATGTGTTTTGAATATTTGTCATACGTTTTATCCCAAGATGAGGATATAACGTACTCTTAGTCAGTGGTTCGAAGTTTGCTACGAGAAGTGGACGATCCCTTCAACTTGAGTGCAACACAGTCTCGAAGGTTAGGTTTGAAAAAATCATTTTTCAGCTTAATATCAACTAAAATAAAAGGCAGGATAATAACACCGATATCTTCAGAGAACAGAAACTTGAAGATTCCAACCGCTTTGCGATTCTTCGAAACTGCATGCTTCCACGTTCTGTTGGAGAATAGTTGGGGACAGCCACGAGCCAGTCAACTGTAAGTTATTTTATGCATAGAGTAATTAAGAGTAATTGACGCAATCAATCTTGATTGCACTCATGTGTCAAACATGATCCCCAGAAATTAGGAAGAATCCTATATTAACCGCCTTGGATATCACTTTATTAATGTACAAAGAGTAAGGGTATACTTTTTTTCAACTGTTAAATAACACAATTCCATATACTTATACATAACCTATTTATATTGTTCATTAGTGTGTGATCCTATGTTCAAGATTTTGGCGGTGATATTAAATACCCAAGAGCGGGTCATGCAGCGTTGTTTGGAAAGTGGAAACCATACAATTTTTTTGATTGGTAAACTTTATAATCCAGTGCAATTCATTTATGACAAATGATTGCTATCAAGAATTTATTTGTTTTGCGTTACTCTTTGTGTTTTTCACATATATTGATATTTTGTTAAGCTGTGGTGCCACCGTTAACTCCATTTTAATAAAATGAAATTGCCAGCTAACAACTATCGTTACAAATTGAGTTGCAGAGTCACACCAACGTTAGTGCAAGCGGCAAAATTCGTTAGTTAACAACTCGAAAAATCGTATCGATAAAAGTTACAGAATATCCTACAGATCGCATTTATCGTTCCTACATGAGGAAGCTCTAGTGTTGAAACCTTCTGAAAGTCGACGTCTGCATATCTAAAATAAATAGCACATTTTAGTCAAACACATATTTGAAAAAAATAAATAAAAACATTCGTTTTTTTATATAATTTCTTTTATTAGCGTTTCTTATAAAAAATTAAGTTGAATTCAGAAGAGAACACGTGTTATTAACAATTTCTTATAATTCTAATTAAACTCGCGGACATATACATACAATGCCATAACTAATTAAACATAAATGTGTTAATGAAATAGTTAGTGTTAAAAAAAATAAATTGTGTATTATTTAGTTCATTCATACTTTATATATTTTTTGTTCGAAAAATATTTGATGTAAAAAGTTAGTTTAAATAGAATTGAAGTAAAAAAATGTTATTAACTAATATATGTATATGTATCTGATGATTACAGCTGCTTACATAAATCAATGTCACATCGATATTTCCTTTTGTTTTTGTAAATTGACTCATATTATTGCAATATTACTTCCGTGTAGTATTATAAATTCTCTATTGCGTGTATAACACAAATTTCATATATATATCTATTAAATATTATTAACTGTTATACATACAGAAGATTTTCTTAAAATCGCCCATTTGTATTTATAAGTATACAAGCATTTCTTTTATTTTTATGCCATTTCATATATTTTTTCCCTCCACAGTTCGTTTTTCCTTTTAAGATTATATTATAATTTCATTTTATTTATTAATATTCTCCTTTTCACATTTTTTTCTGTGCATTTAAGCAACTATGCTACGTAACTTAAATCACAGATATCACTAATGCATGATTTAATTGAATTATTTTTGAATTCTAAAGGTTTATGATTTGTGCCAGATTAAAAAAAATCAAATTTACTTGTATATATTTAGAAATGGCCGTATGGCGATAATATAATATATGCATAGTATACATGTATTTAATATAAAAAAATATTAACATATATTTGAGCTGAGAAACAAAAAATGAAAAAAAAAAACGTTTGTGTCCTGTTATTATTATTATTCTTTTTTTCGTAGAAGAAAACCCTTTTAGCAAAGTATTGCAAATTGCAAACACCCTCCCAATACAACCAATGAATTTATTTCTTTTATCTATTAATATTTTGCATACGAAATTCGTAACATTAAGTTTATTGAACAATTTATTACAGCAATTCAGGGTTAAAGCAAAATTAAAAAAAAAGCTTGCACACAATGCTTAGACAGTTTTAGAGAAAGTTGGTTTTGTAGAAATGTGTGCAAAAGATAAATATAAGATATACTTATATAGAATATAAAATAAATAAATTGAATGAAATTATACTTATATAATTTGTTTTTGAACAGAAATATTTGTTATTGAACGAAGCTAGTTTGCAATCTGCTATTTTTATAGCCAGTGGTTATCAAACTGTGTGAATCAGGGATGTACAAATTCCAATTAAATTTTATTGCAATTTTATATTATTCGTATCTAATAGAATATTAATAATTTATACTTCGAAAATTGCTAAAAAAAAAATCTGTCCAAAACGCTAATGCTTGAATACGCAATTAAAATACAAAAAAAAAAAATTAATCAGCGTTTGTAATGAAATGTTGCCGATTGCTTGTTCTATAAATAATTGCCGGTTGTAATTTAGGCCAACACATAACATATATAACTAACACTTTGCAACCGCTGAAGTGATTTTGGGCCGAACTCCATTACCAATTTTTGGAGTGTGTGTTGTTTTCGCAACAAATGGAGGGGAGGGACATACAATTTATTCTCAGCCACCTTCGAACGGTTGATGCATTTTTTAAGGAGTTTTTATCTTATGCCAGAAATACATTCTGTAGGGTTTACATACCCTGCCGAGGGGCGATCGCAATTAGAAAAAAATAGTTTTCTATAAATTTTAGTTGTTGGTCTAGTCACAATTTTGCGACTTATTGCATGGTAGTACGCAATGCTAACTACTCGGCTATCGCTGCCGTAAATACATTCTAAATTGAAAAAAAAAATTTTTTTGTTTCAAATTTGTATGTTTCGATTTGTGTGTAGATATAAAAGTTATGAATGTGTACGAGTAGTTCAGCAAAAAGGGGTTTCCTTCTGTTACACGTAATACGTCTGCTTGCTCATGCATGTTAGTAAATATATATATGCAAATTATGTGTATTGTTAGAATTTTATTTTCATTGAATATACATATGTATATTCTTTTTCATTCAAGGAAAAAAGCTTTTCCAAAATTTTAATACAAATTAATAACGGAAGTAATAATTTTCTTTTATGATTGCAACCCACTCACTTCAAACAATTTCATTTTTAAATGCAAAAACTTTTGCTTAAAACTAGCAAAATATATGCTTATCCTTTTGTAGGTATTTATGTAATTGCTTTTCTGCTGTTTTCACAGCATTTTATTGTTGTTTTATTCCTTAAATAAAATTATTTATGTATATTTTTGACAAATGTTGTTGTTGTGATATGTTCATGTTCTTTTGTGAAAATATCAAATATCTAGTTTAATTTAAATACATGCTAATAATATGCAGATATGCATATGTATGTATTCCCGTATCTATGAATGTAAACAAATATGTATGTATATGTATGTGTCGATCATGGCTTGCAACAATTCCTGTTACATTGCTTGTCTCTATAAACATTTCAATAACTCCTCTCATTCTAACTCAATCCTCAGTATTTAGGTATGTATGTATGTATGTCTTATTTTTCTTTATTTTTCTCCTGCTTTTTTTCGTATCGTCTTTTTTTGTTTTGTAATTTTTGTCTTTAAATGGCACAAGGTATTCTTTCTATTAGTTACAAAATCCACGCCACTACTTTTGTTTTAAACAGCCATATGTTACATCAGTGGCTATCAGACTGTGTTATCAACTAATTGGTGGTAATTGAAGACATTAGCTCTTAAGCTCTCGAACTGTTCCGCTAGCGATTTTTGTCAAAAATGACTGCGAATTATGGCCGACATTTCCTTTTAAAGTTCGTTCGTTCGTTCGTTCGTATGTTTTCATTTGCACGCTTTAAACATACACTTCCGGACAATCTTCATCTTTTATCGATGTGTATTGCACCTTCTTGGCTACATTGTCAAAAACGGGCGTTATCATATATTTAATGCGATCACGACTCACATATACGAGCGCTACTACCAGTCCGACCAGTATCATACTCAATACAATTAGTAGGAAGATAAGTGTTACGGTATGTTGACTCATATGAGGCCGTCCAGACGTCGTACCATCATCACCTATACTCTCGTACAAGCTGTTACTGCCGTAATGTGAATTTGTAGCTGTGTTAAACATCATGGCTGCAGCCGCTACAGTCGCCGCACAACCATCCATATTTAGTTCCATTATGGGCAGTGGCTCAACATTGTTGTGATAGCACATTAATGTTTTCTTATTACGCACTGTTACATTTGTCGAGAGTATCCACGTATGAAATGAGCTGATGTTGCAATTGCAGAGAAACGGATTCAGATTAAAGTCGACAATGAGATTAGTGGTGCGTTCGCTGTTTGATTCCAACTCGTTCAGCAGCATCATATCGTGTGTTTTTACATATTCAAACTTATTGCGTTCCAAATCGAGAAAGCGGAGATTCTTCATGCAGCGTACCTCAAAGTTGATTTCTTTCAGCAGATTATCACCTAAATGTAAATCGCGCAAACTGGGTAGATCACAAAAGACGTTGCGATCTTTGAAATGCGTAATTTCATTTTGTTCCAAATGCAATTTCTGCAATTTCGTCAATTGACTATTAACGAATATATCATGCAAATCTTCACTCAGTTGTGGTGAACTATTATCAGCAAAAGCATCGGTAAGGTGTAGACTTTGCAGATTTAGAAAATTTGAAAATACACGTGGATGATGATGATTGACTTCGTCGTCTTCCCGTGAAATACTCAAATTGTTGTGGTTTAAAATTAAACGCTCCACATGCGGTACGTGATGATAAGATTTGCCACGAATTTCTCGTATGTGATTATTACTCATATCTACAATCCTAAGTTTTTTATAATCATTTATCGAACCGAACACATTCCACGGTAGTTCGGGTACAATATTGCCGGTAAAGATTAAAATTTCCACCTCCTCGGGCATAAATTCCAGTACGGTGGTGTTGTGAATGCCAGTGTTTGTACAGTTCACGATGTAACTAACGGTGCCCTCATAAAATTCGCGACCACAAAGGCAAGCCTTGTGGAAATTCGGTCCACAACTCGATGAACCAGTGGCTGGTAATTGCGCTGTGACACATAGGCATGCAACCGTGAGCAGTGCATAAAGTAGCAATTGTGTTTTAATGCTTGATGAAGCGTTCATTTTGAGTCTGGACTTGTTGTTCTCGTTAACACTGCAAGATAAATATAAAATGAAATGAAAATTGATTTATGCGTGTAATTATCTACATAGGCATGTTCAATAATTGATATAAATGAAATTTCCTTTTAAATAAATTAGTATGAATCACATCGGCGAAAATCACCATTACATTTTTCATACCACGAATGATTTTTGGCTTCGTTCCTTGAAAAGTGGTCTGAAGAAAAAATATATATATATCTGATAAAGAATTGTGCTTCGGACTGGAGTATCATGGAATCGATTATTGGCCAGACTAAGATGTTTTCCTTTGACAGGGAATGATAATCTCTACTATTGTATAATCCATTGACCTTGTTAAAATGGTTTAAAATATATAGAGATCCCAAAAACTTTGATAATAGTAAGTATTTTTGTGTTATAAAGTCTTCATGCTACTTTCATTGATATGACTTTTATCCAACACTAAATGTGACTTAACCTAGCACTTGCTTCGCAGGTGATGTGCCTTTAACCTTGCTTATGCAAATATTCTACTATACTAGGTATGTTCAAAGGAAAAGGTGAATTTCGATTTTTCGAGGGCTGTGTACATTCGATTATCGATATTTTGCTTTTGTTATAATCGGACACCTATGTTTATTATGTGCTTGCATTAGAAGCAAATTTCAATTAGTAGTTTGTTTTCGACAACAGAAGAGGTTAGTCACGTTTTTGTGTGCTCTTCGATTTTTGGCTTTTGAAAGAAATGGATGATAGAACATGTATTAAATTTTGCGTCAATAATGGAATAAAGTGCTCCAAGTCTCTTGAATATTAACTGTGGCATTCAGTGAGTCCACTTTGTCTCAAAAAAGTGTTTATAAGTGATACAAGCGCTTTACAGAAGGCCGAGAAGATGTTGATGACGCTGAGCGTGCTGGATGTGCAACCATGTCAACAGTGAAAAAAATTGTACTTGAAAATCGTGGAATCACTATTATGGAAGTTGCAGAGGACGTTGGCATATCAATCGGCTCAATTTTCTCGAATACCATTCAATTTTCTCGAATGTTTTGTGAATGAAACGTGTGGCACCGAAATTGCTAAATTTTTAGCAAAAGCAATGTCGCATTAGTATCCCTCAGGAGTTGCTGAATGACGTCAACAATGATCCGGGTTTGCTCAAACGGGTCATAACTGGTGACGAAACGTGAGTGTATGGTTATAACGTCGAAACCAAGGCCCAATAATCCCAATGGAAGCTGACAGATGAACCAAGACCGAAAAAGGCACGCCTAGTTCGATCAAATGTGAAGGTTTTCTTTGATTACAATGGTGTGGTGCATAATGAGTTCCTGCCAAAAGGTCATACAGTTAATAAAAAATACTACAAGGAAGTTATGCAGCGTTTGCCTGAAGCAATACGGATCAAACGATCGGAATTGTGGAAAAATAATCGTGGATTCTGCATCACGATAATGCACCAACTCACACATCAATGCTCGCTCGAGTCAAAAGCAAAACCGTAATCATGCCCCAACCACCGCATTCACCAGATTTGGCTCCCTGCGACTTTTTCCGATTCCAAAAACTAAAGAAACCAATGAAAGGAGAGCGTTTTGTCACAATTGATGAAATAAAGTCAGAATCGAAGAAAGAGCTGATGGCCATACCGAAAAGCGCATTTCAGAACAGCTCCGGGGATTGGAAAAAGCGTTGGCATAAGTGAATTATATCCGAGGAAGATTACTTTGAAGGGGACAAAATATATATTGACAAATAAATAAGTACTTTTCAAAAAAATTCAAATTTCACATTTTTCTTTGAACACACCTCGTATTCTCTATTCACACAATTTTATACTTTCTCTTATGCACTCAGTTCTTCTTCAATATTGAAAGCACTCCAAAAATCAAATGCAGAAAGTCACTTTCAAGCCTAATGAAAAGAAAGCATTCAGTTTCAATAATGAACTCAGCCAGAGCAAGCAAACAAGTTGAGGGTAAAAAGGCAGCATGATGATTAAAAAAAATTTGGCTTGGCCTGAACTTTCAATACTAACTACTAAACACTGCTTCAGCTGTTGCCACTCTGTCTAAGCGCTTCTTCAAATTGTAACTTATTGTTTTTAGGAGGCTTTTTGTATTTCACATGCCGAACATTTTGTACATTTCAAAAATTTATGAGCGAAAACGAAGAGATTTACGATTATGAAGCATCAATTTTTGTATATTTACATGTATGTGTGCAAGGACTTAAATGAATGGATGAATGGAGGCGTAAATTGGATGGGTGGCTTTGAAATAAAGTACATTCAGAAAGTGCAGCTTCCCAGTGGGAAAAATAAATGTTTGGAACTTTAGTTCGGCTGACATGATTTAAAGCGGATTTGAGCAAAACAAATTGGTAAGATTGATTCAGTGGAATAATGACGAAATTTTGGACACTGTCGGACTTGAGTGCCAACATTGATGCGGAAGCCAAGTGTCGGGTGTACTAACTAATATATATTATATCTTGTACTACTGCCCATCCGCTTTGTCTCTGGTAGAGCTCTATCTTGGAGAGACTGGATCAGTACACTTATAGAAAATTTGATTTCCTCAGCTTGGTCAGGCAATATTATTTTCTACAGAAATAGAAGATAAACGAGGGATTAGGTGGAGAGTATCTTCGTTTGACATAATATCCCGATTCTGATGAAACTTGCCCAATATTAACTTAGGCAGCTTTATAAGTTTGATTAGAAAACCGAGAGAGAATGAGGCCTTTTCTAATGTCGAAGTCGGCGTTAAAGTATATAAGTATATATATATATACACTTATGCAAAAACGAATGAATGCCATTTTAAATGAAATTTCATGACTTGTAAAGATAACTTGACCGCTTCCATTTTCTCATGTCCAGTAAAAACAACAATTTGCATGAGATTATTTGCATTAGAAATAACTATTTAAGTTGAAGTTGCGAGTTTTTTTTTTTTTTTGATTCGGCAGAGAGTGCCAACCCCTCCGGAGTATTTCTGACCTTTCTATCAGCTGTTCTGAGGCGACTTAAAACTGTAAATTCCTTCAATTGTAGGAAAAACACTGATAACCACACCGCAAATCCGAGGAGAACCCCGGCCGAATAGCTGAAAAGATCATTTTTTTGAGTTGCTATATTTAAAGTACATATATGTTGCATAAAATTGCTAAATAAACATGTACTTGATGTCTCCACTGGCAATTGAAGTGTAAAAGTTTTTGTTTTTAACACATTTGAGATACAGGAGGCAGCAGCGCACTGTTTGGGGTAAGTTCATAGGTCAACAGTGTATTTATTGTGTGATCAAAAAAAAAATATATATACATACATATGTACACAAGCGAGTATGTGCACAAGAGCTAAAAGTTATTTAAAGCTGCGTGTTAGTATGCATGTGAGTTTGCATAAAAGTTTGTTCAGTACTGAAGTTTGTGTGAGAGTGTGTATGGGTTTGCGTTAGGTTATGAGTTGTAGGTTACGTACATATGATGCAAAATATTGTACTAAAGTTGTTTTGAACTAAAAGTGTGTTGCAACACTTTCTTATGTTTGTAGGTGTACACGCATGCATAACGCGGTAGGAAATTTTTTCAATTAATTTGTTTATTTATTTATGTACATTTGGAAAGTTTAGGTGTATAAAAAAAAAATTAAGTGATATTCTTTCAGAAGCTCAATGTATTGATAATGATGTTAGATTATATGTATGTACGCACATTTTCATAGTATGATCGATGCTCCATAGACGTACAGAATTGGTACCTAAAGGTATTGAAGGCGAGAATTCTTTAGATGAGATACTTTGTTAGTTAGATCTCATCTAGGTCTCCCGAGTTTTGTTACATTTAAACTTGGCCAAACACTGTTCAAAGTCATGAACACATTCTTGTTATTACAGACAATAATCGGGTCTCTCGAGGCAGTTCGAGCTCTTGGCCTGCAATAGATGGTGGTTGGATTTCGAGAGCACTATTCATGGGAAGAAAGCTTACGAAGGTGTTAACGGACTCTCCGTTAATGGCGTTTAAAGCCTGGCCATATGCTGTCCTGCTCTGTGGGGTAGTTAGTCAAGTACTACCTTCCTGATTTTCCTATGTGGAGGTTCAGCTTCCAATATGTTTCTGTTGAGATGGTGGCGACATTAATCTGCTTAACTGGGCGTTCAAAATCTGTCGGTATGCAGTCCTAACTTGTCTCCCTGTGTACTCTTTTAAAGCCTGTCGGTATGCAGTCTTATCCTGTCTCCCTGTGTACTCTTTAAAGTCAAGTATTACCTTACTGATATTCCTAGACGCAGGTTCGGCTTCCAATAAGTAAGAATGAAGAAGTGTGGGCTATCGAAAGTGATACCCAGTAGCTTTGGCATATTTATTGCCGGGAGTTTTACATCAGCGACTTTCGCATACAGTTCGAGTCGGTACTCTTGTCGTGCAATGAAGAAATATCGCCAACCTTTACGGCGATATAGCAGTTTACTTTCGAACAAATATTATCAATAACTTGATCAAATGATAATATTGAATTTGAATTTTTCGGAGTTTAAAGCTTTGACATCGAAACACAACAGATAACTCTCGAACACTCAGGTGGTTCATGGTTTATTATTTAAAAACCGGCTGAGGACGTAGTTGACCTTGAAAAAAACTTCTGACGGGTCCAGTTCTAGATAGTTAGTTTTTGGTTTAGACCATAGACTATCTGGTTGTTTGTGTCGTTAACTTCGGTTGTGGTACTGTGCACTTTACCGAAACAATGTATGTTCGGTGGGTTCAGGTGGTGTGTGAAAGACAGGAGCGTCAAAGCCTCAATTGTCTTCGCTACTGGGGAAAGTAGGGATTTGCCGATAAGGCTCTCCATTGTTTATATTGTTTGCTGGTTTCTCCGGATTAGCTCCCAGACCAATCTACTCAGTTTCCACATATCGAGTATTGACAGCGTGGTCTAAGAAAAGCTTAAGACATTGGTGATATATTCTACTTCCGCTTTATTCAGATAATTTAACTTAACAGCGTGCTTATTCCGTCAGGGCCAAAGGGTTTGGAGGCCTGCATTTGGTCAATTGTGAACAAACGTTCTTTTCATATATTTACGATGTCAGCTAATACACATCTACTACCAAGTTTAAAGTAAGAAAATCAACGTTTTATTGTTTTTCCTGATGGAGCGGGATCTTTATAATACTTTTCATGACATTGATTCGCTTGAACGGTATATTATTGGGAATATAACAAAATCACTCTAGGTGAAGACAATAAAACTAGCGAAATTATTGTGTTGGACCAGGGTATTTTCAGTCAATGTTGAATATGTGATAGTGAATTCCTCGACGGACGTACTCCTGCTTCGGATTATGCAGTTACAGTTTCAAGGCCGTACACTATTCCTACTATTATAGTCGGGTCACACGCCATGCAAGCAACCCTTGCGGTAGCCAGCATCCAAAAATTGCAAGAGATGGGTCAAGGGCAGAAATGAGTGACCATATAAAGGAATGGAAATATTATGTTGTGGAGGGGGAAGAACTCACTTGCCGAGTCCAGTCACACCGATGGAGACACATATCTTCACAATCCAAATCAAAGTGAAGTTCTTCAACATGTCGCCGATTTACGTCCATGCCCGGCGGAAGATAACGACGATGTGACCAAATATGCTTTCAATGAGCGGCTAGAACGCACTTATGAGCGTTGCCCCTGCAGCGATGTGAAAATTGTGCTTGGCGTCTTTAACGTCAGGGCCGTGCACAATGATCCTAAAATTCAACCTTCACTACGAAATATCCCAACTGGGTTGAAGTAGATCGTCTTTGCCGGGGCCGAAATGTGGTCATCTGGGGTACTAGATTCCAGTAAAAGAAAATCCATCAACCTACTTGGTTCTCTCGGATAAAATGTATCCAGTGTTCTAGATGTGCGTACGCTTATAGAGTTGCAAATATTGATTTGGACCACTATCTTGTTGCAGTCAAGATACGCACCCACTTTTGTGCAGCAAAGAAAGCTCGTAAACCAACATAAGTGCTGTTCGACATCGAAAAGCTGCAATCATAAGAGAGAGCCTTCTAGAGAACTTCTATGCCACTTGCACTCCTGCTCTCTGAACAATTGTGGATCGGCATTCCCAACTTTCCCACTTACAGTGAAATACTTGGATTTTGACAAGGTCAAAAGAAGAGCTGCTGTAAAGCAGTGGAGAAAAAAATACGAACGATCGGAACTTGGTTTTCGAGAGAAAAGTTGCTGGCTTAGCTTGGTGTCTCCAATTGCCGCCAAACGCACCTACGTCAATACAGGAGAATATATGTATTGTCTACAAAATGTCAGCCAAATGCATTTTCATTCCACTCAACATCAAGTGAATATATTAGCAGTGAATATATTATGTAAGAATGCCGAATTAATAAAAATCACACGGAACAGTCTCAGTTTGAGTGTCCTTGGCCTTGTATAAATACTCAAGTTGTTCAGTTCTTCTATTAGAAGTCCAACTCCGAATTACTATTTATAAAAATATATAAGTATGTATTTATGCTTCACACATAATAACATTGAATTTTTAGAATATTAACTTTATAATTATTGTGGTCACAATGATGGGAAAAAATTTTGCATAATATAATGTGATAATAAAAAGTGGTTGACACTAACATATACGACCACGAGTTCAGCTCACATAAATACTAGACAATTATTTATATACTGATAGTTACCGTTATGTATGTTATACGGTGAATAACTCTGTTTTATGTCAACCATAAGTGTGGTCATAACTTGTTTTTAACTCATGGCATAAACCAACCACAAACTTTTTAACTTAAAATAATATTAATATATATACGTATATGTATGCATGTACATATGTATGTATGATGAATTTTTAGTAGTTATGTAAAAATATAAATTTGGATCTATTCGCATTAATTAATATAAGTTTTAGCGACATATGTATATGGTATCTATGCACGTCTGCAGCATCCTAGCAAAAAATTGTGCGACTAATCTCTAATGAGAGTAATCCGAGATTGATCGCATTATGATTAATCGACCAACGGTTTATGCAGCTCCCACCCATCCACACGAGGAGCGCTGTCCGCATGACGTACGGAACTTGTTTTATTTTTCATCAATGCCGAGTCACGATGAGGAGAGGTTTGTTTAGTGTCGAGAACTAAAAGAGTTCAGCTACAGAGCGAGATTCATCAGCTGATTTTTAAGAATTATTTAAAATATAAAATGTTATGTAAGGATTAGTTGAGAGTCGAAAAAATAGTTTTCTTAATATGAAAAAAAAAACGAGTCAGATATGTCAAATGTGCTTGAATGAGAGTTGAAATCAAGACACAAACAATGCAAAGGCTCGCGAAATTCAAAATTCGTTTTACAAGTTCTCAGAAACAAAGGGCAAAAACGTCTGGACATTCTGAACGGAACATTAAATTTGATTTCAGAGAGAATAAGGGGGCTGGAAATTGAGCCAGTTATTATTTTAACCGGGAAAACTGCACCAAGCATTTTCCGACGACTGGCAAGAGTAGGGAGATTGATAAGTTTCAAATGACTTGTATAAGATGGTAGATTGTAAATACTAAGAGTTCCGAGGCAAATTTCTTAAGGCAAATACGAAATATTGTTTTTGAAAAGACTCTATTCTGTCAGTAGATTTGACACCTCGTGTTCGAAATCACCGAGTCGTATTCAAGACCAGGTCTTACTAATGTTATATGCAAAGCTTTAGTAACATAAGGATCATTTTAAACTTCTTTGACCACCGTTTTACAAAAACCCAAGATGCCTTTGGCTTTGTTGACTATCACACCAATATGATGTGTGAAGTTCAATTTAGGGTCAATAGTGATTTCTAGGTCAATAAAACTGTTAACCTGTTCCAAATTGTAATTATCTATAGTGTAAGTAATTGTCAGTGTGGCTCTTCGGGAGAAACACATAACTTTACATTTCTTCAGATTTAGGGGCATCCGATTTATTTTACACCACTCAAACATGCTGTTTATGTATGTTTGCCGTAAGATACCTTCATTTGCCGAAGTGTAAAATTTATAAAGCTTTACATCATCCGCATACAATAACAGTTTTGAAAATATCATCTGAGAAGATATATCGTTTATAAATAGTGAAAACAGAATCGGGCCTAGATGGCTACCCTGAGGTACTCCTGAAGAAACATTAACGATATCTGAAATGGAATTTTTAAACATTACTCTTTGAGTTCGATCATACAGATATATGGAGATCCATTGTAAAAAAGTTGGTTAAATTTGGGCATCAATTAGTCGCAACTAATCTCAAGTGGAGGATGGCGTCATATGTGAACGTTCGCGAAGGTAAGGAGCGGCCACCTGGGAGTGGCCGGAAACGAGTTTTTGAAATATAGTTCAAACAGCTCACGACTTCGTTAATTGGGAAAGTGCCGCTGCCGAGCTAGTTGATATCTTCGTAAGACCAAAGCTGACATCACCGCTGTCCAAAAAGTACTATGGACGGAAGAAGGTGGGTCCTTTGGAAATCTATTACAGGGGCCACAAAAAGGAGCGCAAATTTGGTTTTGGCTTTGTGGTGTGAGAGAGGTTCCGTCGCATCACAAGCTCCCTACATTCCGCAGCTGCAGAAACATTTGGTTTTCAACAGTGTCACAAAAAGAGCTGATACGATGAGGAATGTTGACCTGCAGTGGAGAGAGTACTACTACTACTATTACTTCCCAACGTTGCGGTCTACCACAACACGTGCGGGGTGGTATATATGTTGATAGCTGAAGAGGGAATGAAGAAGCATTTGAGGAAGAGGCCGAAATGCGTGAGTATGAAGAGCTTGAGAAGCTGACAAGGGTAATGCTTAGAAATTATTTTGAAAGATGGGGCGTTTACAGAAGGTTTCAATACCGGAGTATACTTATGTAGGGTAAAAGGATGTAGTCTTGTCCAAAGCATACTTAGTCTATGGCAGTGAAAGTGAAACATCCGGAGAAGGCGAACCCGAAACCCAAATCAATGACGATCGTATAGAAGTTCCATCATCTGGTTACGACGAAGTTCGAATAGTGAATGACCCATAAAACTTTTCGAAGGGCTTTCGACGGCATCACTTTCTTTGCAGAATATAGCTGGAAGAAAGCATGCATATAAGGTACAAACTATCGAATTGTGTGAAAGATTAAAGCAATCGAAAAGTAAAGTCCTCTTTCGACGAATCAAAACCAAACTCTACAAGTCGCTCATAATTCCCGTCCTAACATATGTTACCGAGTCGGCTTTAGGAGTATTCGAGAGAAAAGTTTTGCGGAAGATTTATGGAACTGTGGGCATTGGCAACGGCGAATACCACATACGGTGAAACGATGATCTGTACAAATCATACGACGACATTAACATAGTTCAGTGAATTAAGAGACAGCGGCTAGCTAGGTCATGTAGTCCGTATGAATGAGAATACTCCAACCTTGAAAGTATTCGATGGAGTACCCGCTGATGGAAGCAGAGGAAGATTTCCACTCTGTTGGAAGGATCAGGTGGAGAGTGACTTTGTTTCACTTGGTATTTCCAACTGGCGCCAAACAGCAAAGAGAAGAAACTTTTGGCGCGCTGTTGTTGATTCGGGTATTATTGCGTTAGCGGTGCACACATCAAAGAAGAAGAAGAAGAAGAAGAGGAGGAAGAAGAAGAAGAAGAAGAAAAAGAAGAAGAAGGTCGTGTCATTACACTTATCCTGATGATCTTAAAAGGTTATATGCTCCTTAGAGAGTAATCCCAGATCTATCCCTGGCTAGACGCATTTATTGCAAGGATAGATAACCTGCTGCCTGCGCCAACTGTATTCAAAATTACGCTTTTAAGTTTTAGTTATAAACTTTTGTAACAGCATGCAGTCATTTATGGAGGGCGACACAAAAACCAATGCAACTGAAATATGCACACATACATACACCCAAACAAATATTGTATAAGAGTGAAAAGTTTGTAACAATTGCATTGTAATCGCTTATAAAGTTTGCAGTGTGTTTTTAATGTCTCAAATTAATAGCCGAGTAGGCGGAACATACAAATTGAGTATGTCAAAGGTGGTCGAGTAGCATGGCCATTGGGTCAATTGTATTAAATAATAACTTAAAACAGAAAATGGCGCAAATTAAATGTTGTTTTGGGCTTTGTTTGAGTTAATTTGAAATTTTTTGAATTTTTATCGAAATAAGAACAAGTTTACGATGTCAGATTGAAAACACTGAAAGCTGGTAATTCATTGTTGATAGTCAATTCTCTAGGTTAAAAAATCAAGCCTGGTAATATCAAGTTAAATATTTAAATAGACACCTTTCTATATTTTGCAAAACCCTAAGATTTTTATTTCCTCATAATCTGCAGACGAGAGAACGATTAGTGAAGTTTTCCTATTGAAACTACCCAAAACTATTGAAAATGGCGGGAATCGTAGATTATTTTATATATATGTATATATAAAAGTCTAATTATGCATTACACTCGAAAGTTAAGCAGTTGAGTTCAGACTCTGCGAAATATCGATATTGACAACTGTTCTCGTTTTAGTTTCCTGGTTGGTAGGTAATTGGTTGCAAGGAGGATTGGGGACTGGCCTCATGTAATCCATTGAGTAGGCTATGGTGCTCTCCAGCATATCTGAACTATATGTTTTTGAACAGTTCGGTGGATTTTATGAATTGTTTTAGCTTCTTCATATGCAAACACCTTCATCAGGATAGAACTGGGAGCATCGTGAAAGATGTGAGGTCTCAATTGACTGAAGGCTGGACAATCGCAAAAGTAGTACTCCAGCGTTTCGTAATTTCTGTGTATGCTGAGCATTCAGCCGATTAAAAATTTTTGTAACTAACAATTTCGTTTGTGTGGTACGTCCTACGTTCCAATTTTAAGTTTTCCTTCATGGTCCACTACTTCAAACAAAATTTGAAGGCATTAATTGGTCTGATGCAGTCAATGGGAACACCTTTATTATCGCCGTATTTCGAACCAGCTCGCTTTTAGTTAACGGATATAACGATGATAACTTGGCACCAATATAAAATACCCGATAACTCTTTCAACGGAGTCGTGGTCTCTTGATTTCTGTCCTCGTAAACCCCATATACATCTATAAGCAACTTTAGAGTTTACTCTGTTAGCCGAAAGTCCAATAAATGGTTCACATCTTTCGAGTCAAAGGTAACTTGTAACCTAAAACACGGAAAGTGTATGAGGTAGTATGTGGGAATCGAAAAGGTTACGTCAGCTCACTTTGAATAAGCGCCGATAGAATTGGGAAGTACATCTTAAACGTATTCAGTACTAACTGAGCTTTCATACGAGGTATTCCTCTATGGTGTGTTTTATTTGACCTGATGTGGTAGCAATAATATGAGTTACAGAGATACATCATAAAATTGGATCATACGGGGTTATATCAACGATACTGTAATCATTGGTCAACAAATGAAACGAAGCAGAATGGTCTGGTGGAAGGAAGTCAAAATGTCACACATGCCAGCTCCAGCAAACGACGTACTTCAAGGCCTAGACATAGGAATATGACAATCTGGGTCACTTTCAATGCATGTACCACAAATGTATTCGCAATGGCCAAGTTGTATTATTAATTCAACTTCTGTCGTTAAATGGATTTCAACACAGGGCATTTAATAACACAGGAATATATGGTTTTGGGCCTAGACAACCAAAAGTTTTTTCCGAAAACTAATCCGAAACTTCTTTTTTAAATTGATTTTAGATTTTTTCAAAGTTAATAACCCGAAATAAAGAGAGGTGAAACTGAGCCATGCTTAGGATCTGTCTTCTCAAAATACAAGACCAAAAATCACTTTATTATAGTAGTTTCCCTAGCTGATTTTTCTCCACCCTAATGCTCGATTCTCATCAGTGATAAAAAATGTGGTTTGTTGCATAGTGTAGGTTAGCACTCTACCTATCCGAGCATGCGGGGTATATTTTTTTCGTGTTCAAAAAAATTCATAAAATAAATCAGTTTTTTTTTGCCTAACGTTCGGCTCATCCAATGGATTTTAAAAACTAAAGTAAATATTGCCAACCAAATTGAATATTTGTATTTAGTCTATCAAATATTGTGAAAAATTATTCTAATCTGCTCTGATCCAAAAGTCGACTTGAATTTCTAAACTCGTGTAATGGATTGGATGTCAGGAGGAAGGCATGTTAATAGGGCTTTTTGTCTAAAAGGATATGCCAGATTTATTTAGCATTAATGCTGAGTTGCTATCATTCTCAATACTATTACAACAATACAACAAAAAGTTCTAAAAGAGATAAATATTTGATATAAGTAGTCATGGTCACTATTTGACTGGGTTAAAGTCGCAAACTCTTGTTGTTGTTCTCCTTTTTCTAGCTTAAGGTAAATGAATTTCAAAATTCAAATAAAATAAAATAAAATACATCTATTCCAAAATAAAATATCATCTATGGCGTGCATGGTAACCACCAAACGACCACCCGGCGCAATGGAGTCATTTCTACTCGCTGACTCAAAATCCACATCATCGGCTGTAAACGCTTGTTGCCTGTAATGGATCTAGTTGCGGTTTAGTAGGAGTAAAAAATATATTATTTATATTCACCACCCACAAAACAGATATATATTACATTCATATTTTTTTGTTTTATAGAAAGCAAGGTTAAATGCAGCAAACCTTGGCATGAGTCTGTGTAAATTCTCGCAAATTCTGTTTTACATTTTCGCAAAAATTGAAATGCGCATAAATTTTCGCTGCCGTAAATAGTGAGTAAACGATTGCTGCAAGTAAAATATGTACATGTGAAAGCTTACAATACAAAAGCAAAAAATAAAAATGTGTAAACAACCCATGTAATAACTGCACCACAAAAACACTGCGCAGAAAAGTAGAGACAATTTTTTTTTTTAATTTTGATGGTATAAAAGTTGATGATTATTGAATGAAATTGTAAATTTTGAATTTTCAAGAAATAATTGAAGTAGAAAAGTGTATGGTTTTTAATTTTGCATAAGACTAGTAGACCCGGTCACATGTTGTTGTGGCATTCTGTATTTTCTTAAATTTTTATTTTAATTGGTATTCTAATTGAAAATATTGAACTTTTTGTTGTACTATAATATTGTATTCGGCCACAGAATTTGCACACAGCGTACATAAATAAGCACGATCTATACTTATATCAATATCTTCCTATTAGTCAGTCTGTCAGTAATCCCTTTCTCGGTTAGATCGGTCCATAACCTAGAAATCATCCGTCACGTAAATCAAACCATATATCAGATGACGAATAGCCTGGTCCCTGCTTTACTTGCCGTAAATAAAAGTAGTGTTCATGATAATCTAAGCGTAGAGTTGCCTACGTACCAAATTTGAAGTAAATCGAACCATAATAAAATTGTTTCGAATAGGCCAGGTCCTGAAGAAAAATTTGTGTAAGTGTTAATATCAGCGTCGAGCTACCTGTATAACAAATTTCAAGAAATATTAACACGAAATACGATATTTTGAAATAGATCGGTCCCAGGTCCACTTTCCGAATGTTTTCCGAATCTAAACCATTTTCGAACCCATTTAAACACACACAAAAAATTTCAGCAAAATCGGTGCAGCCGTTTAGGAGGAGTTCAATGACTAACACAAGTACAGAAGATTTATATATATGTATATAGATACACATATACAGAAATATCCATTTTGTATTTTTAAATAATCAAAATTATTTACGAGTACTGTTTACCATATGAAGTCCTTCTCTTCTGTACTAATGGTACTGTGCTTGAACCAAAAAATTTACTAATAAGCTGAGTATCCATTTTCTTATTCTAGACTTGATGATTCTAAGAAAATATTATTATATTAACGTAATAACTAATTCATCTTGAGTTCGAACAAGAAAAGTTGAGTTGTTTTAATCGGTTCCTGTTGAACACGCTTATAGCTCAACCAGCAATTTAACACACCTCTCATCCATTACTTTCGACTATTCGAGAAAATATGCCGCAGTGCGAGTTTCCATTCGTGAAGTCAAGTATCGAGTCCTGGTCTGACTAACATCCAAATATTATAGTAAAACTAATTTAAATAAAAAATTAATTTTCAAATTGCGGTCGCCCTCGGTAGGAAATGTCAACCTCTCGGAATGTATTTCAGACATGAAATAAAAGCTCCTTATAAAAATCCATCAGTCGTTCGGAGACGGCTTAGTATAAGCTGTAGGTCACTCTATTTGTTGGAAAAACATTAAGAAGCCCAGCACAAATTGGAGGAGCAGCTCGTTTCAGTGGTTACAAAGCGCCAAATTATTATTTATTTATTTCCATAGCTTTTAAAGGCGAAATGTTGCCGACTGCGACTAGAGTTTCGTTATTTTTTTTTAAATTTATTCTTACAAATCTATAGTGGCAGCCATGTGCAACATCGTAATCAGATCGCTCTCTACCTGATCAGTTCAACGGTGGCGATCTTCCTCGTCAGCAGATACTGCATATTCTACTTCCAAAGCTGTAGTGCGACACGATCTTGCCAGAGTAGCTCGTTTTTTTTTCTGAATTATGTCAATACCGTCGTATAACTCGTACAGCTCATCGTTCAATCGCCTGCAGTATTCGCCGTCTCCAATGTGCAAAGTACCATAAATTTTCCGCTAAACATTTCTGTCGAATACTCCTAGTGCCGCCTCATTGGGTGACGACATCGTCCACGCTTCTTCTTCCATAATAAGCAACTTGTAGAGTTTAATTGTGTAATCGAGAGAGGACTTTACTTTTCAATTGCCTACTTAGTCCAAAGTATTACCTCTTGGCAAGAGCGATTTTGCGTTGGGTTTCAAGGCTGAAATTGTTGGTGTTGTTGATGCTGGTTCCAATTTAGACGATATTATCTACATCTTCAAAGTTATGACTGTCAACGGTGCCGTGGGACTCAGTGCACTAGTCCTCTAACTGTTTTTCATCATCTTGTTCGTTCGCTGCCAGGCCCATTCACTTCTAATGTGGGAAAAGTAGAACCGACGGGGCGGTTGTTCAGGGCGATGATGTTAATATCATCGTTATAGGCCAGAAGTTGGGCGCTTTTATAAAAAGTTGTACCTTCTCAAATGATTTTCTCAGCATCCGACACTTTTTTGTTCTTCAGACGAAACATTGCTGTTCGAACCTCTTTATCAGTGTTCCATCGTCACTGATTGGGAAATCTGGTTCGCTTTCTGCTGGTATATCGTTTTTACATTACAAAAGTATAAAATGTGATTTTTGCATTGAAAAGTTTTTAAATATTTATGTATTTAGAAATATTTTTAATAAGGGTGGCCAATTCTTCTGGCATTATAATCTATATATATATATAGGGTGTTTTTTATAGAGGTATAGAACTTTAAGTTGGCATTACTTAAAGTGCGCGATACGTTTTCCGCACAGAACCATTATTTTCGAAATAAATTGCACTATTTGCAAGCGTTGTTCAGGCGTGAGTCTATTCATGATGAATTGCCAAACCAAACTGAGAATAAATCACCTGACAGCTGTTAAATCGGTCGCCATCTTGAAAAGTAATGCCAACTTAAAGTTCTATACCTTTATAAAAACCACACTATACATAAATCAATGCAAATTTTGATGAACGCCTATAACTTAATCAAACTGCACCAATCTTTTAGGAGCTATAAAGGGATATTAGGAGACGGTTCCAGTTATATGACCATTTTAGTGAACATTGGCCGCCATCCATACAAAATACATGCAACAACAACAAATATATATAAAATTCCAAAATTCGGGTACATTACATTGTATGTGGTATTGAAAGAGAGAGAGAAATAGTGAAAAAAATGAAAATGCAAACAAAATTAAAAAAAAAAATAAAAAAATTTAAAAAGAAATTTGGAAAAAAAATTAAATCAATTTTTTTATTTCCTTTACCAAAAAAAAAAATTCAAAAATTCAAAATAACAGTTAGATTTTCTTGATGGGTACGCCAGTTCGTTATAACTTGTATACTCTATAAAAAAAAACTTCTCAAAAACGTGTTTAATTAATTACTCCTTAGATTTTTATTTTGACAGGGACTGTATGCATTATAACTTGTAATATAAAATTATAAATTGATGATTATTTGCTGATTTTGAAAAATTTTATTGTTTGAGGGCCTAAGTAAAACTCGAAAAATAAGCATTATTTACTGATTAAAATTATAAAAATCATGAACACTTCATATTTGGAAATATATCGCAAGTGGTGGCATTCAGATGGAATTCCTTTTGCTTATCCGGCTTTTCTAGGTGGATGATTTTTTTTTCGTTAAAGAAAATATAGATAATCATTATTAACGATTCCTTTTTTTTTGCTCTACACTAACGGCTGTTTTCTAAAGTCTAGTAGTGTGTCAACTGTTATCGGTTATCAGTAACCGTCGTTTTAAACTAATTTTTTACAGATTACCTTTTTGCTTGATTTCTTCTTCAACACCGTTGCAAAGTTGAATATGTATGGACGTGGGTTCACGAAGCCCTAGCTAAGTTGCTGTTGGTATTTAGTGGTTGAGGGGGTTTCAGTAATGAATAGTATTGGTGGTATTATTTGCTTTTCCTAGCAATGTTACAATTGTTTGCTTTGTTTATTGCATTTTGCGTAATAATTAGATTTCCAAATACAAAAGATCTTCAACCATTGAAAAGAAGCTGTTCATACTATTTAAACGATACAAACAAAAAGCCATTCAAATAACTATACAGTAACTCAGTAGTCATTTTTGCTAGCTATAAATTATTATAAAAGTAGTATTTGTATGAAACAAGTCGAACCAAGCAGTTAACTCATGTTTGGGAAATATAACAGTTTAATATTAGTTCAAAAATAATAATAAAATCCAAACACCATTTCCAGTTCGGGTTTTTTGGGACTAGTTCAATTACAGTTGGAAAATTTCAGATGTAAACTATTACTTTTTTGTGACAAGTGCAACCAATCAAATCCAAAGTATGCTTTTGCCGCATTGCTCCTTCGCACATGTTTGCATTCTTTCACCAAACACAATGCCTTTTGAATGCAAAGGTGACTGCAGACATACATGTAACAAAGGCAAAATGTAGTCGAGCCGAGCGCCATACCCAAAGTAAAAGTAATAAGAATTGAGCAGGAAAAAGTAAGTCTGTCTATTCAGGCTTTCAAATATTTGAATTCAGGGCAGGGAAACAGAATTGGGAGTTGAGACATGTGCTGAAAGTAATCGAATTGGGATGCACAGCAATACAAATCGATTTAAACAGATTCAAAAAAAGGAAAAACTTAAAAATTTGTAAACATTTCATTCTACCCCTATCAACCATTAAACAAAGCACACACTCGCATCCAGGCCCCCGTACTTTCGCCACAGCTACCTACATATTCATACATATATGTACATATGTTTATATGCGTTGGACCTCATCAAGGCATTTGTGGCATTCAAGTTAAGAGAAAAATCTGGAGAACCCACAATCACCAAGTGTGCTGCAGTAGCTAACCGATTGTTGGCCGGCTTTCTCTTTTACTTTTTATTTTCTATGTATGATATTGTAAAAATTGCGTTTGCCTTAACATTTTCTGGGCTAATATTGCCCTGGATGAGTGGGTGGTAGTTCAATACCAATGGTGTCAATTTCTCCTTGGAAATTCCGCACACCATATTCCTGTTGAAGATTCATGCTTATACAAACTGCTTGTAATGCAACCGAAATGGCAAATTGGCCCAGCTGTCGTGGTTAACTTGTAGGATCGAAGAAATAAAAGGAAGTTGAAAAGATATGAGTGGATCAATAATTTGTGTACGCTTTATCTTTATTAGTTTCATTGTTTTTTTACAAACTCTCAAGAGCATAATAAATGTGAAGTGAAGATCAACTCTCACCCCAAAGAGGTGATCTAGCGACTGATGCACACATTCCGAAAGCGGGTGGAACCGTTCCGATCAGATCGATACGAAACGAGGTTTCAGACAAGATGACTCTTCATCGTGTGATTTATTTAATGTTGAAGAAAACAACTCAATATTGTGAATACAATTTTTTAAAAGAACGCGCAATTTCTGGTAACAATGATATTAACATCATTGACCTGAACAGCTGCCACGTTGGTTCTGCTTTCTCCAAATTAGAAGCGAACGAGGACAAGACGAAATATGTTCACGTCACTGCTGATAGTCAAAATATTGAAGTCGTAGATAAATATATCCATCTTGGAATCAGCTTTAACAACACCAACAATGTCAGTCTCTAAATCCAATGCAGAGTCACTCTTGCCAGCAAGTGCTACTTTGGATTGACACAACCAAACTCAACAAGACGCTCATTTTTCCCGTCCTTCAAGCGGCGAATACCATAGACGATAGAGTGATGAACTGTATGAAATATATGGCGACACTGACATATTTTAGGGAATTAAGAAACAGCGGATTCATGCTGGTATTCATGGAGAATCTGCAGTGACAGTTTTAGGTCCAAGTTGCAGATCATATTCATGATGTGAATGAGCACAAACTGACTCGTTGTGGTGCGACAAGCGTTCTCACCCTTTCATAATTTCTCTTTCGTTCACTCTACATTAAATTATTTATTCACATGCAAGCTTGGCTCTTCCTTATTTTTTTGAAGAATCAACACGTAAAAGTACTTTTTGAACCACACACAAGTTAAATACATTTAAATCCACAAATTAACTGAGATTTATCTCAGCCATAAAACAGACAAACCAAAAAAAAAAAAAAAAGGCAAAAAAGCAGAAGAAATTATAAAAAAAAAAAACAAGTCATGTCAGAAAAATTGAGGGAGCATCCAAATCGAAAAACTTTTACCAATAATTTTAAAGACGTTTGCTACTTGCACAAAACCACCAAGTAACCACCCGCTGCTATGAGCTCAAATAAGAGTGTATTACGGTAGAACGACAAGTGGAGTCGTGAAATGAAGAGGAGGTTACCAAAAAAACCAGGAATGGAATATTTTATGCAAATGATAAAGTATATGCCGTTATAATGCTGGGCTGGATTTTGCAATTTTCATTATCGCAACATTGAGCAAAAAGTGCATGAAGGTGAAGAAGAAACAATAAATGGTAAAGAGAAAAGTAGATAAGTAGAGTTTCATCTCTACTCATGGCTTTATATTCGCTTTTCTTTTTCACACCTTTCTTCGTCGCCATGATTAAATATTTATATATATAAAAGGTGATCCAAGTAGAGGTACTTTTTTGAATAACCTTTTTTTTGACAGATTACGCGTGAGTCATGTCAAGCTGTCATATTATTTTTGTTTAGTATTGTTTGGCATTTTATCATGGAAAAACTAACGCCTGAACAACGTTTACCTAGTATTCATTATGGGATAATATTCAACTGAATAGACTACGTCCAGCATGCAGTGATGAAAAATTAGCGGCCATAGCTGAGAGTGTACACGAAGAGAGTCGATTCGGCGCCATTCGCAGCAGCTTGGACTGACGTATGAAACGACTTGGCACATTTTACGTAGAAATCTTGAACTGAAAGCGTACAAAATACAGCTTGTGCAAGAACTGAAGCCGCTCGACCTTCCCAAGCGACATCGCTTCGCTCTAGGGGCTCTTGAAAAGTACCAAGAAGATCCGAAGTTTTCGAGCCAAATTTTGTTCAGCGCCATGATAACTGACTATTTGATGCCTAAAATTGAAGTTCGTGGTCTCCGCAAAATTTGGTTTCAACAAAACGGCGCCACATCGCACACATCGCATCAATCAATGGACTTATTGAGAGAATACTTCGGTGAGCAGATAATTTCACGTTTTGTGCCGGTCGATTGGCCACACCAAGAGCGTGTGATATCACAACGTTATACTTTTTCCTGTGGAGATATGTGAAGACTAAAGTATAGGCGGGCAATCCCGCTGCGATTCATGCGTTTTATTCGCCAGTTACCAGTCGAAATATTTGAACGAGTCATCGAAAATTGGACTCAACAGATGGATCATCTGAGACGTGGTCGTGGCCATAATTTGAAAGAGATATTCTTCAAAAAATTAATAAATGCCAAAGCATTTTATTTCGAATGATAATAAACGTTCCCTATTAAAGTTGAATTTTCTGTTTTTTTTTTCTTTAAAAAGGTAGGAAACCTCAAAGCGTATCATCCCTTTTATACAAAGAAATATATGTGCTACTTCATTATATCGCCAAACATTGAAGAATAAAAGAAGAATTAAAAATATTTAAGTTTATTTACCCTTTTTGAGGTAAAGTCCATACATAAAAGCAAATTTAAGATTTAGTGCAATAAAACGTAAATTACGCTGAATACAAGGATATACTGCTTTAAAAATTAAGCAATGAATATGAAGATTTTAAAGCTCGGAATCTGTTACAGTTAGCCGATTTTGTTAATCAATTGAATATGTTTTAATAAACATTAGATTGAGCCAAAAACCAAACTAAAGCATTTATGGGTTAAAAGTAATATTTATTGAGAAAACAATATCGCAGTAGGTCAGGATTTTTTGCTCAGTTATAAATAAACTGTAAAAAATCTTTTCTTCCCGGAAACTATCATTACAGTTCATAGTAAAGTTTTTACGTGCCGGATTCTTGTAGAGCATCCAATAAGATAACGTACATTTGAATATATTTTGTTATCCTGTCATACTGATGTACAATTAGTGGCATATTATTTGCTAACAAATTTAAAAGTGTTTGGATCACGAACTTTCGCTAATGCTCGGGGCAACATCTTTGAGTATGCAGTACACAAAACTCGTTTCCAAGTGGTTTTGGATGTTGGTCCGAACAAGGAATAATATATAATACATAATTTTTTTTTTTAAATACCTATCAGTTTTACCAAAAATTATGAAAATAAGGAACATAATAATACAGCTTCAAGGGAATTTATTTTTACCTATACATCTCCATCTTCATACGCTTTATTTGTATCTTCAAGTTCCTGAAATGAACTTTACTTACTTGGATAATGTGTTTTGAATCATCTTTTTGTTTTAGAGTTTTGGACTTTTTAAAATTTAAGCTAGAGTTATTTGACAAAACTAAATTTTGGATCAGAAAACATTTTCTTTTACGAGTTACTTTTCTAAATTAGATGATCTGTAATATTGCAATGATGTTACTGAAGTTTTCAGAGAGATCTGATGAACGGTGATTATTTATTGGTGCCACGAGGAAAAGTCTGAGAGCTTTTTTACTTTTACTAATGGCAACGGATACCCATGAGTGACGGTTGTGCGATGCAGCAAATATAATAAAATACGGAAAAAATATCTGCATATATCTATGTATATATATATATATATATATATATATATATATATATATATAAATCTATATAGTATAATACATGTGCATGTTTGTAGGTGCCAACTGTTTGAATTGCAAATTGGATCGCATCACTGGCAATCGCTGTTTGCAATCAACAACAACAATAGCCACAATACTAAAAATTAAAAGACATAAACATTGAGACAAAGAGATATGCACTAACAGCAACAAAATTAAAAAAGAAAAAAGGATAATATTACTTTTCTTTCTGCTTCTTCTCTCTTGTACATATTTGCATACACACACACACACACATGTATAGCATTCAGAGAATTGTTGTTTATGTATTCGGTGCAGTCTCACAAGAAAGTCAAGTTGACACGATAACAACATCGGAATGACACTTGAAGATACCTAAGGATATACAAACATACATACGTATACAGATATTTGTACATATTTTGCAAACAACTCAACTCAAAAGACAAAGCAACAATGGAAACAAACAGAATAGATATGAAAGAGAGACGAAACGAACAATGCCCGCAATTTGTAGTTGTATAATAGCCACAACATGAAAACAACAACAACAACAAAAATACAGATAAAAAAGCCATTCGTGTTGTACTTGAACAATCAGGAAAATAACAGCGACAATAACAAAAACCACAACAAACAGAAGCAAGAAGCTAGAAAAAGCCTTTGCAAGGAGTTGTTGGCAATATAAATTGAGAAATTTTCTGCTGTTTTCCTTGCGTTGTTGCTGTTGTTGTGTCATTCTTCTTAAATGAATGTATGGCTGTGTTTGTGCTTCAAGTGTCAACTATGCACCTTTCATGGCAAAGTTCTATTGGGAAGGCTGACTTTTTTCTCACATTGTTCCTTTTTTTGTATTTATTTGTTTGTATTCGTAGCTTTGTATAGAAGAGACACGATCCTTTAAATAAAAATAAAGGTTGCAAATTAGTTTCTTCTGTTTCTTCTGTTGATAAAAGGACAACGACGAAGTTATAATAATTTTTCGAGTGAAATGAAAAGAATAAATTAGAATTTTGTGTAGAAACAATAGGAAATAGCACAAAATTATTCACACTATAGTCTTGGTAAGATTCTAGAAAAACTTAAAGATAAAGAAGAGCAGAATCACACCAAATAAGATGAACTAAAATAAAATAAAACAACATAAAATAAGAAAGAAGGGTTGTAGTCGACCATTATCGAGTCTTTATACCTTTCATGGACATATCAAATATATTGAAAATTGCCAAGTTCGATTTCGATGATTTTCAATATAAATATTAACTTAAGTTCATTTCTTTTTTGACGGATTTGGACCAAAGCCTCACATCTGCACAAAACGGTGTATGGGAGTGATATTTATTAATTTATTTATTTGTTTATTTTTGTATTCATTTATATAGTCTAAGGGCTATAAGAACATACAGGAATTCATTATACAATATATAAATGTAACCCGAATTAGATTAAAATTATATACAAATTCAACTCAAACATCTATGCAACGTCATAACAAAGCTTATTCTTCATAATTGTTCTTAGTATTGTCCTTTCGAAATAAATATCGAAGTTTACTGAACTTAAGATGTATTGAGTTCAATCAACGTTCTACGAACTGGTTCATTTGTACTATAAATTGTAGTGGAAAAATTTATATTAAATAAGTCGAAGGTACGAGGATTTCTGGGTCGAATATTTAAATTTACCCCAATACGAATATCAGGGCAGTCTATTCTGTCGGATATGACATCAAGCATGAAGGTAATCGAAAGAGATTCTCTTCGGATATTGAGGGTAATTAGATTTATTAGCTGACATCTGGAAAAATACTATGCTCTCCGTTCTTTATAAGAGTTTGGTGGTAGGGTCTACAAATAATCAAAATCCATAATGAAATTCTGAACATACGAATGCAGAGTATAGGGTTCTTAAGGTATAGAGCTACCGATAATTTAGTTATAATGCGTGTGCATCGAGAATTTAGAGTCAAAGTAAACCCCAAGTTATTTAAAATCACCAACTGATTTTATGTATGAATTTGAAATGTGACAGAGGGTTTGCAATGGTGTTTAGATCGTTGAAAAAGTGGCTATAAAGCATTTATTAATATTTAATGATAACCGATTTTGTACATACCATGCGCGCAAATTATTAAGCTCTAATTGAAGCGCAACCGAATCATTGAGATTCCTTATGACAGAGTAAATTCGTAAATCATCTGAATAACAAGATTGAATATCATTTATAAATAAAATGAAGAATAAGGGCCCTAGATCACTGTCCTGTGGCACACCAGATGTCAGGCTAAAAACTTTTGAGCGAATTCGCTCTAAAGAAACAAAGCTTTTTCTATTAGTAAAGTATTATTTTATCCATTTTAGCATAGTTGAATGAAACCCGAGATTCGAATGCTTCGCTAGCAGAATCTTTAGTGAAATTCTGTCTTTTAATAGTCAGTGTAGATGGTATCTACCTGATAGCCTTCATTAAAAGCGCAAACATAGTAATCGGGGAAAAAAACTGTGTGGTGGGTGATTGTAGATGTACCAGGTACAAAACCATCTCGATTAGGACAAATAATATTAATTACTTTTTAATATGGTCGTTTTTTGATAATACTTTCAAAGATTTTTGAAACAGTGCTTAGTTTCGAAATGGGCATATAGTCATCTACCTCACTTTAGCTTCCTGATTTAAATATTGGAGTAACTGATATTATTTCCTAATCATCAATAAATATTAAATCTATAAGAGACTTATTGAAGAATTTTTTTAAAGGCGTTACTAACGATCGACAATTTTTGGACAAGATAACGGAAAGACCATCGACATATTTCGCACTCTCAGCATATCATTAACCGATATAACAAGGGAACCTAAGTTAAACACTGAGTTAAAAATACATAGCTTATTCGGAAACTTATCATATACAAAACTTGTTTGATTTCAATCAGCAACAAAATTTGAAGCAAAAATATATTATATATTATAGATCGATGATTTTCAGAACCATGTTTGTATAGTGCATCAAGTTTCACGTTTTAGATACTGGTTTGACGGATTTATGACCTAAAATTTCAAATTTGAAATAACGGGGTTTACATGCTATAGTTATTGGTCCGGTCTGGCCGATTCCGGCATATGATCGTGTATTATTCAATTTTTTTTACTAACCAACAACTATTAACAGATTACATGGCATACGTTGGCTGTTAGAGCATTCGCCTGTGATGCCAGAATCCGTCGGTTCGATTCCTGGCAAAAGAAGTCTGATGAGGAGATGTGGTGATCTCCGAAACAGCTGTTACTTCTACCAAATTTTCTTTGTTTTATAAAAAAATATTCAATTAAAAGTAATTTTCTAACAAAAATAGGCCTTTGAATACAGCTCATTTACTTATAACCAAAAAAAAGGTTAAAATAAATAAAATAAAATAAAATAAAATATATATTTTATATATATAATTTATATAAAAAAAAATAGAATAAATTAAAATTAATAATAAAAATTAAATTAAAAATAAATAAATAAAAAAAGATTATAAGAAATAAAAAAATAAATGAAATAAACAAAATTAAGGAAATAAATATATTCTAAAATCAAATAGAAATGAATAAAATAAAATAAATTAAGAAAAATAAAATAATAAAAGAAAAAGACAAAAAAAAATACCTAAAATAAAGCTATAAATTATAATAATATATAATAAAATAAAAATATAAATAAAACTAAAACTAAAATTTATTTGAAAATGCAAATTCTTTAATTTTTCTTCTATATTTCAACTTTAAATATTAATTCTGTCCATAATTTCATGTTCGTCATCGAATTTTTTCTGATTAGGTATGTTTGATTTGTTCAAATGAAACTGATATATTTAAAAAAAATTTGAAGGTTAAAGGTGTACTAGCCTTTAAATTTTCTTATTGGATCTATTCGGATTCCGAAGTGGACACCAATTGATTATGTTTAAAATTTTATCGAATTTGAAAAATGTTTGATCATAATTATTTACTTATGTACTTATATGTAATGTATACTTTATATGTATTCCGACACTTGGATTATCTAAGGAATTAAAAGATTATTTTTTGTTGAAAACCATTCATTGCTTCATTTAAATTAATTTCTAAAGAAAAGTTATACATCTACTAAAGGGAGTTTCTTATAGAGGTATAGAACTTTAAGTTGGCATTACTTTTCAAGATGGCGACCGATTTAACAGCTGCCAAGTGATTTATTCTCAGTTTGGTTTGGGGCAATTCATCATGAATAGACTCACGCCTGAACAACGCTTGCAAATAGTGCAAGTTTGTTTCGAAAATAATGGTTCTGTGCGGAAAACGTATCGCGCACTACGTCCATTTCAGCGATGTTTAGCGATGAAGCGCACTTCTGGTTGAATGGCTACGTCAGCAAACAAAACTGCCGCTTTTGGAGTGAAGATAGTCCTCAGGTGTATGTTGAAACACCGTTACATCCAGAAAAACTGACTGTTTGGTGCGCTTTATGGGCTGGTGGAATCATTGGTCTGTACTTTTTCAAAAACGATGGTGGCCAGAACGTTGCAGTCAATGGTGATCGGTATAGAGCCATGATTACTAACTGTTTCATTCCTGAATTGAATAACCATGATGTCCAGGAGATGTGGTTTCAACAAGACGGCGCAATATGTCACACAGCTCGTGCCACAATAGATCTATTGAAAGACACGTTTGGTGACCGCCTAATTTCACGTTTTGGACCTGTGAATTGGCCTCCAAGATCTTGTGATTTAACACCGCTAGACTACTTTCTGTGGGGCTATGTAAAGTCATTGGTCTATGCGGATAAGCCACAAACGCTTGACCATTTGGAAGACAACATTCGCCATGTTATTGCCGATATACGGCCACAAATTTTGGAAAAAGTCATCGAAAATTGGACGTCCAGATTGGACTACATCCGCGCCAGCTGTGGCGGTCATATGCCAGAAATCATATTTAAAATGTAATGCCACAAGATTATCTTTCGGATAAATAAAATTCATGACAATCGAATAATCCATCGTTGTTTTATTGCAACTTAAAGTTCTTTACCTCTATAAAAAACACCCTTTATAAATGAATGTCTGTACTTTTTTTCAATTGTGCTCATATAATTACATTGCATGTAATTTGAAAATCCTTTTATCACCATTTGCACCAAGAAAATCAAATCAAAACTCTCTTCTTTGCCAACATCACTTATAATCTAACGCAATTTCCATTCATTTTTGCTAACATTCATCAACGCCCAACCATATAGGCACAGCAGTGTCGATGATTCATTAAGCAAAGCATGAAGTACGATACGATGCCTCCTTCACACCCCCCCCACCTTCCACCTCGTCATCTTGAACTCTTCAGACGACTTTGTCGCCATAGTTTAACTCATTTAAGCAGGCATTTGCTGGTAGTTGACAACCACATCAACTGCAACAACTGCTGTCGGCGTTGTGCCAGTGTACTTTGAGCAAGAGCAAAACCATAAAGAAAGAGAGAACAAAAATCATTGATGTTATGAAAATGAAATTCAGTTAAGAGATTACTAAGTGTACAAAGCAATCCGGTTGTCTCGACTGTCTGTCTGTGGGTTTCAAAGCAGCGAAGCATGTATGTGTCTGTTGCGTGGCATATTCTTTTACAAACGTTAACAAACTTGCAGCAGCAATGGCAGTACTAACATCAATACCTACTATTCGCATATAAAATGTATGGCGTTGAAAAAAAACGATTCGTTTTGCTCTACTTTCCGGACAACACCACGATGGAGCTTATGAAATCTGTGTGCACTGATTGTTGGGCATTCAAGCTGACATTAGGGCAAGCAAACATACGCAATTTGTAGAGATGAATAACGGTTGGTTGTAAAGCACACCAACACACTCGCTACTTGTATATGAGTATGCGTGTATGCAAATATGCCGCTCGCATGCAAATGTTATATGCGACAAGGTGGTCCAAACCTAAATTTGTATGCTTTATTGCTTTATGGGGAAACTCAAAGCCTTGAAAGAAACCAGTGAAAGGAATAAACAAATAATGGAAGTGAGGAGAATGAAATCTCTGGCGGTAAGATGGAAACAAAAGATTTAAAGTACTTTAAATTCGAAAGATACGCAACAAATTCTGGTCAAAGTATTTTTTTTTATTTCTCCTTTTTCAAGTTAAAATCAAAAGTTGCCAAACTGTGATCAATCTTAATAAAACGGCAATAACTGGAACTACTTTCTTGCAGCTACCAAATTTTACTGCAGTTTCAATTTGAACGCTTGTCCATGCTGGAAATGAAAAAAAATTGCTTCCATGTTGCTGCAAAAACCAAAACAACAAAAGCTAGCAAATCGGTAGTATAAATGGCAATATAAATGGTAGTTGCAGCGAATTTGTATATACCGTAAAAGAAAAATGCTAGCCTTGATGTTGTTGTTAAAATTTATTTATTTATTTTTGTTACAAATCATTTTGGATTTCTGCTACAGTTGTGATAGCCGGCATCCCACGGTATCGAGGTATATTGAATTTGTCCACCTAATATTTATCTATAATATTATACTTATAAAATAATCGAGATAATCGAGATACTAGTATATAAGTGTAGGCTAACATTTGCAAACTACTTTTGATCTTCGTCCTCAGTCGAAAGTGACGGTCGACGAGTTTTTATTTGGTACTAGGGCGCATTTTCGATTAGGAACAGCTCGCATGAACTGCTTGCCATAGTGCATTGTGTAAGCTGCTACTTTTTGTTAAGTTATAGTTTCTATTGAAAAGTTTAATCAATGGTAATTTGTAAAAATTTATTGAAATTGAATACGTTTAAAAAAAGATTGAAACTATGCATATTGAAACTGCGAAAAATCGAGTTGTTGTTCGATATACAGAAGTATTTTTGATGCGAAGAAGGAGTACTCACATCATTTTATAATTTGCATTATTATTATTTTTTTTTTTGATAATATAGTTCTCTATTATTATTATAATCTTTGGCGTTGCTCTTAAACATCTTGATAAACAAGTGCCTTAGACCTTATGGTAAGTTTGATATTGTAAATGGGAGAAATCATCAACCATGATAACGCCCACAATCTGGTGATATTTTTAATACACAGATTGTGCTAAAATTCCGTAACTGTTAAAAAATGAGTCACAAAAGTTTGTTTGCCTATTAAAAATTTTGGAAAAGGTGAGCTTGGTTCCAAAACTGCAGAAAAAATTCTGTAAAAATTTGGAAACATTTTTCTTTTGGCCTTCTGTAAACGTATATGCGTCCAATCGAACATTAGCCACACTGAAACCCCATGGAACAGACTTTTCTTTAGACGAAATTCAACCAAAGTTGATAAATGTGACCCGTGGTTAGAGAAATATCTACTAAAGGCTCATAGTTTATCCCACCGTGCATATGATGGTAATCAATCACACATTCACATCAATTAAGTGAAATATTTGTCATAGCTGGCAGAGAAGCTATAAGAGTACGTATGCTTTGAATCACCAGCTGTGTGAGGGAGTTCTAGACTTTTTCTGTTTTTTTTTTAAATTTCAATCTTTAAAGCATTTGAAAAAAGCAGTTTTTGGTGATCAAGTACGTTACTTCCTTTGAAGCACCTCCAAAGATGTGTAGGCAGAGGCTTTATTACGATGAAAAAGTTTTGCTCTTAAATAAATTATTTCGTTTTGATTTGTGCAAATTGCACAAAACCTTTATTCATCAGCTTTTCTTGTATTTATATGAGTCATGGTGCTGCCTTCGCTAAGATGATTGAGCCTTGATTTTCACGCAACAAACGCAGACCAATGATTTGGCCACCCTCTAAATAATTAGCCATTAAACGTGCAAGTAAAATAAAATCTTTAAAAATAATAACTGAAAGTTCAAGATAACCTTTCACTATAGACTTTTTTTGACTTTAATAGGAGCTCCAACCAGAGGAGCAATTAAAAAAAATTTAGCTCTCACAAAATCAACGCAGAAAAACTGTGAAAATCTCCTTCGTCACTTTTGTACAATTTCGTTTTATATTCTACAACTGCATAAATTTGCAAACGCTTTTTTCCATTGTTCTTATGCTTTGCCACGAACATTCGTTTCAAGTATACTACTAAACTATTATTCTACTTTGTTTTTGTTGTTTTATTGTCTATCTTTTTGTATTTACTAACAAATGGGTCAGTAGTTGTTGTTGCCACTGCTTTGACTATTTGGACTATTGTTTCCATTGTTATTGGAACAATTCACTATCTCAGCCATCTGTTGAGCGCAGTGCAGACATTCGCAAATTCTTGTTCACTCGGTTAGTTATGTGTACATGTGCGTCTCTTGAGAGAATGTTGCCGACAGCATTTTAATGCTCCATGTTAGAGCTATGTTGCGTTCACATGACAATGTTGTTGTTATGGAGAGTTATTTGAATGATAATTGTTTGTTTTTTTTACAATCTTTTGCTGAATTGTTTTTATCAGGCCTTTACCTTTTTGACAAAAGAAATAATCTAGAGTTTTAAATAGTGTACAGTGATAGTCCATAAGTACTGGAAACTTTCTTCTTCAAAATATCCGAGAGATCTTCACCTATCTGCTCTGGCCTCCAGCTCTAGCATTCGCAAATTTAACTCTTCATCACTAAACTTTTTTTTTTAAATGGCAAAATCTGAAAAAAGATTTATGAGAAAAAGATCGGAATAAACCACCTCTTTAAAAATCCCCACAAAACTATACGGATTTGTAAAATGATGCTGACCAATACTTATAGTCCTATCAGAGTCTGGAAGGATCTATCTCAGCCGTTCGATACTAAACGAAGACAATGTGACTCATTATCCTGTGACTACTTTAATTAACTGAGTTACAAATACGGACACTTTTACAAATAGCTAAAATCGGACCAAGCTCACACCGACCTGCCTTATAACGATAATTTTCAAATGTACGAAAATCGCGTTAATTCAGTACATATATATGCAATTCAAATCTTATTTGTCACATTAAAAGGGAAACCATGAAGTGTAGAAAAAAGTTTCGTTTTGGTGTGGCAACATCCTTTTCGGAAAAAAATATATCCCAGAAACCACTGTACAGAATTCTATAAAATTTGATAGTTATAACTTCTATAATCTACTAAGAACAAGAACTGAATATGGGCGCAACAACAAAACTGAACTAATTTTGATGGTATTTTACTTTTCATGTAAAATCGTTGACAAAGATTTAGAAATAGGTCCAGCTTCCATATAACAAACTATTTTTTAAGGATCTGTGGACTTTAAAGTGAACACTTGATCTTCCTTCATGAATATGATATTTACAGTGAGCTCCAAACATCTGCCAAATATCACCCGAGTATTTAGAGTTCCTAGTCTCCTTCCTAAAATTCTGATCAGAATCTAAGGCACATCTATATTTTCGTCCAAATATATTTATTTATTCATCAAATTCCTTGTTGACTGCTTTGAAATCATCCCCTCAGTTTTTATCTTATAATCTCAAGATTATACTCTTTATTAACTGTACGATTTTGAGTCAAGAATTCCTGATGACGTGTGTTATGACATTCGCGTGATCACATAGATCTGGAGTTTGATTAAATTTGGAGTACATTTTTCGGTCTTGGCTCCACCATTGTGACAATTTGGATTTTATCATATAAAGTTTTTTTTTGAGAACTTTATATCATTTTTACATAAAATTTAATACAAATCCTAGGCGGCTGAAAATGTCGTCGTTATCGGAAATAGTCAATACTGATGACTTAAAATACCCATTTGATGGCCCAATGGAGCGTGGACGACGTTTTAGCGGATAAACAAATATAAAATTGATCTATGTTTTAGTCACATCTTCCATGAAAAACGACCTTTCAACTCCACAATGCAATACCAAAATCAAATTGTGTTCTCGAGATACAAAGCATGGGCGTAAGTTTGCTTTTTTGCTTTCCTTTTACTTTAATGCTATTTTTAAGTGACTCCTTCGATGTCCTAACACTTTTGTGCCATTTTTTTGGTTCAGAATTTACCGGAGGTAGCTTAGTATGCTTTCTTCTCAATCGAATTTGTTGTGTTTAGTTTGTTATTAAATTTACTGTTTGCTAACTTTATTCAGTAGACTGATTCAATAGACATTGCCATTTCCTTTTCAGCGCTGTGCATTACATGTTTCTATTATTAGATTGAGTTTGATTTGATAGTTGGCTATCTGCTGTGTGTTTGTGACTTTATTTGATTCACAGCAAAACTCGTTAATGCATCTACTGCCCGCATCTTCTATTGAATTTACAAATACTCAACTCATTTTACGTTTTCCCTTCAATTTTCACAACTTTTTATCAATATTTTTTACAATTTTATTTTATATTTTACATCCGCACTTCACATTCTACCACTTACTGACTGCATATCTCTGCAGGTACTTGAAAGTGGCACTTTCTGTTGCTGATAGGATTTTTAACAGCTTTTTTCCTTTTTAACTTGGCAATTTTTTATATGCAAATTGCCACTGAAAGCTTTACAAACTTTGCAATGAACTAAAACCAGTATGAGAGGGTGTAATAAGTTAAGTAGTAGACCAGTTACCCCGGTCAACTTTCGAAGGAAAAAACTGACCAGACTGTCTCGGTGTGGTAAGGCAATGTCAGTTTTGCAAAAGTTACTTTTATACGCACAGTGTTGTATTTTGCATTGAAATACAAATTAAAATAATCAAATTTAATTAAAAAAATTGGATTACTTCCTTACTTTATCTTAAGCCAAATCTATAAGCTTTCTGGTATTTTATTAGATCTAAGAGATACAATTCGGACCATTATCTTTTAGCAGCAGAGAACATTCATAAGTATATAAACTCAACGGTCAAGCTGTTATCACTACAGACTGCCGAACGGTTTTTACTCGTCTTTCGTTCCTGCTTTCTAAGAGCATTCAACAGCAAATCGTAGTCAGCGAACTGTGGAACGGGTTCTCAAGGGTTAGAGTTTTCGGACGTTATCATCGACCTCAACAAGCGGGTAATTGGTTTGCCTTTTGAACTTGATACTTGCACTCGTTTCCTGGCTCCAACGTCATTGTTGACAGTCATAGCTATGAAATTGTAGATAATTTCGTCTACCTTGGAACCAGCATCAATACCAACAACAACGTAAGCCTTGAAATCCAAGGCAGAATTGCTTTTGCAAGCAGATACTCTGGGCTGAGTCAGCAAATGAAAAGTAGAGTCCTCTTTCGACGAAAAAATACTAAACTTTACACGTCCCTTATCATTTCCCTATCTCTATATGGTGCAAACGCATGGACTATGAGAACATCCGATGGGTCAACGATAGAAGATTTAGAAAGAAAAGTTTTGCCAGCTATATATGGTTCTTTTCGTATTGCCAGCGATGGTTACCGCAGACGTTGGAATTAAGCTTTAAAGGTATCCCACGCAGTATCCGAAGGGGGAAACAGAGGAAGCGGACGACTTCCACTATGTTAAAAAGGTCCGGTGGAGAAAGACCCGTATTACATTGGTGTCTCCAATTGACGACGTACGGCTAAAAGAAGAAACATTCACTAGACACGTTACGTTAATCAAGAAGAGAAACAGAAAGAATTCCAACGATGCTATTAAGCTCTAAAATATATTGAAAGCTTACAACTTTGGTGTTTCAATTCTCAGTTTTTTTTTTTGAAATCAAAAAGTGATTCAAAGTAACATATCCCTGTACTAGAGTATGAAAGAAGAAATAGTTTCAAATTTACAGACCTTTATACTCTTAACTTATTGTAAAATATGCAGTTTTCGTTCGTTAAAACTTTGGAATATTCTGCTTTTAGTTGGATACCAATAAGAATAAGAATTTCATAATTAGGATAGGGAGAGTGAGAAAAAAAAATTCTTAAATATGTTTTACGTTCATTGAGATTCGATAATCGAATACCTTTATATCAATCTCGCTTAATTTTAGTTAATCTAAAATCTTTGTTAACAAGAATATCAGTCATCTCCCTTCCTTTGGCTAATCATTAACATTCACTACTCTTTTCTTTTTTATAGAAAAAACTTTAACTTATCTCTGCGTAATCTTCTCATTTGTGATTAATTGTAAAACAGATAATTTGACGATTGATTTACTTGTTCGGCCCTGAATTTAATCTCGAGTTCCATCCAATTCGATTTTCCACTTTTTAGGAGCGTTATTCGAAAAATATTTAAATCGCCTTAAGAAACAATTGTTCTCATATTATGTAGATAAATAAATAAATAAAAAATATTAATTTGTAAAATACGTAAATAATTTACTTCAGGATGGAGCACTGTAAATCCTTATAAATATTTATCTCCTCACTCAGTGCACTGAAAAATATTGCTGTTTCCAACATATTTTTCTAAAGTTCATCAGTTTCCATGCTACTAACTGAAAGTTTTATTTTAAAACATTTTAAGCATATCTTTCTTTTAGAAGTATATTAGCTACTGCTCAGTGAAATAGAAAGGGTGAAAAGAGAGCGTGAACCGAATGTTTGGGCTATCGTCAGGTGTAAAAAGAGCGCCAGCAGCTGTTGCAGGCGATCGATTTGAAGACGCGTCGGGGGCAGCCATTATGTATAGTAAAGGGAATTATAATTTATTGAGTACCAAATAAACGTTAAGTAATTTCCTGACAAGTAAGAAGGCGAAATAACAAACTTTGTGACTTTTATTAAGCAATCCAGTGATCGAACTCGAATGATCTGGGGAAATGTTAGAGGTTAATCGTTACGATAAATAAAAATTGCTCTCTAAATGTCTGCAAACTATAATACTTATTTTTCTTCTTTGGTATAGGTACCGCTTACGCGATTATAGCCGCATCAACAATGCCTCCTTGCTGTTTGGCGCCAGTTGAAAATACCAAGTGAGAAAAGGTCGCTCTCCACCTAATCCTTCCAACGGAGTGGAGGTCTTCCCCTTCCTCTGCCTCCGCCAGCGGTTACTCCATCGAATACTTTCAAAGCTGGAGCGCCTTGTCTCCTAAAGCCGACTCATCGGATGTCGACATCGTCCACGCTTATGCACCATATGTCAGAACCGGAATGATGAGCGACTTGTAGAGTTTGGTTTAGGTTTGTCGAGAGAGGACTTTACTTTTCAATTGCCTACACAGTCCAAAGTAGCACCTGTTAGCAAGAGTGAAACTATAATAAATATTGCAAAAAATCAATGCTATACAAAAAATACACTAGGCAATGCAGACCAAAATGGCAGGATCCAAAATACAAAACCTAAAAACATAGTTGGTAACCAAGCGATATGTGAAACATTAAAATACATTATATTATAACTAAAGATATCCTTTAGGGTAGGGAAGCAGTAGATGAGATTAGCTGCAAGAAAAAGCAACTCCACATTTCTCTCATGAAGTTGAGAGTGCCTGCTTACGAAATCTACTTTTCAAGCCGATTCACACACAACGAAGATGAAGAATTCACTAAAAGAGATATCTTTGATTTAAAAACTCCATGCATCATGCAAACTATTACTTTAGGCCTGATGATGATGCATTGAAGTGGATTCACACAGCAACTTATAGTAAATTAATATATAAAGGGTGTTTTTTTTTTATAGAGGTATAGAACTTTAAGTTGGCATTACTTTTCAAGATGGCGACCGATTTAACAGCTGTCAAGTGATTTATTCTCAGTTTGGTTTGGCAAGTCATCATGAATAGACTCACGCCTGAACAACGCTTGCAAATAGTGCAATATAAAAAACACCCTATACTAGGATAAAACGGGATTGGAAGAAGTCATGCAAAATGTTTGATATCACGACATTAAGAGTTTTTTAGAGTAGATGGTGTAGAAGCTGGACGAACGATGAGAGAAAATAAGTGAAATAAGTAAGGGAATTGAAGGTAAACAAATCTGATCAAATTTATAAAGAAATCGAAGTTGGTGGATAGTGAAATTTAGTGATGGGTACAAAACATCGCATTGGATAGCCCCGCCCACCTACCTACCTTTGCATCTGCCATTTGGGTAATATCTTCATAGTATTAACACACGTTTCATTACAACCAACTGCTTAGAAAATTTTACACATATTTTGCTGTTCATATTGTAATTTCAAAAATACCTCATACAAACAGTTTTAACTCTATGTTAAACGCTAAAAGCATGCACTCACGCTTGTAATCCCAATTAATATTTTGTGCATTTTTCGGGATTTGCTACGGCATTAGTTGTATAATTGAAATAAATTTGAATGAAATTATATATTTAAATATTAAACTACTTTGTTGGTTTTTATGCTTTTAATTTTTTCTCTTTAAAACGTTATCTGAGTATAGATTTTTATATATTTTCTCTAGAACGTTGTTCAGCGATTTTTTTTTGCAGCTAGGGAGCAGCACTGGAATCTCAACAATTCAGTTTTCAATGCATTTGTGTACGCTTTCTTGATAAAAAAATGAGTTTGGCATGAAAAGGAAGCGCTAAGCCACCAGCAGTGACAGCAACAGCGATAACAAGCACTTCCCCCAAGTACTTTCTCCGCTGAGGCGGCGCATTGCATACAACGAATGGCATACGCAAGAAGTTGCGCAAGGATGCCAAGGAGAATAGTAAAGTGAAGAGTGCGGCGAAAGTAGTGAAAAATAACACCGAATCGACAGAAGAGTAACAATCGGGTAGACAATATATGAGTATGAGATATTCGAAGGCAACTTCTATCAGTGAAGTAAGTGTGTATGTGTGTGTACACAAGTGCGCATGTGTACATGCAGTGAGTGATAAATATGCAAGCTCTGACGGCGTGTGATTGGTTAGTTAGTACGCATTGCCGTGCGTGAAATTTTTCTTTCAGATTGTTAATGGTAGGTAGATGGGGTTACTGTGGGTTGGAATATGGCATTTTGACAGCATTCGGCGGTTGCTTGCATGTAAATCATTCGTGTTTCATGCAATTTGTAAGCGTCGCAGCTGCGCCACAGCACAGCTTTTCCATTTTCTGCGCTAAGAAAGCCTTTTTGGTACAATAATGCATGCAACCATATACATCAATATGCATATATGTTAATGCTGTAATTCTTCTTCCTCTTCTCTCTCGTAATGTATTGGAAAACTTGAAAAAAAAAATTCCTCAACATCGAAGACTCTACAAAGAGTCAACGTTATCATGTTGTTGGCAATCAGAGTGTCGTACATATTGGGCAATAACAACCATTAAATAAAGAAAATATGCGACACTCACAATCGTTAGTGTAACGTCCATTATCATATACATACATACATACATACATACATACACGCATATACATCCATAGGTATTTAAATATGTATGAGCAAGAGAATTAAACGCAATAACGACCCATGAGACAGCGAGCTTTCGTTAGTCACCATAGCAACGGAATTCAAATATCGAACTATCCAAAGAAATTTGAAAATAAAAATTAATAAACAAGATGGTCTGGGCTGGACTCAAGTGTTGATGAGTTGTATAAGGATAGGGTGAGGGCTTTTGAATTTAGTCACGGTAAGCTGGTATTATCGATGGCCAGATGGACAGGACGAAGGCGGAATAGCATAGATATTTGCAACGTTACCTGGGTGAATATACTAAATTTCTGCTGGATTCGACCAAAACAGTCGGAAAATACAGTCGCCACGACAAGGACCTCACCAATTAGTCTAAAGCTGATTAACCTCGTTGGGATCAGAAATCTGCAATACCACATTCCAACATAAAAGAATTTAACAAACCACCTGGTCGAAAGACTCAAAGTCATTACGTTATTGTAGACGGAAGGCATTTCTATATACAATGTGTTAAAGGCTCTATGAGATACCAAAATCGACTTGGATATTATCTTATCACACGCATGATATGCACTTGCCTTTGTAAGGCGAAGAATGCGTATGAAGAACTGACGAAGTGCACTCATCACCTCCTTTTCTGAAAATAGTTGAAATCATATCTGACGACAGAAAACTGAGTGTGCTCAGAAACTTGGACAACACTTGACAAGATACGAGATAAGTGAGTGAATTTAAGAGACAGCGGTCTAGCTGAATAGATTATGCCATCCGTGTATGAAACACTTCATCTTTGCATTACTCGCTGTCGAATATATGTGTGAGCTGGCTACTCACAAAGACAACTGTTTCCTTATTCCCCTCTAGTTCGCAGTTGCGGCAAAGGTTGTTATAGGGTAGACCCCTTTTAGAAAAATGCTTCCGAAGAAGCGAAGATCGCTTCGCTATTGTGGCTATAAGTCTATATATATTCTTCCTGGACCTATTAGTTCCATGAACTAAGACCTTAACTTGCCATATTTGGGCCAATTATGCTTTTTTATTCCATAATATGGATTTATATCCGGCCGAAATATCTTAGTGATTAGCAGTGCGTACTAGCATGCGGAAGGTTAAAATTATATTTATTATACACATTATTGAATTAAAATAAAAAATTCAAATAATTTTTCTTATTATTGGAGTCGCCCCTCGGTAGGCATGTCAATCGATTCGAGTTTATTTCTGACATGAAATAAAAGCTCCTTATAAAAATCCATCAGCGATTCGGAGGCGGCTTAAAATAAAATGTAGGTCCCTGCATTTGTTGAGGAACGTTGACCTCAATTCGGAAGAGGAACTCGGTCGAAAATCACTTCAGCTCTCTATAGGCGGACTTGGTAACAGATGAATTCTGCTTCAGAGTTGTCTTGTAATGCTTCGGACTTGGTTATCTCATCAGCTTTTTCGTTACCGAAAATTTTTGAGGTACCAAAAATATGGAGATGTTGAGTTCTCGTAGGTCAAAGCGCTTAAGATTATTATAAAATTGTTTACCACGTTGGAGTTTACTATTGCATGACCGAGTGTATAGTTACTACTATATCCTCGTTTTATGCCTTCCACTCGGAAAATACTAATAATTGATAAAGATTTTGGTGTGATAGAGCAGACAGTAGTTTATAGGTTTGTGTGAATAGACATACGTCTGCACTTGAGGTTTTCGTTATGCAAGCAGGTCTTAGTCGACAAGTGTCACTTGCTGGTCAAATATGTCAAACTGCTGTTTACATACCCAGCCAACATTTTTCAACAGTTTGAAAGGCAAATAAAAATCGTTTTATAGTTTTAAACAAAACTTTATAGGTTTGCTTTTCAACGAATTCAATTTAACTTACGAATTTCTTCACATATTTTTTTTTTCAATTTTTATTTCCAAATCCGTTGCTTTTTACCCAACATTGTTGTATGTGTGTGAGTAATTTTCTTCGAAGTAGTTCACCAATTGATCATTGAGTTGAAAGTGATTAAAAATGTTTGCTGCTGTTGGCAGCTGAAAATAATGTGACTTTTCCGTATAAACTTTTGCTGAAGTGAAAATAGAAAAAGTTTTGGTTGCTGCCAAAAAGTTTGTTTTGGAAAAAATTATTCCTAAAAAAATATAACTAATACGACAAATTATTTACTTTTGAAGTCATAAAAGAAGAATGAAATTAATTCAAAAGCAAAAATGTTTAATGAAATAACCTAAAAAGGAACGCTGCCCTTGACTATTTGATCTTTCAAGAAATGAGTTCCTATGATAGTTGTTTTTGCTTAACTTAAATACGCTTACACGTAAACAAACTCAGTCGATGTCATCGAGGCTATCTATCGGTAAGCTCAGGTAGCGAGTTGTTTCGCCTTGTTCGAAGCAGTGAGAGGGGGGAGGGGTTTAAGTTCTGGCAGACTTGCATCTTTCGATTCTCGGTCTCGCTAGGCTCCGGTGCCCAATTGTTGTAATAAAAACTTGAAGATTTTGATACGTCAGTGTACTTTGGTGATAATCAAAGTCGTATTTGGAGTGGAGGAGTGCAAGCTGTCGAGTTTGACTTCAAGTAACTTTGGGTCATTTACAGTCGGAATTTTGATGACATTGACTTTGGCATTTATGACGAGCCGGTACTGTTTCAGCCAGTTGGTGAAGAGGGTCAACGCTTATTTCGCTGGTTGTAATTATATATTCCAGCCAGTGAAAATGTGAGAATGATCAGAGAGGTAGCAGCAGTTAGTTCTTAATATGCTAGCGCGAAATTCCGGCAATAAACGTATATGTACATTTTGAACAATGTTTAAGCAATCATTAAAATCAAAGTAAATTTTTTAGCCCTATAGCCAATATGTTAAAAATCTATCACTCTTACAATACGAATATTTTAAAGATGAATTCATAATAAATCATATGAACTTATATATATATATAAAAGAACTAGTATTTAACTAGTAAGAAGCTGATGCATAGTGGGAAAATTGACATTTCTTAGAACGACGGCATTTATCTAATAGTAAAATGGGAAAAGGATGGAAGATGAACCATATATACATATATGTGTATATAAAAACCAATATGTGTATATATAATTATACATATGTATATGAATATATAAGATGAACTATATATAACTTAAGCGTTTTAAAGGCTGAAGCGATTTTCGATCGAGTAGTATTTTAGTTAAAACCTAGTGTATTTCCAGTCAGGATATTCACTCACACAAATATATAAAGAGTGTTTTTTATAGAGGTATAGAACTTTAAGTTGACATTACTTTTCAAGATGGCGACCGATTTAACAGCTGTCGAGTGATTTATTCTCAGTTTGGTTTGGCAATTTATCATGAATAGACTCAAGTAAGGCGTAGATTGGTCGAATGGGCCCAAAAGGAGATTACCGTAGTTCCCGATTTTCATAAGCGAATTTTGTTTAGCGATGAAGCGCACTTCTGGTTGAATGGCTAAGTCAACAAACAAAACTGCCGCATTTGAAGTGAAGGTAATCCTCAAGTGTATGTTGGAACACCGTTACATCCAGAAAAACTGACTGTTTGGTGCTTTATGAGCTGGTGGAATCACTGGTTAGTACTTTTTCAAAAACGATGGTGGCCAGAACGTTACAGTCAATGGTGATCGGTATAGAGCCATGATTACTAACTTTTTCATTCCTGAATTGAATAACCATGATGTCCAGATGTGGTTTCAACAAGACGGCGCAACATGTCACACAGCTCGTACCACAATAGATTTATTGAAAGACACATTTGGTGACCGCCTAATTTCACGTTTTGGACCTGTGAATTGGCCTCCAAAATCTTGTGATTTAATACCGCTGGACTACTTTCTGTAGGGCTATGTAAAGTCATTGGTCTATGCGGATAACCCACAAACGCTTGACCGTTTGGAAGACATCATTCGCCGTGTTATTGCCGATATACGGCCACAAATGTTGGAAAAAGTAATCGAAGCCGTGGCGGTCATATGCCAGAAATCATCTTTAAAATGTAATGCCACAAGATTATCTTTCGGATAAATAAAATTCATGTCAATCGAATAATCCATCGTTGTTTTATTGCAACTTAAAGTTCTATACCTCTATAAAAAACACCCTTTATAACATACATATGTGAACACTAAGTCTTATATGTATATCCACATATACATATTTTGATAATGATGTGAGAACTGTTGACAAGCCGGTGTGAAGTTCTTGCATTGACACACATTTCTTCTTTTTATGCCATTTCTTCTAGTACTTCAACACAGAAATGCAGAATACACAAGAACAAATGCAAAAGCAAAGAACTCAAACCAAAAGTATGAGTGTGTTAAATGTAAAAGCATTGAAGTCGATGCTAAAGGTGCCGCTCATAATATGTACTGCCAGCAAATTGCATTTATTTCACAAGAGGAGAAAAGTAAAGTGTGATGATAGTTGTGTATCAGAATATATGTATATATCTAGTAGAAGAACAAAATTCATGATAACCTCAAAGTGTATGTTATGGTTGCACTAATGAGCAAGAAATATATGAAGTTATGGACGACGATACCGTAGTGTTATAACACGTGCCAGTATGCTTATAGTACATATCTATGGCGTATGAGTAACAGCACCTGCTACGCTGTTGACGTTTGAGAGCATAAGCAATAGATGCGCATAAAAACATAGAAAATATAAAAAGTAATAATAAATGAAGTGAGTATTTTTACAAACAATGTCAACAAGACACTCAAAGTGCGGGCGTATTAGTTGTTTACTCTAATGACAAAAACATCAAGATGCAGCAACAAAAACAAAGAAGTAAAATAGGCAAGAGCGATGCTAATAATTACTAAAAGAAAAATAATTACAAGTGAGGAGTTTCGTTTCATTAGATGGAAAGTCAGTGATCAACCCATGAACTAGTTATATGTAAGATTTTTTCTTAATATTAATTAAAGAATATTTAAATAATAAAAAGAAAAGTTAAAAAAAAAACTCTTTTACTGTGAATACACATTAGAGTATAGTAATTAAGCTGAAAAATGTGAGTAAACCATTTTTTATTAGCTAAAATAATTATTTAAAAGCTGTTTATAATTTTTTTTTTAAATCGTTTTTTTTTAAATTCCAATACAAATAATTAGGTCATATTTAATGAATGATTTAAAAAAAAACTGAAAACATTCAATAAAACCATTAAGTGAATAAAATAAACAAATAATGTTTGTACAGATGAAGCTGCAATTTGGCGAATGCAAAACACTCAAAATTGGACTGAATTGCGAAAAAAGTGGAGTTATACAAGTATGTGGATTAATGAGCGCTAAAAATGCACGTACACTGCTGTGTATATGTAAGTTTGCAAAGCACCTACAAGTATGCAACGTGAAAATCATCCAATACAATTTTACTGTTGGTGTATGTGCGCCCTCAAGTACTGCTCACTCCATATGCTAAAAATGTGTGCTCTTGATGGGTTTATATATGATTGCATTCAGTAGAGTTTTATACTTGTATATATGTATTTATGTATGTACATATCGAAGGAGATGTATGAATTATGAAGCAACTATCGCATTGTGAATTTTCGAGCGCAACACGTGCGCACTCTCGATTTCGTTCTGTTGCTGTTGCAATTGCTGCTATTTTGTTTTCGTTGTTTGCTACTTGAATGATACTTTTTTTTTTTAATAGACAACATGATTAAATGCAAAAACAATAACAAAAAGTTTATTGCAACAAAAAGCTTACAAATGGAGGAATCGAATTTTTTTTTTTAATAAAAGTCAATATACGGATGATGGAACGAGGGAAGTGCAATCGGGAAATTTAAAAAATCCACTTGATTATGGAAAGTTTTGTAAAAATATATTAATTTTATTTTTTGTTTATTTTTTCTATGCCAAATTGAAATTTAGAAATAAATTCTCTTTTCCTACGAGTACTAACATTTATAATATTTCGTAAACTAATTGAAAAATGCGCTGAAGTGTAAAAAATAACGTTTGTTAATGGTATTTATAACATTGTGATATCAAACGAGATGCTAATTTCACGCTCGCGTACCAGCATCATACTAATAAATTATTAGTTTAAATGTGTACGTTTAATTAGCATACTTCGCAAAAGTTAACTGAATTGCTCACAGCAAACCAAAACAACACTCAGTTTCACACTACAGGTAACTTTTTTGCTACATATATATTCACTAAAACTTATATATAAAAATTAAATATTATGCTGATATGATACACAAAAAAAAAAAACTCATTTATGATAGATTACAATTTCATCATGATTAAGTTAATATTAAACTAACCTTGATTTATCAGGACTACTCCGTTTAGTGGAAATATTAAAACGTTGATCTGAAAAAAAATAAAAATTTTTGAGGTAAGCAATTAATATTATACATTTATTAAATTGAAACAATTAATTAGTTTGCCCTGAATTAAAATGCAACATATTTTAATACGTTCCACTACGTATGCCAACGTTTTTCACTGTATACCATTAGTCATTTATGTTCAAATTAGTCCTAAAAGTTATAACTAAAAGCTTGCCATTTGAAAAATTTTATTTCGACGTCATTTTTGCGATCGCCAAATTTTATTCCTAAAAAAAGTTCGAAACAATCAAGAATGACCGAAAAGAAAATTTCCAAACTAAACTATGACTTCTTATGAGAAAGTTTGGTGAGTCCCAATTGAATAATGGTATTTCTTTTACAATTATGAGGGGGATTTGTTTGTTCAATAATAATAGTAAAAAGTCGAAGAGATCAAGAGGAACACTGTCCATTATTGTTTGTTATTATTTATTTCTGGATAGTATTTTGTTGTAGGCTATACGTCGTTCAAAGGTATATTGACATTTTTAAAATAAGGTGAAATAGATTCTAGAAGTCTTGTTTAAAGCCGCTAAAAAAATGGTAAACCCAATGGCTAGATTTTTACAGCTTTGAACCTACTAACGATCACATATACTTAATAGAACTCAAGATTTATTATTAATCCCAACGGTTTACCCACCTCTCGCCCATCCGCACGAGGGGCGCTGTCCGTATGACGTACGGAACTTGTTTTATTTTTCATCAATGCCGAATCACGATGAGGAGAGGTTTGTTTAGTGTCGAGAACTAAAAGAGTTCAGCTACAGAGAAAACTTCATCAGCTGATTTTTAAGAATTATTTAAAATATAAAATGTTATGTAAGGATTAGTTGAGAGTCGACAAAATAGTTTCCTTAATATGAAAAAGCGAGTCAGATATGTCAAATGTGCTTGAATGAAAGAGTTGAAATCAAGACACAAAGAATGCAAAGGCTCGCGAAATTCAAAATTCGTTTTACAAGTTCTCAGAAACAAAGGGCAAAAACGTCTGGACATTCTGAAACAGAACATTAAATTTGATTTCAGAGAGAATAAGGGAGCTGGAAATTGAGCTAGTTATTATTTTAACAGTGAAAACTGCAGCAAGCATTTCCCGACGACTGGCGAGAGTAGGGAGATTGATTAGTTTCAGACGACTAGTATAAGAAGGAAGATTGTACTGAGAGTCCCAATGCAAATTTCTTAAAGCAAATAGGAGAAATTGTTTTTGAATAGAATCTAACTTGTCAGAGTAGATTTGATACCTAGGGTTCCAAATCACCGAGCCGTATTCAAAAATAGGTCTCACTAATGTTACATACAGAGCTTTTGTAATATAAGGATCATTAAACTCCTTGACCAACGTTTTACAAAAGCCAAGATGCCTTTGGCTTTGTTGACTATCACACCAATATGGTGTGTGAAGTTCAGCTTAGAGTCCATAGTGATACCCAGGTCAATAAAACTGTGAACCTGTTTGTTTCGAACATTTGAAAGAAAACAGCTTTATCTGTTGAACAATTGAAAGAAAAAGCTTTTAATGCCCTAGCATTTGAAAGAAAAAAGCTTTATCTGTTCAATATTATTTACTCGCTGAAATTTTAAAGAAATTTTGATAACTTAAAGTGAACATTTCCCCCTCTGCAGATCGAACTGTTCAATAGCCAGAAAAGTAAAAAGAAAAACCTTTGAGCAGGTGAGCAATGAACAAGAATCGAGTTGCCCGCATTGCACGTTACCAGAATATATGAAAGTCAGAAACTTACATACATATGTCTATCAGCTATCAAGTGCTCGGCTCCACCTAAATTTACCCTCCCTTACCTGACATATAAATAAGTTTGAGTATACAAATTTTATTAGTTTCAAGAAGCGCCCATGGTTTGATATGAACTCACATAGAAAGGATATCTATTTCAGAGCAAAGTGCAGTCTATGTTCTTCATCAGAAGTAGTGTATTTTTAAGGAGAATTAATTATAAACAACAACAAACTATAAATATCAGAATTTTCTCAGCATGATATGCTATTTATATTTATTCTTACTTATTTTACCATTACTTGTATTTAAGTGATTGCGCCTTAGCGTATGCAACACTTTTCTTGTTTTCTTATCGTCACGGCGTATGAGTGCCATAAATAAAAGTGTTAAAGTGGCTTGTGTATGGTATGTGTATCAAGGCGAGATGTGTATGTTGTGAAAGGTGAAGCATGCGATGCGTTTTCATATGAAAATTCACGCACGAGTACATAAGACAAAAATATGCAGAATCATAAATATACATATTTTATTTTTACATTTATAACCGACTTTACGGAATATGGGGGATATTAACTTTGTATTCAATTTGTAACAGTGACTTGGTCTCCACGACGAGAGAACGATGTGTACATCTTCGGTGATAGGAAATATTTATATTTTGTGGTTTTGTGATTGTGGTTAACAATGACACTAATATCAGCACACCGCAGTAATTGCATGCTTTTATCGAAGATGATTTGCAACTTATTTTATTATTATATTATCTTCTCTGGTAACTAGAAGAGGTCAGCTTCTGACAAGAAAATAAAAATATCTTCATAAAAGTACATGTGTTTTACGGATATTCTTTCTGCGGTTATGAAAGCATGAAAGCTCAACGATATATATATATATAACCTTTTTTTCGATCCTTTTCGCAAAGTCTTTTCCAACATATCGCAGGAGGTGAATATTTAGCATTTGGTAGATCTAGATAACGTCGTACACGAAATATTTTGAAAATATTCTCTTTATGGACGATGCAAAAAAACATTGATTTTCTCGCCGTGTTTTTCATCTCATCATATTCTGCATAGGAACTGATTCAAGCCGTATTATTTGAATAGCCCAGCAAGAAAATCATTGCCCTATATAAATAAAATTTTGAGTACTTTGTTGCAGGATAACGGATATATTTTGCCTTTAGGGTGAGTTCGATTTATTATTTCTTCCATTTTTCACATGAATTTACATATATATTCTGTAATTTATACACCTGTTATATATACAAGTAATGCATACATATATATACGCATATATTTGCATGTTGTGCTTCCTTCCATTCTATTTGTAAACATTTAGGAATGTCTTGCATATTCTAATTGAAAGCTTTCCTTCCTGCTTTCCAATCTATTGCATTCCTTGTATTAATTTTTTTGTTTATTATTTATTTATTTTGCTCAACGATATGTTTGCATATTTTTGTGGGGTTTCTGCTTTTGGTTTTCATCCATTTACTTATAATAAAATATTTTCTGTGATTTTTTCTGACTTCCGTTTGCTTAGTGAGTGATTTCCTGTGCAGGTAAAAATTAATCTTATATTTTAGTATAAAATTTAATTTATTTCCAAAAGATTATGGTTTACTGTCTAATATAATTTTCTTATTTGGTAACCTTTTCGGTGAGCTATTTTTCGAAAAAGATTTTAAAGATGAAGGCGCAATTTGTAAATTTGTTTATTTTGGAGAGTTTTCATCTTAGATTTCTTATATAAAATAATAAATTATTTTGAGTTTGTCCCTCAGACGTCGAAGTATGAGTTGACACTTAAGTGAAGTTTCCTTCCTTTACACCTTCACCTAGTCTTATGTCATGCTTGGACAAACCCCTATAGAACTTAGCTATGAATTGATAGTAAAGGGTGTTTTTTATAGAGGTATAGAACTTTAAGTTGCAATAAAACAACGATGGATTATTCGATTGACATGAATTTTATTAATCCGAAAGATAATCTTGTGGCATTACATTTTAAATATGATTTCTGGCATATGACCGCCACGGCTGGCGCGGATGTAGTCCAATCTGGACGTCCAATTTTCGATGACTTTTTCCAACATTTGTGGCCGTATATCGGCAATAACACGGCGAATGTTGTCTTCCAAATGGTCAAGCGTTTGTGGCTTATCCGCATAGACCAATGACTTTACATAGCCCCACAGCGGTGTTAAATCACAAGATCTTGGAGGCCAATTCGCAGGTCCAAAACGTGAAATTAGGCGGTCACCAAACGTGTCTTTCAATAAATCTATTGTGGCACGAGCTGTGTGACATGTTGCGCCGTCTTGTTGAACCATCTCCTGGACATCATGGTTATTCAATTCAGGAATGAAAAAGTTAGTAATCATGGCTCTATACCGATCACCACTGACTGTAACGTTCTGGCCACCATCGTTTTTGAAAAAGTACGGACCAATGATTCCACCAGCCCATAAGGCGCACCAAACAGTCAGTTTTTCTGGATGTAACGGTGTTTCAACATACAATTGAGGATTACCTTCACTCCAAAAGCGGCAGTTTTGTTTGTTGACGTAGCCATTCAACCAGAAGTGCGCTTCATCGATCGTCGACGATAAAATGGACGTAGTGCGCGATACGTTTTCCGCACAGAACCATTATTTTCGAAATAAAATTGCACTATTTGCAAGCGTTGTTCAGGCGTGAGTCTATTCATGATGAATTGCCAAACCAAACTGAGAATAAATCACTTGACAGCTGTTAAATCGGTCGCAATCTTGAAAAGTAATGCCAACTTAAAGTTCTATACCTCTATAAAAAACACCCTTTAGTTGTGAAAACCTATCCAAATTTCCTTGCTTTAGTAAAGCTGTGATATACTTTTAGATACTTGCAGATATTTATAAATAACGGAAAATTATTCTTCTTTTTATTATACCATATATACATCAATTTGCAGTTTTCGAAAATTTTAAATGTCTCAACAAACAAATAGAGAATTTTGAAATATAACAAATTATGAATTTTAAATATATTTGTGGTTTCTGTTATTAAATAAAGTTTGTGCCGTGCGACGCGCGCGCTATACAGGAGAGATACAGGGAGTTGAAGAGAGAAGTGAGGCGAATTTTCCGACAAAAAAGAAACAGACCGAAATTCGTGAGTAGTCGATTAGTTCAAAAGACAAAAAAGCGGAGCGAATGAGTTTGATGGAGAATGCAGATAAGACGAAATATATTCCGTCATCAAGCAGACGTTCATAACAGGTTTCTGTTGATACTCGCACTTTCTATTATAGTTGTAAATGATAGTCGTCTAACGCATTAAAACGACCAATAATATCAAAAATTAATTTCTTAAAAAAAAAACAACCACAAATTCTACAATTTCCGACACTCATGCAGCGTAGAACATTGCAAAATATCGCACGACATGTTTCCAAGCTGTAGGTGAAAGAAAGGAAGAGATCAGATGGAAAACGAACTGGTGTTACGTTTGGTGTAATATTGTTGCTTCGGCTATATTCGCGTAAGCGTGCGTAATCCAATTAGGAACACGATTGAGATTTCGCTAAACTGGTGTTTGACTTCTTACCGTGCAAATATTGTGGTTACAAATCATGCCAATCAGAAATTTTAACTCAAGATTAGTTTTCGTAATCAATCGGACAGTTGGTTGTGTTTTAAGACGGAGGATAAGCATAATCATTTTATGGCCCCTTTTTGGCCATGCATTTCCTTCGACTTCTTGTACATTATTTTTATTTTTGTACAAATGTAGGAACCTTCAGCTTTAAGTTGCTTTGAAACAGTTGGCAGAAGCTCTCGTATGAAATTAGTAATACTGAATTATCATTCACTGCCATTTACCGCGATGGCGTTGAAATTAGTTTTAAGATATTTTCCTGGTCAGAGCTTGAACTCACTCACTCGACTACTGCAACTGCAATGATTGTCTTGGCTCCAGCCAATTCAACTATGTATGTTCTTTCAAATTACCAACTGCTTTTCACTGAAATTTCTAGAAATTTCTTTATTTCGTACTTATCGCTTCTTTCGAGTTCGTTTTGCTTGTGGTTTTCTTTTAAATATTTATGCAATAACGGTTTATATTCCGTATTTTACACTCCCCGCTTGCCTGCCGGGCAAATTCACTAGAATTGATAAACGAGTCGCAACATCGATACATCTATCATAATCATTATCGCGAACGTCATCATTATCCTGTTGATTAGAAGCCACATTAGCGCCTCAGAGGAGACTCCATGACGACTACTTAGTTTTATGATTTGCTCATATTTTACTTTGCGTCGCATTTCACGATATTCAATTGCAATTTTACGCAAGAAGAAATTTCACCACAAAACGAAGACAATTTGTTGGGTTCTTTATATGTAACTACTACTTGGCAATATTGTGAAATATACATTTTATTGAATTTCTGTAGACATAATATTTATTTACAAAATTGCAATTTCTACTGTTATTGGCAAGCAATGAGATAGCCAAAGGCATTTGAGCGGCAAGAATGTTTTACAACAGAATTGATAGAGAATATGTATATGTGGACATAAGTGCTTATCAATCACATTATCCTGCGGACTCTCCGATAACTTCGAGGTAAGTCATTTAGTGATGCCCCTGATCTCTCATTTCACGATGAGGAATGTTGAATGTAAGGACAATTCCTTACATGTCATCGACCAACTGGTATATATCTGGGTTCCGTCACCAGTACCCGGCTCATTACGAATTACTCGAATGTCATTTTAAGTAAAATGCTGATGAGCCCTTTAATACTGTATCCATCCAGCAGTTGCCTTATACTCAACTTACGTAGAAAAGAGGACTACAAGCTTAGATCTCATACATTTCTACCTTTAAATCGATCAGTGTTGTAATCATCCAAAGTCAGATGCTCACATCAGAGATCACTTGTTTTCAAATATTGAAGATAATGACATGGACAATGTGTGGTTTCAACAGGACAGAGCTACATGGCACATAGCCAATATTACAATTTTTATTTTTCCATTGTCTTCGATAATCACATAATTAGCCGAAACGGGTATCTCAACTGACCGCTTACCAACTGCCCTTTGAGTATGAACCACTCATCGTAAGATATTTCTGATGTACGAGACCCTTTAAAAGTTTCTCAATTTGTTTTAATCGGATTTCTCATCAGATAACTTCAGATGTCAATAGCAAATATCGCATCCAAAAAAATAGAAAATTATAAAGTCGTATAATCTCACTAATATTTTCAACAATTGTCCGTAGTGTTAAGCGAGACAAAACGCATATATCTGTCAAAAGCAAAAACAAAAATAACTGGCAGCATGCAGCTTGAGAAGTTTCAAGGGGATGTTAAGTACTTTACAAATACTTTTTATATCACATATATACTTATATATACAACCATACAATCAAATTAATTGCTCCATTGTAATTCATAATATACATTTATTTTTTATACCATTTATCATTTGCGATTGGACAAATTAACAATTCGTAGCAAGAGTTCATCCATTATCGATGACAACAAGGAATACAACATAAACTTTTTAATTCATTGCATTTGTTTATTGGCTAAGTAAGATGATTATTCAAAAGCTATTTTGCATACAAAATGAGTTATTCTAGCCAATTTGACGTAGGGTTGAGAATGCAAGGTTTGTGCCACAAAAGGCGGGAATACGTAAAAGACAAAACAAAAAGATGAAAAAAATTTGAATATTCAATTGAGTCACATCCCATTTTGTCAGTATTGTTAAAATTTGTCTTAAAAAATCTATGACGTGTGGACTAGCGTTTGCACAACATGTTTTCACTCTGCTTCTTTTCCTTAATTTCAGAGAAAACCATTGATGTCTTATTTCGAACAAAAGCAAGTCCTTGTGCAATCGACCTAAAACTGATGACAGTTTTATCAACGAATGCCCTACTTGGTCAAATTCTGCTTCGTTTCAAAACACTAAAACCATATTGCTGATACTAAGAGCATTTATAGATGCCTCTGAAAGAGCAGTGAAATAATGACAAAATTTGAAGGCTTAGTCACTGTTCATGATGAACAAAAGCCATTTTAATTAGGTAGCGTTCAAGAACACTGACAGATATGCACCAACTGTAAAAAGCATATTTCATAAATAATTATATCTATTATAAACTCTCTATTATAAATAGTCAAAATATAAAATTAAATACGAGCAGTGGTTTTTGACTAAAAAAATATTATAATTTCGTTCGATTCCATACTATATTTTATATTAATGACATGAGCTCAATTCGGAATGGATAATAACATTTATTACATCAGTTATGAGGATCAAATAAAAAAATAAAAAATTAATAGGCTATGTGTATCTCAATTCGATCAAATATGTGTCGCTTATAGTTTGTGACACCCTAATGTACATACATATGCAAATATGGAATATTATTTTTTCAACTTAAATTCCTCAATTTATTCTCTGTTTGCTTCTTTCGCCCTTTGGTTTCCTCTTTTGGATCATCTATTTACATATTTATTTTATTTTATTTTATGTATTTACATGTCATAGAAAATGATAAATTGCTACTTGTTAATGAAATGCTAAAGTATCTATTTAAAATTGCAATTTATTCACCAAATTTGTTTGCGTACAAATTAGTGTTGAATTCACAACGAGATGTGGGTATTTGGTAGAGGGAAAACCGCAAGTACTAAGCTGTTAAAAATTTCAATTTCTACTTGAGCATAGAAGTATGTAGGAATAAGCGTTAAACGTAATATGCAAATCCAGGTTAAAGTTTTGAATCTACTTGTGCAATGAATCTGTCTAAAAAACTAGTATAGACATGGTGTCCATAAAATTTTGAATAAGAACTTAACTAATCATAATTTCGGGACATTTTTATCGTGCTTCGTCAGTTCGTTTACAGCACGGTCGAGTAACACATAGTTTTAAGACATTTCATCATATTATATTCTACTTTTTTTGTTCTCTTAAACTATGGTAATACTGCCATCTAATATTCCACAAGATTGAGTAGCAACCCATCACACCAAAACAAGGTGTAAGATTATTGATCACTGATAAAAATGGCTATTATGAATAGATAGAGCGCCGTGGATGCTATCTCATATATTTATTTTCCTTTCAGTTTTCCTCCAGAGGCATCAATAGCCCAAAGAATGTTGGTAGTCCAGCGTAGTCGAGAAGCTTTTGACAGATACAATTTTATTTCTGCTATTGTAGTGACTTGTAAGCCCCGTCAAGGGGCAGGCAGATCTAGTCCAAGTCATCGAGGTCATCTAACGGGAAGCCCAGGACGTGGTTCGGACCAAATGCAGATGGATGTCAGAAGAGTTGGTTTTAAGGGGCATGCAATGAGGTGGTTAGTGTCATGCAGGGACCATTGCATGCAGTACATACTCGTACATTATTATTTATTTCCTATAAAAAAATGTACACAAAAGAAAAATTAACATTTACGTAGATGGTGAGCGGCTTAGAGGCAATCAACTGGCTGGCAGACAAAATAAAAGTCCCACATTAGTTAGTACCAGGGCAGCGATATAGCCGATGAATTGGTTAAAGATGAATTCGTCACAAAATTTAATGTGGCTATAGACTTGTCAGTTCGTCTCAGATGTATGAAACATGTATAGTCAAGCTTCTTGCCTTTAAGATAAAATAAGGGGTTTCACAATTGCGGAAATTATGTGTAAAACGCTAGGCTTATTACGTTCTTACTAGTGACATGGAGATCAGACCCCAGACTGCTCATGGGGCTATTAACGAGGCATTGACTCTTGACGACACATGCATTCAATTAGATCTAGTTAATTACAATAATGCAGAAAATGTGAGTGAACGCTGCTCAACAGAGAGAGTCTAATCATAATTTGCGAGGATACATTGAGGTATCATCGATTGGCAAGAGACAAAAGGCTAAAACGCCAACTTCAATAAAAGAGATAAGCATTGTGCGTCAAATACAGGAATATCTGCGCCAGGAAGTCTAACAGTCCAAGGCTTATTTTGTATGAAGTTTTTGATAATGAAAAATTAACTATCTGGGACAGTTCAAGAAGTCAACCAGCCTAAGTTAACCTATCCTCCAATGCCAAACAACATTCGTGAAATCGTTTCCAGAAGTTCATTATTATATTCCAATGAAAGGATTTCCACTTCATCTGAGTTGATACAGAGTCCACAAGGATAACTTCTGAGTGGTATTTGTTTCAATTGAAATTTAAAAACAATATTCTAAATTATTTCTGTTCAATAGAACGCAATTTCCAACAAAAAACAAGCGATTGTACTGATAAATTTTCATTCCTTTTGTGCTTGCAAAGGACCTCATCGAGAAATTATTGAGCCTAATTAACCAATACATTCACACAACGAAGAGGCTACGTAGTTAGTAAGCCATTTATATATTAATTCTTTGCACATTTACATCCGAATTATCTCAGTGGCTCAGTAGTGCATATCTCTATAAAATATTTTTCACTTATCAACTCCCTTTCCCACAGATATGCATTTACTTTTCTATTTCAGTCCAACATTTCACTTTTCCTCATTATCATTACGTTTGCCATTCATATAGTTGTCCAATTAAGCTGCCAACATTATTCCTTCCAATCGATACAGAGTGGCATGATGACAGACGCCTTGCCCACAAAGTGACCAACCTGCCGAAGTGTGCAGTAAAATCCTTACATTGAGCTAAATGAAAATTTCAAAATTTAGCAACTTTTACAAACCATTATTATGTGGCCATTCTACTACTAACTACTTTTATTTTACGGTAATAATGCTCAGAGACACATATATATATCTAACGAACACACATACGGGATGCACATAGATAGTACGAGTACGAATAATACTTGCACGTTAATGCATAAGCCTCAATTTACAAATGAGATGGCATCGGTTTTGTATTTTTAACTGCCAACTATCCTGCAGTAAAATGCATTGGTTACAGGTTGCCTCAAAGCTAAAATACCAAACAAGATCAAATAGTTCGACAACTGTTCTCAAACCAAGTTTCTTGGAGGGTATTCGGCAGTGTAGAACTGAAAGATATTCATTGACAAAAAGGGTGCTTATTTGCCAGGATATGCTGTTGGATGAAGATTAGTTGTAAATCAATACATTCGGCTAATGATATAAGGCATAAATAATAGAACAGGTAGGAGCTCCACGATATTATTCTGACCAACAACAATTGGTATATATATGTGTATTTTGATAGTGCCATTTCTGGAAGGAAATTATATAATAAAGTAGAATTTTTTCTAACCAAATGCAAATTCTCCTGTATGGAACAGTTGTGTCTATAAATGTAGCTATGTACGGACGATCCTTTTTTTTTGTTTTGTGACATAATCAGGCAATTAATTAATTTAATGCATAAAAATTTCCTGCAATTAGTTTTGGTAAGGTAACATTTGTTCCTTTTTCTCCCTATTTCTCTCTATCTCTCTAACTGCTTGCTGTGCAAGAGAAAGCCTTTAACCCTAAATTCAGAGAAATTTCAATAAAGCGAAATAAAAAAAGAATTAAATGTAAATTTGTGGAAGATTCAGTCACATGTAACAATCGCTTTGTAATGTCTTATCTGAATTTTGATTGGCCTGTGTTGTTTGATTTATTATAAAATTGAAATTTTCTTTTCTAAAAGTGACTGAAGGTGAATGTATTCTCTCATATGGGAGATTGTAATTGAAAATATATCTATTAATATTGCAAATATTTGTGGTTGATTAAGCAAACAAATTGAATGCTTTTAACTTTTGTGCTAGAAAAATTATTATTTTTGAATTTATATGAATTCATTAGGAAAAAAAACACATTCAGATATAAGTAAATAAGCATAGATAGTGCAATTAATGAAGAGGCTGTAAAATGTGTCCTCTCTTTGGTTCTATAAAAATCCCTCATATCGATTTCATTAAAATTTGTTGTACACTTTTCGATAAAAGATAAATTTGCATATTATTGCAGCTCCAAGCAACCCTCATGGATATATCCTTGCTTTGCTGCTATCTTAAATGCCCTATCTAATAAAGCTTTACGCTGGTTTGATTTCGGCAGACGGCTACAAAAAAGAAATTACCCGATGGTGTAGCTTTTGTTCTAGCTGGTCCCAGGTGACATTCTTGCAGAGGAAATGAAAACGATGTATCAAGGATTTTGTTAAGAAATCAAGCAACCACCAAGGTAGTAATGCTGTTAGGTATACATGGCTATACCAAATTCCTGCTCTTGCGTCTTAGTGACCAATTATTTTCCGAGATGCGACAAGTAAACCTTATGAAGCCTTGGGTACTGCAAAAATAGGGAACTATCCCGACATTTTCGACTTAACTCTTCGGCAGAGACTTTTTCTGCGTCCGTTCAAGAAATGTGGCTGCGAGCGGGTGTCGATTTTGATGCAAGCAGCTCGCTATACATATTGATATGTTGTAAATGTAAACATACTTTCTTTACGAGGTTGAGCGCCGGGGGGAGACCCTTTACGTAGAAACCATCTCCAAAAAAAAAAAAAAAAAAAAAAAAAATTGACCATAGTCTCGAATGAGAATTGAGACTCAGTTGCCGTGTCCTGAAATCCCTCTAGATGGATGGAGGTCTCGCCATAAGCGACAGCACATAAACCACATGCCTCAATGGAAGAGAAGGACGATGTGTATAATTTAACACCAGGGTGGATAAGGAAGGTACCTTCGGTACAACAACCGAAAAAGTTAGCATCCGTGATGAAGTAGTTACGAATAGGATATTGCAATCTTTGGCTTGAACTGTTCTGCCATAGGGGGCTACTTTGGTAGGATATTGAAAAGTAAAGTCCTTTCTCGACGAACAAAGATTAATCCCTTCTAGTTACTCATCATTCTCGTCACACTATATAACACCATCTAAAGAATTGGTTTTGTGAGTCTTGAAGAGAAAGAGAAAGGATTTGCTGAATTTTTTTTAGTTCTATGCGTGATGGAGAATACCGTAGAAGATGGAGCCATGAGCTGTATCAGATATAAGGCGGAATTGACACAGTTCATCGAGTTAAGAGATATCGGCTACACTAAGTACGGAAGGATGGAACTGTGCAGTATCCGCTGGTGGAAGCAGTGGAGGAGAAAGAGAGCGACCTGGTTTTATTTGGATATTTCCAACTGGCGCCAAATAGCGAAAGGAAAAATTGAGTAATGCACTTTTGTTGATTCGGCTATAATCACATATCCGGGGCATACGACAACGGAGAAGAATTCATCCAGTGATTAAAATTATTTATTATTATTTTCTTCAATTTTTTTGTTTTTGAATGATGAGTAAATTTCTAAAGATTCATAGAATCACAACTTTCAGTCAATTAAAATTGTTTTGCTAAATAAAAAATTAGATTGATCTAAAATCTACTGAAGAAGTTTTCAAACGTAAAAACACACATCACCTAGACACCTTAGAAGAAAGTAAGTGTCTACTATTTTTCTTCTTAGTCATAAGTGATTATATGTAACACACAGTCCTTTAATGTGCTTCATAAAGTTTAAAAGCAAAAACATAAATCTCTTACCCTTTGGCAAGAGTTCGGTCTAACGACGATTCACAACTTAGAAGCAGAGATAGCAACAATAACAACAACTACTATAATTTAAGTAGTAGAAAAGTGAACAACAAAAGTGGACGCTTGAGAACTCCTGGTTGCAAGAGGTTCGTTGGCTTGGTAAATTGAGATGGCAAGGTTATATACACATGCATACAAACAATCATACACATGTGTGAGTGTGTGTAAGTAAGAGCTCACTAGGAAGAACTTGAATTATGAACGCATAAAGTATACACATCCCTGCCAACCACAATTAAGTAAAAAAACTTGATAATTTGAGCAAACGTTGGATAAAAACTGGGTAACAGCATAGGCATTTTATTAAAGAGAGTGTAGATTTTACCCACTTTCCCCTTGTACATGTGATCTGACATCCTTGTTACACTTATTAAATCTATTCAAACACGTCATTAGAAAATATATAGCTGTGCTCTTCAAATTTCAAATTTTTTGATTTTAAGGCGAAAGTGGGTAGTCTTGGCTGGCAGGGATGTACTCACATTTACTCACATGTGTGTAAATATGTGTGAGCGCAAGAGAGTGTAAACGACTTTTAAACTGCAGTTACACGCACCCACACATCGTAAATCACACAGGCTCATTTTTCAAACTTACAACAAAAAAAAAAAAAATTCATTGAAGGGAGATTAAGTTCGAGCAGAACCAAAAATTAGACACTTTGCAGAATTCAGTTGATCACACAGGCGTTTAATTAGCTAATATTGAGAGCATTTTAATTTACTTTAGTAATATTTCTAATCAAATTTTATAGATTTAAACACGAGGATACGTTCTGTAAGATCTTCTTAAGTCATGAAAATAATGTCGTTTATATTTTTTAAGAATTGAGCTATCACACAAATCAAATGGATAAATAGTCGAATGTTGAGTTAATTTAGCTAGAGTCGAGAATATGGGGGCGAGCTGGCAATATTAGATTCGTGTGAAGTTTGTGTTTCGTGGTTTGGGTTTTTAAACCAAAGGAGAATAGCCTCAAATACTAATTTTTAACTTAACTAACTTAAAATAATGGCGAGTGGCGTGAACATTAAACTCAATAAAACAATTTAAAGCCTAACAATCTCAACTACTTGGTCTGTTTGAATTTACGAAAATTTCATTTTAGGAATCGAATTTCATGAAAATAAATGAAAAAATATAAACTCAAAGTTTGTCGTCTAAAATTATAAAATGAGAAAAAAATAGTTCCCTATTTTCATTATAGTGAAAAAACTAGTCAAATAAAGGTATTGGTCTGATTAAAATTTTTTTAAATAAAATATTATCTTTGATGACTTAATCTCTCTATAGCCAACCGTGAGGTAAACAAATTAAATATACCTGTATACAAAATAAAGGTATAAAAGATATAAAAGCAGTTACCAAGGTATCTAGAATACATTTTAGAATACAAATGATGCGTTGAGGTTTATATATCTTCAATATATACGGGCTGTGTTTAAGAGATATTGAGAATTCTTATTTTGCGGGGAGTTGGAGTGGAAAAATTGCCAAACATTTTCCTTTTCCGGTGTTCCAATTCATATGTACCTCTGAAGTATGATAAAATTTCTGCTCTTTGTATTGTTGACTTTAGCTGCGACAGCGAATAAGGTTAGATGTGTTCTTGAGCTCGGTGATTTTCGTTTGTAAAAAGAAATAATTCAAAGAGCTACATAAAATTAAAAAAATTAAGTTTTAAAATGTTGAAGTAGCACAGCAATTATGTTATCTGCGTTCTTCAAATTAAAAGGCTCAGAACACCGCGAAGTCTTGCCCCCGAGTCAAGCGGTCAATAAGGAGTACCTCGTACAAGTTCAAGAGCTAGTACAAATGCATAATCTCTAACAGGGGCCATTTTGAAGGAGACAACGTCATTGTAGATGAATAAATAAATATTTTGTTCAAAAAAATTCAAAATTCTCGAAATTTGTTGAACACACCTCGTATATGTGACTAACTGTATATGTGTACATGTGGTTGGTGATGCCTTGCAGTGAGCCTTTGATTACATCGTGGCCAAATGCTAAGCCAGAATTTGTATTAAGTTGAAATAATAAGAAAGTTAAATGGAGTGAAAGAAGCTCAACACATCCATATGTACATGCAAATGTATTCTATATACAAGTATATGTGCGAATCCTAAATAAATATAATTCACACATCGCCGCTATATAACATATAAACACATTTGAACTTCAAGGGTGGTGTGTGTGTATGTAACTTCCAGTTATTCAGTCGACCAAAAAGCGCCAATTCCATTATGTGGTTTAGAATAGACTTTTCGTGTAGTGTGTGTGCGCGTAGCATACATACAAAAGACAGTATATAAATTTAGAGCAGTTGAAACCACACTGCTTTTGCTTGTGAGTAAGTGAATGAGAGTGCAAGTTTGGTTTTGTGTGGTTAAGGGATACAAAACGGAAACTGTACTCATTTCCGCTTCCGGCAAGGACGCTTTAGCCCTTCATTTACATACAATCACTTACCGACATACACCAATGCGTCAAAAAGTTTTAAACATATAAAGGGTGTTTTTTATAGAGGTATAGAACTTTAAGTTGCAATAAAACAACGATGGATTATTCGATTGACATGAATTTTATTTATCCGAAAGATAATCTTGTGGCATTACATTTTAAATATGATTTCTGGCATATGACCGCCACGGCTGGCGCGGATGTAGTCCAATCTGGACGTCCAATTTTCGATGACTTTTTCCAACATTTGCGGCCGTATATCGGCAATAACACGGCGAATGTTGTCTTCCAAATGGTCAAGCGTTTGTGGCTTATCCGCATAGACCAATGACTTTACATAGCCCCACAGAAAGTAGTCTAGCGGTGTTAAATCACAAGATCTTGGAGGCCAATTCACAGGTCCAAAACGTGAAATTAGGCGGTCACCAAACGTGTCTTTCAATAAATCTATTGTGGCACGAGCTGTGTGACATGTTGCGCCGTCTTGTTGAAACCACATCTCCTGGACATCATGGTTATTCAATTCAGGAATGAAAAAGTTAGTAATCATGGCTCTATACCGATCACCATTGACTGTAACGTTCTGGCCACCATCGTTTTTGAAAAAGTACGGACCAATGATTCCACCAGCCCATAAAGCGCACCAAACAGTCAGTTTTTCTGGATGTAACGGTGTTTCAACATACAATTGAGGATTACCTTCACTCCAAATGCGGCAGTTTTGTTTGTTGACGTAACCATTCAACCAGAAGTGCGCTTCACGCTAAACATCGCTAAAATGGACGTAGTGTGCGATACGTTTTCCGCACAGAACCATTATTTTCGAAATAAAATTGCACTATTTGCAAGCGTTGTTCAGGCCTGAGTCTATTCATGATGAATTGCCAAACCAAACTGAGAATAAATCACTTGACAGCTGTTAAATTGGTCGCCATCTTGAAAAGTAATGCCAACTTAAAGTTCTATACCTCTATAAAAAACACCCTTTACTTATGTAGGATTTTTATTCTACAAGGAATGCAACTAGTTGTTAAATGGAATACTCTTGTTTGCATTATTGCCTTAGCAAAACATACTGCATCTTTTACCCATTTTAGCGAGTAGTATTTTTAACATGGCAATGTCTAATAGCTCGACTTTTTATCAGCTTCACACTAGTTAAATAGTACTTCATTTACGCCGTAATAAAAATATATAATAAATTTGTGCAGAGTGGGTTTCGAACCATGAATATTGTGCATGACTAACCACCCGTTATTGGTGATTTGCCTGGAAACAGTAAACTGGTTTGATTCCATCTCAAAAATACTAGTATTTAACTAGAATTTTCGCATACCAGTTTAGCTTTTCCCTGTAGGGTACGCACTTAAGCGTATGCGGTTGTTCGCAGCGAAAAATTAGTAAACGTTAAGATCGGGGAAAGTTTTTAATTCAATTGTGGATTAATTTGTGTGCATATACCAGTTATGTTAAAAAAATAACGATAATTTAAATTTTTTAAAATTTTTAAATTTATTTATTCGTTTGAATTGAAGTTGTCACCTTCAAAATATTCCTCTGTATCATTTTATAGATTATTGTGCCAACGTTTTCTCTAAAACCCGAAATACTTCTCAAATTTGAGCTTTGTTCTCTTAATCTTATCTACATTTTGAAAAAAGATGACCGTTAAGATTCTTTTTTTATTACGGGAAATAGGAAACTTACCTTAGGCCATTTTTCACACTTTGCCACTTTATTAAACGAAAGTCGCAAAAACTCGTCTAAAGTTAATGGATGACACAGGCCAAGTCAAAAATGAAAACAGCAGCAAGTTCTTTCATATCTCATGTGGGCATGTGTACTAACATATAAGTAATACATGCAAAAAAATGTTTCACAATCGGACTATCCAAGCGAAATTTAAAAATTATCATAATTTTTTAGCATAACTTGAGAAAACAACTACGGTTAGAGTTACGTAGCCTTAGGCATTAAATGTATGTATTTTGGGTTGATTGATAATTTACTATCTGTTATAGACTGGTCTTTAGGTACTCCTGCTTACCCCAGGTGTAGCCCCATACCATACTGGTACTTAGGCGCCTATCGAAAGTTGATGTATCGCTCAAGTGGTTTTTTCTCAGCAGGTTGCAATGCATGTTATCTAAGGAGGAAGAACGCATGTTTACATCGGCCATTGCTGATTAAGTACCCGACAGTAGTTATAAAATGTTTTGAGTTTAAAATTACCTGACATCACACTAAAATGGATGTCGAAAAAAAGTTAAGCCAGCTGACAAGTCGGCCCCAACGTTGGTGGGAAAGTGCATAATTACACTAGTAATGACGATACAAGCTGTGCCATCAGCAGTCAATTTACAGTGGTTGCAGTGCTACTGAAACACTCTGAAGCAAAGAATACCATCGTTCACGAAGTCACGGACCTAGAAAGCGTAAAAATCATCAAAGGGAAGAAGCCTTCGCTAAGAAGAAAATGGAAACGAGCCGAAGTTCGCTAAGCTGATCGAAAAAGGAATTGCACTCTTTTGGCAATTATCAACTGAGTGAGGGACGATGCTGTGAAGTCAAAAACCAGACTCGACCGCGATAGTTATTATTATGTACTGATTGGTGCAGTTGCGTTGTCATACAAGAAGAAACGAAGATGCAACTGGAGCAAACTTTTTCAGACCCGAAGTGAATCGAAAGGGATGAAACGAAACGAAACTTTTTGCACTTATGTCCAATTGGTACACACGCAGGATGGATGAAACTCTGGTTTAATTTTTATAGTTAAAGGTTTCATTCTCCTTAATTAGCCAGCTTAAGCAAGATAAAGGTTATACATCTGGGTTTGGGTGCAAAAAGTATTGTGGAGTAACTCTACTAACAGTTGCTTGGATGCAAGTCTATGCGAAGAATATGTGAAATGCTGGTTGGCTGGAAGCGTTAAAGAAATTCCATTGAATTTTTGAAAATATTTTATTTTATTTTTACTTGTACTTTATAGGTTCAACTTAAGCTTTGTACTAGGAGGACCTAAATGTTATCTATGTCACCATACCGGAACTGTTTAAACTATTCATGTTTGTTCCAAAAATCTAGCTTTTAATAGCTTAGTTTTACAGAAGTTTTATAGTTATCTGGAACTATATTAGATAAACGGTAGCATTGAGATGTTTCAAAGAAATAAGAGGCAGTTACTACCCTGGCTAAATCATGTTCTCCGAACGGATGAAAACACTCAGGCTTTGAAAGTATGCGATGCCTTCTCCGCCTGTGGTAGCAGTAGCCCTATTGAGAACATAAATTTGATTTTCTCTGACTATTTTACTAGCACCACACCACATTGCGTGGTATATAAGAGTGTTAATATCGTCTAGTTTACTTGTGGTTAACCCACATGGCGACAGTGGTATTACATATGGTGCGCATATCCGGCAAGCGTACACAAAATGCCCTCACCTTGGGTAATTTTAGTATCAGAAAATAATATACGGCAATTTATATGTACGTACATATGTACTAACATATGCAATATTGCTTACTATAAATTTGACGAACACATGTAAGGAAATATATACATATATAACAAATATATTCATCTGTAAATAACATTGACATTGTGTGTTGGTGGCTGTGCGACGGTTCTTACTCCCAAGTTGCACGCAAGGTTACTGTTCAAAAGCAAAGGAAAGGACAAAAACCAAAGTAAAATACGAAGAAGAAGAAGAGGAAAAATATTTGTAGTTTCAAATTTCGAGGTTATGCATTCACCTTGTTCTTTGAAGCTACTTCAAACCAAACCCTCGTCGCTAAACGGTCGCTACCGTTACTGGTGTTGCAAAAATTAGTACAGTTATTGTTGTTTTTATATGTACAATAGTATATTTGCGGTCGGTCGGTTGTTGGGCCGAATGCAATATGTCTTGGGAGTTTCTATTGTTACACTAATGGCATTAACTGTACATATTCCTGTACATTCATATATGCACTGTGAGCGCGATTATTAAATTGTTTGATTTACTTTCCTGTAATATAAATTTATCATAATTTAAATATGGTAAGACATCGAATACAACCATGGGTGGCAACAGAAGTTAGTACTTAAGCGAAGAGTACTAATCAGCTGTCTATACTTCAAGAGAAAATGTCAATCTAGGCTTCCGTATTGGCATTGTTCTGAAAAACCTTCCTTTTGGTTCCTGATCGCCAACGCGTGTGGTAGTAGAAGTAATTAAAATTAAAATTTCAATAACTGCTTAGTTTAAACAAAGTCGACGCGAACATCGGTTTAAAGAATTCGAAGCCAAGCACATGGCATCCCGTGAAGATGTTACTGCGAAGATAGATGCTGAGACATATTTTAAAAAGACATAATTGGAACGCTCAATTGTTACACGTAAAGAACCTTTTATCCAGGAAGTCCTCCAAATTGTATACAACATTTCACCTGAATTGCACAAAAACCTTGTTCAAGTTTAAATGACCTAACCAAGCTGTTGGAAGTACTGCCAGCTTGAATGCATTTTATTAATCGTCGTGTATACTCGTACAGTTAGTTAATGAACTAACCAAACAACAACAAATTAGCGAACTAAGCAGCATATTTCGTTAATACTTTTACGTTCCATTTAACTATATAATTTTGAATCCTTTACTTATGAGATATTTTTATATATTCCATGTTTCAATGTGCTAAATATATCTACTTAATATATATAATTACAAAAGTGGGCGATATAGCGTCAAAATCTTTTAAGCGAAAAAGTTTTAAAAGTATTACACGAGAAGTATGAAAAAATAATAATTAAAAAAAAATTATTTTTAATTTTTAGCGTAAAGTGCAACCACTATAATTTATATTCTTTGTGTTATGCAATAGTTAATGGAACTAGTTCAAACACATTTTTTTCCTGGTCTCAGAACAAAAAAAAAAAAAAAAAAAAATTTACAAATAATAAAACTTAAAATGAATTAAATTATTTTAATCATCATTACCTTATTTTATATTCAAAGCAACTAAGCTAATCTCACATATCAATGTAAAATATTTATAGCTTATACTTAATTTCCTTTCACGCCACCAGTGGTAGTGCGTAAACTCCTAACGTAGTCGTTCGTAACCTTGGCCTCGAACTTTGCAATTTTGAGAACATGTAGATATGTAAGCAAATTAATTTTTAAAGTTTAAGAGTAACTTAAGTCACCACACCGCAGCAACTCCTGGTGAGTGCCTACTGATCCAGCTCGGAGTACATATGTAAGTGTTAAGAATGTCTCTTATATTTATTTGCTCTTAATTTCATTTCTTTTTTTGTATAATGTACGCTAAGCCTACTCAAACTTTAAATATCAGAATTTTAGATTAATTGATATGTGTAATAGGATGAGATGATTTAAACCTTCGTTTGATATTGGATGGAATTGGAGATGTTAGATAAAAATATCTCTCATATGGTTGGGTAGGGGAGAGAAGAGAAGCGGATTTATGGCTTCTCCAGTTCGATCGACAGCATTTCCGCCTTTCAGCATTCCGTCCGTCCGGTTTTTTTTCTACTTGGGTTTTAGGGAATGAAGTTTTAGTTTTTTTTTCGGTTCGTTCATTTAAAATATGTGTATGAAATCTTTTGTAATAATGATCCACGTACACATATGGCAAGCAAGAACCACCCCAATCCGACGAGCTCAGACCAGGTTAAAACTACTATGCACGCTTAGTCAGGTACGGGGCTTTCGATACACAGTAATTTATCGTATCATCATTTAGTTAACATTTTAGTTAAGTTAACATCATTTTTATACAGTACCTTTAGACTTTGTGGTATGTAGGTTTCGAAGTTTTATGCTCTGAATAGTCAATAAGCATCCCTTTGTAACTGATTTGAGATGCGAAGGCAAATCCAATTTGGTATTACGTAGGGATTTGGACCCACTTAGTAAAAATATCAGCTCAAAAGAAAAAGAAAAAAATGAGAAATACGATTTAAGGACATGTACCTGAAATGTCAGGTGCCTTAAGTATAGAGATGCCGCCGTCCAGCTGGTTGAAGACTCTCTACGTACAGCCGTCACAGCAACTAATTGGTTTTTGGCAAAATTAAAATAAGATCTGGAGCATTGTTGAAGTCCAACGCGCGCTGTACGATAGCTAGAGTAGAAAAGGGAAGCGAGGTCCATTTACAGATATCAAGCAAGGCTTCAGACAACATTCTTTTAGAGTATACCAAAGCTGGCAAATGAAATATTTCCTGCCATCAAACAAACAGTCGACTCGTAGCTTCGAAGACGTAGATTATATCGTCTATCGGCCTTGAAATCCAGCGCAGAATCAATCATATCAACTGGTGCTACATTGGACCGTGTAGGAAATTTATAAATAAAGTTCTCTGCTGACGAACGAAGTTCAAACTCTACAAGTTACTCATTATTTTAAACAGGCTATGTTTTTCAGAGGTCTGGACGATGGCAATATCTGATGAGTCAGCACCAGGGTCTTTCGAGAGAAAGGATTTGTTAAGTATTAATTGTCTTTTGTTAATTGGCAGCAACGAATATCGTAGCCGATGGAACGATGAACTGTACGAGATATATGGAACCATTGGCATATTTCAATCTACGTTGGTTAGGTCCGGATGATTGAAAGTACTTCACCTTAGAAACTATTCGATTAACGCAATGAGCCGATAGAAACAGAGGAAGGGGACAATTCTATTTTGTTGGAAAGATTAGATCAATTTGTGTCTACAACTGACACCAGACTATAATCGTGTAAGCGGTGTGTTCATCAAATAAGAAGAAGAAGATCTGTATACGTGTCTGTACCGATTACAAAAATTGCGTTATTATAACCAAGTCAGCTAAGAACATTACAAATTTATGGCAAACTGCAAAATTCGATTTTGATGTTTGAATTCACATCTGTAGAATACTGAATTTCACGCTCTTAAATTGTTTTTTTTTTGATGGGCTTCGGATCCAAACCTCACATCTGAACAAATATGTTATATGGGGGTATAGGGTTTCGATAATTTTAAGTACTAATGTGCAATTCCTTAAATATGTCTGAATGGATGATTTCTTAATGGATTTGTAGCAAAAAATTTCAAATATAACATATATATATGTGCATGTTGGTACTTAGTATCTAATGCACATAACTACATATGGTGAATTGGAGTTTTAGTAAGGCGTGTAAAGTGGGTTTACCGCTTAAGACAAGGTTAGCAGGCGATGTGGGTTTCCAATCCGCCAAATATTCTTCAATGAGTGAGTCGCGGGCAGTGGGTTTTAAAATTAGTAAATGATATTTATTCGAAACATGTTTTCGTTTTTAATTTTCGAATATATGATTTTTTCAAATTACAAATAAGTCAAGTATGAAAATTCCAGTTCTATCATTTTTTTCTAATAAATCTTTAAGAGTTATAGATACTTACATTATTATTGATATTCTTTCTCTCTCCCTTAACTTCAAATATCGGGAAAGTTCATTTATTATTTTGAACAGTAATGATACTAAAATACAGTAAATATTCAAAAACCTCTGTATTTCTGATATAAGAAATAAAAACAATTCGCAATTATAAATGCACTTTTTTACTTGAATATTATATTATAAAATAAATAGGCCACTGAAGTGTGTATGTTAGCTAAATTTGTACTCGCATATATATTTTTATATTAAATTCATAAGTAGCACTTGAACTTACAGCAACAATAACAATTTTGAATAGCGTCGTGTTTTTTCACACATTAATATTACCGCTTTGGACGCGGACATAATGGAAAATTCAGCTATGTTTTTAGTGTCAGCAAAGTTACATACATATATTGTTATATATATCAGTACATAGTTGGCAACTCGTAACCGTTGAAGCCATTTTCGGCCGAGTAAGCTGAATAAAATCTCGGCAGACATGACGGCATAAAGAATTGTGTAACACCTTGATTTTCATTTATTTTATTATTTATTTATTTATTTCTTTCTTCATTAAATTCCTACATTAAATTTACTTTTTTTATTTTCATTAATCTTATTTTATTCATTTTATTTTATTCATTATTTTAATTTTATTTTATTTTTATTTTTAATTTTTTCTTGATTTATTTAGTTTTACATTTTGATTTGATTTGATTTATAAAATTTATTTTTATTTATTTTATTTTGCATCTGGATTACATTTTACCTGTGAATAGTTAAACAAATATAATACTTCCATTGGCGATGACTAATTATGGTGGTATGTAAACGATTTTGCTCGCTTAGAGTCTCTCTTATGTATGTAAAATTGTCCATATGTACAATACGGCTGAGTGAATGTTCACTAAAGACCATTTTAATTTCCGTTTGTTACAAATGGATATGTGTCAATTGCAAAATGAACTGACAGCCAAACCAAGTCAGAATACATGTGCCCATATACATGCGCATATTTGCATACATTAGCTGTGGCGCAGAGTCCCGAAGCGGATGATGAGGATAGTGACAATAATGATAATTGCGATGCTGATGACTAGTTGTTTCATGCATGCAATGTGCAACTTGGCACATGCCACATTTCGCATGACATTCTGGCGTGACTTTTTTCGTGGCTGCAGAATATATGTCCGTAGAGGAAAACGATACAAGGATAACTATCATGGCTGAGAGCACGAGAGCATTGAAGGAAATTGATACACTTAGGTATGTAGCCAAATAAACAAACACACTTCCTCGTATACATAAATAAATGAGGTTGCTAGGGTAGGGATGATGATTGCGGAAAATTAACACACTTAACTGCGCCCAAGCGCAATGACTGACAGCCACTAGCCGATAAACAGGCAAATTACCAATGTCTATCAAAGACCATAGATTAGCCGCAATGCGGTGCCAATATTGAGCGGATGAGTTGATTAACTTAATTTACACAGATATATGAGTATACCCGTACGTATACAAGTACCTAGTTTTGAAATGTTAGAAGACACATAAATTGTTTTACACATACATACATACATCGGACTCTCAGTCATGCTTGTTTTAGATACATTAATATTATGGATGTACGAGAATGAGCTCTACCCACAAGCCACAAATGCCGTCATCACACATCGTTGCACTCCGAACCGGCACTGGTTTGGGTAACTACTATCTGGTTTGGGTAACTACTATTATCTTAACCCTGAAACACGCTGATTCTTAAATACTCAATAGAAATTAGCAAAATTTTATAATTTGTTAAGTTACTTCATTATTTTTCTGAGGCAACGCGTCCCCGGTATCGTTTGAAATATGGCTATGCGGCATGTTCACTTCCTATTTCAGCGATAATTTAATTTTTTTTTCATTGAATGGCATGGCTCAAATTGCTTTAATACCACATTTCTATGATTTTCGTAGTACGTATTCAAGTCTGGTTGAATGGCCTTTTAATTGAGTTCAGGAAAAAATGTTGCTTTTAAAGCTTAGGGTTTATTCCTCAAATGTTTTCGATCACATTCATTTCAATTATATTCCACTTCTGAATTTGTATACACTCTTTTCGAGGCTTCTAAATATAGAAAATAAATTCCAAAAAATGTTTACCAAGTTAATTTTTTCAGAAATTTTATTCATAATATTCATAATAATTTTACGTAGAAAGATTTTTTAAGTGTTATTTATTTGGAAAATATTGAATGCTCATCGACACCTCTTAAAATTGAATAAGAAATCTTACTGACAGAGAATTCTCTATAAATAGGGTCATTTTAACCCATTACTGCGCTAGGTTAGTTTTTGGCTTACCATAATGGGCATGTCGGAATGTGTGGATATCTATTTTCAATCCTCTCCAAAGTTATGCATAGTCTGCTATTGGAAGGTATTTTCCATCATCATCGATTAGGAATTGGGGTTCACCATCTGCCATTTAGTTGGCTGTGTTCCTTGCATAAACACATTATTAACTAAAAATCGGTCAAAAGGTTACCATCATGGTTTCTTCCTGAATATATTCCAGTCTTGAAATCTTCTAACAGTTGCCGCCTTTTTTATAGAATTTACGAGAAAGCTCTTTATACTAATCAATTTCAGCCTTTATCTTTTTTTTTGTCTGCAAATTCGTTTTGCTTTCTTCTTGAGCTCACTGTACTTATCCCAACATCATGAGCGATCCCAACGTCACGGTGGGCAGTATGTTTTCTCTCCACTGCAATTCCACATTACACATCGTAGTAGCTCTTTTTCCGACATTGTGCAAAACCTAATGCCGTTACACTGTTTACTTATATCCAGTTGTTGATGGGTTCACTCCGAAAGGTTTCGCGGAAAATACGCACGAAGACGCACTACCCACCCCTGGAAGCACAGAAAGAGGAAGAACTCTACTTCATATGGCGAAGTACGACAAAGAAGAAGGATCGACTAGCGCGCTATTGTTAACTGGTGGTTATAATCCTCTAAGGAATGTTGGTTTTCAAAGCATTATCATGAAATTCATATAACTTTTGTCGTTGGCGCACCATTATTCTCTATCGTCTATCTAGAAACAGTACTAACAACACCAATAATGTCAGCCTTGATATCCAACGCAGAATCACTCTTACCAACAGGTGCTACTTGAAAAGTAAGTCCTCTCTCGACGCATCAAAACCAGACACTGCATGTCGCTCATCATACTCGTCCTGATATATGGTGCAGAAGCTTGGACATTGTCGATATCTGATGAGTCGGCTTTAGGAGTTTTCGAAAGAAATGTTTAAACGAAATTTATGGTTCTTTGCGCTTTGGCAACGGAGAATTCCGCAGACGATGTGCGAGCTATACGACCAAAATGTCATAGTTTAGTGAATCAAGAGGCAGCGGCTAAGTTGGCTGGACATTACCCATTATGCCCGAATGGATAAAAGCACTCCAGCTTTGAATTGGGTTGAGTACCCGCTGACGGAAACAGAGAATGAGGAAGACCACTCCACTCCGTTGAAAGGATAAGGTGGAGTGCGACTTGGTTTCACTTGGTATTTATAACTGGCGCCAAAAAGCAAAGAGAAGGAAAGAGTGACGCGCTATTGTTGATTCGGCTGTAATCGCTTAAGCGGTGACTAGAAGAAAAATAATAAGCTCCATTATTTTTTCGTCCAATATTATCGTTAAGCTCTGAGTGTATTTACTGCGCAAGCGAATTCATTTCATTACTGCAGTTTTTATTCTATTTCCCTTAATTATACATATACATCTGATCTGCTTTTAAATAACCGTATGCATAATTCTCATGGGTAGAGTTTAACTTTTGTCCCGTTTGTGGTTAACCTAACCTCCATTCTGCGGTTTACGGCTTTCACCATTGCATGTAGTAATGTATGCCTCTTACACGAGTTTCTCTTCATTTTCATACCGCAACTCTATCAAGACTCGATTACTCCAGTCAAGCATTTGCATTTGTGGTAATTATTAACTAACAACTCATACTACTCCCATCTGTTGACTGTGGTCCCATGTGTCTGTGAAGTTGTTTACTCCAACTCTGTTTTCTGTTTTTTTTTTTGGAAATTTACTGACATCCTTTCTATCAATGGATGCTTTAGAGCATGAAATGTTGAAAACGTCCCTTGGGATGCTAACGTGAAAAATGTCATGAAATATAACTTCCTCGCCTAGATTTAATTACATAAAATATCTTGGCGGAATGTCATCGTTTATGCAGGCAAATGCATTCAAAGGGAAAATTGCTCATATAAAAATAAATAGACAATAATGAAGATAATAACATCCAATTAAAAAATGAAAAATAAATAAATAAAAATTGAAAGCAAATTGAAAAGTAGTGAAAATAAAGAGAAAACTCGAAAGAAATCTCTCATAGATAGGTTCTAGGCAAGAATGTTGCAACCTGTTGTTTTATGTTCGTAGTTGAACTGTGAGGGAAGAGGAGCAACGTGTTGAATAAATATGTCAGAAGATGCGAAAGTAGTGCTAAAAAAGTAACGAAAAAACAGTTCTGATGTTGTGCAGGGTAAAATATGATAAAATAAAAGAATAATTTTAAATAAAACAAAATAATTAATAAAAAATTTAATCAATTATAAGAAAAGATAAAAAGAGAATGAAATGAAAAAAAAAAATAAAATAAAATAAGTAAAATAAAATAATATTTATGAAATAAAAAAGTTTAAAGAAATTAAACAAGCTAAATATAAAAATGGAGTATGAAAAATACATATCAAATAAAATTAAAATTTAAATTAAAAAAAAAGAATTTATTTTATACCATATAATAAGCAAAATTAATTTAAAAAAAAAAAAATAAAAAAAAAAATAAAAACTAGAATAAAAAAGAATCGAATGGAATGATATCGAAAGAAATATTATAAAAAATATTATAAACGAGTTTTATTTCAGTCAGATAAAAATAAATAAAATCAAATGGAATAAAATTAAAAATATAAAGTAAAAGAAATAAAGTAAAAAAATAAAATTTTTATATTAAATTAAATTAAATTAAATGACTTTCATAATATAATAAAATTTGTAATTCATCTACATACGTTATACAAAAGATATACTTTCATACTAAGAAAAGTTTACTATACTCATTTTCCTAAAAAATTTAGACAAGAAATAGGAAGCAACTGATTTCACCTCATTTGTCTCACTTAAAGCAATCATTTGTGCCCTGACATGCCGGCAAATGCTGCAATTGCCATTTGCATTCTTCTTTTTCATGCATATATACAAACGAAGCCACACATAGCCAGGCTATAACCATAGTGACTTCTCCATGGCTTACATCAATCTTATGCTTTTAACTCTATTGCCTCAATTAGTTATTTACTTGCTTCCATTGCTCTTAACATTCTATTCTTCTACTTTCGTTTTGTTACCGCGTTTCTTGGTTACTACTAATTCTGACCACTCGTGGCGATGAGTTACTCTGTTACTCTTTTATTTAAATTTGTCTTGCGGTTAAAGTGACCGCTGGCTCTTGGCATATGACTTTGCTTTCACTATGCCTGCGGGTCAAGATAAGTCAAAATACCAGAAGAGTGGGGGCGTTGTTATTAAGTGAGTCAAAAGTGCACATAATTCTTATTCTTAGTGTTTGCTGTCTTTGACTACACTATAAGTACATTGGTCTATTTCTTAGGAAGTGTGTTTGCATAAAAAACAGTTTTTTTTTTAGTAAGATCCTTTGGTTTTCATATTTTTTTATACCATTTTCTCTCCGTTGGCACCATAAATAGTTGCACATGCAGCTGACACTTGATAGCAGTAAGAAATATCGCTGGTGCTTGAGCTACTAGGAAACTCACACATACACGCACATTTGTACACAAATTTGGTATTTTCAATTTCTAGCGCGTAGGCGTATCACAGTGTCATATGAGTATGTTCCGAATACTTGCGACCATTTGGATGTGTATATGTATGTCTGCTTACACATGTGGACATCTTCTAACTCAGTTAGAAGATCTTTTGCTCTTACATTTCTGAAATGGCTGTCTTTCTGATTTTGAAAAATATTTCCTTTTTTCTCTCTTGCTGCCAACTTATTCCAAATATCGCTCTCTTGAAGGCGATGCTTTTTATTTTTAAAATACTTTTTTCGGATATCATTGCGTGGCATCATATATAAAATGACAGCATAAATAATTGCAGTAAATTTGTCAAGTGGGTGAAATGTTTTAGCAAAATTATTTCCGGACTTCCCAATAAACGTTTTGTGGAATTGAATTGATTGTTTAGTTCAGATATTTATATCACATTCTTTCAACTCGTATGTGTCATATTGAGTTGACTTTATAATTTTTAAGACTAAACCTTGATAATAAATAAATTGAATTTTTATAATGCTAAAGTGGATTATAGAAACTTTTGTATAAAAATCGCATTAATTTCTCAAAAATATACTACACCTTTTAAGGAATTCCAAAAGATCTGTAATTTTTAATTTTAAAATAAGTTTTTGATTAAGCAAAAAGTCGAGATTCGTTTCATTGGGATACTATATCATTAAAACTATTTTATTATTTGCACTCATAATATTTTTGGTTGAGGTTTTCAAATTATAACAAGTTCGGAGCTCAAATAGTGTTTTTTTTAGATATGAGTATAGGGTAATTAACAAAGTCTTTGCCATTTATTTGAATTTGTTTTTAGTTTGGCATTTTTCGGAATTCCTACAAGGAAAAATCCGGATCAGCATAGTTATTTTTGCCATTTGGCGCCAACTGCAGACACCAAGGGAAGTCAGGTTCTTCTCCACCTGTGTTTCCAACCGAGTGAATTTCTATTCCTTCCTCTGTTTCCCCTCCGGCGGGTACTGCGTTGAAAACATTCAAAGCTGGCGTATTATCGTATATACTGATACATGTCGTCCGACCAGCGTGACCGCTATCTCTTGATTTGCTGTACTCTAAATTGGTAAGAGTCCAACGCATGGATTCCAAGGCTGGCATTGCTGTTGGTCATTCTAGGTCCTGGCTACACTTCTGTTATTGTTCAATGTCAGTTTAAGTTTTGCAGGGATAACAAATTCAGACAAATTGGCATAGAGGCAGCTCCTTATCATGCTGTCGAAGGCGGCTTTAAAATTGATGAAAAAGTTGTTTATATCCATTCTTGTCTCAAGAGTCTTTTCCAAATTTAACGCGTGATGAATGTCCGTTCAATAGTGTCTTAACCAGGTCTAGAGTCACATCGAATAGGTCTCATTGCGGTGGGATTTAATATCTCACAATTAGCTAGAGAAGACAGAATATTCCGGTATCAACAGGGGTTGACCAGCTTCTCAAGCTCTTTATACTCACGCATTTCGGCCTCTCTGTTTTCTATCAGCAACTTGAATAGTTTTATAGCTGTAGTTTGCTGATGATTAGCCTCAGAGAGCAGGAATGCAAGTTTAGTAGAAAACCGTTTACCTGTGATTGTTGAAACAGCCATACACAGCCGGATGCGTATCTCAGCTGCAACAAGATAGTAATCCGAGTTAATATTAGGACCCCGAAGAGTACACGCAACTAAAACACTCGAGATTTGTATTTGTCTATCACAAATTGGCGATCTGGTTTAGAACCTTTCGAACCGGCGACTTGATGGTAGCTTTATGAATTGGTTTGTGTCGGAATTTTGAAATTTAGATAACCATTTTTTTTTACTCCGGCGAGGCCCACATAGGCGGTAAAGCCGACAAGCACAATTTTGCCATTGTGGCGAGGCAGCGCTGATAAGTATGCTTTAGGCGCTCCTAAAAGGAAGGATCTGGTTTTGGTACTGAGTGCATATGCGAAATATGCTTAAAAGAAAAATGCATCGTAATTCAATTTCGCATTAATAAAAAAAAAAAACATTTGATCGTTTTGGTTGAAACATTTGCAAATATTATCGCTAAAATTTTACAAGTTTAATTTTGTTTTTAGCTGTAAAGAAATGCTCGCTAGTGTTACATCGGGAAGTCAAATTGAAAAGAACCATAATTAAAATTTTTTTGAAACTCGATATGATTCTTAAAGTAGCGAGTCGAAGTGATAATCGGCATTTGGTCTCTCCACAAACATTTTACAAAATACATATATATGTATGTATATATATTTTTTTTATTATTTATGCCATGTTTAACGTACAGATATATTTTTCATTAATTGTTCGCATATTTGTTATCGAAAAAGTACTGAAATGTTTTTTTTTGCATTGCAAACTGAAAACCACCTTGACAAGTATTTCAGCGATTACTTTTTTAGCATTTAATTTGGCTTTTAATCGAACATTTTCGCTCCTGCTTCAATTTAATATATATATATTTTTATTCTTTTAATTTTATTTTATTTCATACATAATATATATTTTTTTAAATTTATGCTCAGCTATCAATTTTTTGATTTAATAATGCACTGTAAAATTTTGAAGCTTTTTCGGTATCAAAGTTTTTATTCTGCTTAAGAGCGTGCACTTGTATTTATACATATATTTAATAATGCAAAAATGTTTGTATTTCTTTTTTTCATATTTTCGCGTTTCCATTAAATAAATTGCTTATTTGCTTCTTATGTGCTTAACGGTGAATGTTCAATTTTCAACATTAAATCAATTGATTATTCAGCGGAAGTGAATGGGAAACAAAAGAATGGTAAGAAAATTATTGGCAGCATATTAACGCACATTCACTTGGGTTTATTCGTATGGCCAATAAACCGAAATATCGAGTTGTCCACTACTCGGGAACGAAAAAATTGTTGCTGATAATTACAAGTACCGAAAGTCTCACTATCTTACATCAATGCAGCGAAAAGTTGGGCAGTTCATAAACTCGTGACTACTTACTGAGAGCAAATTTTCAATCTAGGAATTATCACCTGAAATAATTTTCTCGAATTACTTCCATCGAGTCCGATGTCAATAAAAGTCAATGCACCTGGCATATAATCTTCCCTAGCTTCTTCTACCTACTGGTTTTCTAATTCATCAGATGCATATCTGATAGACTTAACATCTGGGCAATTTTGGATAGCAAGGTAAGAACTATAAAATATGGCAGTGTCGATATGCCGAAAAAAGTTACTTTTCGGAATGGACCAAAATACCAGAAGATCACATTGATGAATCACAAAGAGCTAGAAAGGATAAATTTTGAAATTTCGATAACTAATAACCTGCAATTTTGTTGATTTGGTTATTGTTTGTTTATACCTTAAGGTAATATTTGTTTTTGTTTTCCAAGAATTCTCATGTGGTGGTATCGGCTACTACTCCCTTGTTCAAATAGAGCCTATTCACGAACCACGAATAGAATAATGGATACACAGATATGTATAGGTAAAATTGGTTCATCTGGTCATTTCATGAATTTCAAGCAAAGAAATTATACTATTTTTTTCCGTTAAATATAGCTGTCAATTGTACAAAGTTGTTCTTTGCACACAGTACATTCCAATATCCAGTAAATTCCAATATAAAATTGTGAGAGAATACTTATTGAGATCCGAATAAATACAATGGCAAGGCATTTTTTAAATATAAAACAAACCATAAAGGAACAAAAAACGATTTAAAATTAGCGACGATATTCAACACAAGATAACTAAATTGAAGAAAAAGCCAACTGATTAGTAAATATTTGCAAGTAAAAGGAGAGAAGGAATAAGAAAAAAGCATCAAAAGGAAATTCAAAATAAATTCAGAACTTAAGTTACTCTTTTGAGTGTGCGTGTGTGAAGTTGTACGTGCATAAAATGAGAATTCCAATTATATTTGCAACAGTTCTTAATAAAAGCAAATAAAAGAGCAAAAATCAAGTCCAATTACAACAACAAACAACTGAACTGCATTTCCCTCGCACTACTTTTGCCAACCGAACTTAATGAGACAAATGCAAATTAAAAGCAAAATAAAATATAAACATACAAAACTGACAGTATTTTCTTGCTGCAAGAGGGGAGAATTGTAAGGAAATTAAGCCAAACAATGCAGGAAAAATAAAGAAAAACAGTAAACAATGCGTGCACTTAATATTAATACATGCATGTGTGCACACATACATACATATTTTTATTATACTCATTCTTAATGCGCTGTAAGATCCTTGCAATGAATACTTAAACTAGTACACAATACTTCTAATTAAATACTAGTATAAAATTGGACGAAATCATACCAGTACGTTATTTGTATAGCAGTTCATTAGTAACGGGCTTAATAATGATTTTCACCACCGCGTCATTTGTATGTTGTTGTTATTTCTAGAACGCCATGACTGAGTTTGATTTCCTAATAACCTCTGTTGAAATGCGCAGTTAGTCGTTGATTGGATTATAGTTAGCAATTAGTATTTCTTGTACATACATACATACACACAAACTTGCTAGTGAGTGTCATAGGGTTCTGTGGGGGTATGTAGATAATGAAAACTTGAATATTCAATGAGGCTTAAGAAAAGGCAAATGGCTGAGGTGAAAAGTAGAAACAAAACAACTCGACAAAACTACTAATTAGCAGTAACGGCTAGCTCAGTTATGTGTGAATGTTAAATTTCCACTAGTGCAGTATTTACGTTGTTGTAAATTTTACACCCTTCACCGGACGCATGTTTTGTTGCAGAATTGAAACGAAAACTTGAAAAAAAAGAAAAAAAATAAAATATATAAAATAAAATAAAATAGAAATAGATAAACTAAATTAAAATAATATAGCAAACTTTATTCAAAAAAAAAAAAATTTTTAAATATTATAATTAAAGACATAAAAGAAAATGAAATACGTTAATGTAAGAAAAATGACATAAGTAAAAAAAATTAAAATAAAGTAAAACAAAATGTAGAATAATTAAGAAAAATTAAAAAAATTATAATTAACAAAAAGGAAAATTAATAAAAACTTAAAAAAAATAAAAATAAAAAGAAAGAATTAAAATAAACTTAAACTGAAATAAAATATAACAAAACCTAAGTTATAATAATATGTTTTACCGCGCCATCTAGCTGTGAAATCAACAACTCCGTGGAAGTATCGCACGCACCTACGGCTCAACGTCATATTCAACTATAGCTGCAAAACGTGCATGCTCGAACAATATTAAATAATATAAAGAAATAAGATAGAATAAAATAAAACATAAAAATATAAATAAATAAAATCATAAAATATAATATAAATCAAAACAAAATTAAATGAAATCAAATAAAACATGAAATAAATGAGATAAAAAAATTAATTAAATTAAATTATATAAAAATAAATAAATCAAATAAAATAACCCAAAAAAAGAAGCATTGAAGTGTTCCCGAATGTTGAAGGTTTATAAAAGAGAAAGTGTAACTCACATTCACATAATCTTACAGGTTTTACTTTCGTGATAGACTTTAGCGGGAATGTTTTATAGAGACGAAATTTTTTCGAAATCAACTATTCAATTCATGACCGAATACAAACAGATTTTTCAAATATCATTCATATCTCTCTTAAAGAATTGAAGATGTGGAGGGTATAATAAACGCATTTTATTAATAATAATTGGGATTTTTTTTTATTCTTAAATTTTTTTCGTTGAACAATTTGTATTTAATTTACCTTAAAGTTTCTCTTTCTTCTCCTCGCATAAGAAGAAGAAAACAAAAGCAAACATAAGGAGGAGAAATTATGTTAATGGAGGAGAAAGAATCACACTGAGATGGCATTGAGTCAAGTGTTTATGTAAGACGTGACATATGTATGTGTGGAGCACGTAAGCAAATCGCACATATGTATTTGCTAAATGAAAAACACGCACATAAACATAAAAATAAAATATTTTTCAATAAAAAATTCAACTGAATACTACAATTTTAGCAAAAGCCTCCGCAGTGACATCGTGACGAGCATCAGCGTTAATTGGTGTTAAAGTCGAAAGCGATATCAGAAATGAAAAACCTAAGTTACTACAACAATAACAAACACAAATTAACGCTCGGCTAGGCGAAATATAGTGAAAAAAGGAAGAACGACATTAAATGTTGACAAGCATAGCAAAATAAACGTAAAACAACATTAACAAAAAAGACTGCGTCGAGGCGTGACATCAACATAAAAAAAGGACAAAAACGGAACTCAAACACAGCACGTATTAGTTGCTTTGCTGATGATGCGACAACAGAGACAACCACAACAAAAACAGTTTGCCATGACAGAACCAACTATAGCTAGGAGCAACAGCATCATTTGGCAGTCAACAACCGAGTTGAGTTTGCAATTTTACGCGAACTGAACGAACTGAAAATTGCAACTAGAACAAAAATTGTGCAGAAAACAAGCATGAACGGAAGAAAAATAACGAATGATAATACCAATAAAAAAGTAGAGCATAAATGCAAGCAAAATTGCACATGTGCAAACATTTGTTTATGTTGTTGTTATAAGTGCAAACACTGGAAGCAACTGCAGTTCGCCTTAAGCTAAAACTTTGAGCAAAACAACAAAATATATTTATTTCAATATTGCTTTATCGCATATGTAACATAACATACTAAATTAAAATAATAAAATAATAAATTTTAAAGTTAATAAAAAAATAAAATAAAATAATAAAATATAATAAAATAAAAATAAAAATTTAAGATTTAATTATGAAGTAAGAAATAAAATAAAATATATAATAATTAAAAAAAAAAGTTGAGATGAAAAAAAATTTCTTTTCTCATTTTTATTTTTTTATTTTATAGGGTATAAAATAAAGAAATTGCAAAAAATTCTGCAAAACATATTACAATTATTTTAAATGATGCTGTTGCAGATGATACTAAACATGACATTGGCGCAACATGTCGGTGTCTACCTACAATTTTTTGTTGCTATTATTGTTGACTGGCGTTTTTGAAGTGGTTTTTTACACTTTCAATGAGCTCTCATACAGTCATATACACTGCATATGCACCTTTGGAATAAGTATGTAAAGGGTGTTTTTTATAGAGGTATAGAACTTTAAGTTGGCATTACTTTTCATGATGGCGACCGATTTAACAGCTGTCAAGTGATTTATTCTGAGTTTGGTTTGGCAATTCATCATGAATAGACTCACGCCTGAACAACGCTTGCAAATAGTGCAATTTTATTTCGAAAATAATGGTTATGTACGCAAAACGTATCGCGCACTACGTCCATTTTATCGTCGACAAAATCGTCCATCAGAGCAGTTAATTCGATTAACTATGGAACGTTTTCGCACCACGTTTACTCTTATTGATAACTCGCATCGCCAGAGACGCCGTACGGTGCGTACAGAAGAAGCTGTTGCTGCTGTAGAGCGTAGCATTGAGGAAGACCCGAATGAGTCCATCCGCCATCGAGCACAGGAATTGGATCTGTGTCCATCCACTTTATGGAAGATTTTGCGGAAGGATCTTGGTTTGCGTGCTTACAAAATCCAACTCGTGCAAGAATTGAAGCCAAACGATCATCAAGTAAGGCGTAGATTCGTCGAATGGGCTCAAAACGAGATTACCTTTGTTCCCGATTTTCATAAGCGAATTTTGTTTAGCGATGAAGGGCACTTCTGGTTGAATGGCTACGTCAACAAACAAAACTGCCGCATTTGGAGTGAAGGTAATCCTCAATTGTATGTTGAAACACCGTTACATCCAGAAAAACTGACTGTTTGGTGCGCTTTATGGGCTGGTGGAATCATTAGTCCGTACTTTTTCAAAAACGATGGTGGCCAGAATGTTACAGCCAATGGTGATTGGTATAGAGCCATGATTACTAACTTTTTCATTCCTGAATTGAATAACCATGATGTCCAGGAGATGTGGTTTCAACAAGACGGCTTAACATGTCACACAGCTCGTGCCACAATAGATTTATTGAAAGACACGTTTGGTGACCGCCTAATGTCACGTTTTGGACCTGTGATTTGGCCTGCAAGATCCTGTGATTTAACACCGCTAGACTACTTTCTGTGGGGCTATGTAAAGTCATTGGTCTATGCGGATAAGTCACAAACGCTTGACCATTTGGAAGACAACATTCGCCGTGTTATTGCCGATATACGGCCACAAATGTTGGAAAAAGTCATCGAAAATTGGACGTCCAGATTGGACTACATCCGCGCCAGCCGTGGCGGTCATATGCGAGAAATCATATTTAAAATGTTATGCCACAAGATTATCTTTCGGATAAATAAAATTCATGTCAATCGAATAATCCATCGTTCTTTTATTGCAACTTAAAGTTCTATACCTCTATAAAAAACACCCTTTATAAATAAATAGAACATTTATGTATGTGAAACTAGGAAAATAATAATGCATGGATGTGTAAATGCATTTAAGTGTTGCGATTAGCAGGTGTAAAGGCTGTATGCAATAAGATAATACATAATTTATATATGTATGTTATTTAATATATATGCATTATTGGGTATATTTAGTTAGAAGTTGCCTATTAAATATTTTTATATAAATAGTTTTTTATAAACAGTGAAAAAACTTGTTTGTCGTTAAAACTAATTCAAATTCGAACTTAAGACAATGTATATGTGATAAATATGTGAGCGTAAATTTGAAAGAACAATTTTGGTTTAATATAAAAAAGTAATTATATATATATTCGCGTAGGGATTAAATTACAGAAGTAATTTATAATTATATTTAATTATATATATATATATATATATATATATATATATATATGTTATAATTAATTAACAATTATTGTATGTATTAGCTAGCTTTAACTAGAAATTAATTATTCAAACTTTTCAACGATTAGTTTGGTTTAGTATATAGTGATCGTTATTAATTGAATAGTATTTAAAACAATATTAACTCAGCGTACAAACAGGACATCCTTTCGCGAAGAATTTAAAAAAAAAATTTCTCTTATATTTATGTTGATCACAAAATATGGCTAAAAGCAAAATATAGCTGGAGTAAAATGTCTAGACACAAAATATGGTTAGACATAAAATCAATTAGTATTTATTTTGTTGTGCACCGTAAGACTTACATAAAGTTAAAATTCCGCAACATTAAACATTAAATATATTATGTAAAAAAAGCAGAAAAATAGCAGGGTAACTTTTCGACCAGATGAATGCAGGCAAAGAACAAAATTATCATCACCAGAAACAACAACATTAGCCACAAGTGGTGGTATCAGCTCATAATACTTTTCAGTTTAGAATTAAGGATTAATCTTAGTGTAACAAGACGTATCTCATAAAAACGGAATAAATAATTAATTATCAAATTTAGTGACAACGAAAGAATAAAATAATAACAAAATTAAAAATTTTCCGATTCATTATTAAATAATTGATATAATTGGCACTGAACAGTAAATATAATACTAAGGGCTGATCCAGAAACGATTCCCTCAATATTAAAATAGTCGGTATTAAATTTTATTGATTAGAAGAAAACTTGATATTATCGAAGTGTTGAATTACTGACCGTAAAATTAAACATTTTTCATCACCAAAACACGTATTAATAAAATATTTTATAGAGAAAAACGTTGGACTCAAGGCCTTTAAAATTTGTTGCACATTTGGGATGTGAGTTCTTTTCAACCTACCGCATTGTGTTGCCAATCATTTCGGTTGATCGTAATTTCACGGATTTTATTAAAGTGTTATTCAGTTTATGTGAAAAACAAGGTGTCGTCACTGCTCTTCGGATCTATTATCTGTGTTTAATTGAGATTAGCTCTTTCCATCTCACCTATTACGATTTGTGTAACACCTATGAGAGACAATTCCATATAAATTCATAAACAACTCTAGATGATAAAATTTCCTCTTCAGCTTTAGAGCCGTCAGGGTGCACACCATTTAAAGCACGATTCTTTGACATTTCACCAAAACCAGCATTAAAGTTATGAAATATTCTCTTATACAGTGTGTAACTGAAACAGGTACTGAACTGATTTTGCGCCTTGACGTTTTACCAACAAATGGAGGGACCTACAGTTTATTCTAAGCCGCCTCCGAAGGGCCGATGGGTTTTCGTGAGGAGCTTTTATTTATTTTATATATAATTTTGGATTTTGCTCTAATCTGGACTCGAAAGAAAATCTTCCAAATTGTAGTACGCAATGCTAAAAACTAGCAAAATAGACAATGCAACAGGAAGACGCGGTGTATTACAGTGATAAATCTACTTTTTGAATGAATACCAACGAACTTATGTAATAGAGCGATCCTATGCTTTTAGTGACTATATACATAAACGAAGTTGCAGTCAGTGCAAGTGTAAATAAATCTACTGCAATTAAATATAATAAATACAAACATATATATCATTCAAGAATTTAATATGCTTTAGTGCGCAGCAGGCATCACAAGTTTGATGTTTTTTACTGTGTGAAAATTACAGTTTTAGAATGAATTATAATTTAGAGAATAACTGATAAATTATATGGTATTAAATTCATTTGCAAAATTCAAAATAATATTCTTCATTACAAAACCTATTAAGACATATTTACTGAAGAAAGCAAAGCTCAATGGTTTCAATTGTAATTCACCTTTTAAACACACAATCAACGCATAAGGACAAAATAAATAATGAAGACGAAGCCAATTGTGCAATATGGAATAAGTGAAGCTCATATTGCAACCGGTGTGATGTAAACACACATATTTATAAACACACAGTCGCCTGTACTGTTTGTAAATATACTTATAGTATAGACAAGAACTTATATTTGAAAGTAAAAAACATAACAAATAAATTGAAGAATATACTAGTTTTGATAAATCTCTAGATTAATGGTTGAAGAGGTAGGTGTTTCGGAGATCACTACATTTCTTCATCAGACTTTTTATGGCAGGGTTCGAAACAATGGATTATGGCTTCACAGGTAAGTGCTCTACCGCTGAGCCAGCATCTGCCATAGCTCAGATCTGGTACTCATATAATATAATTATTATTAAAAAATGTATATAGTATATTGGAGATTAATATATATACATTGTGACGGAAATCCCAAATACAAAGAACAGATCGAAATCAGTAGCAGTGTTACGAGATTTCCAAATAAAAACAGACAAAAGAAGCGTCCGTGCGATGCAAATTACTCGTACCAAGGACAAACAAAAGGGTAGACAGTGTAAAGGAAATTCCACGTCGTTAAGGATAAACGGAGCAGCTGCAGCTAGCACAGGCAAACGAATACAATAACGCGTGAATAGAATGTTTGGACCATGGCTAGGTATAAAACGAGCGGACAATTAAGTTGAAGACTCAGTACTGGTGCAAACTAAAGCGAATAATTAAAGATTATAAAGGTTTGTAAACTAAACGAAAGATTCAGAGAAGAAACTTGTAATTACAGTTGAATAAACTCCTTGCGATTAAGAGGCCAAACGAACAAATCTTGAACTACTATTTAGCAATCTAGTGATTGGGCTCGAAGGATTTGGGAAATCATCGAGTGCAATAATGAAAAACGTTACAATATATTTTTTTATTATTTTCTCAATGTCATTAGGTTTAGAGCAAATATGTCAGTCATTAATAAGTTTTATTCCGCAACTGTGGTTATTGGCGATTATAGCCGAATCATCAATAGTCACTGTTCGGAAATATTGGAAATATCATGTTAAACTAAGTTTCTGCCACTTTAACTGAGTTAAGGTCTTCGGTCTTCGTCTACCGCTCTTCCCAACGAGCGGGCACTGCATCGAATGCTTTCAAAGCTGGAGTGTCTTCATCTATTGGCATGACCTGCCCAGCGTAGCGGTTGTACCTTGACTTGCTGAACCGTGTCAATATCAGCATAAGTCACCACAGCTTATCTTAGAATGTTTAAGTATTTCTCCTGGTGGCAATTTTCTCAAGTTCTTCATTATTACTATTTCTTTTTTATGTCTGTAAATACCGATCGTAGAGTTGCCAAATAGGAAATCTGTTTTCTCTACACAGCGTACGGCATTTCTAATGGTACCAGCTCTTTTTCTGACTTGTTGGAAACTGAATGTCGTTCCACAGTTTCCTTATATCGAGTTGCTGATCAGTTCCTTCAGGGAGCAGCAGTGCAAGTCCAGTAGAAAGTCATTCGGCTGTCTGTCTTAAATTCCTTGTGTTTCCTAAAGAACGTTCTTACCTTCACAGAGACGACTGCCTATATTGGCTGCGAGAAGATAATGCTGCGGTTAGATGTTACAATATTGGAGAGTACACACGTCTATAACACTGGAGGCTTGTCGAGCGTCGAACACAACATAATTATCCTGGTTGCCTAGTTTACTATTCTTGTACTGGAATGTGGTGCTATAGACAATCATGTTTCATGCCACATTGTTCATTTCTTCTTTCGGAGTATTTTTTACAAAGACTACTGGGAAGGGTTTCAGTACGTCTAGAATGAAGGAACCGAAAAATTCGTACATGGTCTAAGATCAAAAATATCCCTCTTTTGGGTGGACCGAAAAACGAAACCACACATTTTTGAATACCTTTTTTAGTCGACTCTTTTCAATTTAAGTGGCTATGACTAACCAACATTTTTAATTTAGTTTTACATTTTTTTTCAATATTTGTATGAAAATAATTGCGGCAACAATGGATTTAATGGTGGAATGAACAAAATGCAAAAATTTGGGCAAAATAGCAAAATAAAGAGAACAAAAAAGGGGGAAAACATAGAAATAAATTTTAAAAGCATAACAAATATCTTTCAGGAAAAAACTACAAACAGATTTTAGCACAGTTGGTAGCAAAAAAAAAAAAAAAAGAAGCAAAATAACAAAAGCTCGCTTCGTCATTTCAAAATTTTTGTTGAATATTTGCAACAATTTCATGCCTTCAAAAACAATAAAGAGCTTTTTAGCATACATTTCCATATTTAGCACTAAACACTAATTTGCTGTTGCTTTCACGCCCAAAATCACACTACCATTTTGAATATCCATATGTACATATCACAATACATAATTAATATGATTGTCCATATGGATGCACTTACAGTTGAACGTGTGAAATTCCCGTAGCTACCCAATTGAGCTCACGTGTTAATATGCCAGTTATACCTGTCAGCTGCTAATTAAAACTTAAATAAAAATTTCACACAACTATGGCAATAGTTATGAAAAATCTGCAGAAAAATAAAAGGTAAAACTAGATAAAAATATATCGTTTTGAATTTCTATGTTTTTATATACACAGTAACAGCTTTTATTTATAAAATTTTTTTTTGAAAAGATAAAAGCAATTTAATTTAAAAAAAAGTAGTGAAATTTAATCGTCCGAGTCGTAACTTTCGAATTCTTCTTCTTGTTCTTCTTCTTGATCTTCTTGTTCTTGTTCGTCTTTTTTTCTTCTTCTTGTTCTTGTTCTTCTTCATCTTCATCCTGAGTGCATGTAAACTGCGTTCATAGCGATGTATCGCAAGTCGCCTCGTTGGAATCATGGATCCTCTACTGTTGGTGATTCAATATTAGAGCACGACAGGTCTTGACAATGTGTACATGTGTACAGTCCGTCTTTTTTGCAAACACATTTAGCACTGCATCCCTTTTTGTAGTTGCAAAAAGTCGTGTTTAGCAGATTTCCCGGCGCAGGTGGAAGTAAAGTTTGCACTCGTTCTAATGAATTGTTGACCGACTTCCAACCCCAGTCTGTAGGGTCTAGCTGATAACCAAGCCACACTTGAACTTGGTAATATACCCGAAAAAGATGTTGATGAGCAGCAACTGAGGTTGGAGGAAGACAAGCTAATTGTACTTGCTTTTTACTTTTGGTGTTTTTAACGAAAGATGCATATCTATTACTTATCTAAGCAGGTAAAAAACCGTTAGTGATAATTTCTTGTCCACTTGAATTACTATTTTTGAAAACTTCAGCACGTTGTACTAAATTTTTTTCAACTATTTTGAAAACTATTATTTTACCCCTTATGTAAAATGCAGATGTCGTGCCACAGCCAGTTATTGCGGGTAAAAATAGTACATTATTTTGACACTTTGCAAAAGTATATAAAGTTTTTGATGAATATGTTTCCGATTGATGTTGAGCTTTCCTGGTTTTAAGAAGAAAATAGTCTTTTCAGTTAGAGTTCGAGCAGTGATTATTGCAAGTAAGTCTACATCTTCACCAAAAACAATAGTTTTATTTGTCGAATTGAATTGCTCTATTGCTGTTTCAATTACCAATACATCAGCATCATTATTAGCTTGTTTTACCTTTATATATATTCAGCAGTAAATTTTTCTTTTAACATTGAATTGAATCAAGACCCTTAGTGAGTATAGTAAGAAATTTTTGTTGACTGGTTGGAACTGTCATCATTATAGCCATCAAAAACGACAGTAACTCTGGAACCAAAATGTCGGCGTACATACTGTACGTATTTATCTAAGATAACGTTGAATGTTTCTTCGCTGTCCCACACAACGAGATGTAGTAAATATCCTCCGAGATGTATGTCGTATTTGTGTTTCCACTAACACATAATATCCACTACTTTGCAATAGTTTTAAATTAAACAGGATCTCAAGTGACCGTGAAATAGGCCTATTGGGGAAACACGTTAAAAATAACGCCCTAAGTACATTACCTCACAGGTGGCGTGGAAACGTGTGCATATTATGACGATTACAACTTTTACAGCTTTTTGAATCGCTATATCTCAAAAACGGTGGATCGTAGAAAAATAGGTATTTATACTTTTTATGTAGATAATTTTATTATCTATAATTTTTTGTCTAAGGTGATTTTGTGTAAAAACTTTTTTTTTTTGCTTAAAACCGCGAAAAACTCAATTCCTGACCTTTGACCTTGAAAAAAAAAATTTCCTTACGGGGGAAAGATGGGGAGCTTTCAAATTTTATTTTTAATTGTATTTTAAACAATCTTACCGATTTTCAGACCGAACTATATATTTATATTTTCTTTTATTTATGCGGAAATATTAGTTTAGGGATAATACAACTTCCGATATATTTTAATGAAGGAGAACAAGAAATATACAATATTTTCGAATTTTGATAAATAGGTCGACAAGAAGAAAAATTTCCTCTCTTTTTTTCTAACTACATTAAAAAAAACATTTATAAAAAAAGTCCTAGTTATACTATCAAAATAATATATACTTCTATTGGAGAATTTTTTAAATTCCTATAAAATTGCGTTGAGATCATTCTTCGTTTCATCAACGTTATATTCTAAGCTTTCTATGTCTAATATAATGATACTAAATGCTAATTGCTATTACAAATAACGGTTAATTATTAAATATATATGTTTGTATAGTTAACATCCAAAATGCAATATAAATAAATTGAAACTATTAATTGGATTTTATATTACTATTAATAAATGAGTATGTTTGTATGTATTAGTACAACATAATAGTTGCTAAATCAGAACCAAAAATTCAATTGAAAACTCCATTTATTTGTGGTTAAATTTTAATTTCGAATTGACACAGAAAATATTCGATTTTTTTTTAATACACTCATTAGTTTAGGTAGATTAGAAAATATTCATTTGACTTGAGCAAATGCAATATATTTGCGATATAATTTATGAAAAAAGCATAGTGAATGACAGCAAATAATATCAAATATAATTGTAAATTTTTTAAACTAAAGAGTATTTTTTTTTTAATTTATATTCGCTCATTACAAAAATATTTAAAGAATTTCTACCTGCAATGAATGAAAAATACGATAAATTACATAAATAAAATAATTTTTTTTCAGCAGAACCTAAACGTGATCAAAATTTTGCTTGTTGGATGATATTCCTGATCAAGTGGAATTTCTGTTTTTGTCGAAAGAAATTTTGATGAATTAAGTTGGAAAAGGAATAAAAAAGTTTAAAATTTTAGATATTAATAGATTTTTATAATTAAATATATTTTTTGCTAATTTCTTCATCATTTATACAGATTTAGGATTTCCTTCTGTATTTTCCTTCAAAACGTTCTGCTATATTCTACTAGCTTAGTTGGATGTCATTTCCTGTGCTAAAGTTGATCTATGGCGAAATGATTATTTCGGAAAATGAGATCAAATTTTGCGAATAGTTAAAAAACAAGCAGATGCGGTTCCTTATTTTTTGATTGTTGTTAAAGCAAAATGCTCAGACTTTCGAAAGCTGGTAAGTATAGTACATAAATTGTCATTGTAAAACCAAAGTTTCTAGAAAACCTTAGCAAGCCTAACAATTTGGATTACATTAGCACAATCTTTAGGGACCCTTTATTGTTACGAAATATGTTACCCAGTGTACTTTTTCGTTTTAAAGAAAAAAAGTCTAATTAACCAAATTTATAGAAGCAATACCTATATTTCTCATTTAATTTTCTAAGCAAAATTAGCTTGGAATTTTCAAACGTTGAAAAAAAAAATTTGTACAAAGTTTCGTATTTCCCTAACTTCAGCCGATAACGAAACCATGAACTTTCAACAAGGCCAAAGAAATTCATTTACGTTGGAGATTCTCGCACTGAAGTGGAAAGAAAATAGAGCCTATCTTCTCGATAGCGCGCTTTTTGGGTAAAATGCTGAGAGTTGAAGAGGGAACTTGGCCCACAGCGGTAATTCCAGAAAATTTTATGAATAAATGACGTGAACTACAGAAGTTTTCAAGACCTAAGAATTCTCTAGAAGGATCGAAAGAGGTGGTCCAACGAATGATGTCCAGATTATACTGAGCTTATGGAGGGAACTCCTCTCCAGAATATGGCCGTATGAGTGGACAACTAATGATTGGAATCAAAGTGTTCTCTGCCCTATCCACATGAAATGCGGCCTCAAAGTTTTCACCAACCGCTTATAAGGCCCTTTCGAGCGGATTTTTTTTTGGGAGATTGAAGCCTACTGTCAACGAACTAAAGTGGTTTCAATCCTGGCAAATGTACTACCATAGGGTAAATATTCACCATTTGCTAAATCTTGGAAAGTACCACTGCTTCTTTATTTCTAAGACCGAATTTGGTGTACCTACAAAATCTATCAGTAAGGCTGATTATCTATCGTATGACATTTTCAACTTAATGCTACAACTGTTGACGTAAGTCAATGATATTGATATCCTAGGTCTCAATGTTAGCGCCGTAAGATCTGAGTGCTCCGATAAAGGAAGCGAGCAGCCGACTGCATTTTCAATTCTGCGAAAGAAAGGTTTCAAGGTAGATTTACATTCCTTTACGTATGGACAACGGATAATACTGCGGACTATGGAGCGAGCTGTACGAGATATACTACGACATTGACGAGGGTTAGTGATTTAAAAGACAACGGCTACGCTGGCTAGGCCATGTCATCCGGATGGACCAAATCACTGCAGGTCCGAAAGTTTTCGCTGGTGAAAGCACAAGTGGGAAAACACCTCCACTCCGACCAGTTCAAAAACACCGATTTTGACCATTAGCTAAATTATGCTACCCTGTAATGCAAATTATATTTCATCCAGATAATACAACTCTTTGGAAATTAAAACTCTTTCCATCAGCAGGTAAGGGTCTAACTAAAAGAGAGCAGATAAACCTTTTCCATATTAAAACAAAGCTAAATAGAACGGAACCATTCTTTCTTCATTTTTCTCAAGAAGTACAAGTGTAAAAAGTAAAAATCAAAAAAAGAGAGTTTACAAGTAATTAAAACCGGGAGAACGTACAGTAAATGCCAGCACAATTACAAAATTACTCATTTACACCTTACCTGAAAGTAAGGTGACGCATATTAGAGATTGATGAGCACATAATTTCCATTGCGAATGTCAGCTTTTGTCATAAATTGTATTTTATTTCAATTTATTTGCAGAATTGTAAATTAATAATCTGACGGACTGTGTGAGCAATGAAGTCGAGAGAGCGAAAGTATGAGGGAGACGTTAGCCCATAAAAGCAGCACAAACAACAACAACATCTGATGCGCTTTATGTGTTGAATGCACATTAACACACCTTAAATGTAGCCAAAAGGGGTTACAGTAAATGGCAAATGTAGCCAATTTAAAATATTCTTTGCCATTATTGCACGTTTATATATAAATATATGTAATTTTGTAACTGCAAGTATTTCATTACATCACCCGTTGCATTGTTAACAAGTACATTTATTGAATTAACTGGTTTGCAAACAAATCGAATGAAATCACTCATGCTCGAGGGCAGTAAGTGAGCAGTTCGAAATGTTTCTGTTGTTTAATTTGACGTTCGTTGAATAAATTTCCATTAATGCTTATGCACAAATATGTGAATATGCACGAGCTATTAATTATTGAAATTTGTTTTTGTTTTTTTAAATGTTTGTTTATTTAAGCAAGAGTGTAGGGACCAATCATATCCATTATCTCTAAATGAGATGTTTTTAAGCAAATTTTAAAGAGAATCATCCCCATCCTTCCGCACGGAACGTCAACACCTTCGCTGTTATTTTTGACACTAACGTAAAATAGATTTAAATTAAATTAAATTTAATTTAATAAAATTAATTAAAACAAACTAAAATAGGAAAAAAATTTTAATTAAGAATAAAATAAAATAAAATGAAATGAAAGAAAACAAAGCGAACTATAAGAAAAAGGAATATAAAATGAAGTTAACCAAAATAAGATGAAATAAAATTATATAAAATAATATAAAATAGATATGTGATTTTCGTTTAAATTAAAATCTATATTTTAGAAAAAACTTGCAGAACTTAAGGTTCTCTTATTTTTGCATTGACGTGGCGGATAATTTATTTAATTATCAACTTGAAATACAAACAACCTGAAAAACAATGAATAAGTTGAAAACAAAAACATTAACCAGAAACAGTCATTTCTTAACGTCACCACAACTCGTCAACTTCTACTAAAGTTCTTCGAAAGTATTACGATTTTCAGACAGCAAACTTTCACCACCTCACACATCCTCGCAGTAGTATTTACAGTAAATGACAGCTAGGAAATTAGTCTGCCAGACTACGCTGTGAAAGGAAAGTGGAGTAGGAAGGAATTTTTGTTTGGTGATGAGTTTGGCACAAAGCAGATAATGGCTTGCCAAAGAAGAATGAGACACTGGAAAACTTTATGAATGACTTTTCGGCCACTTTCAGTGCAATATGCTCGTCTGTGTGACTGTGTGTGTAGTAAGAGATCAGTTGGAAAAAAACCTGATGAGCTGGAAACTCAAAAATTGAAAATGAATGTGGAAGCTATGAGACAATCCATCAGGAGAGAGTTTAGGTTTGTACTTCAACTCCTCCAGCAAACCAATTTTTGAGTAAAAAAAAGTTGTTATGCATGTCACTAAATGATTACTGAATAATTAGTAGAGAAAATTAATGAGTAGTAGGAAATGTAACCGTACTGAGTGAAGCAAGTGTTGGTGTGATTAAGAAAGAGGATTGGTGTGATATACTACTTACACATATATATACACATTTATATATATATATATATAAATATATATATATATATATATATATATATATATATACCATATAAGGCATGAATTTAACTTGTTTCACTAGTGAAGCAACGCTGGGGAATAGCCGTCAAATCCATAGCTTCGACGCTTATTCAAATGTCGCGCTTCGTATGCGGCTTGAATCGAAAATGAGTTGGCAATGTTGAAGCAGAGCATTGGATCAAGTACATGCTCACAAATGTATGGTGGCGAAGCGGTACGGGTCGATTTTGTACTTACTTAGAATACAAACTTGTACAAGTGAGTTGTGCAAGTGAATGGCTTTGAAAGCAAGCAAAATATTTGAGATTGTAAAGTTGTTTCTGTTTTTGTTATTGTCACTGTTCATTGTAAATTTAGTGACTTATTTAATAGGCCAATAACTACATGAGTAAGGTTCGATTATAATATATATAAACATAAAAGTATTATTATTATACAATATTATTGTGGGCTCCCCAGGTATATAAGAGCACGAAGACATACACTGCTGGAAGTTCAGTTCCAGTGGTAACACTGGTGCGAAGTGAAATCAGTAAGCTGTCTTAATATATATTTTTGTTCAATATATATTTTTTTCCATTGCTATTTCAGCAATTTCTTCCTTCGGAAAAATTTGTCTTCGAAATTATTACAACGAGTCATTAAACACCCTCTAAGTGTCAATACAGACAATGCTAATCGACTGCCATGCTTTTTGAAGCTGCCAACAAACTTCACGATTTGCTTAGTTGATGGTTGCCATGCTCATTGGCCCAACAACTGCATTTTCGTTTGGCATTTCCGTACGTTATAGTGGCTTGCTGCCATATTTATGTGCTTACAAGTTAAATGGTCTTATGCACTTCTGTACACGTAAATGTATACTTCTTCTTCTTCGATTCATACACAGCTTAGAAGTAGGATTTTGGATTTTAAATTTCAGAGTTTTAACCTCCTTTAAACCTTATCAAATTTCTTTCGTAGAAATGCCGAACTCGCCGCAATTCTGTTTCCGGTATATGTATTATGTATTAATTGTAAAAATTTAATTTTTTCCTTTAAAGTAAAAAAGTTTTTAATATTTTTCATAATAAATTTTCTTTTTTTGATTGTTTATTAACAACATTCGACAATGCTGTAGAAACAGTGAATTTTTGAGGTTGTTTAAATGCCAAAACGGCACCACTAGTCAGAAATTTGTGGCCACGATCTACGGTTCATAGTGCATATACCTCGAAATATAACATATCTAAAAAAAAAATAAGATAATTGAACGACTTGGTAAATAAGAAAATATACGCCTCGAATTGGGAACCTTTTTTCGTCGGTTAAAAAATATGTTTAATAAAATTTTACATTAAGCTACGAATATATTGCAAATAATGTTAAAGAGAATAGATTATTCTCTAAGGGAGATTTTTGAAAACAATAATTTTGTTAAGCAGAATCTTGTAATTAAACCCTAGGATACTTCATTAAACTATTTTTTTTAATAATAAAAAAATATTTTTTTAAGTCATCAGTAATTCTTCGATAATAAAGGAGAGCTGTGAAAATTTTGCTGCGGTCCAGCTTAAAACATATTATGGCGGCAAATACAATATAAAAAACACATATACATAAGTTACAAAGAAGTCGTACGGATTCGAACCTGTGACTGGTGGGATTTTTGGGATACAATTTTTTTTGTAACCATCTTAAATGATTAGCTTAGATATTTTCTCTATGCCGTAAATGCATATGTTTCATAAGATATTACGCTTAGGAAAATAATATGTTTTTCCAAATTTTCTGTTTTGTCAAATTTTATGTTAGGCCAAAATTTATGTTTAGCAAATTTATATGATTTTTCAAATTTTTTGGCTAACAAGATTATATTATATCTAATTTCGTGCTAAATTTTATGTTTATATGTTTGTCCATAATTTATGTTTCTGTTTAGCAATTTTATAATAACATATTGTGGACGAGAAGAACCTGCGACTTTTTTTATATTGACATGATTGTTCTTGAGTACACTTCGGGTGCACAAAGATTTTACCCACCCTGTATGAAAAAAAAACACCAGATTAATACTATTTTTTCTATATTTTATATTTTTCAATAGAAAAAATAATAAATATAATACTTATCAATTTATAAAGAAGATTTTAGTACCTATTTTGTTTATTTTTTTTAAATTATTTTAAACTATGAATTACGGTTAGTAAAATTTTCTTTCATTTACTTTAAACATAAGTATTCGTACAAAAATTTCAGTTCTCATTTATTTCCAGTTAGTAAAAGTATAAATATGCAAATGAAAATTTCCAAAAATTTTCAAACTAACTCAATTAAGAGTTAATTCCTTAAATTAAATTTTAAGAGCATGATGCGCAAGCTTCTGTAAAGTGAATTCAAAAATTTTTCAAATATTTTTATGAACATGTACTTATACATAACATTGTATCGGTGAGGGTGTATGTCTATGTATACATATATAAGAACAGGTTGAACATCAATTCAAATTTCTGATGTTTACATGAGAATACGTACATACATACAAGTATATACAATGCATAAATACTTCAACCGACACAACCGACAGCTTTAAATGCCACCAAACCTTTTGGGCCGCTCCAAAAGACCTCAGGTTACATACACACACATGAGTGTAGGCCACAAATGCGCTTAAATGTTGATTATACTGAAGCACTTGCATGGCTGAATATGAATATATGTATGCATATGTAAAGGGTGTTTTTTATAGAGGTATAGAACTTTAAGTTGGCATTACTTTTCAAGATGGCGACCGATTTAACAGCTGTCAAGTGATTTATTCTCAGTTTGGTTTGGTAATTCGTCATGAATAGACTTACGCCTGAACAACGCTTGCAAATAGTGCAATTTTATTTCGAAAATAATGGTTCTGTGCGGAAAACGTATCGCGCACTACATTCATTTTAGCGATGTTTAGCGATGAAGGGCACTTCTGGTTGAATGGCTACGTCAACAAACAAAACTGCCTCATTTGGAGTGAAGATAGTCCTCAGGTGTATGTTGAAACACCGTTACATCCAGAATAAACTGACTGTTTGGTGCGCTTTATGGGCTGGTGGAATCATTGGTCCGTACTTTTTCAAAAACGATGGTGGCCAGAACGTTACAGTCAATGGTGATCGGTATAGAGCCATGATTACTAACTTTTTCATTCCTGAATTGAATAACCATGATGTCCAGGAGATGTGTTTTCAACAAGACGGCGCAACATGTCACACAGCTCGTGCCACAATAGATTTATTGAAAGACACGTTTGGTGACCGCCTTATTTCACGTTTTGGACCTGTGAATTGGCCTCCAATATCTTGTGATTTAACACCGCTAGACTACTTTCTGTGGGGCTATGTAAAGTCATTGGTCTATGCGGATAAGCCACAAACGCTTGACCATTTGGAAGACAACATTCGCCGTGTTATTGCCGATATACGGCCACAAATGTTGGAAAAAGTCATCGAAAATTGGACGTCCAAATTGGACTACATCCGCGCCAGCCGTGGCGGTCATATGCCAGAAATCATATTTAAAATGTAATGCCACAAGATTATCTTTCGGATAAATAAAATTCATGTCAATCGAATAATCCATCGTTGTTTTATTGCAACTTAAAGTTCTATACCTCTATAAAAAACACCCTTTAAATAGGTAACTACGTGCGTAGATACGGCCACTGCTCAAGTGAGCTATATCCAAGCATACATACATACATTGCTAACCGCCATTTGTGGCATGTTGTGTTACGGCAGAAAACTTAATTCAAATAAAAATCGTCGAAACATTCATTCCACAACATTAAAATATTAAATATTTAAATGATTCTGCGCAAAATTTTATATGCACACATGCACACATTTACGCCTGTACAGAGTTATATGCATATGTGAGCTTAAATATGATACTATTCTGGGACCCTTCAAGAAAATTTACTGATGTTGGCACAAAAAAAATTAAAATTTTCTCTCACAAACCAAATATTCTTCTTCTTCTCAATGGGCGATTACCATTCGGCTATCTGGTATGGTTATAGGAACTCAGCGTAGAACTCTCCTTGTATTTGAGGTTCCACTTTCTTTGTTGCGTTCGAATTAGTCTTTGCACATCTAGAAGACTGAAGAAATGTATTTGCTAGTTCTCTTAACAGCTGGGTTATGTGAAAAATTTTGTATGTTCTGATAGAAGCGTTCTCCAATGCCGCTTTTTTCTCCGTCGCAACGTGAGAAAAATCAATTTTTTTTTAATATTCAGCTATGATAAGGATTATGGCTACGACGTTCATTTAGCGAGGTGAGCAATAGCGCCGGGTGCCGACGTTCTCGTACCTCAAGTCCAGCAAAAAATGTTGTTTCTTTGAATGGCTACTGAACTCATTACATCCCTTTTTTAATTCGCCTTTGATTTATCTCACAAATCCAAATTTGGAGATTGTTGATTCTCTAGTAAGAGATTATATATATATATATATATTTATTTGGCGCTTTGTAACCGCTGAAGCGATTTCCGGCCGAGCTCCTCGCCCAATTTGTGGTTTTGCGTCTTGATGTTTATACCAAAAAATGAAGGGACCTACAGTTTATTCTAAGCCGCCTCCGAACGGCTGAAGGATTTTATGAGGAGCTTTTTACATGTCAGATATACACTCGGAGGGCTTGACATTCCCTGCCGAGGGGCGACCGCAACTAGAAATTTTTTTTCCTATCATTTTGGATTTTGCTCGAACCTGGGCTCGAACACAGGCCTTCCGAATGTCAGTTCGCAATGCTAACCACTCGTCTATCGCGGCCGCCTAGTAAGAGTTTGAATGGTAAAAATGACAGGTATTTATAATAAACATAATGTTGAGCTGATATAGGATTTACTAAACCATATATTTATTTTCTAATGAGTCCTTAAATACTGCTGTCCTTGTTTATGTACATAAATACCGTTATATGCGTAAAAATTTGTTTGCCTTTGAGTATTTGCATGGCCTTGGCAACACGAATCATTGCTTGTGTGCCTAAAGCTAGACAACACTCATTTTGTGTGATTTGTGACGTACAGACATACATATTAAAATTTGAAAATAATTTGAGACTCAAATATTAAATGTTTTACATACTTATATGTAAAAATATATTTTGCCATTTACTTTTTAATAAAATGTAACTTACCTTAATGACTTTTTTATACCTTTCATGTAAAGGGTGTTTTTTTATAGAGGTATAGAACTTTAAGTTGCAATAAAACAACGATGGATTATTCGATTGACTTGAATTTTATTTATCCGAGAGTTAATCTTGTGGCATTACATTTTAAATATGATTTCTGGCATATGACCGACACGGCTGGCGCGGATGTAGTCCAATCTGGACGTTCAATTTTCGATGACTTTTTCCAATATTTGTGGCCGTATATCGGCAATAACACGGCGAATGTTGTCTTCCAAATGGTCAAGCGTTTATGGCTTATCCGCATAGACCAATGACTTTACATAGCCCCACAGAAAGTAGTCTAGCGGTGTTAAATCACAAGATCTTGGAGGCCAATTCACAGGTCCAAAACGTGAAATTAGGCGGTCACCAAACGTGTCTTTCAATAAATCTATTATGGCACGAGCTGTGTGACATGTTGCGCCGTCTTGTTGAAACCACATCTCCTGGACATCATGGTTATTCAATTTAGGAATGAAAAAGTTAGTAATCATGGCTCTATACACATCACCATTGACTGTAACGTTCTGGCCACCATCGTTTTTGAAAAAGTACGGACCAATGATTCCACCAGCCCATAAAGCTCACCAAGCAGTTAGTTTTTCTGGATGTAACGGTGTTTCAACATACACTTGAGGATTACCTTCACTCCAAATGCGTCAGTTTTGTTTGTTGACGTAGCCATTCAGAAGTGCGCGATACGTTTTCCGCACAGAACCATTATTTTCGAAATAAAATTGCACTATTTGCAAGCGTTGTTCAGGCGTGAGTCTATTCATGATGAATTGCCAAACCAAACTGAGAATAAATCAATTGACAGCTGTTAAATCGGTCGCTATATTGAAAAGTAATGCCAACTTAAAGTTCTATACCTCTATAAAAAACACCCTTTACATAAAACTTTATCGGCTATTTGCATAACAACGAACAGTAGGTAAAGTAGTTTTTATTAGCATTATCCTGACATCTCTGAGCTCGTCCAACTTTTATTGACCAATGTGAATCTGTGCGCCTTTAGTTTCCTTATTTTAAACTGTTTTATCAAAGAATGTCCACAAAGCAATGCCTGTTAGAATTGTTCAAATGCCAACCATGTACACACACACGACTATCTTAACTTTAAGAATAAATGCCAATCATTATCGCATAAGGAAAGATATCAATACAACCGACTGGAAATGTTTATACTTCTATTTATTGGTGTAAAAGAAATAAGGAAGGGTAGCTGCAAAGCAGAAGAGAGAATAAATACTGTCTAACTCGCCATGCTACGATTAATTCAAAAATTTTAAGGAAAATGCGGCGACTTACAGAAGGTTTCAAAATCATAGTTACTCATCTAGAACCCAAAGAGGTGATTTGGTGACCGATGCCCAGAGAAGACTGAAGGTATTAAAGGCGCCCCTCTCCAGTCTGCCGAATAACAGTAAAATTGAAAGATATGGAGGTGGTGAGCATTATATCAGCGGGAACTGACGGTTTACCGGCTGAGCTAATCAGATATGGTGGCGTAGAATTGATAAAGCGCATAAATCACCTTCTTTGCACAATACGGTCGGTCAAAAGCATGCCCGCCGATTGAATTCTGAATATGATCTACCCAATTCGAAAGAGATGGACGTCGCAAACTGCGCCAAATATCGTGGGAGAAGGCTTCTCTATATCGCATATAAGATCCTACCGTGTGGTAGTGTCCACTGTTAACAAACTGATTGGATTTTATCAGTGTGGCATCAGACTTAGCAAATCTGCAAATTAAGCGATCAATATAAGGCAAAAGAAAAATAATGTTCAACTAGCCAACTAAGAGACTGCGGCTACGCTGACTAGGTCAGGTCGTTCGAATGAATGAAAGCGCTCTAGCTGTGAAAGTATAGGGGGTTTCCAATAAGAGTGATATGATTTCTAAAAAAAAAAAAAAAATTAAAAAAAAAAAAAAACACTAATTGTTAGGGAAATTCAAATGTTTTTTATTTAATGTGAAGTACAATCGCTACAATTAAGTTCTGAGTATAACATCATTCACGACTTCTTTTGCGGGAACGAATTCGATGAACCCAATTTTTTTAAGAAAATCATCTCCGATGAGGCTCACTTTCATCTGAGTAGTGCAGTAAATAAAAAAACTGTTGATTGTGGTGCGAAGAAATCCGATCGATGGCGGTGATAAAAATAGTTATTATATTTTAATTGAAGGGTTAAAATTTCATCATTTAAAAAACTAATATTGAACTAAAATGTTTGGCATATTATTCTACCTTTTCACCGCAGGGTACACACAGCGTACTATGGTGCGTTACCGTAAGTGCTCTGCTAACATCTTAATTTTTTGCGGTTTCTATTGCTTGGGGCTGAGATTTCTATTCGATGATAGATAGCGTTTTCTCTTTTCGGTTTTTGCCAATTTTTTATTTTTATGTTTTGATTTCCCATACACATTTATTTTCTTATTTCTATTTCCTTTTAAATTTTTTTATAATTATCTCTTTACCATATTCTCCTTTTTGAGCTAGGTCTTGTATATATTCATGCGATGCCTTTCCTAAAACATGGGTGAGTGTGTTGGTTTGAGTAAATTTTGCGTTCGATAATTCTGCCTTTCTCTGTCTCTTTCCGCATTGACTGACTCTAAACCGTATGTCTACCCGTTTGTGTAGCTCTATCTTATGTTAGCCATTTTTTAAAAATCTTTTTTTTTCGGTTTTGCTCGGCTTCCTCTCTTGTGTAATGACAAGTCAATATTTGTCTGCTTTTTGTGCCCATTTAATCAAAAATATGAAAGGCGAAGAGAAAAAAGAAAGACAATTTGACTGCCTTCGGAAGTCATTGAATGAATGCGGAAAGTGCGGTTAGCTTGGCACTCCTTCGGAAAAAGGCTGATAAAAGGTAAAAATGTTTAAGGTCAAATATGAGCTATTCAAAAGTCTTACAGCTGAGTGCTGATATGGTGTGGTGCGCGGTCATAGTTTTATGAGTGAGCGATGGGCATTGAAATGAAGGTGTCCATCGTTACGTGTGTATGTGTGTACGCACATCCGGTGTTGTTTCCAAACTTAAATCATGGCATTTTCAGCTGAGCACTTATTATCCTTTTCCGCCTCAATCTCCACATTTTCTGCAAAAATCAAAGTACACTTCTGTACCCAACGAAGCGTTTCGAGACAAATTTATAAGCAAAGTAGCAATTTTATTATAAAAGTTGAGCAAAACGAAGGATATAAAACTGGAAAAAACGTATTTTTTTATATTATATTGAAAACTCTTTACCATGTATAATGATACTTAGATTTTTCTTTTTTGACTTTGGACTATGCAAAACATGTTAAACGATTGTTTAGAAGCAAAATGCTCTCAAATGTGTAGTTGAATTTTAAGATTATTAATGTTATTTTTGCTTCTTCTTACTCATTCCACTTAGAATTTCCTTCCTTTGCAGCTCATCTGATCTGCAGCGTGAGTATTTCAGTCGAAAGCTGGCAGCTGAAAGTTCAATTTAACTACTTTAGCTCAATGCTGATGCCTGAAATCCGTGCGACGATCCACTCAAGAAGGTTATTTTTATTGGATTTGCACTGTCAAATTTGGGAGTTTATATTTTCTGCTGCTCTCATACATCCTTTATTTGCACTCAATAAGTGCTTTTAAAAGTAATAAGAAAGCTGATGGTAAAACATACACAAAACATTTATCATTATATGCGTTTAGATGGAAAGGTTAAGAGTTTAGATAATTATCGCTCAGGATAAGATGCCGAATGAGGATTTTATTTCAAAAAGGGGTTAAATTAAATAAGAAATCATATCACCAAATCCGTCACCAAAAAAAAATTTTTTTTAGTTATTTATCTAAAGTCATATCAAAATTATATTATAAGTATGACTTTCCAAATTTATCCATGAGAGTATTTCGTGTGCTTGCAATTTAAAATTATGAAAATAGGGATTATTTATATATGTGTATATGTATAGGATTGCCATTTTTTCCTGCGTAACCGATTCTCGTCCGAGCTGCCGAGGGATTAGAATATCCTGCCGAAAGGCAACTGTAATCAGAAAACAATTCTTATCAGGATTTAAACCAATATATAACTGTAGGTTGACACTTTCATTCACTTTGGAATGTGAAAAATAATTAATCGTTTTTTAATTTTCATTATTGTTGGCTGTCGAGCCGTTTACTTAACGAATGTTAACAGCTCCATAGCGCACTTATGTTAATTCATTAGGGTGGGTCGATAATTTTAATAAAACCAGTATTATTGTATATGCGCAAATTATTTAAAAAACCATTACAAAGTTTTAGATTTCAAGGACTCAATGAGAAACACCAAGAACTTTAATACTTTTTAAATCTTATAAAAGTTAATAGGCCAACCACTGTGAGCCCCAGTCGCAGCTAACATGTACTAGTACTCTATGTAGCTAACAGCTGATAGGTTACAGTGACAGTAAAGAACGTTTCTATGCCCAATCCTATCCTCTGAAAACCCCGCTAAGAAAACTATATAAATTTATGAAATGTGTGACGGTATTTCAAGCTAACTACTTGCTGTCTTATAGAGGTGACATACTACATGAGTTAAGTTGCATTAAGTGACTCAAATGCAAATTCTATAGTTACCTCCGACAGACGGCATACATATATGCGCATTTAGTTATCAGCTGTAAATACTAAAACTTTGAGCTCAAAACTTAAAGGAGAAATTAAAACCGATTAACAGCTATTTATTTAGTTATTATATATAAGTATAAAAAAAGTTTCTTAGTTAAAAGAAAACTTAACATTCTTCTACTAAAATTATTAAAAAAATCAAAATAATTAATGCATATGCAAGCATAAGCCTTTAATCGAAATTTTACGATGGGATTGTTTCACTACTAAATATAAGAGAAGGACAGCTGTGGGAATTGGGAAATATAAATTTAATTTTCATTGATACAATAAATATGCGCTATTCTTTATGGGAGTGCAGCGTTTTTTGTTTACTTTTCACTGTTTTGTGTGTGCATCTGTTCTCCTGACAGCGATGAATCAAAATTTTCCCATTCACAATAGTGAAAAGCTGTCAAGCATTGCCACACTGATATTCGCAAATGCAAATCAAATGGAAGTAATTTTATTGAATTCAAATATGCCCTTAGAATAGAATAATTCACGAGTTGATGTAAGGAAGACCATCTTATCCAAAAAATAATATTCAGTAGTCTGTTCCGATATTATGTAAATAACTTACTTTGCAGCACCAATGAATGAATGTTCGCTAATATTTCACAATTTTTACCTGAAAAGATAAAATTAAAATTTATATTAAAATATATATGTATATTATTAGATAATATTTTAATAAAATTAAGAAATTTACACATTTATGCTTTAGTCTTTAGCTGTTAAATTTAATTTATTTCTCTTTTAACAACACAGTCGTTACCATACGATAACTCGAGGTAAAAGTTGTAGATTAGAACTTTAAAAATGTTTAAATACTTTCCATTGCTTCTGAAACATATTCAAAAAATTACACTTAGTTGTCTGACATAGCATCTGTATATATACATATATAAAAGAGAGTGATTTAGTTACTATAATTATAACTTAAGAACATCTGTATCGATTTATATGATTTGCATCAATTTGGCTTGGTCTCTGGCCAGATAAGGAGAATCCGAAAGTACTTTCAAATTTGGTATATATTACATAGGTAGCTGTTTGGGTAAAAAAAAGGTGAAGACCATTTTTTCTTTCGGGTAGTGGATCTGAGACCAATATATTCCAAAAATTCAAATTTATTATTCAACTAACCTGAAATTCGGTATATAGGTTTCTTATTGCTAATTTTAATATAAACACTGATTTTCTTATAGAAAGTAGACTAAGGATCGACTCGCTCGAAAAAATTGTATTTCATGAGATTCTTTTATTCTGAGGACCAGATAATGATTTTTTCATTAATTATTATGTTTTTGCTCAACTTGGTTTAATTTTTTGGTGAAGGCTTATTTATGTCTAAATAAATGTGTATAGGATTTTTATTACTCGGGAAGGCACCAGAATCGATGTGCTTGAAATTAAGTACGTTTTGTCTAGATTAACATATAAAATAACTTATTTCCGAAAAAGGGAACCTAGATCTACAGTTTGATGAAAATTGGTACGCGTATGATGTTAGTATGCTGTGGTTGCAAGTTATTTTGAGTTTAACTGAGCTGTTGCAGCCATGGCGGTTGAAGGCTATATTTCTATGTACGATATATATGTTTAACGTTATTGATCGTAAGCATAAGCCTTCCCTGGAGGGCCCTGAGAAGCCAAAAAGCAACTAATCTCTGACTATATCTGACACACACCTCCATGGGTTGCTGAAAATAACTCAGAATTTGATGACCGATGACTAACCAAAGTCTTGACCATCCTTGCCTAAAAAAGCGGTGGATAAAGAAATCGTTTGATATCATTTAGTTCTTGGAGAGAGAGAAATAATTGTTCTATATATCTCGTGGGACTGATCATGTGCTTACGTGTATATGTAGTATGCACATATGCCCTCAGAATTTAAATGTCGATAAAGTGTATATATACATACGTCTACACATATGTACATATATCTATGTAGCAACAAAAGTTAAGAATCAAAGTTAGTGACTCAGCTTGGGTGTCGCTCTACATATTATGTCCATTAAAATCCTTAGACATACACGCCTACATATAAGTATTATATAGCTGTGGAAAATCATTGTATTGAACAATGTTATTTATCCAGAGATGAAAACTTTACTGGTTTTACTTGTATGCGTTACTACATTAGAAACTCTCAGAATTTCAACAAAAATTTCATAGGCTTACATACCAACATACCTAAAACAGCCATTTTAGCTTTATTCTATGTTCTACTCGTACAACAGTGTAAATATTGGAAATGCTAAAACGGTAAATAAATAGTATGCCAAATAAACAAGAAAACAAGTTAACAAATAAACAAGCGAACCGAGGGAATGAATGAAGCTCTCCACATTGCGAAACGCTTCATCGTAACAAGAATAGTTGGTCTGGTTTGTAGAAATACAGAGGGAATGAAAATAAGAACAAAAACTAAAACCAAAATTAAAATCAACACAACAACAGCAACACCAACTACTACTACAACTATGTATAACAATAAAACGCTGTAATATTACTAATGTTTGGAGAGAGTTTAACAAGAAGTATGACAATCAAAATATCCTTGAAGTAAAAACGGACAACAGTGAATTGTACTTAAATGTACAAAAACACTGCAAATAAAATGTCCGGTTTAGAAGAATAGGCAGGGAAACATGCAAGAGGACATACATTCATTTGCATAAAGAGGGAAGTACTTGGAGCTAAAGTTTCTATTTTTAGTCATCGATGTTAAAAACCTAACTTGAAAACGTTCTATTAAAACTGCCACTTTTAATAACCTATCCAAACAACCGCCTCACCGCTTAAACCGCCTCAGAAAATGCAATATATGGTCTTACCTAATAAATATTTTAAATTGACCTGACTCAAAGTTCATACCCGGCTCAAAGTGGCTACCATTTGTTTCCAAATTAAAAATGCTCAGAGTTTGGGCATATCTAACAGTGGGTTTGAACCACAAGTGTCGAACAGTGAGTAATATAATTTTAAATATTATTCAAAGGAAAATATCAAAAATCACATCTACATACATACTTTAATTTATTTGAGTTACTGTTTTCCACACGCTTCTTTACCAGGGGTTACCACTATCCGGAATAAGTAATCGCGACATCGGTCTAACGTAGGTTAGCGATGTTCATTGACAGATTTTCAGGTTTTAGAAAATGATGAGCGCCTGCCTGTAACGAGTCTTGCTCTATTAAAAAAAAGAGTTGAGTGGAGGAAAATTGAGTCGAAAACTGATTTTGGCTCATTTTGATTAGAAATTAAAAAAAAATAATAAATATGTTTCTGACATTTCGCCTTCTTTTATTTTATTTTTTTATATTTAATAAAAATTTTTTTTTGCATGTTATATTTTACTTCATGTTTGAAAAGTAATTTTGATTTATAGTATTTTATTTCAGTTTTCTTTTTTCTTCTCATTTTATTTAAATTTACTTATTTTATTGTTTTATTTATTGATTTTATTGTATTTTATTATATAGTTTTTTTTTATTTTATTATCCTTTATTTTATTTTTATTTTTTATTTTATTTTATTTTAGTTATTTAATTTTTTTTTTGTATTAGGTTATTAGATTTTACAACAATTATATCGTTACGATTTTGATTAATCTCGATGGTTTCCCAAATCCTTCAAGTTCGATCAGTGAATTAATTTATTACTCAATAAGTAACAATTTACTTCACTATTTGAAATCACTTATTTTACAACTTTCACAGTCTACTATTTTTTATTTTTTTTTATTACAGTAGTGCTGTCACCAAAGGGGTGAGCAATGTGCGTTTCGCCCTTATATACTACCCAGACTGCTCGCACTAACGCCTGCAAATATCGATAAGGAACAATTGAACATGTCAGTTATCGGCATCTCTCTTTTATCTAATATTTGTTTCGCATTTTCGACACAATATTTTATTTAGGTTGTTGGATTGTATAATTTTTCCTCATTTTACATTAGCAATAGCCACTAACCTACATATCTGATTTATAATAATGGTTGATAAGAGCACCTTGTTGGCGTGATAATAAATAAGGAAAATGTAGAATCATCTACTAATTTACAGTTTTAAGACCTAATTTAAATAACTACATGTACATATATTCTTTCCTTTCTCATATTTCTCATGAGTTAATTGATTTGACGCTCCGATGATCGGCAAAAATTTGCCCAGTAAAGGAAATGAAATAATGGTGGAAACATGATACAGGAAAATGCCATCGAATATGAAAGCGAAATAAGAAAATAAGGAATTAAAACAATCATGAACTGATAAATGCAATTAATTAATTTCATGATAGCAACAAGTGGGGACCACCAAGGAGGATATATGTATGTATGTACGAATATACTAACTTCAGGACAAATGTTAATTACACAAACAGACCACTCTTTATTTAGGCAACTCCTGCAAAAAAGGCGAGTACTCCATGCACGCGTGAAATATATACTCCACGCCGATAATAGAGTAATCCAAAACCTGCCACAATCCGTACAAAAATATGGTCCAATTAACATTGTGATGTCCTAGGGCTGGACCATATAATCCATCTCTGTATAACACCCGAGTACTCCATGGAGTACCTACAGGGGATTATAGTTTGGAGTATATGCGAAAAATTACATTCGAACATAGTCTTTAGTTTCGAATACCATCTGCTTTGGTGAAAAGCTATTAAAATATATTATTTATGGTGTAAATTAAAACTAATATTAATAATTTATTATTAATAATTATTTATTATCTATTAGTTTGCGTATTTGTTCTACATATTTTCATTTAAATAATAATAAATTACGCACGTCTGTTCCTTAAAAGCAGAGCCGAATAGCGAAACGAAACTGATTCAGTTTTATATCCACACATTTTCTGTACACGAGTATAGAAGTTATTGCGCAATTGTAACTTCGTGTAGTGATGGCGAACGGTATAACACGAAGAATAGTCGTGACGCACAAAGTTCGTGTAAAAATATGAGTTGGTCCAAAACTTGCCACAGAGGAGTATATTTATAGGTACACCAATGGACCATATGGTCCATAACTGTATGCAGGGTAACAACAAACTCACTCACATACGATCCAACAACCATATCAACAAATTTGGTTTCCTATAATATGTACAGCCAATTTTTATGCTTATTTATTATTATTTTTTCTTTTCTTTCTTTATTTGACTACTTCTCATCGGGGACTTAATTTTGTTGTAAATCGTACAAGGAGCGAGAGAGAAAGATACACAAAAACGTAAGGAAAGCAATTCGCAGTTGTGATCAATCAAGCATAAAAACGCCTTGTTGTACGAAGTATCAAAGTAATGAAAAACTTGGCAAGAAAGACAAAAAGGTCAGCATAAACCAAGTTGAGGAGAGTGAGGCGTAAGATTGGACCACATCGTTTGGAAGAGGCGTTAGGAGTGAAAATACGAAGATTTTGCCTACTTGTAAAATGAAATCATTCTTCGCAGATATATGTATGTATGTATGTATGTATGTAGCAAACAATAGTTATAAATGATAAAATGACTAAATATTGACGCTTGCAAATACATACGTACTTACAGTACGTAAGTGACCAGAATGTTAACTCTTATATGAAAAGAATATGAGCGAGAACAAGCAAAATATATAATAATTTTGAAATTTAGCCACTTTGGCTTGTAAACTGTTTAACGGCTGTTGAGCGCTGACTCGGATAAACTTTGTCTGTTGCTGCTTTGACAGTATTGTTGTTGTTGCCACAGGAGAAGTAAACTTCAGCAGACGAACTCTGACTTGGACACTGGTCAACGATGCTCAAGACGACGAGGTATTTTTGTAAGTGTTTATGTATGTGTGTACTAAATGAGTTCACCCTGTCGGGAAATGGAAACAATTTAAAAATATCAAAGCTTGTCCTAGTTTAAATTATATGCCATTATAGATTAAATTAGAAGTAAAATTAAACCATTTTGGATAAGTAATTAAAATAAGAAGCATATTTAAGAATAAATTATAAATTGGTTTGATTCGATTAAATGAGATTATATTAAATAAATTAATTGAAATATATTCAAATAAGATTATTAGCAAGATTTGAGTTCGATTGGATGAAAAATTAAAATACTGAAAACTAACCTATAGTTCCTAAGGAAGAAGCTCCGAACTTTAAACATTCTGAAACGCGCCTAATATTTTCGTTGAAATTTCCTGCATTGCCATTATTGTCCACCTACTCTAGTTCTTTATGCTCTCGTAATTCAATCCCTTTTTACGCCAGCAAATGCGTCTCTCTTCCTTTCCAATACCGTTCCCGTGCTCGGAACAAGATATGCTCATTTTTGACGCTTTTTGTATATTAATGTTAGTAACGTTAGTGGCAGCAGCGATCTGTGTAGTTGTAAGAATATCATTTGAGTACTTTTGGTCCCAATAGTTCCTCACTCATTTGATGCCGTGTCTTTAGGCCTTTCAATTTCGTTAATTGAAATAGTAATTGGTAGACATTTGTCGGGAGAATTTATGGTCGGAACATACGATTTTTCCATCACGATCAAATTTCAAGACCTACTGCAGTTCATTTCCTGATTTTGTAGATATGTAAATTTCAGATTCAGACTCAAGTGAAAATTTAAAATAACAATTTTTCATCTCTTTAATTAATTCCAGTAAAAATTACATGTATTCTGGAATATTTTTAACCTTATTAAATACTGCATACGACATGAGCATACTTCTTTCCTCGGCAAAATACCTACTAGGATCAGTCTTCACCAGTACGGCCGATAGCAGGTGGCGAAAGGAACCCACATGCAATGTGACCAGATTGATATGGACTTGATGAAAGAAAAGAAAAGTCTTTCTAGCCAGACCCTAATTAGTACCAGCAACCGTCATAATAATCGGACACTGTCTGATGTGGACTCATAGTAGAAGGATGAGCTACTGCGATTTTTTTTGCAACTGTAGGGGCATTGATGAGGAGCAGTCGGTATAGCACTACTTCTGCCACTGCTGTCAGTGCCATGTGATATTGATTCCTCGATATATTTTAATTTCAATCTTAGACGAATTAACTTTAGCAAGTTTCGCAAAACTAAATGGTTTGGACATATAGGAAAGTGAGAGGGTAGTTGGTTGGTCGGTTTCACAATGCTCCAGTACGCTAAGTCCACAAACTAACTAACTTAATAGGAGAAGCTTCACATTGCTTGAGTTGATATAGAGTTTGCTGCGAGGGGACTATATCTAAAAAAAAATTTGTGGGAACTTGCTTCTGTATTCAGTTTTATGAAAATGTAGGAGCCTCTCCTCGAAAGTTGACGCATTCAACTGCACCAGTTCACCATTTTCGTTTTAGCCGTATATTTGGCCCTTGGAAGAACAGACTTGAACACAAGAATATGAATTAACTTACTTCGCTAAGTCTGAATCCAAGAGCATGGAACAAAGATTTTCAAAAAGCCTAAACTAGCATCAAATATGAATAAGTGAATATATGTAAGATGTATTTAGGCATTTTTCAATATTTTCCTTACTAATTAAATATGCACGCATACGTGATCCAACCGACAACAACCACAACCACAAATAAATGAAATTCACCACTTCGACACGTACACCAATTATTGTATAATATACCAGAGTTGCACTGTTTGTTTTTGTTGTGATTTTTCATACCTTTCATGAACATGAAATGGTATATTAACTTTGGACCGAAGTATGTAAGTAGCAGAAGAAGAAGAGATAGCCCACCAACATTTATATAGATTGTATCAGAATGAAGAGCTGAGCTGATTTAGACATAACCGTCTGTCCGTCTGTTGGAACGCAAATTAGCCTCCTAATTAGAGATATTTCAACCAAACTTGGCGGGTAGATGCACTTATACGTTTAAACAATCATTTGTCGGAACCGGTCAGATCGAGCAATTATAGCATATATACGACCGATTTTTAGATTTCAAATTTTGCATTATAAATCCGTCAAAAAAGTACTTAAGACCGTGAACTTTGATACACTATACATACTTAGTAGGGACATAAATACTGTTACACACATTTTGTGCTATAAAATAAAAAATAATGAATGTTTTTGGACCGATTTTTTTACATATTTATTGACATACTTATATATTGTATACAAAAAAGCAGTATTCATTCGAAATGCCCGCCTTTGGCCTTCACGCACACCTTAAGTCGGACTGGCCAATCATCAATATCCGCACGAAGCTCCTCCATTGGGAAATTGGCCACAGCACGAATCAAAGATGTCTTAAGAGAATCAATGTTGGGGTATCTTTTGTGGCAAGCCATGTCCTCTAAAACTGTCCACAATTTGTAATCCAGCGGGTTCAAATCAGGACTGCCAGAGGGTCACTTTTCAGAGGAAATGAATGCTGGTAAATTGTTTTGGAGCCAGATTTGGGTCGTTTTAGCTTTATGGGCCGGCGCAGAGTCTTGCTGAAGAGACCATGATTGGTTTTGGAACATGGAATGGTTAAGTGGTTTTACAGCAGCTTCCAAAACGGTTTCTTGGTAAACTTTGGCCGATGTTTTGACCCCTTGTTCGCAAAAATGCAAGTCAGTTACCCCATCATAAGAGACACCCCACCAAACCATGACTGAAGCTGGGTGTTGATCTTTTTCCACCCGTGAAATCCGTTCAGATGCTTCCTTAGATGGCATACACCCTATCATTTTGTTTATTAAATTTTTCCTGCGCGGTAAAAATTTTTTCATCGATAAACAAGATTTTTCTGTGCAAGTTGTTAGCGTGCTTCACCAAAAGACGTTGAATTTTACCACCCTATTTTTTTTTCCTGTGTGTGTTTAATGTTGTTCCCTTTGTTAGATCTAAAGCTCATCCTAAGCTTTGCTTATATGTTAATTTTCATTCATATCATTCATTTCAAATATTTCCAACTGGGCCCTACTTTCAAGGTTTACGCTCTTTAATCGCCTCTTAACTGTTTCACCACTCGGCAACAACTGGTTTCTCATGTGCACTCCGCCCGTATTTGTGTACGTGTGAAGCGAAGAAGTCGAACTCTTAAGTTTAGTAATGGGAATTTTGACGTGCAAACGCGTTTTCGAACACACCTTCACTGGCATGGTCAGAGTGGTCAACCACGCCGAGTGGCCGTTGCTCTTATTCCGCGCTGAGAGATTGAAAAATAAAAATAAAATAAAAATAAACAAGAAGTTATGAGTTGGCGAACAGCAATTTGGCACTGTAAATTAGATTTCCTTTTAAGCTGAATACAACCAAAGGATTGCGAAAATTTCATACGCTTTGGCATTTGAAAATTTGTGAGCTTCGATTTTCTTGCTTCGTATTTTTCTCGAAATAAACTTTGGGATGAGTGCTTATATGGATATATGTGGATTTGCATAAATAGGAATTTCGAAAAGAAATCAAAATTAATATTAGCTAATTAAAATCTAGCAGATTGGAAAATTCTCGGATGTGATGAGCATTGATGTAACAAAAAAAAAAAAAAAAAAAAAAAAAAAAAAAAAAAAAATTAGGTGGCACGTTTGGTAGATAAAAATGAGGATTTTTAAATAATAGAGCAATTCAGACAGCACGTACTAGTATTTTCCAAATATTGGAGTTTCAAAAGAAATGTTTATACATTTCCGCCAATAATTTAGCAAGGCTGATTAGGGTGAGTCACATTCTCCTGCTTGCAACGAATCCTCGCACGACACTAACCTCCTCTTTGCATGCCCACTCAACCCAACTCATCTAACACCCCTCTCCCTCTGGCCAGAACCCGTCGAAACAGCACGTTTCCTGGGCCTCCCATTAGGTGACCTTGATGACTAAGGCTGGACCTACCTGACACTAGGCGAGGTTGGCAAGCCGCTACAACAACCACAACAACAACAACAGGGTAAGTCATTCTCGGAATAAGTAACCTATTGGCAGGATTTTATTTAGTAGGCAAATAACTGAGGTGGATCCGTTCTATGGAGGTTTTGAGAGTAATTCGAACTTCGAAAACGACCCATCGCGGTAACCTCAATAAACTTCAAAAGTATGCAATTGTAATCTCTGAACGGTTAAACAATCTTTAAGTTATTACTCTCGTTTCGAAAATGGGCTCGAAGATACTTGTTATCGTTTACTGCCAAGGGTGGACGCTTTTAGGAATATCTTTTTGCGATATTGGTCTGGTCGTTCCTCTGGCCCGTTACCCTCCACTAGAGCCTCAAGAAATAATAAAACAGCGGTATACGTCTTCCTGCACTTCCATCAGTGGAGACTGTGTCGAAAACTTTGGAAATTGGAACATTTTCATCTATCCGGCAACTTGACATAATCTGAACTTAGTCAAAGTCGTCGTATAACGTGTACAGCTCGTCGTTATATCGGATGTTCTCATAGTCCATGATTCTGCACCATAGAGTAGGAACGATAAACCACTTGTAGCGTTTAGTTCTTGTTTGTCGAGAGAGGGCTTTATTTTTTAACTGCCTACTAATAGTAAGTCAAGTCAAGGATGACAATGTTGTTGGCGTTGAAAAAGGGTAGACCACATTCAAACTGACGTTAAGCTCATAACTATACGGCTGTTCAGCTGTAGGTCTCAATGCTAAAGCTTGTAAGGAGTAAAGAGTTTGTCATTCCAAGACTGCAGTTCGATTGTGCTTCGCAGAAATTATTTATGGAAACGCGAGTGAATGACTGATGGAAACACAATCTGATGGTCAATTATATGGACGTTCTATAGACGGAATCAAGGATAAATATACTTAAGGTGCTCTTAAGAGGTGTCAGAATCTATTGGAGGTAGCATCAGCTGGCGTCTGACGGAGAAAGAACTGATGATTAGAAAGGAAAATGTTAGAAAAAGACACTAGTTATTGACCACTATAGGTAGCTCAGAAGTTACACTTTAATACCTAGTTAAACTTTAAAAATGTATATCTGGTTTAAGGAGGGAAGGAGTTTGAACGATAAAATGGCTATCACTGAAAGGCTTGTATGTATGTATGTGTTGATTCGCTGTTATTTTACGAATAGAACTTTCAACACGTTTAGACTCGTTCACGCAGTACTCACAACACTATTTTCAATTGTAAAAACCATTCCATTCACTTAACAAAATTTTCAATTATCCTGCAAGCAAGTTGGTGACGAGTAGTCGCAGTGGTATATTCATATGTACATATGCATGGAAGTACTTCGAGATGAAATGCAGAAACGTTACTCGGTAGAATGCTGCTGAAATTGTAGTTAGTCGGAATGGTTGATTTCAAACTGACGTAACAGTTTGCCATTTCTCAACTTTCGGCTCTTTGTTACTTTGCCTCTACATGTGAGTTGTTTCCCTTTTATGGGCTAACTAACTGCCTTGGGTGTATACATGAAGTAAACACACATATGTACATGCACTTTCTCGTAGACAATATTATTTGGAAGTTTGTTAAGCAAATGAAATAGCAAACTCGCTTACAAAATGTTGACAAAACGGGAGAGAGTCTCATTTAGTACAGGCTTAGGGTTTTTTTTAGTTACCTAGGTATTGTGTGTGGATAGTTTAATTGTGTGGATCGTTTAATCACCTTCCGAGGAAATATGAGATTTTTTTCCATTTAAAGACTGAAGTAAATGATTCGTAGAAATTCCATTAGGAAAGAATGCCAATGAGCTCAAAATTAATGGAAACTTTTATATTTGGTCCTGCAGTGTAGATAAAAATAGAAGTTAAAAAGCGAGTAATCTCACTCATATAAAATCGAGCCATTCCCACGACTACATTCTAAAGTTCATTTTCTGATTTCGTAGATAGATCACTGATTTGGCTTCAAGTGAAAAAAAAGAATCTTTCGATCTGTCGCTGCGCCTGTACAGATTTCAAGCCCGATAGCTTCTCTGTTAAATTTGCATACCCTTTCTATCCTTTTTTCAACAATCTTTGATGTCACTAGATGCTTGATTGATGTTTGTCATTCATTCGTATCGTCGGATCATACTTTTCTTCCGACGAGTTTCTGAAACGGAAACTCTTCTAACTACAATAAATTTTACATACGAATCGGGCACACCTATTTCCTCTGCAAAATATCTGCTAACATCGTCCTTCACCAATGTGGCTAATAGGTGATGGCAGGAGGAAACTACATGCAATTTGATCAAATATATCTGCCATTTATGAAAGAGAAGACAGCCTAATGTCCAACGTCACAACCGATATAATATTCGGACACAGTACGCAGCTGTAGCAGTACCTCTGTCACTGCATAGCCTCCAGTGTGACCCGACATTGCTTTTCGGTGTTTTTTATTTCATGAAGCTTGCAGAATTAACTTCATTCATCTTGTTCATTTCATAAAACATCCTAAATGATTGGAGTATGTTGGTTGGTTTTACAACGCTTCAGGAAGTCCGGAAACTAGCTAACTAATTAGTAAATATAGAAGCTCCCCTTGCTTGAGTTCGCACAGATTATTTATCTTTAAGATATCCAAGCAGTTTTTTTAAATTCACATAGCGATCTCACTACAATATTTTCTGTATTGTGGAGATTCAGGTGTCTCGGCTCGACAGTTAAAAAATTCACTCCCAAAGACAAGCTCTGCACCAGCGGATTAAGTTCATCATTTCCGTTGTAACCATAAACTTGGCCCTTGACCGAGGGCCGAGGAATAAAAAACTGGCTTTTAAAAACACACACATAGTTTAGGGCACCAAATAAGTAACGCAAGAGTGAGTAGATCTAAATATATTAATAAGATCCGAGATTTTTCTTGGTGGGGCTTATTTATCCTCTTTGGAAAATGGCTTTAGAATTTTTGGATGTATGTAAGTGAATTATTTAAACATTTTTCAATATTTTCCATTACTAATTAAATATGCATGCGACCCAACCGACAACAACCACAACCGCAAATAAATGAAATTCACCACTTCGCCACGTACACCAATTAATTCGTCAAGTGCCAGACTTGCTCTGTTGGGTTTTGTTGTGATTTTTTTTATTGTTGTCATAGCTGTTATGTACTCCTGTAGCACACGTAGCCTAAGAGTTCATAGAAAAAATTAGTCCTCGTCGACCGACACTAAACTTTTAAAGACAGTATGCATCAGCTCACATTTACAGTTCGTCTGCTTTTCGTCTCACAGGTAGCAACAACAACCACAACGCCACCACAGGCATAGAGATACATAACAAAAACAACTTGTGCCTTCAAGTGCCACCACCAAAGCAAACCATGCTTTTCTTCACCAAGTGCTGTGTTTTGTCTTGGGTTCTATGTCCGCGAGTAGATCCTCAGCGTCAATTGCTTTTGTCTGCGCAGCAAAGTCTGCCGGGCGATATGTGTGACGACGATGAAGTTGACGCCAAAACAGTGGGTAGTTTCAACTCTAGCCGAGTATTTTGCCGTGTCTAGTGAGTTTAGTTGTATACGATGTTGTCGTTGTTATTGCAACACTAGTTATCGCGCAGAATTGCGTATTGCTAATAGCGTCGCGTCACGTAGCTAAAGCTCGTATTATGCCATAACACGTTTTCTTCGGCAGAGAGCGCCACAGCCTGCCTTACTCGCTTAAGTAGATGAGAAAACATGAAGCCCTTTCTGTTTAAATTGCAGAGACAGTTCCTACAAATTGAAAACTATAGCATATTTAAGCAATAATAGGTGTATTATTTAGTATTTAGATGCCTTGCTTCATTGAAATTTTGTATACTATGAGTTAAACAACACATCCGTTTCGTATTTTTGATGTTTGACGTCAATTGGAGTCACTTAAGGATACCAGGTGGTTCCCATTTAATGTTTGCACTATAATGAAAGTAATTCTCTTTTTGCACTAGCTTTATGAAGAAATGTATTGAAAACTGATTGAACCTAGCAAAAGAATCCGTTGTCTCTTTATTAGCCAAACTATATTAATGCCACCTATATCGCGTACAACTCATCATTCAATCGTCTGTTACATTTGATATTTATTTATGCTAAAAAGATTATCGCTCGCGAAACCTTTCTGACAACAACTGCTAATTCGGACTCATCGGATGTTGCCACCGTCCATGCTTCTGCTACTCCTGGGCATGATGGGCGACTTGTCTTTTTCTCGTCGAAAGAGGATTTTACTTCTCAATGTCTTACTCAGTCCGAATTACCTGTTGACAAGAGTGCTGAATTTCTAAGGTGACTGGGCGTTATGAACATAGCAATACACTGAATCAGCACACAACACATTTAAATATATCAGAATATATTCTCTATGTTTCAATAGCTGTTTTCGGATGAGAATCCTCTTTAGTTGTAAGCGATGAGGAGGATACCATCTCAACCTACTTAGATGGCTCCAAAACGGACAAACAGCTCAGAGCAGATGGAAATTTATATATTTATCTATGCGAGAGAGAACACTTGGAACCTATCGAATACCAAACAACATTTTCGGCACACGCTAGCAGTTCTATGGTCTTATAATAGATTATACCTCTTCGAAGAATTTCTGCAGTTCTTATTGTTTTCTCCAGCGTTTAATTTAAGAAGACAACTTAAATATTTTGACAGAAATATTTAGTAGTACATAATTCTGCTCAGGTTTTTCAGAGTCATTTTGAATAGCAGTCTAATGTAGAGATGGAAGATTCTGGCAAAAGGATACCGGCAATATATGAATTAAAAAAAAACGCTTCAAGGACAAGTCAAAAATGTTTTGCAGCTATCTTGGCACAACTATCTTCTGCACTGGCGTTAAATTTTACGTGATCTGTAGAATAGTTTGTTTAAAATGTTCAATGCTGACAGTCTATGTCAAGTGTGTATATCGTTTTTTTAATGGAGAAAAATATCGAACAAATTATTTGTTTAAAAATTTTCATTGTAAATTGAATTCCGTGTGCCGAAAGGTTGAAAATATTCCAAAAGATGTACAGGCCACCGACGTTATCAAATCACGTACAAATGAGTGCTAAATTAAAAAGCAATCGAGATGTGAAAGATTCGTCTCGCTCGGCGCGGCCTTCAACGTCTTCAGCTGAAGTTATCATCGCTAAAGTGAAGGAAATAGTTAGTACAGAATATCGTTTTTTAAATTTGGGATAGAACTTTCTGTGTCTCACGAATCAGTTCGTGTCATTTTTAACGAATGTTGAGGCATGACTTGCTTTGCCGTTCGACTGGTTCCGGATACCTGAATTTTCACCAAAACTCAAAAATCTAGAAAGATTAAATTCTGAATCGACTTTTATTAAACGCATTTTTAATTATTAGCAAACTTGACTCTACGGTTTTGATATGCAAACCAACAATCTTCAGAATGGTTAAGTAAATAAATAATATTATCTGAAGAATTTTGATATCGCTTATCATCTTACAATTCAAAATAAACAATAATATATTTCTGATAGGATGTTCGTGCCGATCCGTTTCTCAAGGATCTTTTTCAATACTTGTCACAGGGCGAATATCTGGTCAATGATAGATTTACAGGTTCGAAGCCACACCGATAAGTTGCAATCAGCTTGTTGACGAGTGGCTTTAATCTTTCACACCATGCATTCAAGGAGCACACCTACTCTCCGATCTGTAAGCCATGCTCGTTATCACTTCTATAAAAAATCTCTTCATGGAAGGTAAAAAGCGTGCGGCATAGCTGATAGCAGCGAGTCACATTGGTTTTTCTGTCTGCGATTTTTCGAAAAGGCCTCAGGCTTATGAAAAATCTAAAAATATCTGTGAAGCAACAACGAGAGAAATGTGTCACGCAAAAAACTCGCCCAATCGTCTTTTTTATTCCAAATTGACTCATACGCTCTTAGTCACATATTTGCTCGTTTGCTTTGTTGTATTTGCAGCATTGCAGTCTCGACGACAACATGCAATGGCATACCAAATGAAAACTCAACCTCACATAACCATTCATATATACACACACACACTGAGGAGGAATCCTGAAAAAAAAGAAAGAATTGGCTAAAACCAATGAATTTAGTGTCGCTAATAGCTTGCCAATGCAAGGGTTAAAAACGTAAAACTCGAGAATCCATTCACGCGCATGCAACTCACATGCATATAGTAAGTACTCATGTTTCCATAGGTGCGAATGAACATGGGATGAACTGGTTTTCGTTCAAATATACAAGTATATGCCATAGGCAACTTACACTGCCGGGCGCCGCAGATGTGCATAGTGGATCAAATGTGATGTCGGGATTGTTTTGTGTGATGCCGGTTTTTTTTTTACCACTGTCGGCTTATTTTTGGCCTAAAGGTACAAATGTTATTTGATAATTCCGCATGCATAATTTAGCAACTTCTATCGCGCGGTACAGCTTAGTGTAGTTTGGAAAAGTGCTGAAATTAAAACAAACAAGTTTGGTCTTAAACATCGCAGAGGAAGATTTTTGAAAATAATTCTGTTCAGCTTTCAGGTTCTGACTGAGCAAGCACCCAACATGTCTAATCCAAGCAAATCGATTGAGGACAAATAAATGCTGAAAAACTCACAATTTTCAGTTCCATATTTAAGTGCTATCGATGATATTTTGTGAACAACAATGTAAGTCGCCAATGCGCTTATTGGAAGTTTCATTCTGGCCTTAGAAAATATTTCAACCCTTCGACGGCATCAAACTATTTTGTCCCCGTAGTTCTATCGATAAAATTATAAGTACAATGTACCGGCAGAATTACGATGAGTCTCAACAAGGCGTTCAATATCAAACGAAGTTTTAGAACAGTTGCCTCGACACGACTTTATCAATAGCTGGTTTATGTTGTACGGATTTAGAGAGTATTCTCCAGAAGCCCAGCTTACTCTTAAGTTAACCTCAAAAAATTAATTATTTGATTTAACTCTTCTTGTTCGGATGGAAGAGGAAAATACTATTTATGAGCATTTATCTATAAATATATATATCCAATTTTCTAGCATAATCTGGGATTATATGTTACTTAAGGGGTTAGGCCACTCTAGAGGGCCACTAAATAGGCCTTTTTTGAGATTTTTGAGATTGAGGAAAACTATTAAATAAATATGATTTTTGACAAAAGGCATTTATTATAAATATAATTAACAATTCTTTAAGAAAAATTAATTTAAAAATGGCGGTTATACAGCGTACTCCCTAGGATGTCTCCATTTTTTTGGGAACCACGGCCAGACACACAGCTCCTGTATTTATTTAATTTAAATATGTTGTTGAACGGTTTCCGCTTGTAAATAGCAATAGCTACAGAAGTAAGTAGGATTTCTTCCATATATGCATTTTTTAACGAAATGGCGGGTCTCTAAAGGAAAAGTAACAATTTGACCTCAAAATTTTCCGAAATTTGTTAATAAAAAAAACTATGCAAGACGAAAAAAAAAATCCTACGTAGTTCTATAGATTATGCATTTATGAAGATGTTGTCAAAATTTCAAGTGAATCGGTTGCAAATTGTTTAAGTTATGTCTCCGGCCAACTTGGAAAAGCAGTTTTGAGATAAACGCGTCTAAAATTTTGAGTATGCCTTACTGACTAAAACAGATGCCTCAATTAGAGAACGAAAATGGGGCATTTCGAAATTTTTATCTGTCATAATCTTTCGGGATAACATTTTTCAGACCATAATGTATCATTTGAAAGAAAAAAATCAAGAGTGGTCTAATCCCTTAAACAAAAAAGTTAGAAATAGTAATTTCTTTATAAAAAAGTGGAACGAATTTCGAACTTGGGTTAACCATATTTTTCTTGAACTTATTTTTAAAAAGACAGAGACCAAGTTTGGTAGAGCTCGATTTCGTAAATCTTTTATACAATATACTTATACGCATTTATAACAAGGAATGGCACCGATCCGATTTCATCGTTCTGGAATCATCTTTCAGCTCTGAATCCACTACGGCTAGCGAATTTTTTCTACCTTGTCTAGATTTTTGAACATGAATTTTTTATTTTTGGGTACAGACATTATAAGTCAGATGCATATGTTTGAGAGAATGACTGGAAATTGGTTAATAAAACACAAAATAATTTATAATCATTAAAATGTATTGTACTAAGTACGTTCAAAGTGGGAATAATACAATCGTAAAAACAAGTTTAAAACAGGTTTCATGGTGCTAATTTAAGTTATTGAAGCGAACTCTCTTTTCTGTCCTCTATCGACTAAAAACGAGTGCATTGAAATGGCAATGTTTTTCGGCCGGAGTATTATCAGGTGAACACGGTGTTTGTTTGATAGTATTTGTTGAACTTTTGGGCATAAACTTGTGCACAGTGATACCTTGTGAGATGGTGCCTTATCGCAGAGTAGAACCTAATTCCACCAGCAGCTATTGTATCGAATAATTTTATAGCTGAAGTTACGGACAGCATGACCTAGTCGGTGCATCCGCTGTCTATAACGTCCTGATGTCAACGTCAACGTATATCATATAAAGCTGCTTGAGCTAGGCATACACTCATCTACAAGGAAGTTAATGTATGCACTTAATCAGTTCTTTGTCATCATATTTGAATAGCTCAATCGGAAAGCCATCGACTAGGCTCGCTTTGTGGTCTTTCAGGCGGGCAATTGTTGTTAGTTATTCGGTGATGGAATGTCTATGCCGTCGCCATCGATTGAGGTTTTGGGTTTGCTATCTCAGTATACTCTTAGCATCGGTCACCCAATCACCTCCCGGGAGTACTTTTGCTGTCGCTTAGGAGGATATACTAAGTTTTGCTATTCTTTATGTGAGTCACAAACATTTAAAAGAGAGAGCAATGATGCATCATAATGGCTAGACTCCTGGATTTAAAAATGTTTAACAAAAGCTTTGAGTGACACTTTTTTTGTTGCCACCATTGCATATAAAGTTGGGACTTATGAAAAGCTCTGTGAAAGTATAATGAATATTGATCAGCAAAGTGAAAAACGCCACAAAGAAAATGGAAGCGATGTAAAGAAATGAAGATACAAATTAAATCAGATTTTGTAATGAGATTAATTTTTTGATGTTTGTAAAACTTGTCACTGAGAAATGGCAATTTTTATTGTGAAACTTAAATAATATTATTTTACACTCATTTTAATTATTGGCTGGCAGCTGGTTTGCATAAATTTCAGCCGAAAGCCCTAAATTTCGACCACTTCTGAAATAGTTGGGGCCACATGTCAGCAAAAATAAGTCAAGTAATAGATATTAATAAGACGAATTCCGAAAAAAGTATTGCCTCATTGAAAACCACGTACATTCGTCTAAAAAAAGCACCCACCCTTAGCATACATACATAAATACGTACATAAATAAAATATTTAAAAAAAAAATCCATTTTATTAATGTTTATACAAAATGAATTTTTTTCTTTTAAATTTTTTTTTATTAATCTCAACATTTTGTTATATATGTACATATTTCATTTTATTCTTGTCTGATTCAGTCAGCGATGGAATGATGTTCAGCAATTTGTTCATATCAAATAAATCTGATCTGTATATAAGTATATATGTACATATGCGTAGATATATAAATCGTTGTCTCTATATATATATAATCAATATGTGATTATTTCCGTATTTTTATATATATCTCAGTTTCATTGTGTGCATATTTGCCAAGTTATTGTATTTGGCTTTTGCTTACCGCCAGAAAGTTACTTGTGTTCACCTCTTTATTTTCGGCAAATGCTGAGTCAGAAACTTTGATTTCTTTTTTATTGTGCTTTTTGCTTTCTCTTCATCTTTCTTTATTTATTTGTAGGTAATGATATTGTTGTTGCCGGCATTTTTTATATTTATTTTTTTGCTGCTTTTTCTCTATTACCTGTATCGCACACGATCAAATACCTACATATGTAAGTATATGCACGTATATACGCCAAATGTAAGAAAGAGGCGTGACAGCGGCAAAAACAATGCGAGGCTAAAACGAAATTCACGTACACAGAGAATAAAAAAGTTATGCCTTTTTTACCTTAAAAAAAAGGAGAAATATGCAAAATTACAGTCGGACGTGCAAGTAGATTAAAATGTTCTAGGGAAGTGTAGTTGTCGTGTGGAACCGAGTGCTAGAAAATCGTAAATGGAAAATATTAAGTTTGGCCTATACAGTATACACGCAATATGTTACTACTTTTTTGTCCGATTTATACAATAAGTCTTTCACATTGAATAAAATTGCTCACACAACCCAACCAATAAACCAGAGGCCGTGCCTGATAGAATTGAGAAAAATAAAAAGCATTATTTAATAGTTTTAATTCGGCTGAAATTTCTTCGATCAAATTGAAATTGGTCATAGGAATCGGCCCTAAAAAAGTGTCGAGAAAGATATGAAAAAAGTACTGTATAACACTTAAGTGAAAAAGGTGTTCAAAAATTCTGTTTTAAATTTTTTAAATGTGTATCACTAATGAATAGTTTATTGAATTAAAACATATTTGAAGAAATTTTTTAATATAATCTCACTTTTTTGGGGGACCTTATGAAGGAAGTCCACAGATGGGTTAATAATAGAAGATCTTTTAATTCAAAAGAAGCTACGTTCATATTTTGCCAATAAAAGTGGTCGTCTCTAACAAATATGACTGCAATTACACATTTAATTATTGAATTATCACTGCCTAGTATAAGAACTCGAAGACAAAGAGTTAAGCTCACTTTAGGGCATACCAGCATATGTACCTATGTGCAAGTACATACATACGAGTATAAGAGGTCCATAAAAAAAGGAATGTACATAAGTAGCGTAATGCAAACAAAGCACAGTACGTAAGCGAAACCAAATAAGTAATGGACTCTCTAGGGGCAGACGCAACCAGCAAATATTAGGGGTATTCTCTTTGTCTAGGAAATGCATGCTATGGTGCACGGATAGGAAATTTTTCCTACTCGTGCAATGGCATAACAACGAAACACATGCAAAAAACCTATGGTACGATAGGGAAAATATCCTATACCAAATCCCATGTATATTTATTTCCCACAGCTAGCAAGAAGGAAAATGCAACCCTGTGAAGGAAAAGTAACCCTGTGCCTGTGTGGTTGTTATTGTTTCACTGGAATATGTCAAAATTTTCCAACGCGGGTGCTCTCAGCTAGACAAAGCGAATACCCCTATTTTTAACACAAATATTCAAATATTCCAAATTGTTTATACGTATTTATGAATGTACGATTTTGTAAGGAATTTCGCCATATGTACTTATATTGATATACATATTCATGCATATACTCGTACATAATGTTATGCGAAAAACTCTAAAGCATATATATCTACACACTAGCACATGTCTTACATATCTCTAAAACAATAAAAACAACGACACTGACACCCCACAATGGCAATAAAAACGTATGTAAATTTATTTGACAAATTAGTTTACACACACACTCGATATTTAAGCTCATTTTGAGCGTTCTTTTCACACGATTTTCTGGAAAAGTGACCATCGCGGATATATAATTTTGTTCGGTTTATTATTTATTTATTTATTATTTTAAGTTTTATTTATTTTATTAAAAAAATATAATTAAATTACTGTCAAGAAGCAAAAATAAAATCGGTAGCTCCGTGGGAGCACCGTAAGTTGGGAGTAGGTCAGGTTTAACGAATTAAAGTTCCCACTCCTATTTTCGATTTACTTTCTCTCTCAGTAAATCCGTAGATCAATGTACTGACGTTCGGCTTACTTCAAGGCATTTACACATTTTCTAAAGAGCGAAAAATGGATTATTCCCTAACTACGGATATATCTGATACACTGATACTTTCTATGAGTTTCTATGAGTCCTGCCCCCACCACTATGTAAAAAATTGTGCTTGGCGATTTTAACGCCAGGCTGGAGATAAGAATATATTATCGATAAAATAACCATGAAATTCAACCTCCATTACGAAACATCTTTAAAAGGACTGAGGCTTACAGACTTCGCCGCTGTCGTAAATTGTCCCGCATCGTAAATTGTGCATCCAGATCGAGGGAAGCCATATTTACGTTCTTAACTTAGAATTAAGACCATAATACTTATTTGACACATAGCTCTACTTGTAGTTCAAAGTTTTAAGTCAATAAATCAATCCAACCTATAACATTTTTGAACAGCATAGGGTTTTCGAATTCATTAAAAGCCATTATAAAATTGACTTGAATAAAGTACAAAAAAAAAAATAGAAAGGTAAAAATTTCGAATCAAAGCTCATATTGCCTGCTGATCGGCGCTTTGTTTATCGTGCTCATTGAGAGTTGAACGCCTCCGGTGAATTGAGTTTATTGCCATTGATTCAGTGGGTGGCGGGAAATAACCGCTTCGCTGAGCTTCATTGCTGAGACACACCTTTTCTACATAATTGAGTTTTGAGTGGAACAAGAGCGCACATCAGCATATGCAGGTACACACAATTGTACATAACTGAGGTAAGTATATACGTATATAAAACGTATACGAGTAATAAGGGTATACAAATATAGTCTGTAACAAAGGCATACAAACTTTACCTAACTGAACGTTAGCGATAAAAGTATACAAAGTTAACCGCAATTAAAAACAATAACAACAAAATGCAGTGACAAAAATAAAGAGAGAAACGACAAATAAATGAAAAGTGTTAAAAACAATAAAATGTGACTGGTTGAGTGAAAATTGTCATTGAACACTTCCAATACTCTCTCAAGAGTAAGTTATTTCTTACATACATATCTCATTTCGTCGATTTTTATGTAGTTTATAATCACTATAGAACTAAAGTTAAATCACTTCGAATATAAAGGGTTAAAAGTTAGTGATGAAATTTTCAGCATTCATTGTTTCTAAAGAGTAAATCTCTAATGAATGAGAATAATCACTCTCACTTTTGTAAGACACAAGTTTAAAGCTTCAAATTCTAAATCTGTCAATATTTTTGGTGACGGCTACTGACACATGCGAGAACAAAGTTGAGTATAAATCTAAGTTTTTACTTTCAAAACTGTCGAGAAAGTAGAATTTCCACAGGCTGTAAGTAAGATGAAATGTCATTAAAAAAAAGTCAGCGCGTTCGCGCCATTAGTCCTACGTCACACGTTACGTTGACAGTCAGAACTACGAAGACGTAGATAATTTCGTCTATCTAGGAACCGGCTTCAACACCAATTTCAGATTTAAAATCCAAAGCGAAATCACTTTTACCAACAGGTGTTACTTTGGACTGGGAAGGCAATTCCACTCCGGTGGAAAGATAAGGTGGAGAAGGATTCGGTTACACTTATAGTCTAGAGATCGGACTGCTAAAAGAATAAGTGACTGGCATTCTACTGTTTGTATAATCAGTGCCTACGGAAATTATGTTCCCGCTCTCCGCTCCGCCATAATCGTAATTAGGTATTCTGAGTTACGATCGAATCAAAAGAAGAAGAGGAAGTAGAATACATTTTCGAAATCAGCTGGTTGCATGTGAATGTGTGCAATTGAAACAAAACAAAGCACACAATTGCAAACTGTTTTTGCATAATTAAAATATATATTAAAAATATTCTGCTTTTAACGTTAAATGGAATCAAGAGCAGCGGCGATATTTCATAAGGAATGAGAAACAAGTGTCATCCATTTCAGATGAGTGATGAATTTTAAGAAATTGAACTTGTAATTGGTAAACTTTTGTATAATAAATTTATTTATTTAAATTAAAAAAGAAAACACCAAACTTAATAAATATGTGCTGGATATTTTTTTGCAAAAACTCAATCAAGTGCTTTGACATGTCTATCTCCACAGGCAGTTACTAACATAGAGTTGGTGTAGATTATAACATATGAATGTGTCGGCAACGTTATTTCAAAACTCTCTAATTTATCTTGTTGCTTTTGTGTGGTGTACGAGGTGTGTTCAAAGCAAAAGGTGAATTTTGAATTTTTTGAAAAACCCTCATTTATTCATCAATATTTATTTTGTCCCCTCCAAAGTAATCCCCCTCGGATATAATACACTTGTGTCAACGCTTTTTCGAATGCTCGAAGCACTTCTGAAATGCGCTTTTCGGTATGGCCATTAGCTCTTTCTTCGATCCTGACCTGATCCCATCACATGTGGCAACACACTTTTCTTTCATTGGTTTCTTTAGTTTTGGGAATAGGAAAAAGTCGCAGGGAGCAAAATCTGGTGAATACGGTGGTTGAGGCATGATTACGGTTTTGTTTTTGACCAAAAAATCACGAGTAAGCACTGCTATGTGAGTTGGTGCATTATTGTGGTTCAGAATCCGCTATTTGTTTTCCCACAATTCCGATCGTTTGAGCCATATTACTTCACGCAAACGTTGAATAATTTCCTTGTAGTATTCCTTATTAACTGTACGACCTTTTGGCATGAACTCATGATGCACCACACCATTGTAATCAAAGAAAACAGTGAGCAAAACCTTCACCTTTTACTTTGAACACATCTCGTATCAAAGAGCGTCATTATGCTCATAAATCTAAAAAAAGACGTCGTTATGACTTATCCAATTATCAAAATCATGTTTTGTTTACATTTTTGTTAAATTATAATTAATAATAATAATTATTATTATTTATTATTAATTATATACGTACAAGAAAATATACAATCGAACTATTCTCCGCCAACTAAATTCAACGTACAACGTACAAAAACGTAACAGCGATTGAAATGCAGAATACATAGAATTGGATAGAATCGAATCGGAACGTAACGCAGAATACCAAATCCACCGAACGGAGAAAATTTAAATTCGAGTCGAAATGCAGAATAGGGCTGTACATAATTTTTTTTTGAATTGAATACGTATTCGACAAGCAGCAAAGAAACCTTTAATAAATTAATTTAGCATGCAAACAAACAATTAAGAAAATAAGCAAACAAATACGAATAAAATAAAAGTCAATAAACTTTGAAAACGTAACGAAGCGAAAAAAAAATATTACAACAACAGCAATATTTATATTTAATTTAAAAGATAAAACCAAAATAAATAATAAATAATAAATCTAAGCCAACAATAAAAACAATAAAGGAGAAATAAAAATTCGCTTATAAATCTGAACAACAGCAGCAAGAATGATTTTCAAAAACAAGTTAGCATAACAGCACTGACAAAATTTGTTGTCGACATCTCAGCGTATGTTTGTTGTAATTTAAGTTTGGTTTAATGCAAACATAGATATAACATACAGATGTATATGTGTGTAGATATGTGTTGGGTAGTGCTTGAAACTGGTTTTCTGATTTTTGTGATTGCGAAATTCTGGTCTAAACGAGCGGCTAGATTCAGTCATCGCTTATTTACTTACCACCATATATAGTTATACACAAATACATACTCATGCAGGAACTTGAATAAGTTTTTTCAGTTCTGCTTGTCACTCAGACTGGCTCTAAGCCAAACTTAAATTTTTATTTTTGGAGAGATTTTATTTTATTCGAATACTACTTACCTTTTGAACGCAAGGAATTTATTATATATGTTATAAAGATGTATGGCAAATGATGTTGTACGTGTGTAGATTTATTAACTTCGATTTGCAATAATTATAATTTTTTCCACAATTTTTCTTTTAATTATAAACTTTTAAGTTGTGACGAAATTTGCGTTTATTAACTTAATTTTTGTGATTTTTAAATACCTGAACGTGCCTATATATATAAGGGCAGAGTTTTTATTTTGACAAATTTTTTATTTTAATTTTTTAGGAAAATTACGAATTTTTATTTTAATTATTAATAACACATATACAATACATACATTTTTCTAATTTATGTATTTTTTTACCTCCAATTCAATTAAATAATTCAGAATTTACACAACCAATTAAGGTTTTTATTATTTCTTCAACTATTGCTGGTCGCTCAACTTCAACTTTTTTTAAAAATCTGAAGTTTTATTTGTAGTGAAACTAATTCATGCACTTAAATTCAGCCATATATACTCATATAAATATGTGTATCATATTCTTATTTATAAACATAAAAGCATCAGTTTTTTTTTCACTTTTGGATTGTTTTTTCGCTTTGGCTTTTTATTTTTTATTTGTATAAAATTTTTCACTATTTTTCGCTTGTATATTTGTAAATGCTCAAGAAATTTTTTAACACTACACAGTGATTTTCGTCTCGTCTTTCTCTTCTTCTATAAATAGACAGCAACAGTTTGGAAATTGTTGCTCACATTTAATACTGCCATCGCTTGGTCACGCTTGTCAACTGCAGACATCTTTTGCACCTACGCACACAATACTGCATACCCACAGCCACTCAAAGCGGCAAAACAACTTCACACATATAAACGCGTGTCCAACTACAAATCGTGTGATTGAGTGAAAAAAATTGATACTTTTTATTTTTTAACACTTCCGTTTGCTTATTTCACATACAGAGAAATATATATTTATATATAAGCCGCTGTTCACTATGGTATATTTTTAGCTTGCATTAAATCACAAAATCCACTTTAATCTACGATAAATATTGACAAAAGAACGCCAAACATTCAAATAAAATCGAATCACTTTCAGCTACAAAACGTTAACACAACCGACCGGTCAAAAGCAAACTGAAAGCAACGCCAATTGACGAAGCAAGCAACAGCAGAGAACAGTCGAAGCGCCATAGCTGAGCAGCGGCGCCAGCAGTAGCAGCAGCGGCATCGATGTCGAACACAACTGCTCCACCAGGTTGAGGTTGCGTTCCAAAACCGTATTTTTATGTTCGATGCTCAGTGCATTGTAAAAAAATATGAAAACAAAAAAGAAAGAAACTTGTTTGATGTTGTCGGGATTTTATTTTGTGTGGATGTTGCGTTATGTGTATATTGTTTGGTTGGGATTTCGTTATTTTCACTTTATATAGTGTCGGGATTGTGTCATGTCTGTATATTTTAAAATTGTCTGGTTTACATACTGTTCACTCCCATAGAGTGGAGTGCTCCCAAAATATAATTCATAGTGCAAATTCAATTTTTTGTCGAAGATTTTGATGAATTTTCAAACCTCTCCAAGCTGAAGGAGTCAGTTATTTTCGAAATAAACATAATTAAATACTTGTGTTCCTACATCTAAGTAAAAAAAAACATCTCAAAGAGAATAATGGTAATTGGAATAAGTATTGTGGTTGATAATAACTTTAATGACAGATAAATATGATATGGAAAAAAATAACAATTAATAGTTAGCAAATGCGGAAGCTAAGAGAGAGTTTGAGCTTTTTTATTGTACTATTTGACTAATTTTTAAATGAAAATAGAAAAAAAAAATTCATATATTTTTCTTACATCTTCTTACGCTGACTATGAGCAATTATAACTGAAAGATTACTATTTGTTTTTCAAATTAAGTATTGTATTTTACAAAATCTTTCATTTAATACCGATTTGCAAAGATGAAAATTTGAGTTGATTTAGCCATGCAAGTCTCCCTGAGCACGTACTAGGTCATCATAAGAAATTTTTTGTACATGTTTATTTCATAACTTTTCTATAAATTTTTGTTCGGCAATGAAATCTGATGATTTGACAATTCAAACTCACCAAGTCAATAAATATTCTCACAGAAATTTGGATTTAATCTGAAACAAAACTTTTATTTTGTTGAAATATGAAAAAAGTTAAGTTTTATTTAGCATGGTTTTATGAAGAGAAACTCAAAAAATAAAAAAATATAAAGAAAAAATTATATTAACTGTATAGTATTTTTATCTTATTTATCTATTAAATAAAACACTGCTCTCACAGTGTTTGCTACGAAACTCCTCCGAAACGGCTGGACCGGTTTATGAAATTTTCGGTGCTTATTCGAAAAAAGTGCATGTGTGGTTCGATTTACTTGAAATTTGGAACAAAGGTAGCTTTTTGCTTAGATAAGCTGGCTCACTATTTTACAGAAAATGAACCAAGGACCGACCTATTTAAAAAAATTGTATTTACAGTTTTTTTTTAATGTAAAATTAGTTTTTTTAGAAAGTGTGCCGATCTATTTGATATAGGATATATATTTATAGTTCACTTTGGTGAATGTTTAGATGATTTGCCTAAATTATATACTTCTGATTCACGGAAATGGAACAAAGACTCCCGGTCTCATCATCGGCGGATTGAAAACTTAAATACGATTGCGATATAAGCGTAGGTCGTGCGTAGATATGTTCTCTGCGCTAGGTTTTCATTCTTCGGCTGCAAGTTACAAGATACTTTTATACGTTATACGTTAAACTTAATTGTGAATAAGGATAGATGTGAATGGTGCGTTTATCTTACTTTGCGGTATTCACATTGACATTCACGTAAAAGAGTATGAGTAGCGAATAAGCGACTCACGCGTACATACAAACACGTAGATAGATCAATAATATAATAAAAACTTAATATTTTACATTAGGTGAGGACTTTTAAGGACTTTTTATTAATATTTTTAATACCAATTAGAATATAAATTTGAAAAATTATAGAAAGCCACAACAAAGTGTGGTGGAGTTTCTAGTAATGTTACAGGTTTCGGTGAAACTGAATTTAACGCATTCGCAATTGAGCTCTGCTTTGTATATTTTCTACGACTTTCTTATACCTAGTTTAATTTTTTATATAATACCCAATACATGTTTGCATGTATTGTATTTACCCAAAGAATTAATTTTAACACTTTGGGCTGTGTTCAGTCCACTGTACGCCAATACGCTGTCGAACTAGTATGAACAACACTTTGCTTGTTGTCTGTTTTATCTACAAACACGATGATCAGACATGTTGTGAGCCGTAGAGTGTATATGTAATTAAATATGTTAACGCGTATTTATTGGAAGTGTAAATATGGCTGCAGGTATGAATGGATGTATGTATAATGCAGCAATTGCTGTCGTTGCTATTGGTGATGTTGCTATTCTTGTTGCTGTTGCTCCGTCTGGTATACTATTTTTATTGTTTATTCAATAATGTTGACATAAATATGCGTATTTACATATGTATGTACTCAGCTTTTATACTTACATACTTATATACGCCTTATTTATATGTATCCTATGTATGTAGTGTTGTCATTATTATAGTATTTTAATACTGTCGTGTTTTTGGCTTTTTGCTGGAATGTTTATTTGATTTTTGTTGAACACATTTAATTTTTGATGCTCGTTCATTCCTCTTTGTTGTTGTGGTTATCATGTTCATATATCGATTGTACAAACATCACACTAAATTATTAAAAAATGAGGAGGCGATTTTATTTACTCAAGTGTGTCTATCTGTCAGTATGTCTGCCATTCTGTCTGTGAATCAATTACCCTTTGTATATATGTTCTTTAAGTTTCAAAATAGGTCAGAAGAAAATGGTAGGGTAAATAATGTTCGGTTCCACTCGAACTAAGCATTGTCTTACTACTATTCAATAACTTTTATATTTACTCGAGCTAAAGTAATTGGTTAAAGTTTTTGATTAAACATCAATCGAAGAACCAAAAAAAATGTTTTTTTTTTTTGTTAGTTTCTATGAGTTCACGACACCGCATCTATCATCTGTGTACACATGTCTGTGCTCTAGCTCAGCTAACGGGTAATGTTTTTGGTATGAGATTTATTGTGTAAATAATCAATAATATCAAAAGGAAAATAAAGTCCCTTCTTCTTTATTGGCGATTATAGCCGAGTTAACAACAGCGCCTCAGTCGTCTAGTGCAGCCAGGTCCTTCTTTACTTAATCTTTCCAGTGAAGTGGGGGTCTTCCGCTTCCTTTGCTCAGTCTGATGCATGTACTACATGGAACACTTTCAAAGCTGCAGTGTTTTATATTTCGGATAATTCATCGTTTCATCGGTATTGACAGTTGCCAATGCGCAAAGGACCACAAGTCTTATGCAAAACTTTTCTCTCGAAATCTCCTAACGCCGCCCCATCAGATGTTGTCATCGTCTATGCATTATATAACAGGACGTGAGTGATGAGCAATTTGTAGAGTTCGGTCTTTGCCCGACGAGAAACTACTCCTACTACTACTTTGCTTTTAAAATGTCTGCTGGGTCAAAAGTAGCATCTGTGGGAAAGACGCAGAACCACCTGCGTTGGATTTCAAAGCTGAAATTGTTGTCAAAGATAGATGAAATTATCTACGACTTCAAATTTATGAATATCAAAGTGCCTACTATTTGCTTGACGACAAGAGATATTTCATCTTGTTCTCGTTCAAACTCAGACCCCTTACAATTCGCTTCCTTACACAGTCTATTGAACACAGACTGCAGAAGACAGACTAAAAAATTGTATCTTCTCTATTTAGCTCTGCAGCTCGTATTATTTTATTAATCAACGAATTAAAGAAGTCACACGATAAGGACTTCATTGTCTGAAATCTCGTTTGGTATCAAAACGGTTCAGAGTGGTGATTATCGATCCGACTGGAGCTATTGGCAATTACCATTCAAACTTCTTCATAGTCGGGCAGTAGAACAACATGAATGCGCTCCTCAAGTTCATCATACTAACGCATTTCGGCCTTTTTCCTTTTTGTCTGCATATTTTGAATTTGTTGAATTTTTGTTGCTTTAACTTAAACATTTATTTTTGTTTGTTTGTCATATTTGTTCCGCTTTCAAATTTTTTTTTTTTACTTTATCCTTATTTTCTTTACCGAATATCCCATCCAGTTAAACTACAGAAATTATTAATTAAACATAAATAACTATTATTTATTCAAAGCTTGGCTTTTCATTAGCAATTTCAGAAAAAAAAGAAGAAAAGACTAAGCGAAAATAATTCTTTTTATTAAATAATTTTATTTCAAAGTTTTTTATTTCGTTTGTAAAAATTTCATGATTTATTCCCGACGTTATCATGCAAATTCGATACTTTCAAGGCGAAGGTGGAGGCCTGTAAGATAGCCAATAGGAAGCTAATCGTAGCCCTCGCTGAACGAAACAACCCTCTGGATGAAATAACGCAATAACGGTGAAGAGTCGTGCAACTAAATTAGGCACAAATATAACATTTCCATATACTGTCCTCTATTTTTTGCTACTTAAGGTCGGTATGCAGCTCTAGCGAAAAAAAACTCATATATTTCGTGGATGGCAAAGTGTAGTACGCACGGAAATTTGACAGATGATTTTCTATTGTGAACAGTTTTTTACATAGGAAGAAGATATCCAAACATAAATAAACAAAACGAAGACCATGAGTAAAACGCGGCAAATATTTGTCGGTGATTATGTACTCTTACCTTTTCCATGGCTAAAAATAAATAAAAGGTGAAGAAATTGATGAAAAAACTAAAAATATTACATAAATTGCTTTATAAGTTTGTATTTATCACCACTCGGCCTTATAGGAAGATCTTGTAAACTTCAATGAGCCTACTGTCCATTAACACAATAGACAGTCTAATAACGTTCTTTCCTTAATTTCAAATAATCTGTTAATATATGAACTATTCTAATTGAACAGTCTATTAGTATCAGTATTATTAGTTTCTTAAGATGACTTCGTCACCTTCACTTTAACTCTTATATGTGTATACATATATTTCGAATCAGAAAAAAGTAGTATTTTCAACCTTATTTGTTACTATGTATTAAAAATATTTGATTATTCTTCATTTAGCCATATAGTTAAAATGAAGAAGTCAAATGAGATTCCTCTTACCTTTCGATATATAAGTAAATACATATATCAGTTGTGCATTCAAGAGCTTTTCACTATAAATCAAATGCCGTTTAAAATTATGCAAATTACTTGTAGTTTTTCTTACATCATTACAAGATGTGTCTCTGCAAAAACGAGATTGATCTATGCTACAAATTTACTTTTAAAAATGCTGGGATGAACATTTTACTGGAAATTTTTTGACATGTTCTTGACCTGAGCTTTATAAATTACGGAATTTGTGGTACTACTTTTTGCATATGTGTTACCGATAACATCCAAGGTAACCACTACCCAAAATTAGTCGTGAGTTGGCAAACTTTCACCTGGCTGCAGCGTGCTCTTGGCATATTAGATTGTTACTAGTGATGAAAACTGGTGCCGAATTACAGCATCCGTGAACGTATCGGTAAATGTACGAAAGCAAATGATGTGGTACGTCAATCGAATGAACGGAATAGGATGATAACATACGAGAGCAGAAGGATCGTAATTCTCTTTCTATTTGCAAACGATTCGAACTTCCACTAATTTTCGGATTGTAGTTTTAGGTCAAAATAAAGGGTTTTCCAATAGGGATGATATGATTTCTAGGTGTCTTTTTGACCATTTTTAATATGTCATGATCTGTCTTTTTTCATTGTATTCAGTAATGTTTACAATTTTATCATTGTACCACCATAAATGTCGTTAATTTGCTAATTTCTCCTTGGAACAACTTGAAAACGATAACGATTTTTTTAAGAAAATCATCTTCTCCGATTAGCTTCATTTTGTCTCCACCTTCGCCTTGAGAGTTTCAAGTTTGCATGATGGAGTCTGACCTTTGGCTTTGCGTCAGATAATTTTTTGTGACTTTAATCTATTAATTACAACACACTTCATTATTCATTTTTAGTAACACACAACCCACCATTAGAATATGTGAGAGAATAACAAATCACACTTTTTTCCACATTTAAGGTTAGAACTTTTTAAAACTTTTTTAACTTTACGAGAAACTGAACATCAAAGTATGGCCTGTCTAGTAAAGGAAACATTATCCAAAACGGATATCATGCTGAAGAGATATGTGTAAACCTGCATTAATATCAGTGGACTCCCTTTCTCAACTCAAGGATAGAACTTTTTTTTTATAGAAATTTCAATGGGACAAACTTCAGATTTATTTTACCAAAATCGAACTACGGGACCAACTTTAAAGTATACCCTATCCAATATAAATATAATTATCTGACCCCCTCTCCCATTCCTCTTGCTAAAATTAAATTTCCTGAAGGACATACACACATGCATACATAAGAGCCATTCTTTTTCGTCTGTTAAAAATCACTGGTTATTCAAAAATATTTATATTTTGTTTCTTCCTTTTGTCGTTTTCTGTTGGCGTGCTAGAATAATATGCTTTAGATAAGGTTAAAAAAAAAGAAAGAAAGAAAAATTAGTAGGAGAAGCCAGGTTGGAAGGGTTTCCAAAGCGAAATTTAGTACTAAGTTTGTCAAAGATTATCCTCGACAGCGTACAAAAATTCATTTAGCTCCTTTACTTTATTTTATTCTATATCTGTATTATTTTATCTTTTTATATGATTTTTTTAAGTTTTTAATTTTTACAATTTTTTATTTTATTATAAATTTCATCTACATGAAATGGTAATCGAAGTTTGAAATTTGCTAGTAAATTGCATTATAGAAGAATTTCCTCTGTACATGATATTTAAATTAATATAAAAATATGTTCAAATATATTCATAAATTCATAAGTGGCCTTTAATTTATTTTAATGCTATAAGAAAATTGAATACAAATATAAAATATTTCCATGTAAGTGTTTACATGAAAAAATTAATGAAAAATACACTGAAAGATTTATGTTAGTTTTCAACAGTAAAGCTTATTTTTTATTTTATCTCTTGTTATGCCGAAATATTGAGATTACTAATGGCTTTCTCCATTTTCGATATTACATAAATCCTCCTTTTTTAACTCACAGCTAATTTATCACTTTTTAATAAAGCAAAATTACTCTACTGTTGATTCATCGCACATTTCTCTTTTCATTCATTATCCTTTGCCTAATTAATTTCTTGTTTGTGTTTATATTTTCCACAAAATTACACACATTTAATGGTTCACAAACTATTTATTAGTTTGTGTGGATACATACGTATATATATGTATATATATGCAAAATCATTGCGTTTACTTATCTTTGCTTTCCAACGTTAGCATTTTCTGCAGTCAATTAAGTTGTATTTATAAATTTATTATATAGAATAAATAAATAGTTAATAAGTAAATAAATTTTTTTAAATTATTCATAGCAGCAAAACTCGATCCAGCTTCTGGATATACCAATTATAGAGGATACTACACACCAGCTGGGAATTACTGGACACTCTCTAATCCCTCTTTAAGTATCCCTATTTTCTAGTGACTAAATTACAAAAGTTCCCTCAGTGAATATTTTTATTTTAACTACATATTTCACTCAGTCAATATTTTTATTTTAACTACATATTTTATTATAATATATTTCACTAAAGGGTAATCCAAGTAGAGGTACTTTTTTATTAGTTTTTATTGAAAGACACACGTGAGTTGTGCCAAGCTGCCATCTTATTTTTGTTTATTATTGTTTGGCATTTCATGATTTAAAGACTTACGCCTGAACAACGTTTACAAATCATTGAACTTTATTACGAAAATTCGCGCGGTACGCTCAACTTATGGTCAACATAATCGGCCTACTGAGCGTACTATTCGCAACACACCGAGACCCAGCATTCATTATTGGATAATATTCGACCGAAGAGACCACGTCCTGCACGCAATGAAGAAATTATATCGGCCATAGCTGAGGGTGTACGTTGAAGACCGTTTCGATACAAGCCTTGGAGCAAAATATCACGCGTGTCATTCGCTAGTTACCAGTCGAATCGAAGATTGGACTCAAAGGATGGACGAACTGAGACATAGCCGTGGCCAACATTTGAAAGAGATTATCTTCAAAAAATAAATACCAAAGAATGTTCTTTCGAATGATAATAAACAATTACCATTAAATTTGAATTTTCTGTGTATTTAAAAAAAAAGCAGGGAACTTTGAAATGGATCACCCGTTACATATTTTGAACTCGTTATGATTTATTCAATACAATCCACACTTGAGGTAGTGAAATATTAAATGATAAATTGGTACAATAATTTTGAAGTATAGCATAAAAGTGTATATATTTACATATATATAGATACAAGTAATTAGTAGGGACATAAATACTGTTCCACACATTTTACGCTATAAAATAAAAAATTAGAAATGTTTTTGGACCAATTTTTTTTACATATTTATTGATATATATTGTATACAAAAAGGCAGTATTCATTCGAAATGCCCGCCTTTGGCCTTCACGCACGCCTTAAGTCTGACTGGCCAAGCATCAATAGCCGCACGCACCTCCTCCATTTGGAAATTGGCCACGAATCAAAGCTGTCTTAAGAGAATCTATGTTGGGGTATCTTTTGTGGCAAACCGTGTCCTATAAAACTGTCCACAATTTGTAATTCAGCGGGTTCAAATCAGGACTGCCACAGGGGCACTCTTCAGAGGAAATGAATGCTGGTAAATTGTTTTGGAGCCAGATTTGGGTCGTTTTAGCTTTATGAGCCAGCGCAGAGTCTTGCTGAAAAGTCCATGATTGGTTTTGGAACATGAAATGGTTAAGTGGTCTTGCAACAGCTGCCAAAACGGTTTCTTGGTAAACTTTGGCCGATGTTTTGACCCCTTGTTCGCAAAAATGGAAGTCAGTTACCCCATCATAAGAGACACCCCACCAAACCATGACTGAAGCTGGGTGATGACCTTTTTCGACCCGTGGAATCAGTTCAGAAGTGGTGACGTCAGCATTCAATCTCCTAAGGACATCAACCAGTTGAGCGGCCGCACCTTTCCATTTAAGGTAACGGACACTACAGAAGAGATGATCTCTCACCTGAAGCATACTAGTCGATTTCTTCATTGGAGAAGGATTTTTAAAAAGTGGGTCCTAAACCATACCCGTTTTCACGTTAACTCGGCAAACGGATGTTTCTTTGCTAGTCAGACGATAATTGGCCTATGACCGGAATTTGTGAGCAATTTTTATCAAATATATTACTATTTTTACCAATAATAATCACTTCTGACTACGCTCAGGTGAAATGCAATCAAAGATTTCCACTAGTTGCGGGGACCTCTACACAAGGTTCATTCCTCTGCTACAAGGGGTTTTTATTTGTTGAATATTTGTAAAGGGTGTTTTTTATAGATGTATAGAACTTTAAGTTGGCATTACTTTTCAAGATGGCGTCCGATTTAACAGCTGTCAAGTGATTTATTCTCAGTTTGGTTTGGCAATTCATCATGAATAGACTCACGCCTGAACAACGCTTGCAAATAGTGCAATTTTATTTCGAAAATAATGGTTCTGTACGCAAAACGTATCGCGCACTACGTCCATTTTATCGTCGACAAAATCGTCCATCAGAGCAGTTAATTCGATTAACCATGGAACGTTTTCGCACCACGTTTACTCTTATTGATAAGTCGCATCCCCAGAGACGCCGTACGGTGCATACAGAAGAAGATATTGCTGCTGTAGAGCGTAGCATTGAGGAACACCCGAATGAATCCATCCGCCATCGAGCACAGGAATTGGAGCTGTGTGCATCCACTTTATGGAAGATTTTGCGGAAACGATCATCAAATAAGGCGTAGATTCGTCGAATGGACCCAAAACGAGATTACCGTTGTTCCAGATTTTCATAAGCGAATTTTGTTTAGCGATGAAGCGCACTTCTGGTTGAATGGCTACGTCAACAAACAAAACTGCCGCATTCGGAGTGAAGGTAATCCTCAAGTGTATATTGAAACACCGTTACATCCAGAAAAACTGACTGTTTGGTGCGCTTTATGGGCTGGTGGAATCATTGGTCCGTACTTTTTCAAAAACGATGGTGGCCAGAACGTTACAGTCAATGGTGATCGGTATAGAGCCATGATTACTAACTTTTTCATTCCTGAATTGAATAACCATGATGTCCAGGAGATGTGGTTTCAACAAGACGGCGCAACATGTCACACAGCTCGTACCACAATAGATTTATTGAAAGACACGTTTGGTGACCGCCTAATTTCACGTTTTGGACCTGTGAATTGGCCTCCAAGATCTTGTGATTTAACACCGCTAGACTACTTTCTGTGGGGCTATGTAAAGTCATTGGTCTATGCGGATAAGTCACAAACGCTTGACCATTTGGAAGACAACATTCGCCGTGTTATTGCCGATATACAGCCACAAATGTTGGAAAAAGTCATCGAAAATTGGACGTCGAGATTGGACTACATCCGCGCCAGCCGTGGCAGTCATATGCCAGAAATCATATTTAAAATGTAATGCCACAAGATTATCTTTCGGATAAATAAAATTCATGTGAATCGAATAATCCATCGTTGTTTTATTGCAACTTAAAGTTCTATACCTCTATAAAAAACACCCTTTACAAGGGCATTTTAGGTGTATAAGTAAACAGACTATCAATGTGTTGAATGGCACACATTCACACTAAAGCTTTCATGAGAGAGCGTAAGTATTCAATATATTCATTTTACTCAATAAACAGTGAAAATGATTGGCCATACTCAATGAAAAATGTACCGACCAAAATACATACATGCATACATAGCATACATATGTTTCGTATGGGTACACATTTGTGCATCGGCTGTATATTTATTACCAGTACGTAGAACTATTCTTGCATAAATATCTGCTAATAAAGCCTCAATTTCATTGGCAATATGAAGTGCAAATTTAGAGTCTTTTTGAAATCGGAAGTAAGTAATTAAGTGCACTTGATAGTGCGCACGTACAAGCAAATGTAAGTCTAATATAAGGGTAATCTTGAAATGTTTAGGCTGTGATACTTAGTGTTTTGAAATTATATTCTGTTAAGGTGGAATCAATTCAGAATGAGTGTTTGTTGAGAAGAATGAATTAATTATGTGCGGAACTGCACAGAGGAGACTCTTCTTGCTCAAAAAATGAAATAAGATGAATGAAATGTGTGAGCATATAGTTAAGGTTGTAAAACACAGCCCAGTACTTTCGGTTAGATTCACGTCTCGCGCAAGAAGAACAAAGTGGTTAACTCATGTTGAAACTCGGATTACGGAAGAAGGAAACAGAGCTTTAATTAAGCCTGAAGGGTTCTTTGTAGTTCACATAAAGGAAAATAACTTGAAATTCGTCACATAAAACTAAGAATCTAATAAATTTACATAAACTACTGCTACGACATGTAGAGCTTAATTAAATTTTGAGTACTTGTCTACTCTTCCCTAAATCTTTCTTGAGATGTGTTCTGTCATAAATTCATGAAAAATATATATTATCATCAAACAAACTTTCAATGGTTAAGACGTCTTATAGAAAGGACAATAGGCGTGGCTTTAAAGCTCCAAAAGGCGAACAATTAAACGTTTTAAGACCACTTGAGTTTTGACTCCAATATTACTGCCCAATCCATTATCCACCTTGCAGGAAAGTTCATAACTTTTTGGGATTTATGAACGATGATAAATTCGGACACTCTCATCTCTCAGCTTAATCTTTTAGCCTCAGCTAAATTCCTCAGCAAATATATTCACATCATCTGTGCCCATTTTTCTACTATTTTAATACCCTATTTTTCATTCATATAAATCAGTTTTTTGGATTTATAGATGTTGTACGACAAATACACTTATATACATACGGATATAACCATATGTGCTCTCCTGATATATTGTATTTTTTCACTCTTTAACCCTTAGCCTTACATAAGCGTTATTAACATGTATTCAAACATGCAAATTCAGCTGACAGCCATTTTGAGAGCAGATTTATGATCGACGACATTTGTTGCCAGCCACTTCAGCGACAACGAGGCCTACATACTCGTACTGGTGCATACATACTACATACGTGTGGAGTTCGGCAGAAAGGATATCACGAAAAATGTTAAATGTTGTAGTCAGCACAGTTTGTAACTCAGAATTGTGGTTGTAAGAAAAAAAATAAAAGAGTGAATTTATCAAAAAAGGGTACTCACATGAATATAGAAAGGGTGAGATTTTTGGTCAATTTTGGTAATTGTTCATTTTAAAACATCTGATGTGTGAAACTTATCCTAGTCTATTAGAGTCATAGCTTCTCTGTACAGTTAAAAAAATATTGCTGCGAAAAATAATAAAAGAAGTTTTGCTGAATCTTAAGATGAGCACCTAAAAAGTAGCCAACAGCGGAGTAATGATAAAAAGAATGTGTGTAATCAAAAAAATCTGATATGAAGAACTCAGTAGGTTCGGAAAGTAATATCCGGAAATATCTTACAAACCTCTTACTTGTTTGTCAGGTCAATTTTTCCAGACTGCAACTTCAGGATAAGTGACTCATTTAATTTAATACTAATACTATCCCAAGAGTATATATTCCTTAGAAGTGCTGTATAATGCCTTTTATACTAGAATCGTAAGACGGCTTACTCTAAGTTATTCTTAATATGCATATATATATATCCACATATGTTCTTCTAATCTGCTATAATATGTTCGCAAAATATATAAAATAATAAATATATAAAATAATCGAGATAGGTATAGACATATATAAATCAAAGTTCGTAGAATGACGAGATGAATCGATTCAGCAATATCTGTCTGTCCATCCGTCATTGTACATAATTACCCTAATACGGATTGAGATATTTTAATGGAACTTGGTTCTAACATTCATTGGGTCACAAGTACGAACACTATTGCAAATGGGTCAAATCTTACCAAAATTTTGCTGACTGTATAACGGTTATTTTGAAAAGTACGAGAATCTCGGTAATTCAGTAATTAAATTTGCAATTCAAGCAAATTTTGATAGGAACGACAGCATTAAAAGAAAAAAAAAATGAACGTATCATTACGCACTTTTGAGTCAAAAAGTATATCTCAGAAATCACTAGACAGAATTCGATAATATTTTATATTTATAATTCCTGTATTCTAGTATGAGCACGAATTTAATTTGTCACGTATAACCCACTTTTGCTTTTGTCTTGACTTGACTCAAGATCTAATTTTTAAGGAATTATTTAACAGAGCTAAACCACTAAAGTTCTTCAGGAACAGCCAACGTGTCAGCACAGCGTAATAACGTGAATTATAGAAAATTAATTTAAAAATTAAAAATTAATTTAAAATATTAAAAATTTAATTAGTATGTTTCTAGTTTCAGTCGCGTTTTAGCAGAGAGTGTCAACCGAACCGAGTGAATTTCTAACTTGCAATAAAATGAACCTCATAAAAATCCATCAGCAGTTCGGAGGCGTCATAGAATAAATTGTATGTTCCTCCATTTTTTGGAAAAAATATCTAGACGCACAACGGAAACTGTTGGAGGATACATATATTTATATGAAATCCTACCGAATATAGCGGATATAGGTCTTGGAATAGATCTACTTCCCATATAACAAACCTTCTTATTTTGGTCGATCTCGAATCTACTCCAGGATATATTTAAGCCTGAGGACAGCCACAAGCAAAAGATATCACACATGAGCAGAATGTTCGAGCTACTCTTCTGCGCTGTCTGGCCTTATCAAGGACATTTCTTAGATATCTGTGATATCCGCGGTTCAGACAGCAAGGCTCCCTTAAACTCCCCAAAACATTTTGGTGTGCTACGTGACGACTACTTCACCTCGAATTTATTTGGACCTCTTTCTGGAACTACAGGTATATTCATAGCATAGTAGCCAGCAGCGGCTTTACTTTTCACTGCTTATTTTAATTTTATGTTCTCCACAGTTGGAAACTTACTTACATATCGAGCTTAAGTAGTTATCATCCGTTTTTACTATATAAAATTTTTTGCAGTTTTTAGTAATAACCGCGGACTAGATTCGATTATTTATGCACTGCGGATTTTCACCAATCTAGTTAGATTCTGCATCAAGGAAGGTATATGAGTTTAATTCGATATTCTTTGTTTAAACTCAAACTCAGGCAGCTCCAGGCAGCAGTGAAAAGCATATGACATAAATTATGTAAATAATTGCGGCAAAATCTTTATTTAAGCTTGTTTGAGCTTGTATCCACAAGACAGCTATAATCATCGGTTTTGAGATGAACTGCAATAATTTCTCTCACTGTATATCATAGAATACGTGCCTTAAAATGTTTAATTTTAGATTAAAGTTCAGAAAACCGTGAGACACCCTTTACGTGCCAACCATATATACAAAAAAGTAATCAGCCTGTACACATATGTATGAAAAACCATACATCAAAGTACATATATGTATGCATGCCTACAGGTCGCTCCAGGACAATGTGCAATATTGAAATTTTCTCTGCTTTAGCTACTCAAACATATCTGTAGTTGTAGTTCATGGCGGTCAGCAGCATGCCGACTTGGCGATTTATTACAAATATCCGCCTATAGTGTTGAGTGTGACCTTTTCACTGAGGCAGCATTTCGCATGCTACGGAACATTATGCTTCACTTGAAGGGTCAGCAATAAGGTAAAATGTGGTGGAGAGCGTCTGAAAAGCGTGCTAATGACTTAATCTGCTCACATTAAATGCGTGAAAGCATCCGCAAGCATAAACTTGTGCACAAACATATACATTATCATGAATATGTATACATACACATATACAGTGGCGGAAAAAAGTCTACAAACACCGCCTGTATTCCTTGTGTAGAAAGTACTATCGCTTTGCTGGCTGAAAAATGTAGGTATACAGTATTATGTTAAATCCTTTTCTAATCACATCACTTTTTTTAAATTTTTTTTAAATATGATTTATAATTTGCTAGTATTGAATTTAGTTGTAGTTTAGGCGCATTAGCATCAACAATGGCTCCGCGAAAAGAAATATCGATTGACGTGCGAGTCTTGGTTATTAAGCACAGAAAAAAAGATATCGTATGGTGAAATTTCAAAAATTTTTAACTTACGTCCACCAAAGGTTCAGATCGTTGTAAAAAACTTTGAAAAAATGAATCCACCGGAAAATAGCCGTGTGTTGGCCGCCCGAAAAAACAAACTTGAAGGGATATCAGCTTTATTCTTAAGGAAATAAATAATTATTCTAAAGTTACTGCTGAAAAATTAGTCAAAAACATCTCAAGTTCATCAAGAAAGTGTGCCCATTTAAGAACAGTAGAATGCCACGTAAAAGCTTCCTATTTCTAAAAAAAAAAATCGTAAACTTCGTTTGAGGCGAATCGAAGTTCAATATATTCGGCAGTGATGGAAGAGCAAATGTTTGGAGGAAAGAAAACACTGCACTTAATGCCAAAAATATAGTACCAACAGTGAAGCATGGTGGCGGCAACGTAATAGTTTTGGGAGCGGTTGCGGAAAGCTTATTTTTATTAAAGGTAATATGGATCGATTGAAATATAAGACACAGTTGGAAGCTATTCTGAAGCCTTCGGTGGACAGTTAAGAGCTTGGCGCAGGCTGGATTTTTGAACAGGATAACGATCCAAAGCATACGGTCCATATTGTTAAGGATTGGTTGCTTTATCATGCTCCAAGACACGCACACACCACCTGAAGGCCCAGATTTGAATGTTACTGAATATGTCTGGGAGATTTTTGGGCGAAAAATTAGAAAAAATCATATTTCCAGCCCAGCATTACTCAAAGAACGTCTTATTGAAGCTTGGGACAGTATTACTCTCTCAGAGTTGACAAATTTAGTAGCTTCCATGCCACGACGGCTTCAAGCTGTTATTGATACAAACGGTGAACCAACTAAATCCTAAAAAGATCATTTTACCTGATATTAATCAAAGTTTTGCGCTAAGATAAGTGATATGTGTACTGTATGTAGACCTTTGTCATTGTTTTTTTGTCATAGCTTTATTATTTTATGTTAAAAACTTATTTTTATTGGTTTTTTTATGGTAAGGGAAAACTGTTGAAAAAGACTGTATCATTACATTTTCCAATAAACCTTTTGAACTTTCAATTCAACGAAAACAGGGGGTGTTTGTAGACCACTGCATATATATATATCTATATAGTATAATACATGTGAATGTTTGTAGGTGTCAACTATTTGAATTGCAAATTGGATCGCATCACTTGCAGTCGGTGTTTACAATCATCAACAACAACAGCCATAATACTAAAAACTAAAAGACATAAACATTGAGACAAAGATATGCATTAACAAAAACAAAATTAAAAAAGAATAAGGGATAATATTACTCTCTGCTTCTTCTCTCTTGTATACATATGTATATACATACATACATATATGCCATTCAGAGAATTTTTGCTGTTGTATTGGGCGCAGGCTCACAGGAAAGTCAAGTTGAGTATTCTTACTTACATATCCCGTCACTTAGTTTGTGGAATTAAAACGGTAAAATACCTGTGAAAGTTAGAAGGATAAACGCTTAGCGCATTGCGAGAAAGAAAATTAATGAAACTTATAGCTTCCTTTTGTTTTTAAAAATGCATATAAGTGGAATTTTCTATATATATATATGGGTTCATTAATTTCCCTTTCAATAATGTGACGAAATTTGTGAGCTAGTAATGAAAATTCATTAAAATTAATTAAGTGTACTGAAAATATCTTAAAAAATCTTTCGCAGTGAAGAGTACCTTTACACTTTTTTATTTCTATGTATTTGTGGGAGTGTAATTTGGGAGGCACATTGAATTGCCAAAGGCACTGCGTGCAAGCATTCAACACAAAGTAGGCCAACAAGTGTTCATAGCATGCAACGAGGTAGAACAACAAAGTGTGTCAACAATCGAGGCGTCTGAAAAAAGCTGCTTCTCAATAACAGCAGCATGTTGGCTGTTAATGACAGCTCCTCACAATTCCACGTATGAAGGTCTTTAAAAAACTGATAATCCTCATTGGGTTTTGTGGAAAAATTTTAAAATTATTTAACTTTTTTTTAGAACTGGGACTCGCACAATCACAAATTTAAATTATATTCATTCAATAAAAAAATTTAATTATTATAATAATTACGACGTCGATATTTATGCTTTTAAATGAGGTCCAACAATAGGCTTATTACAGGTCCTAGCTATTTTGAAGAACTTCATTTGATGCTTAAATAAAAAAAATTTCATTGGCATCAGGTAACAATCGAATCACCCTCGCTTTATTTTATTATTTTTCATTTTATTTTATTTTATTTAATATATTATTTTTCAAAAAATAATTTTTTTATTGTTTTTAAAATAATTTATTAGTATTTATATAATTTTATTTCGAATTTTCGTGTTATATTAGTTAATTTTAATTTAATATATTTTTATTTCATTTTATATCGTCTCTTTTTATGGACTAATTTTGCTCCATTACGCATGAACTCATCGCTTCTTTTCTCGTGGAGATTTCAGGTTCTTCCGTACTGGCAGTTTCACAAAATTTTCGTACTGCCAGATCTTCCTTTCAACAATAAATGCACGTCATTACCCTTTCGAGAATAAGAAAGTTAAAGTAAAACACTGTGAAGAATTCCAGAGTAACCTTCCAATAATAATGCTATTTTTGATGCAGCACTGCGTATACGTAACTTACTTGCATTCAACTAAAGTACTTGTGATTGGCATATTACGAGTATATAAAATTGAAATTAAAGTATTTTAAATATCAATAGAAGAAAACTTTAAAAACAAACGTGCATGTTACTTATAAGTATATGGAGATTATTATTAGTTAAGTTAGTTGTGTTTCATGAAGAATTTGTTGCTTTTAGCGCAAGATTATCTGCTCTACAGGATTTTCGCAGGACACAGAAAGCAATTTAAATAAAAATGGAAAGGAAAAAAAATCATTTTATACAAAAAATATAAAAAAATCTTCAAAATTTGGAATTTTTTTCCATTAGTAATATCAAACATTTACATATGGGAATAGTTGACCGGAAAGTTTTCCATGAGATTATTGCTCCAAGTTGTCCTAACTCCATTCTCTTTTGGACAGCTGTTGTGTTCTGCTCGAACTTGACCCGCTCTTTTCTACTTTCGGTTTCGGTTGTGTTTATGTACAAGTACATACATATGTAGGTATTAAGTTTTGTTTTCAATATAGATTTTCACTAACAATAAAATATACAATCTTCAATCTTTATTGAAGCGTAACGGCGTTTCACTGTGGTATCCATATATCGCCCACTGTTACAATCATCTGTAGGCTAATGGGTCACACAAGAATATGCACAAATGTACACTTAACAGTGTTGAATGTATTTAAATAGAGCGGTTAGCAGTATGTACTGCCCTTCTTCCAAAATTACAGAAAATTATCAAAAATCCTTTCAGCGGTTACAAAGCACCAATTTTTTATATGTATATTCACGAAATAGCGCTCAATATAGGCTAAAATCACTGTTCGGAATGTATATTGCAGGAAATACAATCAACGAGGATAATATTTATGCATGTATGCAGTTTAATACTACTTACAAAAAATTTTGAAATTTTATTTGAATTTTACTCCCAACGGGCATTTTCGTTTGGTGGTCTCATTTCGGCTTGTCCATTGCACGCGTTTATGGAACCACTGATGCCTGTGGTTATGACGCTGCAACGCGAAATTGAACGTATTGATGTGTTCATATGTATTTCAGAATTTGGTGAAAGGGAAGGGTAAATGTATATTTGTAGTTGGAAATTTGGAAATAACGGAAACTTGTTTTTACATTAGGGTGTTCCATAACAAAAATATTATTTTCTCTTTATTTCTTTACAAATATTCCCCAATACCTCACTCTGAGAGTATTTACAAAAGAGTCTGAAGAATATTTTTAAAGTAAATACAACAACACGTATTCAAAAGATTAAAAATTTGAAAACAAAACACAAGGTTTATCACGTTATAGATGCAAAGGCGGAGTATCTATTGAAAAATTATTAAAAATTTATATCTTAATAAATTATTTATTTATTTATATACAATATGAAAATTTTATGCAATGGTACCGGACTATAATGTCAAAATATTTACACATAAAAGTATATATATATTTGATGCAAGCTATGTAGGCAATAAGTGAGGAGCATTCCCGCGAGCTTGCATATTCTGTTCGCAGATTTCACTCATATATGTGCATACATACAAGTACATGCATACATACACGCATAACCAGGTAATTTAAATAAATAGTAACTAACTTTAGTCAATATCAGCAGACCTGTGACAACATTTTGCTCTTTTTAATGTACAAGCAATACGTCTCGCGGCCGCAAAGGCCGAGTGGTTAGCATTGCGCACTACAGCTCGAAGGGCGTGGGTTTGAGTCCAGGTTCGAGTAACATGCAAAATTATAGAAAATTAATTTTTTAATTGCGGTCGCCCCTCGGCAGGGAGTTTCAAGTCCACCGATAGTATTTCTGACATGAAATAAAAAGTTCCGCATAAAAATGCATCGGCCGTGCGGAGGCGGCTTAGAATAAACTGTATGACCCTCCATTTGTTGGTAAAAACATCAAGACGCAAAAAACACAAATTAGAGGAGGAGTTCGATCGAAAATCGCTTCAAATATATATATAACAGGTCTCACCATAGCTTCGATTATGTACTGCCGGACCCCAGGACATTTAAAATATTTCAAATTCACGCATATACTAGTTATGTCTGCATTTGAAACTTCCTGTATTGCCATAAGCAATGCATTGCACTACATGTACATACATACATGTTCACACCTTAAAAGTGCTGAGTAGCTTGTATGAGGTAATAATTATTGAAATGATTAATTAAATTTGTAATTTGCACTGTTCACTGCTGTGGTATTTTCATTTTGCGCAAACCATGGAAGAGAGTGTGGTTATACAAATTTTATGAAAAATAATAACATAATAGATGGAATAATCCCAATTTGAGTAGAAGGCAGGGAGTAAGAATAGTATATATGTGAAACTCGTTTATTTTTCTGAGATATATGACAATGTCTACCAATAGTCTCCTTTAAAACTTGGTGAAATAATGCTTAATTACATATATATTTTTATAAAGTTGCGAAATTTTGAATGAAATAAATTTAATATGAGAAGCACTCAAACGGAGTAAACAAAAAACCATCAATTATGCCGCTATCTCTAACTATTGTGTTGTAATGTGAATTCGCACTCATCTCTGTGCATCAAAGAACTCTCGTCAATAAACACAAGAAAAGTTGGATATAGGAAAGCTACAATCACAGCATCTCAAGCCCCTACCTATCGCTGCTGCAGAAACAATTGGATTCCGGCAAGGTGAAATAAAGAACAGGTACGATGAGGGTTGCTCTGCTGCAGTGGAAATAAAGCAGACTGTCTACTTCGCAAATTTGCGATCGACTATAATATGTGCGTGATGGCATAAATACCTAAAGCTGAAGAGGGAAGCAAAGCGCATTTGTATACGAAAAAAGGATGCAGGAATTCATGAGTATGAAGAGCTTTTGAAGCCCGTCGACATGGGTAATGTTCGAAAATTCCGTGAGACTTACAGAAGGTTACAAGACCGGAGCATACTCATGTAAGAATCAAGGAGGTAATCTGCCTACCGATGTCCGAGTTATAATAAGTTTATTGAGTCGACACATCTCTAACGTGCTGAATGACAGTGAAAGTACGAAATCTAGAGATGCTGAACCAGAATCCACATTTGATGATCATGGATACACACTCAAATTGCCGATTATGACGAAGTACAACTAACGATTGTCCGTTTAAAAATTACCAAAAGGTTGGAGCCGATGACCTACCCGCAGAGCTTTTCAAAAACGCTAGCGAAGAAGTGACAAAGAGCATGCATCAACTTTTTTTGCAGTATGTGGTCGGTAGAATGCATGCCCAACGATTAGAATGTAATGTGCTCTGCCCAATCCCATTCGACCTTATTAATGTTGTTACAGACCTGGAAAATATACAATTGACCCGATATTCACCATTTGGAAACTCATTCGGATGTACAACCTGATGATCCACCAGGATCGGGAAGGACCACTCCGAACCTTTCAACTTTTCGATACTAACCGAAGTTCTTGACAAGGTGACTTCAGGGCTATGCAGAGGGGGTAAAGTCTTATATAAAATAGATTTATTTCGATGATAATCACAACATCGGCTTCAAAAACTGCGCGATGAAAGATGAATCTGGTAGTGAACGACGAAAAGATGGAATATCTCCTGCCAACAGACAAACTTTCAGCGAATTCACGGTCTGGCTCCGACGTCACTTTTGAAAGTATTAACTGTAGAGTGTGGACAATTTCATCGATCTTGGAAGCAGTATAAATACCAATTGCAATGTTAGCCTGGAAATATGTGTACTGAATTGGTGATTGAAATGTATACTTAGTAGGGACATAAATACTGTTCCACACATTTTACGCTATAAAATAAAAAATTAGGAATGTTTTTGGACCAATTTTTTTTTACATATTTATTGATATATATTGTATACAAAAAGGCAGTATTCATTCGAAATGCCCGCCTTTGGCCTTCACGCACGCCTTAAGTCGGACTGTCCAATCATCAATAGCTGCACGCACCTCCTCCAAAGCTGTCTTAAGAGAATCAATGTTGGGGCATCTTTTGTGGCAAACCATGTCCTCTAAAACTGTCCACAATTTGTAATCCAGCGGGTTCAAATCAGAACTGTCAGAGGGCCAATCTTCAGAGGAAATTAATGCTGGTAAATTGTTTTGGAGCCAGATTTGGGTCGTTTTAGATTTATGAACCGACGCAGAGTCTTGCTGAAAAGTCCATGATTGGTTTTGGAACATGGAATGGTTAAGTGGTCTTACAACAGTTTCCAAAACGATTTCTTGGTAAACTTTGGCCGATGTTTTGACCCCTTGTTCTCAAAAATGCAAGTAAGTTACCTTTTCGACCAGTGGAATCAGTTCAGATGCTTCCTTAGATGACCGTGCATACACCCAATCATTTTGTTTATTAAATTTTTCCTGCACGGTAAAAATTTTTTCATCGGTAAACAAGATTTTTCTGTGCAAGTTATCAGCGTGCTTCACCAAAAGACGTTTGCATTTTACCACCATATTTTTTTTTCAAAGCTGCAGTCAACAAATATTCGGTACGGCGTTTGAAAGCCCCCAGTCCTAAGTTTTTTTTTAATAATTCGACTCATGGACTTTTGCGAAACATTCATCTCCCGGGCCATGATTTTCTGTTTTCGAAGCGGATTTCGCAGAATTCTTGATTTGACAGCTTTAATGACTTGCGGCGTTCGAACTGTGCGTGGACGGCCCGGCCAGTGGTGGTCTTTAACATCCCCAGTCTCCTCAAACAGTTTTATGCTCCGGTAGACGAACATGCGACTAATGCCGAGCGGACGGAGTGTTTTGAAAATATCGCCTTTTTTCATTATCGCGATACGGTTTTCATTATTTGACCATTCCATATTGAAAACTAACACAATTTAGAATTCCCGATACGGACTAACGCTTTACAGGTTAAATTTTATAAATCATATGGGAATTATGTGGTATGCTCAATTATTCTATTGAAATGCGTGTGTTTAATGTTGTAACAGTATTTATGTCCCTACCAAGTAGTTCTCTCTGGGACAAAAACCATACTCTCGTGAACAAAGATCGCGTCGCACTTATTCCTGCCATACTATATGGATTTTTCAAAACAAAACTTTTTCGAACGATATATGGAATTTTGTGAATTAGCAACGACGAATACCGCAGGCATTGGAGCGATAAGTTTTGCGAGATATGTTGTGGAGCGAATTAAGAAACAACGCATACGGCAATATTCCAGCTTTGCTTATTTCAACGCAATGCCTTCCGGTGGGATACGAGGAAGAGACGGACCCTCAATTCGTTTGAAAGATCAGATGAAGAAGGCTTAATTTTGTATTTTTTACGCGTATTACACACTTTGAGTCCGTTTAGTGTAGACTCCAATAATATTCGTTGGTCAAACTTCACGCTTATTATTCGGCTTTTTGAAGAAATTAAATACCTAAGTATGAGCAGATTTTATATTTATTAATTATTATTTTAGAGAATACACAACAAAAAGCCGCGCAAACGCGAACGTTTGCAGGTGGGTATGCCTTTCGCCCAAACTATTGGGTAATTAGAACAGTTTTTATAGTTCTTTTTAAGCTTTAATTACTACGTCTGGGTCATATTACCTATTAGATGATGCTATATATTAATTTATAATTATTTACTACACATAAGAATAAAGTCCTTGAATTCCTAAATATATGAACGTGAATTGAGTCCTGAAAACCTTCCACAATAGACAATTCACTGCAGTGTGGATAGGAATAAAAATTAATAGTTAATAACAGTATTGTATTATATTGTCGTTTGTACTACATGCATATTTATATACACATTTATATACGTATGTAATGTAAAGGGTATTTTTTATAGAGGTATAGAACTTTAAGTTGCAATAAAACAGCGATGGATTATTCGATTGACATGAATTTTATTTATCCGAAAGATAATCTTGTGGCATTACATTTTAAATATGATTTCTGACATATGACCGCCACGGCTGGTGAATGTGGTCCAATCTGGACGTCCAATTTTCGATTACTTTTTCCAACATTTGTGGCCGTATATCGGCAATAACACGTCGAATGTTGTCTTCCAAATGGTCAAGCGTTTGTGGCTTATCCGCATAGACCAATGACTTTAAATAGTCCCACAGAAAGTGGTCTAGCGGTGTTAAATCACAAGATCTTGGAGGCCAATCCACAGGTCCAAAACGTGAAATTAGGCGGTCACCAAACGTATCTTTCAATAAATCTATTGTGGCATGAGCTGTGTGACATGTTGCGCCGTCTTGTTGAAACCACATCTCCTGGACATAATGGTTATTCAATTCAGGAATGAAAAAGTTAGTAATCATGGCTCTATACCGATCACCATTGACTGTAACGTTCTGGCCACTATCGTTTTTGAAAAAGTACGGACCAAAGATTCCACCAGCCCATAAGGCGCACCAAAACGTCAGTTTTTCTGGATGTAACGGTGTTTCAACATACACTTGAGGATTACCTTCACTTCAAATGCGGCAGTTTTGTTTGTTGACGTAGCCATTCAACCAGAAGTGCGCTTCATCGCTAATGGACGTAGTGCGCGATGCGTTTTCCGCACAGAACCATTATTTCCAAAATAAAATTGCACTATTTGCAAGCGTTGTTCAGGCGTGAGTCAATTCATGATGAATTGCCAAATCAAACTGAGAATAAATCACTTGACAGCTGTTAAATCGGTCGCCATCTTGGAAAGTAATGCCAACTTAAAGTTCTATACATCTATAAAAAACACCCTTTATGTAAATACTTGAATTTGTCATAATATTCCACACTTTGAGTTATTTTGTTATGTTACGATTGTGATTTATCGCTGATATTATTGTTCAGGTTGTTATTGCTGTAGTTGACAATTAATCTATAAACATTTCTGCACAATAAACTGGCATTTATTGCGGCAAATTTAACACAGAACACGTATGTATGTTTGTAACAACAATACGTTACTATTAGAAATTGTATATTTCGGTTGTTTAAGCAGGTAATTACTTGTATATCTCTTAATATATTTATGTTTGCGAATTTATTTGTTGGATATATGTACGTGAGACTGATCATTTGGATAGAGATATATATAATGCTATTTTTATTTGAAATCTTACATGACAAATTTATTTTTTCGCTCATTATTTATAAATATATTTTTATTTTCCTTTTCAATATAGCGAGGATATGTTGCTCCATCATCATTGAATAAACATTTAATTTCAATTATGAAAAGTTCTACATGTACGTACACACAAATCTAAAAATGAAATATATTTTAAAATTCTCAAACATTCATTAATATGCATCTATTTAAGAAATCTACAAAATTTGCATTATTATAAAAAATTCAAATTAAGAGAAATTTTTTGGAAAACGAAAATTCTTTGTATGTGTTTTGCACTTAAAATAATTTCAAAAAAGGCCTATTCAAGCACTTCTCATTAAAAAGTTTTCTATTTGTATTACAGCATTAACTTATATGAAAATTAAATTATCATCATCAAAATTGGACTTACCTTTTTATTTCGATTTAATAGTATTATACATGTATACATATATATCCCCATATAATTTTTTATTTCCATTCCATTTAAGCTTATTTGTATATTATAATAATTATCCCATACCTTGCCCAACTACAAATTAATACTTGTAATAATTTTAGAATTGCTCTAAGCATTTTTCATTTTCACTCATGTCTCCACTGTTGTCGTGCTTAATTTTATGTAATTAATTTTCTACTTTTTTTTCTTCGTTTTGTACTCTTTTTTCAGCGATCACTCTCGATCTCTCCCTTTCTTTTTGGAATTCAATATAAATGGCATGTTTTCATTACAAACATATAGCTTATTTTTTTTACTTATAATATATATATGTATGAATTTTCATATGTGTATATGGAGAGCTACTTAATGAGCTCTTTGATTATGCCACAATGTTTGTGAGTTTGTAATGAAAATTCATTAAAATTTATTAAGTGCGCTGAAAATATCTTAGAAAATCTTTCTTAATGAACAGCTCCTTTACACTTTTTTTTATTTCTATGTATGTGCGGGATTGTAGTTTGGCAGAGTCACATTGAATTGCCTTATGCATTGCAGCGCAAATGAAATTATGTTAATGTATGAATGAGTACATGAGTTCAATACAAAGTAGGTCAACAGTGCTCATTCCATACAAAGAAGTGAAGGAAAGTGAAGGAAACGAGATGTTTGCTAAAAGCTTCTTCTTAATAATGTTATCAGATTAGTCATGTGCTTATGTCATTATACTGGTTTGCACTCAACAGCATATGAGCTATTATAACAGCCTCTGTCAGGTCATTTAAAAACTGATAATCTTCATTAGTTTTTATGAAAAAGTTTTAAGATTATTTAAATTTGTGTTGGAACTGGAACTCGCTTTTTCGCATAATCCCAAAAATATGATTTTAATGATGTATTTTTCTTTTGCAAACTCAAACTGATCATTTGCAAATTTTTAAAAAATTCACGCCTATTCGAATTCTGTGAATGAAAAAGGTTGACTTCGTTGCCGTAGTAAATTCATCACATTTCATTCGCTTTAATTTGAAGTTTCAAAGATATTGTATTCATTGAATAATTAATGTCATTACTAAAATATTTAAAACATAAATGGAATTTTCATATTTAAGCCTTTAAAAGAGATCCACAATAAGCTTATATTATAGGACCTTGATAATATACATTCAAAAACATTAACAGAAACTGAATTAAAAAAAAAATAAAAAAAAGTTCATTGGTATCGGGTAAAATCGAGTCATTTTATTTTTTTATTATAATTGTTTTTTATGTGTGTATATCATTTTATTTATTTTCAATGAAATTAAATTAATTATTTCATAATTTTTAAATTTATTTTATTATGTTTCAGGTTATTTTATTTAGCTTTTTTAGTGTTATTTAAATTAATTTTAATTTAAAATATTTTATATTGTCTAATCTTTATTATAAGCTTATCTTGCTCCATTAAGCATGAAGTCATAGCTTCTTCTCTCATGGGGTTTTCAGGTCCCTTCTGACGGTCAGTTTCACTAAAATTTCGTACTGCCGCATCTCATTTTCTATCAGCAAGTGCACGTCGCTGGTCTTTCGAGAATAAGAAAGTTAAGCTAAAACACAGTGACGAATTGTAGAGTAACCTTCCAATGATAATGCTATTTTTGGCGCGCCGCTGCGTATACGTAACTTACTTTCATCCACCTGGTTGTGATTGGCTTATTACGAGTACACACAATTTAAATGAAAGTATTTCAAGTATCAATACAACAAAGCTTTAAAGACAAACGCAGGTGTTACTTATATGGAGATTATTATTAGCCGCAAAATAATAATTATTTCACAATTTTTGTTTACTCTTTTGTCATGATTATGCTCTGAAAAGAAATAGGGCAACTTAGCGCACGAGTTTCTGCTCTAGCTTTTCTAGTAAAGTGACTTAGCGTGGGCAAACAAATTTTTTTTTGCAGACGCTATTTAAAAAACAAAAAATGGCAGAATATAACTATAGAATGTTTACCGGGCACAGACATCAAATTAAATAACTTATATTATTGCTTCGAGTTGTCCTAATCAGACTCCAATAATATTCGTATGCCAGATTTCTGGATACTTCTAAATGATTTTCGAAGAAATCAGGTTTGGATGAGACAGGCTTCAATTAAATATTCTGTACAGCAGATTTTATATTTATTAATTATTATTTTAAAGACTTCACAAGTAAACGAGGTTGAGAAAATGTCAGTCTATGCTGGGGGATATGGTGTCCATTTAAGTTATTGGGTAATTGCAACATATTTCAACAGATTTTTAAGGACCTTCTTAAGCTATAGTTAATATATCCAGATCATAGTATGTATTACAGGTTTACTATCCTGCCACGATAGACAATTCACTGCAGTGTGGATCGGAATAAAAATTAATAGTTAATAACAGTATTGTATTATAATGTCATTTGTACTACATGCATATTTATATACACATTTATATATGTATTTAATGTATGTAAATACTCAGATTTGCCAAAATATTCCACACTTTGAGTTATTTTGTTATGTTGTGATTATGATTTATCGCTGATATTATTGTTCAGGTTGTGATTGTTGCAGTTGATAATTAATCTATAAACCTTTCTGTGTAATTAACTCAAATTATAATAAAACACAAATAAAGAGAGATTTTTTGGAAAGGTAAAAATTCATCATGTTTGTTTTACTTAAAACTCCTTCTAGACCAAATCGCATAAAAATGTCTACAATTTGTATTACAGCTTCAATTTATATGAAAATTAACTTTCTTTATAATCATCGAAATTGGACTTACCTTATTATTTCGATTAAATATTGCTATACATAAGTACGTATATTTTTAGTTCCTTTGTTATATTGCCTGTTCCCACTATATTATTTTTATTTCCATTCGATTTAAGTATTTTTCATATTGTTATAACACCTTGTTCCATCAGAAAGTAATATTCAAAAATATATTTTTAAAATTTCGCTTTGCGCTTTTCCAAAAATTTCTCAGAATAATTTAATTTATTCAAGCTTCCACTGTTGTCATGCTTCTGACATCGCATTGAATCACGCATCAAAATTATGTCACAACCAAAAAAGAGTGAGCGAAATTGCTATTTTTATAATATTTTATGGATTTAATGGTCTTGTTCAAACACGCTTGTCGTATTAAAATGACAATTTTAGGGGCTGGCATTTTTTTTCTTCTTAAAGCAAAAAAGTTTTTAGTTAAAGCACTAGACAGCATAAATATCAAATGCAACAAAATAAAGAAAAGAAAAATTGGATTAAAATTTTAAAATCTTCTTATATACAAATCAGTCGCCCTTAAAAAAATACTTTAACAATATACTAGTTTCATCTAAATTGAAAAAATTTTGTTTAATTAAATTAATTTATTTTACATAAATTTTACTTTCTAGTTCCCTTTTTAATTTTATTTATATCAATTTATATTTATTTAGTTTCCTTATTTTACTTTATTTAATTTAACTTTATTTGATATTTTTATATGTTATTTTTTCTTATTTTACTTAATTAAATTTTTTTTTAAATTTTAACTTCATTTATATTTAAATTTATTAAATATGTATTTAATTCTTTTTTTTATTATACCTTTCGTGTACATGAAATGTGGTATAATAACTTTGGTCCGAAGTATGAATGACGAGTTGAGTTGATTTAGCCATGTCGTCTGTCTGTTTGAACGCAAACTATTCTCTCAATTTTTGAGATATTCATACAATACTTAGTAAAAAACATGCACCAATACGTTTAAACGATCGTTTGTCGGAAAAGGCCGGATCGGACCACTTGAAAAAGCACATAAGAACGTGAAAATTGGTATACTACACAGACATAATGAATTACGAATTATTCCTGAAAGTCATCGAAATCGGATTGCCATATCATATAGCCCCGATACAATAGATTTGTTCAGATATGAGATTTTGGATTAAAAATCTTCCAAAAAAGTATTTGAGGCCATGAAATTTGCTATTCATAATTCAAGTTCATATTGACACAGAAAATGCTCGAAATCGGATTTTGCAACTCGCAGCGAAGACAGCCGTTTTCCTTGTTTTATTTTACGATTAACCTGATTATTTCTCTTTTATTTCCAGTTTTGAGAAGTTTAGTAATATACTTTTATACATGCTAATTGTTTTACCAATATGTGTATTGCACAAAACCCTGCATGCTTATTTGCACTTGGTGGCTCTACAGGCAACTGAAGTGCAAACGTTTTTTTTTAACAGATTTGAATTATATTTAGGAGTACGCATCGCGCTGTTTGTGGTAAGCTCATTTGTGAACTGTGTATTTATTTTGTGATCAAATATATATACATACATATGTAAAGAAGCGAGTGTGTGCACAGGACCTAAAAGTTATTTCAAGCTGCGAGTGAATGCAAGTATGTACGAGATATGTTCAAGGCAAAAGATGAATTTTGAATTTTTTTGAGAAGTACTTATTTATTAATCAATATCAATTTTGTCCCTATGAAAGTAACCCCCCCTCAGATATAATATACGCTCCTTCTTGTGCCAACGCTCTTTCTTCGATTCTGACTTGATCTCATCAATTGTGGCAAAGCGCTTTCCTTTCAATGATTTCTTTAGTTTCAGGAATAGCAAAAAGTCGCAGGTAGCCAAATCTGGTAAATACGGTGGTTGAGGCATGATTACGGTTTTGTTTTTGGCCAAAAAATCACTAATAAGTTTTGATGTTTGAGCCATATTGCTTCACGCATACGTTGCATAACTTCCTTGTAGTATTCCTTATTAACTGTACGAACTTTTGACAGGAACTCATGATGCACCACAACATTGTAATCAAAGAAAACAGTGAGCAAAACCTTCACCTTTTTCTTTGAACATACCTCGTATGTACTATGTGGGTTTGTATGAAAGTTCCTTTAGTTCTGAAGCTTGTATATATGTGTGTGCGTGTACATTTGTTGTAAGTTATGAATTGTAGGTTACCTAAATACGCTGCCCAATATTGTATTGCAGTTGTTTTGAATTAAAAGTCCGATTTTTTGGTGTACACACCTAGAAATTTTTATATAATATCTATGTACATACACATTGTATAGATGAATTATCACAAAGAAAAGTTTTTCAATTAACTTGTTTACTTATGTGTACGTAATTTAAGAAGAAATTAAAAAATTTAATGACTTTCTCTTAGAAATCAATTTTTTGAGGTTTTGTGTCGGTGCTGTATGGATGTAAAAATGTATTGAAAGCGAGAATTCTTTAGCTGAGATGAAAAGTTAGTGAAGTCACATCTATATATCTATCTATCCCTTTTATCTTTATAAAATTCTCCTGTCACAGTTTTTGTCCTTGAAGTCCTCCAAAACGGCTGAGCCGGATTTAATGAAATTTCGTACATACATTCGTTAGGTCTGCGAAAAGTTTTCACATTAATGTAAAGAAAGCGCCAAAGAAAATATATTAACTCAGTGGTGGTTGCTAAAGGTTGAAAAAGGTTGTTGAATGTTTTTGAAGAGGAAATAAATAAACAAATGAATCTGTTGGACGAACTTTTGTGTATGAAGAATGAGAAAATTCATTAAGCTACCACGAATTCATTGACAGAAGAGAGGTCTCCTGTATACTAGACGTGCGAAAGCTCCGAGGACGTAGCACCGACTCACACCGCAGTCTTATAGCAGCAAAGAAACGCATCCGTCCCTGTTCAACTAAGAATGTCTGTCAACAATCTCAATAGACATCCAAACCGTTTTATGTGCTCGACTTATTTGAGAGCACACATAAGAAAAGAAAGCTGTGGGATGGTGTTCTAAGTTACACGTACAGCTGTTAACAAAAGCATTATTTATCGGAAAGGTCAAAAGAACAAGTATTACGAAGAGGATTGCCTTGCCGCAGTGAAGTAAAAACATACTGCCTACCTTGCAACTTTGTAATTGAGCACACACTTTCGAGGTATAGATACCGAGAGATGAAGAAGAAAGCAATACACATTTACGAACAGAAAAAGAGTGAGACCGAAATGCTCAAGTATAAAGAGCTTGAGAAGCACGCCAACAGAACTAATGATCGGAAATTCTACGAGGAGTTACGGATGGAACAGATGTTCCACTGCTCCACTATGAAGAAAAAACAAAGCAGTGGGGCCGATGTAGTTATTGTCGGACGAGCTATTCAAATATGGAGGGACCAACCAAACAGCAGATTAAACTTTACCCGTGTGGCTCTAGGCCTGGAAAACATACTGTTTAACAGATATTCGTTATGCGTCAAATATTGGAAAAGTCCAGTGAAAAGAGGATCAACACATACCACTTCGTCGTTAATTTTAAAGCAGCATTTGACAGCACAAAAATGAGCTATTTCTACGCTGCTATGCCAGAATTTGGTATCCCGTAAAACTTATACGATAAACAATATCTCCTGTCATAAAAAAAAATCATCGCATTCCTCACTCGGCTTCCACATCACTGTTCATAGTCGTAACTTTGAAGTCATAGATAGCTTTGTTTTGGAACCAGCAGAATCACTATTGCTGAGGCATTGACGATGAAAATATCTAAAAATAGAAAATTCAAATCGTAAGGTATTATTTAAGCTGTTTCACAAAAGCTTATTTCGGAATGAAAAAATTTTTTGACCGGTGTTTAGAAAATTTATTTGCTCCAAAAAAAAAAAATATTAACTTATCTAAGAAACACTGATCGAAATTTCTGCTTCGTATGTTTGTGATATTGTTAAAAAATGGAGGTAAATGCTCGGTTACCTTAAATACTATCAGATCACCTATTTCCTTCTCTATATAAAATAATAAATTATTCTGTAAACCAATTAAATTGAATTAACCTGCTTGATACAGACGGCGTTACTCTTCAAAAATTATTTCTTCTTTAAAAGCTCTTAAGACTCTTTCGTAATTGTTTCTATTTTAACATTTCATTTATATAATTTGCTAACTCTCGTAATAAGTATATTTATGTCTCTGCAAGCATTTTCAACTCCTGATTAATTCTCATATTATAATTTTTCATTCGCATTACCAATTTAATTACATTTAAGTCTGCGAACGGGTGGCATCAAAGAAATTTTGTAGATCTTATTTGGTAATTGTTTTGACATTATAACAGTTACTATTTGGCTAACAGCACTTTTTATTTACATTGGTTATTGCATATGTTATTGTTGCCCTCGTACAAACTTTTAGATGAGACATTTTATGGATATCGAAAATTGGTTGGTTATTTGTTTGGCTTTCCTTTGATTACCTAAAACTAAATGGTCGTTTGACATGTGATTGCTTTTCAATCGAATAATTCTGCGCAATGTTACATACAAATTTCCATAAAAATAAATAAACAACCATTTTATTGATATTTTTCAATTATTTCTTGAGATGTTTTGCAAAAGTTTATTTACCTTATATCCTTGCAAATCCGTACAAATTAATATTTACAAATATACTCGTAGATATGTATGTGTGATAATGCTAAATTAACGCTAAAATACTTCCAGGTAGTACAAATCATATAATTATTATGTTAATTTTAAAATATATACAAATTTAAAAAGCTATAAATTACCCTTTGTGAAGATTAACATCCGGAAGCTTCTAAGATAATCTATATATATATATATATAAATCAATGCAAATTTTGATGACACATGACAAATACTTCTACATTTTATTGTTACTTAAGTATTGAATTTTAATTGGTTTTTACATTACTTGTTTTACTATCACATATAGATAAAATCTAACGCTGTAGTCAGCGCTTTAGAGTATCCCTTTTGTAGACATCTGGTACTGAGTTTTTCCGATTTATTTAAAACGTTTTCACTAATGATATAGATGGCGTAGTTTGATATTTTAGTATTTTATCCTTACAGAGCAGTTGTGAGGTCTAAGTACAAATCTCTGGTCGCACTTTACTTTCATTATACATGCTGGAACCCTCTTGTGCTTTTGTTTGACTTCACGATACTATAACATAAATTTTGGTGTTACCGTTAGTATTTCCCGATATATGTAGGCACTTGCATCATATTTGAATGTTTGCTGAATTGGTCATACCAACTTTCAGAGTTATGAATTTCTTCAATTTTTTCTAAATCTTGACTTCCTTTACGTTTTGGCTCTGCGAAAAAAAGAAAAATTTAGAGTTAACTTACGTACATATAATATTATTAGGGTTATTTCAAATGTGCATATATAATTTTTATAACCAATTTGTGTAGAAATTGATTTGCCTATGTTAAAGTAACCAAACCAAAAAATATATGTTATTATTTATGCCATTTTTTACATTAATTTTATTCTTTATCCTTTGCGCGTTGGCAACGGTGAATACCGCAGACGATGGAACGATGAGCTGTACGAGCTACACGTTGACATTGACATAGTTCAGCGAATCAAGAGACAGCGGCTACGCTAGCTAGGTCATGTCGTCCGTATGAATCAGAACACTCCAGCTTTGAAAGTATTCGTTGGAGTACCCGCTGGCGGAAGCAGAGGAAGAGGAAGACCTCCACTACGTTGGAAAGATTAGGTGGAGAGCGACCTGGTTTCACTTGGTATTTCTAACTGGCGCCAAACAGCAAGAAGAAGAAACGAGTGGCGCGCTATTGTTGACGAGGCTATAATCGCGAAAAGAAGAAGAAGAAGAAGTTATGTATTGCATATCTATGTATATCTGAAATATAGATGTCTTGCTGTTTGTGTCAACTGGATCCAAAACTACGCATTTAAGTTTTAGTCATAAACCTCCGCAGTTGCTTGCAGCCATTTATGGAAGGCGGCAAAATGGAATCCAATGCAACTGAAATATTCACACATATATATTGTGAAAACTTTGTAATAATTGCTTTGTAATCGCTTATAAAGTTTGCAGTTTGTTTTAATGTCTCAAAGTAATAATCAAATAGTACAAATTGTGTGTGTGGGAGTTGGATGAGTAGCATGGCCATTGGGTCAATTGCATTAAACTAACTTAAAGTGAAAAATGACGCGAATGGCATGTTGCTCTAAGCTTTGTTTGATTTTTTTCGAGACCCTGAGGGAAATATTTGAACATTGAATTAGGGGAGTGATTAAGAAAAAGCTTAAGGCAAATTCGAAGTTGATCATTTCACCTTGAAAGCATTGAATATTGGTACTTCAATGGTACTACTGGTACTACTGGTACCAAAATTGACGATCTTTAATTTCTTAAATGAGAACTAAAAATTATATGAATGGGCGAAAATTCTTTATTTTTATATAAATCTATGTACAAAATTTATCAAATGGATCAATAATCTGCTAAGTCTCGAAATTGGCAACTTTTATCCCCATTTTTCTTAGGTAACCGATATACAACTTGGCGATTGCCATTAAATCACGTTTTCTAATTTTAGATCAACCCATCATTTGACGTTTCCATCTTGGAAGAGGTATCCCTCGCTATCTTCTCAAATCAGCCGCTACCGAACGGCCGATGGACTTTTATGAGGAGCATTTATTTTATGTCAGAAATATAACTCAGAGGGCTTGATTGAATATTCATTCATGCACTATAAAAATAATTCTAATAACCAAGTGTGTATTATAAAGGGGATATTCACGTCTAGAAGCTTGAAATTAAGGTTTTTGTAGTGTCGTGAAAAAAGGCAATCAACAATTTTACTACCAAATTTTTGATAAGATATTTATTCAAATATCACGAAATTGTAAAGAAATTCTAAATTCAAAATTTATCAGCTGATGCAGTGGGGGTCGAATCAAATTGGGGCAAGTTATTCTATCTGTATAGACCAGAATAGAGAATTATATTATTCCCTCGTATACTCCTGAATCGTGGAGTGATGTCATGACCAAGGGAAATAGGAATTCATCCATATATATATATATATATATGTATAGCTTTAAAAACATCGAACCCAAAATAAGAACTTCCGGAAGTACTTACAAATGCAGTGTTCGTTTTAAACTAAGCGTGAAGCTAGTTCCGTACCTAATTTGGTTTGACCGGAGACCAGTCTGAATTAGTGCGAAGCATGGAAATCGGCCAAGTCGTTCATGAGTTATAAGCGTAGTAAATGACGTCACTCTCTTTTATGTATGTATATTTTTAAATAAAATAAATAAATTAAGCTATGTTTTCTAATGCAATTCGTAGTTGTATAATAGCCATAGCTTCTACAGTAGACGGTAGACGTCATTCATGTTATAGTTAAATTAGTAGACAAATAGCAGTGACAATAACAACAACCACAACAAACTGAAGCAAGAACATAGCATAGAAAAGTCTTTGCTAGGAGTTGTTCGCAATATAAATAGAGAAATTTGCTGCTGTTTTTCTTGCCTTGATGCTGCTGTCGTGCCATTCTGCTTACATGTGTGTAAGTATGTGTTTGTGCTTCAAGTGTCAACTATGCACCTTTGATGACAAAATTCTAATGGAAAAGCTGACTTTGTTTCTCAATTTGTTCCTTTTCTGTATTTATTTGTTTGCATTCGCAACTTAGCCTAAAAGAGACACGATGCTTTGAATAAAATTAGTGGTTACAAATTTGTTTTTTTTTTCCTGTTGATAAAATGGACAACGAGTTTATAATAAGTTGGAAAGTGAAAAGAAAAGAGAATACTAGTATTTTGAGAAGATAATAGAAACCTAAAGAAACTCCTGCACACGTTATTTCGTCTAAAATTACTTTGTATAAGTGGTGTCATGCCATTTTTTTTCAGAATTTAGTCTTGGTAAAATCCTAGAAAAATGGATGAACAAATTTAGAGATATCCAAACAATTTATTTTTGACTCTATTTCGAAAGTTAAAATTTTCTCGGGTGTTTATGCAAGACCTTCTTATATGACCTGAACTGAAATAAAATTCAAGTTCACTAAATAGAATAAAATAAAATACAGTAAAATCAAGAAAAAAGGGCTGTCTTCGGGTATGCTTGTACATATCAACTAATTGCAAAATTCGATTTCAATGATTCTCAACGTTAATATAAACTTCAATTTAGCCTGTAGAACACCAAATTTCACACTCTTAGATGTATTTTTGTCGATTTTTTTCCGCAAAACCTCATATCTGAACAAATCGGCTATATGTGGGGGCTGTGTGCTATGATGTAGTAATTCTATTTCGATGATTTTCCGTAACAATATGGAATTCAGAATGGGATTTTTAACGCAAAGGCTCATATCTGAACAAATCGGTTGCATGTGGCCGATTTCGATGATTTTGAGTACCTATACTTATCTTAATTTACTTGTATACGAAATACCAAATTCCTCTCTCCTAGATGCTTGTTTGACTGAGTTTTGATTATAGCCTCACATCTGAACAGATCGATGTATGGGACCTATTTGATATAGCCGTCTGCATATTTATAATCGAGTCCAATTTTGTAACGTAGGGGGTGTTCTGCATTTAGACCAAATTGATTCTCACCCTGACATATTCTACATTTCAACTTTGTGTCTGGATTCTACCGAAAGTGTCGTGTTCGTTATCAAAAATTCTGTCAATGAAAAACCAGGAAACTGTTCTGTCTTGATATACTAAAGTCTTTATAATTTTCATGAACATATCAAATTGCAGTTTAAGATTAAATATACAACATATTTGTGTTATATAACTAAAAAGGGGATACACATATGATATAGTCTTCCGTTTTTTCAAAGTTTTGCAGTGTCAATATTTATTTGAATTTACGTGTGTAGTATTTCACGTTCTTTGATACTTTTTTAATGAATTTATAACCGAAAATCATAAAGATTAGAAAAATCGGTTGTATATATGTATGATATGATGGTCCACTCCGGTCGCTTCCAACTAATGATCAATACAGTATAAAAATGCATTTGCGTATTGAAGGTCCCGTTTTGGATCGCACTGATGGTCAAAGAGGTGTGAAGGTAAAGGTGTACTTCTCTTTTAGTTTCCTCAGTTTATTCACATTCCGATGGGACTCCAACTTGGTTATGTTTCTAATTTTGTCGAATTTGAAAATCGTCCGATCGTACTTTAATTTTAAATGTACTGAATATTTCGACACTTGGACTACCTAGTGGATTAAAATAGAGTTGATAACCGTACTGATGACCAAATTTTGTTGAAAACCGTTCATTAATTCATTTAAATTCTATGATAAATGTATGTCTGTATATTATTCACTTTTTTCAATTGTGCTCACATAATTACATTGCATGTAATTTGAAAATCCTTTTATCACCATTTGCACCAAGAAAATCAAATCAAAACTCTCTCCTTTGCCAACATCACTTATAATCTAACACAATTTCCATTCATTTTTGCTAACATTCATCAACGCCCAACCATATAGGCACAACAGTGTCGATGATTTATCAAGCAAAGCATGCAGTACGATATGATGCCTCCTTCACACCCCCCTCCCTCCACCTCGTCATCTTGAACTCTTCAGACGACTTTGTCGCCATAGTTTAACTCATTTAAGCAGGCATTTGCTGGTAGTTGACAACCACATCAAGTGCAACAACTGCAGCTGTACCAGCAGCAAGTGTACCAGCAGCAAGAGCAAAGCTTTAAAGAGAGAGAGAGGGAGAGAGAGAGAACAAAAATCATTGATGTTATGAAAATGAAATTCAGTTAAGAGATTACTAAGTGTACAAAGCAACCCTGTTGTCTCGGCTGTCTGTCTGTGGGTTTCAAAGCAGCAAAGCATGTATGTATGTGTATGTGTCTGATGCATGGCGCGTTCTTTTACAAACGTTAAGAAACTTGCAGCAGCAATGGCACTACTAACATCAATACCAACTATTCGCATATAAAATGTATTGCGTTGAAATAAAACGATTCGTTTTGCCCTACTTTCCGGACAACACTATGACGGAGCTTATGAAATCTGTGTGCACTGATTGTTGGGCATTCAAGCTGACATTGGGGCAAGCAAACATATGCAATTTGTAGAGATGAATAACGGTTGGTTGTAAAGCACACCAACAAAAATCACGTGCCTTATATAAGCGTGTGTGCAAATACGCCACCCGCATGCAAATGTTTTTTGCGACATGGCCGTCCAAACCTACATTTTCATGCAATTTTATTGTTTTATGGGAAACTCAAAGCCATGGAAGAAACCAGTGAAAGGAATAAACAAATAATGGAAGCGAACAGAATGGAATCACTGGCTGTAAGATGGAAACAGATGATTTAAAGTACTTTAAATTCGAAAAATACGCAGCAACTACTGGTCAAAGTATTGTTTTCATTTCTCCCTTTTCAAGTTAAAATCAAAAGTTGCCAAACTGTGATCAATCTTAATACAACGGCAATATCTGGAACTTCTTTCTTGCAGCTACTAAGTTTTGATGCAGTAAAATGATTGCATATTTTTCCAAGCAGGGCATTTGCTGCAATTTCAATGCTTGTCCATGCTGGAAAAAAATAAATGAAATTAAAAAATAGCTTCACAGTTGCTACAAAAACCAAAACAACAAAAGCTAGCAAATCGGTAGTATAAATGGCAATATAAATGGTAGTTGCAGCGAATATGTATATCTAGTAAAAGGAAAATGCTGGTATTGATGTTGTTGTTAAAATTTATTTATTTATTTTTGTTACAAATCATTTTGGGTTTTTGCTACAGTTGTGATACCCCACTGCGCGGTATATTGAATTTGTCCACCTAAAGTTTACCTATAATATTATAAAATAATCGAGATAATCCAGTCGAGTATATATGTGTAGGCTAACATTGCAAACTGCTTTTGATCTTCGTCCTCAGTCGAAATTGACGCTCGAATGATTAGGAACAGCAGTACTGTGAGTTTCACTCTCTTCAATTGTTTACCTTAGTGTATTTTTTCCAGCTATTACTTTTTGTTCAGTTATAGTCTCTATTGAAAAGTTTAATTAATTATAGCTTGTTAAAAATTTATTGAAATTGAATAAACTTAAAAAAAAGATACTGAACCTATGTATTTTGGAAGAATGGAGTTGTTGTTCGATATACAGAAGTATTTTTCATATATTTTCCTAATTTGTCTTCATTTATTTATTTATTTATTTATTTATTATTATTTTTTTGATTACAAAGTTCCCTGTTCTTATTTCTGTATTAAATTAAAAGTGAAGAAATATATTTAAACATGACAAAACGTAAAAAATGTGTAATTCTTAGCTTACAAAGGTGTTTTGCTCTTGAGCGCTATTTAATATTGTTCATGGTAACCATCATTTTAGCAAACAGCAAGGCGGGGCTTGGGGATAGATTTTATAAGGGTTTGGAGAAAACTTGCTAGTATTTTTTCAATCTGGAAGCAAAAAATTTTTGAGATCGGTTTAATTTTCTGCTAACTGGTGCATATATTCAATGTAGATTTTCATAGGGGTGATAGATGAGTACCATGGGAGGGTTTTGGTAAGTTTTCGTTTGTTTGTTAAAAAGTACGAACAGTTTAACATGAGTATGTATTTTGGATCACAGCCGAGTTAAAATTTAAAATCAATATATCACAAACCAATTTTTTTTTTTCTGGAATCAAACCTTTCTTCAGAACGGACAAGTAAATAGTTTTTCAACTCCTTTATCAAGTCGAAACCAACGTCATCTACACAAGCACAATTAATGTTTTTGAGATGCAGTGTCTATACCGCTTTCGCCATACCCTACGACAACCATCCGATTAAAAAATTTAATTTAATTTAAAAATTTACTCTCGAAACTATCTCATACCATTTTCAAAATCAGAACCTTTTGGTTTGCATTTATTAACGACTGAAAGTCTCTTTGCTTTATTTACTTTGCAATTACCTTACTTTTTTGAAACTTTTTCGTGCGGCTTGGGTTTGTATAGTTGTTTACAGCTTACTGTATACGGTGGGGGCCCATATATTCGAACTTGCTCAAATTTTCTCTCAATATTTGACATCCTTTTCTCACTATCACTCACTGTCAGCAATTCGGTAATATATTTTTAGAATTGTTTGTCATGTAGATATTAAAAGGTCTATAATAGTTCCAATTTCGTTGCGCAGATGTAAAATAAGTTTTTTTGACAGCTGCAGCTAAGTAGTTTTTTGCTTTTGTCATCTGCTCAGACAAACTAGAGTAAAGTAAATTCACCAAATTGTGATTAGTACGTATAGGAATACGCACCTACATATAGGCTATACACAATCTAATGCACGAAAATCTAAAACAATGTTTCTTTCGGAAACCAGTTTTCAAATTATAGTCAAAATACTTTTGTGTCTATATATTTTCGTCGAGTAACGCATCTGCTTTTTGTAAGATTTCCCTTACCAAATGAGAATATACCCTTCAAACAAATCTTAGCGGAGCTTAGATATGTAAATTATAGAAAATTAATTTTCTAATTGTCAAGCACTTCGAATGTATTTCTTACATGAAATAAAAGCTCCTCATAAAAATCCATCCATCGTTCGGAAGCGGCTTATTATAAACTGTAAGTCCCTCCATTTGTTGAAAACAAGATTCAAGGCGTACACTAGAAGGAGGAGGAGCTCAGCCGAGGATCGTTTCAACATTTACAAAGCACCAATTAAATATGAAATTCACTTGGATGAGTTGATATTCCCTGCCGAAGAGCGACTGCATTAGAAACAATTTTTCTATACACATATTCTATAAGGATATACTGTAGTGATAGACCTAGTTGCTGGTAGACCCTTAACGTTTCGTAGAACTGCTCTCTATGACGGCTGACTATGAATTGCTATGTTATGATATACTTTTCTGCACAGTAAAAAACTCGAAAAAAAAATAATAAAATTTATTAACGCTCGAGTTACCTAAAAATAGATGGAACCAAAGTTTTAAGCTTCTCTCGAATGATAGATTTTTCTAATGTCATGCAAATATATTCGGAAGCAATATTTACTCTCCCTGTTTGCGAGCGGTTGTTTTTAGAAAATTTTTAGTGATGCTCTAGATGGAATTCGAACTCAGCATCTATGTATACAAGTTCATTAGGCTCTAAGGTAAATGTGATAGTGCAAATGGGAGATATCAAATCATGACCATGTCCTTAATTTGGTGATATTTCAAAATACAGAATGTGCTAAGCAGCCGTAGTTGGTTAAAATTAAGATAAATAAATTTGTTAAGCAAAAAAGCTTGCCTAAAAAAACTTTGGAAAAGTAGCATTTGGTTCCAAATTTATCTTCAAAACTGCACAAAGATATTTTATACAATTTTTTTTTTTGGCCTTCTGTAAACGTAAATTAGCCCAATTGAGCATTAGCCACACTTAAACCCCATGGAGCAGACTTTTCCTTAGACGAAATTCAACCAATTCAACCAAATGTGACCACGGGTAGAGAAATGACTCCTAAAGGCTCATAATTTATCCCATTGTGCATATTATGGCAACTCTTTAATATCAATTAAGCAAAACATTTGTCTGAGATGTTACAGAAGCTATAAATCTGAATTTTGGACGAAAAAAGTATGGATTGAATCCCTAGATATGTGAGGGAGTTCAATATTTTTTCTGTTCATTTTTATTTGAATCTTTAAAGCACTTGAAAAAATAATTTTGGTGATCAAGTACGTTACTTCCTTTGATGCACCTACAAAAGTGTGTAGCAGAAAAGTTATTATGATGAAAAAGTTTTGTTTTTAAGTAAATTATTTTCTTTTGCTTTAGACAAATCGCACAAAACCTTTACTCATCAGCTTTTCTTGTATATGAGTCATGGTGTTGCTTTCGTTAAGATGATTGAGCCTTGATTTCTGCGCAATAAACGCAGACCAGTGATTTGGCAACTTTTAAAAAATTAGCCATTAAACGTTCAAGTAAATTAAAATGTTCAATAATAGTAACTGAAAGTTCAAGAAAACCTGTAACGTAAATGCTAAATGCTTTCTACATAAAATTTTTGGCTTTAATATGAGCTCCAACCAGAGGAGCAATTAAAAAAAATTTAGCTCTCACAAAATCAACGCAGAAAAACTGTGAAAATCTCCTTCGTCACTTTTGTACAATTTCGTTTTATATTCTACAACTGCATAAATTTGCAAACGCTTTTTTCCATTGTTCTTATGCTTTGCCAAGAACATTCGTTTCAAGCATACTACTTAAGTATTATTCTACTATGTTTTTGTTGTTTTATTGTCTATCTTTTTGTATTTACTAACAAATGGGTCAGTAGTTGTTGTTGCCACTGCTTTGACTATTTGGACTATTGTTTCTATTGTTATTGGAATAATTCACTATCTCAGCCATCTGTTGAACGCAGTGCAGGCATTCGCAAATTCTTGTTCACTCGGTTAGTTATGTGTACATGTGCATCTCTTGAGAGAATGTTGTTGACAGCATTTTAATGCTCCATGTTAGAGCTATGTTGACGTCAAATGCCAATGTGTTGTTATGGCGAGTTATTTGAATGCTAATTGTTTGTTTTTTCAGCATCTTTTACTGAATTGTTTTTCTCAGGCTTTTACCTTTTTGACAAAAGAAATAATCTAGTGTTTTAAATAGTGGACAGTGATAGTCCATAAGTACTGGAAACTTTCTTATTGTTTTAAAATATCCGAGAGATCTTCACCTATCTTCTCTGGCCCCCAGCAAGGGAATCTTAAACACTCTAGCATTCGCAAATTTAACTCTTATCACCAGACTTTTTTTTTTTAAATGGCAAAATCTGAAAAAAGATTTATGAGAAAAGATCGGAATAAACCACCTCTTTTAAAATCGCCAAAAAACTATACGGATTAGTAAAATGATGCTGAACAAAACCTTAAGTCCTATCAGAGCCAGGTAGGAGCTATGCGAACCGTTCGAACTAAACGAAGACAATGTGACTCATTATCCTATGACTAATTTAATTAACTGAGTTACAAACGAACGCTCTTGCAAATGGCTAAAATCGGAATGATAATTCTCAAATGTATGAAAATCGCATTAATTCAGTAAATATATATGCAATTGAAATCTTATTTGTCACTTTAAAAGGAAAAGTATGAAGTGTAGAAAAAAGTTTCGTTTTGCCGTGTCAACATACTTTTATGCAAAAAAATATATCCCAGAAACCACTGTACAGAATTTTATAAAGTTTGATACATAAAGTTTCTACCAATTTTGCTACCAATAATCGTTGACATGGATTCATAAATTGCTGCAACTCCCATATAAAGAAGCATTTTTTTACGGATCTGTGGACTTTAAATCAAATATTTAAATAATTCATTGTTAACATGACAGATCTAACTTAATGGATATGATATTTACAACGAGTTCCAACCATCTCAAACATCTGCCAAAAATTATTTATACGGGTCTATATACAACCCAACTTTATTTATTAAAGTAAAAAAGTATTACAAGCTAATTGCAGCAACGTTAAAATGCAAATAAATATGTATTATTTTTCCATAATTTGGATATGTTCAATATGCTTAGTGCAATTAAGATGCTGTTATTCGACTTTGGTTTATTGTTTACTACCCTTTCTGTAATACTCGGAAATTCCCCAGGCCGAATATCTTAATTTTCGGTTCCACTCGAATGTTTCTTACTTACTTACTTGTTTCTCATTCCCATTCCAGTACTGAGATTTCAATAAACATAAACAATAAACATATATATGCTTTTGCTATTCAATTTTTGCATTTAACGATTCGGGTTTTAGCTTCTAATCACAAGGTAAACCATCTTACTATTGAATAATGCCAAGATAATCGCAGTAAGCAAAACCTTGACGCTTGATTGAGTTTGATGTACTCTTTTCGGTTTTGGCTCCCTGAGGATTTTCTATTTCATATTTCAAGTATTTTTGAGAACTACATACTTTTTAACCAATATTTTTTTGGAAGTTCTTCGATCTACTTATTCTGACAGCAGAAAACGTCTCCTTTATTGGATATGATAACGCATTGGATGATTCAATGGATCGGTGGAGACGTTGTTTCGAAGCAACAAGCAAACAAGTATTAAAAGTGGAATTTTGTTTTAGTTCGACATACATATTCCATGAGAAAGACCTTCCAACATCATAATTGAATACCAAAATCAAACTGTGTTTTTCTTTATTGCATTCCACTAGTTTTATTGCTGTTTATGGGGCTCCTTGGATATCTTAACTCTTTTTTGCCATTTATTTGGGGCATTAATTAGTGGAGGCAGCTTAGTACGATTTCTCTCGTTGGTATTTGTTGTGTTTACTTTGTTATTAAATTTACTGTTTGCTAACTTTATTCAATACAGATTTTTTTAGATTGAGTTTGATTTGAGAGTTGACTATCTGCTGTGTGTTTGTGATTTTATTTGATTTATAGCAAAAGCAGTTAACGCATCTACCGCCTGCATATCTAATTACATTTACAAACATTTTTCTTATCATTTTATTTTATAGTTTACATCCGCATTTTACATTCTACTACCAGTGTGAGAGGGTCAAATAAGTTAAGTGGGAGACCAGCGCAACTCTCAGGAGAAAAAACTGACCAGCTGACTCGGTGCCGTTAAGCAATGTCAGTGTTGGAAAAAGTTACTCTTATACGCACAGTATTGTATTTTGGATTAATGTTTTTGTATTAACAAAATTCTTTTGAATAAAAATTTGTGAACAAAATTAAAGAAATAAATATGTATAAATAGTAAAATATATAAAAATAAGATTTTTTTTATATATATTCATATTTGCAAATTAATCGAAAAAAGTAACGAAATATTTTTATTAAAAAAAGTTTAGTTATCATTTAGCCAAATCTCAAAGCTTTTTGGTAATTTATTGAGTCCAATTCAGGACAATATATTGCATCTGCAAAGAATGCCTTTAAATAAACACAAGAAAAATCAGAAAGCTTTTAAGTTTCTTATAGTAGATGCTGTTGAAGCTAAAAAACGAACGATGAGGATCTATTATAATTCTTTAAGAATTTGTCTAAGGTTAAGCTTGCTTTCGGGTCAACATTGATACTTTGGTCTAACTATATGAACCCTTTACTTCCCAATCCCAAATAAAGTTAAACAATTTTTTTTATATACACTTAAATTTTAATTTGAGAGCATTATTAGCTTTTTTTTTGTTTCAACAGCAGCATAAATAGTATTTTGAATAAGTAAACTGGTAAAATTATGTCAAAATAATTGTTTTGAGCTGAGTCTTGTTGATATCACAAAAAGTGAATTTGTTTGAACAAAAAAGTATTCTGAAGCTTTTAAGCTCAGTTAAAACGTAGCCAGCCTGGAGATGGTCTAGGGATAGTTTGTAAAAATTTCAAAGTACATAAGTTTCAAATGTGAATTTTACTTTCCGCAACAAAAAAGTGAATAAAGTGGAATATTTCTTGGGACTTTTCCCACAACATGAGGGAAGAAGAAACTGCAAGATGAAACGCAGGTTATTTTCCGAAATGGTAATAAAAATCTTTTTTCTACCAGCAAAAAACTTCTTTATAATTTCATGATAAACGAATACTTGCAGAATTTAACTTTTAACTTTCTTGTAAATTTTTTTGCTTTAGTTTTGTGTAAGAATTTTAGTAAAATGGTATGAGAATACTTTTTCGAAGGGCATATAAGGTAAATATGATATAGCCAACCAGCCAAATCGGTTCAGATAATCAAACAACCATTACAAAAATTCACCCGCATACTAATGTTCGTTGAAATATCTGAAAAACTGAGAAACAATTTTGCGTTCAAACAGACGAACAGAACAGGACGCGGCTAAATCAACTCTACACGTCATTTTTTTGGGTCCATCCCTTCCCCTTCTTGTACTTACATACATACTTTGATCGGAAGTTATTTTTTAGCCGCTTCGTGTTCATGAATAATATACAATTTTTTTTATCGGGAAAAAATTTGGAGAGGAGAGGAATAAGGCTCCCACATGTATCCTAACTACCTACCTACATATTGAACATTTTAAAAATTAATTAATTTTGTGAAATAAATACTGATTCATATTTTATTACAAATATCTGTTGAAAAATTTATGCAAATATTGTATTTTGCTGTTCATAATTTCAAAAAAGCTCATACAGAGTTTCATCTCTATGTTAAACGCTAAATTTGTGCACTCATGCGTGTAAACCCACTTTATTTTGAAATGTTAAAGGATTTACTATGGCATCAGTAGTATAATTAAAATACATTTGAATTTAGTTTTTAACTACTTTCATGGTTGTTATGATTTTTTTGCCCCTTGAAACTTTGTTTGAACTTATATTTTTTTTATGTTTTTCTAAAGTAGCAATAAAATCTCCTGAATGTATTGTATATTTCATTAGCAGCAGAGATGTTCAGTTTTCAATGCATTTGTGAACGATTTTTCGATAAAATGTGTGTTTAGCACGAAAAGGAAGTGTTAAACTACCAGCGGTGACAGAAACGGTGATAACCAGCAATCCCCTCAATGCCCCAGTGCACACAGTGAATGACACACGCAGGACATTGCAAGTATGCCAAGGAGAATAGTAAAGTGAAAAGCGCGGTGAAAGAAGTGAAAAATACCACCAATTGACAGAAGAGTAACGAGTGGGCAGACAATATATGAGTATGAAAGCAACGTTTATCAGCAAAAAGAGTGTGTGTGTAAATAAGTGCGCATATGTAGATGCAGTGAGTGATAAATATACAAGTTGTGATAGCGGGTGTCTGGTTAGTTAGTACGCATTGCCGTACGTGAAATTTTGCATTTAGCTTGTGGATGGTAGGTAGGCAGGAATGTGTATCGGTGCTAAGAAAGCCCTTCAAATACAATCATATACACATATACAGAAAAAAAAATAAAAGCAATAACGGCACATCAGGCAACAAGCTTTCGTACGTCTCCTTAGCAACAGAATTTAAATATTGAAAAATCCAAAGAAAGTGAAAAATAAAAATAAATAAACAAGATGGACTGGGCTGGGCTCAAATATTCCTGAGTTGTATAGAAACGGGGTGAGGGCTTTTAATTTAATTACGATAAGCTGGTATTATCGACGGTCGGAACAGAACAGCATATGTCCTTGCGACTTTACCAGAGTGGCCATATAAAGAAGCATAAATTTGTGCTGGATTTGTGGTGGGAGAGATACTCCGTCACGATATCCTATCGTTCATCTTGACGGATGAATATCCAAGCACCGAATATCAGAAAAGAAAGCTGATATTGCCAAAGATGCCTCAATCAAGCGTTTGGAACGCAATGGCCATGATATTCAAATCATAACTTGCCGTTTCACTGTTTGGGGGAGCAAAAAAAGTATTTTTGGCACAACAGTCGGAAAATACAGCCTCAAATACGAGACCTCCCCAATCACTCTAAAGTTGATTGACATTGCCGGGATCAGAAATCTGAAACTTTGCAATACCAGATTCCAACGTAAAAATATTCAACAAGCCACCTGGCACTGGCACCTGTCACCTGATTGAAAGACTCAAAATCAAATGAATTATGTTATGATAGACGGAAGACATTTTTAAACTATGTTAGAGACTCTCTGATACATCGACTCGGACATTATTTTCTCGCATCCAAAATATGCACTTGGCTTTGTGCTGCGAAGAATGCATATGAAGAACCAAAAAAGTGCGCTCATAAGCTTCTTTTCAGAAAATAGTTGAAATCATGTCCGACGACAGGAAACTGAGTTTGCTCAGAAACTTGGACAACATTTGATATGATGACGTCTATAGCTTTCGAGAGATGAAATTTTGCAAAAGATGTATGCTGTTTGGCAGATTAATGTCCGTTCCGTTAAACGGAAACGCTCCACCTTTTCATTACCCACTTGTGGAAGTGTTGCCCGAACCATTATAGCCAAGCTCCTAATAGATTCCGAGTATCCTAAGTCGAATATATGTGAGAGCTGGACACTCCTAGAGAAAATAGACAACTGTTTCCTTAATTCCCACTAGTCCTCAGCCCCGTTTAAGATGAATGTTTAAGTATACATATACTTTTTCTGCACCTATTAGTTCTAGGTCCTTAACTTGCCATATTTGGGCCAAATCTGCTTTGTCATTTTGTAGTTGGATATAGATTTCTATGTTCTTTGGCTGTGCGTACTCCCATGCGAAAGGTCACCACTATATTTATTATGTATATAATTAATTTAAAATAAAAAATTATTTTAATTTTTCTTATTAAGTTTCTCCTCGCCAGGGAATTTCAAGCCCAACGAGTGTATTTCTGACATGAAATAAAAGCTGCTCATAAAAATCTGTAGGTCTCTCTATTCGTTGAGTAACGCACACCTTAAATTGGAAGAGAAGCTCGGCCGTAAATCGCTTCACCGGCTAAAATGTGCCAATTATATGTAAATATGTAATATCAAAAATATTCCTATGGCCGGGAACCCAGATTATGGAGATGTCAAGTTGACCTACCAGTTAGTTTCATCCTTTTCCGCATATAAATATTTATAATATAAAAATTATATAAAATATACTGGTGTTTGGGTGGAGAGTGCATACAGTAGTGTATATGTATGCGGGAATACTCATACGTCTGCAGTTGAGATTTGTGCTAAGCAGGTGTGGGTCGACAAGTGTCGCTCGACGGTCAAATATGCCAAACTACTGTGTGCATACTCAGTAAACATTTGCCAGCCGTTTTAAGGGCAATTAAAAGTTCTTTTTTAGTTTTAAGCAAAACTTTATGTTTTGTCTTCCAACAAATTCAATTTAACTTACGAATTTTCGCACGTTTTTGGCATATTGTTTTTGTATTTTTCACTTCCAGTTTCGTTGCTTTTTGACCAACTTTATGTCGGGGAGCATTATTGTGTGTGTGTGAGTACTTTTCCTCGAAATAGTACACCAATTTATCATTGTACTGAAAGTGATTAAAAATGCTTGCTGCTGTTGTTGGTAGTTGGAAATAATGTGACTTTTCCATATAAACTTTTCTTGAATTGAGAAGGGTAAAAGTGATTGCTGACAAAAAAGTTTGCTTTGGTAATTTCATTTTTAATAGTGAAATTCTTAATAACATTTTATTTGTTGTATTTTGTGCTGCAGTGGTGGCAGATTGCATGTCAATGAAGTTTTGTGAATTTTATTTCTTCCAATTTAGCTCTTTAGGAATGTATATCAATCAAATAATATCTTTTTTTTAAAATAATTTTTTAATTAATATATTGTTTTCTGATCGCCTTTATTAATTTTTCTCAAATTTGTTTCGAAAAAAAAATTTACTTATAAAATTATAGCTAATTATTTACTTTAGAAGTCATAAGAGAAGAGTGATAAATTTTTACCCAAAAAAATATAAAAATTTAGATATGACAAAATAACATATTTTGAAATATGAGAGGAGGCCGTAGAAACTTATGATAAATTTTGTTATTATAATCTCTTTTTATGTATTATTTAATTTAAAATAATTCAAAATAAAAATAATAAATTTTTAATGGAGTAATCTAAAGAGGGGCGCTGCTCTTGACTATTCGATCTTTCTAAAAATTAGCTCCAATTAGCTTTGTAGAGTCTTGTGTCTTAACCCATCTTAGGAGCAAATAAAGTTTACGCGACATTGCCCAACTCAATTCACCACGAATATGATGTAGGGTGGCATCAGTAGGTTTCTTGTTATGATACCCACGAAAATATTCTGGCAGATTTGTCGCTTGTTCATCAACGTTTCGCTAGTTCACGTACTATGAGGAGTAAAAGAGTGCAGGTTGCAGAATTTGACTATCAGTAACTTTACAGTCGGAATTTTGACGACATCGACTTTGGCATTCAGATCGAGCCCGTACTGCTTCGTCCAGATGATGAAGACAGTCACCGCGAATTTCGCTGGTTGTAATTATATATGTCGAGTAGTGAAGAAATGTGAAAGGTTGAGGAGATAGCAGTTCATATTGGAAAAAAGGTTGTCAATATCCGGGCTAGACTCCAATATCGTCACCGGTATACGAGATCAAAGAAACAATATTTTATGCTCTTTTCAATTTCGATTGAGAAATTTGTCCGGGTGTTTATGGTGCTAACTGTGTGGTGGTGCGCTGCTCTTAGTGCCTTTGCTGCTGTGAAGAAGAGGATCAGTCGGTATGATTCAGATTTATTGCCTGGCTTTCTCGGGTTCTGTAGCGGCACCCTGTACCCAATTTCAGGTATTTTTATAGCCGGTAAAAAAAATTGAGTTTGTCTAATAGCACACCAAAAGTGGTATATTTTTAGGTACTCCAATGGACCACATGATCCACAAACATTTGCAGGGAAGTTGATAAATAAACTAACGTATACATACAGATCGATAATGTGTGAGCTTTTGCGGTGACACACATTTCTTCTTTTTATAACAGTTCTTTAAGTACTTCTAAACAGAAATGCAGAAAACGCAAGAACAAATGAGAAGAAAAAAAAAATTAATCGAAGAAAACTTGTAAAGTGTATGAGAGTGTTAAATGTAAAAGCATACAAGTCGATGCTAAAGGAGCCGCTCTCAATACGTATTGTCAGATCCTTGTAGTTATTTCACAAGAGGAGAAAAGTATAGTAGAATATACGTACATATGTTACGTGTTTGTATATATATACATATATATAAATATATATATATATATAAATATATATATATATATTTAAGCTTAAGTATAAGAACTTTATTCATCATAACCTCAAAGTGTACGTTATGGCTGCACTAATGAGCAATAAATATATATACTAATGGACGACGACACCCTAGTGTTATAACACGTGCTAGTATGCTTATGGTACGTACATATATATTTATATTGATATGAAACATACTTGGCTGCTACATGGCGTATGAGTAACAACACCTGCTACGCTGTTGACGTTTGAGGAGAAAAGCAACTGATGCGGATAACAACAGAGAAAATATAAAAACTATTAATAAATAAAGTGAGAACTGTTTCAAATAATGTCAACAAGTCTTTCAAGGTACTTGCATGTTAGTTTCTTTTTTGAATGACAAAAACATCAAGATGCAGCAACAAAAACAATGAAGTAAAATAGGAAAAAGTGATACTAATAGTTACTAAAAGAAAAAAATAACAAGCGATGCGGAGAGTAAACAATCACTTTCAGAGCAGAGTCAGCGATGAACCCATTTAGTTTTTTTTTCCATATTTAATATGGAAATACGAAAACGTTAACTTTTGTTTATATATTAGAGAAAGCAGATGTAAGAAAAAAAAGAAAGTTAAAAAAGTTAATTAGGGTGGCATTTGAATTCGTCATCGAATATCAGATTGGAAGAGGTAATCTTAAAATCGTGGTTAAGCTGATTTTTGCTAGATAAAATACTTTATTAAAAGTTGTTAATATTTCTATATATATTTTTTCATCAAGCAATCAAGAAATTTTCTTATTTTTATCGACTTTTATCTATTTTTCTATATATCTTTGATTAAGTAATTTAAAATTCAATCAAGCTCGTGTTCTCGTCACCCGATTTCGCCATTATTGGCACCTGAATGTACGATAAGAAGCATTTGACGATGAATGAACAGGAATTTAGGACACACATTCTGAATAAGATCTAATCGAGTGCGGAAGTAGAGGCACGCGTAGACTATTTTGAACAAGATTTATTTATTTGGTAATTTTTTTTTCTTGTTTTCAGTGAGACAAACTTTGTATCTACATATCAATTTGCATTGCAATACTCCTGTCTTTAAATTCTATTATCATCTGCTGTATCAATCGGCCGCACAAAATTTATTGAAACTACTCATACGCCACGTACTACCATTCCCATTGTACGAGTACTGCTGAGTACTGCTGAGTATTGCTGGTAACCGTGGCTTAGAGTTAAGTGTAATGGTGTAAAGTTTTGCAGTTTCTTTTAAATATTGCCATACAAATTTACATCGAATAAAAAAGTCTTACTGCACTGCTTTTGGTATGAAACAATTAAGGAATGGACAATTTATATTGCAGTATTAAATCTTATACGGTTATATAAAAATATGTGCAAGTTTTTGTAAAAGGGGACGTGGCGTGTTGCTCTATGTAGATATAAATATTCTATGTTTTTGATTAAATTTTTCTTAACAGCTAAGCTGTTCTGAAATTTAAATGAAAATAAAAATAATAATAAAACAAATGAAACCATAGAATATGGGTATCAGAATAATGAGATTAAGTAAAGGCTTAGTGAAAAAATATTTTTTAGCAGCACTTCTGTTCCACCTCTATCGAAAGTTAAATATAAAATAATTGATACAAAACAATATAAATTATACATTACTACACTATATACTTACAAATATCGGGATAAGGGGATTTCTGAGTGTTAATGGTGAGAAAATTGTTTGAGGGAAGTTGCTGCCTGTTTCAAAATTTTAATGCACTTAAATTGGTAAATGTAATGTCGAGGACATTAATAAAAGTTGAAGGTTCCCACCTGTCAGAATGGTTTGAATTAAAATATTGATTTCACAAATTAAATGTAACAATATGGGTATTGAAATAGAGAGTTTTCAAATAGTTTTTGTTTAAAAACTTGAATGAAGATAGCTCAAGAAGTTAATCAGTGAAAAATGTTGTTGATTGTTCTTGCCACTATGAAAAATTTATCTCGCGACCATGTGGAAGCACTACAAATGTGGATTTTAACTGTAAAATGCAATTGCAAAAATTCGAAAACGAGACTAATTCTGAATGGATATTGGAACACATAAAATAGGACTCCCGATTGAAATTTTCGTAGAAATGTTCAACAAGACAAATTTTCCATAAAATATTTATATATATATATATATATTAATATTGCGACGAAAATGCGAAGCGAATGTCAGATGAAAGGCATAAGCCAACAACTGACATTTTCTAGAGCGTAAAACGAGAAAAGTTATCGAGAACAATTCGATCATTCCAAGCGGTTAGCTGAGAACATACGACTAGTATAAATATTATATATACTAGAATAAATTCTTTATAATATAAGAAACTGCAAACAAATTTGGTGATTTGAATTTAACAATCCAGTGATCGGACTTGAAAGATTTGGCAACTCATCGAGGTTTATTCAGGAAAATCGTAACAACATATTTCGAATAGGATTTTTCACTGTTTCAGTGTTGATTTTGGTGTAGTGAAATAAACCAGGACACAGGTAGTTTAGTAATAAATATTGCTGTACATAAAGTATTTCTCAGAGTGGTTAGTGGTGCGTGCTGCCATTCGTAAGACCATGCTTCGACTCATGGCCTGGCTAGCATCCAAAATTATAGGCAACTAATTTGAATAGAAATTTTAGTTAATTTTTCTTTTAATTTCCGTCGCCCTCGGCAGGAAATGTCAACCCCTCTGATTGTATATCTGACATGAAAATAAAAGCTCCTTATAAACATCCATCAGGCGTTCGCCGGCGGCTTAGAAAAAAAAAAAAAAAAAAAAAAATTAAGAACTACAAAAAAGGTCTATAATTAAAAAATAAATTTGAATTTTTTTATATTCAGTTTTATATCAATTCCCTTTTAAAGCGAAAGTTAATTAGATATAGTTTCCTTCCATTTTGTACATAAGTACAACGTAGTTTTCAAACCCAGCATCGAAGAATGTATTATAGGGTCCATATTTAAGCACAAAATTTCTCGGCAGGGTACACTCGCATCAATCACATGCATACAAATTCAATAAGCACTTATGTGGATGAAGCTGAAATTTAACGAATGCAAAACTCTCAAAATAAGGCTGAATTGCGAAAGAAGAGGAAAGTAACATGTGGAGAACATATTAACGAGTGTAAAATTTCACGTGCACGTGTACTGTTCACTCCATTTGCTGAAAGTTTGCGCTCTTAGAGGGTTATACATATGATTGCATTCAATAGAGCTTTATACTTGTATATATGTATGTATGTATTCATATATCGTCATATATTATGGAGATGTATGAATTCCAAGCAACTATCCCGTTGTGAATTTTTGTGTGCAACACATGCGCGCTCTCAATTTCTTCATATTGCTGCTGCAATTGTTGCTTTTTTGTTTATGTTCTTGTTGTTTTCAATTGCATGCTATATTTATTTTTTGACATGCATACATTTACATATGTAACAACATGATTAAATGCATAAACAATAAAAAGAAGTTTATTGCAACGGAAAGCTTGCTGGAGGTATTGAATTTTTTTAAAATAACAATCAGTATATGGATGATGGAGCGAGGGAATATATTTATAATATTATATAAAAACATATTAATGTTTATTTTTTCTTCGCACTATTGAAATTTATGAATAAAATTTTTTTTCCTACATAACATATATTTATCTCGCGTTTGTGGGCTGAATTGAAGCATGAAATTGAGTTATGTTCAATTTATGCGACTGCATTCCACCTAAGGCTGATGGGATATTACTAATATTTCAAAATAATATTTTCGTGATGTAAGTAAGTGATTGGAAATTGTACTGAAGTGTAAAAATAACGTTTTTTAGCTACTGGTACTTTTAACATTGTTTTGATGTCACAATGCTCGCCCATCAGCAACATACTAATAAAATACTATTTCAAACACGTATGGTGAATAAGCATACTTCGCAGAAGTTAAATGAACTATTCTCAGCAAAAATTTAACCCTTAACTTCACATTATTGCGGCTGAATTTGCCGAGTTTGTTTAAATATCGTTCACCCACGGCAGCGAATATCAATTCCTTCGAGTATATTTTTGATAAAAAATTAAGCTTCCTTATAAAAAAAATGCCTTCATTTGCTGGAAAACCTAAAGAAGCGCACCAGCATTTATAAGAGGAGCTCGGCAGAAAATCGCTTCAGTACCAGTACCAGAATAAAGATTAGTTTGAATTTTCACTGCAGGAAATTTTTTCCCTACATTTTAGTGTATGACTCAATAGTTAGATATCCACAATACTACAGATTTAACGGTTTCATTCAAGGAATTTTTCTAAAAAAAAAAATATTTTAAAATTTACAGAAGAAAAATTTGCACGAAATGCATAATACAAAATTGGCGAATGAATTGAAATCTATTAGATATTTCAGTGCATTGAATTAAGAGGTTATGTTCATAATAGAAGAGAAAACTAACCTTAAAGTGTCAGGACTGCTCAGTTTAGTAGACAAATAGAAGCGTTGATCTGAAAGAAAAATGAAAGTTATATATGTATTAAGTACGAGAATGTTATAAACAGCATATATTTACTAAATTAAGATGAACTAATGCACTCCGAATTAATTGAAAGCTTTTTTAAACAAGTCAACGATAAATTAGTTAAACTTAATTCAAAATATATATATATCCTCACATTTAATATCATGTTGAAATTTTTAAAATGCATCTAAATCCCGATAATGCATCAACGAATAAATAAATATTTTTATCAAAAATTTAAAATTTTAGTTATTTTTGAAGCAAACAAATTTTTTTGTGTTGCAAAATTTGAGTGATAATAAAATAAAATAAAATAAAATACATTTGCATGAATATTAGAAAAACCAGCACTGATTCTACTAGGACCCTACAAGCGTTTTCGGAATGAATAGCCATTTAATGATTTTCTCAATCCTTTCTTAATTATCAATTTATTTAATCATTTCAAAGTTATTGTTAATAATTTTCTCCTCTGAGTTAGTTAAGCCCATACCACCACTCGTTGAAATTTCATGACACTTTTATAAAAATGAAATTAAAGGCGCGAATTAAAGTGAATAAAACATCACAACAGATAATTCCAAAGTAAATTTTTGTAATTTTACTCATTTTTTTTAAATAAAAATTTCAAGTAGTGTATTTTTAAGGGGAATTAATTCTATATTTTTTCACCAATAATGAACTATAAATATCAGAATTTTCTCAGCATGATATGTTATTTATATTAATTTATGTGCACATACAATTTTTCAAGCTTCCCATTTTGCCATTATTTGCACTTAACTGATTGCGCCTCAGCGTATGCAACATTTTTCCTGCTTCCTTTGTGTCACGGCGTATGAGCGCCATAAATAAAGGTGTTAAAGTGGCTTGCGTGATGCATATTTAATGCATATCTGGTATTTATGGTATGTGTGTCAAGACGAGATGGGTGTGTTGCCAAGTGTAGTATCCGATGCACTTTCATATGAATTTCCACGCACGACTACGTAAGAAAAAAATATGCAGACGCATACATATACATATATTTATACCCAACTTTACGGAATATAGGGGATATTAACAGTGACTTGGTCTCCACGACGAGAGAACGATGTCCACATCTCCGGTGATAGGTAATATTTATATTTTGTGGTTGTGTAATTGCATGCTTTTGTCGAATATGATGTGCATCTTCAAATATTACCTTCTCTGGCAAGTAGGAGAGGTGAGTTTCTGACAAGAAAATAAAAATATCCTCATAAAAATCCATGTGTTTAGCGGAAATTCTTTCCACGGTTATGAAAGCATGAAAACTCAACGAAGATATGCCACCTTTTTTCGATCCTTTCGCAAAGTCTTTTCCAACATATCACAGGAGGTGAATATATAGCATTTTGTAGATCTAGATAACGTCTTATATGAAATATTTTGAAAATAAACTTTTTATGGACTAAGCAAAAAACACTCTTCGTGTCTTTCATCCAATCATATTTTGCATAGGAATTGATTCAAGCCGCATTATTTGAATATCCCACCAAGAAAATCATTGTCTACATAAAATTTAAATTTAGAGTATCTTGTTGCGGAATAAAGGATATTTTTTTGTGCATTTAGGGTGTGTTCGACTTATTAATTCTTCCTTTTTTCACATAATTTTACACATTACTGGATTTATTTATATTCTGTTATATATACATGTAATGCATACATATATACACGCATACATTTGCATGGTGTGCTTCCTTCCATTCTATTTATATAAATTGTAGGAATGTCTTGCGATTTCTAATTGAAAGCTTTTCTTCCTGCCTTCTTCTATTGCATTCTTTGATTTTCTTACATCGTTTTTGTTTATATATATATATATATATCCTCTTGATCTGAAGGGCCACCACCAAATTGCTTGTTGCCACACGTCTTTTTGCTACTTGACTTCCGTATGCCACAGACCGCAGTTGCTACTTTCAGCGGTTGCAAGGAATCTGCGATATTCCCGATATTGTTCCGAAGAGTTTGTGCTGTTTAAAATATAGATTTATATTAATTTTTTGTTTACTATTTTTTTTTTTTGCTAACCGATATGTGTGTTTATTTTTGTGGGGGTTCTGCTCTTGTATTTCATCCATTTAACTTATTCATTCTAAGAAGTTCTCTTTGATTTTTTTCTGATTTTAGTCAGTAATTTCGTATGCAGAAGAAGAAATTAATCTTATTTTTTAAAATACAGTACCCTTCATTTCTAATAGTTTATTGTCTATTTGAATCATGTTATTTCTAACATCTTTGTTGTGCTATATTTCGAAAAAGAGTTTATAGATTTAAGAGTTTATATATAGATGAAGTCGAAATTTATAAATTTGCTTAGTTTGTAGAGATTTCAGCTTACATTTATTATATAAAACTATAAAAGTGCTCATACGCATTTGAATTTGTCTCTCTGACTCACTACGATGCAGCATGAGTTGGCACTTAAGTGGAAATTCCTTCACTTTACACCTTCACCTAGTCTCATGTCATGCTTAAACAAACCCCTAAAGAACTTCACAATGATTTGACATTAGTTATAAAAACCTATCCAAAGTCTTATAATACTAAGTGCTATTTTATCGAAAGAATAAGTATCTTTCAAGTGTTTAGGGGAACTCTTGGATGTAATGCAATATATATATTACTAACAAATTCAAAATATTATTCTATAAGCGACAATTATTGCTTTTGCACCCCTAAATTAAAAAAAGGCACATACACACCGGCCCTGTATGTAGAAAATCTTTATCTCTCTTTCCAAAGAATTTTAATTTCATTCTGAGGATAATAAGTCACTAGGCCACCAGGTAGTGTAATTTTATGATTCGATATTTTTACAGAACCCTTTATTTCGATTAGCTAACAATTCTTTTGCTTTCTAAAAGCTTTTTGAAGGCACAGAAGGTAAGCGATTCAATACAACGGTAAATTGTTGCTAATTTTCAACCACATATCGATGTCCCGTGCGACATCAAGAACAACTTTCGAAAACATTTTAAATGTCTTATCAAATAAATGGCGCAAATAGAGAATATTGAAATAAAAGAATATTATGAAATTTAAATATATTAGGGCTCTCTGTCATTATATATAGTATGTACACTGGGAAGTGCTTTGTGTATGGGAGAAATACCGAGAATTGTAGAGAGACGAGTTTTCAGATAAAGAAGAAATATACTGAAATGCGTGAGTGTGAAGTGCTTAAAAAATTGCCGAAATGGGTAATGCGCGAAAATTCATTAGAAACTGCTTCGACTTTCTGAAGGTTTCAATTACGAAGTACCTCATATGGAGCCCAAAGCAGTAATATGGTGTTCGATTCAAGAGTATACAGAGCTATTGGAACTCATTGAATAAAGCAGCAGTAGCTGTTGGTTTTCTAGCTCAGCTATTCAACTAAAGTGGAAGCGAAAGCGAAGAGCCGAGAAGGTGCAGCTGAGGTAAAGATTAAATCCCACTGTCAACGAACGATTAGACTTTATCAATGTGGCTTCAGACCTTCACATCTGCTTTGAGCAGATAAACACTAGGCGTCAAAGCTTAGAAAAGATCCGTGAGAGAAGGATCAACTGAAATCACCGAAAAGGAGCTGGGTCGGCGAAATTATATCTGAATTTGCTGTGTTAAATGAATATAAATTATCAGGATCGAAAAGTACATCTCCCAGCCATGCGATACTAAACGAAATTTTTTTATCGAGTGAATTTTTTAATTTGAAGCTGGAAAAAAAAATACGGTCGGCAGTATTAAAACGACACGGTACATGCCGATGATATTATTGGTGTAAACAATCGCATCCTCATTTCAAGGGACAAAGAAACGAAGAGAATGGGTCTGGCAGAGAATACGGATGAGACAAAAATCTCTTGTTATACATCACATAGTCCTAACATGCTTCTGTTGATGGCAATAATTTTGAAGTTCTAGATAATTATGTTGGAACCTGCATTAACACCAACAACAATTCAATTTCAATTCTGACATCCAAAGCAGAATCACTCTTGTCAACAGACATTTCTTTGGGTAAACGTCGACATTGGCCAATTTTGGTTCATCAAATTAAGGAACATCGGCTGTATGTGTGTATTGTAGAAGAGGAAGACCAGGCCCATCACTCCCATTCGATAGTGTTGATTTATGTGAGAAGCTTTTATTTCAAGACCATTAACCATTTCCTGCCGAAGTGCAATGCGACTGAGAGCATGAACCCACGACTTTCCGGTTTGTAGCACATAGTTGCCCAAAAATATATGTGTATATGATCTGTATTCAATTCGACTACTTCAGTTTTCCAGCTGCATTTCACCAAATTTTTAGAAATTTCTTCATCTCATACTTGTGGCTTCATTTGAGCTCGTTTTGCTTGCGGCTTTCTTTTAAGAATCTTTGCCAACTCAAAAATTGGCTTACATTCCGAAGTTACCCGCTTGCATGCCAAGCAACTTCATTCGAATTGGCATGAAATTTACAGACAACGAGTCGAAACATGGATACATCTATCACAATCATCAACAAAAACGTCATCATAATCCTGTTGATTATCTGTATCATCAAATGCCCCAGAGGAGATTCTATGACGACTAATAAGTTTTATGATTTGCTCAGCTTTTACTTTGCTTTGCATTATCAGATATTCAATTGCAATTTTACACAAGAAGAAATTTCACCACAAAACGAATTCAATTTGTTGGGTTGTTTATATGTAACAACTACTTGGCAGTAATGTGAAGTAAGCATTTTATTGAATTTCTGTAAATCGAATATTTATTTACAAAATTGTAATTTCTGCTGTTATTGGCAATGAGTGTGTTAGCCAAAGGCATTTAAACTGCAATTGTACAAAGAAGCTAAGACGTTTTGTTACTGAATATACAAGTATAGAAAATATGTAAAGTATGGGAATGTCGATGATAACTTCGAAGGTAGCTTGAGTTTGGTTTACAGTCTAAAACTGATTCTAACAGTGATAGTTAGTATTTGGGTCATATCTATACAAATGACTAAAATTATTGCTGTTAGTATTATCTGATCGCTCCTAGTTCTTTTTGGGGCAACCCAAACAGTCCATGAATACAAATATAAGCTCGGTGAGATTGGCGGGAATCAGGATTGCACAAATCCTTCAAGAGGAATCATAACAATATGTGGATATAGTAATCATTTTATTTTAACTGCCTCCGTTTTGCTCAAGTCCCGCCTCTAGAATGCTTGATTTATTCATTTTAAGTGCATCATATTTACTGCATTGCTAACTTGTAGTCTCCGGTTCTTTCTCAACTTTACTATTCCTACATAAGTAATCTTTTTGTCCATGATGGGAAATATTGAAGGTTAGTACTATTTCTTGGAAACTCCTCCCCCTTATCCTTATCCAGTATGCTTTTGTGTTTCAGTACCGATGACAGGTTGTTACTAAAGTACTCGGATGTCATCGCAAGTGATTTGTGGAGTGTATTCTACGAGATATCCGAAACTTGTCGTCTGATCAATTAATAAATATTTTTTAATTAATTGCGCTGTTTTATTAACATAAATTTAAGGTTTTTATGGTATCAGTTTTAGGTCTGATATTAGTTTGCAGCTGAGAAAGACCATGTAAAATTTAATTTTTGAACAACGGCTCATTTAAGAATTAAAATGTTCAATGACATTTCGGAGGTGTCAAATATTCAGTACAGAGCCTGCGGTTTACGAGGTAGTTAATTTACGCTTGAAGGAAATATTTTGAAATATTGAAAACTTACTTCAAAAATGGTGAGTCTTCAACCGCAACTAAAAGAACATTACGTACAAAAATCTGGAAAAATAACTTGCCTTCCAGGTAGATTGCCGATAACAACGGCCTCTAAAATTCAATATGTCCAAGAACTGAAGCATAATTACCAACCGATGCGATTTCGCTTCAGGCAATGGGCTGAAGACCACTTGGCAGAAAATTAATTTTTTTTTTAACGAACAATTCCATTTTTTTGATTAAACTCATTTCCACCACAGCAGCTACGCTATCAAACAAATCTGCAAAATTTGGGGCTTAAATAATCTGCACTTAAACTTGAAAAAGCCAAAGGATCCTCGACGAATGACCGTTTGACCGGTGGCATTATTGGTCGAATTTTTTTTCCAAAATGTCAATCGTTAATGTATCATGCTCAGAGATTATTTGTTTTCCAATATTGAAACGAATGATGAGGACGGCGCTACGTGCCACACAAACAATACTACAATTGATCTTTTACGCACTGTTTTAGAAAATTTCATAATTAGTTGAAGAGGCGATGTCAACCAATCGCTTCGTAGCTGCGATTTGATTCCGTTGGACTTTTTCTGTGGAATGCCGTTAAGGATAAGTGCTACGCCAAATATGTACATATGATTAGTGACTTAAAACATGAGATCGAAATCGCCATTTTAGGCATAAAGGGCTACAAAATCGAAAATAAAAAATCCGGTCAGCAGACAGACTAAAATAGGCTACTTCAATACCAGTTGCGGCAACCATGATCAACCGAAATTTTGAGTCATTTCAATAATGCTAAAATATTTAGATAATATTTATACTCTTTCCGTCTTTTTTTATAATAATTTTTCGTGGCCCACAATAGACGTGGGACGGGACAATAGGTTTTTTCTAAAAGTAGTAGACTTCTTAGCACCTGAGTTGACAAAATAGTTATAGAACGTATCCAGAATTAAGATCAGTCGCTTAATTTATTTCTTTATGCTAGGTTGTTTCGAAAACGAGAATTAATGAATTAAGCTTGCAGTATCGAACTATCTTAATGTACCACATCTCCGGAAATGATGAGCCAGATATCTGCAGCCGGTTAGGCCTATATTCCGGGATAAAAATGTGCCAAAACATAACTGTTGAGGTGGTAAGACCTATCGAATAATATAGAAACTTAAGAAGTGGAATAATCTCACTAACTTTTTCTGCAATTGCTCAGATTACCATCCTCCACTTTCCAAATACTCTTTGTATTCCCTCTTTCTCGGGTGGGTGTTCTTAATACACTCATGCATACTATACCCATACAATTCTATTGTAATTCACAATATATATTTATTATTATCAACTTAATGGGAAACTTAACAGACTATTTACGCTCATCCATCATTACAGATTGGACAATTCACTAATCATTAACAACAGCTCATCCATTATCGTTGACAGCAAGGAGTACAACATTAAATTTTTCATTTATTTCATTTGCCTAAGAATGATATTTATTCAAAAACAATTTTGCTTACAAAATAAATTATTCTATTCAATTTGTTGTAAATATGAGATAGTAAGGTATGTAAATCGGAAAAGATTATTTAAAAAAAAAATACAAATATACAAAATTATTATTATTTATTTTTGTATCTGTTTTCTTCTTTTCCGCTTTTGTTTCCTAGTCGTGCCATCAATTTCCACATTTACATATTTATTTTATTTTATTTTGCGAATCTCCATGTCACAGAAAATGATAAATTGCTTTTTGTTAATGAAATGCTAGAGTATCTATTTAAATTGACAATTTATTCACCAAATCTCTTTGTGTACAAATGAGTGTTGACTTCACGACGAAATGCTGGTATTTGGTAAAGGAAAATCCCACAAGTACTTAAACTGTTAAAAATTCCGTTAATTTTAATTTCAATTTCTACTTAAGCTGAAAAGTATGGGGTAATAATCGTTAAACGTAATATTCAAATCCAGATTAAAGTTTTGCATCTAATTGTGCAATGAATCTGTATAAAAAACTAGAATAGATGCGTGTCTTAAAAATTGTGATTAAGAACTCAAATAATCACAATTTGGGGTCATTTTTATCTTTTTGAACAGTTTCGTCAGTCTATAGTTGATTCGGTTGTACCCATAAAGATTACTGCCCTTAGTCAATCACTGTTACTATATTGATGTCTTGCAAATGATTGTTTTAAGCTATTTGTAAGAGTTGGGTATGTCAGGGTCGAACCTGGGTAGGTAGGAATTAACTCGACTATAGCCAGACCTTATTCATGCCAGAGAGCTACAATAGAGGCTGATGGTGCTTTCAAAGGACTCAAGTTCGCAGTCAAAAGTTTCCATATCTTTACATATGGTTATATAGAGGCTAAACCACTACAGTATCCTCCATCCCAAAATATTTCCTATAAGAATGGCGTAGAGCTACATCAGGGAAATGATCCATGTAGATAAAAGAAGAATTAACATTTACGCAGATATAAGCAGCAGATACCGGTTTATTACCTCTTTTCTGCTTATATCTGGGTAAATGTTAATTCTGAAATAAAAAAACAAAAGTCCCATTTTAGCTAGTACCAGGGCATAGCGATATCGAAGGCAACGAGCCGAAGAATTGGTTAAAAAAGAATTCCTCTCAAAACAAAAAGGCAGCTATAGATTTACCAGTTCCTCTCAGATATGTAAAAAAAAAACACTTTTACTCAAGCTCAAGCTTATTGACTTTGAGTACATGCAAAGATATCAGAATGGCGGAAATGAGGTGCAAAACGAGAGGATTTTTACGTTCTTACTAGCGACAGGGAGGTCAGAATCCAGACTGTTCATAGAGCTATTAACGGGGCATTGTCTGTTGACCTATTAATTACAATAAATACAGAAAATGTGAGTGCACGGCGCTCAACAGACAGATGCTAATCTTAATAAGCAAGGATACGTTGAAGGACCATCAATCTACAAGATATAAAAGGCCAAAATGTCAAATTCAATAAACTAAGAGATAAACATAGAGCTTCAAACATAGAAGAATCTGCAGAAGGTAGCCTAACAGTACAGGGTTTACTTTGTATGAAGTTTTTTGGTAATGAAAAATCGGACTCTTCCAGGAGTCAGCCAGTCTCAATTAACCTATTCTCCAGCCCCAAACAATACACGTGAAATCATTTCCGGAAGGTGACCACACCGACCTCCACACCGACACCTTCCACCAGTAGTGTTGGCATCAGGTTACAAATAAACGTAATAAATTTTAATTAGTTCCGTTTAATAAAATGCGATTTCCAACAACAAAAAAAGCAATTATACGGATAAATTTTCATTCCTTGTGTGCCGGCAAAAGACTCATTAAGCCTAATTAACTAATACATTCACATAACGAACAGGCTACGCAGTTAGTAAACCATTTATATATTAATTCTTTGCAAATTTACATCCTATTAACCTCATTGGCTTACTAATCAACTCTCTTTTCAGCAGAAATGTATTTAATTTTTTTTAGTCCAACATTTCACTTTTCATTATTATCATTACGTTTGCCATTCATACAGTTGTCCAATTAAGCTGCCAACATTATTCCTTCAAATCGAAACAGAGTGGTGTGATGACAGACACCTTGCCCACAATGTGACCAACCTGCCGAAGTGCGGATTGAAATCCTTACATTGTGCTAAATGCAAATTTCAAAATTCAGCAAAAATTATTATGTGGCCATTCTACTTCTAACTACTTTTATTTTATGATAATAATGCTTAGGTACACACATACATATCTAACGAACACACATACGGGAAGCACATAGATAGTACGAGTACGAATAATACTTGCATATTAATGCATAAATCTCAATTTACAAATGAGATGGCATCGGGTTTGTATTTTTAACTGCCAACTATCCTGCAGTAAGATGCATTGGTTACATGTTTCCTCAAAGTTAGAATGCCAAGCAAGACCAACTAGTTCGACAACTATTCTCAAACGATGTTTTTTTGGAGGGTATTCGTCAGTTTCCGAGCACAAATTAAGTAGTCTTAAACCAGTTTAAAATGGAGTGATGAGTGATGAGTGATCTCTATTATGAAATTTTGGCACCGCTTAGGCAAGGTGGAGTTTGTTTGCATCACTAATAATAGGTATATACAATATTTCCGATGATTCTTTCATCAGCCTTGAACTTGGTCTTAGAGTTTCTGAGAGGTATACATTGAAAAAATTTATTACTTAAATGGTAGAATATGCTATTGGATGAAGATTAGCTGTAGACTAATACCTATGTAATGTAGGTACGTTATGTTGGCTACAGCTATAAACCGGAAATCCGAGCAGAACAACTCGGTGCGTCAGTTACTGACAGCAAATTTAGTGCTTTGTTTTCTGGAAGGGATGCGTAGAAAACTGTGCTACACTATCTGGAATCTAAATAGACGAGATACTGATTGATTGGGTGTTGGTTTGAAATTCTTCTCGCCGAACCGACCTTCTCGCTGTTTAAGGCTACAAGGGTTCAAGGTTCGAGAGCCTTTTCCAGAACATGCAGAAGATGACGGCTGCTTAGCTGTTGTGAGACTATACGAAAATTGACTTCTCTCTAGTTCGGGCGGCAGAGCGCAAAAACAATGATATACTCAGATTCGTTAGAGAAGGAAAGTGGAAGAAAAGCAAGTTGGCGATCAGAATAATGCCGTGGCGCTCCTATTTGTTCAGTCATTAATGACATAAGGCATGAATAATAGGACAGGTGGAGCACCATTCTGTCGCCAACTTAAGTGATACCATTTTGGCATCTTTCAAACTAGTGCCATTTCTTACGGGAAATTATGCAATAAAGTAGATTTTTTTCTAACCTCATGGAAATTCGACAATATGGAACATTTTATTTATAAATGTAGATATGTATGGACCTTGTTGGATTTGCTTTGGGGCATAATCTGGCAATTAATCAATTTAATGCATAAAAATTTCCTGCAACTAGTCTTGGTAAGGTAAAATTTGTTCCTTCTTCTTCCCATTTCTCTCTATCTCTCTCACTACTCGCTGTGCAAGCAAAAGCTTTTAACTAGGAATTCGGAGAAATTTCAATAAAACAAAACGAAAAAGAAAAAGCAGATGCATATTTGTGGAAGATTCAGTCACATGTAATAATTTAATTATAATGTCTTATCTGAATGTTAGTTGGTCTGTGTTATTTGATTTATTATTTTAATTTAAATTTTGTTTTTGAAAGAGGAAATGAACTTGAATGGATTTTCTCATATGGGAGATTGTAATTGAAAATATATCAATTAATATTGCAAATATTTCTGGTAGATTAAGCAAATAAATTAAATGCTTTTAACTTCTGCACCAGAAAACTTCTTATTTTTGTATTTATACTTGTGTGGCAGCAAAAATACACGTATAAATCTATGTAAATAAGCATCGATGGTACAATAAATGCAGAGACTGCAAAAGATGTCTTTCTTTGGTTCAATGAAAATCTCTCACTTCGAGTTTATTACAATTTGTTATACGCTTTCCGAACAGTATTGCTTTTTCATCATATCATGCCAGCTTCAGCATTATCTAAGCTTCCTCTCCGATTGGAGTATGAGGCCTTCGCGCGGCTACAGATTTGAATTATATAATATTTCAACAAGAAAACTCAAAGATATATCCTTGTGTTGTGATAATATAGAGCATCATGCAGAATGACGGCTTAAAATTAAAAATATCTCTTCGAATAGGACCTGGAGTTAGAAAATGAAGGATTACAGGTGATGCAGATTTCTTCTAGCTGGTCTAATCTCGATTGACATTTTATCAGAGTAGGTTGAAAGGATATATTGAAGGATTCCGTTTGCGAATAAAAGCAAACACCAAAGCAGGACTATTAGTCACTGATAAGCTTAGAAGTTGTAGGCGTAATATGGTGTAGTCTTTCTGCTGGGTCTACATGATTATACTCAAATCCTAATCTTTTGCCCTCTTTGCACACCGTGAAAATATGAACAACACTTTTAAGAAATGCTGTAACCAACCCGTGTAGAGCCTTGGATCACGTCTAAAAGTAAAAAAAAAGCTTCAAGGGTACCGCTTCGATATTTTCAGTGTTCATAAGAGACTTTTTACAGTGTTTGTTCACAACAAGTGTGGCTTGTGTCTCAATTTTGATGCAAGCGGCTCCCTTTACATATAAAGACATCCAAAATGTAAACCTAATCTAGTAGCGATATTTTGCGCTGGGCTTCAGACTCATTACGTATAAATTAGCTCCAATGAAAAAGAGACACCATCTTCGAACAATAATTGAGATGGACGAAATAGGAACAGAAGCGAGGAGGCCCTTGTGACAAGTACAACAGCGGTCATATAAATGAACGTAGCTTTGTTATCGGGCTCTTAGTAGGAGAGGGATTTAGCCGACGAGTCGTGGCATTCACCCCACCGCTACCATTATCGCATCACAGCGAAATAATTTAACACATCGTTGATTTGCCGCTACGCTCCGACACATGACCAAAGATAACTTTCATAAGCACCTCGATATCACTTGTAAGCGCTGCAGGCATCTCTCAACGTCGTTATATATGGCGCAGAAGCATGAACCTTGTTGACTACTAAATTTTGCGCAAGATTTATGGTCATTTTCGTATTAACAGCGGCAAGTACTGAATATGATCGAAAAATCAACTGTACGAGATATACGCCAACATTGACCATGACGAATAAAACGATAGCAGCTACGATAAGCAGGTAATGCCGACGGAATCGTTTAAAGTACTCCAACGATGACAAAAATTTATAAATTAATTAATACTTAAGTCTAAGAATTTGTCTTAGTCGTCTGATGAATATATATTTTTCTAAATGGAAAACTTTCTGGCAATTCAAATTATTTTGCTAAATAAAAAATTAGATTAATCTAAAATCTACTGAAGAAATTTTCAAACGTAAAAACACACATGACCAATGAAGGAAGTGTCTACTACTTTTCTTTTTTTTAGTCATAAGTGATTATATGTAACACACAGTCCCATAAAATGCTTCATAAAGTTTAAAAGCAAAAACATAGATCTCTTACCCTTTGGCAAGAGTTCTGTCTAACCATTCACAACTTAGAAGCAGAGATAGCAACAATAACAACAACCAGTATAATTTAAGTAGTAGAAAAGTGCACAACAAAAGTGGACGCTTGAGAACTCCTGGTTGGAGGAGGTTCGTTGGCTTGGTAAATTGAGATGGTAAGATTGTATATACATACAATCATACACATGTATGGGTGTGTGTGAGTAAAAGCTTACTAGGAACAATTTGAATTATGAGCACATAAAGTATATACATGTATAGCAAAAGTGTGTAAGCGACTTTTAAACTGTATTTAAACACACTCACATATCGTAAATCATACAAGCTCATTTTTCAAACATTAATAAAAGAAAAAAACAACGCATTTAAGGCAGATTAAGTTCGAACAGAATCAAATATTAGACACTCTGCAGAATTCAGTCGACCACACAGACGTTCAAATAGCTAATTTAGAGCATTTTAATTTATTGTAATAATCTAATCTTCTAGATTAATAATACAAGGATACGTTCTGTAAGATAATCAAGTCTTGAATATAATGTCCTTTATATTTTTTAAGCACTGAGCTATCACACAAACTAAATGGAAAATATTCGGAAAGAATGTTGAATAATTTTAATGCGCCAGAGAGATCTGACGAATTAGCCGGCATAATATGATTCGTTTGAAGTTTGAGTTTCTTGGGCTAAATTTTTTTAAACCAAATGAGAACAGCCCAATTTTTTTTAGCTTAGTAACGTGTGTGTGAACATTAAACTCACTAAACTAATTTAAAGCCTCACAATCTCAACCAATTGCCCTGCTTGAATTTATCATTTTAATGATCACATTTAATTAAGACAAAATTGTATGAAATGAAAATGAAAAAATAAAATCACAAAGTTTTTCCTCCAAAATCACAAAATGAAAAAAAAAACATTTAACTATTTTTTTATTTTTATTTATTACAAAACTAATTTATCTGAAACAAAAAAAAATTTAAATAATATATTTACCTTCGATGATTTAATGTCCCTACAGCCAAACGTTAGTTGAACACACTTAATATACCCTTTACACAAAATAAAGGTCGGTATAATCCAATATACATTCCAGAATACAAATGGTGTGCTGAGGTTGGTATATCTGCAATATATACGAGGTGTGTTTAAAATATGTATAACGAGAATTCTTAATTTTCGGTGGGTTGGAGCGTAAAATTGTCAAATATTTTTTTTTACAATATTATTATTTATATGTACCACTGAAGGATGATATAGAACTGTTTTTTTTTTATAGTTAACTTTTGCTGTGACAGCGAATTCGTTAAAAGAAATAAATCAAAGAACTGCATAAAATAAAAAGAAGAAGAAAGTGTGTGAAATGTAACGAAGACCCATGGTCAGCCTTCTATGAGTAAATCAAGAGTTTACGGATGGAATAATCATTTGAAAGAAAGCCAAGAAGACATTGAAAATGTACGCTCGAATACATCAATTGTCGATGAAGACGTGTAAGAAGGAAAGGAAATGGTTATAAGCGTGCACCGCATCAAAATTAGCCGATGATGTTGGCATGTCGATTGAATCGTCATGAAATTTTTTTCCAGAATTTCGGGTATGAAACGGTGGCAGTAATTTTTTTTTTTTTTTTGAAAAATTATTGCATATCTGGCACAAATAGCCAGAACGATGTATGCTTATTGAAAGATATTATACCAGGTGATGAATAATGAGTTTGCAGATATGACGTCGAAACTAAGTCTCAATCATCGCAGTGGAGGCAATCTGGCACGCTTAGACTTGAAAAGGTCGACAAGTGTGGTCGTACGTGAAGCATATGCTCACAGTGTTCTTCAAATTTAAAGGCATCGTGCATGGTGAACTCTTGCCTTCGAGTCAAGCAATCAATAAGAAGTACTACCTACAAGCTCAATGCTGGTTGCATGAAGCAATTTGAAAATGAAATAGCCCAGATTTGTGGAAAAAGTGTTCAAGGCTTTTGCATCCCAATAGTCCAATAGTGCAACTGGTCATACTTTATTACTTCTTCGTGAATTTTTACAAATAAAGAGGGGCAGCCCTTTGGCAGACGTAGATTACATTAAAAGCGCATCTCTGAAAGAGCTAAAGGCTATATCTAAAATCAGCTTTGGAGACGGTTTTGAAGTCGACAACATCAATATATAGTAGATGAATAAATGAGTGTCCAAAACATAAATTTTTTTAACACACCTCGTAACTCTAAATGTGCACATTTGGTTGGTGATGCCTTGCAACAATGGTTTTATTACATCGTGGCCAAATGCTAAGTCATAATTTGCATTAAGTTTAAATAATAAGATAGTTAAAAGGAGTTAAAGAAGCTCAACACATACATATGTGCACACATATATAACTACAATATGTCTGAGTATATATGTGAATGTACATATTTCTACCTATAAAACATAACCGTATCTATGTATTTCAACTAGCAGTGGTGTATGTATATAATTTCCAGTTATTCTGGTAAGTAACAAAAGGCCATTGTGTGGCTTAGAACAGATAGCAAGTTTATTAATTTAGTGATGTACTTGGAACTGTACTTGCATGCGATTAAGTGAATGAGTTTGTAAGTCAACGTGTTTTACAGTTGAGCAGTGTAAGTTTCGTTTTGTGTGGCTAACGGAAATAAAACGGAAACAGTATTCATTTCCGTTTCCGACAAGGACACTTTAGCTTTTCATTTACATAAAGTCCCTTTCCGTTACACATAAATGCAAAGTCGTCGCATATGTGCATACATACATTTACGTACACACATATTTGTATAAGCAAAATTATAAGCCAGTAACTGCCTGTAGACTTTACAAATATTTATTTTAAATTTTATTTAAATGTTATTAATTTTTTTGGAATACATTTGCGTCCAGAATTTTTGAAAATATAAAAACATATACTGTGGTACATATCCCTGCAGTAAAAAATACTGGTTGTTAACTAGAATTTGCATTTTCGCATTAACTACTTCAGCTTCCATCTATTTTTCATGTAAGCAACTAATATTTTTAACATGGCGATGATCTACTGATCATACTAGTATTTAACTAGAAGTTTTGAATGCTAGTATACGTTTTCACTGCAGACCTGCCACAGGATAAGAAACTAGATGTCAACTGGACCATTCCCTTGTAGGACACTGGTTGACATTATTGAAACTTTTTCCCATTTTGGCGATTAGTATTTTTAATATGGCAATGTATAAAAGCTCGACCTTTTGTCAGCTTCATACGAGCTAAATAGTAGCTAGCGTAATAAAAATATATAATAATTTGAGTAGAGTGTAAGCTGGTTTGAAAGTTTTTAATTCAGCTGGGGTTTAATTTGTGTGCATATATGATTTATGTTCAAAAAATTATTATTTTTTAATAATTTTATTATTCGCTTTCTCTAATACTCGAAATACTTCTCAAACTCGATATTTAAGATATCCTTTATTTCTTTAAATCTCACCCACGACTTAAAAAAGATGGAAATAGGAAACTCACCATATGCATTTTTAACACACTTTGCCACTTTTGAAAACCACAATCACCGATCTGGCTCTCACAGACAGAAAGTTGTATCAATCTCAGTGGCATGTATAATAACATATAAACAATCCACACAAAAAAATGTTTGACAAACACACTATCCAAGCTCGCGAATTTTAAAAATTTTCATTATTATTAGATAGACCTTGAAAAATCCTCGTAGGTGGCGAAGGATGCCACCACAGTTCACGAAGTCTCGGACATAGAACGCGTAGAAAGCCTCAATGCCTCTGAAGAAGACGCATTATAACAATCTCTGTGTGATAGGAACTCCTGTGATAAACTTAGAACTAAGTCCAGCATGAAGACTGAAGGAAATTAGTTTTGGCTAAAGCAAAAATGGAAAAGAGCTGAGTATACTATTCACCGCACTTTACCTCTTTAGATCTGAAATTCGCTAAACTGATAGAAAAAGGAATTTCACTCCTTTATTAATTATCAGCTGACAGTAGACATTAGGGTCAGTAAAATTGCCAAAGCGATGCGACGATGCTATGAAGTCAAACATCAGATTCGATCGCGAAAACTCAATGACTTCCAAGGGGATACGCTTTGAGATAGTTAAAGGTAGTTTGGCACTATTCTCTATAGAATAGGATCATTTTTCAACAGGACTTATTTCTACAATTGTGCTCTCATACGAGATGAAACATGGATGGCACTGGTCAAGATCTTTTTGACCAGTAGTTAATCGCATCTGACGAGGGAATCTTTTTGCACTTGCTAAACCAGGCTTTGATTCTGTGCAATTGGTACACATGCAGGATGGCTGAAAATTCAGTTTAACTTTTATGCAAGTCTTCTCATTAATTATATTGTTTTCACAAAATTTAGTTTAAACATCTAAGCCGAGTATCAAAACCCTTTTTGGAGAATTGTAGGTTCTTATTGAATGGTTCAGTGACTCATAAAGACGGCAAATTAAGTGGGATTCGGTACTAAGTTAGCCGTTTACCTCCTGATCTTACCTACTTTAGTTTTCTTCAATTTCGATACCGAAATATCGAGTAGCGCATAAGAATAGAGCTAGTGGTATCCAAAAGAAAGGAATTATTCGAACAAAAAATAATCGATGTAATCGATGAGGTAGTGTGTTAGTTTGTAATCGACACCATCTTAAACTTTCACGGTATTGTGTACGATAAATGCGAACCAGAAAATGTCCCATAACTCTACTATAAAACAGTTTGTGTATGTGAGGAATATGGCTGGAAATGTTAAAGTAATTCCAATGAATTTTTGAAAATATTTAATTCTTTTTTTTCGTGTAATTTACAGGTACAACTTAACGTTTGTATTAAGAGGACCTAAATTTTATCTTTGTTAACGTACCGGAATTGTTTAAACTATTCATGTTGTGCTCAAAAATTCTGCTTGTAATGGTTTGGTTTCATAGAAGATTTATAGTTCTCTGGAACTGCATTTTAGTCATGTCGTCTAAACGCATGAAAATACTCAAGCTTTGAAGATATATAATGCAGTCCCCGCTGGTGGTAGCACATTTCCCTAACCAAGGTATAAATATTTATTTTATTGGACTTTTTTACTAACACCATACCACTGTGCGTGATATGTGAACATAAATATGTATGTACCAAGCAACTAGCTTACTTGTGGTTAACCCGTTTGGCGACAGCGGTATTACATATGGTATGTATATCCGGCAAACGCACACAAAAGAGCACAAACTTCGGTAACTCTACTATCAGAATGTAATATATGGGCATATGTATGTACATACATATGTATTCCTTACTAAAAATTTTACGAACACGTGTAAGCGAACATATATGTAACAAATATATTCGGTGTACATGCAAACGAGTAAAATATTTAGCATTATATTTCTGTACTTGGTTGCCATGTGACGGTACTAACTCCCAAGTTGCCCGCAAAGTTACTTTTCAAAACCAAGTGAAAACACAAGAACAAAAGTAAAATACGAAGAAGAAGAGAAGAAGTTGAAAAATATTTGTGGTTTTAAATTTCGAGGTTAGGCATCCACCTTGGCCCTTGAAGTTCCTACAAACCAAACTCTCCACACTTAACGGTCGCTACAGTCACTGGTGTTGCTACAGTCATTACAGTTATTGTTGTTTTTATATGTACAATTGTATATTTGCAGCTGCTGGGCTGATGCGCTATATCAAGGTGAACGTTCAGTCGGTTGGTTGTTGGACCGGCTGCAATACGTCTTGGGAGTTTCTATTGTTATACTAATGGTATACCGGTACTAACAGACCCATCCATATGTGTTTTATACACACACATATATTTATTATAAATATGAAAGTTTGAGTATGTGGCTTGCAATTGGATGTTTCATACGAATTTGCAGGTTTCAAAATTTTTTCTGTTATCTTGTGAAACTTTGTCCACAAATGCACACCTTAGATGTACTCATGTGAATGCCTATAGGTTGTAAATATGCTTATTTTTTCAAATTGTTTATGCAATGTATTTATAAAATCGATTGGTATATACTTGTATAATAAATATTTACGAGGCATGTCCAGGAAGAAAGATAGATAGATAATTTTTTGACATGCAATTCCTCTACATGCAGATGTTGAAGCGGGGTGTAAATTTTTGATGTCTTCCTCGAAGTGGTTTCCCGCCAACCCTTTCGTCCACGATATCTGAGAGTTTTTGAGATTGTTTTGTGTAGAAGAGATCTAGAATTGCGCGGAAGCAACGCAGAACGTTAATCCACAGTCAATATGCGATCGTCACAAAACGTATTTTTGATTTTTTCAGACATCTCGTCGGTCACAATTATGCGCAGATGTACGACCGTTTTTACACTTGCAACACCACTTGTACACACTTGAACGATTCACATAGCTTTATTACCATATCAAGTATTTACCTCATTATATATCTCAATCGAATGTGCTTCCTTCCAAACAAGGTAACGGATGATGTCGCGTATTTCGTACTTGCGGGTGACTGAATAGAAACTGTTTACGAAAGGTGTTGCCACGTTGACAGTTATCAGCGTTGCAAAGGGGAGAAGTGTGTCTACACTAATGTGGAGTTAGTTACTTTGGCAACAAACTGAACTTTTTTCATTCATTGTTCACCAAGAATATAATAATAATATTTTTATATATTTTTTTTTAATTTCATTAGTTTTTCTATTGGTAAATGTGAAATTATTGAAAATCCCGAGAGCTTGTGCCAATGAAGTTTCTGTGATTTTGACAATGACTACGAATATACACAAACTAAATACATGGTAATTGTTGTGTTTGTTCTCCTGCTCTAAAATTGTTAAATTCGCCGGGACTGGAAATTAGCTTTGCCTATCTGCGTGTTTATTTTCTTATTATTTTTGAGTGCAAAATAATATAGTGGATGTGGATTATCGACATCTCGATATCAGTTTCATAAAATCATTGGCTTGGTGATATCGATGAGTACATGTATGTATGTACAACGAGATAAAAGGTTATAATACGGATATATTTTACTATGTATGAATTATTGATGTCAGTTTATATTAGATTTCTGGTTATAATTAGTATGGTTATGAAAATGACTATGTAAGCACTTACATAGTATTTAATGCCCATACATACGATATCTTCAGCTTCAAAAAGACATGTAAATGGGCTTATTGCTTAAAACAAGGGTGACAGGCGATATCGGTATATCGATATCAATAAATATGCATTGGAAAATTAAGGTTTTGATACTAGAAGAGAGTGAGACATGGGCAGCGCTTTTTAAAAATAGTAAGAGAAAGATTAGTAACTCAATAATTACAATTCTATTCACTATACATAATGGTTTATTTTATATATCTTTATTATCACACAATTATTATCCGCAGCACACAAATTATCTTTTTGTAAAACACGCAGCTCACTGCAATGTTAACGCCACTGCGTTTTTTACTCGTCTGTCTGCGGTAGCTGCTTCAGCTTCTTTTTTCTGTCCTTCGTATTTCGGGTTTCCGTCCTAATATTTTCGTATTTAATTCTCATATATATGATTTTTTTTTCAATTATAAACAAGTCAAATATGCAGAAAATTAGTGACGTAAATTGTAAAGGGTGTTTTTTTTATAGAGATATAGAACTTTAAGTTGGCGTTACTTTTCAAGATGGCGACCGATTTAACAGCTGTCAAGTGATTTATTCTCAGTTTGGTTTGGCAATTCATCATGAATAGACTCACGCCTGAACAACGCTTGCAAATAGTGCAATTTTATTTCGAAAATAATGGTTCTGTGCGGAAAACGTATCGTATAATATATATAAAACGTATAACAAAGTTAATCTCGCAAATGCATTTGTTTCTTCACTATTTTCTTTCTCGCAACTGTACTTTTAACTTTGTTTTTGCTATTCGTAAGTGTAATTGCGTGAGTATAATTCTTTGTGGTTTACGTAATTCTCGAATCTGCGGTTTACTACTTTCACAATTGCCTATTTTACTATATATATATATATATACTTTTCAAACCGTAACTCTGTGCCACTTTCTAAGCTTTCAAAATTTCCTCATGTTCATTATTCTCTTACTCCAGTTAACCATTTGAATTGAAACAACTCATTTTACTCTCATAAGTTGAATGCGGTCCCATATGCCTGTGAAGTTTTTTACTCCAACTTCTTTTTTTGCCTATTGGATGCTTTGGAGCGTGAAATATTGAAAGCTTTCCTTTGGTAGTTAACATGAAAAATATTAGGAGAAATAAAGAAAACAAAATGAATTTTGAATAAGAAGCTATGTAAGTGAAATATATTCAAATAAGAATTTATAAATGTAATGGCAATATGTAATTAATGGTAAATGATTAATTAATTTAGTTGGAACTTCAGTATTTTAATTATGCGAACTTTAATGGACTTTAAAGTCTGAAACACCGGGTAAAGTTAAGTCTTTCGTTAAGATATGTTGGTGGTATTCTGTTTCTTTAAGTCAAAGTCCCAAAGTTATTGTATAAAGCTAGAAAGTTAATGGAGATAACTGCACCTTCTTAGAAATCGTGAAAATAAATATAATTTTTTTTTCTTTATTGCAATTGCTTTAATCATTGGATACACTAGATTTGAACAAAGTTAGAGCACGAAAACGAATCAGTTCGTTGGCAAATTTTTGAATGCCACTTTCATTTAATATTAAATTACAATTGCCTCACACTTTTATGCAATATTGCAACATCACTCGGATGGCTTAGTTACACAAAAAACACTTCGAAATGTCATCGTTTGTCCAGACAAATTCATTCAATAAGGAAATTGCTCTTATCAAATTAAATAGACAATAATAATGATAATAACAGCGAACTTAAACATGAAAAATAAATAAATAAAGATAAAAAGCAAAAAAACCTGTGAAATTAGAGAGAACAGAAAGCTCGCATATATAAGTTCTAGGCAAGAGTGTTTCAATCAGTTATTTCAAACTATAGATGCATGGTAGGATAATAGAAACGACTGGTTGAATAAATTAAAATTTTGAAGCTTTTTCGATATCAAAGTTTTTATTCTGCTTAAGAGAGTGCACTTGTATTTATACATATTTTTGAAAATGCAAAAATATTCGTATTTCTGTTTCACATGTTTTCACATTTCCATGAAATAAATTTCCCATTTGCTTCTTATGTGATTAACGGTGAATATTCAATTTTCAACATTAATTCAATTGATTATTCAGCGGAAGTGAATGGGAAGCAAAAGAATGTTAAGAATATTATTGGCGACACATTCGCATGGGTTCATTCGTATGGCCAATAAACTGATATATCGAGTTGTCTACAACTCTCAAGATGAAAACTTGTTGCGGATAATATGACGCCGTATTGGTAATGCGCAAGTGATCAAAGAACTGAAAATATTATATCACGATCTCACAGCAGTTTCTAAACTCGTGTCTACTTACTGAAAGAAAATTTCGAGACTTCGAATGGCCACCTGAAATATTTTTCTCGAATTGTTTTCATTTCGAGTTCGATGTCAATCAAAGGCCATGCGACTTACATACTGTCATCCGTAACTTCGTCTACATAACATATAGGTTTTCTAATTCATCAGATGCATATCTGATAGACTTATTCATCTAGGAAATTTTGGAGAGCATCGTGAGGGCTATAAAATATGTGTTCGGAATGGGCAAGATCATATTCATTGATCACAAATTGTTAACAGTTTGAATGCCGTACTTGAGGCGGAAGACGGTCATAAAGAGCTAGATTTAATAGATTTAGAAATTTTGATAATTTCCACACAATTTGGTAATTGGAATAAATAAAATAAAATTTTACACAAAATATATATTGCCGTTAAGCACTTTAATTTCATAACATGTAATTCTGTTGGTTCCGTTATTGTTTGTTTATATCTTAAGGAAAATATTTGTTTTCTCCACGAATTCTCATGACATATATCGGCTAATCCGCCGTTGTTCAATTGTATTCACGAATCTTTGTGGACGAATGGACAAACAGACAGACATAGGAAAAGTTGGTTCGTCTCATCGTTCCACGAATTTCAAGCAAAAGAGTTTTGCTATTTTTTGTCGTTAAATCTAACTGTCAATTGTACAAATCTAACCTTTGTACACTGTACATTGGGATATAAGATTATGAGAAAATACTTTAATAGCTAAGATACCAAATGCAATGGCAAAGCGATGGCCGGAAATGTTAACAGCTTTTTTAAATATAAATCAAATATTAAAAAAAAAACACAAAAAGATTAAATATCAGCGACGATCCTCAACACAATACAACCGTAATGACGAATAAATCCAGCTGATCAGTAAATATTTGCAAATAAAAGGAGGGAAGGAATAAGAAAAATGCACCAAAAGGAAATTCAAAATAAATTCAGAACTTAAGTTACGCTTGTATGTGTGCGTGTGTGAAGTTGTACGTGCATAAAATGAGAATTCCAATTATATTTGCAACGGTGCTTAATAAAAGCAAATAAAAGAGCAGAAATCAAGTGCAATTACAACAACAAACAACTGAATTGCATTTCTCTGGCTTTACTTTTGTCCCCCGAACTAAATGAGACAAATGCAAATTAAAAGCAAAATAAAATAAATACATACAAAACAAAGAGGGTGAAATTGTAAGGAAATTAAACCAAATAATGCAGGAAAAATAAAGAGAAGAATGAAACAGTGCGTACCGTGCATTTTATTTTCCTACATGCATGTGTGTATATGAGCATACGTACATATATTTATTATACTCATTCATAATGCGATGTGAGAACCCTGCAGTGAAAACAAGACTAGTATGCAAAAATTTTAATTAAAGACTAGTATGAAATGTGATGAAAGCATACCAGTTGCTTATTTGTATAACAGTTCACCAGTAACAGCATTAATAATAATGATTTTTACCATCGCACCATTGGAATGTTGTTGTTATTTTTAGAACGCCAAGACTGAGTTTGATTTCTTAATAACCTCTGTTGAAGTGTGCAGTTAGTCGTTGCTCTGTACATTGTCACGACAGCCGAGTGGAAAGAGGTTATCACTGTAGCTTGAAGCTCTCGGCTCGATTCACGCTGCAGGCTAATTAATTTTTATTTTTATTTTCAATTTTCTTGTATTTTTGGTGCAATAGAATTCAACACATACTTATATATGACATTTCGTAGGACATCGCCATATAAAAAATGCCAGTTGCTTATCTGCGAAATAGATGGAAGATGAATTACTTAGTGCAAAAATGCAAACTAGGCCGATTCTAGTTAGCAACTAGTATGTTTCTCTGCAGGAATACTGCAGCTCTCTAGTACGTACATACATACAACCTTGTTATTAAGTGTGCATATATTTGCCGGATGGAGTGTGTTGTTGAAACCCTTGCAGTCCAGCAAGAGTCACTGGGTTGAGTGGGAGTATATAGATAATGAAAACTTGAAAATTCTGTGAGGCTTAAGAAAAGGAAAATGGTTAAGATGAAAGATAAAATAAACAACTTGACAAAACTAATAATTACCAGGAAGGACTAGGACAGTTATATGAGGATGTTAAATTTCCACTTTGCAGTATTTACGTTGTTGCCAATTTTACACCCTTCACCGGATGAACGTTTTATTGCAGGATTGAAGCGAAAACTCGAAAAAAACAAGTAAAATAAAATATAAAAAATAAAATCATATAGAAATATGTGAACTAAATTAAAATAATATAACAAACTTATTTAAAAAAAAAACAAAAAATATTAAGGAAATAAAATAAAATGAAATACACTAATATAAGAAAAAGGAAATAATGTAAAAAAAAAATTAAAATAAAGTAAAACAAAATATAGAAAAATAAGAAAAATTTAATAAAAAATAACTAAAAAAAAGTAAAATTAATATAAATTAAAAAAAAATTAAAAGAAATAATTAAAATAAACTTAAACTGAAATAAAATATAGAGCAACTTAAATAAAAAAATAAAATAATATTAAATAAAATAAATAAAGAGGATTGAATAAAATAAAATAAAACATAAAAAACATACATAGAATCAATCGAAGGATATAATATAAAACAAAACAAAATGAAGTGAAATCAAATAAAACAAAAAAAAAAAAAAGAGATTAAAAAAATTAATTTAATTAACTTAAACAAATAATATTAAATTGCATAAAAACTATATAAAAATAATTAAATGAAATAAAATAACCCAAAAAAGAAGCATTGAAGTGTTCACGAAACTTGAAGGTTTATAAAAAAGAAAGCGTAACTCACATTCACATAATTTTACAAATTTTACTTTCGTGATAGACTTTGGTTAGAATGTTTCATAGAGAACAATTTTTTTTCGAAATCAAATAATCCATTCATGACCGAATACCAACCGATTTTTAAAGCATCATACATCTCTTGGGCACAAATATACTTTTATAAAAATATATATTTTTTAATGAACTCAAGATGTGGGGGGTATAATAAACGCTGCTTATTAAGAATAATTGTAACCTTTTTTATTCTTAAATATTTTTTCGTTGAACAATTTGTATTTAATTTACCTTAAAGTTTCTCTTTCTTCTCCATGCACGAAAAGCAGAAAACAAAAGCAAACATAAGGACCTTATGTTGATGGGGGAGAAGGAATCACGCTGAGATGGCGTTGAGTCGAGTATTTATGTAAGACGTGACTCATGCACCAACAGTGATAAATGTACACATATTTTAATATTAAATGAAGAACACATAAATAAATAAAAAATAATTTTTTAAATAAAAAATTAATTGAATACTACAAATTACCAAAAGCCTCCGCAGTGAAATTGTGACGAGCAGCAGCTTTAATTGGTGCTAAAGTTGAAAGCGATGTTGGAAATGAAGAATGTAACTAACCGAAACAATAGCAAAACCCAAATTAACGCTTGGCTAGGCGAAATACAGTGAAAATAGGAAAAACAATATTTAAAGTTGGCAAAAAGTTAAGCATAGCAAAACAAACACAAAAAACAGCATTATCAAAAAAATCTGCTTGGAGGCGTGACATAAAAATAAAAACTCAAAACGAGAATTTCAAACACAGCAGGCATTAGTTGCTTTGTTGATGATGCGACAACAATAATAACCAACACAAAAACATTTAGCTATGACAGAAAAAGCTATGGCTAGGAGCAGCAACAACTGAAAATTGCAACTACAACAAAAGTATAGCATAAAACAAACATGAACGAAATAAAAATCATGCATGGTAATACCAACAAAAGAGTAGAAGTAGAAGAAAGAAATACAAGCAAAAGTGCACAACTGCGTATATTTGTTTGTTTATGTTGTTGTTATAAGTGCACACACTGGAGGCAACTGCAGCGCGCCTAAAGCTGAAACTTTGAGCAAAACAACAAAATATATTTGGTTAAATATTGCTATATCGCATATGTAACATAACATACTAAATGAAAAGAATTAAATATTAAAATTAAATGAAATAAAAAATAATAACCAAATAAAGTAGAATAACTTAAAAGAAGAGAAACTAAATATACAAAATAAAATATAAAATAAAACAAAATAAAATTAATTTAAATTAAATTAAATATTTAATAATGAAGTAATAAATAAAATAAGACTTATTATAATTGAAAGAAAAAAAAAGTTAAGATAATATTAAAAAAATTTAAATTCCTATTTCCATTTTTTTTTAAATTTTTATAGGGTATAAAATATAGAGATTGCAATAATTCTACAAAACATATTGCAAACATTTTAAATGATGGTGTTGCAACGACAGATGATACGAAACGTGACATTGGCGCGACATGTTGATGTCAACCTACACTTTGTTGTTGTTGCTGCTGTTGACTGGCCTTTTTGAAGTGGTTTCTCACTTTTTTACAACTCTGATGAGGTCTCATACAGTCACACATACATCATATGCACCTATCATATATATTATATATGTTGAATGTGGAGAGAAGTGGATGCGTAAATGCATTTAAATTCTATAATTAATAAGTGTAAAAGTCTTGTATAAGATTGGATAATACATATAATATATATGTATGTTGTGAACATTATTTAATATACCTACATGCATATATTATAGGGTATATTTAGTAAGAAGTTTAATTGAACATTTTTTTTTGTAAACTGTTTAAAGAGTTTTGTCGTAAGTAATAATTAAAATTCAAATTCAAATGTAAATGTGTAATTGAAGATAAATAAACAGAATCATATGTGAGAAAATCACGTAAGTATGAAAATGACAGGAGTATAATTACATTTAATATTATTTTAAAGTAAATAAACACATAAATAATATATTTCTTATTATTAACAGAAAAAATATAAATAGAAAAATGTAATAAATTAAAATTCTCTAAAGTTTAAATTTGTTTATTTTTCCCAAAAATCTTTCTTTTATTCCTTAAACTCTTTTGTTTCTTTGTATCTGTTTTCATTTTTCGATTTATTAGATCTATTTAAAGCAAAGTAATTTGATACAGGAAAAACCTATATTTACAGTGAAAAAATTGAATGATGTTACCGTACATATTGATGATGTGTACGGTAATTGACGACCTGAAAAGATTGCTAAATATTATAAAATACTCCAAAAATGCATATGAAGTGCGCGATTAACGCTAATGTAGGCAAATCAAATTTATTTCTGAATAATAAGAAAAAGTTCCAATTGTCTTCGCTTTAACAAAATAATCTAACGATATTATTAGAGCGCACAAGCTACCATGCAGAGAAAAATATTAGTTATTAACTAGAATCGGACTAGTTTGCATTTTTGCACTAACTAGTTTATCTTCCCTCTATTTCACATATAAGCAACTGGTATTTTTAAAACGGCAATGTCCTGTATGTGTTGAATTTCTAATTCACCAAAAATAAAAATAAAAAGGAGTTTTCCTGCAGTAAGATTCGAGCCGTAAACCTCATGCACTACATCGATAAGCTCTTACCAATCGGCTGTTGTTATGTTATAAAGAGCAACGACATATTTCGCACTTCATCAGAGCTTATTAGGAAATTAAACTCAGTCTTGGCGTTCTAGAAATAACAACAACATGCAAATGCTGCAGTTGTGAAAATTATGATTATTACTGTTGCTGGTGAACTGCTATACAAATAACGAATTGGTATGATTTCATCCTATTTCATACTAGTATTTAACTAGAATTTTTGAATTCTAGTCTACTTTTTCTCAGCAGTCTACATACAAATAAAATCGTTCATGCATATGTGTACGTTTCAACATTAAAATTATAATGTTATTTTAAATCTCTTATTTGATAATTTATCGATAACAAATCTTTGGAAAGCTGCTAGATATTTTCACGGCAGAAGAATATGTTAATGGTTTTCTCAGTAAAACGTAGAAGTCTTGACCTTGTCAAAATATATAATACTGTTATGAGACTAGCACACAGGAATCAAAATATTTTCCCTCAATTTATTTTCAGCATTGGCAACTTTTTACAAAATTTTTGTCCTCTATTACAACCTTGGAGTACTCAAATTTTTTTTTTACAAATGTTCTCTATTCTTAAGATGATGTCCTAATATGAGACTTTAGCACGTTATATTTATGATATAATTGGCGCTAAAGCAATTTTCCGATGAGCTCCTCCTTTCATTTATGATGAGAGTGCTGATGTTTTTTCTTGTTAGAAATGCACTCGAAGGAGTATACATTGCCTCTCTATGGGCGAATTCAATTGAAAAAAATTATTTTTTTATTTGATACTCTATAATTTTGGATTTTGGTCTGGCCAGGTTCCGAACCCTCTTCATGCAGCAATGCAGCACGTACTGTTAACCACCTGACGTTGTTAGTTGTGTTGGTGCTGGTTCCAATATACAAGTAGACGAAATTATCTACGACTTCAAAGTTGTTACGGTCTTAAGTGGCATGGGAGCCAGAAAGCGAGTGCGCATATTGTTTGTTTAATGGGATTTCGTCTTGACCTCATTCACGACCTCTTAATCCGCATACGACAGCAGATGCTCACTCCAATAGAAGATTGTACCACCTCCATTCAACTGTGTAGTTCGTATTATTTTATTTAGCAATAGCTCCCCGGTGAACAAATTTCATAGAAATCATGTTGGGTCACATTATAAATCTCTTTCGTCGTGGTGTTTTCATAAACGATGGCGGGCAGCGGCACCTCTCCAATAAAGGGACCGGACATTTTAGATGCGTACTTAGTCTAAGATGGTAAGTCGTGAGTTGCTTAAGCTTAAGGATCGGAAATAATGATTATCTATATTTTCCTTGATGAAAAATTTATACACCTAGAAAAGCTGCATAAACAAAAAGATTTCACCACAAGGCTACCAATCGCTTTTTCAATCATTCAGTTTATAGTCATATATATTTCATATATGAATTTTCCCGTAAATTTCATTGAAAATTGATAATTTGAGTTTGAGCCATATTTTGAGTGAAAAAATAACGGTCATAGAATAATGATTATTATTGTTTGAGCGTTTAAGTAAATCTTGAAAACTAATTGTTATTAACGGAACAAAATTATAAAACTTAATAAATAATCATTAAGTAGCGATTTTCATTTTATTACTTACTTATATAATGATTATTTCCCTGGCTTAAATTGTATGTAAATAATAAAAAATAATAGCTTCTGGCCACTGCGAGAAGAATGACACTCGCAAACTGTCTCATTTGCGTGCACCTCTCACATACTAATTACAATAAAAATACATATCTGAAAAAAAAATTTTTTTGCAGACTATTTCCATTTGAATAGCTTTCACTAACTAACATTTTTAATTTAGTTTTGCTATTTCCTCAATAGTTGAATTATTCGCTATTTATGAGAAAAACACTACAAATGAATGAGCAGTATGTCCTGTATATGTTGGAATGGAATGAGCAATATGCAAGTATTTGGGAATAAAACAAAGAGAACTAAAGGGAGAAAATGCATAGAAAAAAAATTGAAAAAATAACAAATGTTTTTAGGAAAAAACTGCAAACAGATTTTAGCACAGTTGAAATCAAAAAAGAAAGTAAAATAACAAAAGCTGCGCCTCGCCATTTGGAATATTTTGTTGAATATTTGCAACAATTTCTAATGAAGTTTTTTGTACTGCATGCATGCAAAAAAAACAAGGTTTTTAGCAAAAATTTTTGTTGCTTGTGCGTATGTATGCACTTACAGTTGAACGTGTGAACTACAAAATTTAGCTCATGTGTTAAAATGCCAATTATTTCTGTCAGCTGCTAATTAGAATTAGCGATGTCCGTCTGCCTGTATGTTCGTCTGTCTGTTCAAATCAGTCTCTCAATTTTTGAGATATTTCAACCAAATTGGGTGGGAAGATGCATCTATCTATACGTCTAAACAATCGGATGTCGGAACTGGCCAGATCGGACAACTATAGCATATATATGATCGATTTTTCAGATTTGAAATTTTAAATCATAAATCCGTCAAAAAAGAACCTAAGAACAGGAATGTCAATGCCAAACTATGCCATATAGCTCCCCTACAACCGAATGGTTCAGACAAGAGGTTTTAGGGCAAAAATCCGCCAAAAAAGTATCTAATAGCGCAGAGTTTTGTATTTTAAAGACACCGACAATAAAATTAATATGTTCATGAAAGGCATTAAGACTTCTTGTTCTTTTTAAGGAAGCCTCCAATCGAACATATAAAATTAAAAATGTTAAAATTGTTAAAATATGAAAGTTAAATTTTCAATATAACACCATCACGTTTCTCAGAATGTTCTGGTATTTTCTTTTTTTTTACTTATTTTTGCATTTATTCATGTGGAAATATTAGTTATTGGATTTATGCAGATTTCAATATATTCTGATTAAGGAGCGCAGTAAACACCAGAGATGTTGAAGGTGTTTGAAAAATAGGTCCGAAAGAAGAAATTTTTTGTTCCTTTTTTTTTTTAGATATAGCTATGTTACATGAATAAAAAAAATGGTACGCCAAAAATAGTAATAATAATCTTTCTATAAAATTTAGTTAAGGTCATTTTTCATTTCATCAACCATGCATTCTCAGCTACCTATAACTAATGTAGTGATATTATATACAAATTTCTATTACCATTAACGGTTAATTATTAAATTTATATGTATGTATAGTTAATATCCACTTGGTAGCTGCAATATAAATAAATTCAAATCATTAATTTGATTTTATACTACTATTATTAAATGAATATTTTTAGTGCAACAACAAATATCTAAGAGATCAAAACCAAAAACTCAATTAAAAAATTTATTGATTTGCGGTTGAATGTTAGTTTCGAAATGCCACAAAAAATATTCGAATTTATTTAATTCACTCACTACTTTAGTGGTTTAAAAATATATTCTTTTGACTTTGGTAAATGCAATACATTCACAACATAATTTATAAAAAACATAATGAGTGACAGCAAGTAGTATCAAATTAAATTGTAAATTTTTTATACTAAAGAGTTAATTTTTTAGTATAATTTATTTTCGCTCACCACAAAAATGTTTGAAGAATTCGTCGCTGCAAAAAAAAAAAAAAGAATATTATTACTATTAAACTTTATCCAAATTTTGCTAGTTGAATGATATTCCTGATAAAGAGGAATTTGAATTTTTTTTTTGAAGCAAAGCAAATTTTAATTAAAGGTTTTAGAAATTAATAATTTCTTATATTTAAATGTATTTTATTTTGTAATTTTCTTCCGTATTTTCCCTCATAAATGTTCTGTTTTTTTCTGCCAGTTTAGGTGGCTTTTGTTGATCTATGACGAATTTATTATTCCAGACAATTAGGTCAAACTTTGCGAACAGTTAAAATACTAGGAGACCTGCGTTAGTGTATCCACTACAATTGGTTTTAAAGGGTCAGTATTTGGCCCAACTTATATATATTTAAGAATTTAAATGATTTCAGTGATAGTGAAATAATAGGAGATGGTGACTTCCTTGCGGAATATGGTCGTACATGCCTAACGATTGGAATCTAAGTGTCTTCTGCCCATTCTATGAGAAATGGGACACCACACTTTGCGACAATTACTGTGGGATAAGCATTTTCAAAATCGCTTATAAGACCCAATCGAGCATATTGTGTGAGAGATTGAAGCCTTTTGTCAACAAAGTGGTGATATATATAATATATATAAGCCTTACTGATAAGTTTCGCGGGGAAAAAAAATTCACTCATAGCAGCATAGAGGCACTGGTGTTTTTTAAGATTTTGCGCATGGTAAATATCTAAACAATGCTACATATATTTGCAGGCTTAAAGCCACTCTATAATTCTATTCTATATATATATTTATATATATATATATATATATATATGCTGCTATGACTGAATTTGGTGTCCCCGCGAAACTTATCAGTAAGGCTAATTCTTTATCGCATGACATCTTCATCTTAATAATACAACTTTTGGCGATAATGTTGACATCATTAGCTCCAGTAACCGCGACGTAAGTTATACTTGCTCCAGACTGGAAAAGGAAGCAAGGCTGACGGGTCTGCTAATTTATGAGGGTCAGACAATATATCTCATCTCAAACAGTCCGCGCTGTGCTAATGTGGGCTGACTAGACGATTGGAAAGTAAAACAGTCTCTTGAAAAATAAAGATGAAACTTCACAAGTCGCTATCATAGACGTTCTACTTTAACATCCGAAAAGTTCTTTTTGGGAGTCTTCGAGGGAAGCGTTTTGCGGAGGATTTATGCTCTTCTTCATGTGGGGAATGGCGAATACCGCAGACTATGGTGCGAGCTATATCAAATGTATCACGATTTTTAAGTAGTTCAGCGAAATAAATGACAGATGCTGGGTTACGTAGGTCGTGCCATCCGGATGGATGAAATCACTGTAGGTCCGAAAGTTTTCACTGCTGAAAGTACAAGAGGCACCTCCACTCTGTTAGAAAGATCAGATGGAGAAATATTTGTTTACACTTGATGATTATGATAAGCACCGAGTAAAAGAAGAAACGAATTTTTTGGCTACTACTATTGCTGATTCGGCCATGCTTGAGTAAGCCATATCTACGCCAATTAAGAAGAAGAAGATATATTTCCATGATGTAACTTAAGCGAGTTGCTTTCCTGAGTTACAGATTCTTCTGTATTTTTTTAAAATAACGAGATATGAATTTCGTTCTATTTCGATCTTAGCTAAATCATGCTATCTCTGATCCAAATAATATATCATCAAGATAATAAAATTTTTATGAAATTAAAACTCCTTTTCCATCAGAGAAGCCTTTTCCTAATTAAAGTAAAGTTTAATAATATCCTCTGTCTCACTCTTACCTGTCTTAGTTTTCAGGAAAAAAAGTGTAAAGAAAACCCGCACAAATAACAACAATAAGAGAGTTTACAAGTAATTAAAATCGGCAGAAATTCAAAAAAGTCATTGCCTTCTTCGTTTTGTTGACTTGTCTTGAATTTCAAGAGCAACAGTACCTGTTTGTCATACACATTTAATACAAAATATATGTATGTACAAGTATATTTACTAAAACAAATTCTCACTCATTTATACCGTAGCGTAAATTAAGGTGACGCATATTACAGATGGATGAATGTGAGTTCCAAGCGTTGAGCGTTGAGCGCACTAACTTCGTGTATATATATATATATGTACATGAGTTCCTTTGCGAATATCAGCTTATGTTATAAATTATATTTTCCTTCAATTTATTTTTTTAATATTTTTCCATGTAAAGGGTGCTTTTTATAGAGGTATAGAACTTTAAGTTGCAATAAAACAACGATGGATTATTCGATTGACATGAATTTTATTTATCCGAAAGATAATCTTGTGGCATTACATTCTAAATATGATTTCTGGCATATGACCGCCACGACTGGCGCGGATGTAGTCCAATCTGGACGTCCAATTTTCGATGACTTTTTCCAACATTTGTGGCCGTATATCGGCAATAACACGGCGAATGTTGTCTTCCAAATGGTCAAGCGTTTGCGGCTTATCCGCATAGACCAATGACTTTACATAGCCCCACAGAAAGTAGTCTAGTGGTGTTAAATCACAAGATCTTGGAGGCCAATTCACAGATCTAAAACGTGAAATTAGGCGGTCACCAAACGTGTCTTTCAATAAATCTATTGTGGCACGAGCTGTGTGACATGTTGCGCCGTCTTGTTGAAACCACATCTCCTGGACATCATGGTTATTCAATTCAGGAATGAAAAAGATAGTAATCATGGCTCTATACCGATCACCATTGACTGTAACGTTCTGGCCACCATCGTTTTTGAAAAAGTACGGACCAATGATTCCACCAGCCCATAAAGCGCACCAAACAGTCAGTTTTTCTGGATGTAACGGTGTTTCAACATACACTTGAGGATTACCTTCACTCCAAATGCGGCAGTTTTGTTTGTTGACGTAGCCATTCAACCAGAAGTGCGCTTCATCGCTAAACATCGCTAAAATGGACGTAGTGCGCGATACGTTTTCCGCACAGAACCATTATTTTCGAAATAAAATTGCACTATTTGCGAGCGTTGTTCAGGCGTGAGTCTATTCATGATGAATTTGCAAACCAAACTGAGAATAAATCTCTTGACAGCTGTTAAATCGGTCACCATCTTGGAAAGTGATGCCAACTTAGAGTTCTATACCTCTATAAAAAAACACCCTTTATTAGAGCGACTTGGCGCGTGTAGAATTGTAAATTATTTATCTGACTGACCCTGTGAGTAATGAATGTGAGAGAACGAAAGTGTAAGGAAGACGTTTCCCAAGCGAAGCTGGCTCAAGCGCATAAAAGCAGCACCAACAACAACATCTGATGCGCTTTATGTGCTGAATACGCATTAACACACCTTAAATGCAGCGGAAAGGCGTAACAGCTAATTTAAAATATTATTTGCCATTATTACACGTTTACATATACATATATGTATATACGTATATGGAGTCATTTTGTAACTGCAAATATTTCATCACATCAGACGTTGCATAGTAAATAAACACATTAATTGAATTAACTGGTTTTCATACAAATCAAATAAAATAACGAATCGTTTGAGGGCATTAAGTGAGAGTTCGAAAGGCTTTGTTGTTTAATTTGGCGTTTGTTGAATAAATTTGCATTAATGCTTATGTACAACTTTGGATATACACGTGATATTAATTACTGAAATTTATTAGTTTGTTTATTTAAGCTTATAGTATTGGGATAAACTATATTAATTATCTCTAAATAAGATCTTTCCTTCCTCTTCAGCATTTGAAGTTTTTAAACCAATTTCAAAAAGGATCATCACCGTCGTTCCGCACGGAATATCAACAGCTTCTGGCTTATATCGGACACTAACGTTAGAATGAAATAAATTAAAATTAAAATTAATTTAATTTAAAAAAAAACTAAGCAAAACAAAATAAAATACAAAAAAAAAAAAAAAATTAAATAAAAATAATGAAAAATAAGATGAAATAAAATTATATAACTTAATATAAAATAGATATGTAACTGTCGTTTAAATTAAAATCTATACTTTAGAAAAACTTAGTAGAACTTTAGTTTTTCCCTGCAAAATTTCTCTTATTTTTGATAACGCTGTGGGTAAGTTATTTAATTACCAATCTAACATACAAAAAACCTGAAAAACAATGAAGAAGTTGAAAACAAAAACATTAACCAGAAACAGTCATTTCTGAACGTCACCACAACTCATCAACCTCCACTAAACTCTTCGAAAGTATTACGATTTCCAGACAGCAAACTTTCACCATCCTCCACATCATCGCAGTAGCACCAACAGTAAATGACAGCTAAGAAATTAGTCTGCCAGATTACGCTGTGAAAGGAGCGTGGGGTAGGAAAACATTTTTGTTCGATGATGAGCTTGGCATAAAGCATAAAATGGTTTGCTAAATGGGATGAAGCATCAGAAATCTTTCTGAATGACTTTTCGGTCACTTTCAGTGTAATATACTCGTTTGTGCGACTCTTGGAAAAAAATATTGATGTGCTTGAAACCTTAAAACGGAAAATGAATGTGGAAACTGTGAGACAATCCATTAGGAGACAGTTTAGGTTTCCTCTTCAACTCCTCCAGCACTCCCATTTTTGGGTAGAAATGTTGTTATGTATGTCACTGGATGATTACTGAATAATTAGTAGAGAAAATTAGTGCGTAGTAGAAAATGAAACCGTATAGAGTGAAATAAGGGTTGGTGCGATTAGGAAGAAACTACTTACATGCATACATACACACACATGCACATACACACATTCATCCATACAATGCATGCCTTGCCTTTGACGCTTATTCAAATGTTGTGCTTCGTATGTGAATTGAATCGAAAATGAGTTGGCAACGTTGAAGTAGAGCATTGGATCAAATCCATGCTCACAAATATAAGGCGGCGGAGCGGTACAGGGCGATTCTACACTGACTCAGAATACAAACTTCTACACGTGAATTGTGCAAGTGAATTGCTTTGAAAGCAAGCAAAATATTTGAGATTGTAATGTTGTTTCTGTTTTTTGTTATTGCCCAAAGATCTCACTGTATGGTGTAAATTTAGTGACTTATTTAATACGCCAATAATTCATCGAGCTTCGATTATAATATATATAAACATAAATGTATTATTATTATACAATAATATTGCGGCAAAAATATTAAATACGAATATCTGATGAAAGAAAGAGAGCGCTAATCGCTAAGATCGCGTAAATCGAATGTTTCTTATCAGGAACATTTCGTCAAGAACTTTACAGGATTCGCCGGGTATATAAGAGCGAGACCAACAATTCTGGAAGTTCAGTTTTGGTGATAACACTGGTGTGAAATGAAATCAGTAAGCTGTGTGTACAAGATAGTTGTATCAGTAGAGCGTTTGGTAATTGAGCGGGGTATTAGTTATTAAGTTATAACTAACCATTGAGAAAATTCTTTAGCAATTTGGTGACTCTTATTTCACAATTCATTGATTGAACTCGAAGGTTTTGGAAATTATCATGGTGGATTTACGAAAGCAGTTTAATATATACATATTTTTTCGAATTTTTTCGGGAAAATTTTTCTTCGAAATTATTACGAGTTTTTTAACACCCTGTCAATGCCAATATAGACTGAATGCTAATCGACAGCTATGCTTTTTGAAGCAGCCGACAAACTTCACGGCTTGCTTAGTTGATGGTTGCTATGTTCATTGGCCCAACAACTTCATTTTCATTTTGGCATATTTGTATGTTATAGCCCCTTGTTGCCATACTTATATATGAGTATATCATACAAACTTGTCTACATTCAAATATGTATAAAATATTTATGTGCTTACAAGTTAAATGGGCTTCTGTACAAGTAAATGTATATTGAATTCATCTATCTAAATCAGCTACAAATCACAAAAAAATTCAATACTATTTTTGTTGTCGACTCGTACACAGCTTAATAATAGGGTTTGAAATTTAATCAATTTTTTTTAGTAGAAATTACGAGTTTGGCGCAATTATGTTTCCGGTGAATGTATTATTTGTAAAAAAAAATTTTTTAAGTAAAGTTTTTATTTCATAGTGCTCATAACAGTGTGAAAACCCGGGAAGCAATGGAAATTAAAGAAATTTCTGCAAGGCCCTCAAGTAAGTTATTTAGTTTCGTTTTGAGGAGAAATGCAACAATAAAAACACTACCGATGAAGTTCAGTTTTCCACATCAAAATCTGTGTGTTCTTAGGATCGTGCATGTGTGTGTATTATGAGTTTAATGCATAACCGCAGTATGTGTACATTAGGGTGGTATACTCTACAAATTAGAAATTAAAATTAGCGAGAAGACCTCGAAATATACCATATCTACAAAAAAATATATGATAATGGGACGACTTGATAAAAAGTTATGCGTAGTCATAGAAAAGAAAATATACGCTTCGAATTGGGAACCTCTTTTCATCGGTTAAGAAATATATATGATAAATAAAATTTTACATTAAGCTACGAATATAATGCAAATTATGTTAAAGAGAACAGATTATTCTCTAAAGGAGATTTTTGGAAACAATAACCTTAAGCAGAATCTTGTAATTAAACCCTTAGATACTTCATTAAACTAATTTTTTTAATAATTAAAAATATATACTTTTAAGGTCATCAGTAATTCTTCGATAATAAAGGAGAGCTGTGAAAATATTCCACGGTCCCGCTTAAAACATATCATGGTGGAAAATCAACATAAAGAAATCGTATCGATGCGATGCTGTCACAAAGCGGTGGGAATTTTGATTTTTTTTTTTAATATTTAAGATGTTTAGTTTAGATGTTTTCCTGTATACTCGCAGAAATGGTGTGTTTTGCTAAATATTATATGCCTCAAATTTTTACTATTTTATCAGATTTTACGCTTAGAAAAATAATATGATTTTCCAAATTTTCTGTTTTTTCAAAATTTATGTTTAGCAAATTTATATAGTTTTTTTTTAAATTTTTTGCTTAGAAATGCTTTATTTTCACAAATTTGATATAAGGAAAAGTTATATTAGATTTAAATTCATGCTAAATTTTATTTTTATCAAAATTATAAAATATGAGAAATCTTAAGTTAGAAAAATTTATATGTTTGTCCAAATTTTATGTTTCTGTTTAGCAATTTTATGTAACATATTCTGGACTGGAAGAACCAGCACGTTTTCAATACTGACATGATTGTTCTTGAGTACACTTCAGGAGCACAAATATTTTCCGCACTCTGTATGATAAAAACATCAGATTCATTAAATTTTTATTTATTTTATAATTTTTAATTGAAAAATAACATATAATAAAAAATATATTATTTATTAATTTATCAAGAAGATTTTAGTACCTTTGCTTGTTTATTTTTTCAATTCATTTTAAACGGTAAATTACGGTTAGTAAAATTTCCTTTAATTTACTTTAAACATAAGTATTCGTACAAAAGATTTCAGTTCTCATTTATTTCCAGTTAGTAGAAGTACAAATATACAAATGAAAATTTTAAAATATATTCAAAGTACCACAATTAAGAGTTAATTCCTTAAATTAAATTTTTAGAGTATGATATGCATAGCTTCTGCAAAGTGAATTCAAAATTTCAGGCATCGTAAAATAAGCCTGCACTGAGCGATATGGAAAATATATAAATACATACATAAATTAATCTATTATTAATGTAAAATACTAACATACAAAATTATACAAATATGTGCATATGCATATGTATAAATATATAAGAACAGTTTGAGCATAAATTAAAATTTCTGATGTTTACATGCAAATATGTACATAAATATATGTATAATACATAGATACTTTACCACAACCGACAGCTTTAAATGCCACCAAACCTTTTGGGCCGCTCCAAAAGACCTCGGGTTATATACATATGCATGTGTATAGGCCACAAATGCGCTTAAGTGTTCATTGTACTGAGGCACTTGCATCGCTGAATATGAATATATGTATGTGTGTGTAAATAGGTTCAGCGCGTGAGCCATTGCTCAAGCCAAACATACACACACATTGCCAACCGCCCTTTGTGGTCTGTTGTGTTACGGCAGGAAACTTAATTCAAATAAAAATCGACGAAACATTCATTCCACAACATTAATATATTAAATATTTAAATGACTCTGCGCAAAATTGTATATGCACACATTTACACATTTATGTCTATACAGATTTGTATGGATATGTGATCCTAAATATGACATGGTTCTATAACCCTTCAGGAAAATTTACTAATGTTGCGCCAAAAATAATTACAATTTGCCCTCAGGGTAGAACTCTTATCGTATTTGAGGTTCCATTTTTGTGTGTGTCATGATTTGTGTCCGAATCGGTCTTGGTACATGTAGAAGACTGAAGAAATGTATTCTCTAGATCTAGTAACAGCTGGAAAAAATTTTGTATGTTCTGATAGAAGCGTTCTCCAACGTCGTTTTTTTACTCCGTCATAACGTGAGAAAAATCAGAAAAAGAATTAATATTCAGCTATGATTAGGATTAAGACTAGACGTTTATTCAGCGAGGTGGTCTCCCACCTGTCCAACACAAAATGTTTGTTTCTTTGAATGGCTACTGATCTCATTACTTTCATCCTTTCTTTATTTCGCCTTTTGAGGTGGTGAAAATGAACCAGCTAGTCATGGACACTTTCCCGAATTAGAAACTCGAAATTCCAAAACAAAGTTTTTTTGTGGATCTGTTTCGTCTCAAGTTCTGAAAGTTCTCACCTAGGCTTTACATCCTTTTTTAGGCGATCCTATCGAGTAGGCGATAAAACGCTCGCAATCATGTCAAGTGAAGAGTTTATGTAATCAGTAGACGGCGTGCTACTGTACTATTACTGTTTTACATTATGATTATTTCATATAAATTTAATATCCTCTCGGCTTCTTTTGGTGATGAGAAAAAGCTACCACATACCAAACAACTTATTATGTCCAAGTTCGGGCGAAACCGAACATTATTATACTATATATATTCAGTTATAAGGCAACACACAGCACTACTGGCATTAGATACTGTTTAAGGAGATTACATGGTTTCCGCCTACAGTCAACAAAATGTATGACCGTGGTGAAGATGTGAAAGAAATTGCAACATTCGAATGTGGTACAACTGCGTGAAATATTTACAACAAAAGCATTTGGTGATAATTCGTTAGTATTAGTTTATGATTATCATCCCGGCTCATAAACATATATATGCATTTTTATTCTGACAACCATTTTTTTAGGTCTTTAGACATTAAATGTAGTACCTGTTGCTTCTGCGATACACTTTTCATGCCAAAATTGTGTGATTGCACGCGTACTCCTCATTCCTCCCCGGGTTTTTTCATTTAATACGACCGTACCTAAAAAATTTTACTGCACATTCTGAACTGTGTCCTCCAGCTCCTCTAGTTGTACCAGCGTCGGTACATGTGACTTAAGAAATTTTTGAGCCAATACATATCTCCCTTACTATATTCCGTTACATCCAATCGTTAGATGGACAAATCTAATACACTCTATGTGCATAGCACGTCGAATATAAAATACATTTAATTGACGAAATGTTTTGATTGCAACTAAATTCATTCATGTCTGATTTATCTAACAAGCCAAAATTTTGTGTTTTGTTACAGATTGTCGATTCTCTAGTAAGATTTCGAATGCTATGAATGGCAGGTATTAATAAAAAAAAAATAATTTTGAGCTAATTGATATTGGTTTTACTAAACCAAATATTTATTTTCGAATGAGTCCTTAAATATATTTGTGTCCTTGTTTACATATATAAATACTGTAATTTGCGTAAAAATTTGTTTGTCTCTGGGTGTTTAGCGTGGCCTTGATAACGCGAATCATTGCTTGTGTGCCTAAAGGTAGACAACACCCAAGTTGTGTGAATTGTATGTGTATACATACACAAATCCATATATATTATGAGATATTAAATTTTGAAAATAGCTTGAGACTCAAATATTAAATATTATATAATATATATAATTTTTTTTTTTTGGGCGACGGTTCCTTATTCTTTAAAGAAAATTCCAAAAGTACTTAAAATAGATTTCGAAATAGTAATTTCGGATCGCCGTTAACCTTGCACAATTTGCGATGTTCGGGAAAATAAAATATTGAAATTTGTGGACTATTTGTATGATAACGAAGAGAAGATAAAGATTTTTCATTAGTATTATGATCGTTCTACTTTTAACGCCCAATGTGAATCTGTTCGCGTTTAGTTTCTCTTTTTTTAAATTGTTTTATCAAAGAATGTCCACAAAGCAATGCCTGTTAGAATTGTTCAAATAACAACTGTGTACACCCACGCCACTATCTTAACCAATCATTGTCGCAGAAGTAATCCTATGAACGCAAACGTCTGGAAATGCGTACACTTCTATTTATTGGTACAAAAGAAATGAAATTATTGGTTTTTGATTTTCGGTAAGGTAGATAGAAAAATGGATACGAGAAGGGTTGCTGCAACGCAGGAGAGAGAAAAAATACTGTATATCTCGCCTTGTTATAATCAACTCAAAAATTTCAAGACCGGAGTAACTCATCTAAGACTCAAAGAGGTGATTTGGTGATCGATACCCAGAGAAGACTGAGGTTACAGCAGACATTATTCTCCATTCTTCTCCAGTCTGCTGAATAGTAGTGAAGAATTCAGAGGTGGTGAGCATTAAATCGGCGAGAACGGATGGTTTACCGGCTGAGCTAATCAGATTGATGGCAAAGACCTGATAAAGTGCATTAACTGGCAACTTTAAAAAATTTTGTCAGATGAGTTCAGTACCAGTACTATCGAGCGTATTCAATTTGTGCTGGTGGAGAATAACCTATTCGTGTCTCCAATTTGACAGCGAACAGAAAAAAGGACTAGCCAATGGTGCTTAACAATTAACGGAAAAAACGATTTTCTACAGTGAGATCTAAGCTGTGAACCTTGCGAGAGCGGGAACCCCTAAACCCTACTAAACAACATAACATATTTGATATTAACTTCACCTATGATCTGCTAAAAATAGTGATTTACAAACAACCGTTGAAGCATTATAGCTTCATCTTCAAAATACTATTATGGAACTAAAATTTTGGCGGTCACGATAGCCGAGTGGTTAGCATTGCGTACTGTCATACGGAAAGCCTGGGTTCGAGCCCAGGTTCGACCAACATCCAAAATTATGGCAAATAAATTTTTCTAATTGCGGTCGCCACTCGGTAGGGAATGTCAAGCCCTCCGAGTGTATTTCTGACATGAAATAAAAGCTCATAAAAATCCATCAGCCTTTCGGAGTGGGCTTAGAATAAACTGTAGGTCCCTCCATTTGTTGGTAAAAACATCAAGACGCAAAAACACAAATTGGAGGGGGAGCTCGACCAAGAATCGCTTCAGCGGTTACAAAGCGCCAAATATATATATTAAAGCTTCAGATTTTGCTCAAAATTTTTCGAGCAGTGCGAGCATTTGAGCAACGAGCATTCGCAGACCTGCTCATTGCTCATTACTCGAAAAAAATTCGAGCCGAGCACAATTATTATGAGTATTTTGACAAATATTTTGGCTTTTTTATCAAAAATTTTTTTTCGTAATTTTTAATTTATTTATACAAAGTGTAAAAATTATAAAAACGCCAAAGAAACTTCGACAAATAAAATATGCTGCTCGCAGTGCTCGATCTAGAGCTATCTTCTAGCTTTTCACCGTTGGGTACACGCAGCGCACTGCGATGCGCCACCGTGAGCGCTCTACCAGGAATTTTCATTTTTTGCGGTTTCTACTGCTTGCGGCTGAGATTCCTTTTCGATGATAACATTTGCTGTTTTGGGCTTTTACTAACTTCTTATGTTTATATTTGGATTTCCCTAAAAAATTTATTTTTTCTATTTCCTTTTAATTTTTTTAATAAATTTCTTTTTGTCATATTCTTCTTTATGAGCTAGTTTTTGTATATATTCTTGATTTTCTTCTACACTGCATTATCTCTTCTAAAGTATGGATGAGTGTGTCGGTTTGAGTAAATTTTGCGTTCGATAACTTTTCGCTTTTCGCGTTGACTGCGTGTAAACCGTATTTTATTGTTGGTTTCATCAGATTGCAATGTTAGTGATTTATATGTATGTATGGCCATACGTATTGTGTGTCCATCCGTTTGTATGACTCTATTTTATGCTAGCCATTTTTTCAGTTTTTCTCAGCTTTCTCCCTTAGGTAACAACAAGCCAATATTTGTCTGCCTTTTGTGTCCATTTAGCCAAAAATATGAACAGAGAAAAGGGGAAAAGAAAGAAATTTTGGATGCCTGTGGAAGGAATTGAATGAATGAGGAAAATGCGGTTAGTTTGGCATCCCTTCGGAAAAAATGGTGATAAGAGGTAAAACTCAGTAACCTTTATGTTTAAGGACAAAGATGAACTATTCAATAGTCATACAGTTGGGTGGTGGTGTGGTGATGTGCACAGTCATATTGTTATGATTTTCGGTGTCGGTATATCTGTCCTGTGTGCGTGTTCAGAACATACGCTTTCGTTTTTGTTACCAACTTAAATCATATTATTTTCAACTAAGCCTTCATTATCCTTTTTCGTCTCAGTCTCTACACTTTCAGCGAAAATGCAATGTACACTTCTGCGCCCAAAGAAGCGTTTCGAGACAAATTTACGAGCAAAGTATCAATTTTATCATAAAATTGAGCAAACCGAAAGATATCAAAATTGCCAAAAAAAAAAATTTTTGAACATATTTAAAACCCTTTATCATGCAATAATGATACTAAGGTGTCCCTCTTTTACCTTAGGCCTATGCAAAATATGCTAAACGACTGTTTGCAAGCAAAATGCCCTCAAATTTATATTTGAATGTAAAGATTTTTAATAAAAGAAGGTGTTCTGTGCTTACATTCGCTTCTTCTAACTCATCCTAGTTTAAAAATGCTTCCCTTGCAGCTCATCTTAACTGCAGTGTGAATATTTCAGTTGAAACCTGGCAGCTGAAAGTTCCTCAGAATGCCGATGTCTGAAATCCGTGCGACGATTCACTCAAGAGGGTTTAGTGGATTTAGGCAGTCGATAGCAGCTTATATTTATGTTGGTCTCATACATTCTAAATTGTGCGCTCATTAAGTGCTTTTAAAGGGAATAAGAGAGGTCGTCACAAATTATAAATTAATCCGTCTAAGCTTCTCCAACAATTTGTTGTGTACGTCCTTCATATCATGTAACGAAACACACGCGGAGGGATTGGAATTCGCTGCCGAAAAGCGACTGGAATCAGAAAAAAATTATATAATTATAGATATTGGTCTTTGCAGGTGTCGAATCCATATGTACCTGTAGGTAACCACGCCCCTTCACTTTGAAATTTGAGTAATAATTAACAGTTTTCTTAATTCATATTATTGTTGGCTGTCGAGCAGTTTACTTAATGAAGGTTAACAGCTCCATAGCGTCCTTATAAAGGGTGCTTTTTTATAGGGGTATAGAACTTTAAGTTGGCATTACTTTTCAAGAAGGCGACCGATTTAACAGCTGTCAAGTGATTTATTCTCTGTTTGGTTTGGCAATTCATCATGAATAGACTCACGCCTGAACAACGCTTGCAAATAGTGCAATTTTATTTCGAAAATAATGGTTCTGTGCGGAAAACGTATCGCGCACTACGTCCATTAGCGATGAAGCGCACTTCTGGTTGAATGGCTACGTCAACAAACAAAACTGCCGCATTTGGAGTGAAGGTAATCCCCAAGTGTATGTTGAAACACCGTTATATCCAGAAAAACTGACTGTTTGGTGCGCTTTATGGGCTGGTGGAATCATTGGTCTGTACTTTTTAAAAAACGATGGTGGCCAGAACGTTGCAGTCAATGGTGATCGGTATAGAGCCATGATTACTAACTTTTTCATTCCTGAATTGAATAACCATGATGTCCAGGAGATGTGGTTTCAACAAGACGGCGCAACATATCGCACAGCTCGTGCCACAATAGATTTATTGAAAAACACGTTTAGTGGCCGCCTAATTTCACGTTTTAGATCTGTGAATTGGCCTCCAAGATCTTGTGATTTAACACCACTAGACTACTTTCTGTGGGGCTATGTAAAGTCATTGGTCTATGCGGATAAGCCGCAAACGCTTGACCATTTGGAAGACAACATTCGCCGTGTTATTGCCGATATACGGCCACAAATGTTGGAAAAAGTCATCGAAAATTGGACGTCCAGATTGGACTACATCCGCGCCAGTCGTGGCGGTCATATGCCAGAAATCATATTTAGAATGTAGTGCCACAAGATTATCTTTCGGATAAATAAAATTCATGTCAATCGAATAATCCATCGTTGTTTTATTGCAACTTAAAGTTCTATACCTCTATAAAAAACACCCTTTATTAATTCATTAAGGTGGGTCGATAGTCATGATCTAGAAAGTATTATTGTACTTGTATATGCGCAAATTATTTCATAACCCATTATAAAGTTTTATATTTCAAGGTTTCAATGAGAAATATGAAGAACTTTACTACTCTTTTAAATCTTATAAAAATTAATAGGTAAATCACTGTGAGCCATAGTCGCAGCTAACATGTACTCGTGCTTTTATAGCTAAAAGCTGAAAGATTATAGTCCAAACAAACAAAGTTCTCATGCTCGTTGCGCACTTCTATTATCTGAAAATATCCGTTAACAAAACAATATAAATTGATGATTTGTGTGACGGCATTTTGAGCTACCAGGCAGTAAATGTCTTATAGGTGCGACGTACTACATATGTAAAGTTGCATTAAGTGCGCATTTAATTATAAGCTAAGAAGACTAAAAATGGAAAGCAGAAATTAAAACCGATTATCAGCTATTTATTTAGTTATTATAAATAAAAGAGTTTCTTAGTTAAATGAAAGCTTAACATTCTTCTACTAAAATTATTAAACAAATCAAAATAATTAATGCATTTGCAAGCATAAGCCTTCAAGCGACATTTTACGATGGGATTGTTTCACTACTAAATATAAGAGAAGGACAGCTGTGGGAATTGGGAAATATAAATTTAATTTTCATTAGTACAATTCCCTATTCCTTATGGGCTTGTGGTGGACTTTGTTAACTTTTCACTGCTTTTTGTATGTATCCATTCTCTTGGCAGAGATATATCAAAATTCTCCCATTTACAATAGTGAAAAGCTGTCAAGCATTGCCAAATTCGCAAATGCAAATCAAATAAACGAAATTTTATTGAATTCAAATATGCACTTAGGAGAGGATAATTCACGAGTTATTGAAAAAAAGATCATCTCCCGCAGACAGTAATATTCAGTAATCTGTCTCGATTTTATGTATATAATTTATTTGGTAATACAAATGAATAGCTTTTCGCCAATATTTTAGAATTTTTACCTGAAAAGATTAAATTGAAATTTATAAGTATATTAAAATATGTATGTATATTATTAGATTAAATTTTAATAAAATTAAAAGATTCACACATTTATTGTTTTAGTCTTTAGTTTTTAAGTTTAATTAATTTCTTTTTTAATAAACTTATAACAATACATATAGCCCTTTCAAATTATATAAGACCAAAGTTAGACCAAAAAATAGAAGTGAAAGCACAAAAGCTCATAAATAATGAAATCTAAGAAATACTATCGATCCGATATTTGGGAGGAATTTGCTAGAGTCAAAGTCAAAGTTCTACCATAAAACTAGTTTAGACAAAAGTTGTAGTTCAGAACTATGAAATGTCGAAATACTTTTTTTTCGAAAATCCACTGAGATTTTTGAGACATAATTCAAAAATTAGACTTAGTTGCTTCACATAATATCTGAGTATATACATATGTATATAAAAGAGGTTGATGTTAGTTATTATATTTATAACTAAAGACCATCTGGACTGATTTCAATGATTTGCATCAATTTGGTTTGGCTGCTGACCAAACAAAATTAATCCAAAGAAAAATTCTGGAAATGAATCAAACACCGACCGAGAGCTACCTATTCGATTTTCTTTCGAATTTGGTACTTACATAAGTAGCCGTTTGCGTAAATAAAGATGAGGTCTACTTTATCTTCCTGGTGGTGGATCTGACACTGATCTGCTCCAAAAATTCAAATTTTTTTTCTCAACTAAGCTGAAATTCGGTATATAGGTGTCTTATTGCTAATTTTAATAAAAACACTGATTTTCTTAAATAAAGTGGACTAGGGAACGACTTAATCGAAAAAAATTGTATCTTTTACCCAATTTCATGAGATTATTCTGAGGACCAGATAATGATTTTTTTATTAATTATTATAATTTTTTTGTTCAAATTGGTTAAATTTTTTGGTGAAGATTTATTTATATCTAAACATATTTATATATCACTTTTATTTACCGGGAAGGCACCAGAATCCATTTTTTTTGCAATTAAGTACTTTTATAGTTTTTTGCCTAGATTAACATATAAAATAATTTATTTTTGAAAAAGGAATCTCAGATCTACAGTTTGATAAAAATTGGTACGAGTATGATGTTAGTATGTTGTAGGCTATATTTCTATGTACGATACATACATATGTTTAATGTTATTGTTCGTAAGCATATGTTAGATATGAGTAGTGGCGTTCGCCTAACTGAACTGAGCCCTGAAATGGCAAAAAGCAACTAATCCCTGAGTATATCTAACTCGCACCTATATGAGTGTTTAAAAAATAATTCAGCAATTGGTGACCGATGAGCAACCACACCCCCAACCGGCATTACCTTGAAATCGATTCTTATAAGCTTTAAATCGTTCAGTGTCATACTGTTCTTGGGTTATTGAGAAAAATAAACGTAATTGGATGATATAATTGGAATGGTATAATTGACCAGCATATTGGAATTTCGACAAAGTTTGCTTTTGAAGAATAGAAATAGTAGGGAAACGTGCAAGAGGGCATATAAGTACATTCATATGCGTGAAGAGGGAAGTACTTGGAGATGAAGTTTCTATTTTCAGTCATCGATGTTAAAAAATAAACTTAAAAGCGTTCCGTTAGAACTGTCACTTTTAATAACCTATCGAAACAAGAATGTCCACACCGCCTCGCAAAATGCAATATATGGTTTTACCTAACAAATTTTTTAAACGTAGCTGACTCAAAGTCCATACCCGTCCCAAAGTGACTTCTATTTGCTTCCAAATTAAAATTTTTCATAGTTTGGGCATATCTAACAGTGGATTTGAACCTCAACCAGTGTCGGACAATGAGTAAAGTAATTTTTTTAATTATTCTAAGGAAAGTATAAAAAGTCTCATATATATACTTTAATTTATTTGAGTTACTGTTTTCCACATACCCTTTTACCAGTGGTTTGCCAAAGTTAGCACTACCCAAAATAAATAATCGCGACATCGGAGCGCCTGCCCGTAACGGGTCTTGCTCTATTAAAAAAAAAAGATAAGGGGATGGAAATAGAGTCGAAAACTGATTTTAAATATGTTTCTGTCATTTCGCCTTTCTTTATTTAATTTTATTTTATGTGATATCTTTATTTATTTTATAATTTATTTTATTATATTTAATTTTATTTTATTTTGTATGTTATATTTTATTTTATGTTATAAAAGTTATTATGTTTCATAATGTTTGAATTCAATTTATTTTTTGTCATCTCATTTCATATATCACTTAATTTATTTTATTGTTTTATTTACTGATTTTATTTTATTTTATTTCTTATATTTATAATTTATTTTTTTTTATTAGTTTATTTGATTTTATATCTCTTTTTATCTACAACAATTATGTCGTTACGATTTTGATTAAACTCGAGTTCGATCACTGAATTAATTTATTACTCTATAAGTAACAATTCACTTCACTATTTGCATTCACTTATTTTACAACTTTCACAGTTAACTATTTTAACTTTTTTTTTTACTTTACAGTAGTGTTATCATCAACGAGGCGAGCAGTTTCTGCTGCGTAGTTATATACTACACAGACTGCTCACATAATCGCCTGGAAATATCGATAACGAGCAATTGAACATGTCAGTTATCGGCCTTTCTTTTCCATTTGACATTTGTTTCTCATTCTTCCTACAATATTTTATTTATTTTATTTGTTGGATTGTATGGTTTTTCCTCATTTTACGTTAACAATACTCACATACATATATATCTATACTATAATAAAGGTTGATAGAAGCACCTTGTTAGCGTGATAATAAATAAGGAAAATGTAGAATCATGGTATATGGATAGGTTGTACACTCTAAACGGTTATATTCAACTAACAAAGTAAAGTGTTAAGACGTAAATTATATAACTACCTGTATTCTCTTTCCTTTCTCATACTTCTCATGCGATAATTCAATTCGCACTCCAATAAACGGCAAAAAATTGCCAAGCAAAAAAAAAAAAAAAAATAATGGTGGAAACATGATTCAGAAAAATGCCATCGAATGCCATATGGAAGCAAAACAAGAAGATACAGAGTTAACACATTCATGAACTGATAAACGCAATTAATTATTTTCATGATAGCAACAACTGGGGACCACCGACGAGGACATATGTATGCACAAATATACTAACTTCAGGACAAATGTAAAAAAAAGCACAAACACACATAACACTTTCTATTTGGGCAACTTAATAATCACAAGCTTAGTTGCATACATACCAACAACCATATGAACAATTTTTTTTTGTTGTAATATATATGTACATGCCAATTTTTTATGTTTATTTGATGTTTGTTTTTTCTTTCTTTGTCCGACCACTTGTCATATAGGATTTTGTTGCAAACCGCACAAGGAGCGAGATAGGATACAAAACAAAAAAAAAAAAAAAAAAGGAAAAAATTAGAAGTTGCGATCAACCAAGCACAAAATCGCCGCGTTACACGAAATACCAAACCAAAGTAATGAAAAATTGCACAAGGAAAACAAAAATACATTAAACCAGTTTAGGAGAGTGAGGTGTAAGATGATAGTGTAAATAGTTAAAATAAAAAGAAGCTTTTGCCCACTTGTAAAATGAAATTAATCTTCACAGATATATGTATGTATATATGTGCCAACAATGGTTATAAATGATGAAATGATTAAATATTGACGATTATAAACACATAGATCTATATATATATATATATATATATATATATACGTACGGAAATCATTTGAAAGTGACCATAGTGTTTACTCTTATATTCCGTGAAGATGAAGAAGAGCGAGAACAAATATAAATATAAATTTTGAAATTTAGCCACTTTGACTTGTAAACTAGTTGCCGGTTGTTGAGCGCTGACTCGGATAAATTTTGTCTGTTGCTACTTTGGCAGTATTGTTGTTGGTGCCACAAAAGAAGTAAGCTTCAGCAGTCCAACTCTGACTTGGACACTGGTCAATAATGCTCAAGTCGACGAAGTATTTTTATAAATGTGAAGTCAGCGTACCCTGCCGGGATATGGGTATGGATAGACTAAAATATATGTCGGGATAGATTAAATTAGAAGTAAAATTAAACCAGATTGGATAAAGAAGAAAAAAAATAAGAAGTTTACTTAAGAATAAATTATAAATCTTCCATTGAATTGATTCGATTAATTGAGATTATTACTACGCATATGCGTTACAATTTTTTTTAGGAATTCTAAAATATTCGTGTTTATGCAGCACTTAAACATTCGTGAAATTATTAATTCAAAACAAAAATTTCATGTATTCGATAAAATTAATGTATATTTTTCGTGTATATTTTCATGAATTGTATTTATGAAATTTCCAACGCATAGACGTAGTATACGTTAAATAAATATACTAAAAACATTAAACAAGATTCATATTTCTAAAGGAAAAAGCTATGATCTTTAAACATTCTGAAAGACACTTGATTTTTTCGTGGAATTCTCCACTGTTGGCCATCTCCTCTAGTTCTTAGTACTCATCTAGTTCAGTCTCTCTATGTTTATGTCTACACATGCGTATCGATTCCCTATTCAATTATCTGTGTCCTTCCAAAGCAAATCAATATATCAGATTTTCAATTTCACATTTTTTCTATATATAAAACTAAGCTTATTTAATTGTCTTAGAGAGAAAATATTTTAAAAACCTCTTCTATTCCGAAATATTGATCATACAACTTCATCCTGGAATAATTATGAGCAGACTTCGAGGCGTTAGACATGAAAATCACTGACACTTTTATTTTGATCCAGCAAGTGAACAGTTTTTCTGATAGAATCACTGGCTGGAACAGCGATTTACCGGGAAAACTAGTATCTTGTTACATTTCTACGGTTGAAATAAATGACATACCCTCAACAAGACTTACACTTTTTATTTTCTCACTTTGTAAGATCTAAAGCTTTTTATACGATAATTTACGATCTTTTCATTCACTTAGAACATATCCAACAGGGCCATATTTTCAAGATTTATGCTCTTGAATCGTCTCTTAACTTTTCCATCACTCGCCAACAACTGGTTTCTCAAGAAGAAGTCGAACTCTTAACTTGAGTAATGGGAGTTTGGACGTACAAATACGTTTCGTTGTTTGTTCGAATACACCTCCAATGGCATGGTCAGTGTGCTCAACCGCGCCGAGTGGCTGTTGCTCTTCTTCCGCGCCGAGAGAGTAAGAAGAATAACATAAAATAAAACGAGAAGTTCTGAGTGGGCGAAAAGCAATTTTGCACTGTAAATGAGATTTCCTTTTAAGCTAAATACAACCAAGGGATTGCGAAAATTTTGTACACTTTGGCAATCGAAAATTTGTGATCTGCGATTTTTTTCTTTCGTTTTTGTCTTGAACGTTCGCATGAGTAATTATATGGATAGATGTGGTTGTGTGTAAATAGTTATTTCGAAAAGAATCAAAGTTAATATTAGCTAATTGAAATCTTGCAGCTTAGATGTGCTGAACATTGATTGCAGCAAAAAAAGCGGTGGCACGTTTGGTAGATAAAATGAAATGGATTTGTAAATTATAAACCAATTCAGATAGCACGTACTGCTATTTTTCCAAATATTGGCGTTTGAGAGGAAATACTTATACATTTCCGCCAATAATTTAGCAAGGTTAATTAGGGTGATTTGTTCTCGGAGTAAGTAACCTTTTTGTCAGGATTTTATTTATTAGGCAAATAATGGAGGTGGATTCGTTTCGAGCAGGTTTTGCGAGTAAGCCATTCAAACTTGTAAGACGATCCGTCTAGGTGACCTCATAAAAATCACAAATTGGAAAATATAACCACTGAACTGTTAATAGATCGGTAAGCTATAATTCTCGTTTCGAAGATGGGCACTGCCGAGGGTGACCGCATTTAGGAATACCTTTTTGCGATATTGGTGGGGCCCGTTATCCTGTAATAGAACCTAAAAAAATAATAAAACAGCGATATACGTCTGCCTGTGCTTCCACCAGTGGGTACTATGCTAAAAACTTTCAAAATTGGAAAAATTTTCATTCATCCGACAACATGACCTAGCTGAACTTTGTCAAGGTCGTCATATAACGTGTACAACTCATCGTTATATAGGATGTTCTCATAGTCTATGCTTCTGCACCATAGAGTACGACGGAAATATAAGCAACTTGTAGAGTTTAGTTCCTGTTCGCAGAGAGAGGATTTTTTTTTCAAATTATCTACTCAGTTCAAAGTAGTTAAAGTAATTCTGCATTAGATTTCAATGATGACATTATTGTTGGTGTTGAGATGGGGCACACCACATCCAAACTGTTCTCAACTTCATGATCTCGAAACCACAGCTTGTAAGAAGGAAAGAGTTTCTCATCCCGAGACTGCACTTCGACAAGTTAATCGGATAAACAATTTGTATATATACTTTAAAAATGTGCATCTGGTTCAAAGCAGGACAGAGATTTGAACGTTAAAATGGCTATCACTGAAAACCTTATGTAAGTGTGTTGATTCGCTTTTACTTCAGAAATAGAACTTTCAAGATATTTAGACATCTATTTTCAATTGTACAAACACTTCCATTCACTTCCTAAATTTTTAATTATCCTGCAAGTACGTTGGCGACGAGTTGTCACAGTGGTATATTCATATGTACATATGTATGATAGTACTTCGAGTTGAAATGCAGTAACGTTACTCGGTAGGCTGAGGTTGTAGTCGAAATGGTTGATTTCAAACTTTCGTAACAGTTTGCCATTTCACAAGTTTCGACTATTTGTTAATTTGCCGCTACATGTGAGTTTTTTTCCCTTTTGTTGGTTAACTAAGTAAACACACATATATACATGCATTTTTTCATAACAATATTGTTTGGAAAGTTTGTTAAGCAAATGAAATGACAAACTCGCTCACAAAATGTCGACAAGACGGGATTTAGGTTGTTTTTTCTTTTTTTCGTTCACTAGTGTCATTAGCAAAGTCTAGAAATTTGAAATTTTTTCATTGGTGGACTTTGCAAGAGTCTGTCTGTTAGAAGTTTATTAGTTCGAGAATATTGCATATGGATAGATCGAGAACATATGTATAGACATAATTAAATGTTGGTCTGGCCAGGATTTAAGCCCGTAACACTCCGCATGCCCACCACTCGGCTAATGTGGACGTTTGTGCCCAGTAGCTCTCTTATATTTGTTATTGAAGTGTAGTTGGGAACAGAACTTATAATATGGTGACTTCATTCTATATGTTTATCAAATCAAGCCATTCCCACGACTGAATTCCAAATCTCACTGTAGTTCGTTTTCTGATTTTGTAGATATGTAAATTTCAGATTCAGACTCAAGTGAAAATTTAAAATAACCATTTTCCATCTCTTTAATTAATTCCAGTGAAAATGACATGTATTCTGGAATATTTTTAACCTTATTAAATACTGCATACGACATGAGCATACTTCTATCCTCGGCAAAATACCTACTAGGATCAGTCTTCACCAGTACGGCCGATAGCAGGTGGCGAAGGAACCCACATGCAATGTGACCAGATTGATATGGAGTTGATGAAAGAAAAGAAAACTCTTTCTAGCCAGACCCTAATTAGTACAAGCAACCGTCACAATAATCGGACACTGTCTGATGTGGACTTATAGTAGAAGGATGGGCTACTGCGACTTTTTTTTGCAACTGTAGGGGCATTGATGAGGAGGAGTCGGTAGAGCACTACCTCTGGCACTGCTCAGTACTCAGTGCGATGTGAAATTGGTTCCTCGATATTTTTTTACTTCCACTCTTAGACGAATTAACTTTAGCAACTTTATCAACAGTTAATGGTTCGAACATATAGGAAATTGAGAGGGTAGTTGGTTGGTCGGTTTCACAATGCTCCAGTACGTTAAGTCCACTAACTAACTAACCTAATAGGAGAAGCTTCACATTGCTTGAGTTGACATAGAGTCTGCTGTGAGTGGACTATATCTAAACAAATTTTGTAGGAACTTGCTTCTGTATTCAGTTTTATGAAAATGTAGGAGCCTCTCCTCGAAAGTTGACGTATTCAACTGCACCAGCTACTGAAGTTCACCATTTTCATTTTAGCCATATATTTGGCCCTTGGAAGAAAAGACTTGAACACAATAATATGAATTAACTTACTTCGCTAAGTCTGAATCCAAGAGCATGGAACCAAATATATAAACGTAGTATTCAGTGAAGCGAATAGTGAGGTATCGAATTTCCGAAATACACACATAGTTTAGGGCATCAAATATGTAACGCAAGAATGAGTGGATCTAAATATATTACTAAGATCCGAAATTTTTTTTGGCGGGGCTCATTCTGTTTAGAATTTTTGGATGTATGTAAGTGAATTATTTAAACATTTTTCAATATTTTCCTTACTAATTAAATATGCACGTATACGCGACCCAACCGACAACAATCACAACCGCAAATAAATGAAATTCACCACTTCGCCACGTACACCAGTTAATGGGTAATATGCCTGAGTCGCTCTGTTGGTTTTTGTTTTGATTTTTTTATTGTTGTCAAACTATTTTTTACTCCTGTAGCACACGTAGCCTAAGAGTTTATAGAAAAAACTAGTCTCCGTCAACAGACACTTAGGTTTTAAAGACTGCTTTTCATCTCACAGGTAGCAACAACCACCACAACGCCACCACAGGCATAGAGATGCATACCAAAAACAAATTGTGTCTTCAAGTGCCACCACGTGGCTCTCCTTACCACGGTTTAAAAACCGCGCTTCGCCCCACCAAGTGCTGTGTTTTGTTCTGGGTTCTATGTCCGTGAGTAGAGCTTCAGCGTCAATTGCTTTTGCCTGCGCAACAAAGTCTGTCGGGGGATATGTGTGATGACGAGCAGATGACGCCAAAACAGTGGGTAGTTTCAACTCTAGCCGAGTATTTTGCCGTGTCTAGTGAGTTTAGTTGTGTAATATGTTGTCGTTGTTGTCGCAACACTAGTTATCGCGCAGAATTGCGAATTACTAATAGCGTCGCGTCACGTAGCTAAAGCTCGTATTATGCCATAACACGTTTTCTGCGGCTGAGAGCGCCACAGCCTGCCTTACTCGCTTAAGTATATGAGAAAACATGAAGCCCTTTTTGTTTAAATTGTAGATACAGTTCCTACAAATTGAAAACTATAGGATATTTAAGCAATAATAGGTGTATTATTTTCGTATTTTTGATGTTTGGAGTCAATTGAATTCACCTAGGTATACAAGGTGGTTCTCCATTTAAACTTTGCACTAGAATAGAGGTAACTCTCTTTTGGTTTTAATTTTATGAAGAAATGTATTGAAAACTTTCAAAACTTATTGAACCTAGCAAAAGAATCCGTTGTCTCTTTATTAGCCAAACTATATTAATGCCACCTATATCGCGTACAACTCATCATTCAATCGTCTGTTACACATTTTATATTTATTTATGCTAAAAAGATTATCGCTCGCGAAATCTTTCTGACGACAACTGCTAATTCGGGCTCATCGGATGTTGCTATCGTCCATGCTTCTGCTACTCCTGGGCATAATGGGCGACTTGTCTTTTTTTCGTCGAAAGAAGACTGTACTTCTTAATGTCTTACTCAGTCCGAATAACCTGTTGACAAGAGTGCAGAATTTTTAAGGTGACTGGGCTTTATGAACATAGCAATACACTGAATCAGCACACAACACATTTAAATATATCAGAATATATTCTCTATGTTTCAATAGCTGTTTTCGGATGAGAATCCTCTTTAGTTGTAAGCGATGAGGAGGATATCATCTCAACCTACTTAGATGGCTCCAAAACGGACAAACAGCTCAGATCAGATGTATTTATCTATGACAAATGAATAAAATCTTCGGTGTACGCTAGCATTTCTATGGTCTTATAATAGATTATACCTCTTCGAAGAATTTCTGCAGTTCTTATTGTTTCCTCCAGCGTTTAATTTAAGAAGACAAGTTAAAAATTTTGACTGAAATATTTAGTAGTACATAATTCTGCTCAGGTTTTTCAGAGTCATTTTGAATAGCAGTCTAATGTAGAGATGGAAGATTCTGGCAAAAGGATACCGGGAATATATGAATTAAAAAAAAAACGCTTCAAGGACAAGTCAAAAATGTTTTGCAGCTATCTTGGCACAACTATCTTCTGCACGCGTTAAATTTTACGTGATCTGTAGAATAGTTTGTTTACAATGTTCAATGCTGACAGTCTATGTCAAGTGTGCATATCGTTTTTCTAATGGAGAAAAATATCGAACAAATTATTTGTTTAAAAATTTTCATTGTAAATTGAATTCCGTGTGCGGAAAGGTTGAAAATCCGACGTTATCAAATCACGTACAAATGAGTGCTAAATTCAAAAGCAATCGAAATGTAGAAGATTCGTCTCGCTCGGCGCGGCCTTCAACGTCTTCAGCTGAAGTTATCATCGCTAAAGTGAAGGAAATAGTTAGTACAGAAAATCGTTTTTTAAATTTGGGATAGAACTTTCTGTGTCTCACGAATCAGTTCGTGTCATTTTTAACGAATATTTAGGCATGACTTGCTTTGCTGGTTCCGGATACCTGAATTTTCACCAAAACTCAAAAATCTAGAAAGATTAAATTTTGAATCGACATTTATTAAACGCATTTTTAATTATTAGCAAACTTGACTCTACGGTTTTGATATGCAAACCAACAATCTTAAGAATGGTTAAGTAAATAAATAATATTATCTGAAGAATTTTGATATCGATTATCATCTTACAATTCAAAATATACAAACGAACGAAACCGTATGATAAGTATCAATATATTTCTGATAGGATGTTCGTGCCGATCCGTTTCTCAAGGATCTTTTTCAATACTTGTCACAGGGCGAATATCTGGTCAATGATGGATTTACAGGTTCGAAGCCACACCGATAAGTTGCAATCGGATCGTTGACGAGTGGCTTTAATCTTTCACACCATACATTTATGGAGCACACCTACCCTGCGATCGGTAAGACATGCTCTTTACCACTTCTTTAAAAAAAATCTCTTCATGGAAGGTAAAAAGCGTGCGGAATAGCTGATAGCAGCGAGTCATATTGGTTTTTCTGTATAAGAAAATTCTAAAAATATCTGTGAGGCAACAACGAGAGAAACGTGTCACGCAAAAAATTGCCCAATCGTCTTTTTTTCTAATTTTTTTTTCGTTCATTGAGCATTGACTCAGTTTGCTTACAATACCATACGCGCTTAGTCACATAATTGCTCGTTTGCTTTGTTGTATTTGTATGCAACAGTATACCAAATAAAATCTCAATCTCACATAACCATTCATACATACACACACACACTGAGGGGAGCTTTTACAGGAATCCTGAAAATAAATGAAAAAATTGGGGAAAACCAATGAATTTAGTGTCGCTGATAGCTTGCCAATGCAAGGGTTAAAAACGCCACACTCGAGAATCCATTCACTCGCTTGCAATTCATAAGCATTCAGTTCATGCATATGTGTAACAACTCGTGTGTGCATAGGTGCGAATGGACACAGGATAAACTGGTTTTGTTGAGATATATTCTCCATAGACAATTTACACTACCAGGAGCCGCAGATATGTAGAGTATCTTAAATATGATGTCGGGATTGTTTTTTAGCCACTGCGGTTTTTTTTGGCTAAAGGTACAAATGTCATTGGACGATTCCGCTTGCATAATTAAGCAGCCTTTATCTTGCGGTATAGCTGAGTGTAGTTTGAAACAATTTTTAAATTCAAACAAACAAATTTGGTAGTTAAAATCACAGAGGAGGGTTTTAGAAAATAATTCTGATCAGTTTTCAGGTACTGACTAAACAAGCACCCGTCATTTCTAATCGAAGCAAATATTTTGAGGGCAAGTAAAAATTGAAAAATTCGCGATCGATGATATTGTGCGAACAAAAATGTCAATCGTCTATGCGCTTATTTGATAGTATCATTGTGGTTTTACAAAATATTTCAACCTTTCGACGGCATTAAACTATTTTCGTCTGTGAAGAAAACAGATTTGACCCCGTAGTTCTATCTATAAAATGATAGGTACGATGCACCGGCAGAATCCCGATGAGTCTCAACAAGGGATTATATATTAGTTAAACAAAAAAATCAGAAATAGTAATTTTTTTATAAAAAAAAGTTTGGTAGAATTGAATTTTGTAATTCTCTTACACAATATAACCATTTATACCAAATACAAGGCCCGATTTCATCGATCTGGAATCTTCCTTTAGCCCTAAATCCATTACGTCTGACGAATTTTTTCTTGTTTTTTGTATAAACATCAGCATTGTTTATGCTTCTCTCCGAAAATAGTTGGGAATCGATTAATAAACCCCAAAACATTTAATATTCATTAAAATATTTAGTACTACGTTCAAAGTGGGAGTGATCCAATCGTGAAAACAAGTTTTAAACGCGTTTTATGGTATAATCTTTAGTTATTGAAGCAATCTCTCTTTTCTGTCCTATATTGACTGCAAACAAGTGCATTAAAGTGGTAATTTGAGCTTTATCAGGTGGATGGTTTTCGTGGTTTTTAAATGACATTTGCTGAATTTTTGGTTATAAACTTGTGAGATGGTGCATTATCGGAGTGTAAAATCCGATTTGGTTTGGAGCCAATTGAAGACGCTGATCTTTCAGCGGTGTGTAGATCTTTTCCTCAGCTTCCACCAGTAGTTAGTGCATCGAATACTTTTTTAGTTGAAGTGTTTTTATAAATACGAACAACCTAATCAGTGCATCCGCTGTCTGTAACGTGCTGAATTATGTCAACGTCGACATATATCTCATACAGCTTATCGATTTATCCTCTGCGGTATTCGCCGTCGACCATACGTAGAGGGCCGTAAATCGTTCAAAAAGTCGAAAAGTCCTAAGCCGAAATTATCTACGAGTTTAAAGTCATGGTTCCCAATAGTGACAAGTGAATCAATAGGAAGCACCCAAATTCAGATATCGCGGCGAGGAGCTGATAATTAAAATATAGTTGGAAATTTTTTTTTCATATAATATCAATTTTTTAAGGATCTTGTGAAAGAAAGAGCTCTATCCTAAAACATTTGAGGTATTGGATAAATTGCTTCGCAGGCTGCTGAGAAAACCAACCAGATAGAGATCTGAGGTTTCAAGGCCAATTCTCTATACTTTTCTCCGCTTTCATCGATATTTTGTTATTCGATCAAAAATATTAGATATTTGTTAACTAAAATTTTCAGCCTTTTTATGTTATGGCACATTTATAACAATTTTGAACGGCATAAGGTTTTCGAATTCCTTAAAAGCCATTATAAAATTAACTTTAATAAAGTAAAAAATACAAAGGCCAAAATTTTGAATCAAAGCTCATATTGGCTGCTGATCGGCGCTTTGTCTATGGCGCTCATTGACAGTTGAACGCCTTCAGTGAATTGCCTTTATTGCCATTGATTCAGCGGGTGGCGGGAATAACCGCTTCGTTGAGCGTCATTGCTGAGACACACCTTTTCTATATAATTGAGTTTTGAGTGATTCCAGCGCACGAGCGCACATCAATATAAGCATGTACAAGTACAATCAAATGTACATTACTCAGGTAAGTATATACGTATATAAAACGTATACGAGTAATAAGGGTATACAAATATAGGCAGTCACAAAGGCATACAAACTTTACCTAACTGAACGTTGACGATAAAAATATACAAAGTCAACCGCAATTAAAAACAATAACAACATAAAGCAGCAACAACAATACAGAGAGCAACGACAAAATAATAATAAAAGAAAAGTGTTAACAACGACAAAATGTGACTGGTTGAGTCCACTGTGTCATTGAACACTTCCAATACTCTCTCAAACATAGGTTATTTCTTGCATACATATCTCATTTCGTCGATTTTTATGTAGTTTATAATCACTATAGAACTAAAGTTAAATCACCTCGGATATAATTGGTGCAGAAATGGTCAGCGGTAACTGTTTTTTAATTTGTAAATCTCTAATAAATGGGTATCGCTGTTGTAAGACACAACTTTAAAGATGCAAATTCTAAATCTGTCAATATTTTTGGCGACGACTACTGGCACATGCGAGAACAAAGTTTAGTATGATTCCGAGTTTTTACTTTCGAAACTGACGAGAGAATATGATTCGTCACTGTTGACAGTCAAAATATCGAAGTTGTAGAAAATTTCGTCTTGGAACCGATATTAACACCAATGTCAGCTTTGAAATCCAAAGCGAAATCACTCTTACCAACAGGTGCCACGTTGCACTGGTCAGGTGGAGAATGATTCGGCTACACTTTTAGTCTAGAGAACGGACTGCGAAAAGAAAAAATAACTGGCATTCCACTGTTTGTAATATCGGTGCTCTCGTAAATTAAGAAGATACTCATAACTTAACCAATCAACGTTGAAAACGCAACAAAGCGAGAAGAAATATTACAACAACAGCCATATTTGTATTGAATTTAAAAGATAAAATCAAAAGAAAGAGATATAATCTAATCCAACAATAAATACAATAAAGGTCAAATAATAATTCACAACTCAACAACAGCAACAAGAATGATTTTCAAAAACAACTTAGCATAACAACACTGACAAAACGTGTTATCAACAACTCAGCGTATGTTTGTTCTTGTTTATGTTTCGTTTAATGCAAACATAGATATAACATAAAGATGCATATGCGTGTAGATATGTGTTGGGTAGTGCTTGAAACTGGTTTTCTGATTTTTGTGATTGCGAAATTCTGGTCTAAACGTGCGGCCAGATTCAGCCATCGTTTATTTACTTACTACCATATATAGTTATACACAAATACATACTCATGCAGGAACTTGAATAAGTTTGTTCAGGTCTGCTTGTAAGTCAGACTGGCTCTAAGCCAAACTTAAATTTTTATTTTTGGAGAGATTTTAGTTTATTCGAATGCTTCTTACCTTTTGAACGTAAGGAATTTGTTATATATGTTACACAGCTGTATGGCAAATGATGTTGTGTGTAGATTTACTAACTTCGATTTGAAAAACAATTTTTTTTAGAATTTTTTTTTTAACTTTTAATTTTTTTAATTTGATTTTTGTATTATATCTGATTTTTACGTATCGGGAACGAAGATACACATAAATGTAGTTTTGTTTTATGTATATATTTATTTTTTATTCACTTCTGTTAAGAAAATTTCAAAATTTTAATTTAATTACCATTAGTTTTATATGATTTCATTTCAATTAAATAATTCAGAATTTACACAACCAAATAAGGTTTTTATTATTTCTTCAATTATTGATGGTCGCTCAACTTAACCTTTTTTTAAAAATCTGAAATTTTATTTTTAGTGAAACTCATGCACTTAAATTCACCCATATACACTCATATAGATATGTATATATATGTTTATAAACAGAAATGCATAAGTTTTTTTTACTTTTGTTTTTTATTTTTTATTTGTATAAAATTTTTCACTATTTTTCGCTTGTATTTTTTTTAAATGCTCGAAATTTTTTTAACACTACACAGTGATTTTCGTCTCGTCTTTCTCTTCTTCTATAAATAGACAGCAACAGTTTGGAAATTGTTGTTCACATTTAATACTGCCATCGCTTGTCAACTGCAGACATCTTTTGCACCTACGCACACAATACTGCATACCCACAGCCACTCAAAGCGGCAAAACAACTTCAAACATATGAACGCGTCCAACTACAAATCGTGTGATTGAGTGAAAAAAATTGATACTTTTTATTTTTTAACACTTCCGTTTGCTTATTTCACATACAGAAAAATATATATTTATAAATAAGCCGCTGTGCACTATGGTATATTTTTAGCTTGCATTAAATCACCAAATCCACTTTAATGTACGAAAATATTTGACAATAAAACGCCAAACACTCAAATAAAATCGAATTATTTTCAACTATAAAACATTAACACAACCGACCGGTCAAAAGCAAACTGAAAGCAGCGCCAATTGTCGATGCAAGCTAGAGTCGAGGCGCCATAGCTGAGCTGCGGCGGCAGCAACAGCAGCAGCATCAGCGACGTCAAACACAACTGCCCCAACAGGTTGAGGTTGCGTTCCAACACATAATTTTTGTGTTCGATGCTCAGTGCATTGTAAAAAAATATGAAAACAAAAAAAGAAAGAAACTTGTTTGATGTTGTCGGGATTTTATCTTGTGTTGATATTGCGTTACGTGTATATCGTTTGGTTGGGATTTCGTTATGTTCACTTTATATAGTGTCGGGATTTTTTAAAATTCTCTGCATTATGTACAGTTTGCAATTTTAAAATCGGGGTTATGTAATGTCCCAATATATAAAGCATCATGAAAATTCAAAATTTTGTCGAAGGTTGAATTTACAAACCTCTCTGAGCTGAAAGAGTCCGTTTTTTTTTCGAATTAAACATAATTAAAGACTTGTTTTCCTACATCTATAATTTATTAATTTTTATTTTGTAATTGAATCAGATAAAACTGAATCTTTATACGATTGAGGTAATTGTAAATAATTCTTTAGTATTATTTTTGGAGTGTTTATACCCTAAGACAGTTAAGTAGCTGGATAATTTTTCATGCGCCGGAAACTGGTGTTATAGATAACCATTTTTCGTTCTCCCTTAAATTCCCCTTGATCAGTCTCAGCCTATTTAGAGATGTTTAGTCATGGAAGCTAAAGTTTCGGACTGTATCTTCTTCACTCACCCTGGCCTTGAAGTTTTCAAACAGAATTTGGCCATCGTTGCAGGGGCAGCGCACAGAGGTGTATCCTAGGTGATGCACATTGTAGGGAGACGTTAATCTGTCGGGATGAACGCAGGGACTCGGCGATCGAGTCACCTCTCACCACAAATCCAAAACAAGTACCCAACTTCTTCCATCCTTGCGTCGGATATCATGCTTCTTGTCTCTCAAGGAATCAACCAATTCTGCGGCCGCACCTTTCCAATTAAGGTAACGGATACTCCAGATGCTTGCCATCAAATTGTTATTCTTAAAACGATTTCGTCATCAGAAGAGGTGGTCTCTCACCCGAAGCATATTAGTCGATTTCTACATTGGAGAAGGCTTTTTATACTATGGGTCGTAAACCCTACCCGTTTTCAAGTTAGCTCACCAAACGGATGTTTCTTGGCTAATCAGACGATAATTGTTCTATGAGCGGAATTTGTGAGCTATTTTAACCACAAATATACCATATAATAGCTTTTGGCTACGCCAAGGGGAAAGACAATCATACATGCCCACCATTTGCGGGGACCCTTTCTACTTATTTCCAAAATACAACCGTTTGTGAGGCAGTGTCAAAACTGGCCTGCCACTACTTATTCATGGTATTTGTTATAGAAAAAAGTTTTTGTTTACTACATACATTTTTCCTATTCAACCTAACCTATTTGCAGAGAGATGATAGTTTGACTGAAAATATATTCAGCTGTTATAAAGTACCAATTATTTACACATATATATATTGATGTCAAAAAGTTCTCACATCGTGATCTTCTTTCTAGATTAAATCGATTCTTGTCAATCGATTTTTGTCTGTCAACACTATCAGATGTTTCGAAATAGTAAAAATAGCATAATATAATAGTTCTCAGATCGATTTCATCAAGAAGTAATTCATATAAGTAACAAAAATAACTAAAAAGTGCACTCACTTTTGGCACATATGGAGTTTGAGTTCTGAACCGACAATTGTTCAAAAAGTTTTTTTTTTATATTAATTTAGTCACCCAATGGATAAGTTTACCTTTTAACATACAAACGGATATAATGCGACCTAAAAGTAGGGATGAATACTCTTGCAAACGATTTAACATAGGTCCACAATAATCGCATCATTCCGTATCACGCCTGCGATCCCACCCAAATCTAGTTCATTCTTCCTAGTTTTTATAGAAACATTCACTTTATTGTAATAACTTATACAAGTGTTTCTTTTGCTTCGAGGTATAGTCCCTAAAGAGGTGTTTAGATCTTGCCAATTCGCGACGATTATGTAATGGCGGCCATAAGGTAGTGTAGCTGAGATGCCTGAAATCAAATGCAGAGAGAAGTATGAAGCGAATTCTTAAAAGGATCATAATAATTCATTTACCTGTGAAGGCTGACAACCTCATAGGCGGTTGGTTGTGCTGCAAGCAGTTGGGAAATTTCATATTGAAATTGTTTTTCATATTTACGCACGGATTCCTTGTATCTCGACAAGCAACTAAACTTACTAAAATAATGAATATCATGTAGAAATTAATAATAATAATTAATAATTCTTACGTGTGGAATGCCGTTGTGAAACTCGGCTCACGACTCAGCAAATCCTTAGCATCTGCCTCATCATAATTATGTGTATAGCGCATATCCACATCATCATTTAGTTGATATATCTCTCCTTCAAGAAATTTCTGTGGTGATCGAGCGGCTATAACTAATGAGGGCCGGAAGAGGCTACTGGATTTTCGGCTAATATTTTCATCCACGTCACGGTATGACACACGCGGACTTTTTTCATCCAAAGCCAAACTCAATGCGGTTCTCCCGGTAGATATTCGATTAGGTTGTATGAAAGCCATGCGCAAACAATTTAGTTGATTTCGAAATACGCGAAATTGGAAATTTTCAACAACAAAAAAAAAAAAAACAATAAAAGTATTGAATTGCTTTTAATAAAATGCGGAAAATATTAAAATCCCCAGGGTTGCTACATAATCGTAATCAAAATAGAAAAATAAAATCTAGGTGAGCAGGTATTATATAATTTACAAATCAGCCTCTTCCTTACGTCGGTGCTGCTATTTTATGAATACTTTTTCTTCTTAATTAATAAAAGTTCCCTCTATCTGCCAATGAATCGCTATACACATTTGAGATGGACTGACAGCTTTGAAAATTGTAAACCAACCATTCTACATATCACCTTAAAACTCAACGCCAGTGCAGGGGATAGTTGCGCCAAGTTGGATGCCAAACAATTTCAACGATCCTTTTGAGGAAGCTTCTTAAATGATCTATTCCCGATATCGTGTTGACAGAATATTCCATCTCTCCGCTAGACGGCAATGTTAAACAAGATAGAAGGGCTGCCTTCGGTCATTCCCAAATCTTTATACCTTTAACGTACATATTAAATTTATTACAAATTTCAAAGTTTGATTTGGATAATTTTCATTGTCAATACTTTCATGTCTGTAAAATACCAAATTTTACTCTCCTAGATGCTTTTTTGACGAATGTTTTAACCAAAACCTCATATCTGTACAAATCAGTTATACGGGGGCTTTAGTATTTCGATTTTAATGATTTTCAGTTCCAATGTTCAATTCATTATGCATGTGCAGTACACCAACTTTTACTCTCCTAGATGCTTTTTAACGGAGTTTTTACCCAAAACCTCATATCTGAATAAATCGGTTATATGGGGTCCACGTGATTTTCACTACAAATACGGAATTCATAATACATGTGCAGAATACCAAATTTCATTCAGTAGAAATATTTTAAAAACGAATGGACTAGTTTGCGTTCAAACCGACGGACAGATATACATGGCTAAATCCATTCAGCTCGCCATTCTGATACGATCGGTATAAATTGTGGTGGGTCTATTCCCTCTCCTTCTGATACTTACATATTTCGAACAAAAGTTAATATACCGTTTCATGTACATTACAGGTATAATGTCTCTGAACAGCAACAACAGAATTAGGTGGGATATCAACTAGCTGCTAGATACTTTTTAACGTATCTTCATAAATTTAATGCTGGAGAAAACAATAAGAGAATGTATAATCTGCTATAAGACCGAATAACTGCGTATGCCAAAAGAATTTTCTTTGAAAGTTTGGTATTCGATAGGCGCCAAGTGATTTCTGTCGAAATTGTGAAAGAGCTGGCCATCTGTTCTAGACTGTTTGTGCAAATGTGAAGCAGTCCCTTTTTGGAGCCATCTAATAAGGTTGAGATGGTATCCTCCTCATCGTTCACACCTAGAGGGGACTCTCACCCGAAAGCAACTATTGAAACATAGAAAATGTGGTCTGATTTATATATGTAAATGTGTTGTGTGCTGATTTAGTGTATTGCTATGTCTATAACCCCGAATCACCTTAAAAGTCCAGCACTTTTGTCAACAGGTGATTTGGAGTGAGTAAGCAAATGAATGTAAAGTCTTCTCTTGACGGAGAAAGACAAAGCTATACAAGTCGCTCATCATACCAAGAACTAGCAGAAGCATGAACGATGACAATTTCTGATGAGCTGGATTTAGGATTTGTTGTAAGAAACGTTTTACGGTCTATAGCCCTTTAAGTATAAAAAATGTCAAATATATCATACGATAGAGTTATGAGTTGTACAAGAGAAAGCGGATTCTTTTGCTAGGTTCAATAAGTTTTGAAAGTTTTCAATACATTTATTCATAAAGCTAGTACAAAAAGAGAATTACCTCCATTCCAGTGCAAAGTCTAAATAGAGGACCACATGGTATACCTCGGTGACTCCATTAGACGCCAAACAGCAAAACGAATGTTGTATATGAAATTACTAAATACTTAATAATATACGTATTATTGCTTAACGAATTCATAATTTCCAATTTGTAAGAATTGTCTCTGCAATTTAAACAAAAAGGGCCTCATGTTTCTTTATCTACTCAAGCGAGTAAAGCAGCCAAGTACGCGACTCCTGCAGAGAACGTGTTATGGCTTAATTCAAGTTTTAACTGTGTGACGCGACTCTATTAGCAATTCGCAATTCTGCACGATAACTAGTGTTGCAACAACAACGACAACATATTACACAACTAAACTCACTAGCCACGGAAAAATACTCGTCTAGAGTTGAAACTACCCACTGTTTTTGCGTCATCTTCGTCATTGTCACATATATCGCCCGCCAGACTTTGTTGCGCAGACAAAAGCAATTGACGCTGAGATTCTACACGCGGACATAGAACCCAGAACAAAACATAGCACTTGGTGAGGCGAAGCATGGATTTTAAACCGTGGTATGGAGAGACACGTGGTGGCACTTGAAAGCAGAAGGTGTTGCCGTGTATCTCTACGCCTGTGGTGGCGTTGTGGTTGTTGTTACGAACTATGCGACGAACTGTAAATGTGGGCTGATGCATACCATCTTTAAAAATTGAGTTTCGGTTTGAGAGAATCTTGTTTACCGATGAAAAAGCTTTTACCTTGCAGGAAAAATTTTCTAGACAATATGATAGGGTATATGCACGGTCTTCTAATGAAGAATCTGAACTGATTCCACGGGTCGAAAAAGGTCATCATCCAGCTTTATGATGGGGTAACTGACTTGCATTTTTGCGAACAAGGGGTCAAACCATCAGCCAAAGTTTACCAAGAAACCGTTTTGGAAGCTGTTGTAAGACCACTTAACCATTCCATGTTCCAAAAACAATCATGGACTTTTCAGCAAGACTCTACGCCGACCCATAAAGCTAAAACGACCCAAATCTGGCTCCAAAACAATTTACCGGCATTCATTTCCTCTGAAGAGTGGCCCTCTGGCAGTCCTGATTTGAACCCGATGGATTACAAATTTTAGACAGTTTTAGAGGACATGGTTTGCCGCAAAAGATACCCCAACATTGATTCTCTTAAGACAGCTTTGATTCGTGCTGTGGCCAATTTCCCAATGGAGGAGGTGCGCGCAGCTATTGATGATTGGCCAGTCCGACTTAAGGCGTGCGAGAAGGTCAAAGTCGAGCATTTCGAATGAATACTGCTTTTTTGTATACAATATATAAGTATATCAATAAATATGTAAAAAATTGGTCCAAAAACATTCATTATTTTTTATTTTATAGCATAAAATATGTGTAACAGTATTTATGTCCCTACTAAGTATTTATAGTGTATCAAATTTCACGGTCTTAGGTACTTTTATGACGGATATATAATGCAAAATTTGAAGTCTAAAAATCGGTCGTATATATGCTATAATTGGCCGGTCTGAGCTGTTCCAACAAATGATTGTTTAAACATATAAGTGCATCTACCTGCCAGGCTTGGTTGAAATATCTCTAATTAAGAGGCTAGTTTGCGTTCCAACAGACGGACAGACGGTTATGTCTAAATCAGCTCAGCGCTTCATTGTGATACAATCTATATAAATATTGGTGGGCCTATCTCTTCTTCTTCTGGTACTTACATACTTCGGACCAAAGTTAATATACCATTTCATGTTCATGAAAGGTATGAAAAATCACAACAAAAACAAACAGTGCAACTCTGGTATATTATACAATAATTGGTGTACGTGTCGAAGTGGTGAATTTCATTTATTTGTGGTTGTGGTTGTTGTCGGTTGGATCACGTATGCGTGCATTTTTAATTAATAAGGAAAATATTGAAAAATGCTTAAATATATCTTACATATATTCACTTACATACATTCAAAAATACTTTTCAGACATTCTAAAGCCATTTTCTAAAGCGAATGAGCCCCGCCAAAGAAAATCTCGGATCTTAGAAATATATGTAGAACCACTACACTCTTACGTTACATATTTGATGCCCTAAACTATGTGTGTGTTTCGGAAATTCGATTCCCCACTCCTCGCTTCACTGAATTTTACGTTTATAGCAAGATTTTTTGAAAATCTTGGTTCCATGCTCTTGGATTCAGACTTAGCGAAGTAAATTAATTCATATTCTTGTGTTGAAGTATGTTCTTCCAAGCGCCAAATATATGGCTAAAATGAAAATGGTGAGCTTCAGTCGCTGGTGCAGTTGAATGCATCAACTTTCGAGGAGAGGCTCCTACATTTTCATAAAACTGAATACATGAGCAAGTTCCCACAAAATTTGTTTAGATATAGCCCACTCGCAGCAAACTCTATATTAACTCAAGCAATGTGAAGCTTCTCCTATTAAGTTAGTTAGTTAGTGAATTTAGCGTACTGGAGCATTGTGAAACCGACCAACCAACTACTCTCTCACTTTCCTATATGTTCAAACCGTTTAGTTTTGCTAAACTTGCTAAAGTTAATTCGTCTTAGATTGATATTAAAATATATCGAGGAATCAATATCACATGGCACTGACAGCAGTGGCAGAGGTAGTGCTCTACCGACTCCTCCTCATCAATGCCCCTACAGTTGCAAAAAAAAGTCGCAGTAGCCCATCCTTCTACTATAAGTCCACATCAGACAGTGTCCGATTATTGTGACGGTTGCTTGTACTAATTAGGGTCTGGCTAGAAAGAGTTTTCTTTTCTTTCATCAAGTCCATATCAATCTGGTCACATTGCATGTGGGTTCCTTTCGCCACCTGCTATCGGCCGTACTGGTGAAGACTGATCCTAGTAGGTATTTTGCCGAGGATAGAAGTATGCTCATGTCGTATGCAGTATTTAATAAGGTTAAAAATATTCCAGAATACATGTCATTTTCACTGGAATTAATTAAAGAGATGGAAAATGGTTATTTTAAATTTTCACTTGAGTCTGAATCTGAAATTTACATATCTACAAAATCAGGAAATGAACTGCAGTAGGTCTTGGAATTTGATCGTGGGTATGGCTTGATTTGATAAACTTACAGAATGAAGTCACCATATTATAAATTCCGTTCCCAACTACACTTAAATAATAAACATAAGAGAGCAGCTGGGCACAAACGTTCATATTAGCCGAGTGGTGGGCATGCGGAGTGCTACGGTCTTATATCCTGGCCAGACCAATATTTAACTATACGTTTACTTGTGTACATATTCAATCGATCCAAATGCAATTTTCACGAACTAGAGAACTACTAACAATCAATCTCATTCACAGTACACAAATGGAAAAATGGTAAATTTCTAGACTTTACTAATGAAAAAACCTCTTCACTGTTCTCGGAAATCCCATTAATTGGTGAACCAAAAAAAAAAGGGGACAAAACCCCAAACCTGTAGAAAGGGAGACTCCCTCCCGTCTTGTCGACATCTTGTGAGCGAGTTTGTCATTTCATTTGCTTAACAAACTTTCCAAACAATATTGTCTACGATAAAGTGCGTGTGCATATGTGTGTTTACTTCATATATACACCCGAGGCAGTTAGTTAGCCCACAAAAGCGAAAACACACACATGTAGAGGCAAAGTGATAAATAGTCGAAAGTTGCGAAATGGCAAACTACAATCTCAGCAGCATTCTCCGGAGTAGCGTTTTAGCATTTAATCTCGAAGTACTTTCATACAAATGCACATATGTGTATATACCTCTGTGACTGTTTGTCGCCAACTTGCTTGTAGGATAATTGAAAATTTAGGTAAGTGAATGGAAGGGTTTGTACAATTGAAAATAGTGTTGTGAATACTGTATGTGCGAGTAATTTTATGTAGATGTCTAAAATGTGTTGAAAGTACTGTTTATGAAGTAATAGCGAATCAACATACTTACATAAGGCTTTCAGTGATAGCCATTTTATCGATCAAATCTCTATCTTGCTTTGAAACAAATGCACATTTTTTAGGTTTAACTACATATGAATGTGTCTCTTATACGAAAAAAAAAAGCGAAGAAGAAAATAGATTCGATTGAGTTTCATAGACTCTTCTTGCATAGTATTTCTTCTTCTAGAATTCCACCGAGTGACACTTTACTTACCAATTACACCAATAACTCTTCAGCGAAGTAAATACTAATTTTATTTCTCCTTGCAAGTTATAGCATTGATATCATTAATCCTTTACCTGAACAGCTGTGTAGTTATGAGCTTATCTTCCGTTTGGGTTTGGTGTACCCCATGCAGAAGCATGGACTATGAGAACATCCGATATAACGATGAGCTGTACACGTTATACGACGATTTTGGCAAAGTTCAACTAGGTTATGTCGCCGAATAAATGAAAATGCTCCAATTTTGAAAGTTTTTAACAGATACCGCAGACCAAAATCGCAAGAAGGTATTCCTAAATGCGGTCACTCTCGGCAGTGAACGTTCATAAGTATCTTCGAGTCAATTTAAGAAACGAATATGAGAGCTTATAGATCTGTTAACAATCTAGAGGTTATAGTTGCAAACTTTGGATGTTTGGTGAGGTAATCTCGACGGATTGCCTTTGAATTTCAGATGGATTACTCTGAAACCCTGCTTGAAACGGATTTACCTCCATTATTTGTCTACTAAAAAAAATCTTGACAATAGGTTACTTATTCCGAAAACGACTCGCCCTAATCAGACATTCTAAAGTATCGGTGGAAATGTATAAGTATTTCCTCTCAAACGCCAATATTCGGAAAATACCAGACCGTACTATCTGAATTGGTTTATTCTTTACAAATCCTCATTTTCGTCTACCAAACGTGGCACTACAATTCTTTGCTGAATTCAATGTTCAACCGAGTCGAGAATTTTCAAATCTGCTAGATTTTAATCAGGTAATATTAATTTTGATTCATTTTGAAACTATTATTTACACACAAATAAAAATCGAAGCCCATAAATTTTCGATTGCCGAAGTGTACGAAATTTTTGCAATCCCTTGCTTGTATTTAACTTAAAAGGAAATCTCATTTACAGTGCGAAATTGCTGTTCGCCCACCCATAACTTCACGTTTATTTTATTTTATTTTTTCGCGGCGCGGATGACCACGCTGACCATACAAGTATAGGTGTTCTCGAACAATCAACGAAACGCATTTGGACGTGAAAACTTCCATTACTCAAGTTAAGAGTTTGACTTCTTCGCTTCACACTTACACAAATATGGGCGGAGTGCACTTGAGAAGCCAGTTGTTGCCGGGCGGTGAAAAAGTTAAGAGGCGATTAAAGAGCATAAAACTTGAAAATATGGCCCAGTTGGAAATGATTTAAATAAATGAAATGAATAAAAATGATCATATAAATATAGCTTGAGATGAGCATTATCTTACAAAGGGAACAAACACACATTGTAAGTATTTTTGAAGGTATGTATTTTATTTAAACGATAGACATATAAAAAGATGCTAATTTCACCGGTAACACCAAGTTTCCAGTGAGTGATTTTATCAGAAAAATTATTCACTTGCTTGATCAATACAAATGTGTCAGTGATTTTTATGTCTAAAGCCTCGAAGTCTGCTCGTAATTATTCCAGGATGAAGTTGTATGAGCAATATTTCGGAATAGAAGAGGTTTTTAATCAATTTTCTTTTTAAGGCAATTAAATAAGCTTAATTTTTTATATAGGAAAAAATGTGAAATTGATAATCTGTTATATTGATTTGCTTTTGGTAATAGTCTGATCTGGTAGATTGTGCTCAAAATGCTTAAAAGGGCGTAGAGGTGCACACTAATTTAGTTTACATCGATATTAAATGCCCCTGTTTAAAATTATATAAGCAAACTTGTGGTTATAGGCAAATAAATGCCTCAGAGTGGTACTCTTTGCTCTGCTCTGGAACCCAACATTAAACTACTTGTAGAGGAACAGAGTACGTTTTTGATAGAAAAATTTCAAGTTCCGACAGTATATGCTGCGGACAAAGGTTTACCAATTACTCTTTAAATTAACGAAATTGAAAGGTCTAAAGACACGACATCAATTGAGTGATGAACTATTAGGATCAAAAATACTTAAGTGATGTCCTTTCAACTACTCAGATCGCTGCGGCTACTAACACTACGAACACTAATATATAAAAAAACGCATTTGTAGGCATAAAAAGTAAAAAGAGACTGAACTACGAGAGTATAAAAAACTAGAGGAGATGGCTAACAGCCGAAATGTTGGGAATTCCACGAAAAAATTACGCCTCTTTCAAAGGCTTAAAGATTGGAGCTGCTTCCTTTACGGAATAGAAGTTAGATTTTCAGTATTTTAATTTTTCATCCAATCTGATTTCAGTGGATCTAATCGAACTCAAATCTTGCTAATATAATTAAATCTTATCTGAATATATTTCAATTTATACATTTAAGATAATCTTATTTAATCGAATTAAGTCAATGGAATATTTATAATTTATTCTTATTTAAATACTCAATCTAGTTCAATTTTACTTCTAATTTAATCTATGACATATATTTTAATTTAGAACAATATTTGATATTTTTAAATTGTTTCCATATCCCGATAGGGTACACCCACTTAGTATTCACATACATTAACATTTATAAAAATACTTCGTCGACTTGAGTATCGGTGACCAGTGTACAAGTCAGAGTTCGTCTGCTGAAGTTTACTTCTTTTGTGGCAACAACAAAAATACTGCCAAAGTAGTAACAGACAAAGTTTATCGGAGTCAGCGCTCTACAGCCGGCAACCAGTTCACAAGTCAAAGTGGCTAAATTTCAAAATTCATATTTATGTTTGTTCGCGCTCGTCCTCATCTACTCTTCACATAAGAGTAAACATTCTGGTCGCTTATAATTTAATATAATATTTAATCATTTTATCATTTATAACCATTGTTTGCACATACAGAATTACATATATCTGCGAAGATTGATTTCATTTTATAAGTAGGCTAAAACTTGCTTTTATTTTCACTATTAACTCACTCATCGTTTTTGAGCGATGTGGCCCAATCTTACTCTCCTAAACTGGTTTAAACTTTCCTTTTTGTCTTTCTTGTGCAATTTTTCATTACTTTGGTACTTCGTATAACGCAGTGTTTTTGTGCTTGATTGATCGCAATGTCGACGTGCTTTCCTTATGTTTTTTTTTGTATGTTTTTTTCTTGCTCTCCCGTTCCTTGTGCGTTATTGAAACAAAATTAAATCGTCAATGACATGTGGTCAACCACAAAAAAAAAAAAAAAAAAAAAAAAAAAATTAACAACAAATAAAAAATTGGCATATACATACATACATATTATAAAAATAAAATAAAATTGTTCATATAGTTGTTGTGTTTGTGCTTTTTTTTTACATTTGTCCTGAAGTTAATACATTTGTACATCCATATATCCTCGTTGGTGGTCCCCAGTTGTTGCTCTTATGAAATTAATTAATTGCATTTCTCAGTTCATGATTGTTTTAATTCCGTATCTTCTGATTTTGCTTTCCTATTCTGTGGCATTTTTTTGAATCACGTTTCGAAAATTATTTTGTTTCTTTTACTGGTCAATTTTTTGCCGATAATCGGAGCGTCAAAACAAATATCGCATGGATAGTTATCTAATTTAGGTCTTAATACTGTAATTGTGTAGATGAATATAACCGCTTAGAGTACACAACCACATCCGCATATACTATTATACTATATTTTCCTTATATATTATCACGCTAGCAAGGTGCTCTTATCATTCGCTAATATAATATATGTACAGGCGAAACCTATGCCAGATGAAAGAGAGAGACCAATAGCTGGTATGTTCCATTGTTTGTTATCGCTTTTTCTAGGCGTTAATGCGAGCAATCTGTTTAATATATGAGAGCGTAGCTCCTGGCTCCTAGCTGGCTTCTTTGGTGACAACACTACTGAAAAGTAACAACAAGGAAAAATAGTAGAACGTGAAAGTTGTAAAATAAGTGATTGCAAATAGTGAAGTGAATTGTTACTTATTGAGTAATAAATTAATGTTTCCTACCAAAATTAAATTCTGTCTATGCACATCGCTAACGTATGTAGGTAAGATCAATGTTGCCATTACTTATTCTGTTTAGTGGTACTTTGGCAAAAAAAAAAACAGGTAAAAATCGATTAGAAAACATTACCTCAAATAAATGAAAGCATATAGATAAGATTTTTTTTATACTTTTTTTAGAATAATATTGTTAGACACACTCAAAATTTGGTTTGTAATTAAGAAACAAATAACAGTCACTTCGAGAGAAGTATTGTCAGGTAAAAAAAATTAAAATTTTTAATTTCATTAAAATTTTTTCTTTGCTATGACTACGCATTTTGGTGTTAGCATTCCTGGTAGGATTCGCAAAATGGTTTCACTTTCTAAATAACTCGACATCGAAATTTCGCTTTTTTCTTTAATGTGCGCTTATTGTTGATTGATATTATTTCGTGTTCCGGGGTAATTTATGGATCAGCAGAAAATCTTATGCATTGGTTTCGTCGATTAAATTTAATTTTTAAGAAGCTGAAGATATCTTCCCAAAAAAAAGACCTAAAAAATTGAAATTTATTATACTTTCTCCAGACAGGAAAGGTTCTACTTATAATCCTAGAAACATTTACGTTATTTAATGAGACAGTTCTAACAGAATGTTTTGAAGTTTATTTTTAAACATCGAAGATTAAAAAAGAAACTTTAGCTTTAAGTTCTTCCCTCTCTATGCAAACGAATGTGTGCCCCTTTGCCCGTTTCCCCACTGTTTCTATTCTTCTAAAGCCAATATTCTAGTTGCAGTGTTTTTGTACGTTTAAGTACAATTCATTGCTGTCCGTTTTTACTTCAAGGCTATTTTCATTGTCGTACTTCTTGTTGAAATCTTTCCAAACATTGGTATTATTTCAGCGTTTTATTGTTATATAAGTACATAGTTTTAGTTGCTGTTGTAGTGTTGATTTTAATTTTACATTCAGTTTTTTTTCCTTACTTTCATTCCCTCTGTATTTCTACAATGGTGATCAACTATTATTGTTATGATGAAGCATTCTACAATGTGGCGAGTTGGCTTCCCCAGCTTCATTCACTCCCTCGGTTAGTTTGTTTATTTGTTAACTTATTTTCCTATTTATTTGACATACTATTTATGTACCGTTTTAGTATTTTCAATATTTGCACTGTTGTACGAGTAGAAGGTAGAGTAGAGCTAAAATTGATGTTTACGTATGTTGGTATGTAAGTATTTGAAATTGTTAAAATACTTGAAATTTCTAATGAAATAGAGCATATAAGTTAAAATCAGGAGTGTTTTTAGTTCTCGATAAAGAACACTTAACGATTTTCAAAGGAAAAGGAGAAAGTTTCGCTCACTGTTATTATTTCGACATTTTTTAAAGTTTTGGTCTAAAATTTTTGTCTAAACTAATATTATGGTAGAATTTAAATTTTTTTCAGATATCGAATAGATGAGGATTTCTTAGATTTCATTAATGATGAATTTTTATGCTTTCACTTAAATTTTTTGGTCTAATTTTGGTATAATTTAATTTGAAAGGACTATATTATGTTCCAAGTTCATTAAAAAATAAAATTCAAATAAATTAAGTTTAAGAAATAAAGACTAAAACAATAAATGTGTGTAATCTTTTAGTTTTATTAATATATAAGTATAATATAAATATAGCGGACCCCAGCGTGCTTTGCTACGCCTATAAAAAAATCAAGAGAATCTAACTGAAATTTTGAATTTTCAATTTTGTTTGGAATAAGAAACGGAAAAAATTGATTTGCAGTTATTTTCCAAACTCTTTTTTATTAATTTGCTTTTTAATATTTTTTTGTTAATTTTTTTCATTTTCATTTTTTTATACTCTTTCTCTCTCTCTCTTTTAATACCACATACAACGTAACGTACGCGTATTTTGGAATTTTACATGTATTTGTTGTTGTTGCATGCATTTTGTATGAGTAGCGACCAAAGTTCACTAAAATGGTCATATCTCTGGAACGGCTGCGCCAATCTCACGAAAACTTCATATTAACTTTCTCCTAGTATCCTTTTATAACTCCTAAAAATTTTGTGCAATATAAAATAGAAAAATATAAATTTTAATTTTGTATTTTCAGGTGAAAATTCTTAAATATTAGCGAACATTCATTCATTGGTATTACAAAGTTAGTTATTTACATAAAATGGAGACACACTGCGAAATATTATTATGGGCTTTTTTGCATTAACTAGAGAAGAAGAGCATTTCTAAACGCAGATATGATTTCAAAAAAATTTCGTTTATTTATTTGCATTTGCGAATTTAAAATTGGCAATACTTGACAGCTTTTTACTGTTGTGAATGGGAGAATTTTAATTTACCACTGTCAAGAGAACAATGACCGTATAATGACCGTACTAATGAAAATTAAATTTATGTTTACAAATTCCCACAGCTGCTCTTCTCTTTTATCTGGTAGTGTAGCAATCACAGATGACTAATATATAGATAAATGCCTTCCTCGATTATTTTCGTTATGCTGGTAACAAAGCCAAATGAAGGAATTTTGAACAGCTGATGGTAAACAAGCCTTAGTACCACTTAGTCAATAATGAAACGTATAATTTTTCATCAGAAAACCATTTTAGTTTATCAATAAATTATCATTAAGCACGGTAAATTTGTATGCTAAAATTAAGAACAAATTTTGTTTGTATTTATTGGAGTCAAATATTTTCCAAACACAGCTGTAAATGTGCAAAAATATTTATTTTTACAATTCTTTATTATCTAAAAATGCCCAAAAAATTTCCAAAAATCCCAAAGCGGAACTTTTTCATCTCAGTGGCACGGTTGGAAAATGTTATAAAAAATGTGGATTTTCAGTGCGCTCTCACGAGATAAAGAGTTCCGTATCTAGTCATCTTTGGTAGCAATGCCATCGTGAAATATCATGTTAAGGCTTATGCTTGCAAATGCATTAATTATTTTGATTTGTTTAATAATTTTAGTGGAAGAATGTCAAGTTTTCTTTTAAATAAAAAATTGTTTGTTTCCAATAAATAGCTCCAATAAATAACTGCTAATTGGTTTTAATTTCTCCTTTCCATTTTGAGTTCAAAGTTTCAGTCTTTACAGCTAATAACTAAATGCGCATAAATGCTGTCTGTCACTTAATGCAATTTAACTCCTATAAGTAGGTAGCTTAAAATACCGTCACACAGTTCATAAATTTATATAGTTTTGTTAACGGATATTTACAGAGAATATAAGTGCGCAACGAGTATGAAAACATTGTTTGTTGTGACTGTAACCTTTCAGCTTTTAGCTACATAAAGTGCGAGTATATGCTAGCTTCAATTGGTAATTATAGTTGTCGGTTAATTTTTATAAGATTTAAAAGAGAGGAAAAGTTCTTGAAATCTAAAACTTCGAAATGGGTTATTAAATAATTTGCGTATATAAAATAATACTGTTTAGATCATAATTATTTACCCACTTTAATGATTTAACATGAGTGCACTTTCATAAAGATCAACCTTCTTCCAGTAAACTGCTCGACAGCCAACAATAATGAAAATTAAAATAAGGGTAATTAGATACTAGTACTGGCAAGACCATTATCTATAATTACATAATTTTTTTTCTGATACAAGTCTTCGTTCGACAGGGGATTCCAATCCCTCCGAGTAAGTTTTTGACATGAAATAAAAGACTCACACCACAAATTGGAGAAGAAGCTCAGACGGAAATTGCATCCACAGGTAAAAAATACCAATTATATAGATATGTATATACATAATCCACATTTTCATAATTTGAAATTGCAAATACACTAAGTATTTTCATGGATTCAATAAATTTGAACATATTTGGAAGATCCAAATATAAGAATGATATGGCTTTAGGTGAATAACTAAAAAATCCTCAATTTTAAATAAATCCTCAATTGAAATCTTGTCGTAAACGATATTTATCAAAACCTTTACATTTTCTTTGAAAAGCATCAAATGCTAGACGTTAAGTGTCTGTTTTATCATCAGCTTCCTTTTTACTTTTAAAAGCACTTAATGAGTGGAAATAAAGGATGTATGAGACCAACAGAAAATATAAACCACCGTTGACAGTGCAAATCCACTAAAAATAACCCTCTTGAGTGAATCGTCGCTCGGATTTCAGGCATCAGCATTGAGCGAAAGTAGTTAAATTGAACTTTCAACTGCCAGCTTTCAACTGCAATACTCACACTGCAGTTAAGATGAGCTGCAAGGGAAGCATTTTTAAACTAGGTTGAGTTAGAAGAAGCGAATGTAAGCACAGAACACCTTCTCTCATTAAAAATCTTCACATTCGATTACACATTTGAGAGCATTTTGCTTCTAAACAATCGCTTAGCATATTTTGCATAGTCATAAGTTAAAAAAAAGGACATCTAAGTATCATTATATATTAAAGAATATATTCATTTTGTGCAATATTTTGCTTTGCCCAACTGTGCGTGTAAATTTGTCTCGAAAGACTTCTTTGGGCGCAGAAGTCTACTTTGCCTTTTGCAGAAAGTGTGTAGATTGAGGCAAAAAAGGATAATAAAGGCTCAGTAGAAATTGGAATGATTTAAGTTGGTAAAAAAAACGAAATCGTATTTCTGAACACGCAATGACCGTGTACCACACCATACCACCACTCGGTTGTAAAACTATTGAATAGCTCATCTTTGACCTTAAACATAAAGGTCACTGATTTTTACTTTCTATCAGCACTTTTTCGGAAGTAATGCCAAACTAACCGCACTTTCCTCATTCATTCAATGCCTTCCGCAGGCATTCAAAATTTCTTTCTTTTTCCCTTTTCTCTGTTCATATTTTCGGTTAAAAATGCTCAAATGGCAGACAAATATTGGCCTGTTATAACATTGTATTGTAAAGCTGAAGAGAGGAAGCTGAGCAAAACTGAAAAAATAAGATTAAAAAAAATGTCTAGCATAAGATAGAATCATACAAGCGGATGGACATTCAATACATAGGCTGATAAAGCCAACATTGAAATTCGGTTTAAAGGCAGTCACTGCAGAAAGCGATAAAGTTGTCGAACGTAAAATTTACTCAAACCAACACACTCACCTATACTTTAGAAGAGACAACGCAGTGTAGAAGGAAATCATGAATTTATATAAAACTAGCTCATAAAGGATAATATGATAAAGAGATATTTATAAAAAGATTTAAAAGGAAATAGAAAAAAAAATGAATAAAAAAATAAATGTGTATGGGAAATCAAAACATAAAAATACAATTTTGTTAAAAACCCAAAACAGAAAACGCTATCATCGAATAGGAATCTCAGCAGTGGAAACTGCAAAAAATGAACGCTGCCAGCAAAAGCTTTACGGTAACGCACAACAGTGCCTTGTGGGTACCCTGCGATGAGAAACGGTAGACTAATATTCCAAAAGTTCTGGTCCAATACTAATATTTTAAAAATGAAACTATATCCCATCAATGGTTGTTGGTAAATCACCAATAGCGGGAATAATATAGAAACTATTTCTATCACCGCCATCGGTATGTTGTGTTATGGCAGATGAAGTTAATTTTCAAACAAGCTCTGGGTTTTCACTGTCACGAGGTCACAGCTCAGATCCCGCAATCGTTTTTTGGGAAGTAAAACACTAGTATTTAACCTGTATGAAGCTGATGCATATTTGGCCAATTGTGAAACACCATTAGCGAATCCATTTTTTCTGTTCGCTGCCAATTGAAGACACCCAGAGGTCCTTCTCCACCAGAACATAGTGAATAGTAGATAATTGGTATCGGTACAACCTTGTATGCAATATTGAGGAGGATTATGGCATAATAATTGGCGCATATTGCGAGATCCTTTATCGTCAGGCTTGAAGTCATTCGAAAAAATTGTCCAAAGTTCCTGGTTTATACATGCTTTTGGTTCTTCGCCACGATATCTGATTAGCTCAGCTCATTTAATGCCCACCACCTCTGAATCTTTCAATTTCACTGTTATTCAGCAGACTATAGAAAGGTGTCATCGATCACCAAACCATCTCTTTGGGTTTTAGATGAATTGCTCCAGTTTTGAAATCTTCGCCATTTTTTATGGAATTTTCGAGTTGATCGTAATGTTGCGAGATAAGCACTATTTTTTCCCTCCACTACGGTAACCCTCATACTACCAGTTTTTCTTTCGACCTTGTCGAAAACCAAAAATAATAATTTCATTGGCGGCTGTACGTAGGGGACGAACTCAAATGCAAAAAAGCACTTCGAAACCTGCTTTAAGTACTTTTGGAATTTACCTTAAAGAATAAGGACCCGTCGCCCTAAAAAAACAAGAAGAACACCATGTTCAGCGCACAGGGCTCAAACTACATCAAAAACATTTTAAAAGCGTTATGCACATGAGAGGTATAAAAGAGTCATTAAGTTAAATTTTATTATAAAAGTAAATGGCAAAATATATTTTCACATATAATTATATACAAAATTTTATATTTGAGTCTCAAGCTATTTTCAAAATTTAATGTCTCATAATATATACCTGTACGTATTGTGTTGGTATACACATACAAATCACATAAATTGAGTGTAGTCTACTTTTAGGCTTAAAAGCAATGTTTTGCGTTGCCAAGGTCACGCAACACACTCCAAGGCAAAAATATTTGTACGCATGTAAAAGTATTTATGTACGTAAAAGGGGAAAGCAATATTTAAGGACTCATTGGAAAATAAGTATATGGTTTAGTAAAACCTATATCAGTTAGCTCAACATTGTGTCTTTTTTTTATAAATACCTGTCATTCCTATCATTCGAAATTGTAATTTTTTTGTTGCAAATTTTCCTAAAGGGCCTTAGAACAATATCATATTTAGGTTCACATATACATACAACTATGTATAGGCGTAAATGTGTGAATATAGTGTGCATGTGTGCATATATAATTTTGCACAAATTCTTTTAAATATTTAATATTTCAATGTCTTTGGAACGAATGTTTCGTCGATTTTTCTTTGAATTAAGTTTTCTGCTGTACCACAACAGGCCACAAAGGGCGGCTAGCAATGTATGTATGTACGTATGCCTGGGTATATCTCGACACACGTTCACATGCATTTGCCAATTTACATATACTTGTACATACATATATTCATATTTAGCTATGCAAGACCCTCAGTACAATGAACACTTAAGCGCATTTGTGGCCTATGCTCATGCATATGTTAGGTAGTCTTTTGGAGCGGCCCAAAATGTTTGGTGGCATTTAAAGTTGTCGGTTGTGGTAAAGTATTTATGTATTTTACATATGTATGTACATATTTGTATGTAAACACCAGGAATTTGAATTTATGCTCAACCCGTTTTTATATATGTACACATATGCATATGTACATATTGGTATATATATATGTGCTTTAGTCTTTTTTATCAATAATAGATTTACTTATGTATATATTTGTATATTCTCAATATTGCTCTGTGCAAGACGCATTTTCTGATGCCTGTAATTATGCAAAACACGCACGAATGTTATGTTCATTATATTTCATATGAAAATATTTGATAAAATTTTGAATTTTCCTAGCAGAAGCTATGCATATCATACTCTTAAAATTTTATTTAAGAAATTAATTTTTAATTTTTTTTATGCTTTTACTTTATAATCGGATATACCAACTCGTACTAACGGGTTATATATTTAGAATACATGGAAATTTTACATGAATTTTTCCAAAACGTCAGAAATTGTTATTTTGAATTCTTAAGTGCTGCATAAACACGAACATTTTGGAATTCGTGAAAAAAAAGTTTATGAATTGTAAAACGCATAAACGTAGTATGTAATTCATAGCGTCAAATGGAACGAAAAAATAAGCAAACAAAAGGACCAAACTGTTTTTGCTAAATTGATAACAGTTTTTTGTTTATCAATTTAAAATTAAAAATATAAAAAATAAAATTTCTCTGAAATTTTTTTATACAGGGTGCACATGAAGTGTACTCAAGAACATAGAAAACATTGCAGGTTCGTCTAGTCCAGAATATCTTATTATAAAATTTCTAAACAGAAACATAAAATTTGGAAATACATATGAATTTTTCTAACTTAATATTTGGCATATATATAACATAAACTTTTGACAAAACAGAAAATTTGGAAAAACATTTATAAGTATCTACTAAGCGTAAAATCTGATAAAACATATAAATTTGAGGCACATAATATTTGGCAAAACAAACGATTTTTGTGAGTATAGAGGGAAAAGAAACTAATTTCTTCTATTTTAAATAGATTTAACAAAAAAAAAAAAAAAAAAAAAAAATACAAAATTCCCACCACTGTGTCACAGCATCGAAACGGTACGACTTCTTTGAAACTTACGTATGCATGTGTGTTTTTATGTTGGATTTTCGACCATAATATGCTTTAAGCGGGGCCGTAGGAATATTTGCACAGCTTTCCTTTATTCAAAAAAAAAAAAAAAAAAGTTTAGGATTTTAAAAATATACAATTTTATGATTAAAAAATATTTTAATAAAATATCTTAGGGTTTAATTGCAAAATTTTAATTAATAAAATCATTGTATTCAAAAATCTTTAGAGAATTATCTGTTCTCTTTAACATTATTTGTATTATATTCGTAGCTTAATGTCAAATTTTATTTATTATACTTTTTAATCGACGAAAAAAGGTTCTCAATTCGAAGCGTATATTTTCTCATTTATGACCAACATAAAATTGGGAAAAAGCGGTAGCTGTTTGTTGTTCACTTGCAGATTTTAATGAAAAAGAAAAAAAGTTAAATAAAAAGTGAAACATGAGTTCAGCCATAAAAAATTCTAAAATGAAAACTTATTAACAAGATAACTTTAAGATAAGATAAGATAACTGATGCTGAATTGTATGAATTGCAAAAAAAAAAAAAAAAAACTTTCATATCTTTCCTAAAAAATCAATTTCTTTAATTATTGCAGGTGTGTATACAAAAATGTATAGAAATAAAAAAATCTCCAGCGATAGGCAATAACATTCCAAAAAAATTACTGCCTCACTCAAACATGGGCTGAAAGGAGGGGTTAACAAAGAAAACGCATTTTTTGGTTGGAAAATTAGCCACCAACGTTATCTTTCAGTTCTTCCAGAGCTACTTAACTTTTCAATACCAATTTTGTAGAATGATTTGTCTTTTGCCTGTAAATGGGTCTCAGTTTCTGCGTAATGAAATTTTTTTCTTGGGAACGAACATTTGGACGGCATTTTTTTAATCTAAAACATGAAATTATTTTTTTTGTATTAAATTCAAAGCAAACACATATACACGAACATATGCATGCACATATTTTGATGTGAGAAAAATAACTTCCTTGGTAGCGTTTTTATTGTTGCATTTCCCCTCAAAACGAAACTAAAGAACTGAATTGAGGGTTTGCAGAAATTTCTTTAATTTTCAATGGTTTGATCGTAGATCGTAGCCACAAATTTCTGACTATTGGTGTCATTTTAGCAGTTAAACAGTCATACAAATTCACTATTTCTACAGCATTGTAGAATTTAGTTAATAAATTATCAAAAAAAAAAATTTTGTTTTTCAAAAAAATTAAAATTTTATTTTAACGAAAAAAAAAATTTTTTTTACAATTAATACATCTACCGGAAACAGAATTGCGGCGAGCTCGGCATTTCTACGAAATAAATTCGATAAGATTTAAGGAACTCTGAAACTCTGAAATTTAAAATGCAAAATCCTACTTGTAAGCTGTGTATGAATCGATGATTCAGTCAGTATACATTTACGTGTACAGAACTGCATAAGCCCGTTTAACTTGTTTGCAGGCGACCATAACGTACGGAAATGCCAAACGAAAATGCAGTTATTGAGCCCATGAACATGGCAACCATCAACTAAGCAAATCGTGAAGTTTGTTGGCAGCTTCAAAAAGCATGGCAGTCCATTAGCATTGTCTATATTTACACCTACAGGGTGTTTAATGACTCGTTGTAATAAATTCGAAGACAAATTTTCTCGAAGGAAGAAAATGCTGAAATAGAATTTGAAAAAAAAATATATATATTGAAAAAATATATATATTAAGACAGCTTACTGATTTCATATACCCAGCGAGCCCACAATAATATTGTATAATAATAATACTTTTATTTGTATATATATTATAATCGAACTTCGCTGATGCGGTTATTAACCTATTAAATAAGTCACCAAATTTATAATGAGCAGTGAGCGTTTTGAGCAACAACATAAAACGGAAGCAACTTTTTAACCGCAAATATTTTGCCCATTTCCAAAGAAATTTACTTGCACAACTCACTTGTACAAGTTTGTATTTTAAGTCGGTGTAAAACCGCCCTGTACCGCTCCGTCACCATATATTTGTGAGCGTGTATTTGATCCAATGCCCTACTTCAACGTTGCCAACTCATTTTCGATTCAAGCCACATACGAAGCACGATATTTGAATAAGCGTCGAAGGCATGGGTTGACGGCTATTCCCCAGCGTTTCTGCAGTAGTCAAAAAAGTTATAATTCACGCATTGTATGAATGTTATGTACATGTTTTTGTGTATGTATGTATGCAAGTAGTATATCTCAGCAATTCTCCTTCCTAATCACACCAACACTTACTTCATTCTGTACCGTTTCATTTTCTACTACCCACTAATTTTCTCTACTAATTATTCAGTAATCATTAAGCCACATGCATAACAACTGTTTTTTACTCAAAAATTGGCGCGCCGGAGGAGTTGAAAAGCAAGCCTAAGTTGTCTCCTGATGGATTGTCTCACCGTTTCCAAATTCATTTTCAATTTCTTCCGCAGCGTAGTCTGACAGACTAATTTCATAGCTGTCATTTACTGTAAGTACTACAGCGAGGATTTTGGGGCGGTGAAACTTTGCTGTCTGAAAATCGTAATACATTCGAACACTTTGGGGGAAGTTGATGAGTTGTGGTGACGTAAGGAAATTACTACTTCTAGTTAAAGTTTTTATTTTCAACTTCTTCATTGTTTTTCTGGTTGTTTGTATGCCAGACTGGTAATTAAATAATTTTCAGGCAACTTCAATAAAATAACAAAAGATATTTTACAGTAAGACTTTAAGGTTCTTAAGGTACATATAGTTGATAAATCATATACTTAAATATAGTAGTTTTGTTTTCTAATTTTTATTTCTTTAGAGCGGTTCATAATTTTCATTACCGCTATCCTTGAGGTGCAAAGTAAGAAAGTTTTGCATCGAAAATTATAGTTCACTATATTTTCAAGTAAAATATGTTGTTAGGCTTCGATTCCAATTTCTTTTAGGTCCAAAATATAAATGTCTAAAGAAAGCCACATTTTTCTCTCTTTCGACATAAAATTAAGCTTCAGAAAAAAGAAAAGAATGTCAAGCCATTCTGATTTACGACAAAATTGATATGTTCAAACAGTTAGTTAAGTGCCAATTAATGTAATTTTCAGAAATTAAATCTTAAGAGCTTCTTATATTGCCTTAAGCCAATCGTGTATGTAATATGAATTAATATTTAAGCAGATTTTATATACAACTGTAGAACTTTATTAATAGTTCAGGACAATATCATATAGAGAAAGATTTACTGAACGCCAAAAGAACTCTATTATTTTGCTTTATATCACTTAATTTCACTTTATTTGATTTTATTTTATTTTATTTCATTTAATATTTATTACTTTCTTATTTTATTTTGTTTCACATCAACTTATTCTATTTAATTTAGTCTCATTTTATTTAAATGTTTATATTTTATTTTTTGTATTAAATTTAATTTATTTTAATTTTACTTCATTTTATTTTATTGTACTTTATTAAAATATATTTTTATAATAAAATTTTGCTTTATTTTTTTTTGTATCATTATATTTAATTCTATTTTATTTTGGAGGCTTCGTTTATTAAGTATGTTTAAAATATTCTCCTAAAATTTCAAATCTGTCTGTGTCAATTTGAAACTTTAAAAGCGTTTATCTCATCGGTGGATACGAGTTCTTGAGAAGATATAAAGCGTTTTTGCTTAAATTTGGCACACATCTTTGTAATAACATTATCTAGTCATTGAACGTAGGATTTGCCGAAAATTTGATCAAAAAATATGTTTTTTTGTTCAAAGCCTGTCAAAAATTCAAATTTTAATTTTTTTCTTTTCCTTCGTCCAATAACAAGATTTCTACATGAACCAACGAAATATTTTTGGTTTTTTAATTTTAGATGAACCAGTAATGAGTTATGCTGTTCATGGCGAGAGCATTTTCTTTTGAGACGTAAAGGGAAATGAGGTACGAATGGCGGAGTTTTCGGAATTTTTTAAAAGAAATTTCATAAAATACTGTCTAAATATGTATCTTTGATATGGTGAATTCTTTGAATAAAATATATGATTGTATATATATAAAAAAATAGTGAAAATTGCTTTTTTTAACATCTGAAATCCACCTAAACCCTTGATTTAAGTTTATCTTATGATATTTCGCTTTATTTATTTATTAATTAAATTTTTTTAATTTAATTTTATATAAATAATTTTATATTTGTATGGTAATTTGTTTTATATCATTTATTATTATTATTTAATTTTATTTTATTGATTATTTATATTTTAATTTAATTTTTTTATATAATTTAATTTAAGTGAATTTTATTTTGCTTATATATATATTTGTATATATATTTGCCGCTTTGCAACCGCTAAAGCGATTTTTGGCCGAGCTCCTCCTCCAATTGTGGTTTTGCGTCTTGATGTTTATACCAACAAATGGAGCGACATACAGTTTATTCTAAGCCGCCTCGGAACGGCCAATGGATTTTAACGAGGAGGCGTATTTCATGCCAGAAATACACTCAGAGGGCTTGACATTCCCTGCCGAGAGGCGACCGCAGTTAGAAAAAATTATTTTCTATTACTTTGGATGTTGATCGAACCTGGGCTCGAACCCAGGCCTTCCTAATGACAGTATGCAATGCTAACCACTCGGCTATAGCGACCGCCAATTTTATTTTGCTTACTCTAATTTAATTTAGTTTAATTAAAATTTAGGTTATCTTATTTCGCTTTATGTTATTTATTTAATTTTTTAATTTAATATAATTTTACCTCATTTTGTTTTTAATTTATTTTATTTTAAATGAATTTAATTTTACCTCATTTAATTTGTTATACATTATTTTTCTTAATTCATTTAAATTTATAAATATTATTTAATTTTTAATGTTATCGTTTAATATTTTTAATTTGGTTTTGTCTTATATTATTTTATTTAATTTTATTTTTATTTCAATAAAAAATTTTATCGATTTTTTTTTAATTTTGTTTCCTAAACCTATGTTAAATTTATTTAAGTTTATATATTTTAGTTTTGTTTCAGTTTAATTTATTTTCCTTTATATTATAATTTACATATTTAATTTATTTTATTTTATTACATTTACATGTTCATGTCGAAAATAACCCGGAAGGTGTTGACATCCCGTTCACAAGGACGGGCATGATTCTCTTTAAAATTTGTTTAAAAATTTCAAGAGCTGAAGAGGAAGGAAAGGTCTCATTTAGAGCTTAAATAAACAAGCAAATAAATTTAAATATTTAATATCACGTGTATGTATATCCACATAGTTGCGTATAAGCATTAATGCAAATTTATTCAACAAACGCCAAGTTATACAACAAGAAATTTCGAATTACTCACTTAATGCCCTCAAACGATGCGTAATTTTATTCGATTTGTTTACAATCCAGTTAATTCAATAAATGTGTTTGTTTACTCTCTATGTATATACCTTTATATACATACTTATGTAAAAGTGCAACAGTGGCAAATAATATTTTAAAGTGGCTACATTTCCCATTTACTGTAACCCCATTTTGGTTGCATTTAAGGTGTGTAAATGTGCATTCAACACATAAATCGCATCAGATGTTGTTGTTGGTGCTGCTTTTAAGCGCTTAAACTTCGTTTGGAAAACATCTGCCTCACCCTTTTGCACTCTCACATTCAGTGCTCCCAGAGTTAGTGAGATTAATATTTTACAATTCTGCACGTGCCAAGATGCTCGAATACATGGAAAAAATTTATAACAATAAATTGTAGTAAAATATAATTTATGACAAAAGCTGACATTCGCAATGGAAGCCATGTATATATGTATATACGATGTTAATTCATTGCTAACGTACAACACCTGAGGCACACGTTCATTCATCTGTTGTGTTCGTCACCTTACTTTACACTACGGTGTAAATTTGAAGCTTTGCTGGCATTTATTAAATGTGGGCGGCATTAGTAAGACAAACTGGTGGTGTTGATTCTTGAAATTCAGTCAAAGTCATCCACACGTTGCACAGACAATGATACTTCATGAATTTCACCCGGTTTTAATTAATTGGAAACTCTCTTATTTTTGTTGTTTGTGCGCAATTTTTTTACACATGGGCTTGAAAATTAAGAAAGATAGGAGTGCGATAGAGCTTTCTTTTAGGTAGGATAATATTAATTACACCCTTACTTGCTGATGGAAAAGGAGTTTTGATTTCCTAAAGGTTGCATTATTATGATATATTATTTGGATCACAGGGTAGTATGATTTAGCTGAGAATCGAAATCAAAACGTGGATTTCGTCTCCTATTTTTAAAGATACAGAAGAAGCCGTAGCTCAGAAGAGCAACTCGCTAAAGTCTCCATATAGACATGATTAAAATTACCATATAACAATGAGTTCGAAAGGTGCAAAACTCACCCTCATTCTGCGGTTAGTAGCATGTCTGAAGGTAAATATATCATGGAAATGTAACTTCTTCTTTTTAATTAACGTAGACATGGCTTACTCGATTATAGCCAAATCAGCAATAGCAGTAGGCAAAAAGGCGTTTATTTTTTTAGCTGCTCGACGCTAATTGTAAACACCAAGTGAAAAAATGACTTCCTTTATCAGATCTTTCTAACGGAGTGGAGGTGTTTAGCCTCTTGTGCTTTCAGCAGCAAAAACTCTTGGACCTGCAGTGATTTCGTCCGTCCTGACGACATGGCCTACTTAACCCAGCATTTGTCTTTTACTTCGCTGAACATAAATTTTCCGCAAAACTCTATATATTGCTAACGTCTGCGTTTTCGCATTATAAAGTTAATGGTATATTTGAGGGGCTTGAAGTCAATCAGTTCGTTGACAGTTGGATTCGATTTCTCACACAATATGCTCGATAGGGGCTAATAAGAGATTATGGTGTCCTATTTTTGGTCAGAGGACACTTTGATTGCAATCATCAGGCCCTGCCTGCCTACTTCTTGAGCTCTCGATTCCTTATTTAACTTTCTGTATCTTTCACGAGCCCCGCACGTTATGGTCGAACCCGCCGTTCGGAGGTGAGTACTTTTTTCCTTTCACTGCGGTACGACAATCCTCATCGTAACAGAACTTCCTTCGGCCTTTGTTGAAAAACAATAGCTTCGTTTGCTAACTTAGCTTAATCAATTAGATTAGAAGTATAGGTATTGTTTCTACAATTTGTGGTTAGTTTGAAGATTTTCTTTCAAATTCAAAAAAAAAAACTTGAAAACACTGTATTATATATATATATATATATATATATATATATTTATTTATTTGTATACATTATATATTATTTTAAAAGTTGCAATAACTACTTTTCGGACAATTATCTTGACTGGAAGGAGCTTTAGAAAGTCTGAACGTTTATCTTTAGCAACAATAAATTAACAGGAATCGAGCACTAAATGCACGAATGTTTCAATTGGGAGCACTTCATAATCACGACTTTAAAATCCGGACAGTACGTAATCCAGAGAATTAAAAAAAAAAACAGATATAACGAAATACTGTCCACAATATTCAGACAAGACAAAAATCCCGACAAATCTCCGACAGCACCAAAATAGTTACTTTTCGTTTTTATTCAAATTTTTCCATCAAATTACTAAATATATAAAAAGCAATTTTTCAATAAACTCACATAGAATATGATATGTATACCTGTTATATTGTCACCTTATAACTTTTGTAGCAATAGTTGATCGAGCTTTGATCCTTGGTGTGAGCCTTGATGGTTTTCAAACAAATGCAACTACAGTTTATTCTAGGCCGCCTCCGAACGTAACGTTTTAAATGTATTGTAAGAAAAAATGTCTTTATTAAGCAAAACATCGGAGTTAAATATTTACAAATTTTTCTTTGGAAATTAATGCAAACAAATATTACGGTTTTGATCGTTTCAGTGTGTTTCACCTAATTGTCAGAAATAATAATTTCGTCATAGGTCAACGTAAAATTGGGAATTTCGTTAAACTAAGCTAGTAGAATGCAACAGAATGTTTGTGAAAGAAAATACAGAAGAAAATTCTAAATCTTTATAAAAGGTGAAGATTTAAAAAAAAAATATTTAAATATAATAAACTATTCACATCTAAAAACTTTTCCTTGAGAAGAGGTCAATCTCAAATTAATTAGTGAAATTTTTTTTATTACACAAAGCAATATACTCTTGTTCAGGAATATCATCCAACAAATAAAATTTTGTTAAAGTTAACGCTCGTCTGAAAAAATCATTTTATTTTTGTTTTTATCGATTTTTTTCATAGCAGGCACAAATTCTTCAATTATATTTGCGATGAGTGAAAATAAATTATTATAATTATTCAATAATATTGTTTAAAAAATTTACAATATAATTTGATATTATTTGCTGTCATTCAATATGTTATTTTTATAAATTACGTCGTAATATATTATATATTTGCCTTTTAAAATTAAAAATTTTTACTCTACTCAACTTTTTAGTCTAATCTACTAATAAGTGTATTAAATAAATTCGAATATAAATTTTGTGACAATTTGAAATTAACGTTCAACCACAAATCAATAAAGTCATTAATTGAATTTTTGGTTTTAATTTCTCAGCTTTTATGTAGCGCTTGTAAATACTCATTAACTAGTAGTAATATAAAATTAAATTAATATTTTGAATTTGTTTATATTGCAGCTCCAAAGTGGATATTAACTGCATATACATATATATTAAATAATTAACCGTAACAGCAATTTTTATTTAATATCAGTATATTAAACATAGACCGTAGCGAATATATCGGTGATTAAATGAAGAATGACCTTAACTAAATTTTATAGAAAGCTCAAAATTTTTCTAAATGATATAGACACTTTTTCGTATAAGGAATTGTTGCTTACCAAATTTTTTATTCATGTAGTTAGAGGTATAAAAAAAAAACAATAGGAATTCCTTCTCTACGATCTATTTTTCAAACGGTTGGAAAAATCTTGACTGTTACTTGTGCTCCTTCATCGTAATATATTGGAAGTTTTATGAAACTAATATTTCCGCATAACTAAATGCAAAAATAAGTATAAGAGAAACAAACGGAAGTAGGGAAAAATGTGGGCATTTTTGCTTCTCAAATGCTAAAAAAGTTAAAAGACCAGATCATTCTGTGATGTTATTTCATTGTAAACTAATTTTTCATTTAACAGTGCCATTGTGCCTTCCTTTTATAGAAAACTATTATTTAAAAAAAAAAAAAAAAAAATTAAATAACAACAGTTAGAGCCTTTCTATACTTCATCAATTATACATATGTGGTTGTAAAACATAGAAATTCAATACAATATCTTTTTATCTCTTTTCTGCAGATTTTTCAGAACTATTGGCATGGTTGTGTGAAATTTTTATTTTTGTTTTAATTAACAGCTGAAAGACATAACTGACATATTAACATGTGAACTAGATTATGTAGCTGCGGCAATTTCACACGTTCAACTGCAAGTGTATACACAAGTGTATTGAGATACTCGCATGTGCATTTGTATGTATAATCAAAAATGGTAGTGTGATGTTGGGCTTGAAGCAACAGCAAATTAGTGCTTTGGTAAATATGGAAATTAGTGCTAAAAACCTTTTTTTTTAAAGCACGCATACAATACAAAAGCTTAACAAGAAATTGTTGCAAATATTCAGCAAAAATTTTCAAATGATGAGGCGAAAATTTCGTTAGTTTACTTTCTTTTGTTGCTACCAACAGCGCTAAATTCTGTTTCTAGTTTTTTCCAAAAAATATTTGTTATGCTTTTAAAATTTATTTCTATGTTTTTTCCTCTCTTGTTATCTTTTGCTATTTCGCTGAAATGGTTGCATTTTGCTCATTCCACCATTAAATCCTTTGTTACCACAATTATTTTCAGCCAATCCTGCAACATATGTAGGACATACTGCGCACTCATTTGTAGTGTTTCTAAAATAAATAGAGTATAAATAAAATATTGAGAATATAGCAAAACTGAATTAAAATTAAATTTGTTGTTGTATTGAATCATACAACCAGGTCAGTTACTAACCCCAGCATTATCTTCTCGCATACAAGATATGCAGTCGCCTATGTGAAGTTAAGAGCGTTCTTTAAGTAACACAAGGAAGGCTTTTCACTAGATTTACACTCCTGCTACCTGCGAGCATTGATCAGCAACTCGATATTAAGAAACTGTGGAACGACATTCGGTTTTCGACAATGTAAGATGAGAATCGCCGTACGCTGTAGAGAGAAAACAAACTGCCTACTTCGCAACTTTACGATCGACCATATATGTGAGATAGGGTGAAATATTTAGAACAATGAAAATGGCAGGAAGTATTTACAGACGTAAAAAAAAAGGTTGAAATGGTAAGTATGAAGAACTTGAGAAAATTGCCAACATGAGAAATGCTTGAACTTTCTAAAATAAGCTGTGGCGACTTCCAGAAGGTTTCAAGACCAGAGCCTAATCATCTAGAAGTCAAGGAGGTAATCTGGTGACCGATGTCAAGTGAATATTCAGGTTATGGAGGAAATACTTTGCCGGTATTCTAAATGGCGGTGAAGAGGAAAAACATTCCCAAGAATTCTAACCCAAATCTGCTCTGCCTAATCCACAAAAGCAATCTCCATCAATTATCATGTGATAAGCCCGGCATGTAAGGTTCTATCGAGCGTACTGTGCGAAAGACTAAGTCCCACTATCCACCGAAGGCAATAAGTTTCCTCAATATTGCGCATTGGTTCTTTCCAGTATGTTGTATGAAAGAATAAAGCCCACCTGGTATACCTACAATTGACCAAATATTCATCATGCGTCAAATTTTTGAAAAGAATCGTGAGAACCAAGATCAACACACCACACTATCGTAATTTTTAAAGCTGCATTCGATAACACGCGTGTGTCAGGAACGGGAACGACAAAACGAGGTTTCAGGCGGGCTGACTCTCTACTAAATGTAGGAGAAAATAATTAGAGCGCAGAGCTAAATGCGGAAGATACAATCCTTTGTAAGAGCTTACAACTTCTTTCTGCAGACTGGGTAAGGAAATAAGACAAATTGTAGTGAATGAGAACAAAACGAAATGCTTCCACCCATCAGACAAACAGTCAGCCCACTCTTGTCTTGGCTTATACGGCTGGCAATTATAATTTTAAGTCGTAGATAAACAATACCAACAATGTCAGTTTTTAAATCCAACACAGAATCACTCTTGCCAACAGGTACTACTTTGGACTGAGTAGGTCGTTGAAAAAGAAGGATCATAACATCTGACTTCGGTATTAGGAGCTATCGGGAGAAGAGAGCGAATATCGCAGACGATGGAACGATAAGCTCTATGAGAAATATGGTGACATTGACACGGTACAACAAGTCAAGATGCAGCCGCTAAACAGGTCAGATCATGCCTTTCTAATAGATGAAGGCACTCCAGCTTTGAATGTATTCGATGCAGTACCCGCTGGTAGAGGGAGCGGAAGACGACTCAGTAGAAAGTGTGAGATACCTTGTTTCACGTGGAATTTCCAATTTTCACTGGACAGCGAATAATGTTGTTTCGGCTATAATTGCCAACAACAACAGCTGTGGGCTACAACTTATTATTAGATGACATATTTTACTTAACATAATACTTTTCCTAATGACATTGAGAAAACAATAGAAATATATATATGTTTTAAAACATTTATAAAAACTATATGATTACTAGATCTGTGTCGTGGAAAACGAGCCATGGCAGATGTTGGCTCAGGGGGGGATCACTCGCCTGTGAAGCCAGGATCCGTTCGTTCAATCCCTGCCATAGGAAGTCTGACGAAGAGGTGTGGTGATCTCTGAAGCACCTACCAGCTGAAAATAACAGTATGTTAATAAGAGTGTATATAGCACACTGAACGAAATATGAGCTTCATATGCGCTTATTACATATTGGTTTCCTCTTATTTTGTCCTTTTGCGTTGATTGTGCATTTAAATGCAGAATTACATTTCAAACAATTGAGATTTGCTTTCTTTAGTAAATATGTTTTGATAGGTTTTGTAATGAAGAATATTGTTTTGAATTTTGCAAACGAATTTAATACCATTTAATTTATCAATTATTCCCTAAATTATAATTCACTCTAAAACTGTAATTTTCACAAAATAAAAAACATCAAACTTGTGATGCCTGTTGCGCACTAAAGCATATTAAATTCTTGAATGATATATATGTTTGTATTTATTATATTTAATTGCAATGGATATATTTACACTTACACTGACTAACTTCGGATATGTATAGAATGACTCAGAGCTTAGCATCGCTCTGAGAGATATGCTCTATTACATAAGTTCGCTGGTAATACACCGTATCTTCCTATATCTATTTTGTTAGAGTAATTTCAGCTCGATAGCCGAGTGTTTAGCATTGCGTACAATTCGGAAGATTTGCGTTCAAGGTCAAGGTTCGAGCAAAATCCAAATTATAGAAAATTAGTTTTTCTAATTGCGGTCGCCCCTCGGCAGAGAATATCCAGCCCTTTGAGTTTATTTATGATATGAAATAAAAGCTCCTCGCCAAAATCCATCGGCCCTTCGGAGGCTGTTTAGAATAAACTGTAGGTCCCTCCATTTGTTGGTAAAACATCAAGACGTAAAATCACAAGTTGGAGCACAAGCTCGGCGGTTATTAAGTGTCAAATGTATATATACACAGAAATTTTGTCATCTAGGGCCGTATAGGAAATGACATGAATTGATATCTCATAGTAGTTACATTCGGACAAATCGTACTAGGTGAGATGTTAAGGACTAATATCAATTTTACATGGCGCACATGTACAGAAAAGGATGGGTATGTTACCATGCTGCCAGAGCATGGAACCAAAGATCATAGATCTGGAAAGCAACGAAGACACCCTGTTTTTCATATAACAAAATCAGTGAAAATACGATCAATCGAAATGGTTGGCAATACAATACGGGAGGTTGAAAAGAACTCACATCCTAAGTGTGCAACAAAGTTGAAAAGCCTTGAATACAAAGTTTTGCTCTATAAAATATTTTATTAATATTTGTATTTGTGATGAGGAATGTTTAGTTTTACTGTCACTAACAAAATACTTTGGTATCAATTTTTCTGCTAATCACCGATTGTCTTTCGGAATAATATTAACTTCGACTTGAGGTATTAATTTTAAACCTTGGGAATCGTTTCTGTATCAGCTCTTAGTATTATATTTATTGTTCGGCGCCAATTATATCAGTTAGGCGAGAAAGAATCGTTTGGATTTTTATTCTTTTTTATAATTTTATACTTTTCTTGTCACTTTATTTAATAATTAATTATTTATTCTGTTCTTATGAGACACGTCTTTGTCACATTAAGGCTGATGCTTAATTTAAAATGATGAGCTGAGACCAACACTTTTAGCTAATGTTGTTGTTACTAATGATGATAACGTTGTTTTTTGCCTGCGTTCATCTAATCACACAGTTACGCTGATACTTTTCCGCTATTTTAATATAATATATTTAATGTAAAAGAAGAGTTTTTTCGTAATTTTAACTTCTTGCAATTCTTATGATCACCAACAAAATAAATCAAAAAAAGATTTTATGTTTTATCATATTCTATGTCTAGCCGTATTTGATTATATTACTCGTTGAAAATTTCGAATAATTAATTTCTGGTTAAAGTTATGAAATAATACACACAATAATTGTAATTTAATTATAATGTAATAATTTATTTTAAAAAATATATATTTAATTTTAAGTTTCTTACAACTGTGTTAAACTACTTTAAAATATTATTAAATACTTCTGTAATTTAATCCCTATGAGAATAAGTAATAATTAATTTTTTTATATTAAACTTAAATTGTTCTTTCAATTCTGCGCTTACTTCTGATTAAATATACGTAATAATACATATACCTATGTATATTAAATAACATACATACAAAATATATGATTATCCTATTGCTTACAGCTCTTTACACCAATTAATTGTATTTGCATTTTTATTTTTCTCCTTCCACACACACACACACACACACATATATATATATATATATATGCTCTTATTTATTTATACATACTTATTCCAAAGGTGCATATGAAGTGTGTATTAAAGGCCATTGACAGTGTAAAAAACCACTTCAAAAACGCCAATCAACAGTAACAGCAGCAACAAATTGTGGGTTGACACCAACATGTCGCGCCAATGTCACGTTTCGTGTCATCTGTCGTTGCAAAAGCATCATTCAAAATAATTGTAATATGTTTAGCAGAATTTTCCCAATTTATATATTTTATACCCTACAAAAATTAAAAAAAAATTAAAAATTGGAAAGAAGAATTTAAATTCATTATTTTTCTTTCCTTCATATTTGTTTCCCGCAAAATTTTTGTTGTGGTAACAGATTTTAGTTCATTTCGCGAAGTATTGCAAACTCAACTTGGCTATTGACTGCCAAATGATAGTGTTGTTACTAGCCATAGTTGGTTCGTTCATAGCTAAATGTTTTTGTTGTGGTTGTTACAACTAATGCATGTTGTGTTTGAGTTCCGTTTTTGTGGTTTTATTTTTATATCACGCCTCCAAGCCGACTTTTTTGTTCTTTTTGTTTCGTTTGTTTTGCTATGCTTTTCTTATTGCCAACTTTTAATCTCTTTTTTTTTTTTTTTTTGCTATTTTCACTATATTTCGTCTAGCCAAGCATTAATTGGTGTTGTTTTGTTATTGTTGTAGTTAGTTACATTTTCGACATCGCTTTTGACTTTAACACCAACTAACGCTGTTGCTCGGTCACTATTTCACTACGGAGGCTTCTGCCAAAATTGTAGTATTTAGTTAATTTATTTTGTTTTTATTTTTATTTATGTGTTCTTCATTTAGTATATACGTGGAATTCGCTTATGTGATCCATATACCTATGTGTATATTTATCGATGCCTGAGTCACGCTTCACAAAAACACTTGACTCAATGCCATCTCAGTGTGATTCCTTCTTCCCCCATCAATATAAGGTTCTTATGTTTGCTTTTGCTTTTTTCTTCTTGTGTATGGAGAAGAAGGAGAAACTTTAAGATAAAAAAAAGTTGTCAAGAAAAAAATTGTTAAGAATTTAAAAAGTTCTACTTATTCTTAATAAACTGCGTTTGTTATACCCTTCACATCTTGAATTCATTAAAAAAATATGTTTTTATAAAACTATATTTGTGCCCGAGAGATATATGATGATTAAAAAATCAGTTTGTATCCAGTTAGGAATGGAATAATTGATTTGGTAAAAATTATGTGAATATGTATTACACTTTCTCTTTTATCAACCTTCAAGGTTCGGTAACAATTCCATGATTCTATTTTTGGGATTTTGTATTTTTTATTTAATTTTTTATATATTTTGTACTTAAGTTTTTTTATTTAAGTTAATTTAATTTATCTTTTCTTTATCTCATTTTATTTTATGTAGATTTGTTTTATTATAAATTATTTGATTTTTATTTTTATTTCATTTTATTTCATATTATTATAAATTATTTTACTATAGTTTTATAATATTTTATTTTAGTTTAAGTTTACTTAATTAGATATTTTAATTTTTTAATTTTTTTTTTTAATTTTTTTATTTTACTCTATTTAACTTTAGTTATTTTAATATTTTCTTAATTGTTGTATACTTTGTTTTATTTAATTTTTTTAAATGTGTTTATATTAGTTTATTCCATTCTATTTTCATTTTATTTTTGTTTATATATTTTTTTAAATAACTTCATTTTCCTCCAGTTTTATTTTATTTTATTTTAGTTTATCTATTTTTATTTTATTTTATACTATTTTCCTTTTTTTAATTTAATTTTCCTTTTTTCGCTTCAATTCATCAACGAAACATTCGTCCGGTGCAGGGTGTAAAATTGGTATCAACGAAAGTACTGTAAATGCTCAAATTTAACATCCACACATAAATGAGCTTTCGGTTACTGGTAAATAGTAGTTTTGTCGAGTTCTTTTGTTTTTACTTACTAAGCCTCACTGAACTTTCAAGTTTCCATTATCTACATACTCTCTCTACATGCGACTCTCGTTCAACTGCAAGGTTTTGAACAACACACTTCATTCGGCAAGTAAATACAAGAGAGCAGCAGTGTCCCTGTAGGTAAAAATACTTGTTGTTAACTTTAATCTAATAAGTTTCCATTTTTTTGCACTAACTAGTTCATCTTCCATCTGTTTTCCATATAAGCAACTGGTATTTTTAACATGTCGATGTTCTACGGACTGTCATATATATAAGTATGAGTTGAATTGAATTGCATCAAAGGTAAAATTGAAAATATAAATGAATTAGCATGCAGCAGCGGGAATCGAACCGTAAGCCTTATGTGCTACAGTGATAACTTCTAACCACTCGGCTATCGAGAAAATTTAAAGACCAACGACTGACTGTGCACTTCAGTAGAGGTTATCAGGATATCAAGCTCAGTCGTGGCGTTCTAGAAATAATAACAACATACGAATGGCGCGGTGGTGAAAATCATTATTAATCCCGTTGCTGAATTGCTGAATTGCTAAACAAATAACGTACTGGGAGGATTTCAAATCATATCACACTAATATTTACTAAAATTTTTGACTGCAGGGTTCTCACAGCGCATTATGAATGCGTACTTATATAATAAATATATGTATGTATGCTCATATACACACATGCATGTAGGAAAGTTAAGTGCTCGGTACGCATTGTTTCATTCTTCTCTTTATTTTTCCTGCATTGTTTGGCTTAATTTCCTTACAATTTTCCCCTCGTGCAGTAAGGAATACAGTTTGTGTTGTATATTTTGCTTTTAATTTGCATTTGTCTCATTATGATCGGGTGGCAAAAGTAGTGCGAGGCGAATGCAATTCAGTTGATGGTTGTTGTAATTGCACTTGATTTCTGTGCTTTTATTTGCTTTTATTAAGCGCAGTTGCAATTATAATTGGAATTCTCACTTTATGCAGATACAACTTCGCACATGCACACATGCAAGCGCAACTTAAGTTCTGAATTTATTTTGAATTTCCTTTTGGTGCATTTTTCTTATTCCTTCTCTCCTTTTATTTGCAAATATTTACTGCTCAGTTGACTTTTTTTCGTCATTTCAGTGTGCTTGGGTTAAGGATCGACGATGAATTTTAATCTTTTTTTGCTCTTTTATTGTTTGTTTAATATTTAAAAAAATTTTATTAGTCATTTAGCTAATTTATTGAAGCTGTTGACATTTCTGGCCATCATCTTGCCATTGCATTTCGTATCTTAGATACTAAAGTAACTAGTAATTTTATATTGGAATGTACTGTGAGCAAAGGATAACTTTGTTCAACTGACAGTTATATTTAATGATATAAAATTTGCATAATTCATTTGCTTGAAACTCATGGAATGAAGGGACGAACTAACTTTACCTATGTCTGTCTATTTGTTCATTCTTCCATTATGTTTCTTGAATAGGGTCTGTTTTAACACGGTAGGATTAGCCGTTACCACCACATGAGAACTCTTGAAAAAAAAATATTTTACTTTGGGTATAAACAAACAATAACGGAACCAACAAAATTACATGTTATGAGATTGAGGTGTTTAACGGTAATATATTTTTTGTGTGAATTTTTATTTTATTGATTCAAATTACAAAAATGTGTGGAAATTAACAAAACTTCAAAATCTATTAATTCTAACTCTTTTTGATTCGAGTAAGGCATTTAAACTATCAAAAATTTTAATTTTCCGGTATTTTAGCCTATTTCGAACACTTTTGATTTTTTGTCATCACATCGTCCTCTTATTATTCTTCAAAATTGCCTGAATTGAGAACTATATACGTTGTGCATCTGATGAATTAGAAAACCAATAAGTGGACGAAGCTAGCGACAATAATATGTAAATTGCATTGACTTTGGTTGATATCGGATTCGATGAAAATAATTCGAGAAAATTATTTCAGATGGTCATTCGAAGTCTCGAAATTTGCTTTCAGTTAAGTAGTAACTAGTTTCTGAACTTCCCAGATTTTGTAAAACTTTGCTTTAAGCTCATTTGGAATATACGTTGGATGCTCCATTTGGATATATTCAATTCTTTAGTCACTTGTGCATTACCACATCAGCAACAATTTTTTCGCTCCCGCATTGTGGACAAGATGATATTTCAGTTTACTGGCCATATGAAAGAACTCATCCATATGTTGCAAATAATTTTCTTCTGCTTCCCATTCACTTCCGCTGAATAATCATTTAAATTAATGTTGAAAACTGAATTTTCACCGTTAAGCACATAAGACGCTAATGAGCAATTTATTTAATGGAAATGTGGAAATATGGAAAACAAAAAAACCAAAATTATTGCATTATTGAAAATTTGTTTATAACAAGTGCACGCTTTTAAGCTGGATAAAAACTTTAAAGCAAAAAAAAAACACTTTAACAAAAGCATATTTACAAAAAAGAGGAGTGTGAAATAAAATAAAATAAAAAGAAAAAAATATGAATAATAAATTGAAGCAGGAGTAAAAATTAAAAGCAAAATTTAAAACTCAATCAAAATCTGAAATTTTAACCAACATGTAATAGCTAGAAATACTTGTAGGCAGACGAATTTCAACGTACAAAAAATAATTCAATGCTTTTTTGATAACAAAAATGCGAAAAACTAATTAAAACTAAATCTGTGCATTAAACATGGTATACATTTAAAAAAAAAAAAATTATAAAATGCATATTGTCAGAGTTTTGTGGCAAGACCAAAAACCGATTATCAACTAGAACTCGCTACTTTAATAATCATATCGAGTTTCAAAAAGAATTTTAATTATGGTTTTTTCAAATTTGACTTTCCAATGTAGAGCAACATTTTCTTGCGGTTAGAAACACAATGAAACTTTTGTTGATAACTGCTTTAACCATATGTATTCACCAAAACTAGGTCTTTCGTTTTAGAAGTGCCTAAGGCATAGTTATAAGCGTTGCGTCGTCACGGTGTCAAAATAGTGCTTGGCGGCTTTATTCATTATTCATTATCTTTATTTAGAACAACTGTTGGAAAATTCACTCTAGATGGAACGGAATCGAAAAACTCTAGACCAGATCGCCAAGTTGTGAAAAACGAAATACACTATCAACTCGGATAATCATTTTGTTGCAGCCGAGATAATATAAAATACTAAATTCCATCGCAATGAACTGATTAGAATAAATCGATTTTCAATAATCAAATTTGCTAAAATATTTCACTTACAAACTGACTGCATTTATTTATGCCGTTATTTGATATATGATTCCACACAATTATATCAGAAAAAAGTAGTTTAAAGATAAAAATCATCACTTCCAAGAGAGCAATATTTGGAATAAGTTGGCAGCAAAAGAGAAAAAGGAAATATATTTCAAAATCAGAAATACAGCTATTTCAGAAATGTAAAAGCAAAAGATCTTCCAGCTGAGTTAGAGGGTGTACACTGTGCACACATACAAATAGTCATAAGCATTTCGGAACATACTGATTTGACACTACAGAAATTTAAAATACCAAATTTTTCTACAAATGTGTGTGTTTGTGTAAGCTTCCTAGAATTCCAAGCATCAGCGATATTACTTGCTGCCACCAAGTGTTAACTGCACGTGCAACAATTTGTGGTGCCAGCGGAAAGTGGCATCAAAAAATATGAAGAAAATTAAATCTAACATTCTCAGTTCTAAAAAAAAAATATTTAAATGCAAACACACTTTCCAAAAAAATAGACCAACGTAGTGTAGTCAAAGACAGCAAACACTAGGAATAAGAATTATCTTCACTCTTCACTCACTTCATAACAACTCCAAGCCCCCACTCTTCTAGCATTTTGACTTATCTTGAAACCAAGGCATAATTTTAAAACAGCCATATGCCATCAGCCAACGGCCACTTAGACCACAAGACAAATTTAAATAAAAGAGTAACAGTCAACTCATCACCACGAGGGGTAAAAATTAGGAGTAAGAAAGAGGGAATAAATTGGTGAGATTGCAGGCTCAAAATACGCGGAGACAAAACGAAAATGGAAGAATAGAAAGTTAAGAACAAGCAGCAGCAAGCAGATAACTAATAGCGGCAATAGATTTAAAAGCATAAGATTGATGTAAGCCATGGAAAAGTCACTGTGGTATAGCCTGGCTGTCTGTGGCTTTGTTCGTATGTATGCATGAGAAAAATGAAAATGGCAATTGCAGCATTTGCATTGCAGGGCACAAAGGATCGCTTTAAGTGAGACATATCAATTGCTTTCTACTTCTAGTCTACATTTTTTAAGAAAAATAAATAAAGTATACCTTACATAGTATGAATATGGATTTGTTTGATAACGTGGATCAGTTACAAATTTTGTTATATAATAAAAAGTCTATTATTTTAATTTAATTTAATTATTTTAATTTCCAACTTATTTTATCTCTTTCATTTTATATTTTTAATTTTATTCCATTTAATTTTATTTATTTTTATCTAAATGAAACAAACTCGTTTATAATAATTTTTATAATAGTTCTTTCGATATTTTTTTATTCTAATTTTTACTATTTTATTTTATTTCGTTTTTTATTCTATATAACATTTCTTATTTTGTTGTATAATACTTTTTATATTTTATAAATTATATTTTTTATTTTCATTTTTTCCATATCATTTCTTTTGTTTTTCTATATCTCTTTATTTAATTTAATTTAAGTTTTTGCTGTACTGTGATGCCATTCGGGAGGTCCAGGTTCAACCAATATCCAAAATTATAGAAAATTAATTTTTCTAATTGCGATCACCCCACGGCAGGGAATGTCAAGCCCTCCGAGTGTATTTCTGGCATAAAATAAAAGCTCCTCATAAAAATCCTTTGGCCGTTCAGAGGCGGCTTAAAATAGGTAGGTCCCTCCATTCGGTGGTTTGTGGTAAAAAATATCAAGACGCGAAACCACAAATTGGAGGAGGAGCTCGGCCGAAAATCGTTTCAGCGTTTACAAAGCGCCATATATAATTTAATTTCTTTATATTTCTTTTGTTTTAATTTATATTATTTTTTTGTTTTATCATATTTTATCCTGCACAATATCAGAACTGTTTTTTTCGTTACTTTTTCAGAGGAAGCACTTCTTTCACATATTCTGGCAGATTTATTCAATCAGTTTTTTCTCTTCTCCTACGGTGCATCTACGAGTATAAAATAACTGCTTGCAACGTTCTGGCCTAGAACCTATGTACATATGCGAGCTTTCTTTCGAGTGTTCTTTTTATTTTCACTACCTTTCTATTTGCTTTTTATTTTTCACGTTTTAACTGGCTGTTATTATCTTTATTATTGCTTTTTTATTTTGACATGAGTAATTTTCTCTTTGAATACATTTCCGAGCGTTGTTGAAGTTAAAAGCAAAGTGCGAGGCACTGGAAATTGTAATATAATATTAAATGAAAGTGGCATTCAGAAATTTACCAACGAACTGTTTCGTTTTCGTGCTCTAACTTTTTTCAATCTAGTATATCCAATGATTAAAACAATTGCAATAAAGATTTGTATTTATATTCACGATTTCTAAGTAGATGCAGTTATCTCCATTAAATTTATTTCTATTTCTGCCATCTCTGTCTCTTTAGCTTTAGGCAAGAACTTTGGGACTTCGACTTAAAGAAACAGAATACTACCAACATATCTTAAATAAAGACTTCACCCGGTGTTTCTGACTTTAAAGTCCGTTAAGGTCCCCATAATTTAGATACTAAAATTCCAATGAAATTAAACGTATTTCACTTACATAGCTTCTCATTCAAAACTCGTTTTGTTTTTCCTTACTTCTCCTAATATTTTTCATGTTAATTACCAAAGGAACGCTTTCAATATTTCACCCTCCCAAGCATCCATTGGTAGAAAAAGTGTCAGTAACTTTTCAAAAAGACAAAAAAAGAAGTTGGAGTAAAAAACTTCACAGGCATATGGGACCGCATTCAACTTATGAGAGTAAAATGAGTTGTTTCAATTCAAATGGTTAACTGGAGTAAGAGAATAATGAACATGAGGAAATGTTGAAAGCTTAGAAAGTGTGTAGAGTTATAATTTGAAAAGCATATAGGTATATATATATATATAGTAAATTGGGCAGCTGTGAAAGTAGTAAACCGCAGATTCGAGAATTAGGTAAACCACAAAGAATTATACTCACGCAATTATACTTACGAGTATTTATAGTTCGGAACTATTTAACAGCAAAACAAAGCTAAAATTACAGTAGGGAGAAAGAAAATAGTGAATAAACAAATGCATTTGCGAAGTAAATTCGCTCGGTACTTAACTTTGGCGAGAGAAACATTGAGTGACAGAGACAAAAGTATTATGAAACGAAACTCGATTTTATGATAACGCTTTGAAAATCAGATTTAAAAAAATTTAATAACCGTACAGCAAAAATTTAACCCTCTTCTTGGAATTGTCTTTATTACGAATATTATAATATTTAGAGTCAGTATTACATACAAAATTCCATTCAGTAATTATTTGATTTTCAGCTCGGTTCTGCAAAAGTAAAAACTGACAGATCTTGCCTTTCGATAGAAATGAGAAATAAATCTCTTCTGACAGTCTGATCTATATGGAAATCGGTCGTTGAACAATCGAACCAACCTTCCGGCTGTCAGTTTTGCTCCGATGTGTTTGTTGTGTTCCAAACGATTGACATGACCTAGCCACCGTAGCCGCTGTCTTTTGTTTTGATGAATTATGCCAATATCACCATATAACTCGTACAGCTCATCGTTCCATCGTCTGCATTATTCGTCCTTTCTCCCGAAAATTCCTGGTGCCAACTCATCGGATGTCGATATTGTTCAGGCTTCTGCACCATACAGCAGGACGGAAATAATTAGCGACATGTAGAGTTTTCGTCAATAAAGGAGTTTACTTTTTAATTACCCAATCAGACCAAAGTAGCATCTGTTGGCAAGGGAGATTCTGCATTATACTTCCATGCTGACAATGTTGTTGGTGTTAATTCCTTTTTGACAATTGGGGACTCGGTCTCATCATCTCCTGGTGTTTCGCAGTGGTTAATCAGGTTAGAATCGTTGTGAGAGTTTTAGAGATACCAATAGATGCTCTAGGGACTAGGAATGAAGTGTTAAAATGGCTAAAATGTCGAGTTCTAATTGTAATTTAGAGAAGTTCAATGAAATTCAAAGTTATCCTATTAGGCTTACTAAGATTGAGTTTTGGCATCACTTTAAAGGGAATTGAAACTCGCTTTCTATATTTCCATATGCATATAAACTAAAATTGGAAATGGTACTATAGGGTTTTACAATAGGGATAATATGATTTCTAAATGTCGTTTTGGCCATTTTTAATATGTCATGATCTGCCTTCTTTTTTCCTTTGTATTCAGTAATGTTAACAATTTCATCATGGCAAGATATGCGCAAGAACAACGTTGCTGATTTTGTCTTGGAATAACTTGGAAACGATAAAGATTTTTTTAAGAAAATCATCTTCTCTGATGAGGCTCACTTTCAACTGAGTGGTGCTGTAAATAAACAAGACTGTCCATTCTGGTGCGAAGAAAATCCACAAATTATTCATGAACAACCATTACATTCACCTCAATTGACAGTTTGGTGTGGTTTTTGGTCTGATGGAATCATCGGTCCGTACTTCTTTCGAAATGAAGCTAGTAGCACCGATACTGTCAATGGAAAGCGGTATAGATCGATAGTAAACAACTTTTTATGGCCACAATTGGAAGAAGTTGATCTTAACAACATATGGTTCTAACAAGACGAGGCTACGTGTCACAGAGCACGTGCAACAATCGAATTATTGCGAGAAAGTTTTGGACATTCGACTATTTCAAGAAATTGTGACATTGAATGGTCTTCAAGAAGTTGTGATTTAACACCATTAGACTACTTCGTGTGGGGTTATTTGAATTCATTGGTCTTTAGCAATAAACCAGCCTCTTTTCAAGCTTTAAAAGTCAATATTGAACGTGCTATTGATGACATACGATTTGATTTAGTGGAAAAAGTGTTCAAAGATTGGATTCATCGAATTCGTTCCTGCAAAAGAAGTCTTGGAAACAATTTGAATGATGTTATTTTCAGAATTTAATTGTATCGATTGTACTTCACATTAAATAAAAAACATTTGAATTTCCTAGACAATTTGTGTGTGTGTGTGTTTTTTTTTAAAATCATATCACTCTTATTGGAAGTCCCTATATCTGAGCACGCAGACCTGACATAGTGCAGATTATGCAAATTCAGTGATGAAATTTATTAATTAACTAATGCTAAATAAAATTTTCAACCTATAAGGAATGAAAGCTAAGTTTTCAAATCCAAATTTTATATTCAGCCCGGCGGCCGTGCAATCAGGCATGAATACGTGCAATGAAAATCATTAAAATGTGGTATTCAAACAATTTACGTCATACCATTCGTATTATCGCTAAAATAGGACATAAATAAGCTGTTTAGCAACATTTAGGTAAAGTTATAAAATATTCCTGGTTTGCAATCAAGGATTTCATAGACACCGTAGTGTAGCTGCGCATTAAGCGCGCAAAGCCAATGTTTACGCAAAACAACTCTAGTTCAGAGTGCAACGATGTGTGATGACAGCCTTTGTGCCTTATGGGTAGAACTTATTCCCTCACATACATAAAACAAATGTATCTAACACTGACATGACTGAGAGACGGACAAGCTGAGTGGGAGCCAAATAACTGCTTAAATAAAACTAACGGAAAAGTTTTTATATATGTACATATTTAAATACGCATGCATACATCTGTATGTATGCATAAAACAATTTAGGACTCTTCTAACATTTCAAAATTAGATACTTATATATGTACGTACGAGTATACTCGTATATCTTTGTACTACCTATGGTTGTCAACTCCTCCTGTTTATCAGCTAGTGTCAGCTGTCAGTTATTGCGCTTGGGCGCACTTAAGCGGGTTAATTTTCCACAATCATCATTCACACCAACAACCTCAATTATTTATGTATACGAGTATGTATGTTTGTTTATTTGTCTACATTCTTAAGTGTATAAATGTTCTTCAATGCTCTTGGGCCTTCGGCCGATAGATAGCTATCCTTGTATCACTTTACTCTGTGAACTTGTATTCTGCAGGCACGAAAAATGTCACTCATATATGTCATGCGAAATGTTGCGTCTGGCAATTTGCACATTGCATGCATGAAACAACTAGTCATCAGCATCACAATTATCATTATTGTCACTATCGTCATCATCCGCTTCGGGACTTTGCATATATATAAATGCGTATATATGTTGGTCTAGTTTAGCTGATAGTCCATTCTACAATTGATATCACTAATACACACATACGCTTGTACATATTTTCCTTCCTATTGTTGCAAACAAACGGAAATTAAATTGGTCTTTAGTGGACATTCAGTCAGCCGGATTGGAAATATGGACATTTTTACATACATACGTGAATTCTTAAGCAAGCAAAAACGTTTATATACCACCATAATTAGTCATCACCAATGGAAGTATTATATTTGTTTCGCTATGCACAAATAAAATTTAATCCAGATGCAAAATAAAATAAAATAAAAAAGTAAAAAGTCTAAGATACTAGCGGACTCCAGCGTGCTTTGCTACACCTATAAAGAACATCAAGAAAATATAACTGAAATTTTGAATATTCGATTTTTTTGGAAAGGAAACAAAAAAATTGATTAAAATTTTTTCCCAAACTTTTTGTTCTTACTTTTCTTTAATTTAATTTTAATTTTCCTTTTTTTTCACTGTTCCTCTCTCTCTTTCAATACCACATGCAACGTAATGTACGTATATTTCGGAATTTTACATGTATTTGTTGTTGTTGCATGTATTTTGTATGGGTAGCGAACAATGTTCACTAAGATGGTCATATAGCCGAACGGCTGCGCCAATCTCATGGAAACTTCACATTAACCTTCTTCTAATATCCCTTTATAACTCCGTAATTTGGTGCAATTTGATCTGGTGGTTCCATTGAGATTTAAAAACGAAAACTTGTTTTGAATAAATATCATTTACTAATTCTAAAACACTCTGTCCATGGCTCACTCCCTTTCATCGTCTAAGCCTGTCCGATGCATTCTCAACGAAGGAAGCCTTACTCGATATTTGTCTGACTGGAAACATACATCGCCTGCTAATCTTATTTTAAGCCCATTTTACACACCTCGTTAAAATTCCAACTCACCATATCGTCGTGTCTTCAATACTAAGTACATACATCCATATATGTACATTTTATATTTGAAATTTTATATCAGAAATCCATCAAAAAATCATCTAAAGGAGTGAAATAGTATTATAGACATTCTAGAACTCAACATTAATACTGAAAATCATCGATATCGAGCCTTACAATTTCCCATAAATTTGTTATGTTCATGAAAGGTATCAAGACTTCGGCATGACCGAGGATATTCCTTCTTCTTTGTCTTCTTTATGTCAATATTAGCATAAGGAGTTCTTTAGTTGACTTGGTTGGAATAACCCAATTTTTGTAATCGGTACACAAACGTATACAGATATTCTCGTAGCACGCAAATCGTTTTTCATTTCGCTATATGCTATCAGTTGGAGACACAAAGTTAAGCTGGGTATTGATCTGATCTTTCCAACAAATGGAATTCTCCCCTTCTTCGACCCATTGCGGTAATCGAATAGTTTCAAAGGTGGAGTACTTTGAACCATCTGGTCCTAACCAGCGTAGCTTTAAATATGCCAATGGATCCATATATCTCGCACAGTTCATCGTTTAATCGTTTGCGGTACTCGCTGCGCAACTCCTTTCCCTCGAAAGATCTTAGTGCCGACTCATCAGATATTGTCATCGTCCAGGTCTCTGCACAACATAGCCTGCTTAAAATGATGATTAACTCGTAGAGTTTGAACTTCTTTCGTCGGCAGAGAACATTATTTATTAATTGCCTACTCAGTCCAATGTAGCTCCTGTTGATATGAGTGATTCTGCTTTAGCTTTTAAGACCGACATTATTTTGTGCTTTAATCTTTTTTTACGTAGATAAACGAAATTATCTACGTCTTCGATATGGGAATCAAGAAGGACTGTTTGTTTGATGAGAGGAGATATTTCATACTGTCCTCTCTCCCTACCTGATACATATGCCAGAAATTGTATACTCTAATAGAAGCTGGGTCTTCTCTATTTGGTTCAGTAGATGTCATTATTTTCTACAGCATTGAGTTAAAATAGTGACAGGAAAAAGAGTCAAATTGTGTGAAGCATTGTTTGATATCTGAAAATGGGTATCGCTTCCCTTTTCTACTTTCTCTTTCATACAGCGCGTGTTATTGCCGATTGCAACGTTTTGAGGTTGGAAGTCATTTTTCTATCCACTGCACTGCGATAATCGTCCAGCTATTCTTTTAATCTTGCCGAAAACCAATAGTTTCAGTGGCGGCACACCGTAGAGGGTCATCAACCAGCCAGGCACCGAATATTCCAGGTGCATGTCCTTAAATTGTGTTTCTTGAAACGTTTGCAGCAGTTGTCAGCAAAAAAAAAAAAATTTATCATCCGGGGCAGAAATTTTGTTTGGAGCAAATATTTTTATTAGGTGTATCCTAAGTCTTACGTAAAAGCAAACTGGGTTCGCCGTCGCATCTCAAATCATGTCCAAATGGATGCTTATTGGCCTTCCAGAGCATACTTTCTCTAAGAACGTAAGTCGTGAGCAGTTTGGATTATATGTAATGAAATCGTTTCTGGCTACTGGTGGTGCCATTTGAATGGCAACAAAAACTTGCCTTACCTGAGTCAATTTATGTTGCATGGACATTCCTATGCAATCAAATATATGTACATTCAATGTATGAGTTTTGTCCTACGTTTAAAAAAAAAATAGAAAAAATTATAGACAAAGTTTCACAAGATAACCGCAAAAATTTCGAAATCTACAAATTCGCAACATTAAATTGAAAACCACATACTCAAAGTGTACATACACATATATGTATTGGATATGCATGCACCCGTAAGTACAAGTAATGTCATTAGTACAACAATAGAAACTTCCAAGACGTATAGCATCCGGCCCAACAACCGACTGGCCGAGCGACCGAACGACCGCCTTCATATTGTACATAAGCCTACCACAATAACGCTAATAACTGTAGCAATATCAGTGACTGTAACGCCCGTTAAGCGTCGATGGTTTGGGTTGTGATCGCTTCAAGGGCCAAGGTGGCTGCATAACCTCGAAATTTGAAACTTCAAATAATTTTCTTCTTCATATTTTACTCTTATTTTTGTGTTTTCACTTGGTTTCGAAAAGTAACTTTGCGTGTGACTTGGGAGTAAGTACCGTCACATGGCCACCAGCACGCAATGCTAATATTATATATATTTGTTAAATATGTATTTCCTTAAATGTGTTCGTAAAATTTATAGTAAGTAATAGATGCACATCACCATACACTATATTTTGATACCAAAGTTTTCCAAATTGATACCCTTTTGTGTGCGTCTGCCACTGACGCCACATAGGTCAACCACAAATAAGCCAGTCGCTTGGTACATATTTATGATCAAATATCACGCATAGTGGTATAGTGTTAGTAAAAATGTTAGGTAAAATAAAAATTTATACCTTTCTTAGGGAAATTTGCTGTCAACGGCGGGGACTGCAGTACATATCTTCAAATCCTGAGTATTTTCATCCGTTTGGAGAACATGACTTAGCCAGGATAGTAACTGTCTCTTATTTCTTTGAAACATGTCATTGCAAGATCTTTCTCTCGAAGACTCCTAGTGTCAACACTTTGGATGGGTACATCATCTACGTTTCTGCACCATAGAGCAGGATATGAAGAGATCGATTATCATTGCTAGATATGTAAGTCTCATAGACCTACCCTTCACTAATATGAGACAAAAATTGCTAATAATTATTATAATTATTACATTACAGGCCAGGTTTCCGGAACAAAAAATTATTAGTTTAAAAAGTTCCGGTATATTGACACTGATAACATTTGTTTCCTCTAAGCACAAAGGTTAAGTAGTACCTGTAATATACACGAAACATAAAATCAAATAAATTCGAAAATTCAGTGGAATCGCGTCTACGATTCCAACTATATTCTTTGCATAGACTTTCATCCAAGTAACTAAACTGTTAGTAGAGTTATGGGACCTTTAATGGTTCGTATTCATCGTGCGAGGACAAAATCGTAAATTTGAGCAAGCGAGAGACACCCCAATCCGACGAGCTCAGACCCGATTAGAAAGTAATATATCGTACCATCATTTACTTAATTTTATTACAATAAGAACTCACAACTCTCCACAAAACTGTTTGCAATCAAAGCTAGCTAATTAAGGAGAGTGTGCCTTCAAAATTAAGAGTTTAATAGGATACCAATTGGACATAATCAAAACCTTATTTAGAAAATGTCAAAAGTTTTCCAGTGGAATCCACGTTTGGTGTTGTATTAGAATGCAATTGCACCAATCAACACTGTTGAAAAATAATCATAATAATAACTATCCCAAAACACATCCCCATGAAAGATATGGAGTTTTCGCTATCGAAAAAAAGAGTGACATTTCTTTTTCGATCCGTTTAGAGAAGTGCGGATCTAAAGAGGTAAAGTGCGACTGAATAGCAGCTTTTTTCCATTTCTTTTTTTTTCTTAGCCAAAGCTCCTTTCCTTCCGCCTTCAGGTTCGACTTAGTTCTAAGTTTATCATTGGCCTTGCTATCACGCGGAGGTCATGTTGATGGTTTCAACGCTTTCAAGGTCCGAGACTTTGTGAGCGCATCCTTCGCTTCAGTGTTTTTCAATAGCACTAGAACTACTGTGGATTGATAACTACTGGTGACACAGCTTGTATCGTCATTATTGGTGATTACGCTGTTTTCTCACCAACGTTTGGGCCGACCTGCCAGCTGGCTTAACTTTTTTTCGACCTACATATCTAGTTTTCATGTCAAGCAATCTAAGCTCTGGTACTTAATGAGCAATGGGCGATGATTGCAAACTGCCTAGAAGAAATCAGTTAATCGATAAGTGCCTATGCACCAGAATCGGTACGAGGCTACACTTGGGGCAAAGAGCAACAGCTAAAGAATAGAATCAAATATCGAGTTTGAGAAGTTTTTAGGGTGTTAGAAAAGCGCTGGCCCGATAATCTGCAAAATGATGTATAATCACTAAAGTGGACTATTTTGAAGGTGACAACATCAATTCAAACGAATAAATAAATTTAAAAAAAACTAATTATCTTTTTTTTAACATAACTCGTATATTTACACAAATTAAAAACAACCAACCACATACGTATAAGTATGCACCCTGTAGGAAAAAGTCAAGCTGGTATGCGAGAATTCTATTTAAATACTAGTATTTTAGAGATAGAATAAACCAGTTTACTGTTATTTGGTAAACCGTCAATGACGGATGGTTAATAGTACTTGAGATTCACGGCTCATTCAAGACAAATCTATTATGTATTTTTGCCACGGTGTAAATGAGCTAAACTAGTAACTAGTCTGAAGCTGATAAAAAGTCGAGCTATTAACATTTTGTTTGGCATTGCCAACAGGAAAAGATGCGCTAAGGACTTGTTAAGGCAATAATGCAAACCAGTAGAGAGTATACCATTTAACAACTAGTTGCACTCCATGTAGGATATGTACCATTTTTATGTATTTATAAGTATATGTTTACAAATTTTGAACGTAAAGGCATTCCAAAAAATTAAAAACATTTAAATAAAATTAAAAACACATATTTGAAGAATCTCGATTTATTTTATTCATACATATACAACATGTAGCATATTTATGCACATATGCGACGACTTTGCATTCGTGTGTGTCGGTAAGTGATTTCAGGTAAATGAAGAACCAAAGCATCCTTGTCGGAAGCGGAAATGAGTGCAGTTTCCAGTTTTCCCGTTAACTACACAAAACGAAACTTACACTGCTCAACTTCCATATATTTATGTAAACTTATACGCTCATTCACTTACTCACATGCAAGTGCAGTTACAACTACACACATGCATACACTTCATGGCTTTTTATGCTAGATCGCACAATGGCATTGACCTTTTCTCAGTCGTCTGAATAACTGATACACAAACACGTCAGTGTGCATTTAAATACATTTATACCAGTTTGTTATAAAGGTGCAAATGTATACATTTTTTCTTTTTTTCAACTAAATGCAAATTTAGATTTATCATTTGGCCAAAATCAAAGCCTCGTTGCAAGGCATCACCAACCAAATGTAAACATTTACAGTTACGAGATGTGTTTAAAAAATAATAGATTTTTCATGTCTTGAGCATTGCGTTGCAGCAATGGCAGTGCTTCTTATTAACAATATGACCTGGTGGCAGTAATTCAGGATGCACTATGGCTTTAAATTTGAAGAACTCAGTGAGCATAGCCTTGACGTACGACCATACTTTTTTTTTTTGAGAAATTTTTTACAGTTTTTTGATTTATGTCTTTTTACAAACGAAAATAGCCGAGCTCATAAAAACACATCTAACCTTATGCGAAGTCGCAGCTAAAGTTAACAATGAAAACGGCAGAAATTTTATTATACTGCAGGGGTATATATGAATAGGAACATAGTAGAAGATAAATGTTTGACAATTTGACACTCCAACCTCCGAAAATTTAGAATTATCGCTGCATTTCAAACACACTTTACTACATACTAAACTTAGCCCACCATTTGTATTCTAGAATGTGTTTCAGAATCCTTGGTAGCTGCTTTTAGACCGACCTTTAATTTGTATTCAGAGTAAATTAAGTTTGTTTACCTCACCGTTGGCTGTAGAGAGATTAAGTCATCGAAGATAATATTTTATTTAAAAAATTTCAATCAGATATTACTTTTATTTAATTAGTTTTGTAATAACTAAAAATATGAAAAAAAGGTAACTGTTTTTTCTCTCATTTTATGATTTTGGACGACAAACTTTGATCAACTGAATTCTGTAGGGTGTCTAATATTTGGTTCTACTCGAACTTTACCTGCCCTAAATGCATTTTTCCCTTTTTTTACTTTTTGAAAAATGATCTTGTGTGATTTACGATATGCGAGTGTGTTTAACTACAGTTTAAAAGTCGCTCTCTTTTACTCTTGCTCTCAAACATTCCTACACACATGCGAGTACATGTGAGTATATGTGTATACTTTATGCGCTCATAATTCAAGTTGTTCTTAGTAAGCGTATGCTCCCATACACCCACACGTGTGTATGTATATATGTATAAACAACTTTGCCATCTCAATTTACCAAGCCAACCAACCAATTTACAACCAGGTGTTCTCAAACGTCCACTTTTGTTGTGCATTTTACTGCTACTTAAATTATACTGGTAGTTGTTATTGCTACTATATCTACTTAGTAGTGAATCCTCAGACTGAACTCTTGCCAAAGGGTACGAAATGTATTTTGTTATTTTTAAACTTTATGAAGCAAGGGACTCTGTGTTACACATAACCACTGACGATCAAAAAGAAAAAAGTAGACACTTACTTCCTTCTGGGTGACGTGTTTTAACGTTTGAAAATTTCTTCAGTACATTTTGGATCAATCTAATTTTTTGTTTAGCAAAATAATTTGAATTTCCATAAAATTTTGCTTTTAGAAATACATATATTCATCAGATGACTAAGCCAAATTCTTCGATTTAAGTGTTAATTAAGTTTAGAATTTTTGTCATCGTTGGATGATGCTTTAAATTATTCCGTCAGTATGACCTGGTCCTCGTAGCACAGTTAATTTTTCGATTGTCTTGCCGTTTTCAGTACACAAAGAACCATAAATCTTGCCCGAAATTTCCCCCCAAAAAGTACTAATGTTCGCTCATCGGATGTCGACGTCGTCTACGGCTTTGCACCATATACCAGCACATCGAGAGAAGCGTACAGCGGTTGCGAGTACTATCTGGGCGCTCATGAAAGGCGTTTCGGTCACGTCATCCCTCTATTCCGTCGGTACGTGGGAAGCAAATCCAGGATATGTTGAAGGACTTCACATTGATGCGATTGTGGCTGGTCGTTCATCCAACGGGGTGAATGCCAGGACTCGCCGGCTAAATCGCTCTCCTACCACAAATCCGACAACAAAGTTACATTCGTTTATATGACCGCTGTTGTACTTGTCAAAAAGACCCACTCGCTTCCGCCCCTGTTACGTCCATCTTAGTTCTTGTTCGAAGATGTTTTCTCTTTTCCATTGGAACTATTTTCTATGTAATGAGCCTCAAATTCAGCGTACATTTTCGCCTCGGTAGTAAGTTTACGCTTGCATAAAAATCGAAACAAAAAAAGGCCTCTGATGAACCCTGAAAATATCTGAGTGACGCCGTTGAAGCTTTTTTATTTTTAAACGTGACCTAAGTCTCCACACGGGTTGGTTACAACATCTCGTAAAAACGTTCTTCACGCGCAAAGAGGGAGCAAGGGTAGGAATTGGGTATAGACATATATACCCAGCAAAAGGACTACACCACATTACAACTACACCTCCTGATCTTACTAGTGCATAATAGTCCTTCTATTGCGGATGCTTGTATTCGAAAAGGAAGCCTTCCATATATCCTTTCAAATCAGATCACAGCAGCACCGTTTCTCGAAGAGACATTTTTTGCATTGAGCCGCCATCCTACATGATGCACAAGGACATATCATTGAGTGTTCCTGTTGAAATATTATATAATTCATACCTATTGCCGCGTTAAAGCCTCACAATCCGATCGGAGAGGAAGCTTAAATAATGCTTGGGACTGCCATAATATGCCTATTTATATTTCATTCACATTTAAATTTTTCCTCCAAAACATTTTTGTGGTGAATAAAATTTGTCGATGAACCATTTACTGGCAGTTATCCATTTCGAAGGAAGAAAAAACAATGCTGATCGAAAAGTGCATAAAAAATTGTAATTAATTCGAAAAGATGGACTTTTAGTGAATCACACAAAGACATCTTTTCCAGTCTCTGTATTTATTGTACTATCTAATCTTATTTATTTATAAATACATTTGTATTCTTACAGACACACTCATATAAATACAAAAATTTAAAAGTTTTCCCGGACAAAAGTTAAAAGCATTCAATTTACTTGCTTAATCTACAACAGATATATATATATAATTTTAATAGATATATTCTCAATTACTGTTTTTCATATGCGAAATTCCAATCACTTCTTTCGCTTTTAGAAAAAAAAATTTTAATTAAAATATTAAATCAAACAACACAAAGCAACCATCATTCAGATAACACATGATAATGAGATTATTACATGTGACTGAATCTTCAACAAATTTGCATCTGATTTTTCTTTTCGTTTTATTTTATTGAAATTTCACTGAATTCCTGGTTAAAAGAGCTTTCTCTTGCACAGCGAACAGTGAGAGAGAGAGAGAGAGAGAAATGGAGAGAAGAAGGGAATAAATGTTACCTTACCAAGACTAGTTGCAGGAAATTTTTATGCATTAAACTAATTAATTACCAGATTATGCAAAAAAAAAAAAATAATGCAACGTCCGTACATATCTACATCTATAGACATTTCATTTGGTTAGAAAAAATCTACTTTATTACATAATTACCTTTCAGAATTGGCACTAGTTCGAAAGATGCCAAAACGGTACCAATTGGTGCTCCCACCCGTTCTTTTTATTATTGACGCCTTATGTACTTAAGGATAAAACAAATAGGAACACCAGGGCATTATTATGATCGCCAACTTACTTTCCTTCCACTTCCCTTCTCTAACGAATCTGAATATATCATTGTTTTTGGGCTCTGCCGCCCGAGCTAGAGTGAAGGCTATTTTTATTTAGTCGCAAAACAGATAAGCAGCCGTCACTTTCTGCGTATTCTAGAAAGAGTTTCGAACCCTGAACCCTTAAAGCCTTATACAGCGAGAAGATAGGCTCTGCGAGAAGTACCCTCAACCAATACCCAATCAACCATTGTCTCGTATATTTAGATTTCAACACAACCAGATAGTGTATATGGCTTTCTACCCATCCCTTCCTGAAAGCAATGATCTAAATTTGCACTCTATATCGATATCTATCAATAGCTGACGTTTGGTCGCACGGACTTCTTGTGCTCGGACTGCAACTGTAACCAACATAATACACGAAATCTATAACTAATCTTCATCCAACAGCATATTCTAGTCCACAATTTTCTCAATGTATGTCTCTCAGACAATCTTAGAGCATAGATGAATGAATCACCGGAAATATGACAAATACCTATTAATGATGCAAACAATCTCAATAAAGTTTGCCTAAGTTGATGCCCGAATATCCGGAGAGACCTCTGTACAAGCTCATACAATGTTATGGGAAGTTCAAAGTGGAGATAACTCATCACTCATCACACCATCTTAAACAGTTTTAAGACTACTAAATTTGTGATCGGAAACTGCCGAATATACCTCCAAAAAACATTGTTTGAAAACAGTTGTTGAACTAGTTGGTCTTGCTTGACATTCCTTCTTTGAGGCAACCTGTAACCAATGCATTTTACTGCAGGATAGTTGGCAGCTGAAAAGACAAAACCGATGCCATCTCATTTGTAAATTGAGGCTTATGCATTAACGTGCAAGTATTATTCATACTCGTACTATCTATGTGCGTCCCGTATGTGTGTTCGTTAGGTATATCTGATGTATGTCTCTGAGCATTATTACCATAAAATAAAAGTAGTTAGTAGTAGAATGGCCACATAATAATGGTTTGTAAAAGCTGCTGAATTTTGTAATTTGCATTTAGCATAATATAAGGATTTCAGTCCGCACTTCGGCAGGTTGGTCACTTTGTGGGCAAGACGTCTGTCATCACGCCACTCTGTATCGATTGGAAGGAGTAATGTTGGCAGCTTAACAGGACAACTGCATTAATGGCAAACGTAATGAAAATGATGAAAAGTGAAATGTTGGACTAAAAAAAGTAAATGCATATCTGCTGAAAAGAGAGTTGATTAGTGAAAGATATTTTATAGAGATATGCACTACTGAGCCATTGAGTTAATTAATATATAAATGTGCAAAGAATTAATATAAAAATGGTTTACTAACTGCGTCGCCTGTTTGTTGTGGGAATGTATTAGTTACTTAGGCTCAATAAAGTCTCGATGGAGTACTTTGCAGGCACACAAGGAACAAAAATTCATTGTTGTAATCGCTTTTTTTTTTGCTGAAAATTGTGTTTTATTAAACAGAATTAATTAAGAATATTATTTTTAAGTTTGAACTGAAACAGGCACTACTCAGAAGGTATCGGTATTATGTTCGACTCCTTGTGGACTCTGTATCAACACAGATAAAGTGGAAATTCCGTCACTGGAAAAGAATAATAAACTTCTGGAAATGATTTCACGAGTGTTGTTTGGCATCGGAGAATAGGTTAATTTAGACTGGTTGACTCCTTGAAGTGTCCCAGATAGTTAATTGTTCATTAACTAAAAATTTCGTACAAGAATAACCCTGTACTGTTAGACTTCCTGCCGCAGATATTCCTGTATTTGAAGCACATTGTTTATCTCTTGTTTTATTGAAGTTGGCGTTTTGGCCTTTTGTCTCTTGCCGGTTGATGATGCCTGAGCGTATCCTCGCATATTATGATCAGTCTCTCTCTGTTGAGCACCGTTCACTCACATTTTCTGCATTTATTGTAAGTAACTGGATCCAAATTTAAGGCATGTATCGTCTACAGGCAATGCCCCTAATAAGAAGGCTAGTAAGAACGTAATAAGGCTCGCGTTTTGCTCTCATTTCCGCCACTCTGAATCCTTTTATAAGTTCTCAATGTCAATAAGATTGATTATACAAGAGTGTTTCTTATTTATTTAACTGAGAGGACTGGTACGTCTATAGCTACATTTTATCTTGAGAGGAATTCATCTTTAGTCAATTCATCAGCTATATCGTTTCCTTCGATATCTCTATGCCCTGCTACTAACTAAAGTGGGACTTTTGTTTTTTCTGTCAGCAAGTTAATTGCTTTTAAGCCGCTTGCTCTATCGCCATTTTTATAGGAAATATTTCGAGATGGAAGATACTGCAGTGGTTATGGAAGCTCCCATACGATCGTATATAAATATATGGAAAGCTTTGATTGCGATTTAATTCCTACCTATCCAGACTCGACCCTGACATGCTACAATGTATGTACAGCATACAATGAGTTCCACTTCCTTCGGTCCTAACCACGTCCTGGGCCCCCCGCTAGATTACCTCCATGACTAGGAGTAGCTCTGCCTACCTCTTGGCGTGGTTTACAAGTCACTACAATAACGACAACAACATTGTAGCTTTGCAAAATCTTCTCGTCTACGCGAAACTACCAACCTTCTATGGACTACTGTTGCCTGAAATGAAAATAGATATATAAAATAGCATCCATGGCGCTCTATGCGTGCATAATGGTCATTGGAAAGAAATTAAAGTAACCGAATCTTAAATATTACAATTCTAAATAAGAAAGATTTATTACTCGCTTTCGCAACATTCTTTCGAGTCTCCAACATTCAAAATATAAAGTAATCTGGACGAATGAAATTAGGCATCTGATGAATAGAGAACTTCTTTCCAAAGAGCTAAAACCAATCATTTTCAAGATATCAATTCAGTAACAGTGATTGAGCTAAGCAATTTTCGTAATAAGGGTGACTATGAGTAGTAATCTTTATGGGTACAACAATAGACTGAGATGGAAGACCCATGATTTGTACTTACAAATAAATACTTTGAACTTGTGAATAAATTTTTGGTTTTGTTTTATTTAGCATTACATCCAAGAGTTTTCCAAGAACACCTGCAAGATAAATATTCTTTTGATAAGAAAAAATTTAATTTTTCAAATTCGTTGAATATTATATGCGGCAGAATTTTCTTAAAAAGTTCTATAAGTCTTTTATAGCTTTAATAAAGCAAGATAATTTGGATATGTTTTTACAAATACTATCAATTCATAGTGAAGTTCTATAAGGGTTATAACACTAGGTGAAGATGTAAGGTGAAGGAAACTCCTCTTAGATGCCATCTCATGCTGCAACGTAGTGAATCTGAGAGACTAAATAAGCAAGTTCACAGATTTCGACTTCATTTATAAACCCTATTTCAAAATATGGCTCACCGAAAAGGTTAGAAAATAAGAAAATTAAAACAGACGATAAACTTCACTATCTTAGAAATAAAGAAAAATGGAAACTAATAAAAAATAAGATGAATGTTTACCTTCTGCATAAATAATCACTGTATAAGCAAACGAAAATCGGAAAAAATCAAAGAAAATGTTTTATTAAAAGTAAGTTAAATGGATGAAAAATAAAATCAGAAAACCCACAAAAATATACACAAATATTGATGTACAATATAAATAAATTATAAAAAAATTTTTTATAAATATATATCCTCAACAATAAAAACTCTTCGACGATTAGTACATCAGCACACACATGTACCCTGTAAAAACAGTGTAGTACAAATGAACAAGATTGAGAACCGCAGATTCCTTGCAACCGCTCAGAGTAGCAATTGTGGTATGTGGCAGACGGAAGTCAAGTAGCAAAAAGATGTAAGGCAACAAAAAATTTGGTGGTGGCACATAAAGCCAAATTTATACTTATATATAAACAAAAAACGATGTAAGAAAATCAAAGAATGCAATAGATTGGAAGGCAGGAAGGAAAGCTTTCAATTTAAAAGTTGCAAAACATTCGCAAATGTATGCATATAGAATGGAAGGAAGCACAACAGTTATTTTGCTTAGTTCATTTGAATGATGAAATATTTCATATACGACGTTATCTGGATCTACCAATAGCTATATATTCACGTCCTGTGATATGTTGGAAACGACTGTGCGAAAAGGATCTCCGCTAAACACATATGGTCTTATCAGGATGTTTTTATTTTCATGCCAGAAATGCACTCGAAAATTACCTCTCCTAGTTACTAGAGAAGATAATATTTAAAATTGCAGAACTGAATCGAAAAGATTTCATATTCGACAAAAGCATGGCAATTTCTGCGGTATGCTGATATTACTGACATCAGCACATATATGTAAGCTTCTGCATATTTTTTTTCTTATGCACTCGTACGTGTATATTCATATGAAAGCGCATCGGATACTCTTCTTTAGCAAAACAGTATCTTGTCTTAACACACATACCGTAGGTACAAGATATGCATTAAATATGCATCACACAAGCCACTTTAACATCTTTATTTATGGCACTCATACGCCGTGACGCAAAGAAAGCAGGAAAAGTGTTGCCCACGCTGAGACGCAATCACTTCAATGTAAATAATGGTAAAATGGGAAGCATGAAAAAATTGTACGTGCATATAAATTAATTTAAATAGAAAATTCTGATATTTGTAGTTTATTGTTTAGTGGAAAATTATATAATTCACCATAAATATACACTACTTGAGATTTTGATTATAAGAAAATTGATAAAATTACAAAAATGTACTTTAGCATTGTCTGTCGTGATCTTTTATTCACGAGAGTTCGCGCCTTTGTTTTCATTTTCATTAAAGTGTCATGTGCCAGCACTTCATCCGGTCCCCGTAGCACTTCTCAAACTCGATTTTTGAGATAGTCTTTAGTTCTTTCAGTAATGCGCTTTTAATATCAAGAAAAAATTTCTCTATATCTTTGGAAAATCCTACGAAGCTTTGTCTGACGTATATGGAGACTGGGTCATCATTATAGTATTGTTTTTGGCTAAGAATTCACGAACAAGCAGTATAGTGATATTGGAAAAAATTTTGTTGCTAAGCGTTTCATACCCAAAAATTAAATTATGATTCGGCGATGATTCCTAACCGTTTCAATCAATTTTTTATGTTTTCATCAGTTGTTTCTGTGCTGGAGTATCTAACGATTTTATTATACTTCATGGCTATGTGTATATTTATACCGACATAATAATAAAAATTGTTGACAATTGACTTTCCAAGCACGCGAAATTTAAAAATTCGTGCTGTTAAAAAAAAATATTATAACATATACTAAATCACTGTCAATATTAAGCTTTTGTAATTTTAAAGGCAGAATAATTAATAGAAGAGTTCTAAAGATAGGTATTTCCCCATTGTCGCATATTAGTGTTGTATGCATTTCTGTTAAGTTCACGTTTTCTGATATTATTTTTTAATTAATATCAAATTTAATAATTACATAATCCCTCTAATTTAAATTGGTGAATGTTTCTTTGAAATAAATATCAAGTTTCTCTGAAAAGCACTGACGCTGACACAGAAGTATCGACGGAGCTCTACTCTTCAATCAGGAAGGTTCTTTATACGAATATGTATAAATCTAACTCAAATAGCTGTGCTTAGCTAATATATTTATTAGCTATTTGCACAATACAGATGGATATAATAAGTTGAAAATAGTACTTTTTTGACAAAAAACAAACCTTGAGGATGCTAATTACATATCATTAGAAGAAAAATTGCATTTTAAATCCTTCCTTCCAGTCTCACGTCCGTACAATTAATAAAATATATGAAAAAAATTGTTTCAAAACAGGGTATTTCATAGTCGATTACTCATAGAACCGGTTAAATTTATTTGCTCCAAAATATTGATCAGACTTTTTTCAAATGACTAAAAATCGGCCAAATTTTTTATTAAAGTGGAAATATTGTAAAAAATTGAAATTATCTCACTACTATGGCTATAAGTATAACTATTTTGATGATTATTGCATTTGAAAAAAATATGAAGATATTTGATGCGCAAAAATAATGCTACAGAGGAGTAATTTGCTGATTGGGGCACATACAATTTTTTTTCTGTCAGCCCTAGTTTAGTTTAGCAGTTTTAAAAGCTTTATTAAACATCAATTAATTAAAAAAAAAAACATATATATTAAATTTGGCTCATCCCCGTAAAATAAATGTACTGAAATGAGCTACAATTTTTGCTTTGAGAAAAAAAAAAAATGAAAATAAATTAAACACTGTATCGACTGAATTCCATATACCTAATTTAATTTTCTTAAATATATCGTTAACTTGATTAAAAATGTTTTCAATTAATTTTGAGAGCATTAAGGTTAGTTTACTTCAAATATAAATATAACCTCTTAATTCAATTAACTTAAATTTTCAAATAAATTTTAATTCATTCACCAATTTTATATTATACAATTTTTTTCTGAAAAAATCTTAAAATAATTTTTTTTCTAGAAATATGCCTTGAATGAAATCCTCAAGAGTATATTGGATTTAACTATTAAGTCATATATAGAAATGCCGAAAAAATTACCTGTAGTGAAAAGTCAATCTTTATTTTTTAACTGACGCTGGTGTGATTTTCGGCCGAGTACCTCCCGTAAATGTTGGTGTACATCTTTAGGGCTTTCCATCAAATGAAGGAATTTTTATGATGAAGCTTTATTTTGTGTCAGTAATACACCGTGGGCGACCGCAATATAAAAAGTAATTTTATTTCATTTTTAAATGTTCTGGCCACAAATCAAACCCTTGACCCTCCGCATGGTGGTACGCAGTGCTAGCAACTCGGCGAATGCAGCCGCAATAATGTGAAATTAAAGTCTCAATTTTCGCTGTGGACAGTTCATTTAATATCTGGAAAGAATGCTTATTCAACACACATATTTGAACTAGTATTTTATTAGTTAGATGCTGATGGGCGAGCATCTCGTTTGATATCATATTGCTAAAAATATCAGTAGCTAAAAACCGAAGTTTTTTACATTTTCCAATCACTTACTTACAACACAAAAACTTTATTTTGAAATATTGGTAATATTTCACCAGCCTAAGGTAGAATGCAGTCACATAAATTGGACATAACTCAACTTCATGCTTCAATTCAGCCCACAAACGCTAGTAGTAGGAGCAGAAAATTTATTCCCAACTTCGATTTGACTGTTATGAAAAAAACTTCTGTTCATCTCTTTGTTAGCTTTTTGTTGCAAAATACCCAAATTCCTTCTTGTTATTGTTTTTGTATTTAATCATGTTGTCACATTTGTGAATGTATGCCAGTAAAAAAATAGCATGCACGTAGCTAACAACAAGAACGAGAACAAAACAGACTACATTTGCGATAGACACGTGTTGCGCTCAAAAATTCACAATGCAATAGTTGCTTGAAATTCATACATTTTCATCATATAAAGCAATTTATGCAGATATGCATACATATATACAAATTTGAGGCTCTATTGAATGCGATCATATACAGAAGGCTCTGAGAGCGTAGACTCTTACAATATGGAGGCAGCAGTGCTTGAGGACGAACATGCATCATCAGAAAAATTCTACTTGTAGGTGTTTTGCAAATTTACATACACAAAACAGTATATTTGAATTTTAAGCACTCGCTAATACGTTCTCCACATGTAACTTTCCACTACTTTCGCAATTCAACAATATTTTGAGTGGTTTGCATTCACCAAATTGCAGTTTCATCTGTACAAGTGTTTATTGTACAGAAATTTAATGCTAAAATACAGACTCTATAAAAAAATTTCGATGCTGAGTTTTAAAACTACGTTTTACTTACATATATGCAAATATACGAGTGTCTGGCTTACTTAATTTTCCCTTTAAATGGGAATTGAAATAAAGTTGAATAAAGAAAATAATTCAAAATAAAAATAAAAATTAATTCAAATCTGCATTTTTATTTATAATGTAAACCTTTTTCAGAGTTTTTCATGTTTTTCAACATTTTTTAATTAACAACATTTAATGTTTAATATCATTTAATGTTCAGCTACTCTTTTTGCTCGGCAAAATTTTATGTTATGAAACACTTTGTTGCTAGAACTATCTGCTCCTTACCGATGTTTTACGCGTTTAACATATGTATGATGTTTACCTACATTTATTTATGGAACAAAATTTTAAGCTTAGCAACGGTTTAGATTTAGAGACTTTTCATGTTTAACAGCTTTTAAAATTTATAAAAATTATAAATTTGAAATATATATATATATATATAGATATATGTTTGTTTAGTTTTGCTTTTAACTGCGTCTTTTTAACGTTTTTTCGAAAAAGTGGAATGACCTTCAGTTTAAACTAAACCACTAAATTAAGTTTCTATTATTTTGGATGTTAGCTAGACCAGGAGTCGAAACCTGGCCTTCCGAATGGCAACACGCAACACTAACCACTCTGCTAATGCGGCTTTATTGTTAGAAAATACTTTATGCTCTCGCAGCATTTTATGTTTAGGAACGTTTTGTGTTTAGAAGCATTTTATGTGCAGCAATATTTATAACTAAACCAGCAGTACCCTTGCGTATTACGCTACAATACGAAATCAATACTAAAAACAGTGAAAAATCCTTTTTCTAATCCTTCTCTAACATTTCTACAAAAATCTCAAACGGGAGTCCTCTAACTATTTCTTTTGTTCCTTTTCGCATATAGAATTAGTCCTGTTTTCGAATTTTTGGCAATTGAATTTTGCAGCTTAAGATCTACATTTACAGTACATCTACATGGTTGCAAGCTAATTTTTTCAAAAATGTGGCAAAAATTATCAACAACTATTTTCGTTAATTAACTTCTTGAGCTATCTTCATTCAAGTTTCTAAACAAACTCTATTTGAAATCTTTCTATTATAATACTCATATTGTTATATTTAATTTGTGAAATTAATATTTTTATTCAAACTATACTGACAGGTGGGAACCTTCAATATTTATTAATGCCCTCGACATTACATTTAATTTATTTTACCAATTTAAATGCATCAAAATATTCAAACAGACGGCAATTTCTCTCACACAATTTTCTCACCATTAACCCTCAGAAATACTTTTATTTCGATATCTGTAAGTATATAGTGTAGTAATGTATAATTTATATTGTTTTGTATCAATTCTTTTATATTCAACTTTCGATAGAGGTGGCACTGCTGTTAAAAAATATTTTTTCATAAAGACTTTTTTTAATCTCGTGGGTTTGATACCAATATTCTAAGATTTCATTTATTTTATTATTATTAAATAGAATATTTATATCTATAAGTACATAGGGGAACACGCCATGTCCCCTTTTCCAAAAACTTGCACATATTTTTATATAGTCTTATAAGATTAAAAACTGCTATAAATTGTCCATTCCTTAATTGTTTCATACCAAAACCAGTGCAGTAAGACTTTTTTATTCGGTGTAAATTAGTATGGCAATATTTAAAAGAAACTGCAAAATTTTACACCATTAAACTTAACTATAAGCCCGGTTACCAGCAATACTCGGCAGTACTCAGCAGTGCTCGTACAATGGGAATGGTAGTACGTGGCGTATGAGTAATTTCAATAAATTTTGTGCAGCCGATTGATAGAGCAGATGATAATAGAATTTAAAGACAGGAGTATTGCCATGCAAATTCAGTAGTTACAAAGTTTGTGTCACTGAAAACAAGAAAAAAAATTACAAAATTTATAAATCTTGTTCAAAATAGTCTACGCGTGCCTCTACTTCCGCACTCGATTAGATCTTATTCAGAATGTGTGTCCTAAATTTCTGTTCATTCATCATCAACTGCTTTTTACCGTATATTCAGGTGCCAATAATGGCGAAGTTGGGTGACGAGTACGCGAGCTTGATTAAATATTACATTACTTATTCAAAAATACGTAGAAAAATAGATAAAAATAGGTGAAAAGAAAAATATTGCTTGATTTCTTGATAAAAAATATATATAAAAGTATAAGCAACTTTTAATAAAGTATTTTATCCAACAAAAATTAGCTTAACCACAATTTTAAGATTACCTCTTCCAATATGATTTGTGCGAATTAACTTTCTTTTGTATTATTACATCTTTTTTATCTTATATATAAACACAAGTTAGCGTTTTCATATTTCCATACTAAATATCAAAAAAAAAAAAAAAAAAAAAAAAAATAGGTTCATCAGTGACTCTGTTCTGAAAGGGATAGGGATTGTTTGCTTTTCTCATCACTTGTCGTTATTTATCTTTTAGTATCGTGTTAGGTGTCGTTACTCATACGCAGTGCACGTTTCATATAGATATAAATATGTTTGTACGTACTATAAGCACACTGGCACGTCGTCCATAAGTACATACATTTCTTGCTCATTAGTGCAACTAGAACGTACACTTTGAGGTTATGATGAATTTAGTTCTTTTACTTAAACTTAAACATATATATATATATATATATATACTTATATATATGTATATATATACAAACACGTAACATATGTACGTATATTTTACTATACTTTTTTCCTCTTGTGAAATAAATTCAAGGTTCCGACAATACGTATTGAGAGCGGCTCCTTTAGCATCGACTCCAATGCTTTTACATTTAACACTCTCACAAACTTTACACGTTTTGTTCGATTTCTTTTTTTTTTCTCATTTGTTCTTGCATTTTCTACATTTCTGTGTATAAGTACTTAAAGAACTGACATAAAAAGAAGAAATGTGTGTCCCCGCAAAAAGCTCACACATTATCGATCTGTATGTGTACATTAGTTTATTTATCAACTTCCTTGTAAATATTTGTGGACCATAAGGTCCATTGGAGCACCTAAAAATATACCCCTTTTGGTGTACTATTGGACAAACTCAATTTTTCTATACCGGCTATAAAAGTATCAGATCTTTAGAAATTAGGTAGAGTTGTGCCGCTAAAGAACCCGAGGAAACCATACAATAAATCCGAATCATACCGACTGATCCTCTTCTTCACAGCAGCAAAGAGAAGCGCACCACCGCTGCACTTAGCACCATAAACACCCGGACAACTTTCTCAGTCAATGGTGGTAGCACTGAAACTTTCAAAAGACCATGTGAATGGGTAAATATTGTCAGGGTTTCCTTGATATCATATACCATTGTATGGTCACTTTATTAAAGTCACAAGCACCTATGCTTTTCCGTGCTGGGAGTCGATAATGTCAGCTTATCGTAATTAAATTCAAAAACCCTCACCCTGTTTCTATACAACTCAGGAAAACTTGATCCCAGACTAGCCCATCTTGTTTATTTATTTTTATTTTTTATTTTCTTTGGATATCTCAATATTTAAATTCCCTTGCTAAGGAGACGCACGAAAGCGTGCTGCCTGATGTGCCGTTATTGTTTTTAATTCTCTTGCTCATACATAAATACCTATGTAATTGTGTTTGTATATGACTATTGACGAGAAACTAACTGTTGCGAATGTTGATTTTTTATTCAATGGCAGGTTTTTCCCGATATGAGTTTACGACGCTCTGATTACCACCATAATGACATAGTTGCTAAAGCAAACAGTAGTGAGAAGAGAAAGAAGAAGCAGAGAATTAACATGTATGCATATTAATGTATAAATTTGTACGCGAATGATTTATATGCAAGCGACCGACGAATGCTGTCAAAATGCCATATTCCGACTTTCCTACCTACTTATATATTTCACGCACGGTAATGCATACTTATCAACCAGCTGCCATCAGAGCTTGCATATTTATCACTCCCAGCATGCACACAGGCGCACTTATTTATACACACATACACATTATTTTCTTTGATAAACGTTGTCTTCGAATATTTCATACTCATATATTGTCGGCCCACTCGTTACTCTTCTGTCAATTTGGTGGTATTTTCCACTTCTTCCACCGCGCTTTTCACTTTACTCTTCTCCTTGGCATATTTGCAATGCCCTGCGTATGCCATTCACTGTGTGCACTGAGGCGCTTCAGCGAAGAAAGTGATTGGGGAACGCTGGTTATCGCCGTTTTTGTCACCGATGGTTGCCTAGCTCTTCCCTTTCTTGCCAAACCCATTTTTTTACCAGAAATGCGCACACAAGTGCAAAAAAAACTGAAAACCTCTGCTGCTACAAATATGTATATTCATGACATTTCATTGCCATTTTTGTTACTTTTTCGCTGTCCAGTGCTTTTCTCTCGCTGTAAACAAAATTAAATTCGCTTAACAACGTTCGATAAAAAAAAGATCTAATCTCAGTCGAAGTTTCAAAGAGCAAAAATAAAAACATAAATACTAGCAAAGTAATTTAATACCGAAATAAAATTTAATTCAAATGTATATTAATTATACAACTAATGCCGTTAGTAATCAGCTAACATGTAAAAAGTACAGCGAGTTTACACGTATGAGTGCACAAATTTAGCATTTAACATAGAAATAAAACTTTTTATGAGCTTTTTTTTTTAAATGAGGAATAACAAAATATATGTATAAAAATTTTCTAAGCAGTTGGTGGTAAAAAAGTGTATATTGTTCACGAAAACTCCCTATGCCCCTAATCAGTTGCTTACTCAGTCCAGAGTACTTATTGACAAAAGTGATTCTGCGAGAATTTCAAAGCTGGCATTGTTGGTGTAAAGTTTTGACTGTCAAAAGAGATTTTTGAGCCCAGACGCGAGTGCGGATATCCAGTCTGAAGAAAACAGAACTAACGACGTGCTTGATGAGTCCGATGATGTCAATAGGCAGCTCGTACTATTTTCTCCAGCTTTAAGTCACACGATAAAGAGTCATTTTGTCTGACACCTCGTTTAGTATCAAACAACGACGACACAGACAGACCCTTCCCGTTGTGAGGTAGACAGTATTTTTTCTCTCCTTATTCTACCAGCTATTCTCTAAGACTTGTTGAAAACAAATAATTTCATTTGCAACTGTACATAGGAACTTGAGATACTATGTCACAGTTCCCTTATATTGAGTTGGTGATGAGTGCTCTCAGAGAGTGAAAGTTGAGTAGAAAACCGTTTCAAAGTTTGTTGCGAATACAGCTTTTCGACGTTGTGCCTAACTTGAGTTTGTATACTGGAGCTCCTTGCTGCCACAAGATAGTGGAATTGGATCTCTTAAACCCAATTAAATGTCAGCAAGCTTTTAGATTTCGCTTACTTTATCATTATATGGAAATATTCGAACACTTTAAATATAGATTAAAAGAAGTAATAACAAATTTTTTTAATAAAAAAATTTCGCTAAATTTTCATTTATTTACAAACATGAACAATAAACAAAGAACTCTTATTTTCATATACGAGTATTATGCTATTTATTCATATACTTGAATATTGAAACAGCACTGTGGATATAAAAAGAAACTTTTTGCAACGCTGACATCGCTTAACCGCGCCGAGGCATTCTGGTCAGCTTTTCTTCCTCGGAAGTTACGCTAGTCTTCTACTTAACTTATTCGACTCTCACATTAGTTTTAGTTAATTGCAAAGTTTGTACAGCTTTCGATGACAAGTGCAAATGGAGAAGTATAATTAGATATAATTAATTGAAGTAAAAATATTTAAAAAAAATTTAAGTAAAAAATGTGTTAAAAATCCCATCAGCAACAGAAAGTGTCACTTTGAAGCACCTGCAGAGATATGCAGTCAGTAAGTAGTAGAGTGTAAAGTGCGGATGTAAAGTATAAAATAAAATTGCAACAAAAATGTTTGGAAAATTGTGCAAATCAAAAGGAAGACATAGAATGAGTTAAGTATTTATAAATTCAATAGAAGTTGCGGGCGGTAGATGCATTAACGGGTTTTGTTGTAAATCAAATAAAATCACAAACACTCAGCAGATAGTCAACTCTCAAATCCAGCTCATCAATCTAATAAAAGAAACATGTAATGCACAGCGCTAAAAAGGAAATGACAATTTCTATTGAATAAAGTTAGCAGACAGTAAATTTAATAACAAACTACACACAGCAAATTCGATCGAGAGGAAAACCTTCTAAATGTACTAGTATAAATAGCAAAAAAAAGTGTTAGGATATCAAAGCAGCCGCTGAAGCAGCAATAATAATACTAGGGGAGTCCAAAAATTCAAAATTCAGTTTGATTTCGGTATTAAATTTTGTTGGAATGTCTCTCTCAAATTGCATTTTTAGTACTTGCTTGCTTGTTGCTTCGAGACAATGTTTCCCACGGTGCATTGAACCATTAAATGAAACAACCTCTCCGATACAGGAGATATTATTTGCTATCGAAATAAACGGATCAAAGAACTTGCATTAAATATTGTTTAAAACGGTAGCTTAAGTTATATATTTATCAAAAACGCTTGAAGTGTGGAATAGAAGAGCTTAAGAAAGCCAAGACCGAGAAAAGGATGTCAAATTCAATCAAACGTCAAAGCTTTGCTTACTGCGATTATCTTCTTCATTTTTCAATAATAATATGGTTTACCTTGTGATTAGAAGCTATAAGCTGAATCGCTAAGTGCAAAAATTTAATTGCAAGAGCTTTCTTTACACGTACATATTTATTGAAGAAATAAAAATCATCAGGTAGAGGTTATAAAATCTCAATACTTTATCTAGAGGAATAAAAAACAAGTAAAGGAAACTAAGCCGAACTTTCACAGACTTGCTGCATTACACTTCTTTTCTTCAATAAATTATACAGTTAGGATTGCATGTGGATTTCGGCAGATGTTTGGAACTCACTGTAAATATCATATCCATCATTGAATTCCACAGATCCTTAAAAAATGGCTTGTTATATGGGAGTTGGACCTATTTCTGAATTTATGTCAACGATTATTGGTAGAACTTTAAATGTAAAATACTAACGAAGTTAGTTCACTTCTGTTTATTTGTCCTTTAAATATTCGATCTTAAGACAGGAATTTAAAAAATCCGTTACATTGGACAAATGCGAAGTTGTTACGCCCATATTCAGTTCTTGTTCTTAGTAGATTATGGAAATTATAACTATCAAATTTTATAGAATTTTGTCTAGTGATTTCTGGGATATATATTTTTTACCTAAAGGCTGCTGTCACATACAATCAAAACTTTTTTTCACTTCATAGTTTTAACCGTTGGCAAGATCGTCCTAATTTGTAACTCAGTAAATTAAAATAATCACACGATAATGAGTCGCATTGTCTTCGTTAAGTATCGAACGGTTCAGATAAATACTTCCTGACTCTGATAGGACTTTGAGTGTTGTTCAGCATTATTTTACAATCCGTATAGTTTTGTGGGGATTTTTTAAGAGATAGTATGTGTGGTTGTTAGGTGCCAGAGCAGATGAGACTAGGTCTCTCGGATACTTTGAAACAAAAAGAAAAAAATACTTGTGGAATATCAATACACACTTTTTAAAACTCTAAATTATTTCTTTTATCAGTTTCGCAAAATATTGTAAAAAAAAACAATTATCAAGTTTCTAACTCGCCTTAGCAACAACATTGCCACTTGAGGGCAACATAACTCTTCCAAGGAGCAATGTACAAATGCTGTCGGCAACATTCTCTTAAGAGACGCACATATAAGTATACATATAACTAACTGAATGAACAACAATATGCGAATGTCTGCACTGCGTTCAACAGATGGCTGAGATAGCGAATTGCTGAAGCAACAATGGAAACAATAGTCCAAATAGACAAAGCAGTGGCAATAATAACTACTGACCTATTGTAAGTAAATAAAAAAAGATAGACAATAAAACAACAACAAAAATTAGAATAACAGTTTATTAGTATACTTGAAACAGATGTTCGTAGAAAAGAATAAGGACAATGAAAAAAAAAGTCCTTTACAAATTGATAAATCAGTAGAATTTAAAATAAAATTGAACAAAAGGTGTCGAAGCAGATATCAAAAGTTCTTACTTCGTTATCTTACCTTTTAGTTATTATTTTTAAACATTTTATTTTACGTTGAACGCTTAATGGCTAATTTTTTAGAAGGTGGTAAATCATTGGTCTGTGTTTATTGTGTGAAAATCAAAGCTCTCTCATCTTAACGAAAGCAGCACCATGACTCTTAAACAAGAAGAGCTGATGATTTGCACAAATCAAAAACAAAAGGATTTACTGAAGAATATAACTTTTTTATTATAACAACACCTCTGCTTACGCAATGTGATGCAACAAAGGATGAAACGTAAAGGGTGTTTTTATATAGAGGTATAGAACTTTAAGTTGGCATTACTTTTCAAGATGGCGACCGATTTAACAGCTGTCAAGTGATTTATTCTCAGTTTGGTTTGGCAATTCATCATGAATAGACTCACGCCTGAACAAGTAAGGCGTAGATCCGTCGAATGGGCCCAAAACGAGATTACTGTTGTTCTCGATTTTCATAAGCGAATTTTGTTTAGCAATGAAGCGCAGTTCTGGTTGAATGGCTACGTCAACAAACAAAACTGCCGCATTTGGAGTGAAGGTAATTCCCAAGTGTATGTTGAAACACCGTTATATCCAGAAAAACTGACTGTTTCGTGCGCTTTATGGGCTGGTGGAATCTTTGGTCAGTACTTTTTCAAAAACGATGGTGGCCAGAACGTTACAGTCAATGGTGATCGGTATAGAGCCATGATTACTAACTTTTTCATTCCTGAATTGAATAACCATGATGTCCAGGAGATGTGGTTTCAACAAGACGGCGCAACATGTCACACCGCTCGTGCCACAATAGATTTATTGAAAGACATGTTTGGTGACCGCCTAATTTCACGTTTTGGACCTGTGAATTGGCCCCCAAGATCTTGTGATTTAACACCGCTAGATTACTTTCTGTGGGGCTATGTAAAGTCATTGGTCTATGCGGATAAGCCACAAACGCTTGACCATTTGGAAGACAACATTCGCCGTGTTATTGCCGATATACGGCCACAAATCTTGGAAAAAGTCATCAAAATTTGGACGTCCAGATTGGACTACATCCGCGCCAGCCGTGGCGGCCATATACCAGAAATCATATTTAAAATGTAATGCCACAAGATTATCTTTCGGATAAATAAAATTCATGTCAATCGAATAATCCATCGTTGTTTTATTGCAACTTAAAGTTCTATACCTCTATAAAAAACACCTTTTACTTTGCCACCAAAAAATAATTTTTCAAGTGCTTTAAAGGTTGAAATAAAAATGAACAGAAAAAATACAGAACTTTCTTTGCACACATTTGGTAATTCAAACAATACTTTTTTCGTGCGAAATTAAGATTTGTAGCTTCTTTACCAGCTCTGACAAAAGTTTTGCTTACTTGATGTAAAGGATTACCATCATATGCACGGTGGGATAAGTTTTGAGTCTTTAGTGGACATTTATCAACTTTGGTTGAATTTCGTCTAAAGAAAAGTCTGTTCCTTGGGATTTAAGTATGCCGATTACAGAAGATCAATAGAAATACGTTTTCCAAATTTGTATAAAATTTCTTTATCAGTTTTGGAGTTAAACCAAATGCTACTTTTCAAAGTTTTTTATTGGCAAGTTATTTTGCTTAAAAAAGTTATTTATCTCAGTTTTAACCTATTACGGAAGTTTAGCACAATCTGTATTTTGAAATATCACCAAATTGTGGAGGTTGTCATGATTTGATTTCTCCCATTTGCACTTGTATACATAGATGTTGAGTTCGAATTCCAAGCAGAGCAATACTAAAGATTTTTTGAAATTCAAGCGCTGTTTATCAGTGGGAGTAAGTACTGCTACCGAGAGTATTCGTGATAATATGGTAAAAATCTATCATTCGGAAGAAGCTTAAAACTTCAGTTCCATCTATTAGTATGCAACTTGAGCGGAATTTTCGAGTTTATTATTGTGCAGAAAAGTGCAACTTAACATGGAAATTCATAGTCAGCCGTCATAAAGGACAGTTTTGAAAAACTTTAAGGGTTTACCAGTATCTAGGTCGTTCTCCACATTTTACTTTTGTAGAATAAATGTATGGATAAAATATTGTCAAATGCAGTCCCTCCCTCTTTGGCAGTGAATGCCATCTCTTGCAATTGTATTGTGCGCCTTGAATTTTTTTCAACAAATAGAGGGACTTACAGTTTATAACAAATAAGCCGTCTCCGAAACGCCGATGGATTTTTATGAGAAGCTTTTATTTCATGCCAGAAATACATTCAGAGGGCTTGACATTCCCTGCCGAGGGGCGACCGCAATTAGAACATTAATTTTAATTAAATTAATTTCGACTCCCACGACAACCGGTTCCACGCACCGGAGTTGAACCGGATTTTATCCGGCCCAGGGCTGTCACCCTTTCGGCGACCTAACCCCGTTTAGGTCATCAGGTAATTTTAGTTTTAATGCATCAACGGAGCAACATCTCGCAGCAAGCCTGCTCCAAATCCTTCTCCTCAGGGCTGGCGTAGAAACCAATCCTGGTCCGAAGGATTATTTCTGCTGCGTGTGCCAAAGACGACTCCACCATTCTTCCACCTCGGTTAGATGCAACCAGTGCATTGGTTGGAGTTATCTTAAGACCTGCTCAGGCCTTAAGACTCATAGGGAGTGGACTACGTATGTGTACGTATAGCTGTATCTGTATAACTAAACGAATCGCGTTAGCACTTTTTGTTAAACTTATTTATTTTAATTTTTTTTTTTCACAAAATCAATCGCGTTGAACTATTAGATTAACACACCAACTATTTTAAAATGCAATGAAATTTTTTTTTCAACCACATACCTTGAATAAAAATTGAATTATAATGGACGAATTTGTTCAATATGCAGTATTTGTCCTCGCTAAATCGGTGGCAGTTGCGCGTTGATTGTTAGTGTTGCTTCCCTTGGCTCGATTGTTGTCTTGATGTTGGTGCTGAATAAAATATGTGTTGTAATATCTGGCTCGAAGGACCAGTGACTCATCCAGGGAGCGATAATAGTAAATGTTGCATGTTCGCACCGAAGATGAGTAAAAAGGATTAAAGAAAGAAGACAAGTGAATTAGTATTAATTCTTCGTATTAATTCTTCTTTATTTATAATAAAGTGTAAAGTAATAACAATAAATATATATGGGTGAATATTACCTGAAATGCTAGACTTGTCGGCTGAAACGTCTACCTCGGTCACGAATTGAAAATAGCATGAAAAACCCGTTTCTAAATTTCTTTACTGTTGGCTATCGAACTGTTTTCTTGACGAAAGTTAACAGCTCGATAGCAGACGTATATTAACCATTAGGGTGGTCGACATATATGAAAATATTTAGGCTGCTGGCCTAAACAGTGAGTAAGAATGAGAATAGGTTGTCAAATATTGAGAACAAATGTTAGCAAATTCGCTCATATGGGCTCCCAGTGTCATAAACTTTCAAAAACTGTACAAACACAAGCCGGACGAGAAAGTTCCAAAAATGCCAAGTAGTTGCAAAGTAAATAGATAAAAGAGACTTTATATCGCCAGCAAATACAAAACAAAAGGCTCTGATATTTTGAAAATAGTATAAGATCATTTCGCTAGCGAATATTGAAATGTATCATTTTTCAATCGGATGGTTGTCGTATGGTATGACGAAAGCGGTATAGACATTGCATTTTCAAATCAATAATTTTACTTGTATTCACGACGTTGGTTTCGACTTGGTAAAGGAGTTGAAAACCATTTATTTGTCTATTCTTAAAAAAAAGTTATATTTCAGAAAAATAGAAAATGCTTTTTATATTATAATTTTATAGTTTAGCTCGACAACGTTACGAAATACAAACCTCATATTAAACTGTAAGAACGTTTTACGAAAAAAAAAATGATAATACAAGCCCATCGTACTCTTCTGTTATCCCTATGGAAATCTTTGGACCTACCCTGAAGATGTGAACCAGCTGGCAGAAAATTAAACTGACCTCAAAAATATTTCTTTTCCAGATTGGAAAAAATACCAACGAAATTTTTTCAAATATTTATAAAAACTATTCCAAAGCCTCGCGTTGCTGATTGCCATGAAAAATATTGAAAAAAGCGCTCAAGAAAAAAATACTTTTGTGTGCTTTTAATTACACATTTTTTATGTTTTGTCATGTTTTTAGAGTTAAAATATATTTTTCGACTTTTATTTAAATATTTACATATAGAAGTAAATTGCAGATGTACGAACAGGAAAAATTATCAAAAAATAAAAAACACATAGAAAAACATATTTTGACTCCATCTTCGTATGAAAAATACTTTTGTGAGTAACTGTATTTCGAAAATACAAATCTTCCACGTTTGAAAATTATTTTTTCACAATTCAATGTTTATAAAACAGCAAAAATAGCAAAAAATTTAAAATCACATTCAGTTCCCCAAAAGAAGGTAAAACATTGCAAGAGGAAAGATGTCAGCGTGTTTAAACCGTTTTGCGCTACTGGCCCATTCCATCAACGCAAACAAAAATACACTATGGTGAATAGTGTAAGTGAGCACAATTCACCGTACTCTGTTCCTTACCGAAAGTGCGCCATAATACCAAATGAAAACTCAATCGGTCGTCACTTTCGACAGCAAACGAAGATCAAAGGCAATTTGTAATGCATGTGTTCACCTAAATACATATTCGCTTCTGTATTTGCTTTTATAATATAATAGATAAACATTAGGTGAACAAATTCAATATACCGCGATACCATGTGATAGCGGATATCACAACTGTAGAAGAAATCCAAAATGATTTGTAACAAAATTAAATAAATAAATTTTAACAAAAACGCCAAAACCAGCATTTTCCTTTTACGAGATATAAAAATTCGCTGCAACTACCATTTATATTTGCATTTATACTTGTACTACCGATTTGTTAGCTTTTGTTGTTGTTGTTGTTTTGGTTGTTGCAGCAACATGGAAGCTATTTTTAATTTTGTTTTTTAAATTTCTAGCATGGACAAGCGTTGAAATTGTAGCAAATGCCGTGCTTGGAAAAATATACAAACATTTTACTGCAGTAAAACATGATAGCTGCAAGAAAGAAGTTCCCGTTATTGCCGTTGTATTAAGATTGATCGTAGTTTGGCAACTTTTGATTTTAACTTGAAAAAGGAGAAATGAAAAAATACTTTGACCAGCAGCTGCTACTTTTTTTCGAATTTAAAGTACTTTAAGTCGTCTGTTTCCATCTTACCGCCATTCATTCCATTCTGCTCGCTTCCATTATTGGTTTATTGCTTTCACTGGTTTCTTGCCAGGCTTTGAGTTTCCCATAAAACAATTAAATAAAAATGTAGGTTTTGACGACCGTTTCGCATATGTTTCTAATAAAAATAGGCCTTTGAATACAGCTCATTACTTATAACCAAAAACAATTATAGGCCTCATTAAAAATACCCAGAAATAAATTTAGTTTAACCATTTTTAATTACTCATTAAATTATATTTAAACTCTTTATTGATAAGCACTTGCTGTGGTATGGCTTTGCAGAGGTAAAGCTACTACCAGATCAGCGAGTACTTACATAGCGCCATAATGTACGATTTTTCAAGACCCTTCTATTTAAAGAGCACCGCAGAAGGTCAGTAAAACTCCTACTCTACTCAAAGACCAAAACTTTCACAAAAATTGAAAACATTGTCTGGAGGAACAATTTGAATCACTTATGTCCTTCCTTCTGAAGTGCCATGCCTTTGCGAGGCTTAGTTTGAAATTTCTCGAAACGAGGATATTGAAATCCTGTGCATTTGCTGATTTGACACATTAAGTGGTTCACTGTGTAAAATTCCCAGTACCCAGGAATTTTTGATTCAATTATAGAACAACACAATGGATTTGCTTGGGATCAGTCACCTCAGCCCATCCCAGTATAACGTGGGAGCTGATCGGCTGCATTTTTCTGTATAATTAGCACCCAGAAATAGGGTCCACTGAACTGCAGTTTTTATTAAGAAAAAATCAATCCTTGATATTAAAATAGCTTTGTTTCCAAGTGACATAAGTTTTCCGATTAGTGTTCAAATAATCGATTAATATTTAACTAATTTGAAGAAAATCGCCAGTTGAAAGGAAAATAGTATTGAAATGAATTGTTCGATTAATCAGTGAAGCCTTATTGAAATAAACCAAGAAAAAGGAGATGTACCTGTATAAATCTTTCAAATAATAAATTTAGCGAAATTATGGATAACAAAACTTTTAAAAAATATTTTCAACTCCTTGAAATCCTTAAACCTATTTCCATAGTATTTAATCTAATTTTTCTTATATTTTTTATTAAAAAATTATATGGTAACGATTTTCCTAACTAATCCGATGATTTTCCAAATCCTTCGAGTAAGATCACTGGATTGCTAAATAAAAGTCCTAAAACTTGTTCGTTCGCCTTCTCAACTTTTATTTAGCCCGTAATAATTCCAATTCTTTATTTTACAATTCTTTATAACGTACAATTATTTTCCGCTGCATACAGTTTATTCAGTTCTAAATCACACAGCTTACTGCAATACTAACGCCACTGCGTTTTATACACATCTGTCAGCGGTAGCTGTTGCCGCCCCTTGTTTCTGTCTTTCGTACTTGGGATTTCTGTAGCGCTGCCCCTCACCTAGCCGTCTGGCTATGGTAGCTGCTATCCGGGAAGTGGATCTTCTTCGAGAAATCGTATTTTTAGTTCCATTTAGATTAAAATCTGCTAAATAGGTATCCGTTTGCCTAAATTGAAGTGAGACCACTTTTTCTTCAGTGGAGATAGCACTTTTATTTAACGTTTTCGTGTGTAAGAATATGTTACCTTGCTTCGAGGAATTCATATTAAAAATTCTCTGGAGGGAAAAAGCAACTTTTCTCTGACTATATCTGAAACGTACCTTCATGAGGGGGTAAAAAATCAGGTGTTTTAATATATAGATATAAAATAATTTTTAATGCATATACATATATAATTACACACACAAATAAGTAGCCAGATCTAATATATAATGGGAAATTTAATATATTGAGTAATGTAAAGACCCGTAATTAATTATCTATCACCTGCTCTTCAATACGAGCTATAAAATCTAAATTTAACCAAATTCAGAAAGCCACAAAAATGTGGTGCCGTATCTTCGAGTTATCAAAATTTCAAGCATATGGCATTTCCGAAAATAAAATTCTACATACACCTGCTTCAGTTTTCTTAATTTTTTTTTGTAAAACTTCCAAAAAGATGGCAATTAAGGATCAAGCCAATTTGGTGTAGATATTTACAAGTTTCTTGTTTAAAAAAAATGCACGAATATTTTCCTGCTGTCTATACACACACATTATTGCGCTGTCCTTAATCTTGTATGCATGAGATTTTCTTCTATTTGGTTTAGATTTTCAATCTAATGACCATTTAATTATAAAAATAATAATATTATTGAATATAAATTTTTGTTTGCTTTTATGGAGACAAAATTCAAGTTATTTAAATAAATTGTGTCCCTCCATTTGTTAAAAAAAAATATTAAGAGGCGCATAGACAGTAGCAGGAGCTTAGACAAAAGACGCATGAGCTGTTTAAATATATATGTATATATTAGCGTGCAAATTATATATATATTATTTATATAAAAAAATAATAATTTTTCTTCGTGGTAAAAATTTCACTTTCTATTGTTTGTCCCCTACACGAGAATCTTACTCACATTAAAAAAGCGAAGCTTGGCATACACTTCTTGATATTATATTATATATATATAATACTTGAAGAATATATATATATATATATATATATATTTATATATTAAGATATTCCCTCCATATTTCATTATGTTTGCAGAATGCGTAACGGTCACTGTTGAGTATTTGCTACTATTAGGAGAAAGTATAAAGGCTCAAACTTTTCCTCACGTCAACAATAAAGAGTCTGCATTCATAAGAATTTTTGAAAACTCCAGTAGCATCATTGCAATATTCTGGATCATCTTTGTTAGAAAAGTGACTTGTAACAATTTTTCTCTCCTCTCGTAATTTTGTTAATTAACTTTGTCTTAGATTTTGAAAGGTCCAAGCTTCAAAAAGATCATTAAAATCACATTGTCCAAGTAAACAAAGTCCAGTTGAAGGTATTAAAGATACAAATAACGTGTTTGAAGATAAAGATGAAAAGGTAAAAATAATATCCGTTAAGGCTTAGGCAAGAAATATTATTACTTCCCTAATTTTTATTATTTCTGGTAGACCTGAAATTACATCTTTTTCTATATATTTATGTGTGTATTTAATCACTGCGGGGAAGAAATGTATGGAAGAGAAAAATGAATATTAAGCCACGAATAACTGGAACTTTTTTTATTTGCTTATAAATTTTTCACTCTACCATTTATCGTTTTACCTTCACCTTAGTACTTTTGCGAGTATTACTCAATGCTGCGATAATGAAAATTACAAAATCCAGCTCAACATTATAACGGCACAAACTTTGGTCATTTGCGTAAAATATTCCATTCATGGAGGTGTAGTAACCGCCTCTTCATTTAACTTCTCCACTTGGCGATTTACCGTTATTCCCTCTTATAGGAGTAAGTTATTTGTGTTGTGCCAAAGAAATACTGAACGCAACAGCTGATAGCAGCTTGTAGTTCCCTGGCGGTTTTGTGCTTTTGACACTTTTTGATTTTTTTGGTTTAGTGTGTTTTATGGTTGAAATAAATCTCAGAAAATTTGTTGATGTAAAAGTGTTCAACTTGTTGGTGGTTCAAAAAGTACTTTTACTAGTTGATTCTTCAAAAAAGTAAGGCAGAGCAAAATTTGGATGTAAATAATTTTTATCTGCTCGACTAAGCTAATTAAGGTGCTTTCGTGAGGCCTTCGGGCCGTTAATTTGTCAAATATGGAGGTAACAAGAGAGAAATTATAACGTTTTAGATTGCGTTTTATTCCTTTCATTGTAAAAATTGATGAAGGTTACCCATGAGTACTATCCGATTGACAGGAGAGCTAAATTACCTAACTTAATAAGGCTATAACTATTTTGTTCGATAGAATTTTTTTATCCTTATCAACAACCTGTCTCGAAGTTATCGTATTCGAACCAGTAAGTTTTCAGCTTCCAGTAGTTCAGAATATTCTTCTATATCAGTCACTATTCAAACTCACTCGCCTATGAGACTTATACGTGAGGAGAAGCTCTCTATTGACTTTACCAACCTCTGCTCCTTTTATTCCTCTTTTTCTTTTTTTTTTTCTAGGTCTAGTTCTCCACCTCATCTTTCCAGCGGTCTGAGGTCTTCCTATTCCTCTGCTTTCAGCATATATATGGTACAACTTATCGTTCCTTCGTCTGCAATATACGGGTATGTCAATTATCAAAGAGTCATAAATTGTTTTTAAAATCATTCTTTCGAATGATATCAGATGTCGTTAATGTCCACACTTCTGCACAATGTTGTAGGACGGAAATAATGAGTGGCTTGTAGAGCTAGGCTTTGGTAAGTCGAGAGAGGACTTTACTTTTCAGTTGTCTACTCAGTCCTAATTAGCATCTATTGGCAAAAGCACTTGCGTATGTGTGTCGATCCTTTTCGTATGGGTCCTTTTCAAGATTTGGGGTATTTCTGGTCCAATGTTTTTGCCAGGTCTGAAGTCACATTTATAAGGTCCTAATAGCTAGCTGACAGTAGGCTTTCACAAAATATGCTCAATATATGTGCGGTATTGAAGAAGTTTATCCCAGAAGAATTTGCATAGATTATAACATCTCCTTTTTTGTGGATTGTACTTCTTCATTGTCAGATATTGGAACTTCTGTTAGATCAGAGAAATGCTTCCTCCATAATTCATTATACTCTGAGTATCTTGAGTGAGTGAGAGTGAGAGTTGATCTTCACCTCACATTTATTATAATCTTGATAGTTTGTAAAAAATAAATAAAAAATTAACTTAATAAAAATTATATATATATTTGATCCACACATTTCGTTCACTTTCTATTGAGTTTTATTTCCTACAAGTGCACCACGACACCTGAACCAATTTGCAATTTCGATTGTATTACAAGCAATTTGTGTGAGCACGAATCCTCAAGAAGAGTATGGTATGCGGAATTTCTTATTTCTTAGTTTGATTTGTACTATTAGCGGTGTTGTTGGGATGCCACCCACTCATCCAGAAGAAATATTAGCACACAACAATTTTAAGGAAATGAAATTTGTATAAGAACATAAACAAACAAAAATAAAGAAGAAGAAAAGAGAAACCAAACAAGAAATGGGTAAACTGTAGCAGCAGATCTGGTGATTGTGGGTTCTGTAGATTTTGCTCTTAGCACACAAGTACGTTGAAGGCGGGGCAGCGCATTAAAACATATATACAAATGAATGTGTATGTATGTAGTTCGCTGTAAATATTTGAGGACCATATGGTCCAATGGAGTACCGATTGAACTAATCCAGTGTATTGCAGCGTTGGATCTACTTGGTGAACTCTGCTGGTACGTAAAGAACTTAGAGTTGATATAAATATTACAAATACCATCTTTATATATGACATATATTTATTAGTTATAAATTATTACTATTATTATAAACTTTTATAATAATATAATATTTTACTAGTATATACTTCACCAAAATTTATTATATTCCAAACTAAAAAGTATTTTCGAATATAAATTGTCGCAGACACTCCATAATGTTATCCCGTATGATACTTCATGGATAAGTTTCAAAATTAGCTTCCTTTAGCTACTCCATGAAGTACTCGGTTGTTTTACAGAGGTGGAGTAAGTGATCCAGCACTAGGACATCACAATGATAATTGGACCATATTTCTTTTTAATAAATTGTCCTCGATTTTGGATTATTTTGATGTCCGCGTGGAGTAGATATATTTCACGTGTGCATGGAGTACTCGCGTTGTTTGCAGGATGTGCCGAAAGTTCCTGAGCCTGAGTGAATGCAAGAGTGTGGATTGCATTGTTGACTAGTTCCTTGAGATAGAATTAAAAGTTTATATATATCTTTTACCATTTTTTTTTTTGAATCTGTAGCCTATGTTTTTACATTCACCATTATTTTATTGCTGTGCATCCCAATTCTATTGCTTTTGGCACACTGTTTCTCTATTCTTTTAGTAATACTTCCATGGCTCAAGTTCCAATACTGTTTTTCTGCTCCGAATTCAAATTCAAATATGTACTTGAAAGCATGTATTGGAAGTTTTTTTTTTCATGGCAGCAGCATCAGTTGCAGTGGGAAGGAATAATACAACTTTTTATTGCATTTCTCTTTTGATTACTTTAAGTTTGGGTCTGGCTGTTGGCTCGACTACAATTTGTCTTTGATGTATGTATGTAAATATGTCTGCAGTCACCTGTGCATTCAAAAAGCATTGTGTTTGGTGAAAGAATGCAAAGAAGCGCGAAAGAGTAATGCGGCAAAGCATACTTAGGATTTGTATGGTTATACTGGTCAGCAAGAGTTCTACTTTACATCTTCAGTTCCTAAAGCAATAAAATAATGATAAAATTATTTTAAAAGTTGCAAAAAAGCTTTAAAATGAATCGGAGTAAAATTTTCTGAAATTGAACTTTCGATGTTTCTTTTATAAATTTTTTTTATTTTTTTTATTTTTATTTTTTTTTGTTAAATATTAATATTTGTTAATGCAAGTACACATCGCAAATTGGATTGATATTTTGAATTTTCTTTCCTAAAAACTGGCATCAAACGTTAAACATCAAAATTTTAATTATGGCAAGCCAAAAAATTTTGAGCAGAGCTAGGATTTTGTTTAAAGTAAGTTTGTTGTAAATTTGGATCTGTATAACTGACTTTTCCGACATTTTTTCTAAAAATACTACTCTTAGAATAATTTATAGCTAGAAAGTATGACTGCAAGGATTCAATGCTTATTTGAATGGTTTTTGTTTCTATGGTCCAAATAATATGAACAGATTATTAGCAATTCCAATAAAATGGTTGAATATATTTTGTATTTGTTACGTAAAATGCAATAAAAAAAACCGAACAACGGTAATATTGCTAAGAAAAGCAAATAACATAATACCAAGAATTCCATTCATTGCTGAAAACTGCTCAACAACTGATTACAAAAGTCACTCAGCAATGACTTTGTGCACTCACATCCATACACACTCAACAATACAAAGGGGTGTTGAAGGGGAATTGAAGAACAAAGGCAATCTGCTAAAATATGTCAGAATTGACATTTCCTTCGAAGGGGAGATCGCTATTAGAAAACATAACTTAAATTTGGCACAGAAATAGCTTTACGCTTAGAACACTGTATTTTCTTCCGAGCAGTGGGAAGGAGTCCAATCTATTCCACAAATCTTATTTGGAGTTCGATTTTTATAAATCTTGGTATTAGGTTCTCGAAGAGTGCGCACATCTAGGACAATGGAGACCTATTGTCTGTCTATCGCTACATGGTTGACTTCGCGGTGAATTTTTCTATCCGTACACAGTTGATAACTTACACTTCGAAATGGTACATAGACAATGGTTATATATACAGAAGTCGATCAGCTTGAACTTATTTTGGGATGTTTCGTCACGAGTGCTGAATTTTCCGACAGTTGTGTCGAAGATACCTGCTTTATCTATCCTGGCGTAAAAGCCGCCATCTCAATTTTGACATCCTGGCGAGGACAGCGCTCTACGCTTAGGCGCCCTAAACAAGCATCCTTGATCACATCGTCTTTCTCTTCCTTCGGTGCATGAGGGCATATCAGCGTAATGCTGAACAACTTAAATTTGATTCGAATTGTGGAAAAAAATTTATTCACCTGGGTAAATGTCAGGTCTCGGCGACTGAGTCTCCCTCGTATCGACTGAATCTCTGGCACCGAATTTTCGCCCCTTAAAGAGCGTCGTCCGCTTGCATCCGCACCTTTATTGAATGGACGTTACAAAAGGACTCTTGTGAACGCGCAAAAAGGATATGTAGGAGCGGCATCCCAAAAGTCAGCTCTCTTTTCGCCGTAACCCAAGAGATTACTAAAGTTGGTTGCCGCATCTGGCACAAGGGTTGCTCATGTTTCCAGGGTTTGTGACGAGAACGCAAGGGTAAGGTGCGAGTCTTAAGCATACCTATCTAAGCACACCAAATAAATGTTAAAAATTGCTTAAATTTAATACGAAAAACTCTCGTGTCATAATATTTGTAATCAAACTCCTATGAAACAGCTTAGCCAGATTTTATGAAATTTTTTATGCATATCGGGTAGATATGAGAATCCACCAACATTTATTTTTCATTTCATATTCATATTTCATATGGTTGGGCTTTTTAAATTCTTTTTTTTCATAAATTAGACCAATGTGTTTGAAAAAAATATATATATTTATGATTCGATTAGGTTGAATTTTTAGATGATATGCCTAAATGGAATACTTTTCTTTCGAATATGGAAAGTGATCACGGACAGATTGAAAAATTTCATATTATTTTGATGTAAGCACAGATCATACGTATCGCTGCGCAATGTAATTATTCGGCAGCTGTGGGTTCTAAATGTTCTATACGCTAAGCTTTCTTCTGAATAAGCATATATCCAAATTGTGTATTTGCAATATTATTTAGAATAAAAGATTGGACAAAATATGGAAAGACACAACAACGTGCGGCCGGGTCTGCTACTACGAATAATAACACAAAATTTTTTGTTTGGTTATTTTAACATAGGAAAGTGAAGTTAAAATAACCAAACAAACGATTTTAGATTGGAACTCCAATACAAGAAATTCATTTGGGATACTCACAAGATCTCACAAAGCGTTGTTAAATCATAAAATCGTGAAATTTTACTTCAATTTAAAATATTGTTGCGGGTTTGTATGGAGAAATAAGTAAACACCTTCGAATCTCTGAGCACTATGTGTTCCGCTCCCTATAAGTTTCAATAGCATGCTTTTGTATGAATCGGCATCAAATTATAAAGAGGTGCTAACAACCATTTTCTTCTTTTTTGCAGAGTCAAACCGAAAGTGAAGCAAAATTTAAAACAAAGTTCAGATACATTAAACAATTAACTGTTACCTGGAATTCCTTCAAACTGTGAAAGTTGGAATGACAATTTTGTTTAGCAAACATTCAAATCTGATGCAAGTACCTCCACATATCAGGAAATACTTATGGTAATATCGCTGCGACCGCAATAGCCGAGTGGTTAGCCGCTTTGAAATTCAATGCGGACCAAGTCGCGGTCAGAATCTTGTAGTTTATAATTACCAATGTTTTAGTAAAATTATTTTAATATGTAAAATATATGTATTGAATGGATTTTTTCTTGTTTTAAACTCAAAAGATTCATATAGTGTGTATAAAAAGCTTTCGCAAATTATTTTTTTTATATTTTGGAATAAGCTTGTATATACTTTAGAGTAAAGCTAATAAAGAAAATTATTTGAATTATTTAGATATATATATTATTTTAGTATTATAACAAAACTGAACGCTGCGGCTTAAATTCATAAATTTATCTACATATTTTCCAATATATTTCTAAATATAAATTTTTGGATTGGATATCTTTATGAAATTGTAAAATAAGTAATAGAGTAACATATTTAGTTTACATAAGTAATACATTTAAAAAATCAAATTAGTTGTTTACTTAATTTTTATGGAAAATGGTATGTATATAAGCAATACATTAGGCAGAAATAATTAATCGATAACCAAAACACTAACCTTTCGTATATCACAAGGCACTGATCAATTCGTCTTTGGCAACTAAAGGAAAACTAAACAAATAACCAACCAATTTTCGGTAATCCATAAGATATGCATAAAATGTCTCACCTGACATGTAGCTTTTTACGAACACAACGATAACATACATATGTAATAATAAATGTAAAATGCGTTGTTAATTAAAAATTAGCTCCAAAATTAGATAAAAAATATATATTTCACAAAGTAAAGAGATTGGGTGAATAAGAGGCGTAGAAGAGGGGGGACTGGAAATATTTCTTACTCGTCTTGAAAAACAAAATAAAATTAAATATAAATAAAAATAAAATAAATTAAATTAATTTATATTAAATTAAATTGAACTGAATTAAATTGAATAACAAAATATTAGTATAATTTCAGTAAAGTTAAACCGAACAGAGAAAGAATTGTTTTGTTTTTGCAATTTAGATTAAACTGAAGAATTTGTATATAAATATTGTGTAATGAAAATATCTTATATATGTATATTTGAGTTTTCTTATGGCGCACTTAGTCCTGTTCTGTATATATGAATGAAATATATTCTAATACTGAAAGTAAGTAGTATTGAAAAAGGAAATGCCAATCACTAAAATTGTCACTTTAATATGAAAAACGTATTTGAACAAGACCACTAAATCCACAATGTATTAAGCAAAATGCTATTTAGCTCACATATTTTTGGTTGCAACGTAATTTTAATGCGTGATTTAATGCGATTTGAGGAGCACGAAAACAGTGGAGACTTGTATGAATCAACATTTCGTAAATAATTCGGAGAAATTATTGAAAAAGCACAAAGGGAAATTCTAAAATTATCACTAGTCTAACTTGGTGGTTGTACAATGTGTGTGATAATTAACATATTACAATATATAAATACACTTAAATCGAATGGGAATATTAAATATAACAAAAGAACTAAAATTATACGTAAAAATGTATAACAATATTTACATGAAATAATAAAATAAGGCCAAATTCATAGTTTACAAAGAAATTTAATTTTCATATTATTTAAAGGAGTAATACAAATTACAGAATTATGAGATTTGCTTCTAAATAACTTGATTTAAGTGAAATAAACATGTGATATATTTTTACTTTTCCAAAAAATCCCTTTTAATTTTAGTATTACTATAGTATTGCAAATTGTCAAGATCTCTGTAAGGTACACTACGTATTGCTGAATATTTTTTGATTATTAAAATATTTTTTATTTTTAAATTTGGGTGTACGTGCCATTATTTTATTATTTTATACTACTTTTTTATTTAACTTTTTATAATTTAAATTAAGTTTTTATTCAAATCCTCAGTATGTTCTGAAGGAAAATAAAAATATAAATATATGTAAATGAATAAAAAGTAAAGCGCAATCACATAAAACTACAAAATAACATTAAAATTAGTTGTACTTTTACTTAAATGATTAGTGATGTACATATATCGAACAAATAAATACACAAATATAAATATATTGTAGGATATAATTACCTACTTAATCAAAGGGAAAGTAAAATTTCCAATAGCAACGTATTGTTGTTACAAACATATGTGTTCTGTGTTAAATTTGCCGCAATAAATGCCAGTTTATTGTGCAGAAAGGTTCATAAATTAAATACCAACTACAACAATAACAACCTAAACAATAATGCCGGCAATAAATCACAATCGCAACATAAAAAAGCAACTCAAAGTGTCCATTATCTCAAAGTATTATAACAATTTTCCTTAATTTATTTTTGAAAATAATCATTCCTAAAAGCTTTCAGGTATATGTACTGTTACTTATGTACGTCATTTCGTTTTTTTTAAAGTCTGTCGAATTTAAATATTTTTAATACTGATATTCCCAAATTTCTACCGGCTTATAATTTCTTCAGAAATTTAGATTTTATTTACACAGAAACATTGTAATTACCGTTCTTCTGTTTGCGGGCTTCTAAGATTGAATTTATTACCTTTTAAAATTTCTTCAGTTGGAAGTTTTGATGATTTGGAATATGTATGTATAGCTTAGTAATTATTTCGCCTAGATTTAATAGAGACTGTTGATCGACATTGCCATAAATCTCATATAAAAGAAAAATAGAGATACACATAGAAACTATTCTTACTCCATGTTCGTCTACTCAAATTGGGACGACTGCCAAATAATTTAATTTAACTTATTATTTTTTGTAAAATTTGTATAACCACTTTCTATTCCAAGAAAAAATCACAGCGGTCAACGGTTCAAATTTCAAATTTAATTAATCATTTTACTAATTATTACCTCATGCAAGCTGCTCAGTACTTCTATGGTGTGAAAATACGTAGGCACACGAATACTGTTACACACATTTTATGTTATAAAATAAAAAATAATGAATGTTTTAAGACCAATTTTTTTTTTACATATTTATTGATATATATTGTATACATAAAAGCAGTATTCATTCGAAATGCCCGTCTTTGGCCTTCACGCACGCCTTAAGTCGGACTGGCCAATCATCAATAGCTGCGCGCACCTCCTCCATTGGGAAATTGGCCACAGCACGAATCAAAGCTGTCTTAAGAGAATCAATGTTGGGGTATCTTTTGTGGCAAACCATGTGCTCTAAAACTGTCCACAATTTGTAATCCAGCGGGTTCAAATCGGGACTGCCAGAGGGCCACTCTTCAGAGGAAATGAATGCTGGTAAATTGTTTTGGAGCCAGATTTGGGTCGTTTTAGCTGTATGGGCCGGCGAAGAGTCTTGCTGAAAAGTCCATGATTGGTTTTGGAACATGGAATGGTTAAGTGGTCTTACAACGGCTTGCAAAACTATTTTTTGGTAAACTTTGGCCGATGTTTTGACCCCTTGTTTGCAAAAATGCAAGTCAGTTACCCCATCATCAGAGACACCTCACCAAACTATGACTGAAGCAGGGTGATGACCTTTTTCGACCCGTGAAATCAGTTTAGATGCTTCCCTAGATAACCGTGCATACACCATATCATTTTGTTTATTAAATTTTTCCTGCACGGTAAAAATTTTTTCATCGGTAAAGAAGATTTTTCTGTGCAAGTTATCAGCGTGCTTCACCAAAAGACGTTTGCATTTTACCACCCTATTTTTTTCAAAGCTGCAATCAACAAACGTCCAGTATGGCGTTTGAAAGCCCCAAATCCCAAGTCTTTTTAACAATTCGACTCATAGACTTTTACGAAATATTCATCTCCCGGGCCATGATTTTCTGTTTTCGGAGCGGATTTCGCAGAATTCTTGATTTGACAGCTTTGATGACTTGCGGCGTTCGAACTATGCGTGGACGCCCCGGTGGCGGTCTTTAAAATCAGCACCGGTAGATGAACATGCGACTAATGCCGAGCGGACGGAGTGTTTTGAAAATATCACCTTTCTTCATTTCACACTTAAAAAGCGCTATAACAGCGATACGGTTTTCATTATCTGACCATTCCATGTTGAAAACTCACACAATTTAGAATTCCCGATACAGACTAACGCTTTACAGGTTATATTTTATAAATCATATGGGAATTATGTGGGATGCTCAATTCTTCTATTGAAATGCGTGTGTTTAATGTTGTAACAGTATTTATGTCCCTACCAAGTATATACATATAGTACAATACATTACTTATGGGAATATAGTATGTTTCACATGCATACATAAATAGTATTCATGCATATATGTGTATGTACATTTGAAATAGTTAAAATGAACTGTGGTCTGTCTGGCAGGACATAAATAAATTTGTGGTGGGACATATTGCTTGTTCATTACAATCATCAGAATTCAAAGTATATTGTAGTAATCAGACTTTTTGGTATCCAGTGTTGTTCTGATGACGGTTTCTTAAAAATACAGATATATTTTTGATTAATTAACGACAAATGAGGAACTTTTGAGACTTTTTAACAAAGAAAAACTCCGCGTTCAAGTTGCGAGAAAAATCAATGGAGTTTTTTTTTATAAATTTTGAATTTCACAATATACGTTGTTAACACAGAAGCCCACTACTTTTGCATAAAAGTCATGGTATTTTATTTGCATATAATATTTAATAATTTTTCAATGTATTCTCTGCTTTTACAGCTATAACTTGTAGTTTTGTTTTGTTTGCAAGATTTTAATCTTTCGAATATGTCTTGTTGTACTATTTTTAAAGATATATTATTCAGAATCATTTGAAAAAACTCTTACATTGAGGTATTGAATGTATTTGTTAAGAAATAAAGTAAAAAAAATATTTTATTTTATAGAACACCCTAATGTGAATAAAAGTTTCCGACATTTCCAACTACAAGCCCAGCCTTCCGAATAGTAGTAAGCACTGCAAACTTCTCCGCTAATTAAATAAATTCAACAGTATTAAGTAGAGATTTGTGCATATTCTTGTGTGACCCATTAGCCTATAGGTGATTGTGAAATTTGGCGTTGTATGGATAACAACGCCACGGCGTTACGCTTCAACAAAACTTGATGATTGTTTATTTTATTAAATGAAAATCTATATTGAACACAAAATTTTATAAATACATATGTATGGACATGTACATAAGCACAAATATTAAATGTTTTATTGAAATCGAAAATAGAGAAGAGCAGGTCAAGTTCGAACAGAAGAAATCAAGTTCTAAAAAATAATAGAGCAAGTATGTGCCACTTTTCGGGCAATTATTCCCATATATAAATATTTGACATTTATATTGCAAAAAATTTCTAATTTTTTAAGATTTTCTATTTATAAAATTAATTTTTTTCTATACTCTTTTATTCAAGTTGATTTCTTTTCCTTTCCGCTTACATTCTATAGTCATAGCCTGCCCTCTTCTAATCGCGTCTGTCAGAAAAAAATGGATTGCTTACACTAAGTTACTTTACTAAAACAGCAAGAGCAGTAAATCGTGCGCTAAGTTGCCCTATTTCTCTTTAGCGCAGAAACATGATAAAATATTAAAAAAAAAAAAAACAACTGGAAATAATTTATGATGAGGCTAATAATAATAATCTTATAAGTAACACGCACGTGTGCCTTTAAAGTTTTGTCATTTTTTTAAATATCAAATACTTTCATATAATAAACCGATCACAAAAAGTTGAGTGCAAGTAAGTTACGTATACGCAGTGTCGGGCCAAAAATAAATAGGTCTATTATTGGAAGGTTGCTCTAGAATTTAATTTGTCACTGTGTTTTAATTTTATTTTTTTTAATCACGCAGAAGCAGCACCATGCACTTACTGTTGAAAGAAAGATGGGCCAGTACGGAAATTTTGTGAAGCTGACAATGAGGAGGAGCCTGTAAACTCCACGCGAAAAGAAGCGATAACTTAATGCTCAATGGAACAAGATAAGTCTATAAAATCGTTCAACAATATAAAATAAAATAAAATATATAAAATTTAAATTAACTAAAGTGACACAAATAATACGAAATAAAATAACAGAAAACATAACAAATTATTACAAAAAAGAATAAAATAAATTAAAAAAATGAAATAATAAAATAAAATAAAATGAAAAATAAATAAAATAAAAAATAAAATAAATAAAGTAAAAAACGTGAAAAAGAAGAAGTAAAATGGAATTAGAAGAATTATATAAAACAAAACAAAATAAAATAAAATAAAATAAAATAAAATAAAATAAAATAAAACAAAGCAAGGTTGGCTCGATTATTACCCGATGCCAGTTAAAATCTTTTTTTTTTATTTCAATTTCAATTGTAGTTTTTCAATATATCAAGGGCTAATGATAAGCCTATTGCGGAATCTAATCTAAAATTATAGATATGAGAAATCCATTTATGTTTTAAGTACAATGTGGCACTTCTTTTATTGAATAAATACAATCTAAAACTGTATTTTTGTAATTTTGCGAAAAAGCGAGTCCCAGTTCCAACACAAAGTGAGACACATTTCAAATTTTTCCACAAAACCCAATGAAAATTATCAGTTTTTAAGTGACTTTCATATGTGGAATTGTGAAGAGCTGTCGTTAACAGCATATATGCTGCTGAGTGTAAACGAGTCTAATTACATATCATAATGTCTAATCTGATAACACTATTGACAACAGCGCTGCCAGAGACCTTGGTTGTTGACACATTCTGTTGTTCCACTTCGTTGTATGTAATGAACGCTTTTGGCCTTTGTATTGAATTCATGTACTAATTCATAAATTAACACAATTTCATTTGCGCCGCAGTGGTTTTGGCAACTCAGTGTGCCTAACAGAATACAAACTTACGCATACATAGAAATTTCAAAAAGAGTAAAAGTGCAGTTCGTTAAGAAAGATTTTCTAAGATATTTTTGCGGGCACTTGATTAAATTTAATAAATGTTCATTTCTAGCTCACAAATTTATAACATAATCAAAGGGAAAAATAATGAGCTTTTCACTATGCACATATGAAAATTAACGAATATATATATATTGTTGCGAAAATGCGAAGCGAATATCAGATGAAATAGAGAAGCTAATAACTGACATGTTCTAGAGCGTAAATAGAGAACATTCGTTATCGAGAGCGATTCGATTATTCCAGGCTTTCGTTACGAGCAGCCGACTACTATATAAGGCCGACACGCAGCTGCTAAGCGATTTAGTCGTAAAGTAAACGGATTGAAGATTACACTACAGTGAAGTAATAAGAAACAGTATACTGTGAAAGTTGTAATTCAACTAATTGTAAACACTGAAGTGAATTGTCATTTAATTATGAATTACTGAGTAATTAAAGGACATTTAATAAATTATTTATAAAAAAGAAACTGCAAATAAAGTTGGTGACTTTTATTTAACAATCGAGTAGTCGTACATTGAGGTTTATTCAGCAAAATCGTAACAATATATTAAATTAAAAAAAGGGTACAAAAATAAGAAACAGAAGTAGAAAATGAATTACACAAAATTGTGCACTTATTTTGCCACATTAGCAAAACTCGTACGGAGGACCCAGCAGAAAATCCTTATATTAGCCACAATCACACAACTGATAATGCGATGGAAAAAATTAATGTTTGCAAATATTTCAAATATTTTTTTCCTTTATTGCCTTAGACCTCAGAAGGATGGTGAGAAGGATGGGGAGAAAAAAGTTGGAGGAAGTTATATACCTCTATGTTTTCAATTCCGTGTGCATTTCTGACACGAAATAAAAGCTCATCCAAAAAATTCAGTCCCTCTATTTATTGGAAAAATTTCAAGATGCAAACCAAAAATTGGAGGATCTCTGCCGAAAATTGTTTCAAGGATTAAACAGTAGCAATTATATATATGTGAGATAGATTGAGTTTAGGATCGGGTTACTTCAGTGAAAATTCGAAAAGGGGTCGGAAGAGAACAAATGCCGCAGACGCTGTTAAAATCATGAGAAGGAAGAAACGATGTCCGGCTTTTTATGCAACTGAGCTGCTCTGGGCGGAACAAAGATTAAATTATTAGCACTCATTTGACGATTTTTCTACTTTATCACACTTCAAGGTAGATAACTTTATAAAACGTTTAAAGAAATCGAAGCGAGTGACGTGGAGATTTAGTGGCTTTCTACCCGAACCAACGGTAGAAAAACGTAACCAAGGACGTCTTTCAGACGTTCTAGAACTTCATAAAGATGCCAACGAAATAGTCATACTCTTATTTCTTTTTAAATGCACTTCCTCCACCTTTGCTTTCAACGACGGGTATAGAATTTTCCAGTATTAATTCATTCGGAACACAAGACCCATCTGACCTGGTCATTATCTGTTAATTTACTGAACTATGACACATCGTCATATATCTTACACAGCAGGTCCTTCCATCGTTTCTCGGCGACATGGATAAATCGTTCGAACCGAACCCTACTCATATCCAGCGTTAACGGTAAATAGACTGAACAGGGATCAGTGGAACGGTAACGCATGATTCTTGTGTTTCCATTGCCACTCCGCGATCACAGATCAAATCAGATAACCGGTTTTAGCTTAAGTTTTTCCGCGGTGTTTTAGTTTGTACTCCTAAACTGCCAGATATATATATATGTGTAGGGAAAATTTCATAATTTTAAGCGCATTTTTTTGTATTTTCTAAAAGCCTATTTAAATTCTATCAACTTAGTTTTTATTTTTTGTTTGTCGAGTTCACTGTGTATTGGGACTTTTTATTATTTTTACGCGGCTCTAAAAGCTCTTGGGATATTTAATATTTTCAGGTTTTTTGCTTTCTTGTTTTTTGCTTTATTTTATTCTTATTTCGCTCTGTCCCAATGCACACAATTACAAGTTTATTGCAAACAGCTTCAGTAACAGTGGCTTATAATTCTCATAATTGCAGTTTTAGAAATATGAAATTTTTATTGTTTTGTGCAAAAATAGCAAGAATTTTTTCATCAAATTAAATTGTTTATTTCAACAAAAATTTCTTACCCGATTTAGTTTAATAAATGGTATGCAGATTTATGTATAATAAATGTATATCTTAAAATATAAAAATTAACGTGTTTTCATTCATTCATTCATTTAATGTTATTCGATGAAAAATTCTTTATTGCTGCTGTAAAAATGAAGAAAGATAAGGCATCGTGACTTCCCAATTTCGTAGAGTTTTTTGAACATCTTATATTACTGAACTATTTGGCGGGTCTCACTATATTCAGCTGTGGCCTGGATATTTCTAAACAAGGCATTTGGGACCTATCTATTTTAACCAGTCGAAATGAATACTATTACCATAGGTGGCGTTATGGTCGAAATATTGCTAATTTTTTTATATATGGATAGCGACAGACACATTTAAAGATTAGTAGCCAAACGCGAAGAGTTTTATCTTACAAAAAAAAAAAAATAATAATAATACAGGTAATTCAAATATTAGAATATTTCTCAAATTTAGCTAAGAAAGCTTAAAGCAATATATTTCAGGAATGTTATCACAGGGTTCACTTTTCTCAATAGAAAAATTTGTTAAATTAAATTAAATATTACAAAATGGAGAGTTAACAAGACTTAAAATGTAAAATAGTTTTCAAAATGTTTGTCGGCAATGAAAATATTTAATTTTGAAAAAAAAAAATGAAATAAATTAGTGGTATTTTCTTAGTCTAGAAAATCCGTGCATTAGAACGTTGCCTATTTGCGAAAAATTCGTTTTAAAAAACAATAAAAAGTAGTTGAGCAACGGTTCGTTTTTTCTTTTTGTACAATATATGGAAAATAAATAAGTAGAATAATTTTTCCTAGAGGATAGCGTATCTCTGCGTTTCCTAGACTAAGGAATACCCCGCTTCAGATTTTCAGCTAAATGAAAAGAAATTATTAATATATTGTTAAACAAATTGTGAAACTTAAAAAAAAAGTTTTTTTTTATTAATATTTTTTTTTTTGAAAGTTTTGCAACCTATTTGTAAATTTAAATACAATTATTTAGGTGAACATGAGAATAAATGTTGAAAAGAGTTAAAAATACAAACACATATATTTATAATGGATTTTTAAATAAAATTTAATTTAAACCAGGTCATCATATGGTATAGTATAGCATTGACAAATATTTTTTTTTCGCTATGACAATTTTCTATTCTTCAATAATTTTTCAGTGGTAAAATTAATTTATTGGAGATAAACACTATCAAGAAAGTTTTGTAGATCTGTCACAAATGGTTGAAAGGCTTATAAATATCAGAGTAACCTGAGATGTGGTGTACAAGTATACTACTGTGCAGCGTAGCGTGGCGCACGCCTTCAGCGCGTTGACAACATTTCCAGCTGGTTTATTAATTTTCCTTTACAGAATGCGCTACGCGTATATCCTAATAACGTTCACTGGCATTTTACCATTTCCACGAACTAAGTGCCGGGATAGAAGAATTGATATATACTTATATATGTGCATATTCATGAATATGTGCATGCTTGTGTTTTGATTGTGTGTGTTTGTGCACAAGTTTATGCTTGCAGATGCTTTCACGCATTTAATGTGAGCAGATTAAGTCATTAGCATGATTTTCAGATGCTCTCCACCACATTTTACCCTGTTGCTGACCCACCAAGTGCAGCATAATGTTTCGTAGCATGCAAAATTCGGTCAGTTGCCTCAGTGCATAGATCACACTCGACACTGCATGTTGATATTTGCAATATTTCGATCACTGGCATGCTGCTGATCAGAAAAGGTCCAATATTACTCATCGTTCTGGTGAGACATGCATGCATGCAGATGTCCATGTTGGTGTACGGTTTTTCATATATGTATGTGCTGATACTTGATTTTGTATGTATAGTATGTCTGACTATATAAATCATGAATGCCACATAAAGAGAGTATTGTGACTTTTTAAACTTAAATTGAAAATTATTAAAAGTTTATAAGGTTGCAGTTTGAGTTCGTCCAGTTATCCCCTTCAAACTCGTCTACTCGATGCATATCGTAAAAGAGGTCATCTAAGGAGTTTGACTAGCTTTCTAACTTACAAGTGTTTGGACTTTTAAATACATTTCATTGGAATTTAGGACAACCAAAAAAAACCACCATATATTTGCTCTTTGCTCGCCCAGAGATTACTTTACTTTCTTAAGTTACCTATAAAGTTCCCATTCAAACTTTATGGAATTTGGACGTTTCCTTTATATATACGAGTATATATTTGGCACTTTGTGACCACTGAAGCAATTTTTTACCGATGGATTTTTATGAGGAGTTTTTTATTTCATGTCAGAAGTACACTCGGAGTGCTTAACATTATCTGCCGAGGGACGACCACAATTATAAAATGTATGTATTTTCTATAGTTTTGGATGTTGGTCGAGCCTTTGCTCGAACCCTGGCATTCCGAATGATAGCACGCAATGGTAAACACTCGGATATCGCGTCCCCAGGACATTTCATTTATCGTCTTTAATATTCATTTAGGACGTTCTCAGTATTTTTTAACAAATAGCTTTTTTGTATCACATGGGAATTTGCCTTGGAATTAGGACTTATGGTAACTCATGGTTCTTCTCTTAAAAGTTACTATCGTTTCTCCTGTAAGCCAACTTCTCAAGTCTTTAAGCTTACCACTCATATACATATACTCTAATTATCTATAAGTAAAGCACATAAATTGATGTACTAGATTTCCAATTGATTTCACCAAACATTTATTACTTATTCTACAGTAAAACTAAGAATAGTGATTGATATGTCGTTCTCCAATTCCCTTATATTCTCTAGTGTTATATGCAAATCTGGTTTTCGACACATACCTCTTCATACACAATAAGCATTTTTGTTCGCCTCTCAATCGATGATTGTTGGCAGCCCTGTGGGTTCATTTCCAGTTTAAAAATTTAACAAAAAGAGAATAGAGCTTTTTCCACTTATGTCCTTTCATTAAGCTGATAGGTCACTTATGTACTGGAACGTATACAAGTATATGTATTTTAAGATATTGTGAGACATTAAAATGTAATATAGAGCAGTAAACTATGGTTAAGTTATGATAAAGTTCATACTCTCCACTGCTGCGGGACGCTACCTGAGTTGGAGCTCAAGCAAAGAATATCAGATTAAACAGGCCTGGGATAACATTTAATCGTAGGCCTTCCTTGATGCAGAAGCTCAATAAATTGGTGAAAAGAACTGTTGAATAATTACTCGATTTTTAGTCTAGCTGTCTGAACCACGAAGATTTCAGATGTCTAACATATGTTCAATATAAGGCCGGACAGTACAAATGAGGTTCTCGAGCGATACATATTAAGAATAATGTAAAATGTAGAACCGTCTAACTTTTCTAGTTTTAAAGGTTTATTGAGAGTTCGTGTCAAGATTGGCAGGTCAGCTGCCTACCGAAGTGGTTATAAAATACTTGGGAGAGTATCAAATGAAATGAGTAGAGACGCTTTTCCCGAAGTTTCAGTTTAGATAAATAGAATTGAAGCTCTCTGGTGCATGACATTATTTTGACAATTTTCAAATAAGCAACGGGATTGTAAGGTATTTCCGTTTAATACTTTCCGAAAATACTGGGGACTTCATATCATATTTCTGATCAAAAATCTCACCCGTTATGAATTCATGTGAGTACCCTTTTTGAGCAAATTTACTATTTTACTTTTCTCCTTACAACCACAATTCTGAGTTACAAGCTTTGCTGACTACAACATTAAACACTTTTCGTGATATTCTGTCTGCCATACTTCATGCGTATGTCGTATGTATGCACCGGTACGAGTATGTAGGCCTCGTTGTCGCTGAAGTGGCTGGCAACAAATGTCGTCGATCATAAATCTGGTCTCAAAATGGCTGTCAGCTGAATTTGCATGTTTGAATACATGTTAATAACCCTTATGTGAGGATAAGGGTTAAGGAGTGAAAAAAATACAATACATCAGGAGAGCGCATATGGGTATATTCGTTTCTATATAAAAGTATATTTTTCGTACAACATCTACAAAGCCGAAAAACTGATTTATATTAATGAAAAATAGGGTATTAAAAATAGTGGAAAAGTTAACACAGATAACGTGAATATATTTGCTAAGGAATTAAGCTGAGGCTAAAAGTTGAAACTAGGGCATTAAAGACTACGAATTTATCATCGTTCATGAATTCCAAAAAGTTTTTAAACTTTGCTGCAAGTTGCATGTTGGATTGGACAGTGATATTGCAGTCAAAACTCAAGTCGTTTTAATATATTTAATTGTTCGCCTTTTGACGCTTTAAAGCCACGCCTACAGTCCTTTTTATAAAACGTGTTATTCATAGAATGTTTTTTCTTGCAGATAGTATATATTTTTCATGAATTTATGAGAGAACACATCTCAAGGATGATTGAGGGAAGAGTAGAAAAGTACCCGAAATTTGTTTGTGCGAACATTACGCTTTGTCGATGTTTGGATTTCTATTTATAGATTAATATTCATTATATGCCATAAATTTTACCATGTTTAGTCTCTATTTATCGACTTAATTTTATAACACTTATGTATTTTATGTAAATATATTGAATTCCTTGTTTTATGTGATGAATTTCAAGCTCTTTTGCTATTAGAAAGAACCCATCAGCCTTAATTAAGGCTCTTTTTCCTTCTGCTGTAATTCGAGCTTCAACAAGAGTTATCCAATTTGCTCTTGGTGTGCTAAACGTGAATTACAGTGAAAGTATTTGGCTGAGTTTTACAACCCTAGCTGCATGCTTACACATTTCATTCATCTTAGTTAATTTTTTTGAACATGAATAGTCTCCTCTGAGAGCGTCTTCATATAATCAATTAAATCTTCTCAACAAGCACTCATTCCGAATTGATTCCACCTTAACAGAATATAATTTCAAAACACTAATTATTACAGCCTAAACATTTCTAGATTATTACTCTCATATGGGACTTACATTTGCTTCTACACGCACACTATCAAGTGCACTTAGTTACGTCGTTCTTCGTTCTCAAACTCACTCGAAATTTGCGCTTTAATTTACCAATGAAACTGAAGCTTTATTAGCAGATATTTATGCAAGAATAGTTCTACGTACTGGTAGTAAATATACAGCCGATGCACGAATGTGTACCTATATAAAACATTTGTATGCTATGCATGCATGTACGCATTTTGGTGCGTTCATTTTTCATTGAGTATAGCCAATCATTTTCACATTTTTTTGGGAAAAATAAGTTTATTTGTTGAATATTTATGCCCACCCATGAAAGTTTTAGTGTGAATGTGTGTCATTCAACATATTGGTAGTCTGTTTACTTATGCATACACAATGCATTTGTACTAGTCCTGCGGGGAAAAGGTAGGCTAGTAAATACTAGGATGAAATTAGGGATGAAATCATGGCAGTTCATATAATAATAATTTCTGTCATGCCACGTGATAGTAAAACGATTAGAGATTTTCAATCTAGTGCATAATATTTACTGCTTGGATCTTTTTATTATAAATTTCGTGAGCATGAAATGCTATACTAACGTTAGTCCAAAATATGTAAGTTCCATAAAGAGAAGATCATCAAAATCTATACGGATATAATCAGAGTGATGAGCTTAGCTGATGTAGGCATGTCCGCAACTTAATATGTGGATCAGATATTTTATTTTGGTTCAGAAAGTATCTATGAACATGAAAAATGGTATGTGTGGAGAATACCCTAATGGATAATATATTGACACCGAAAATCATCGAAATCGGAAGAGCAATGTCACCAATTTGTTCAGGTATGAGATATGAGATTGTTGGCCAAGAATCAGTCAAAAAATTATCTTTGAGCAGTATTTCATTTACATTCTTATATACAGATAAATATTGAGCTCTAAAATAATCGAAATCGAATTTCGACGGCAGCACTTCTTTCTTTTCAATTTTATTTTTGTTGAAGTAGAAGTTGAACATGTATAAATGAGCTAGTCTTCAACAAGTATGAAGCTGATCCATATTAGGTAAATTAAAAGTTCTTAGGACATTTTCATTTTAAAAATACAAGCAAAATAGGACCCGGGAAATGATGGAAGATGAACTAGTTAGCGTAAAAATACCAACTAGTTGGAGTAGCATTAAGAACTAGTGTATTTCCCTGAAGAGAGTATATGAAAGCCGAAATACCTATCACTACTCACATTCTACCTTCTTTATAAATGATGACCTTTGTCGTTTTGAACTACGGCGATTACTCGCCTTCCAGGCAGTTTGTGGATTAAATTGTGAAGAGAGGTTCAGAGGAAAATATAAAAGTTATTGCTAAGGCGCTGAAGATTGCTAGACAGAAGATGAGAATTTTTACCAAAAATTGATTTTTTTCGATTAAACTCATTTTCACCTTGACGACTGCACATAACCAACGAATTACAGCTGCGATTCGACTCCGTTGAACTATAATTTGTGGAGAGTCGTTAAAGATGCGGCAACCATCTAACGTTTCACGAATTGAAACATGAAATTGATGTCGCCATGAAGTCGTCATTGCCTAGAGGGTCATACAAACTGAAATGTGTTGAAAAATTGGGTATACAGACAGAATAGAATGGGTCATTGAAGGGCCATCCGCTGGCTTTTCCATCATTAAATTAAATGTTGAGGTATTTCCATAAAGTTAAAATCATCTGTCGATTTTTAAACCAACTTTAAAATGCAAGTTTTTTCATGGTTTAAGTTTCATGGTTTGTTAACTACTTAACTTTTTAAAGAATTGCTAATTTAGTAAGCCGCAAAAACAAAACTCAATTCTACATTTAAAAGCAAAGGAGCTGGAAACCATACTGATTCTGACAAAATCGCATCAACTTCAGCGCAAGCTCAAGCAAGACGCGATGATGCTAGATCAAAGGAACAACCCAAAATGTGCATTTTTGTTTTGCTAATACTAGAAACGCGCCCCCCTAATAGACTCTGGCTCAGAATGCTCTTTCATTACTGAAAGCCTTAAGCTCAAAATTAATTTGCAGTCAAAAAATATACAAGTCCAAGTGTCAAGTATTAATAACTCGATCAGCTCAAGTGTATGAGGCGTGCTTCATTCAGTATTGGTATTACTGCAATTAACTGGAGATCTACCGTTATGTTAAATCGGCATTATGGTGAAACAAGCCTTTTCGGATCTACATAGTATTAACAGAGAAGCAAGCACAATTATAAAAATTTTATTAAATCGAAAAAAATTAAGAATTTTTCTAATTACGGTTGCTTTTCGGCAAGGAGTGTGTTTCTGACATGACGATATTAGATCCCCGAATGAAAAAAAAAAGCAAATTCAATTTTGTCAATTTACAAAGGTAGAAAAGTTTCGACCTAACAAAAATACAAGAAAAAATTTTTGATTTTAATTTTTTTTCTTCTTCAACATAGTCTCCTTGTAACTCTGCACACTTCTCCCAGTGATGCTACCATGGAGACCGTTGAGTGTGAGACGTGTGAGAAGTTGATGAAACAAAATTTTCTTTTTCTACAAATTTGAGCGTTCTCTGCCTTCAGCTTGACAGTTTGATGCATAGTAAGCTCCTGTAATGGTTTTTCTTTTTTAAGTAATCGATTAAAATTATCAATTGACTAACCCAAAAAAGCAGTCAGCATAACTTTCCTGGCTGAGAGAATGGTTTATTTTATTTTCGGCACCGGCTCTCCCTTTCTTATCCACTATTTGGACTGTAGTTTTGTTTCATCTACAATAATTAATAATCGGCGGGTATTACTCCTAAGCCCAGGGCTATATAAACTAAAATCACCTCTATTTGAGGTACCTATAACTTTCGACAATTAATGCGCATACGGTTCGAAAGAAAATTTACTTTGCCTCTTTTTTTTCTTATGGAAATTCTCTAATTACTAAATGCCAGTACATATCTATATTCATATAAGTGGTAGTAGGTCGAATTCTGAGGTAGAGTAATTGCTCTCGCTTCAGTGCCACTTGGGATGCGAATCGGGTGGTAAGTGCACTTTAACTATACAACTTGAATCCATCTCCGCAGATGTCGTTTTCATGAATATCTGCATACATACATACTTATATGTAAACTTATGATATTGGAATTCTTTAAAAATTAATTTAGCGGTAATAATAAAGAGCAATAAGTTTTTATTTTCTAAAAATATTTTATTATAGTCACAGCAACGACAACCTTTAAATTAATTCTAGCAAGTGAGAATGAAAAATTGTACAAAAAATAATTCCTTAGCAGAAAACTTGAGTTCTGTTTAAGGAAGCTTTCCGATCGACAGAGATATGGAGAGTCGAACCTTCCTTGTGCTTGCTAACAGCTTTTCTAATATCGACTTTAACCACTAGAAAGTCGATATTAAATCCCCGAATCATACGCATGTCCAGAACACTGAAGACATGTTGTCAATATATATGTTTTGTCATAGAAGTTGAATTTTCCTTCTGTTGTGTTCACCCAGGCGTTGTACTCGTACTTGTACTTTCCAGGCGCTCATAAAAGGCATCCTTCGTCATATCGTCTTTATCTTCCATCGGGGCGTGGGCGCAAATCAGCAATATCTTGAAGAACTTCGCTCTGATGCGGATTGTTTGTGCTCCTTTAAATGGTTTGTTTATCGTTTAATCCACCGCAGTACTTGTACGCCGATGAGAAACTCAAAGCAAACAAATTTCTTACAATTTATTTAATATCCAAAAACTGGCAATAAACTTTAAAATGTGCAAAAACAATAACAAATTTTAACGTATGAACACAAATCATCAAATGAAGGTCAATGGAAACGTTAGTTCCGGTATGTAATCGCAAGCGATTACACAATATTCTGTACATAAATATCCTATTGAGACTTAGGGGAAAATTTAATTGTTGTTGCTGTTGTAGAAATTTGTTTCTATACCGTATTGTTTCGTATTTATTACATATATTTTATTTCCAAATTGAGTGTATTGAAATTGCTAGAATATTAATTAAGCATCATACTCATTGGAAGCTGTTTACGCTTGATCATAGAGAAAACAACTGGCAAAGTATTGTTTAACTTCGGCTTAGTATAGAATCCTTTCGGGTAGAAACACTCATTTCAATTATTAATCAATGTCTTTTGTAGCAAAAAAAATTTAAATATATTTCTCAGGACCGTATTTTTCAATCTCTTCGATACAATATTTTTCCAACGGTGCTGAGTCTGAATTGGTTTTTAGAATACGCGTTACTTCGCCCATCAATGTCAAATGCATATTTAAAACGGAACAAAGTGTGGCAAACCTACACAGTTGTCAATGGGGTCATCTAACTAGACTCCAGGAAATGAACTGTAGAAAATTTATTTAGAATCCAAGGATGTGGTTAATGTATTAAGGGTACTCATTTCATTCAAAACATACGTCACGTATATCGAGGTCAAGTCGGAATGGGTGGGTGTGGAATTTATAGAAATATCCAGACCATGTCATTCACAGGAAGAGAGTTTATAAATATGTTTAAGGACTCTCAGTGAATGAAATTTTGAGTCTATCGCTATGTCGTTCTGTACAACAAACCACGATCCTTGCAACGGTGTGGAAGTATTCTTATTTCTTTGGCTTTCAGCAGCAAGTACTGCACCGAAAAATTGCAAAGCTGGAACGCTTTCATCAATTCGGACGACGTGACCTAGTCAGCGTAGCCGATGTCTCTTTATTCGCTGAAATATGTCAATGTCGCAGTACCTCTCGTGCAGCTAAACATTGTCTAGGCCACTGCACTATATGATGAGAAGATGTGGTGATTTCCGAAACAGCTGTCACTTTTACCAATTTTTCTTTGTTGTAAAACAAAATATTCAATTAAAAATATTTTTTCTAATAAAAATAGGCCTTTGAATCAAGCTCTTTTACTTATAGCCACAAACAATTACAGGTCGCATTAAAAAATTCAAAATGCGTTTGGATTTTTCCGTGGCTTTTAGCTAACTTACATACATAGATGCATTCTGTACATTTACGTGTACAGAAGTACATAAGTTCATTTATCTTGTATGCACATAAATCCTATCCTACGGTTAGGCCAAAACAAGAATGCAGTTATTGAGCCAATGAGCATGGCAATCATCAACTAAGCTAGCCGTGAAGTTTTTTGGCTGCTTCAAAAAGCGTAGCAGTCGATTAGCATTCAGTCTATATTGGCATTGACAGGGTGTTGAACAACTCGTTGTAATAATTTCGACGAAAATCTTCCTCGATAGAGCGAAATGTTTAAATAGCATTCGAAAAGATATCTATTGAACCGCTTTCGAATTTCAGCCATTATAATTCCCCAAAACCTTGGAGTTTAATCACTGAATTGTCAATACTTCGCTCAATTACAAAGCGCTTTAATGATACAACTATCTTGTATACACAGCACAGCATACTGATTTCAGTTCTCTCCAGTGTTATCACTGGAACTGAACTTCCAGCATTGTTGGTCTCGCTCTTCTTTATGAAATGTTCTTGATAACGAAAATTCGATTTGCGTGATCTTAGAGCAAAGCAAAGCAATTCACTTGCACAACTCTTGTTTGTATTCTGAGTCAGTGTAGAATCGCCCTGTACCGCTCCGCCGCCTTATATTTGTGAGCATGGATTTGATCCAATGCTCTGCTTCAACATTGCCAACTCATTTTCGATTCAAGCCGCATACGAAGCACGACATTTGAATAAGCGTCGAAGGCATGGGTTGACGGCTATTCCCCAGCATTCTTCAATGGTCGAAAAAGTTATAATAGTTTATATGTATGCATATAAGTATGTATATATATATGTGGGCATGTATATATATATGTGTGTATATATATGTGTAAGTAGTAAATATATCCCAGCAATCGTCCCTCTTAATCACGCCTACACTTACTTCACTTTGTACGGTTTCATTTTCTACTACTCACAAATTTTCTCTACTAATTATTCAGTAATCATTCATTGAGATGCATAACTACATTTTTAGCCAAAACTTGCTGTGCTGGAGAAGTTGAAGTGCAAACCTAAACTGTCTACCGATGGATTGTCTCACAGTTTCCACATTCATTTTCAATTTTTTGGTTTCAAGCTCATCAGGTATTTTTCTAGTGCACACAGTCACACAAACGAGTATATTGCACTGAAAGTGGCCGAAAAGTCATTCAGAAGTTTTTCGATGCTTCATCCTTTTTGGCAAACCATTTTATGCTCTATGCCAAAACTCATCACCAAACAAAAATCCCTTTCCACTCCACTCCTTCTTCAACGTGCCGTCCACTAAAGCAAACTAATTTTAAAGCTATCATTTACTGTAGGTACTACTGCGAGGATGTGGAGGGTGGTGAACGTTTGCTGTCTGGAAATCGTAATACTTTCGAAACACTTCCGTGGAAGTTGATGTGTTGTGGTGACGTTAAGAAATGACTGTTTCTGGTTAATGTTTTTGTTGTCAACTTCATCATGGTTTTTCAGGTTGTTTGTATGTTAGATTGTTAATTAAATAAATTTCCCGCAACGTCAATACAAAAATAAAAGAAATGTTGCTGGGAGAAACTTAATTTCTGTTAATGTTTTCTAAAATATAAATTTTAATTTAAGCGATAATTACATACCTACTTTATATTATTTTATATGTTTTTATTTCATTTTATTTTGGTTAATTTTATTTTATATTATTTTATTATGTTTTTTTTGCTTTATTTCATTTTATTTTATTTTTATCCTTTTTTCTTTTATTTTGTTTTAATTAATTCTATTTAATTAAATTAAATTTAATTAAAAATTTTAATTTATTTTACTTTAGCGTTAGTGTCAGAAATAAACCCAAAGTTTTTGACATCCGTGCGGAAGGGCGTGGTAATTCTCTTTAAAATTAATACAAATTTATTCAACGAACGCCAAATAAAACAACAAAACTTTTCGAATTGCTCACTTAATGCTCTTACACGATGCGTGACTTCTTTCGATTTGTTTATATACCAGTTAATGCAATAAATGTGTTTATTTACTATGCAATGGGTGATGTAATGAAATATTTGCAGTTGTAGCATGACTACATACTCGTACGTACATTTATTTGTAAACGTGTGATAATGGCTAAGAATATTTCAAATTGACTACATTTCCTATTTACTGTTACCCCTTTTGGCTGCATTTAAGGTGCGTTAATGCGCATTTAGCACATAAGGCGCATCAACGTCTCCATCACACTTTCGCACTCTCACATTCATTGCTCACACAGTCAGTCAAATTAATAGTTTACAATTCTAAATGCTCCAAGATGCTCGAATACATGTATAAATATTTTAAAAAATAAATTGTAGTAAAATTTAATTTATGAAAAAAACTGTCATTCGCAATGGAAGTTATGTACATATGTATATACGAGGTTAGTTCATCGCTAACGCTCAACGCTTGGAACTCGTGCTCAACCCTCTGTTATATGGGTTGACTTGCCTTACGCTCCGGTGTAATTGAGAGAAATTTCGCTTTGGTGTATTCGTATATCCTGCATACTTATATGCATATTTGTTTGTAATTTTGTAATTGTGCTGGCAATAATTAAATGTTGGAGGCATTAGTTTGACAAACAGGTACTGTAGATTCTGGAAATTCAGCCATCAAGACGTTGCGAAGACAATGAGACTTTATGAATTTTAATTACTTGTAAACTTTCTTATTGTTGTTGTTTGTACGGATTTTCATTTAACACTTGCGTTTTTTGTGAAAACTAAGAAAGATAAGAGTGAGGTAAAACTTTACCAGTGGAACCATTTTACTAAACTTTATTTCAATTTGGAAAAGGCTTATCTGCTCTCTTTTAATTAGACCCTTACTTACTGATGTAGAAAAAAAACAGTTTTAGTATCTTAAAAGTTGTATTATTTTGATTATATATTATTTTGATCATAAGGTAGCATGATCTAGGTAAGAATCGAAATCAAAGGGGCTTTACTTCTCAGTGTTTTTAAAAATCCAGAAGAATTTATAACTCAGGAAAACAAGTTACTAAATTTTCCATAGCTAGTATTTTTAACTCGCTTAAGGCCATGTTTCCATATAACAATGAGGTTGAAAGGTGCTAAACTCACTCTCATGCTGCGGTTAGTAACGTTTCTGAAGTTACATCAGTGAAAAGTACCTTATTCATATTAATTGGCGTAGACATGACTTACTCTATTACTTGTATAGCCGAATCAGCAATAGCAGTAACCAAACAAAGCGTTTCCTCTTTTAGCCGCTCGGCACTAATTGTAAACACTAACTGAAAAAAGTCCTTCTCCGACTTATCTTTCTAACGGAGTGGAGGTGTTTAGCTTCTTGTGCTTTCAGCAGCGAAAACTTTTGGAGCTGAAATGATTTCGTCCATCCGGATGGTATGAGCTACAAAGCCCAGCATCTGTCTTTAGTTTCGCTGAAGTACTTCAAAGTCGTGGTATACCTGGTATATCTCACTCTATAGTCTGCGATATTCGCCGTTTCCCCCACGAAGAGAAGCATAAATCCTCCGCAAAACCCTTCTTTCGAAGCCTCCCAAAAAGAACTTATTGGATGTTGATATCGTCTACGCTTTTGCATCATAAATTAGAACGTCTATGAAAGCAACTTGTAGAGTTTGATCTTTATTTGTCGAGAGAGCACTTTACATTCCAATTGCCTACTCAGTCCTAAGTAGCACAGCGCGGACTGTTTGAGATGAGATATATTGTCTGGCGCTCATTCACTACCAGACCCCTGTCTGGAGCAAATAGAATTTACAGCGCGATTACTAGAGCCAATGAATTCAATATTATCGCCAACAGTTGTATCATTAAGATGAAGATGTCATGCGATAAAGAATCAGCCTTACTGATAAGCTTCGCGGGGATACCAAATTCAGTCATAGCAGCATAGAGGTGTATTCCTAGATTTGGCGCATGGTAAACATATAGCCAATGTTACGGCCATATACCGAAATCACCATCTATAAGTGCTTCAGTATCACTGCCATTCATAAATTCAGTACACTCACAATCAGCTATCAGCTATGTAGATGTGTTCCTTTATAAGAAAAAATTACTTCTGATTCTTAAGGATTGTAGGATTCTGCTAAGATAATCCAAATTTTTGTTAGGCTTTCTATGATCTTCGAAAAGTTTCTGTACTATATTCACATAGAAAATCTTTCAATAGTTTTAGCATTTTATTTAACAATTATCTGAAATAATGATTTCTTCAAAGATCAACAAAGGCCAACTACGCTGGCAGAATATTGTGGCGAAAATGTGAAGCGAATAACAGATGAAACAGAGAAGTCGATAACTGGTTTGTTCTAGAGCGTTAAACGGGAACATTCGTTCTCAATAACAATTCGATTATTCCAGGCGAAAAAAGGACTAGTATATAAGGGTGAAAAACAATTTCAGAGCTAATCAGTTATAAAGTGAACGCGATGGTAATAATATTATTTTGAAATAAAAAATACTACATTGTTAAAGTTGTAATAAAAGTTATTGTAAATAGTGAAGTGAATTATTTATTAGTTATTGAGTAATAAAAGGACATTGAGTAAATTTTTTATAATAAAGAAATTCGAATATTTTTTATGGCAATTCGAATTTAACATTCAACCGCAAATCAATAATTATTTTAAATTGACATTTTGGTTTTGATTTCTTTGCTACTTGTTGTTGCGCTAAAAAAATACTCATTAATTACACTGTGCAACAAGATTCTACATAATTGATCAAACTAATTGGAGATGAAACTTTATCCCTCCCATATCAAAACCTCATACCGGATTTTTCGCCTATAGGTCTGGTTTCATTTTTATTTTTATTTAAAGGTGGCAACCCTGTGTATGAGAAAAGTTGATTAAAACTTGGTCAAAAGAAGCAATTTTAGATGGGTGCTTTTGTATATCGCTTTTTTTTGGATCGAGGAACTCATTTTTGACATTAACTTTTACCTAAATTTTACGATAGGTGGCGCTGTCATACAATTTGTCTTATTTTTCATGAAAAATAATATTTTTAGTTTTATTGTAGAAATGATCGTATATGACACATATAGAGAGGAACATTACACTATATTTGGCACACACAAAAGATGATAAATAGTATACATATACACATATGTAGGCGTGAAAAGTTTGAAATAAAAAATTAAGTATACATACAAAGTAATATTTCTGTTAAGAATTAAATTATTTTCTGACATTTTGAAAAAATATGCCATAAAAAGCTTACAAAAATAACGGTGCTTAAAAACTAAAACTTGAATCTTTTTGAAGGCGGTAAGTTTACTTCCTCCTCTTCCTCGTCGGTATTGTCTTCTTCATTTCTCGTTAGCCACCAGCATAGATCTGCTAACATTGGTAGTAATTTTTGCCCACTCTACCGTGTCTCCATTGTTAAAGCGACCTGGTGAAAACGTTCGCCTTGTTCATCCGATTCCGTTGCGATTTGGTATTCAAACCAATCTATATGGTGATGGAGAAAATGTACCTCCAAACTCATATGTACACCGAGCTTCTCAAACATATTCATGAGATGATCTACTTTTTCTCTGATGTTCGTGGCACGATGTTTACCGAGAACATTAGCTATTACGTCTTTTATGGCATTCCAGTCATTTAGCTCATTTTCATTTAAAGAGTTATCAAACTTACTATTTTTTATCAATTTTCTTATGTCTGGACCATTAAACATACCTGTAAAACGATATAGCAATTACATAAAGCTTAAAAAATCTTATTTTATATGTAGATATAAAATACCTTATTTTACTTTGCTTGCACTAAGTCGCATATTGAACTTAGTGTAATAAAAGCTGGTCCATCTGCAGGAAGTGCTTTTACAAAATTTTTAAAAATACCCAATTTGATATGTAGTGGAGGTAGCAACACTTTTTCAATTGGAACAAGGGACGTGTGTATTACATTATCTGATCCAACAACTAAATCTTCTCTGTTCTCCCAGTCATGTTTTTGGTATTGGCTCCCTTTATAACGTGTATTCCACAAACATATAAAACACATATACTTCGTATATCCACCGTGTAATCCACAAAGCAGAGCTACCATTTTCAAATCGCAACATATACTCCATTTATGGCTTTCATAGTTTATTGCTTCTAGTAGATGCCTCACAGATTCGTACGTTTCTTTAGTGTTCAAATTGTATGCTATCGGAACGCTAGGTTTCTTGTTGTTGTAGTACAGCAAAACTGCTTTCATACTAGTTTTGGATGAATCAATAAATAACCTCCATTCGTGGGGAATATAAGTCATACCCATTTCTGCAACAAGTTTTTCAATATCGTTACAGTGAACGAAGGTGTTTTCTTCATTGGCAGAGAAAACTGGCTGAAATTTTGCTTGGCGATGACGGTAACCAGTAACTTTAACATTTGGTGTCAGTAAATTATTTTGTTTTAACTTATGTGCTATCTACTCTGCATCACGCTTTAATAAATTTACATGTTTTACCACGTCATCCATCCAATTTTGAGATATTGGTATCATATTTTTGGAAGCTTCAGATATTTCATAATCAGGATCCTGCAACTGGTTTTGCAAGTTCGCAGTCCACATAAAAATCGTAGTAGGGCTTGGTGGCCGTGGTACAGGAATAGCATCTGAATGCGATAATGGCAAGCTTACATAATCTGTTCCAATATATTTCATTGATCTTCGCGATCTTTTAGTTTTTCCATTTACATTATTCAAACACAGATAACAACTCGCTTCACTATGCTCACCTGAATGCACAACCATTCTGAACGAGTAGATAGATTCAACACATTAAATAAAATAAACTTACCTGGATCAGTCCAAATCATCGGAACACCAAAATTCAGTGATTTTTTTATTCCTTTAACCCAGAGACGTAAGTCGTCGTAGCAGGTTCTACATATATCTTTGGGAGCCCAATTTACGTCTTGAACAACCGGCATCCCAAAATAATGTTCATACCACTCTTTCGCACTAACACTTATAGCAATCAGATTAGTTGCTATACTGAATTTACCGCAAACATAGCAATAAAGCGCTAACTTTCGCAAACATTTATTCATTTTAAATTTATATTATAAGACGCTTTACGCTACCAAAATCTTCAGAATTTATTTTGCTGTGGTATTGCAAGAGAGCTGACACGAAACTCACAGAAATTGTGATTGGTAAAAAAAAACTACATATATTAATATTAGTTTTGAATGAAAAACTATTAAAAATAAGACACCTATCGTAAGATTTAGGTAAAATTTAATGTCAAAAATGAGTTCCTCCATCCAAAAAAAAAAAAGCGATATATAAAAAAACCCATCTAAAATTGCTTCATTTGATCAAGTTTTAATCAACTTTTCTCATACACAGGGTTGGCAACTTTAAATAAAAATAAAAATGAAACCAGACCTATAGGCGAAAAACCCAGTATGAGGTTTTGATATGGGAGGGATAAAGTTTCATCTCCAATTGGTTTCATCAATTACGGAGAGATGAACCCTCATTTTGTGTCACAGTGTTATTAGTAATATAAAATCAAATTAATAGTTTAAATTTATTTATATTGCAGCTACCAATTGGATATTTACTATACATACATATTTAGGAATCAACCGTTATTTGTAATAGCAATTAGTATTTATTATCAGTATATTAGACAAACATAGGTAGTTGCGAAAACATTGCTGATGGAATAAGGAATGCCCTTAACTAAATTTTATAGAAAGTTTGAGATTTTTGAAAATTAAATAAACATTTTATTCGTGCTATAATAAGTATTTTTTTTTACCAATTTTTTTATTCATGTCATAAGAGCTTTTTAAAAAACAAAAAAAAAGAAAGGATATTCCTTCTCTCCGAACTATTGTTCAAACGGTTGGAAAATACTGTGCATTTCCCGTGCTTCTTCATTGGAATTTAACTAAGTGTTTAAGCGCGAGCTTAACGTTAATGCACACCCTAATTAGCATTCTGAGCTAATATACAAACGTATATAAGCAGCTAACGAAAAGTAAAAGGTGAGATATTCTATCAACACATCGGACAGCGCCCATGGGCCGGCATACTAAGCATAAAGACATACAAATAATTAATAAATAAATAAAATAATTCTGAATAGAAAAGCAAGAGTGATATAAAGTGAGAAAGTAAGTGAGAAAATATAAATATAATGCAGGAAACAAGGAAAAATTTCGCCATTTTCGCACTCTGAGAGACGTTATTTGATTATAATGAAAATTAAATGAAATTAAAAAATGAAATTTTTTGTTTCAGTGATAAATGTAATATTATTTCTAAATGATTTTTCAGGTCGTTGTTCAATAACAGTAATTAGCTTTTCGAAAAAAAATTATTTTGAAGTCTGATGAGGATACGTGGTGTTTTCCGAAATAGCTATAACTTCCACCACTCAGAATGTTGTTGTAAATATTTTCCTAAAATCAAAATATGGTACAATACAATCCGAAAAACTAATTAATGTAATATTATTCCATTTGTAAAATCAAACAAATTTAAGAGTGCATCTTGAGTATAGTTAGATCCGTTCTATACTTCATCAATTATGTATGTATGGTTGTAAAACATAGAAATTCAATATATTTGCATCACTTTTAACTTTTAATTTTCTGCAAATTTTTCAGAACTATTGACATAGTTGTGCGAAATTTTTTTTTAAGTTTTAATTAGCAGCTGACAGACATAACTGACATATTAACACGTGAGCTAAATTGTGTAGCTGCGGGAATTTCACACGTTCAACTGTAAGTGCTTGTACAATATAAATGGATTGTATGCGCATTTGTATGTATAATAAAAAAATTGTAGTGTTTGCTTTTGGGCGTGAAGCAACAGCAAATTAGTGTTTAGAGGCAAATGTGGAAATTTATGTAAAAAGCTCAATTTCTAAATACAAAAAACTTCAATGGAAAATGTTGCAAATATTTAATAAACATTTTGAAATGACGAGGTGGAGCTTTTGTTATTTAACTTTCTTTTTTGCTTTCAACTATGCTAAAATCTGTTTGTAGTTATTTCCTGAAAAATATTTGTTATGCTTTTGAAATTTATTTCTATGCATTTTGCTTTTTCTGTTCTCTTTATTTTATGCCCAGATGCTTGCATTTTGTTCATTCCACCAATAAATTCATTGTTGCCGCAATTATTTTCAGCTTTTTATGCAACATATGCATAACATATAGCAACTCATTTGTAGTGTTTTTCTAGTAAATAGGAAAAAATTAAAATATTGAGAAAACAAAAAAAATTGAATTAAAAATGTTAATCAGGGAAAGCCAAAAAATGAAAAGTCGTCTGCTAAAATAAAAATCATAACTAATTTTTTTTTTTTTTTTTGATATTTGTTTTTATTCTAATGACTATGGAGCTATGTGAGAGTTCCACGCAAGTGAGGAAAGTTTTTGACTACCATTCTCCTGGGAGTGGCCATAAACGATTTTTTTTACATATGGTTCAAGCAGCTCACGATTTACGGCCTTAGATCAAGTATGCACCTGAAATGTTCCTTCATTGAGGAGGTGTCGCGCATTTATAAAATTACCCGGACGGAAGAGATGGACAATATGACCAAAGATAATTTCTATGAAATTCATTCTGCAATATGGCGATGATGAGGAAGCGAGACCAGTGAATTTGGTAGAATAGATCTGCGTACTCCTCTTATGACTCCCGCGTCAATGTTGACAGTTATACTTGTATTATTGAAGTCGTAGACAATTTCATCTATCTTGAGAGGGTTCGAATGCTGGCTAGACCAAAATCTAAAATTATAGAAATTCAAATTAAATAATAATTTTTTTCTGTTAGCATACGACCTCCGGCAGCTAATATCAATCTCTCCGAGTGAATTTCTGTCATGAAAAAACATCAAGACCCTCACTACAAAATAAAGGAGGAGCTCGTCCGATAATCGCTTTAGCCGCCATACATAGTGTAAAGGGTTATCCAAACCAAACTTTTTTTGTTTTAGTTAAAAGTCAGGTACATGAAAGTGGATTGCTTAGCAACCGCAAAATGCGTTAAAATTGTTGGAATCTACTAAAAAATGGCGATTCAAACGTGGCAAAGTTTCGTGGTTTAATGGGAAATTATGGTACGCAACTACTCAAGCATTTGGCATTTGGTTTTAAAGAAATTTGAAGAGACTGGATCGGTTACAGATATTGTTAGGCCTGGATATTGTTGTTTTGCTGGTTTCATTTTATTTACGTTTATTTTGGAAACCGCGTGTTAAATCTTCATCTTAAGAAGCAGAATGCATTTAAAAAAAGAAAAGCCAACTCATTGAGTACTGCAAGGTTGAAATGCTGGAAAAAATTTTACAAACGCTGAGTTCTATACGCTAATTTTCAAGCAGTCAATGGAAAATAAATTAGTGGAAAATGTTTTGATTCCTGCGTGTTAATCTCATAACAACATTATATGCTTTGACAAGATCAAGATTTCTACGTTTTATTTCGAAAACCATTAACATATTCGTTTGTCTTGAAAATATCTAGCAGCTTTCCAAACACATACACATGAACAATGTTATTTGTATGTATGTACACTGCTATGAAAAAGAAGATTAATATGCAAAAATTCTAGTTAAATACTAGTATGAAATAGGATGAAATCATACCAGTTTGTTATTTGTATAGCAGTTCACCAGCAACAGTAATAATCATAATTTTCACAACTGCACCATTTGCATGTTATTGTTATTTCTAGAACGCCACGACTGAGTTTAATTTCCTAATAAGGTCTGATGAAGTGTAAAGTATGTCGTTGCTCTTTATAACATAACGACAGCCGATTGATAAGACCTTATCGCTGTAGTGCATGAGGTTTACGGCTCGAATCTCACTGCAGATAAATTCATTTTTTTTCTTTTGGTGAATTAGAAATTCAAATCATACAGGACATCGCCGTGTTAAAAATAACAGTTGCTTATGTGGGAAAGAGATGTAAGATAAACTGGTTAGTGCAAAAATGCAAACTGGTCGGATTCTAGTTAATAACTAATATTTTTCTTTGTATGGTAGCTTGTGAGCTCTAATAATATCGTTAGATTACTCAATTAAAGCGAAAATAATTGGAATATAGCCTCATTTACTTATTCGAAGAAAAATTATTCAGAAACAAAATTGATTTGACTACATTAGCGTCAATCGTGCACTTCAAGTGCATTTTCAGAGAATTTCCAAACATTTAAAAAAAAAATTCACATCGTCAATTACCGTAAACATTGCTAAATCCACTTTGAATTGATCCGATAATTTTGTTCAATTAAATAACAAATCGATTTTGAAAAACCTAATTTAAATTTTAGAAAGTTTCAATTCGTTAAATTTACTTTTCTCTCATTTTTTTTTATAAATAATATATGTCTTATTACTTTTTTTAAGTTTTCGGATAAATTTATTTATTAATTTACTATAAAATAATATTAAATGTAATTACACTCTTGTCATTTGCATAAGTTCGTGCGTACATGTCACAATTGATTTTGTATAGTTAACTTTAAATTTCTTTTCATATTTGCTGTCATTTGTTTATCATCTACGTTCTGTTATATTTGGACTTAATTTTTTATGATTTTTAATTACAGTAAGTTTTTCATAGTTTTTTAAAAAATATTTAAATTCAACTTGTGACTAAGTATTCCCTATAATATATGAATGTACATATGTGTATTAAATAATGTTCACAACTTACACAACTCGTAGCATTTAAATAAATTTACGCTTCCCCTATATACTTATCGTATTTATTCGAAAGGTGCATATGCAGTGTGTATTACAGTATGAGAGCTCATTGAAAGTGTAAAAAGCCACAATCAACAGTAACAACAACAACAAAAAATGAGTTGACATTCGACATGTCGAGCCAATGTCACGTTTCGTGTCATCTGTCGTGCAGCAGCATCATTTAAAATAATTGTAATATGTTTTCAGAATTTCGCAATTTTTTTATTTCATGTCAACGTTTTTTTCCAATTATAAAAAATATTATTTTATTTATTACTTCATTATTAAATATTTAAGTAAATTAATTTAATTTAAATTTATTGTGTTTTATTTTTTATTTTACTTTAATTTGTTTCTCTTAATTTAGTTTAAGTTTAATTTAATTTAATTTAAGTTTATTTCGTTTTATTTTCTATTTTATTTTATTTTGTTTCTCTTCTTTTAAGTCGTTCTATTTTATTTGGTTATTATTTTTTATTTAATTTAATTTTATTATTTAATTATTTTAATTTAATATGTTTTATTTCATACGAGATATATCAATGTTCAAACAAATATATTTTGTTGTTTTGCTCAAAGTTTAAGCTTTAGGCGCGCTGCAATTGCTTCCAGTGTTTGCACTTATAACAACAACATAAACAAACAAATATACGCAGTTGTGCACTTTTGCTTGCATCTCTGTTCTACTTTTTTGTTGGTATTACCAATTATTATTTTTCTTTCCTTCATGTTTGTCTCCTGCACAAGTTTTGTTGTAGTTGCAATTTTCAGTTCGTTACGCGAAAAATTGCGAACTCAACTTGGTTTTTGACTGCCAAATGATGTTGTTGGTCCTAGCCGCCGTAGTTGTTTCATGGCTAACTGTTTTTTTTTGTGGTTGTTACTATTGTCGCATCATCAGCAAAACAGCAAAAAAAATGTTGTGTTTGAATTCCCTTTCTTTGCTTTTATTTTTATGTCACGGCTCCACGCAGACTTTTTTGTTAATGTTTTTGTTGCGTTTTGCTACGCTATGCTTTTCTTCTTATCAACTTTTAATTTATTAGGGGTTTTGGGATTGCTTTGGTTAGTTACGGTTTTCATTTCCTGCATCGCTTTCGAATTTAGCACGAATTAACGCTGATGCTCGTCACAATTTCACTACGGAAGCTTTTGCTAAAATTGTAGTATTCAATTAATATTTCTATTTAAAAAAATATTTTGTTTTTATTTTTATTTATGCGTTCTTCATTTAGTAAATACAAGTATATGCGATTTGCTTATGTACTCCACACATGCATATGTGTACATTTGTCGCCTGAGTCACACTTCACATAAACACTTGACTCAATGTCATCTTAACGTGATTCCTTCTCCCTCAACAACGGACGGTCCTTATGTTTACTTTTGTTTTCTTCTTCTTGTTAAGAACTAAAAAGGTTCCAATTATTCTTAACAAACAGTGTTTATATACCCTCCACATCTTGAATTCATTAAAAAAAAAATAATTTTTTTTAAACTTTATATGTCTGTGGGAGGAGATAAAAAATTATTAATATAATAATTGATTTCATAAAAAAGTTCCTTATTCTCCATCTCATTTTATTTTATGTGGTTTTGTTTTATTTCATTTTCGTTAATTTTATTATTTATATATTATAATATTTATTATTTTAATTTATATTATTTTAGTTTTACTATATTTTATTTTAGTCTAAATTTATTAAAATTTTGTATTTTTACCTTTTCTTTTATTTAGTTAAATTTAATATAATATAATGTCATTTTATTTAATTTTTTTATTTTAATAATTTAACTAAAAGTTGTTAACTTGCTAAAAATATTGTTTATCAGAAGACTCACACAAGGGTTAACGCTAAATTACATATTTTGCTATTCCTCTTTGCATCTCTGCATTAGTGCTGAATTAGATTTACATAGATAAATCTCCTTATAATTGATTTTATTTTACCGCTCTCGCTTTATACCGCTTACAGGTGTGCAGATCATCTTTTTCTACGCTAATAAAGTTCTTTGTAAAATATCAAAATCGCTATTTTTCATTTATAATTTACACTCCACTTAATTAAATAGCGAACAACTTTATTTAATTAAACCGTTCTATGTTTGGTTTTATTTTATTTTATTTTTTTTAATGCATTCAATGCTTTTATATTAGTTTATATAGTATTATTTTTATTTACTTTTTTATTTCCTTTTTATAATGACTTGCATTTTTCCCTTCAGTTTAATTTAATATGATTTCAATTTACCATATTCTATTTAATTTCTTCATATTTTATTTTACTTATTTTTTCAAGTTTTCACTCCAATTCTTCAACAAAGCTTTCGTCCATTGAAGGGTGTAAAATTGGCAACAACGTTAATACAGCACATTTGGAAATTCAACATCCACTCATAAATAAGCTAGCCCTCACTGGTAATTAGTAGTTTTGTCGAGTTGTTTTGTTTTTATCTCCCATCTCAACCATTTTCCTTTTCTTAAGCCTCACTGAACTTTCAAGTTTTCATTATTTACATATTCGCACTCAACCCTGTGACTCTCTGCAAGGGTTTCAACAACACACTTCATTCGGCAAGTACTTATAAAGGGTGTTTTTAATAGAGGTATAGAACTTTAAGTTGGCATTACTTTTCAAGATGGCGACCGATTTAACAGCTGTCAAGTGATTTATTCTCAGTTTGGTTTGGCAATTCATCATGAATAGAGTCACGCCTGAACAACGCTTGCAAATAGTGCAATTTTATTTCGAAAGTAATGATTCTGTGCGGAAAACGCGCACTACGTCCATTTTAGCGATGTTTAGCGATGAAGCGCACTTCTGGTTGAATGGCTTCGTCAACAAACAAAACTGCCGCATTTGGAGTGAAGGTAATCCTCAAGTGTATATTGAAACACCGTTACATCCAGAAAAACTGACTGTTTGGTGCGCTTAATGGGCTGATGGAATCATTGGTCCGTACTTTTTCAAAAACGATGGTGGCCAGAACGTTACAGTCAATGGTGATCGGTATAGAGCCATGATTACTAACTTTTTCATTCCTGAATTGAATAACCATGATGTCCAGGAGATGTGGTTTCAACAAGACGGCGCAACATGTCACACAGCTCGTGCCACAATAGATTTATTGAAAGACACGTTTGGTGACCGCCTAATTTCACGTTTTGGACCTGTGAATTGGCCACCAAGATCTTGTGATTTAACACCGCTGGACTACTTTCTGCGGGGCTATGTAAAGTCATTGGTCTATGCGGATAAGCCACAAACGCTTGACCATTTGGAAGACAACATTCGCCGTGTTATTGCCGATATACGGCCACAAATGTTGGAAAAAGTCATCGAAAATTGGACGTCCAGATTGGACTATATCCACGCCAACCGTGGCGGTCATATGCCAGAAATCATATTTAAAATGTAATGCCACAAGATTATCTTTCGGATAAATAAAATTCATGTCAATCGAATAATCCATCGTTGTTTTATTGCAACTTAAAGTTCTATACTTCTATAAAAAACACCCTTTATATGCACACTCATTAGCAAATTTGTATGAAGGTATATACAAAAGAGCTGCAGTATTCATGCAGAGAAAAATATTAGTTGCTAACTAGAATCCAACCAGTTTGCATTTTTGCACTAACTAGTGCATCTTCCATTTACTTTCCATAAGCAACTGGTGTTTTTAACATGGCAACAATGTCCTACGAAATGTCATATATAAGTATGAGTTGAATTTCTATTGCACCAAAAATAAATTGAAGATAAAAATGAATTGGTCTGCAGCGGTAATCAAACCGGAAGCCTCATGCACTACAGTGGTGATCTCTTATCACTCGGCTATCGAGACAATGTACTGATCAACGACTGACTGCGTACTTCAACAGAGATTATCAGTATATCAAACTCAGTCGTGGCGTTCTAGAAATTACAACAATATTCCAATGGTGCGATGGTGAGAATCATTATTAATCCCGTTACTGGTGGACTGCTATACAGATAACCAGCTGGTATGATTTCATTCTATTTCATACTAGTATTTAACTAGAATTTTTCTCTTCAACCTTTTCACTGCAGAGTTCTATCAGAGCATTATGAATGAGTGTAGTAAATATATGTATAGAAAAATTAAGTGCACAAAATGTTTACTTCTTTTTTTTATTTTTTCTGCATTGTTTGGCTTAAATTCCTTACAAATCCCCCTCTTGCAGCAAGAAAATACTGTCAGTTTTGTACGTTTATATTTTATTTTGCTTTTAATTTGCATTTGTCTCATTAAGTTCGGGTGACACAAGCAGTGCGAGGTGAATGCAATTCAGTTGTTGGTTGTTGTAATTGCACTTGATTTCTGCTCTTTTATTTGCTTTTATTAAGCGCAGTTGCAAATATAATTGGAATTCTCACTTTATGCACGTACAACTTCACACACGCACACACAAAAGAGTAACTTAAATTCTGAATTAATTTTGAATTTCCTTTTGGTGTATTTTTCTTATCACCTCTCTCCTTTTATTTGCAAATATTTACTCATCAGTTGGGTTTTTCGTCGCTGCAGTTGCCTTTTGTTGAGGATCGCCGCTGAATTTTAATATTTTTGTGTTTTTTTATTATTTTATTTTATATTGAAAAAATTCTATGAATCATTCAGCTAATTTATTAAGCTGTTGTTTCGGAACTTAGCTATTAAAGTAATTAGTAATTCTTTATCGGAATATGCTGTGTGCAATGGAAAACTTTATACAACTGAATTATAAATTACGACAAAAAATTAGCATAATTCTTGAATGCTTGAAATTCATGGACTAATGTCTGTCTGTTTGTCCGTTCTTTAATTAAGGTTTGCGAATAGGGACTGTTTTAATCTAGGGTATAAACAAACAAACAAAAAACGGAAGCAAACAATAACGGAACCAACAAAATTACAGGTTATGAGATTGAGGTGTTTAACAGCAATATATTTTTTGTGGGAATTTTTATTTTATTGATTCAAATTACAAAAATGTGTGAAAACTCTTTGTGACTGTCTTTTACCTGGTGTAAGGCATTCCAAGTTTTAAAAATTGGTGATTCGTCAATGCGATTTTCCGGTATTTTGACCCATTTCGAGCAGTGACTTTTTCGTCACATCAACACTGACATATTTTACAGTCCTTACCTTACTCTCCGAAATTGCTTACATAGATAAGTTTATCAAAAGTTCATCTCATGAATTGGGAAACCAATATGTGGGCGAAGCTAGAGACGATAACATGTAAGGTGCATTGACTTTTATTGACATCGGATTCGATGAAAGTAATTCGAGAAAATTACTTCAGATGTCCATTCGTAGTCTCAAAATTTTCTTTCAGTAAGTAGTCACGAGCTTATGAACTGCCCAACGTTTCGCTGCATTGATGTAAGATCATAGGACTTTACCTGTGAGGCTTTGCTTTAGGCTCATTTGGTATATGCGTTGGATGCTCCATTGGGGTATTTTCAGTTCTTTAGCAACGTTTCCTCTTTAACTACGTACTTTACTCTGCCGAGTCATGGACAACTCAAAATATAAGTTTATTGGCCATACAAATGAATCCATACGAATGTGTTGCCAATAATTTTCTTACCATTCTTTTGGTTTCCATTCACTTCCGCTGAATAATCAATTGAATTAATGTTGAAAATTGAAATATTCACAGTTAAGCACGTAAGACGCAAATGAGCAATTTAAATAATGGAAATTCGAAAATATGGAAAACAAAAACAAACATATTTTGCATTATTAAATATATGTATAAATACAAGTGCACGCTCGTAAGCTGGATAAAAGCTTTAGTGCTGAAAAAGCTTGAAAATTTTTAAGAGCAATCCGTAAAATAATGTACAAACAAAATATTGATAATTATAAAGAGGAACCTTCACCAGAACATATATACTAAAAAATGATGCGTGAAATAAAATAAAATTAGGAGAAAAAATATAAATAATAAATTGAAGCAGGAGCGAAAATGTACGATTAAAAATTATATTAAAATCATAATTAAATGCTAAAATGTTTTCAAACAAAATTTTAGTGCTTCTTTGCGAATTAAGAAAAATCCGTACGTTAAAAATGAAATGTATTTTAACAACAATATTTTTTGTATTTTGTAAAATTCATACATACAGTGTTCTATGGTTAGGCCAAAAACCGATTATCAGGAGAATCATATAGAATTTCAAAATGAATTTTAATTTGGTTTTTTTTCAATCTGACTTGCCGATGTGACACTAGCGAGCATTTTTAAAAGACAAAATTAAATGTGTATTGATGACGGCAGAACAACTGTTGGAAAATCCAGCATAGCCGGGGCCCAAACTATGGTGATCTAGATTACAAAATTCCGACACCCAAAAAATCATCAAGTCATGGTTTGAAAGGCTCTAAACCAGATTGCTACGTTGTCATAGACGAAATACACGTATCGAGTGTCTTAGTTGCACTTCTCTTTGGGGTTAACAAAGTCAAAGAAGCGGGTTTCTCCTCAACTTGCACCCCTGCTTTCTGACTCTATTGATTAGCAAACTGGTACAAGAGAACTGTGAAAAGGCATTTCAAACTCCCTACGTCGAGATATAACTGAAAATATTCAAGTTGTAGAGAGAAAAATAGAGAGGTCGAGATGCATAACTATGAAGGCTTGAGAAGCTGGTCAACAGGGGTTATGCTCAAATATTCTATATTATCCAGCGTAATATTAAATATTACATCCCATCACAACAAATTGATTAGACATAATCGATGTGACTTTAGGCCTGATTAATCCATCATTGACCAGATATTTACCAGGCATCAAAGTTTGGAAAAGACTCGTGAGCCAAAAATGTATACAGACAACTTTTTCATCAGGTTTAAAGCTGCCTTCGACATAACGATAAAGAGCTGCCTCCATAAGGACAGTTGCCTGAATTTGGAATTCTTGCAAACCTCAAATTCATACTGAACAATACTAGGTACCAGAGTACCAAAAACATATGAATTGCTTTTGCCAACTTAGATTCCAGCAAATTAAGAGATAGCGCCTACGTTGTCGTCCGTATATGCGACAACACTCCAGCTTTAAACGTTATCAATGCAGTATCCGCCGGTGAAAACAGGGGAAGAAATATCAGATGGAGAAGAACCCGGCAGCAGTTGATGAATTTTTTCTCCTACGAACCCCAGAAACATAGAAAATAAGTCATTATTTATTCGATTATATTTAAAAAAAAAAAGAAAAAAAAGAAAAAAAAAAACTACTTGAGTTCCGAACCTGTGATAATTTAAAAAAATCCTCGCAAAAATATTATTAATGCAAACAACAAAATACTTTTAATGAGACAGTATCCCACTGAAAGGAATCTCGACTTGGAATTCCCTAAACGGTGAAGTATATTTTCGATATCTTAAGGCGATTTTCATACAAAGAGTTCTATAATTCACTTCGATTTCTTTAATATCAAACTTTAGTCTTAAAAATTATAAAGTCATCTCAGTATTCCACATGCACATATATTCACAGTTGAAGGAATATGATATAAATATCTGAACTAAACGTACAATTCAATTCCACAAAGCTTTTGTAGAAAAAACCGGAAATAATTTTGCTAAAATATTTCACTTACTTGACAAAGTGACTGCATTTATTTCTGCTCTAATTTGATATATGGACGATGCCAAACAATGGCATCAGAAAAAAGTATTTTAAAATACAAAGCAACGCCCCCAGAGAGCATTATTTGGAATAAGTTGGCGGCAAAAGAGAAAAATGGAGATATATTTCAAAATCAGAAAGACAGCCATTTCAGAAATGTAAAAGCAAAAGATCTTCCAGCTGAGTTAGAGGATGTCCACATGTGTAAGCAGACATACATATATAAGTACTCAGCCAAATGGTCGTAAGTATTCGGAGCAAACTCATATGACACTGTGATACGCCTACGCACTAGAAATTGAAAATACCAAATTTGTGTACAAATGTGTGTGTATGTGTGAGTTTCCTAGTAGCTCACGCATCAGCGATATTTTTTACTGCTATCAAGTATCAACTGCACGTGCAACTATTTGTGGTGCCAACGGAGAGAAAGAAAGTGGCCTCAGAAAATATGGAAAAAAAAATTAAATCCTACAAAAAAAAGCAATATTTATATGCAAGCACACTTCCCAGAGGAGAATAAGATTTATGTTCACTCTTCACTCATTTCATAACAACGCGCTCACTCTTCTAGTATTTTGACTTATCTTGAGCCGCAAGCATAATTTATGCAGATCCATATGCCATGAGCCAACGCCCACTTTAATCACAAGACAAATTTAGATAAAAGAGTTAAAGTCAAATCATCGCCACGAGTGGTCGGAATTGAGACTAACCAAAAGTGAATAAATTGGTGAAATTGCAGGCTCAAAAAACGCGGATACAAAACGTAAGTGGAAGAATAAAAAGTTGGGAGCAACGGCAACAAGTAGATAACTAACAGCGGCAATAGAGTTAAAATCATAAGATTAATGTAAGCCATGAAAAAGTCGCTGTGGCCATAGTCTGGATGCGTGTGGCGTTGTTTATATGTATGCATGAGAAAAATGAAAATGGCAGTTGCAACATTTGACGGCAAGACAGGGCACAAATGATTCCATTAAGTGAGACAAATGTTTCGCCTCATTTGTATATTCCTTTCTATTTCTTGTCAAAATTTTCTAGGAAAATAAGTATAGTATACTTTACGCAGTATTATTGTGGATCTTTATGATAACGTAGGTCGTTATATAATAAAAAGTCGTTTAATGTAAATTAATTCAATTTAATTTAATTTCCTATATTCAAAGGCCTATTTTTGTTAGAAGCATTATTTTTTCATTGAATATTTTGTTATACAACAAAGAAAAAGTGGTTCGAAGTGTTAGCTGTTTCGGAGATCACCACATCTCCTCATCAGACTTCTTTTGCCAGGAATCGAACCAAACGGATTCTGGCATCACAGGCGAGTGCTCTAATAACTGATCCAACGTCTGCCATGTAATCTGTTGTTGTATTATTCAATTTTTTACTAACCAACAACTATTAAGTGCGCTAATATTTAGCCGCTATTTTCTTTTTCATATAACAAAATATTCAATTAAAAAATTATTTTTTTTTGGATTATTTTTATTTTATAAGTATTATTTTATTTTTTCTCTTCATTTCTTTCCTTTTGTTTGTTATATCTTCTTGTTACATTTAATTAAATTTTTTCCATTTTATTTAGTTGTATTTTAAATTTTTTTTTTATTTTATCATATCTGCACAACAAACATCATAACTGTTTTTTTGTTGTTTTTTTAGTTAACTCACTTCTGCCGCATCTTCTGTCAGATTTATTCAACCAGTTATTCCTCATCTTCCACAGTGCAACTACAAGTATAAAACAACAGGTTGCAACATTCTTGCCTAGAGAATATCCATGGGAGCTTTCTTTCGAGTGTTCTTTTTATTTTCACTACTTTTCTATTTCCTTTTTATTTTTATATATTTATTTTTCATGTTTTAGCTCGCTAATATTATTTTGGTTTTTGTCTATTTATTTTGATATGAGCAATTTTCTCTTTGAAAGCATTTGTCTGCTCAAACGATGACATTTCAAAGTGTTTTTTATGTAACTTAGTCTAGGCGAGGAAGTTATATAAACATCTGAGTGATGTTGACACATTTAATAAAAGTTGAAAGCAAAGTGCGAGGCACTGCCACTTGTGAAGTAACTTTAAATGAAAGTGGCATCAGGTGTTTAACAGCATACATACTCAGAGCAATATGAAAGCTGTTACCCCAATTACTTTGGCTCTCTTATCGTTAATGATTACCCACTGCAGTAGTTACATCCCATAAACACAACAAACATACTTCAAAAATCTACCGGCGAACTGCTTCGATTTCGTGCGCGCTCTTTTTTTCCGATATTCAGCATATGCAATGATTAAGAAATTGGAATAAAAATGTTTTTTTTTTTAGATCTGATTTTTAGAATCATGGTTTCAAAACATGTGCATTTCTCTAATTTAACTTTCTCTATATTTCAGCAAACGTTAAGAAACAGAATACCACGGTTTAGTGTAGTTGATAACATCACTTAAAGAAAGACCTGACTTTACTCCGTTTTTCGAACTAAAGATGAAGAAATAACCAACTTAGTTAAACATATTCCACGTGAGAAAACTGTTTTCTCTACTACTTATTGCTTTAAAAAATTAAGCATTAACCGTAACTTAACATTGAAATATATTTCACTTACATAACATCCAATTCAAATTTAGTTTTTTTCCTTCTTTCCACTACTTCTCATGACAATTTTCGTGTTAACATCCCAATGCATGCTTTCAACATTTCATGCTCCAAAGCGTCCATTGATAGAAAAGATGTCAGTAACTTTAAAAAAAAGAGAGTTGGAGAAAAAACCTCATATACACATGAGACCATAGTCCCATGTTAGTTAATTACCACAAATTCAAAAGGTTAACTGTAACTGGAGTAAACGAATAATGAACATGAGCAAGTGTTGAAAGCTGAGAAAGTGATAGAGTTGCGGCATAAAAAGTAAAAGGCACCCTTGGAATAGGCATATATTAGAACAGGCAATTGTGAAAGTCGGAGATTAGGTTAACTACAAACGGGACAAAAGTTAGACTCTAGCTATGAGTAATTATGTATAAGGCACAGGTATTTAAAATCAATACAAAGATCAGATGTATAAGTAGAATGGAGTGAAGTATATAAGTAATAGAAGCTTAAGTGATAAAATGAATCCGCTTGCTTAGTAAATACAAACGGAGCTCAGCGACAATATTGAGCGAGAGAATAATGCAGCGACAGCGACAAAAACGTTATGATACTAATGATAATGCTTCGAAAATCTTCATTTCTACATAATTTTAACAGAGTCAACAATGGTAGGCTAGTCGCGTCTTTTTTTTTTGTCGTTCGTCGCCAATGATAGTAGATCCCTCCGTTTTCCACTGCTTCCACGGGCGGGTAGTGCGTTAAAAACTTTCAAAGCTGGAATGCTTCGATCTATTCGGACGACATGACCTAGCCAGCGCAGCCGCTGTCTCTTTATCCGTTGAACTCTATGAATGCAGGCGCATAACTTGTACAGTTCATTTCTCCATCGGCTGCGATAATCTATATTTTTTATTTTATTTTTTTACGCAAAAATTTTGGAGAGCACCCATCAGCAACCGGATATGAGGAACCAATGTAACGGCATTAGGGTTTCCACAATGTCAGAGCAATGAGCTGGTACGATGCGTAATATCGAATTGCACTGGAGAGAAAGCATACTGCACACCTCGGCGTTGGGATCGATTGTGATGTAGGGATCGACTATGTGGTGGATAAATACCGAGAGTTGAAGAAGAAAGCCAAACGCATTTGTAGACAAAGAGAGAGACAGACCGAATTTCATTAGTACGAAGTATCGTAATTTCTATGAAAAATGCGTCAACTAATAATAGGATCCAAGACAGGAACATACTCACGTGGGAACCATGAAGGCAATTTTTCACCGACGTCTAGGGAATAATGAGTTTATGGAGGGAACATAGCCTACTGAATGGAAGTGACTTTCAGAATACAGAAATGATAAATATCAATCCCTAATCGATGAACATGGAAAATACTTTACAATAGCGTACTATGCATGAAGAATTTCAGGTTCAATTTTAAAAGGTGTCGGTGAGCATTCCACTTTCTCATTTTAACTGTTTAGAAGTCTCGAAAGTCTAAGATTTCAAATCAACCTTTTATGTTTATCTCAAAGAGTCGGCCAGGCAATCATACAAGAAGAAGTACTCTGAAAATCCTTAAAATTTGGCATTTAAGCAATTTGAGCCATAACCTAAAAAAATTATAAAATTTTGCTCATTTCTATCGAGTACTTAACGGACAGCACATAGCAGCGCACGTAGCGTGCGAAGATAGTGGTTAACCAAGCCAGTGCCGGTTCGGAGTGCAACGATGTGTGATGACGGCATTTGTGGCTTGTGGGTAGAACTCATTCTCGTACATCCATAAAACCAGTGTATCTAAAACAAGCATGACTGAGAGTCCGATGTATGTATGTATATGTAAAACAAGTTAGGAATCTTCTAACATTTCAAAACTAGGTACTTATATACGTACGAGCATACTCATATATCTGCGTAAATTAAGTTCCTCAACTCATCCGCTCAATATTGGCACCGCATTGCGGCTGATCTATGGTCTTTGATAAACATTGGTAATTTGCCTGTTTATTGGCTAGTGGCTGTCAGTCATTCCGCTTGGGCGCAGTTAAGCGTGTTAATTTTCCGCAATCATCATCCCCACCAGCAACCTCATTTATTTATGTATACGAGTATGTATGTTTGTTTATTTGTCTACATATATAAGTATATCAATTTCCTTCAATGCTCTTGCGCCCTGAGCCGTTATAGCTATCTTTGTATCACTTTCCTCTGTGGACTTGTATGATGCAGCCACGAAAAAAGTCCCTCATGCATGTCACGCGAAATGTGGTATGTGGCAAGCTGCAAATTGCATGCATGAAACAACTAGTCATCAGCATCACCATCATCATTATTGTCACTATCATTATCATTCACTTAGTTTCTAATATATGCAAATATGCGTATGTATGTTGGCTTAGTTTGGTTGTTAGTCCATTCTACATATGACATCACTACTAAAGCCTCGGCTCAGACATGGCTTATTTTCTACACATACATATCTATCTTCCTATTGTTGCAAGCAAAGGGAAATTAAAATGCCCTTTAGTAGACATTCACTCAGTCGGATTGGTCATATGGACAGTTTTACAAACACACGTGAATCCCTAAGAGAGTAAAAACGCTTATGCACCACCATAATTATTCATCGTCAATGGAAATATTGTACTTTTTTCGTTATGCACAAATAAAATGTAGTACAGATGCAAAATAAAATATATAATATATATTATATATATATAAATAAAACAATAATATAATAAAATTACATTAAATAAATTTAAAAAAAGTAAAACTGAATGAAAAAAAAATTAACTAAATAAAATCAAATGAAAAAAACGCAAAGTGAAAAATAAAATAAAATAAAAATATTAAAATAAGTAGATAAAATCGGTAAAATAAATTACAGTAAACTAAATTTTCATTTAGTAGAAACAATTATAGTAAACTAAGAAATAAGTAAAAATATTGAAATAAAATAATATATTTAAATTGAAATGAGTAAAATGAGATTAATAAAAATTAAACTTATAATTAAATTAAATGAAGGAAAGAAAAAAATATATAAATAAGAAAATAATTGAAGATCAAGGTTTCAATCAGCTTATATTATAAGTATTAAGCAAACTTTAGCTGTAGCAAAGTGCCAAGCAGAAATATATATAATAATATATGTTTGTAAACTTTGCTGAGGATTGAAGCATAAATGAATTATTCATTATGTCCGCGTCGAAAACGGTAGTATTAATGTAGAAAAAAGTACGATGCTATTCAAAAAGTTTATTTTTGCTGTTGCTGATTGTTTAAGATCTAATGAAGCGCGTATAAATTTAGTTAGCATAATTACAGGGCCTATTTATTATATAATATTATATTGAAGTAAAAAGTTATTTTCTAATTGGAATATTTTTTATTTTTTTATTTCAGTAAATTTGAGGATTTTGAGTATTTACTTCATTATAGTATCAGTACTTTAAAAAAAAATATATGAACTGTCCCAATATTTGAAGTTAAGGGAGAGAGAAAAAATATCAGTAAAACTGTAAATATCTATAACTATTAATAAAAAAATTGATTGAACTGAAATTTGCATACTTGATTTGTAATTTTAAAACTCACTTCCCGTGGCTCCCTCTCTTTCATTGTCTAAGCTTTTAATGTCCCATGCTTATCATTGAAGGAGAATCTACTCCACATTTGGCTGACTGGAAGACCACATCGCCAGTTAACCTTGTTACCCTTTGTATATATATTCAATACTAAGTACATACATACTCATATTTACATTTTATATTTAATCTTTTATACCAGAAATCCATCAAAAAATCAGCTAAGAGAATGAATTGGTATTTGAAACATATATAAGGAACTGTACATTAGTACTGCAAATAATCGGAATCGAATTTTGCAATTTGCCATAAATTTGATATGTTCACGAAAGTTACAAAGACTTTGGCATAACCGAAGACAGTCCTTCTTTCTTATCTTCCTTGTAACAGTGAATAAGTTCTTGAGCTGACTTGGTTAGATTAACGCAATTTTTGTAGTCGGTGCAGAAACTTATACAGATTTTCTTCTTTTTCCTTGGTGAAAACACCGCCCTCGCGATTATAGCCGAGTTAACAGCAGCACACAAGTACCGTTTGACACCAGTTGGAGACAACAAGTAAAGTTGGGTATTGTTCTAATCTGTCTAACAAAATGAAATTGTCCACTCCTCTGTTTATATCGGCTCATTGCGGTAATCGATTAGTTTCAAAGGTGGAGTACTTTTAACCATCCGGTCCTAACCAGCATAGCTTAAAATATGCCAATGGATACATATATCTCGTGCAGTTCATCGTTCGATCGTTTGCGGTACTCGCTGCGGCCAATGAACAAAGGACCATTAATGGTTAGCAAATCATTTCCCTCGAAATATCCTAGTGCCGACTCATCAGATATTGTCATCGTCCAGGTCTCTGCACAACATAACCTGTTTAAAATGATGAGTAACTAGTTGAGTTTGAACTTCATTCGTCGGCAGAGAACATTATTTATTAATTGCCTACTCAGTCCAATGTAGCTCCTGTTGATATGAGTGATTCTGCTTTAGCTTTTAAGACCGACATTATTTTGTGCTTTAATCTTTTTTTACGTAGATAAACGAAATTATCTACGTCTTCGATATGGGAATCCAGAAGGACTGTTCGTTTGATGAGAGGAGATATTTCATACTGTCCTCTCTCCATACCTGATACATATGCCAGAAATTGTATACTCTAATAGAAGTTGTGCCTTCTCTATTTGGTTCTGCGAATGTTATTATTTTCTCCAGCATTGAGTTCAAGTATGACAGGAAAAAGTGTCAAATTTTCTGAAACTTTGCTTGATATCTACAAATGAATCTCGCTTCCCATTTCTACTCCATCTATCTCTTCCATACAGCGCGGGTTATTTTCGATTGCAACGTTGTGAGCTAGGAAGTCTTTTTCGTATCTACTGGGCTACGACAATCCTCCAGATCTTTTTTTAATTTTATCGAAAACCATAAGTTTCAGCTATATGAGTCTTCAACCAGTTGGGCAGCGGCATCTTTATATATCAGGCACCGGATATTCCAGGTGCTTCTCCTTAAATCTTGTTTTTTAAAACGTTTACAGTAATTGTCGCAAAACAGGAGATGTATCATCCGAGGTTTTATTTTTATTTTTTGAAGCAGATATTTTTATTAGGTGGATTTACAGCTCCACGTAAAACCAAAGTAGTTTCGCCTTCACATCTCAAATCACTTTCAATGGAATGCTCATTAGCTATTCAGGGCGTACTTTGTCTAAGAACGCAAGTCCTGAGCTGTTTGAATTATATGTGATGGAATCATTTCTAGTCACTGGTGGTGCCAGGTTAATGGCAGCAAAAACTTTCCTTACTTGAGTCAATTTACGTTCTATGGACATTCTTATGCAATCAAATAGACGTATGGTCAATGTATGAGTTTTTTTTCGTACGTATAAAAAAAGAAGAAGTAATAGACAAAGTTTCATAAGATAACAGCAAAAATTTCGAATCCTACAAATTCGTATGCAACATTAAATTGCAAACCACATACTCAAAGTGTACATACACATATATGTATTAGAAATGCATGCACCTGTAAGTTCAAGTAATGCCATTTGTACAACAATAGAAACTGCCAAGACGTATAGCATCCGGCCCAACAACCGAATGACCGAGCGACCGAACGACCGCCTTCATATTGCACATCAGCTGCAAACATACTATTGTACATGTAAAAACAACAGTAACGGTAGTAACTATAGCAACATCAGTGACTGTAGGGACCGTTCAGCGTCTAGGGTTTGGTTTGTAGTAGCTTCAAGGCTCAAGGTGGATGCCTAACCTCGAATTTTGATACCACAAATACCTTTCTTCTTCTTCTCTTCTTCTTCGTATTTTACTTTTGTTTTTGTGTCTTCATTTGAAAAATAACTTTGCGTGCAACTTGGGAGTAAGTACCGTGACATAGCCACCAACACACAATGCCAATGTTATATACAGACCAATATATTTGTTATATATATAACTTCTTACACACGTTCGTTAAATGTATAGTAAGTAATACGTACGTACGCGCATACTTATGCATATAACCATAAACTATATTTTGATACTAAAGTTACACAAGTTGAGGGCCTTTTGTCTGCGTTTGCCGGATATGCGCACCATATGTAATACCACTATCGCCATATGGGTTAACCGCAAGTAAGCTAGTCTCTTGGTATATATTCATGTTCATATATCATGCACAGTAGTATGGTGTTAGTAATAAAGTCAGATAAAATAAATATTTATTTCAGTAAGAACCCACACACTTTTTTCACCCAAACGCAGAGGTTTAACCTTTACCTTGCGAAAGCTGACTAATTAAAGGGAATATACCTTCAACAACAAGAGTTAAATCAGATTTTCAGCCATTTTGGGTATGTACTAATTGAATAGAATCAAAGCCTGGTGTAGCGGGTGTCTCCCTCGTCCCCTGCGATTCTCCATAGGTCAGAAAAAGCTTGGACAGTGGCATCATCGTTTCTTCTTGCATGACAATGCAACTGTAGCACTGTGGAAAAATAATCATAATAATAACTATCCCAAAGCACATCCCCATGAAATATATTGAGTTTTCGCGATTGAAAAAAAGAGTGAAATTTCTTTTTCGATAAGTTTAGAGAACTGCGGATTTAAAAAGGTGAAGTGCACAAGTGAATAGTATGCACAGCTTTTTTCTATTTTCTTCATAGCCAAAGCTTCTTTCCATCCATTTTCAGGTTCGGCTTAGTTCTAAATTTAACATATGTCTTGCTATCATCTGGATATCGTTATAATACTTCTACTTCTAAGGCGTTGATGGTTTGTACGCTTTCAAGGTCCGAGACTTCGTGAACTGTGACATTCTCCGCTTCTGTGGGGTTTTCAGTATCACTACAACCACTGTGAATTGATAACTCCTGGTGATACAGCTTGTACCGTCAATGCTAGTGATTAAAGCACTTTTCCCACCGACGTTTGGACCGACCTGCCAGCTGGCTTAACATTTTTTCGACCTCCATGTTTAGTTGTCATTTCAGGCAATCTATGCTTAGAACATTTTATAACTACTGTCAGATACTTTACTGGCAATGACCGATGTAAATATGCGTTCTCCTCCCCTTGGATAGCATGCATTGCAACCTACCAAGAAGAAACCAATAGAACGTTACATTAACTTTCGATAGACGATCGGTACGAAGCTACCCCTGGGGCAAGCAGGAAAACCTAAATAATAGTCAGTGATAGATAGTAAATTATCAAATATACAAACCGACTCAAAAAATTTTAATACCTTAGACTAAGTAACTCTAACCTTGGTTGCTTTCTCAAGTGATGATAAATAATAATGAGAATTTTTTAATTTCGCGAGCTGGATATATTATTGTAAAACATATCTTTGCATGCATTGTTCGTATGTTGCACCTGTCTGTGACAGTCACTAACATTAGACGTGTTTTTGTGAGCTCGGCGATTCTCCTTCATTAAAGTGGCAAAGTGAGTATGTTGAGTTTCCTACTTCTAAAATTAAAAAATAACCTTAACGATCGTCTTTTTTAAAGATGTAGATGTGATTAAAAGAACAAAACGATATCTCAAAGATTGAGTTTGAAAAGTATTTCGGGCATGAGAAAAAGCGCTGGCACAATAATCTATAAAATGATACAGAGGAATATTTTGAAGGTGACAACATCAATTCAAACGAATAAATAAATTAAAACAAAAATTTTAATTATCGTTATTTTCTTAACATAACTCGTATATGCACACATAATAACCCCCAACTGAATTAAACACTTTCTTTGATCTTAACGTTTGCTAATTTTTCGCTGCGAACAATCACATACACATATAAGTAAGTATGTACCCTGCGGGGAAAAGCCAAAGTGGTATGCAAAAAAAAGTCGAGCTCTTAATATTTCATTGGAAATTGCTATGTTAAAAATACTAATCGCTAAAATGGAAAAAAGGATGCAGTATGAACTGGTTAGTGCAATAATTAATACAAACAGTACCCTATAGTGTAATTGCTGACATTATTACATTATCAAGTACATCTAGTACCAGTTTACATCTAATTTCTTACCGTGTGGCATGCCTGCAGTGAAAACGTAGATTAGTATGCAAAAATTCTAGTTAAATACTAGAAAAAAAAAATGGTTTGACATCATATCAGTTCATTATTTGTATAATAATTTTCACCACCACGCCATTCGTATCTTGTAATTTTAGTACGATACGACTGAATTCTATTTCGTAATAAGCTCTGTTGAAGTGAGAAATATGTCGTTGTTATAACATATCGACAGCCGAGCTTATCACTGTGAGGTTCACGGTTCGTATCTTACTGCAGGCAAACTCATTTTATATTGAATTATATTTTTGCCGAAATAGAAGTTCAACACATACTTACAAGTAAATATGGCAGTTCGTAGATCATCTCGCCATGCTAAAAATAGCAGTTGCTTACATGGGAAATATAAGGAAGGTGAACTAGTTAGTGCAAAAATGCAAAATAGTTGGATTACTAGTATTTCTCACATGATGCACATGCATGATATATATATATATATTTATTTAAAGAATTTTGGCAGTTGAGGCATTCCAAAAAATAAATAATATTTACATAAAATTAAAAATACATATTTACAAAGTTATTGGCATATGATTTTTCGTAAAAATATATGTGTGTAGGTATATGTATGTATGAGCATTTGCGAAAGCTTTGCATTCAAAGCTAAACTGTCCTTGTCGGAAGCGGATATGAATGCAGTATCCTTTTTATTTCCGTTAACCACACAAAACGAAACTTACACTGCTCAACTACAAAATACGTTAACTTACAAACTCATTCCTTTACTCGCACACAAGTGCAGCATTAAATTAATAAAATTGCTTTTTCTTTTAAACCTCTCAATGGCAATGGTCTTTTGTTACTCACCAGAATAACTAGAAGTTACATACATACACCACTGCGAGTTTAAATACATACATACGGTTATGTTATATATGTAGGTACAAATGTGCACATTCACATATATACTCAGATATATTATAGCTATTTTATTGTTTCAACTTAATACAAATTCTGGCTTAACATTTGGCTACGATGTAATCAAAGCCTCGTTGCAAGGCATCACCAACCGTATATATTGATGTTGTCGCCTTCAAAACAGTCTCCAATGCCGACCTTAGATATAGAGCCTTTAGCTCTTTCAAAGGTGCGCTTTTAATGTCATCTACGTTTGCAAAACGGCTGCCCTTTAAGGTCCTCTATATTTTTAAAAATTCACGAAGAAGTAATGAAGTACGGCCAGTTGCACTATTGGGATGCAAAAGTCATGAACACTTTTTTCACAAATCTGAGCATTTGTCAGATTGCTTCACGCAAACGGCGTTGAACTTGTAGGTAGTACTCCTAAGTACCACTTGTCTAGATGACAGGTATTGGCGTGATAGATTATCTCGACTGCAATGATTGAGTATTAGTTTCGACGTAATATCTGCAAACTCGTGTTTCATCACCTGGTATAATATCTTTCAATAATCATACATCGTCATTGACATACATTTAATGACTCTTGAGCAGCTTCCGTTCACTGCTATTTATGCTATAATTTTGCGAAAAAAAAAAAATTTGCTGCCACCGTTTCATACCCGAAATTCTGGAAAAAATGTCATGACACGATTCAATCGATATGCCAACATCATCGGCTAATTTTGATGCGGTGCACGCTTATAACCATTTCCTTTCCTTCTTACACGTCTTCATCGACAGTTGATGTGCTCGAGTGTACATTTTCAACGTCTTGTCGGCTTTTTTTCAAATGCTTATTCCACCCGTTAACTCTTCATTTACTCATAGAAGGCTGACCATGGATCTTTTTTACATTCCACGCACTTTTTTTTCTTCTTTTTGTTTTATGCAGTTCTTTGATTTATTTCTTTTAACGAATTCGCTGTCACAGCAAAAGTTAACTATAAAAAAAAAAAGTTCTTTATCATCCTTCAGTGGTACATATAAATAATAATATTTTTAAAAGAAAAATATTTGACAATTTTACGCTCCAACCCACCGAAAATTAAGAATTCTCGTTACATTTTAAACACACTTCGTATATATTGTAGATATACCAACCTCAGCACACCATTTGTATTCTGGAATGTATTTTGGATTATACCGACCTTTATTTTGTGTAAAGGGTATATTAAGTGTGTTCACCTAACGGTTGGCTGTAGAGATATTAAATCAGCGAAAGTAAATATTTTTTATGGTTTGTTTAATGCGGCCTGCAATTGTTTTTGGTTCTAAGTAAATGAGCTGTATTCAAAGGCCTATTTTTGTTAGAAAAATTATTTTTCATTGAATATTTTGTTATACAACAAAGAAAAATATATTAATATAATAAATATTTTTTATTTCAGACCAATGCTTTTGTTTGATTAGTTTTGTAATTACTAAAATATAAAAATAGGTAACTGTTTTTTTTATTTTATTTGATGATTTTGGAGGAAAAACTTTGTGATTTTATTTTTTCAATTTCATTTCATCCAAATTTGACTTAGTTAAATTCGATCAACTAAAATGTTATTTTCGTAAATTCAAGCATGCAAAGTAGCTGAGATTGTTAGTATGTAAATTGTTTTATTGAATTTAAAGTTCACACACACTCCATTAGGTTGAAACATTAGTACTTGAGGCTGTGAGAATTTGGTTTAAATAACCTTAGCCTACGAAACTCAATCTTCACACGAATCTAATATCGCCAGCTAATTCGTTATATTCTAGACTCTATCTTGCGCATTAAATTTGGTTGACATTCTGATCGATTATTTTCCCATTTGATTTATGTGATAGCTCAGTTTCTTAAAATACTTTATTATTTTACTGAACGTATCCTTGTATTATTTATCTAAAAGATTGGAATAGCAATTTGAAGATGCTAAACTAGAAAGTTTTCAATTAACTAATTGAACGCCTGCGTGATCGACTAAATTCTGCACAGTATTTAGATAATATTTTGTTCTGCTCGAATTCAAGTTGTTTCTCAGAAGCTTTTTATTCTCACATACCCTCACTTGTGTATGTATATATATATATACAACCTTCAGTCTCAATTTACCAAGCCAACCAACCTCTTGCAACCAGGAGTTCTCAAGCGTCCGCTTTTGTTGTGTATTTTACTGCTACTTAAATTATACTGGTTGTTGTTATTGTTGCTATCTCTATTTCTGAGTAGTGAATCCTTAGACTGAACTTTTTCCAAAGAGTATGAAATGCATTTTGTTGCTTTTAAACTTTATGAAGCATTTTATGGGACTGTGTGTTACATATAAACATTTATGACCAAAAAGAAAATTAGTAGACACTTACTTCCTGCTAAGGTGTCTAGGTCATGTGTGCTTTTACGTTTGAAAATTTCTTCATAAGATTTTTTTGCAGTTCATTTTTCGATTTCTTCAATAATTGCCGTTGTCAAAACGCAAAGGACCATAAATCTTGCGCAAAATTTTTCCCCCAAAAAGTACTAATGCCCGCTCATCGGTAGTCAATATCGTCCATGCTTCTGCGCCATATATCAGGACAAGTACTATCTAGGTGCTCATGAAACGTATATTTTGCCACGTCTCTTCCATCGGAGTGTAGGAGCAAATCAACGATGTATTGAAGAACTTCGCTGTGATGCGATTATGGCAGGGGTAGGATTAATGCCAGGACTTCTCGCATAATTCCCTCTCCTAATAAGAGCCCGATAACAAAGCTACGTTCGTTTATAAGACCGCTGTTGTACTTGTCAAAAGGACCTCCTCGCTTCTGTGCCTATTTCGTCCATATCAATTATTGTTCGAAGATGGTGTCTCTTTTTCATTGGAGCTAATTTATACGTAATGAGTCTCAGACTCAGCGTAAAGTCTTGCTACTAGATTAGGTTTACGTTTTGGATGCCTTTATATGTAAAGCGAGCCGCTTGCATCAAAACTGACATACAAGCTTTTGTGAACAGACACTGCAAAAAGTCTCTGATGAACTCTGAAAATATCTGAGGGGCTCCGTTGGTTACAACATTTCGTAAAAGTGTTGCTCTTATTTTCACGGTGTGCAAAGAGGGTGCAGGAGTAGGAATTGAGTGTATACATGACTATACTCAATTCCTACTCCTGCGCCATCTTTGCACACCGTGAAAATATGAGCAACAATTTTACTCAGCAGAAAGACAACACCACATTACACCTACACCTCCTAATCTTACCAGTGACTAATAGTCCTTCTTTGGCGATTGCTTTTATTCGCAACGGAGCCCTTAAATATATCCTTTCAATTTACTCTGCAAAAATGCGAATTGAGATTAGACCAGCTAGAAGAAATCTGCATCCTCTGATAATATCACCTGTAAGTCCTCATTTTCAAGATTCAGATCAGAGCAGCACCCATATTCGAAGAGGCATTTTTAATTTTAAGCCGCCATCCTACATAATGCTCTATAGTATCATAACACAAGGACATGTCTTTGAGTGTTCCTGCTGAAATATTATATAATACAAATCTGTTGCCGCGTTAAGACCTCATATTCGATCGAAGAGGAAGCTTAGATAATGCTTGAAGCTGCCATGATATGATGAAAAAGAAAGACATTTTATTACACTTTCTTATTTACTTATATATATATTTGTATTTTTACTGCCACATATGAATAAATACAAAAATAAGAAGTTTTCTCGTGCAAAAGTTAAAAGCATTCAATTGATTTCATTGATCCACCACAAAAATTTACAATATTAATAGATATATTTTCAATTACAATTTTTCATATGAGAAAATCTATTCACTTCTTTTCCTCTTATAAAAATAAATTTAAAATTGTAATAATAAATCAAACAACAGAGAGCAATCACAACATACAGATAACATATTATAATGCGATTATTACATGTGACTGAATCTTCCACAAATTTGCATCTGATTTTTCACTGCATTCCTGGTTAAAAGCTTTTTCTTGCAGAGCGAATAGTGAAAGAGAGAGAGAGAAATGGGGAGAAGTAGGGAACAAATTTTACGTTACTAAGTTGACTAGTTGCAGTAAATTTTTACGCATTGAATTAATTAATTTCCAGATTATGCCACAAGACAAAAAAAAAGTTCGTACATATCTACATTGGCAGACACAAACATTTCTTACAGGAATATTTCCGTGAGGTTAGAAAAACTTCCACTTTATTGCATAATTTCCTGTAAGAAATGGCACTAGTTCGAAAGATGCCAAAATGGTATCACTTAAGTTGGCGACAGAATGGTGCTCCACCTGTCCTACGGCATTATTCTGATCGCCAACTTGCTTTTCTTCCACTTCCCTTCTCTAACGAATCTGAGTATATCATTGTTTTTGGGCTCTGCCGCCCGAACTAGAGAGAAGTCAATATTCATATAGTCTCACAACAGCTAAGCAGCCGTCATCTTCTGCATATTCTGGAAAGAGTCTCGAACACTGAACCCTTATAGCCTTAAGCAACCAACCATTGTCTCGTCTAATTAGATTCCAACACAACCAGATAGTGTAACACAGTTTTCTACTCATCCCTTCCAGAAAATAAAGCACTAAATTTGCTGTCGGTAACTGAAGCTTAATGCAACGAGTTGTTCTGCTCAGATTTCCGGTTTATAGCTGTAACCAACTCAACGTACAAAAGTATTAATCTACAACTAGTTTTCATCCAAGAACATATTCTAAGTAACCAATTTTTTCAATGAATACCTTACAGACACTCTTAGACCAAGTTCAAGGCTGATGAAAGAATCATCGGAAATATTGTATATACCTATTATTAGTGACGCAAACAAACTCCACCTTGCCTAAGCGATGCTCAAATTTCATAGTAGAGATCACTCATCGCTCTATTTTAAACTGGTTTAAGACTACTCAATTTGTGATCGGAAACTGACGAACACCCTTCAAAAAAAGCATTGTTTGAAAATAGTTGTCGAACTAGTTGGTCTTGCTTGACATTCCTTCTTTGAGGAAACCTGTAGCCAATGCATTTTAATGCAGGATAGTTGGCAGCTGAAAAGACAAAACCGATGCCATCTCATTTGTAAATTGAGGCTTATGCATTAACGTGCAAGTATTATTCGTACTCGTACTATCTATGTGCATCCCGTATGTGCGTTCGTTAAATATGTATGTGTGTACCTAAGCATTATTACCATAAAATAAAAGTAGTTAGAAGTAGAATGGCCACATAATAATGGTTTGTAAAAGCTGCTGAATTTTGAAATTTTCATTTAGCAGAATGTAAGGATTTCAGTCCGCACTTCGGCAGGTTGGTCACTTTGTGGGCAAGGCGTCTGTCATCACGCCACTCTGTATCGGTTGGAAGGAATAATGTTGGCAGCTTAATTGGACAACTGCATTAATGGCAAACGTAATGATAATGAGGAAAAGTGAAATGTTGGACTGAAATAGAAAAGTAAATGCATATCTGTGGGAATGGGAGTTGATTAGTGAAAGATATTTTATAGAGATATGCACTACTGAGCCATTGAGATAATTAGGATATAAATGTGCAAAGAGTTAATATAAAGGGTGTTTTTTATAGTGGTATAGAACTTTAAGTTGGCATTACTTTTCAAGATGGCGACCGATTTAACAGCTGTCAAATGATTTATTCTCAGTTTGTGCAATTGCAATTAGTGCAATTTTATTTCGAAAATAATGGTTCTGTGCTGAAAACGTATCGCGCACTACGTCCATTTTAGCGATGTTTAGCGATGAAGCGCACTTCCGGTTGAATGGCTACGTCAACAAACAAAACTGCCGCATTTGGAGTCAAGGTAATCCTCTAGTGTATGTTGAAACACCGTTACATCCAGAAAAACTGACTGTTTGGTGCGCTTTATGGGCTGGTGGAATCATTGGTCCGTACTTTTTCAAACACGATGGTGACCAGAACGTTACAGTCAATGGTGATCGGTATAGAGCCATGATTACTAACTTTTTCATTCCTGAATTGAATAACCATGATGTCCAGGAGTTGTGGTTTCAACAAGATGGCGCAACATGTCACACAGCTCGTGCTACAATAGATTTATTGAAAGACACGTTTGGTGACCGCCTAATTTCACGTTTTGGACCTGTGAATTGGCCTCCAAGATCTTGTGATTTAACACCGCTAGACTACTTTCTGTGGGGCTATGTAAAGTCATTGGTCTATGCGGATAAGCCACAAACGCTTGACCATTTGGAAGACAACATTCGCCGTGTTATTGCCGATATACGACCACAAATGTTGGAAAAAGTCATCGAAAATTGGACGTCCAGATTGGACTACATCCGCGCCAGCCGTGGCGGTCATATGCCAGAAATCATATTTAAAATGTAATGCCACAAGATTATCTTTCGGATAAATAAAATTCATGTCAATCGAATAATCCGTCGTTGTTTTATTGCAACTTAAAGTTCTATACCTCTATAAAAACACCATTTATAAACGACATACTGACTGGGTAGCCTGTTCGTTGTGTGAATGTATTAGTTAATTCGCCTCAATGAGTCCTTAGACGACACACAAGGAATGAAACTTTTTTGTTGGAAATTGCATTTTATTAAGCGGAACTAATTTAATTTATTAGGTTTATTTGTGATCTGAAACATACACCAATCAGAAGATGGTCAACTGCTTGTGAACTCTGTATCAACTCAGATGTAGTGGAAATCCCGCCACTTGAAAAGAATAAGAACTACCGGAAATGATTTGACGAGAGTTGTGCGGTGTTGAGGTTAAGTAAGCATAGACTGGTATAATCCTTTAAAATTCCCATGTAGTTAATTTTTCATTACCAAAAAACTTCATACAAAGTAAGCCTTGGACTGCTAGACTTCCTGCTGCAGATTCTTCTGTGTTTAAAGCACTGTGCTTATCTCTTAGTAAATTGGAGTATGCCTTTTAGCCTCTTGTACCTTGCCGATTGATGATGCTTCAACATATCCTCGCAAATTATGTTCAGTCTCTGTCTGTGGAGCTCCGTGCACTCACTTTCTCTGCATTCATTGTAATTAACTTGATCTAATTTGAAGGCATGTATCGTCAACAGGCAATGCCCTTTTAATAGTACTATAGAAGCCTGCAGCCTGATCATCTTGTCGCTAGTAAAAATGTAATAAGCCTCGCGTTTTGTACCTCATTTCAGCCGTTTTAAATCCAGTTGTATGTTCCCAAATTCAATAAGCTTGACTGTACTTGTATAAGAGTGTTTCTCTTTTACTTGAGTCCTTTGAATGAATGCATCAAAACCGCATATCCAAACCGCATAATTAAGGCTTGTATATTGTAGTCGACTTAATTCCAACCTATCCAGACTCGACCCTGACATACCCAATGTCTGTACTGCATACATTGAGTACCTGCAGAACACTAACCACCTCTTTGCATTTCCCTTAAAGCCGACTCATGAATATCCTTCTCTGTCTATTTCGAACTACCTACATACCTTTAAGAGAACAAAAAAGTAGAGTATATAAGTAATGTGATGGAATATGGTAGAACTATGTGATACTCGAGCGTGCTGTAAACGAATCTTAAGTGTTACAATTCTAGATAATAAAGGTTTATTATCCGCTTTCGCAACCTTCATTCAAGTCTCCAACATTCAAAATATAGAGTAATCTGAACGACTGAAATTAGGATTTTGATGACTATACAATAATGCCTACTCAATTAGCTGAAAACAATCATTTTCAAGATTTAAGATTTTAGTGCTTGAGCTCCGCAAGTTTCGCACTAAGCTTGACTATGCGTAGTAATCTTAATGGGTACAAAAAAGAGATAAAAAGTACACCAAATTGTGATTATTTGAGTTCTTAGTCACAATTTTTAGGTTACCGCATCTATCCCAGTCTTTTAGACGGGTTTATTACACAATTGGACGCAAAACTTTAAGGTGAATAATGTATATTACATTTAACGCTTTTTTTCACCATGCTTTTAGGCTTAAGTAGAAATTTAAATTTAAATTAATGAAATTTTCAGCAGCTAAAGTACTTGCGGTTTCCTGAGCCAAACCAAATACCTACGTACATCTCTTCGTGAGACCAACATTCATTAGTACGCGAACAAATTTGATGAATAAATTGCATATTTAAATAGATACTCTAGAATTTCATTAACAAATAGAAATTTATCATTTTCTGTGACAAGGAGATTCGTAAAATAAAATAAAACAAATATGTAAATATGTAAATAGATGGGCCAACATAGAAAACCAAAGTGTGATAGAAACAAACAGAGAATAAATTGAGGAATTCGAGTTGAAAAAATAATATTGCTTATTTCACTGCTCTATCAGATGCATATGTAAATGTTCTTAGAGTCAGCAATTTGGTATTAGCGTTTTGAAAGAAAGCAGAATTTGACCAAGTAGGACACTCGTTGACAAAACTTGACATCATCATTTTTGGGTGAAATGTATAAGGAATTGCTTTTGTTCGAAATAAGACATCAATGATATTCTCTGGTAGTAAGGAAAAGAAATGGACTGAAAATATGTTCTGCAGATGAAATTCCACAAGTCATAAATGTTTTAAGACAAATTTTAAGCTTAGTGAACAAGACTTAATCGTATTCTTAAGCCACAATACCGACAAAATGGAATCTGGCTCAATTGAAATTGAATTGAATAATCCAATCCTTTTTGCTTTTTTTTTGTCTTTTTCGTAGTCTCGCTTTTCGTGGCACAAACCTTGCATTCTCAACTCAACTCAACGTCAGATTGTCTAGAATAACTCATTTTGTATACAAAATTGCTTTTGAATAAACATCTTGCTTGGCCAATAAATAAATGCAATGAATGAAATATTTCATGATGTCATCGATAATGGATGAGCAATTGCTACGAATTACTAAGTTGTTCAATCAGTAATGATAGACAATAGTAAATAGTCTGTCAGGTTTACAAATAAATTGATAATGATATAGTAATAAAAGTATTATTTGAATTATATTGTAGCCATTTATGTGAAGTTATGGTTTTATTTATAGATAGATTTTATTTAGTATTTATTTATCTATTTGTAAAGAAAAATAATTATACAATTATTGTCTTACTTTTGAACTAAAGCTGCTATGGTTTTTGGCTTTGCCTATAAATATGTTTTTGTAGACTGTATAAGATAGATTTTGTTGCATTTGAATGAGGTATTTCTAATTTCATTTAATCCTAAGCATTCATCTAGAATGTTAACTGATTCGAGCCACAAAATGGGCAAGCAAATTTATTGCTTCCATTGATGAGATGCGAGTGTGTGAAAGCTTGTGCCTAATTCTGAGACGCACAAAGGTGCTTATTTTGTTGCTGGAAGTAGAGGAAAGGATGTTGATATTTTTATAGTGATGTTGGTAGTCAACGCAACTGGAAGAGAACCGTGGAAATCAAGTAGCGGGTAATTACCTTCTTGAGGTCTTTATATAATCAATATGCAGTGATTCTTTGCCGCCAGACTTTGCTCTTTGATCAGCATACTTGTTACCTTGGGTCCCAACATGACCAGCAACCGGAATTTATATTAGGAATCATTACTGCTGTTAAATAGAGCATCAATAGTTGATTTTCTGTCACAGTATATAACGTACTTTTTAACATTATTGGAAGCGAAACGAACTGCTTCTAGCAATGCAGCTGATTCAGCTATATATACCGAGTAGTAAATTGCCAGATTACAGACGTTGATCGTAACACCTAGCCCATTTGCTACCGCAAATGAAGTGCTGGTATCGAATCTGGAGCCATATGTAAACAGGAACTCCAAATCCTTTATTTGAGGCTCGATTTCTTTGAGATATAACTATCTATATTCACAAGCAGTTAAAAGCAAATATCTGTCGTCGTGGAATAAATACTTTCTTGTAAACTACAATTCTGCGATTTTCGAACACAAAAGGCAAAAAATCGAATGTAATATTATGTAATATTGTCCTGTTGAAACCATTTCATCTTCCATGTCATTTTCTACACTTATTTGACAACAAGTTATCTCTGATGTGAGTGTTCGACTTTGGATGATCACGCTGATAGATTTCAAGATAGAAATGTCTAAGGTCTAAGCTCGCAGTTGTCTCTTCTAGGTAACTTGACAATAAGACAACTGCAGTGTAGATACAGTATTCATGGGCTCAACACTTTACTTAAAATGACATTCGAGTAGTTCGAAATGAACCGAATATTGATGACGTTACACAGAAATATACCAATTGGCGGATGATTCAACGTTCCTCATCATGAACTGAGAGATCAGGGACCTCATTAAATGACTTATGGAGGAATAGTAAGGTTGAGAAGCAACCCTTGACTGTAATTAAGTAACTCAGTGAATGTCCTTGACATGCGAGGAATATACCAACTATACTATTTGCGCAACTTCACTTGAACGTCGGCAGTGTAAGTGAAATAATTACATAATTTGCCAAGTCCACATATTAGTATGATTCCAATTGAAGTTTATATAATCCCGTTTGCCGGAAATCTCTAGAATCTCACCTAACAAAAACCTTGGACTCACGAAAAGAATGGCTTGTGTAGGAAAGCGCGCACAAAGAATATGTGGATAATATTAGTAATATTTTTATGTATTTTTATTATTTTATATAATATATCTTTTATTTCCTAAGATAGAGATAACCAAACTATTAGCTGCCGACACCCCTGTTAGAATATAAGCCAAACTCAAGCTAACCTAGAAATTATCGGATAGTTCCCAGAATAATGCTATTGATAAGCGTTTATATTAACATATACATACTCTCCATCAATTCAGTTTACACTTTACTGATTTTTACAATTACAGCTCAATCGCTTTTGGCTAAATCATTGCTTGTCAACAATAGTAGAAATTACAATTTCGTAAAGAAATATTATTACTACAGAAATTCAATAAAATGTTTACTTTACGATAATGCCAAGTAGTTGTTACATATAAACAATCCAACAAATTGACTTCGTTTTGTGGTGAAATTTCTTCTTGTGTAAAATTGCAATTGAATATCGTGAAATGCAACGCAAAGTAAAAGATGAGCAAATCATAAAACTAAGTATCGTCATGGAATCTCCTCTAAGCGTTTGCTGTGGCTTCTAATCAACAGGATAATGATGACGTTTGCGATGATAATTGCAATAGATGTATCGATGTTGAGACTTGTTTATCAATTGTAATGAATTTGCCCGACAGGCAAGCGGGGAATGTAAAGTACGTAATATAAACCATTATTGCATTGGCAAAGATACTTAAAGGAGAGCCGCAAGCAAAACGAACTCGGAAGAAACAGTAAATATGAAATGAAGAAATTTCTAGAAGTCTAGTGAAAAGCAGTTGGTAAATTGAAGGAACATACATAGTTAATTTGGCTGGAGCCAATACAATCTTTGCAGTTGCAATAGTTGAGTGAAATGTAAGCCTCTCATTTAAATTCGCCAACTGTTTCAAGGTAACTTAAAGCTGAAGGTTCCTATATCTGTACAAAAATAAAAAATAAAAAATGTACCAGAGGTCGAAGGAAATGCTTGCCGAAAAGAGTCCATAAAATGGTATATATGTACCGTCTCGGAACATAACCGACTGTTCAGTTGGCTTTGAAATCGAATCTTGAGTAAAAATTGCTGACTGACACAATTTTTAACCACAATATTTGCACGGAAAAAAGTCAAATATCGATTTAGTGAAATCTTAATCGTATTCTTAATTGGCTTATGCGCGCTTACGTGAAATCAACAATATCATACCAACCATAAAATCAGTTCCTTTTCCACCTGATCTTTTCAACAGACTTGAGGTATTATCTTCCTTTCTTTGACCTACGGCTAAGGCGTAGAAAAGTGTCGTGAGTGGCCAATGTTTTTTAGTTCCCTAAGCTGCATCAATGGCGGCCGCGATAGCCGAGTGGTTAGCATTGCGTACTGACATTCGGAAGGCCTGGGTTCGAGCCCAGGTTCGAGCAACATACAAAATGACAGAAAATTTTTTTTTTCTAATTGCGGTCGCCCCTCGGCAGGGATTGTCAAGCCCTCCGAATATATTTCTGGCATGAAATAAAGTTCCTCATAGAAATCCATCAGCCGTTCGGAGGCGGTATAGAATAAACTGTAGGTCCCTCCATTTGTTGGTAAAAATATCAAGACGCAAAACCACAAATTGGAGGAGGAGCTCGGCCGAAAATCGCTTCAGCGGTTACAAAGCGCCAAATATATATATCTAAGCTGCATCAACGTCGACCTTAATCTCCATTGTGTAATTTGTGATTTCTGTGAAGAAAAGAATTTTAATTTTTGATTGTCTACTCATTCTAATGTAGCACTTTTTACCAATAGTTATTCTGCGTAGGATTTCAGAGCTGATATTATTGGTCGCGTTAATGCAGGTACCGAGATAGACGAAATCATCTACAACTATAATAGGAAGTTATGAATGTCGACAAAAACGTGTTAAAAACGTGTGTTTGATGAAGGTATTTCATGTTATCTGTGTTCTCCATCAAACTCATTCCCTTCGCTTTTTCGTCCTTTGAACTAATCAACTACTCACGCATTTCGATCCGTTTCTTTTTTTGTCGGAAAATTCGTGTCACTTCCCTCTTCAACTCACAATATATCTCCAGTGCAGCGCGCGTCAAATGACACAAACTTTATTTAATAAAAGAAACCACAAATATGTTTAAGTTTCATATTTTTTATTTAATTCAATATTCTCTATTTGTGATATTTCTTTGATGAAACATTTAGAATTTTCGAAAGTTATTTCTTGTTGTCGCACGGGACATTGCAATATGTAAACCTATATCTAAGGATTGTTAAATAATCGAAATAAAATGTTCTGTAAAAATATCGAGTCCTAAAGTAGATAACCTGATGCCTTAGTTAAGGTCTTCAGAATGAAATCAAAATTCTTTTCTTTAAATCGCTTGTCAAAAAAGGAAAGTGTTTACAAAGAGGGATAAGGACTTCCTACATACAGCGCCGTTCTGTTTGAATTTCTTAATAAGTTTTTTATTTATTTAGCATTACATCCAAGAGTTTTCCAAGAAAACCTGAAACATACTTATTCTTTCGATAACAAATATCAAAATTCACCAAAATAAGCAATCTTGCAGATTTCAACTTCATTTATCAAACAAATTTTTCAAAAAAATAGCCCATCGAAAAGGTTAGCAATTAAGAGAATTATCTCTTAAAAATAAAGAAAAATTGATAAAAGTAAAAAATAAAATAACTGTGTACCTTCTGCATGGGAAATCACTGACTAAGCGAAAAAAATCAGAAAAATCTAAGAAAACGCCTTAGTATGAACGTACATATTAAATGGTTGGAAAGCAAAAGCAGATAACTCACTAAACACTCAGATATGGATGAACAAAATAACTGTGATTGCTTAAAATAAAAAAATGAAATAAAACTAAAAAACTAAATTAAAAATCAAGTAAAACAAAAAAAATCTTGAAATGTTCACAGCCACACAAACTTATCGACAGCTGGTGCATCAGCACAGTCTACTCTTACATATCTATGTATGTGCACACTTAAAATATTGTAGTCTAACTGAACAAGATTGAGAGCTGCAGATTCCTTGCAACCGCTCAGGGTAGCTACCGCAATAGCTGTAACGAACGAAAGTCAAGTGACAAACAGGTGCGTTGTAACAAGCAACTTGGTCGTGGCCCTGAAAATAAACTAGTATTTAGCCAATAAAGCAGAATTCAAAGAAAAGTAAATGTGAGAAAATCAGAGTATGTAATAAATAGGAAAGCAGGAGGCTTTCAATTTAAAAATGCAAGACGTTCCTAAATGTATGCAAATGAATTGCAATCCAAGCAGAGCATAAAAATTTATGTATCTATGTAAGTATATACAAAAATGCATACGGCGTAAAATTTCGATTTTATTATGAATATAAATATATTCAGTAAATATGTAAATTAATATAAAGAAGAAAAAAAAAATGATAGACAAGAACGCCCTAAAAACACAAAATAATTACCCTGTTTTTCGGCAGCCAGGCACTCTAAACTTTAAGTTCATGTAAAAAAATATTTTTTTTGCTAGCCTATTCCAAACAAACAAAAAATACATCTTAAATCAATTCCTATGCAAAATATGATTGGATGAAACAGACGGCGAGAAGATCAGTGTGTTTTGCTAAGTCCATAAGAATGACCTAGACCTACCATTAACTATATATTTTTATTTTTCCTGTCAGAAATGCACACGAAAATCACCTCTCCTAGTTATCACAGAAGGTAATATTCAAAGTTGCAAAGCTAAATCAGGAGGGTTCATCTTCGGCAAAATCATGCAATTTCTGCGGTATGCTGATATTACTGAGATCAGTATATATATGTATGCTTCTGCATATTTTTTCCTAATGTACTCGTACGAGAATATTCATATGAATACGCATCGGATACTATCCTTAGCTATACATCCATCTCGTCTTGACACACATACCATAGGTACCAGATATGCATTAAATATGCATCACACAAGCCACTTTAACATCTTTATTTATGGCACTCATACGCCGTGACGCAAGGGAAGCAGGAAAAGTGTTGCATACGCTGAGGCGCAATCACTTAAACGCAAGTAATGGTAAAATTGGAAGCTTAAACGATTGTAAGTGTACATAAATAATTATAAATACCATAGAATTTTAATTTTTTGTACAAAATATTTATTTATTCATCTACAATGATGTTGTCGCCTTCAAAGCAGCCCCAACACAGTTTATGCACTTTTCCCAGCATATCTGTCAAATCTTTGAGTTAACCTTAAGTTCTTTTAGCTTTGCATCTTTAATATTATCTATTTCTATAAAACGTCGAACTTTTAAAATTCTCTTTATTTTTGGAAATTGGAAAAGTCACAAGAATCCCGGTCTGTGTAAAGCGGAGGCAGGAGCATCGATACAATATAATTTTTTCCCAAAAATTGATAAGCAAGCAATTAAGTGTGAACACCAATTTTGGAAAAACAATCGATATTCTTACATCCTCAACTACTTCTCTTGTTTTGGTTCGGCGATTAGCGCAAACTATTTAACTGTTTCAATTTAATAAATGGATAATATTAATTGCTTACCTCAACCAAATGCTTTTTTTTTTGTCTTTCAGCTCAACGTTTATATTTTCCACCAAACTGAGCAGTCTTGATAGTTTAAGGTTAGTTCATTATTTATTCAATCGTGACTATAACTTTGTAGTTGAATATGGTGATATAAAAGAAATTCATTAATTGCGTTTAGATTATCCATATTTTTTGTGGTAATAAATTCGACATAAGTTTTATTCTGAAAGCATAATCAATCATCAGATCAAAATTTTGTATGTGCAAAAAATTAAAGTATTGAATTTTTATAAAAGTTCCGTTTAGTTTACTATGGTATGAATAGATGACTGTTAAGGCATATAAGTATGTGCAACGAACGAATTACTTGTAGTGAAAAGCTACATAAAGTAATCTTTATTTCAGAAACCTCATCATCAATCATTTATTTCACCTGTGTGTTGTGGTTTTACCATCTCACTGCATATTTCATTTTCAGATACGGATTGTTGTAGCTCGCCTTTTGGGCCCTCATATTTCGTTAATGGTAATTCCTTTTGATTTTTGGGAAGTAAGGAAATTCAACATGCCTGAATGAACAAAACAAAAATATTCTATACACAAAGTTCTCTTTTTTTAACAGATCGAGCATTCTCTTAAATGATGATAATTGGGATGTGTAGGCTTACATGCAAAGTTACGATGTGTTAAATTCCAAAATCCTCATAATTATCTTGCTCTCGTTTGCAAAAGGAATTTATTTCCAAATTGCAGTATTACAAAAAAAACGCGTTATATTTTTAGATAATTTTCTTTTACGAAGTGGGTTTTTAAGCTTTTTGCATTACAATTCCCTCACACAATCATCCGCATATTGAATGTTATAAAAAAAAACTGTATTCCTTTTTTATTAGCTTTTTATGGCAATCAGTTTTTTGTTTTAGTTTTTGTATTTAATTATGTTGTCACATTTGTAAATTTATTCCAGTAAAAAGAAATTGCATGTAAGTAGCAAACAATAAGAACGAGAACAATCAAGGCAATGACTACAATTGCAATAGAAAGAAATTGAAAGCACACCCGTGTTGCACACAAAATTCACTACGGAATAGTTGCTTGGAATTCATACATCTCCATCATATATAGCGATATATGCATTCATACATATATATATATATATATATATATATATAAAAGTATAAAGCTCTATGAATGCAATCGCATATATAAGCCTCCATATACCAACAGAAAATTTGTATTGGATGCTTTTCATGTTGCATACTAGTAGGCGCTTTTCAAATTTGCATGCACATAATAGTGCACATGAATTTTAACACTCGTTAATACGTTCTCCATATGTAACTTTCCACTTCTTTCGCAATTCAGCCTTATTTTGAGTGTTTTGCATTCGCCAAATTGTATGAATATGAAGGAACCGAGTGTACTCCGTAGAGAAATTTAATGCTGAAATAAAAACTCAATAGTCAATTTTTCAACACTGAGTTTTCAAACTATGTTGCACTTACTATATGTATGTAATATTTGATTAAAAAATGGAAGAAAACTTCATTTAATTAACTTGCACTTTAAATGAGAATTTAAAAAACAAAGTGAATTTAGAAAATAATTCAATTGAAACATAAAAACTTGTATCTGTCGGCAGTTTTTAATTATAATATAGACCCATTTCGCAGCTTTTCGTGTTTCTCAAAATTTTACCATTAACAGCACTTAATGTTCAGCTTCTCTATTTCCTCGTCAAAACTTAATGTTATGTAACATTTTGTTACTAGAAATGTTTACTCCTTAGCGATGTTTTACACATTTAACATATGTATGATGTTTAACTACATTTATTTATTGAACGCTTAGCAACGTTTTAGATATAGAAACATCTTAAGTTTAACAGCATTGAAAGTGTATAAGTCTTTTACATTTGTTTAGAAACGTTTAAATTTTTAGCAAGATATTATATTTTGTAATATCTTATCTTTAGTAACACTTTTTATATAAAAAACATTTTATGTTCAGCGAGATTTGCTGTTAAGCAACAAAATGGCTTTAGAAATATTTTTTATTTAAAAAATAATTGTTAAACAACATTTTTGCTAGCAAAATTTTGTATTCATGGAAATTGTTTAACAATACTTTATTTTAGCAACATATAAGATTTAGCAGCATTTTATGTTTAGCAACATTTTACATTTTTACCATTAGTTAGAGCTTTGTACTCGCAGAAAGGGTTTTCGGCCGAGCTCCTCCCGCCATTTGTGGTATGCGCATTTTTGATATTTTCTTTCTTTCTTTAAACAAATGGAGAAACATTCAGCTTTACTAGCTCATCTATGAAGAAGTGAAAAATTCTTTTTAGAATATTTTTATTTTATATTAACATTTTTCAATAGAATATTTGTCTTGTTGATCATTTCCATGTCATCATGTTGATCATTTCATATCTCTATCGTATTAGGTCCGTATTTGCAGTGCTTTCACATCATCGCTAAATAAATTTTCAAAACACGTAGCAAAATTTATCAACAATATTTTGCTTTCATTAACTTCTTGTTAAACAAAAACTTTTTAAAATATCTCTTTTCTAATACCCATTTTGTTATATTTAATTTTTGAAGTAAATCTTTTAAATTAAAATTTGCATACAGATGGGGGCCCCCCTCAAAAATATTTTCGAATTAAGCCTTTTTTTAATATCTTCAATTTGACACCAACATTGTATAATTATTATCTTAACAGTTTGATTTTACATATTCAAAATTAAAATAAAATGGCTTTCCTCAAAATTTTTTGCCATATAAAGCCTTGAAACCTCGATATATATATATATATATAAATGTATAATGTCGAGGTTTGAAGGCTTTATTGAGCAAAACATTTTGAGGAAAGCCATTTTAATATATATATATATATATGTATATATATATGTTTGGCTCTTTTCATTCACTGAAGCGATTTTTGGCCTCCTCCAATTTAGGGCTTTGCGCCTTAATGTTCTTACCAACAAATGGAGGGACCTCCGTTCCTTCTAAGCCGCCTCGGAACGGCCGATGGATTTTTATGAGGAGCTTTTATTCTTGCCAGAAATACACACGGAAGGCTTGACATTCCCTGCCGAGGGGCGACCGAAATTAGAAAAATTTATTTTCTATCATTTTGGATGTTTCTCCAACGTGGGATCGAACCCAGGCCTTCCAATGCTAACCGCTCGGCTATTGCCCATTTTATGTTTGCCTCGATATTATGTTTTATTTAACTTACCAATTTAAGCGTATTAAAATTTTCAAACATAGGAAAAATGTTCTCAAACAGTTGTTCCACCATTAAGCTTCAGGTATCCCTTTATTTCGATATCTGTAAGTATATAGTGTAGTATATAATATATATTGCATTTTATCAATTTTTTTTTGTTTCAAATCTAAAAACAGGTGGTACCGCTGTTCAACATTTTGGCTTCCTTAACCCTTTTTTAACTATCATCATTTTGATATCCAGAATTCTAATGTTTCATTTATTTTATTACTATTTTTTTAATAGAAATTTCAGAACAGATTGTAGCCCTGCGAAATGCAAATCTAAATCATTCTCGCTCACATTCGATCGCAAACAAACCTTTCATTCATATCGGTTCAGACGTTTACCCTAAGTTCATAGACACACTAACAGAAGACATTATGTGGTAAAACTATGTGGCAACTCTGTTAAATTATAAACTTAACTATTCTCAAGTTCTCTTGAATAAAGACAGATAATATCATCTAATTCGGCTTAGCCATTTGTGAGAAATTTATTAACAAACATAGGATATTTATATTCACATAGAGGAACACGCCACGTCCTCTTTTCGAAAAAACTTGTACTTATTTTTATATACCCGTATAAGATTAAAAACTGCAATATAAATTGTACATTCCTTGATTGTTTTATACTAAAACTAGTATCAACAGATTTTGTTTATTTGGTGTAAATTAGTATGCCAATATTTAATGGAAATTGCGCCATTTCACATATAACTGTAGGGTGTTTTTTATAGAGTTATAGAACTTTAAGTTGGCATTACTTTTCAAGATGGTGACCCATTTAACAGCTGTCAAGTGATTTATTCTCATTATTACGTTTTCCGCACAGAACCATTATTTTCGAAATAAACTTGCACTATTTGCAAGCGTTGTTCAGGCGTGAGTCTATTCATGATGAATTGCCAAACCAAACTGAGAATAAATCACTTGACAGCTGTTAAATCGGTCGCCATCTTGAAAAGTAATGCCAACTTAAAGTTCTATACCTCTATAAAAAAAACACCCTTTATAAGCAGCGATTAACAGCAATACTAGTGCAATGGGAATGGTAATACGTGGCGTATGAGTAATTTTTATAAATTTTGTGCATCGATTGATATGGCAGATGATGATTGTATTTAAAGATAAAAGTAGTGCAATGGCGTAAGAAACAAGTATGTACAAGATATGTCCCACTGAAAAAATTAGACTGTAAAAAAATTAAAAAATTATATTAAACTTGTTCAAAATAGTCTACACGTACTTCGAATTCGGTACATTATATTCCACACTCGATGAGATCTTCAGAATGTGTGTCCTAAATTCCTTAATTCTGCTTACATTAGGCTGTTCATTCATAGTTAAATTAGATTTTTACCGTACATTCAGATGTCAATAATGGCGAAGTCAGGTGACGAGTGTGCGCGGTTGAATAAATTTTACATTATTTAGTCAAAGAAATATAGAAAAATGGATAAAAATCGGTGAAAATAAAAAATTGCTTGATTGCTTGATAAAAATTACATAAAAATTATAAAAAACCTTTAAATAACTATTTTATCTAACAACTAATGGTAAACCTAAAATTTTTAAGATTATTTATTCCAATTGGATTCGTAAGAATTGAAATATCAACATAACATTTTTCTTTTGTATGTTACAAGTGATTTCTTTCATATATATAAGTAAAAATAATTTCACATTTTCATATTTCCTATATTAAATATGCAAAAAAAGTAATAACTAAATAGGTTTATCACTGACTCTACTCTGAGAAGGGCTTTTTTACTCTGCTCCTCCCTCGTTATTATTTTTCTTTTATTTATTATTAGTATCGCTTCTCTCCTTTTTTACTTCTTTGTTTTTGTGCTGCATCTCTTGATGTTTTTGTCTTTAGAGTAAGAAACTAAGCCGCCCGCAGTTTTAATGACTTGTTGACATTATTTGTGACAACTTTCGTTTTGTTTATTATTATTTTATATAGTTTTTTCCGCTTTTATCCGAATCGGTTGCCATTGCTTCAAACGTCAACAGCATGGCAAGTGCTGTTACTCATACGCCATGGAGCATCCAAGCACGTCTCATATAGATATAAATATGTTTGTATGTACTACAAGCATGCTGGCACATGTTATAACACTACGGTGTCCTCGTCGATAAGTACATATATTTCTTGCTCATTAGTGCAACCATAACGTACACTTTGAGTTTAGTTCTTATACCTATGGAAAAGCATACTTACATGTATATATATACTTGTATATATATATATATATATATATTCTAATAATTATCACACTTTACTTCTCTCCTCTTGTGAAATAAACACAAGCATTCGGCAATATATATTATGAGTGGCTCCTTTCGCATCGATTTCAATGTTTTTACCTTAAACACGCTCACATTTGAGTCCTTTCTTTTTGCATTTGTTTATGTGTTTTCTACATTTCTGTGTAGAAGTACTCCAAGAAAAATCGTAAAAAGAAAAAATGTGTGTCACCATAACAAGTTCATACCTACTTGTCGCATCATTATCAATATATATGTTTATGTGTGTTTGTTCATCAACTTAGTAAGATACTAGTTCGCAGAGGTTAAAAAGATTCAATTGTATATAGTTAATCTTATATATTTATATATATGTGTGGATAATGATATTTACATATATTGGTCTCTATATATATACTTGGTAGGGACCTAAATACTGTTACAACATTAAACACAAGCATTTCAATAGAAGAATTGAGCATACCACATAATTCCCATATGATTTATAAAATATAACCTGTAAAGCGTTAGTCTGTATCGGGAATTCTAAATTGTGTGAGTTTTCAACATAGAATGGTCAGATAATGAAAACCGTACCGCTTTTATAGCGCTTTTTAAGTGTGAAATGAAAAAAGGTGATTTTTTCAAAACACTCCGTCCGCTCGGCATTAGTCGCATGTTCGTCTACCGGTACATAAAACTGTTTGAGGAGACTGGGGATGTTAAAGACCGCCACCGATCGGGTCGTCCACGCACAGTTCGAACGCCGCAAGTCATCAAAGCTGTCAAATCAAGAATTCTGCGAAATCCGCTCCGAAAACAGAAAATCATGGCCCGGGAGATGACTGTTTCGCAAAAGTCCATGAGTCGAATTAGTAAAAAAGACTTGGGATTTGGGGCTTTCAAACGCCGTACCGGACATTTGTTGACTGCAGCTTTGCAAAAAATAGGGTGGTAAAATGCAAACGTCTCTTGGTGAAGCACGCTGATAACTTGCACAGAAAAATCTTGTTTACCGATGAAATAATTTTTAACGTGAAAATTTTAATAAACAAAATGATAGGGTGTATGCACGGTCATCTAGGAAAGCAACTGAACTGATTCCACGGGTCGAAAAAGATCATCACCCAGCTTCAGTCATGATTTGGTTAGGTGTCTCTTATGATGGCGTAACTGACTTGCATTTTTGCGAACAAGGGGTCAAAACATCGGCCAAAGTTTACCAAGAAACCGTTTTGGAAACTGCTGTAAGACCACTTAACCATTCCATGTTCCAAAACCAATCACTGAATTTTCAGCAAGGCTCTGATCCGGCCCATAAAGCTAGATCTGGCTCCAAAACAATTTACCAGCATTAATTTCCTCCGAGGAGTGGCCCTCTGGCAGTCCTGATTTGAACCCGCTGGATTACAAATTGTGGACAGTTTTAGAGGACATGATTTGCCACAAAAGGTACCCCAACATTGATTCTCTTAAGACAGCTTTGGTTCGTGCTGTGGCCAATTTCCCAATGGAGGAGGTGCGTGCGGCTATTGATGATTGGCCAGTCCGACTTAAGGCATGCGTGAAGGCCAAAGGCAGGCATTTCGAATGAATACTGCTTCTTGGTATACAATATATATCAATAAATATGTAAAAAAAATTGGTCCAAAAACATTCATTATTTTTTATTTTATAGCATAAAATGTGTCTAATAGTATTTATGTCCCTATTAAGTATAAATATGTATATATGATTCCTCTTACATCGCTTTTCCATTTCAGAATGGTATAAATGGCGACGTTTCAGGAAACATCAATTGTTCGACTATACATCAGCTTCTTACTAGTTAAATACTAGTTATTTTATGAATGCTATGCTTTTATGATATGTTCTCAACTCATTTTAAAATATTAGTATTTTACGTAGTAGTAGATTTCTAACATAATGGTTTAGTTATTCACTACGGGGTATTTGCATAAATATATGTTTCTTTCGACTCGGGAGGAAGTATTCTCTTTCAAATTTAACTATATTCGAATGAGTTTTGGATAAAATACACCTAATTGGCGGCTGGCGGTCGCAGAGAAGTGGTAAGCAGTATGTACTATCATGTATGTACGAAAAATCCTGCGCTCAGTTCCTCCAAACATCTCATTTTATAAAAATATAATTTTTTTAATTCAAAATTAACTTCCCTATTGCTAGAAAATTAACCTTGATCTTCATGATTGCATAAACATTATTCAAAATGTATAAGTATAGGTTTATTTCCGATACTTGCGTTGTAAAACTAACCAGTTCCCCAAATTTGAGTTGAAGCAAAATGCACAACAAGTAAACAACAGTTCGTTTATCTTCGATATGTAAGAATTTTTTCTATCTTCGACATGCCACCTACATGCCATAACATATGTTCGCAATTGCAAATATTGGGTAAAACATGGAGTTAGGTGCTCAGTATTACTTGAGATGCGGCATACGGTGTAAGTACTGTGAGTTAAAAACACGTTCACTTATTTGTAATTTGTTAACCAAAAACAATATCGTAACCGAACCTATGCCATTTTATCCAAAAGCCCCCCGGCGATAATCAAGCTTTCATACAGTGATTTCACCAAACTTCTAGACAAACTACCAATCACCAGAGAAGATATTTCATAGATTATTGGGAAAGTAAAAGCCTTAAAATCCCTCAGCCCGATGAAATAAGCATGCAGCTTTGAAAGTTTTCGGCACAGTACTCGCCGGTGTAAGCAGAAGAAGGGGAAGACCCCTTCTTTGTTGGAAAGATCAGGTGAATAAATGTCCAGCGACACTTGGTATTTCCAATTTTCTCCAAGTAATGAAAAAAGTTACATGTAGCGTTGCGCATATTAAGAACTAACTGCTGCTATCTCCCAGATCATTCCCACTTTTTCACTGCCTGGAAAATACAATTATAACCAGTGAAATCCGCGGTAACCTTCTTCACCAGCTGGTCAGTACCGGCTCGTCCTTACTACTAAACTCGATGTCGTCAAATTCCGACTGTAAATGACCCAAAGTTACTTGGAGTCAAACTCGATAGCTTGCACTCCTCCATTCCGAATACGACTATGATTGTCACCAAAGTGCACAGACGCATTAAAATCTTCAAATTTTTATCGCAACCATATTTCAGAAAAGCTGGACAGAAGGTTTGTAAACACCTTCCTTAACTCTCTTCCCGTGAATGATGTAATTGGAATACAACCACCCCCTATAGCATAGTAAAAACCCGAGCTACCTCATGAGACACGATAAATATTAGCATAATTAAGATTTGATTACTATAGAAAACTCAATTCGTACTTGTAACGACTAGACCCTGACATAATTAACGCATTTCCTGTATTCAACGAGTCCCCTCACGACTTGGTCAACCAATCCTCTTACACTCCACTCTTCCTGGTTCGAGCCCGTCAAAACTGCTCGCTTTCTGAGCTTACCGATAGAAGGCCTCGATGATATCGATATTTGGATACGAATTTTTCACTCTTCTCTTATGACTACCTAAATAAATAATTAGTCCTAATAGTGATAATTTTATAAGTTAGATTAAATTAAATTTTCGACAATTTCATTAATCGATTAATGTGCTAAAATTAATATGTGTGATTAAATAAAAGATTATTATTTAATTCATGTACATTCCTGCCTTTAATACAAAAAAATAAAGGCTAAAACAGAACAAATAAAAATCACAAAACTACATCAACGAAACTACCATTCACCACTACAGCACGAAATACAAAAAAAAAAAAAAAAAAAAAAAAAAAATTTCATCATCAAACAAGAAATTACCAAAGCAAACTTTTTGTCAGCAACCACTTTTCTTCTTTTCACTTCAACAAAATTTTATACGGAAAATTCACATTATTTCCAACTGCCAACAGCAGCAAGCATTTTTAATCACTTTCAATACAATGATAAGCTGGTGGACTATTTCGAGGAAAATTATTCACCCACATACAACAATGCGCTCCGATCTAAAGTTGGTTGAAATAACAACGAATTTGGAAGTAAAAAATACAAAAAATACAAAAAAAAAAAAAAAAATGCCAAAAAGTGCAAAAATCCGTAAGTTAAATTAAATTTGAAAAGCAAACTCTAATTTTTTTTTATTTAAAATGGAAAAAGATTTTTAATTGCCGTTTAAACTATTGAAAGCTGTTAGATGCATGTAAATGTGCACAGCACTTTGGCATATTTGACCAGTGAGCCACACTTGTCGATCAACACTAGCTTGCATAACAAAAATCTCAAATGTAGTTGTGTGAGTATTACTATTAAACAAACAAACCAAAATTCAATATAGTTTACTAATTCTTATCTATAAATATATATAAAAATAAATGCAAATTGCACCGAATTGCACCAAATTTTTAGGAATTATAAAGAGATATTAGGAGAAGGATAATGTGTTCCAGAGATATGACCATTTTAGTGAACATTGGTCGCTACCCATACAAAATACATGCAACAACAACAAATATACATATGTAAAATTCTAAATAACGCGTAGGTGTTGAAAGAGAGACAGAAAAAGTGAAAAAATGAAAATGAAAAAAAACTTAAAAAAAAATTTAATAATTGATAAACAAAAACAATTAATAAACAAAGAGTATGGAAAAAAATTTCTATATATTTTTCCGTTCCCTTTTCCAAAAAAAATCGAAAATTCAAAATTTCAGTTTGATTTTAAAATTTTTTTTTTTTACAGGTGTAGCAAAGCACGCTGCGTTCCGCTGGAATTATTATGAATATTCTTTATTTTCTTTAAAATACGGTAAAAATACTAACGGTTCATATCTTTTGTGAGAACAAATTGAGTGGCAAATAGGAGATTATGTCCTTCCAAGGTTACATTTTGATAGTCGCTCTCAGGTGAGGATACCATCGAATAAGGGGTGTTTGTACCTATCTTAATCTACACCGAGGGTCTTTTATTTACCGCAATGTGGGGGCGGTGGTATAATCTAATGAATAACTATGAATAACTATGGGGGATACAGAAGTAAATGTATAGTCGGACACTCAAGTAACATTGCGGGCCCTAGCATCACCAATAAAGTCCGACGTGGTAAACAACAATTTTATGATAGTCTTAAGCTCGCTCGTAGGACAACTCAACAAGATGTTCGGTAACGAAAATGCTGACGTTGAAGGCCAAGTCGGGGTAATCACTAGACGAATCCGAAGTAGAGTTAATACCATGCCCGCCTATAGAGAGCTGAAGCGACTTTGGACCGAGCTCCTCCCACAATTTGAGGTGTACCTCAGTCCCCAAACGCAGGAACCTATAGTTTATTCTAAGCTGCCTCTTAACGACCGATGGACTTTTATGAGAAGCTTTTATTTCCGGAATAGATCAGAAATAGACTCGGATCGATAGACATGCGTACCGAGGGGCGACCCCAATAAGAAAAGTTTTCTGCATTTTTTTTTAAATAAATTATATATATAATAAACATAATTTCGACCTTCCGCATGGTGGTACGCACTGCTAACCGCTATTGTGGCCGGATTTAAGTCTATATCCAACTATAAAATAACTAAGCAGATTTGGCAAGTTATGGTCTAAGGTCTTATAACTAACAGGTCCAGGAAGAGCGTATATAGATGTATAGCCACAATAGCGGAGCGATCTTCGCTCCTTGGGAAGCATTCTTCTAAAAATGGTCAACCCTATAACAACCTTTGCCGCAGCTGCGAACTAGAGGGGTATGAAGATACAGTTGTCTATTTTTTTTTTGTGAGTGTCCAGCTCTCACATATATTCGTCATAGAAAATTCGGAAAATATTAAGAGCTGGGTTTACATGGTTCGGGGAGCACTCCTACCGTCCAATGGTGAGTCGTATATCTATTATCTGGTCAAATGTTGTCCAAGTTTCTGAGCACACTCAGTTTTCTGTCGTCAGATATGATTTCAACTATTTTATGAAAAGGAGCTGATGAGTGCACTTCGTCAGTTCTTCATACGCATTCGTCGACTTACAAAGGCAAGTGCAAGGTGCGATAAGATAATATCCGCGACGTACCTCATAGAGCCTCTAATACATTTTAGAAATGTGTTCCGTCTATAATAATGTAATAAGTCTTTCGATCAGGTGACAGCCAAGTGGTTTGTTAAATTTCTGATTGTCAATATCGTGACAACGTGGACTGTTTGCGGAATCTTCGTTGCTATGGAAAATTTTTACTTAAAATTTTTTCAATACACGTAATGAGAAAAGGAAGAAGAAGCACAGCATTAACATGTATGCATGCTGATATATATGTTTGTACACATGGTTGCACCAAAAAGGCTTTCTTAGCGCAGAAAATGGAGAAGCTGGTGCGCTGTAGCGCAGCTGCGACATTTACAAATTACATGAAACGCGAATGATTTACATGAAAGCAACCGACAAACGCTGTCAAAATGCCACATTCCAACCCACAGTAACCCCACCTACCTACCATGCACAAGCTAAAAGAAAAACTTCACGCACGGCAATGCTTACTAACTAACCAGTCACCCTCCATCAGATGTTGAATATTTATCACTCACTGCATGTACACATGCGCACTTATTTACACACACATACTCGTACACACTCTTTTCGCTGATAAACGTTGCCTTTGAATATTTCATACTCATATATAGTCTACTCACTCGTTACACTTCTTTCGATTCGGTGGTATTTTTCACCTCTTTTATCGCAATCTTCACTTTTATATTCTCCCTGGCATCCAAGCGCAACTTCTTGCGTATGCCAATCGTTGTATGCAATGCGCCGCCTCAGCGGAGAAAGAGCTTGGAGAGTGCATGTTATCGCTGTTGCTGTCACTGCTGACGGCTTAGCGCTTCCTTTTCGTGCCAAACTCATTTTTTTTTAACAAGAAAGCGTACACAAATGCATTGAAAACTGAAAATCTCTGCTGCTATAAAAATTTACATTCAAGAGATTCCAGTGCTGCTCACTCGCTGCAAAATTAAATTAATTTCGCTTAACAACGTTCTAGAGAAAGAAAATAAATAAATAAATCTAAATTCAGACAAAGTTTTAAAGGACAAAAAAAAAACAAAAAACTAACAAATTTGTTTAATATTTAAATATATAATTTCATTCAAATTTATTTCAGTTATACAACTAATGCCGTAGCAAATCCTGCAAAATGTAAAAATAAATTGTGATTACACGCGTGAGTGCTTTTAGCATTTAACATAGGGTTAAAACAGTTTGAATGAGGTATTTTTGAAATTACAGAAATTATGAACAGCAAAATATGTGTAAAATTTTCTAAGCAGTTGATTGTAATAAAACGTGTGCTAATACCAGTATTTCCATATTTCGGAAAATTAAATGAAGATATAACCAAATGGCAGATGCAAAATTAGGTAGGGGAGCGGGGCTATCCAAAGCGATGTTTTGTACACATCACTAAGTTTCACTATCCGTCAACTTCGATTTCCTTATAAATTTGATCTGATTTGTTACCTTGAATTCCTCTACCGCAAACAGTCTATCTCTGTACAATACATGATACATGACCGTTGCATAAATATGCATAACAATTCTTTATTGTCTGTGAATAGGCTTGAAAAGTAGATTTCGTAAGAAGGCACTCTCAACTCTATTAATGTATGTTACCAAATGGTTTGAAAAGTAAAGTCCTCTTTCGACAAAAAAAAAAAACCAAACTCTACAAGTCGCTCATCATTCCCGTCCTGGCGTATGGTGCTGAAGCTTGAACGAGACAAGAGACAGCAGCTACGCTGGCTAGATCATGTCGTCCGAATGGATGAAAGTGCTGCAGCTTTGAAAGTAAACGATCGAGTAAATGATGGCGGAAGCAGAGTAAGAGGAAGAACTCCACTCCGTTGGAAGGATTAGATGGAAAGCGACATGTTCTCGGTTGGTAATTTCAAATGGGGTCAACATCAAGGAGAAGGAACGAGTTGTGCGCTATTGTTGATGCGGTTAAATTCACGTAATCGGTGCATACGCCAAAGAAGAAAAATTATTATAGGTTGCAGATATTTAGAGAGTAATTCTTATATATTGTAACGATTTTCGTAATTAACCTCGTGGATTTCACAGATCCTTCGAGTTCGATCATTGGATTGCTTAATGAAAGTCTCAAATTTTGTTCTTGCGGCTTCTCACTTGTCAGAAAATTACTTAACGTTTATTTGGTACATAATAAATTATAATTCTATTCAGTCTATCTCGACGCGTCTTCAACTCGATTGCCGGCAATAGCTGCTGCCGCTCCTTTTATACCTAACGATAGCCCAAACATTCGATTCACACTCTCCAGAACATGCTGGTTAGCAGTCTCTTTCATATGTCATTCGTATTTGGTATCTTTATTATAATGTACTAAATTTTATTTTTTTTCATCCTTCTTATTTCACTGAACAGTAGCTAATGTACCACTGAAAAAAATATATAATTAAAATGTTTTAAAATAAAACTGTATTAATTAGTAGCATGAAAACTGAATAACTTTAAAAAAATATGTTGGAAACAGCAAAGTATTTCAATGCACTCAATGAGGAGATAAATATTTATAATGATTTACAGTGCTCCAGCCTATTATTATTTTTAATTTATTTATTATTTATTTATTTATTTATTTATTTATCTACATAATCTACGAACAATTGGTTCCTAATCTATATAAAATACTTTTTGAATAACGCTCCTAAAAAGTGGAAAATCAAATTGGGTATATCTCGAGTATAATTTCGGTCCCGGACAAGTAGATCAATCCCCAAATACTCTGTTTTACAATTAACCACAAATGTGAAGATTAAGTAGAGGTAGATTAAAGTGTTTTGTAAAAAAAAGAGTGGTGAATGTTAGCTCCGATAAAATGATTAGCAAAAGAAAGCGAGATGACTTATATTCTTGATAGTAAAGGTTTTATATTAATTAAAATTAAATGAGATTAATATATTGTTCAGAATATTCCAAAGTTTTAACGAACGAAAGCTGTATAATTCACAATAAGATAAGGGTATAGGGGTCTGTAAATTTGGAACTATTTCTTCTTTCAAACCCTAGTACAGAGTAAGGTTGAACAAATTACTCCAAAATCCTCAGGCTCGTACAAATTTTGCAACAGAGAATCAGAAATATTACCTTAAATCACATTTTGATTAAAAAAATAAAAATAAAAGCAACTGAGAATTGAAACACCAAAGTTATAAGCTATCAATGTATTTTAGAAGCTTAAGAGCATCGTCCGAATACTTTCTGTTTCTCTTCTTCTATTAGGGTAACGAGTCAAATAAACGTTTCTTCTCTTAGCCGTTCGGCGTCAATTGGAGACACCAAATGAATACGGATCCTTCTCCACCGGACCTTTCTAACAGAGTTGAAGTCGTCCTCTTCCTCTGTTTCCCCCTGCGGATACTGCGTGGGATACGTTTACAGCTGAATTCCATCGTGTGCGGTATTCATCGCTGGCAATACGAAAAGAACCATATATAGCTGGCAAAACCTTTCTTTCTAAATCTCCTATCGCCGACTCATCAGATATTCCCATAGTCCATGCGTCTGCACCATATAGAGATAGGGGAATGATAAGGGACGTGTAAAGTTTAGTTTATGTTCGTCGAAAGAGGATTCTATTTTCAATTTTCTTACTCAGCCCAGAGTACCTGCTTGTAAGAGCAATTCTGCGTTGGATTTCAAGGCTTACATTGTTGTTGGTATTGATGCTGGTTCCAAGGTAGACGAAATTATCTACAATTTCATAGCTATGACTGTCAACAGTGACGTTTTCGCCAAGAAGCGAGTGCAAGTATCAAGTTGAGAAGGCAAACCAATGGCCCGGTTGTTGAGGTCGATTAAAACGTCCGAAAACTCTAACCCTTGAGAAACCGTTCCACAGTTCCACAAAGTAAAAAAAACCGTTCGGCAGTCTGTAGTGAAAACAGTTGGAGCGTTGAGTTTACATTTTTCTGATAAAGAAGAAAGATAATGGTCCGAATTCGATCTCTTAGATTTAATAAAATGCCAGAAAGCTTATAGATTTGGCTTAAGATAAAGTAAGGAAATAATCGAATTTCTTTATTTAGATTAGATTCTTTTAATTTGTAGTTCAATGCAAAATACAACACTGTGCGTATAAAAGTAACTTTTGCAACACTAACATTGCCTTACCGCACCGAGACAGTCGTCTGGTCAGTTTTTTTTCGTAAGTTGACCAGCGTAACTGGTTTACTACTTAACTTATTCGAGCCTCTCACATTAGTTTTAGTTCATTGCAAAGTTTGTAAAGCTTTCAGTGGCAATTGCCAAAAAAAATTTCCAAATAAAAAATGAAAAGAGCGCGTTAAGAATCCTATCAGCAACAGAAAGTGCCACTTTCAAGTACCTGCAGAGATATGCAGTCAATACATAGTAAAGTGTAAAGTGCGAATGTAAAATATAAAATAAAATTTTATCAAAAATATATATAAAAAATTGTGAAAATCGAAAGGAAGACCTAAAGTGAGTTAAGTATTTGTAAGTTCAATAGAAGATGCGGGCGGTAGATGCATTAACGGGTTTTGCTGTAAATCAAATACAGTCACAAACACACAGCAGATATTTAACTATCAAATCAAAATCAATTTAATAAAAGAAACATGTAATGCACAGCGCTGAAAAGGAAATTGCAATGTCTATTGAATACAACTACTGAATAAAGTTAAAGTAAATTTAATAACAAACTAAACACAGAAAATTCGATTGAGAGGAAAATGTACTAAGCTTAAGGCTGCTTCTGGTAAATTCTGACCCAAATAAATGGCAAAAGAGTGTAAGGATATCCAAGGAGAAGCATAAACAGCAATAAATTTAGCGGAATGCAATAAAGGAAAACACAGTTTGATTTTGGTATTCAATTATAATGTTGGAAATCTTTCTCATGGAATATATGTTGGACGAGAGCAAATTGCCCTTTTAGTGCTTGCTTGCTTGTTGCTTCGAGCAAACGTCCCCAACGATCCATTGGATCATCCAATGAGTTATCGTAACCAATAGAGGAGACGTTTTCTGCTGTTAGTGGATCAAAGAACTTAAAAAAAAAAATTGGGTAAAAAGTATGTAGTTCTCGAAAACACCTGAATACCAATACCGAAAAAAGTGCATCAAATTTAATCAAACGTTAAAGTTTTACTTACTGTGTTCTGTGATTATTGGCATTCTCTACCAGAAATTCTTAACTCATTGTCGTACGGTTAATCAGGCGGTTTATCTTGTGATTAGGAGCTAAAACCCGAATCGTGAAATGCATAAATTGAATAGCAAAAACATTATTTACACTAATATATTTATTGAAGAAAACAAAGCCATCGGGTAGAGATAATGAAATATCAAAACTGCATCTAGCTATATAAGAAAGAAGTAAAGGAGACTAACCCGAACTTTCACAGATTTGTTTTTGTTCAATAAATTATACAGTTAGACTTGCATGTGAACCCATATTAATAAATTTTTTCCAAAGATGTTTGGAACTTACTGTAAATCTCATATCCATCAAGTAAGATCATCGACTTACTGTCCACAGATCTGTAAGAAATGTTTTTTTGTATGGGAGATGGACCTACTTCTGAATCTATGTCAACAATCATTGGTAGACCTTTGAAAGTAAAATACCCACGAAGTTAGTTGAAATATGTGATCTTAAGACGAGAAAGTAAAAAGTACGTTATATGGGAAGTTGTTGCGATCATATTCAGTTCTTGTTCTTGGTAGATTATGGAAATTATAAGTATCCATTCCACAATCTATTATAGCTTTCTGTACACTGGTTTCTGGGATATATGTTTTTACCTAAAAGGATGTTGCCACACCAAAACGAATTTTTTTTCTACACTTCATACTTTTCCTTTCAAAATGACAAATAGGATTTCAATTACATGTACATTTACTGAATTATCGCGATATTCGTACATTTGAAAATTATCGTTATAAGGCAGGTCGGTGTGAGCTTGGTCCGATTTTAGCCATTTGTAAGAGCGTCCGTATTTGTAACTCAGTTATTTAAAGTATTCAAGGGATAATGAGTCACTTTGTCTTCGTTTGGCAACGAATGGTTTTGTGGAGGATTTTTAAAGAGATGGTTTGTTTCGATCTTTTTCTCATAAATCTTTTTTTTCAGATTTTGCCATTTTAAAAAAATGTTTAGTAATGAAGAGTTAAATTTGAGAATATTAGAGCGTTTAAAATTCCCTTCTGAGGGGAGGAGCAGATGGGGCAAGCTCTCTCGGATATTTTGAAAGAATAAGAAATGTTCCAGCACTTATGAACTATTACTCTAATTTATTCAAAACTCTAGATTGTAGATTGAAGATTGTAAAAAAAAAACAATTCACATTCAAATAATTTGCCATAACAACAACATGGCCACTTGACGGAAACCTAACTCTAACAAGGAGCAATATACAAATGCTGTATGTATCTCATTCTCTCAAGAGACTTACATACATGCACACATAACCGTCCGAGTGAGCAATTAAATTTGCGAATGTCTGCACTGCGCTCAACAGATGGATGAGATAGCGAATTGTTCCAACAACAATAGTCCATAGCAGTGGCAACAACAACTACTGACCAATTTGTTAGTAAATACAAAAGGATTGACAATAAAACAACAAAAACAAAGTAGAATAATAGTTTAGTAGGATACTTGAAAGGTTTTTGTATAGTGAGTGGGGTTGTAGTGGAATATAAAGGGGGACGAAACAGATTTTAACAGTTTGCTCTGTGTTACTGGTCTAGTTGGAGGTAATATTCAAGATAAAAAACGTCTGTAGTTTGCATATAGGATTTACGTGAAAGTTTATCTTGAACTTTAAGTTATTATTATTAAACATTTTATTTTACTTGAACTTGTTGATTCAAACCATACTTATTTCGTCTAATTTCATATTTATAGTTTCTTTAAGCTTTTATTGCTTGTTGGAGAATTACCATCATATGCACGGTGGGATAAATTTTGAGCCTTTAGAAGACATTTGAATTACACAAATGCTACGAATTGTTAAGAGTCTACCAACAACTAGGTCAGTCTATCCCTAGAGAATATATAGATAACATAAATCTAGTTTCAGTCCCTCTTCGGCAGTGCATGGCAATTCTTCCAAGTGTATTTCCTCTATCATTGGCGCTTTGTAACCGCTAAAGCGATTTTCGGCTTAGTTTCTCCTCTAATTTGTAGTGTGCCCCGTGATGTTTTTTTTTTAACAACAGTTTATACTAAGCCGTCTCCGAACGGTGGTATGTAATGTTAACCACTCGGCTATGGGGCCGCCAAACATATTTCTGACATGGCAGTTCATCATATTAAGACACAACCATTTCTAAGCGTTGATAAGATTTGTTTATCTGTTCAAAGATATACAAGTATTGTCGTTGATGTCGACAAAAATATATGCTCACAAAAGTATTTTGATTGTTATTTGAAACCTGGTTTCCGAAAAAAATATCATTTTAACTTTTTGCTCAACAGGTTATACATAACCTATATGTAGATACGTATTACTATAAGTATTAATCACAATTTTTTCTAGTTTGACTACACATGACAAATGTAATATAGATATGAAAAGCGATTAAAAATGTAATAGAACGGAGTAAAATATGCAGTATTTTGAAAAATGTGTCACCGAGTTGTTGACAGTGAGACGAAAATGTCAAATGTTGAGAGAAAATTTGGTCCCTCAGTATATACAGTAAGCTTTAAACACCCAAACCGTACGAGAAAATTCCAAAAGTTCCAAAAGAGCCAAGCAGTTGCAAAGTAAATGAAGAAAAGTGACTTTCAATCGCCAACAAATACAAAATAAAAGGTTTAGACTTTTTGAAAATAGTATAAGATAGTTTCAAGAGCAAATATTTAAATGTATCAGTTTTATTCGTATGGTCATCGTATGGTATGGCAAAAGCGGTGTAGATACTGCATCTTAAAAATATCTATTCTTCTTGTATACACCATATTAGCTTCGACTTGGTAAAGGAGTTGAAAAACTATTTATTTGTCCATTCTTAAAAAAAGTTGTATTCCAGATAAGAAAAAAATGGTTTTTATTTAATATTTTTATATATTAACCCGACAATGATACAAAATACATAAGTCTTGTTAAACTGTACGTACTTTTGTAACCAACTATAATTAATAAGTTTTTTTTTGTTTTTTTTTTTTGGTTATAAGTTAATTAGCATTATTCAAAGGCCTATTTTTGTTAGAAAAATTATTTTTAATTTAATATTTTGTTATACAACAAAGAAAAATTGGTAGAAGTGACAGCTGTTTCGGAAATCACCACATCTCCTCATCAGACTTCTTTTGCCAGGAATCGAACCGACGGATTCTGGCATCACAGGCGAGTACTCTAGCAACTAAACTTTTCAATCGAGACTATAACTGAAAAAAGTAATAGCTGGAAGAAATTACACTCAGGTAAATAGTTCAAGCGAGTGAAATTCTCAATACTGCTGTTCCTAATCATTCGAGCGTCACTTTCGACTGAGGATGAAGATCAAATGCAGTTTGCAATGTAAGCCTACACTTATATACTCGTATCTCGATTATTTAATAATATAATAGATAAACATTCGGTGGATTAATTCAATCTAATGCGGGTGTCGGGTATCACAACTGTAGAAAAAATTCAAAATGATTTGTAACAAAAATAAATAAATAAATTTTAACAACAACATCAAAACCAGCATTTTCCTTTTACGAGATATAAAAATTCGCTGCAATGACCATTTATATTGCCATTTATATTACCAATTTGTTAGCTTTTGTTGTTTTGGTTGTTGCAGCAACATGACAGCTTTTTTTGAATTTTTTTTTTTAAATTTCTAGCATGGACAAGCGTTCAAATTGTAGCAAATGTCTTGCTTGGAAAAATATGAAAACATTTTACTGCAGTAAAATATGATAGTTGCAAGGAAGAAGTTCCCATTATGGCCGTTGTATTAAGATTGATCGCCGTTTGGCCACTTTTGATTTTAATTTGAAAAAAGAGAAATGAAAAGATACTATGACCAGAATCTGCTGCGTATTTTTCGAATTTAAGATACTTTAAATCGTCTGTTTCCATCTTACCGCCAGAGATTTCATTCTCCTCGCTTCCATTATTTGTTTATTCCTTTCACTGGCTTCTTGCATGGCTTTCCCATAAAACAATAAAATTGCATAAAAATATAGGTTTGGACGACCATGTCGCATAAAACAATTGCATGCGAGCGGCATATTTGCTTTACAACCAACCGTTATTCATCTCTACAAATGGCATATGTTTGCTTGCCCCAATGTCAGTTTGAATGCCAACAATCAGTGCGCACAGATTTCATATGCTCCGTTGTAGTATTGTCCGGAAAGTAGAGCAAAACGAATCGTTTTATTTCAACGCCATACATTTTATATGCGAATAGTTGGTATTGATGTTAGTAGTGCCATTGCTGCTGCAAGTTTCTTAACGTTTGTAAAAGAACGCGCCATGCATCAGACACATACACATACATACATGCTTTGCTGCTTTGAAACCCACAGCCAGACAGCCGAGACAACCGAGTTGCTTTGTACACTTAGGAATCTCTTAACTGAATTTCAATTTCATAACGTCAATGATTTTTGTTCTCTCTCTCTCTCTTTAAAGATTTGCTCTTGCCGCTGGTACACCGCAGAATATGGGCTGCGGTTATTGTAGTTGATTTAGTTGCCAAGTACTAGCAAAGGCCTGTATAAATGGGTTAAACTATGGCGACAAAGTCGTCTAAAGAGTTCAAGACGACGAAAAAATGTTGGCAAAAATTAATGGAAATTGTGTTAGGTTATAAGTAACGCTGGCGAAGCAAAGAGTTTTGGTTTGATTTTCTTGGTGAAAATGGTGATAAAAGAACTTTCAGATTACATGCAATTCAATTATATGAGCACAATTGAAAAAATTGAATAATATACAGACATAAATACATTTATCACAGATGTATAACTTTTCTTTAGAAATTAATTTAAATGAATCAATGACAAAAAAAAAAATATTTTAATTCCTTAGGGACTCCAAGCATCGGAATACATATAAAGTTTTCCAATAAGAGTGATATGAGATCTTTAGAAAAAGAAAAAAACACTTTAATTGTTAAGAAAATTCAAATGTTTTTTATTTAATTTGAAGTACAATCAATACAATTAAGTTCTGAATATATACAAGTATAGAACACATTCGATGTACCCAATTTTTGATCACTTTTACCACTAAATAAAGCCATATGTTATGAATAGCATGTTCAATATTGACCTTTAAAGATTGAAGAGAGTCTGGTTTATTGCTAAAGTCCAATTACTTCAAATGGCCACACAAGAAGTAGTCTAATGGTGTTCTTCTTGGAGGTCATTCAATGTCACAATTTCTTGAAATAATCGAATCTCCACACCTTTCTCGCAATAATTCGGTTATTGCACGTGCTGTGTGACACGTAGCCCCGTCTTGTTGGAACCAGCTGTTATTAAGATCAAATTCTTCCAATTGTGGCCATAAAAAATTGATGATTCCACCAGACCATGTCGCATAAAACATTAGAATGCCACACTAAAGTGTCAATTTAGGTGAACATAATGGTTGTTCACGAATAATATGTGGATTTTCTTCGCGTCACAATCGATAGTTTTGTTTATTTACTGCATGGGAGAAGATGATTTTCTTAAAAATGCAGAACGATTATTTTTTTAATAGTATTGAATAATTTGTAAACGTTTTTCTTGCCATGATGAAATTGTAAACATTACTGAAGACAATGAAAAAAGGAAAGATCATGACATATTAAATATGGCCAAAATGACACTTAGAAATCATATCATCCCTATTGGAAAACCCTTAATATATATAAGTACATAATTATGATCAGACCTTTTTCGATAAAATTTTAAACATAATGAAGTCGGACACCCTTCATAATCCGAGTAGAGTTCCAATGAGAAAATTTAGCACATTTTTAACCTTTAAATTTTTTTTAAATGTATCAATTTCATTTGAAGAAATCAACCATACCCAATCAGAAAATATTCGATGATGAACATGAAACTATGGACAGAATTAACATTCTTAGTTGGAAAATAGACTATTTTTTATTTATTATTTTCTTTTTTTACACCTTTCATGTACATGAAATGGTATATTACCTTTGGTCCGAAATATGTATGTACATAAGTACCAAAAGAATAAGGGATAGGCCCACCAAACTATGTACCGATCGTATGAGAATCTGGAGCATTGATTTAACGGATTTTTCCGATTTGAAATTTTTGGTCATAAATCCGTCAAACAAGCATATTAGAACGTGAAATCTGGTACACTACACAAACATAATGAGTTGCATATTGGTTCAAAATAGAAGTGTGAAATTTGGTGTTCCACAGAAATGAACTCAAGTTATTATTGACACTGAAAATCATCGAAATCAAATTTTGTAATCTGAAATAAATTTAATATGTTTGTGAAAGATATAAAAACTCTGGCATGGCCGCCTGCAGCCTTTCTTTCTTATTTTATATTGTTTTATTTTATTTTACTTTATTTTGTTTTACTTCATCTGATTTGGTGCGATTCTGCTCTACTTTATCTTTAATTCTTTCTCGAATCTTACCAACACTATTGTCTGAAGAATTGTGCTATTTTCTATTGTTTCTACACAAAATACTAATGGCGCCATCTTTTTGAAACCAAATGTGCGGAGATCACGAGCTTCAATTTCAGACATCAAATAGTCGATTATCATGGCGCGATAACGGTCACCATTGACGGTCACGTTCTCACAGGCATCATTTTTGAAGAAATATTGACCGAAGATTCCACCGGCCCACAAACCGTTGTTCTTTCTGGATGAAATGGTAGCTCTTGAATCTCTTCAGGTTGATTTTCGTCCCAAATGCGGCAATTTTTCTTGTTTAGATACCCATAGAGCCAGAAATGGGCCCCATCGCTGAACAAAATTTGGCTCGAGAACGTCGGATCTTCTTGGAGTTTTTCAAGAACCCCTAGAGCAAAGCGATGTCACTTGAGAAGGTCGAGCGGCTTCAATCCTTGCACAAGCTGCAATTTGTAAGCTCTCAATTTATGATTTTGACGTAAAATGCGCCAATTCGTTCCATCCGTTGGTCCGAGTTGCTGCGCTCGGCGCCAAATCGACTTCCACGGTCTTCGGGTATACTCTCAGCTACGGCTGCTATATTTTCTTCACCGAATGCTGCACGTGGTCTATTCTGTAGAATATTATCCAATAATGAATGCTGGGTCTCATGATGGGTGTGTTGCGAATAGTACGCTCAGTAGGCCGATTATGTTGACCATAAGTTGAGCGAAGCGCGTGAAACACATTCCTTACAAAACGTGAATTTTCGTAGTAAAGTTATTCAGGCGAAAGCCTTTCCATGATGAAATGCCAAACAATAATGAACAAAAATAACAAGAGAGGTTGACAAGACTCACGCGTAATCTGTCAAAAAAAAGGCTATTGAAAAAGTACCTCTACTTTGATCACCCTTTACATATATATATGTATATATATATTTAATTGCTGCTATAATGAAAAGTGCAAAATCCAGTTCAACATTATAACGGCATAAACTTTGGTCATTTGCATAAAATATCCCATTTCTGGTTGCTTGGTAACCTCCTCTTTATTTAACGACTCCACTTGTCTATATACCGTATACAGTCTTATTTGAGCTCATAGCAGCGGATGGTTTCTTGGTGATTTTGTGCAAGTGGCAAACGTCTTTAAAATTAATGGTGAAAGTTTTCCGATTTGGTTGCTCCCTCAATTTTTCTGACTCGACTTGTTTTATTACGATTTATTTTGCTTTTTTTGCCTTTTTGTGGTTTGTCTGTTTTGTGGCTGAGATAAATCTCAGTAAATTTTACTTGTTGATTCCTCAAAAATGTAAGGAAGAGCCACGATTGCATATGAATAAATAATTTGGTGTAGAGTGAAAAGCAGAGAACATTTAAAGTTTTAGATTTCGTTTTATTCCTGCCATGAAAACGCTTGTAATACCACAAGGAGTCTGTTTGTGTTCAGTCACATCATCAATATGGGCTACAGCCTGAGTACTAGACCTATACTTCAAGCATGGACCTAAAACTATCACTACAATATCTCCATGAATACCATCAGATTGAAATTATGTTACAAATTTCTTAATGAGTGCTGTAACTAATTTACACAGTAAAGTTTCTTGGTTCTTATCCACAACCAACTCTCCAGCGTATCAGCTGTTTCTTAATTCCTTAAAATATGTCAGTGCTGCCGTATACTTGTAGTTCATCACTCCATTGTCTGTGGTATTCGTCGTTTACTAATGTGCAAAGAAAGATCCATATATCTTTCCAGAAACTTTTCCCTCGAAAACTTAAAAACGAATGTTGTCTTTGCCTAAGTTTCTGCACCATACAGAAGGATGGGAATGGTGAGGGAATTGCAGAGTTCGGTCTTTGTTCGTCGTAACTAAAATAAAACTAAAGTAGCTGTAAGTTTTGACTGCCGGCAGTGACGTGAAGATATTTCGTCTTGTTCTGGTTCGATATCAGACTCATTCGCTTCTAAGCTGGATAAAGCAGAAGTCCTGCCCGCTCCTGATGGCGCTTCTGGAGCTACTCAACTGGAGATGAGAATCCTCCATAAATTCAGTGTTCTCTAGGCATCAGTCGCTAGGTCACCTCTTTGGCGCAGAGTGAATGCTCACTTGACATTTATGAATCTTCAAGAGTTATTTGGTTATCGGAATTTGTAAGGAGAGGTTGGTACTATTGATAGTGTGAGAATGATAGAGGCAATATTAGCATACAAAAATGTTTAGGCAATGCAAATTTCAAAACAATGGTTTCTCTATGCTTTTATTAGTAGTTTTAATGTATCAATTTCCATTTCTATTTCTCTGCTCCGATTTTAAGTTCTTGCCTCTGAAAGATTTTTTTCAATTTTGTTTTCTATACCATTCTTATTACTTTTACTTTGCGTATGGTCTTGGCTAGATTAGTAAAAAGGATTTTGCTCAGTCTGAAGCCACACAGATAAGATACAAGATTTTAAATGCGATATTAAGGAGGATTCCCACGATAATTGCTGAATATATTTGAATTGTTCAGTCGGCAATCGATCAGCATCTGCCGCTTTGTTGTTGTTGAGGCATGCAACTGATATTCGAACTTCCTTATATTCGGGCATTGGAAGCTGTCTTCCATCGTCGCTGTTTGAAGAATCTGGTTAGCCATCTCCTGGTGTTTCGTTTTCATATTATAAAAGTGTAAAATATGGATATCATATGGAAAAAAATAAATATTTATTTAGGCCTAGTTTTCTGGCATTATAATTTGTTTTTTTTTTTATACAAAAATTATAATTAGTTATTACTTGGCTTTAGTCTTTCCCACAGTATGCTCGATACCTTATGTGTGATATTGAGGAGATTCATTCCGGAATTATTGGCCCTGTTTATAAATTCCTCTTTTTCCTTTACTTCATTGTTAGATATTGGAGCATGTGTTCCAGCGTCATCGTTTCCTGGTGTGTAATTTTCACAGGCATTCAGCAGCCTGGATAAATGTTCTTCCCTCTATAAATGCACTATGTTCTGGATATCAGTTGGTAGATAACCACTTTGGGTCCCACATGAGGGAGAGCTGATATTCACTTCACGTTTATTATGATCTTGGTAGTGTGTAAAAAATAAATAAATAATTAAATCAATCAAATAAAAAAAAATGTTCCTATTTTCTATCCACTCCATTTTTTCACTTTCCTTTTATTTTTTCTCTTCTACAAATACACCGCGACCCTGGGCCAATTAGCAACTTCGGTTCCATCACAAGCAGTTTGTATGAGCCTGAATCTTCAAGAAAAATTTGGCTCTCGGAATTTGTAAGGAGAGAGCGGCACTATTGGCACTGTTGGCTGGACTACCACCCACTCATCCGGAGGCAATATTAGCACACAAAAATGTTAGGACAATGCAATGTGCACAGCAACATAAAAAAAAGAGAAAAAAAAGATAAACCCAAAAAGTAATCGGTTAACTGCAGCAGCAGGACTGCTATTCGTGATTGTGGGTTGTCTAGATTTTGCTCTTAACTGGAATGCCACAAATTCCTTGAATGCGGTGCAATGTTCACAAACATATGTACATATGTTAGCCACTGTTGCTACAATAACCATTCTGTTTTGCTACGCGGCCCAATTTGATTACTTTTTGGCACACGCTTACTCTATGCTTTCAGTAGTATTTTCTATGTATCATATTCCATTTTTTTCTTTTTCTCTGCTCCAAATTTTAATTCTTGACAGCTTGAACATGCTTTTTTTCACGGCAGCAGCAAGCTGCCTCTGGAAGAAATAAAACAATTTTTCTTGCATTTGTTTTTTCTGCTCCATTCGTATATCTTTGAGTATGACCGTTGGCTCGACTACAATTTTCCTTTGCTATATGTAAAGCTGCAGTCACCCTAGCATTCAAAAGACATTGTGTTTGGTGAAAGAATGCAAACAAGTGCGAAGGAATAATGCGGCAAAAGCATACTTAGGATTTGAATGGTTACACTTGTCAGCAAGTATAATAGTTTACATCCACAATTCCTAAGTTAAACTGAACTAGTTTCAAAAAATCCGAACTGGCAATGGTGTAATACGAGCTTCTATCTTCTTTCAAGAGATTCAATAATGTTGAAATTTAGAATTTTCTTCTTCTATTTCATATATTTAAATATTCAGCTTGTAATTTTATTGTTAATTTTTAACTAGTACAAGACTGTTAGTTTTTCATACTAGTCCGACTTGTTTCATACAAATGCTACTTTTAGAAGAACTTATAGCTAGTAAATATGATTGCCGGGTTATATCCTTATTTGAATGGTTATTTGATTGTGTGTTTTGCATAGTATGAGCATATTCTTAGAAATTCAATAACAATGGCTGTATATCACTTGTATTTTGTTTGAAATGTAATTGTTGGGCAAAATGCAATAAAAAAAACCAAACAACTGTAATATTGCTAAGAAAAGCAAATAATACCAAGAATATCATTCGTTATTGAAATAGCAACTAAGTCAGTACTTCGTGAACTCACACCCATGCACACTGTTAAAATTAGTTGAAAACAACGGTTACAGGTAACCGATAGCAGGTGACAGCCAATAATACAGAGTGTTAAATCTATATAATAATTAATTATATTTTTTTTATAAAACAAAATTAAATTATAATGCCAGAAAACTAGGTCAAAATAAATATTTATTTTTTTTCCATATGATATCCATATTTTACACTTTTATAATGTGAAAACGAAGCACCAGGTGATGGCTAATCAGATTCTTCAATCAGCGACGGTGGAAGACAGCTTCCAATGCCCGACTATAAGGAAGTTCGAATATCAGTTGCAGACCTTCAAGCACAACAAAGCGGAAGATGCTGATCGATTGCCGACCGAGCAATTCAAATATATACAAATATATATACATACCTGTCAACAAACTAATTGGACCTTATCAGTTGTGGCTTCAGACCTGCAAAATCTGCCAATGACCAAGTATTCATCATGGGCTAAATCTTGGAAAAGGTCAAAAAAAGAGGATCAGCGCACACCATCTCTTCGTCAATTGTAAAGGTGCCTTCGATAGCACGAGAAGTACCTCCCTTTGCTCCCTTGGTCTGAACCTGCTTTTCTGCTTTTTCCAGATTAGAAGCAAAGGAGTCTGATTTTGAAAAAGGACAACACGAAATATTTCCGCTAGCAGCAAGTCGAAATGACTCCATGCGCTGGGTAGTCACAACTACGTTTTGAATCTTTAGCGTAGTTAACTACTTAACTCTTTTAAAACTTTTTGTTGTATTGCTGGTATAGTCTTAAGGATAAAACAAATAGCAACTAAAGTTTAACACAAAAGGAATCTGAAGCATTCCTCTAGAGAAAGGTGACATGCCTTAAGACTGCCTTGGGAGGAAATAATAATTCAGATATATTCTTTGTTAAATTAATAATACACACATGATCATAAAAATTATTTTTATAGCACATGCATTGCAGATCACCCAAATTACACACATTATATTAAAGCCCAGTTACTTCACAATTGTATGTACTTCACAATGATGTACTTCCCAATTTTAGCGGAGCGACTGGAGTAATTTAGTATTCTTGATTCTTACATACACATAGTGGTATACCTTCTGTAGTATACCTACCGTGGATTGAAAGTCGGAGATCATTGCATCTATCTTGGAACCAACTTCAAACCAACAATAGGTCTATCTATTAAATATTGCGCACAATTGGTAGGCGATTACAGTGAGTTAAGATCCAGAACTTCAGCTTTGAAAGTTTTCCACATGTTGTTGTTCTTTTTGGGGAATAATGTTGGACTGATAGTCTTTGGTCCGATAAAAATTCGGTTTATTCCTTAACTATCTACACCAAGGTAAAATTCTCAAGCTCGTAGCACAAACACGATAAGTTTTCAACGTAGTAGGCGCTGATTTGAGCAGATAGGGATACCTCTTTTAAGATGGAAGGGTCAAATTAAGACGAAATTGACTTCACTTGGTATCTTCCATAAACCCCATAAACCATATAGCTCGTCAAAGAGGGATTGATCTAAAATATGAAAACGTGGTTTAACGACAGTCACCAAGGAGAACAGTTGTTAATATCGAAAGTTAGTAGAGTGTTGGTCCAACTAGATAAATTTTTAGATAATTATATAATATATATAAAGATATAGATATGTAATACATACATATATATGGATAAACATTTGTGGATGGGCCATTACAATTTATATTAATATGAGAATATCCAAATATATATTTACACGAATTGATTAGTAGTTATCAATTCTCTTAGATACGTACATATTTAATAGAACTTTAAGTGAATAAAGTTTGTTGTTGGTGTATGCTATGTGTTAATAATAAGCTCTGGCCGAGCTTATGGTTGACATAAAATAGAGTTATTCTCAGTAAATACTAGTAGATAGATATGTTATAAGTATGTTACTATAGCATCCTATATACATTTCTTTAATACATATATTTGCAATATATTCATAGAACAATAAGCAAATTATTTAACAATGGGTATTTGACTTATATTATTGATCTCCAGTGAGTATAATAATAAAACATTACTTAGGTACATACGTATTTATACATGTAATAGTTTATGCTTATTTACAAAAGATAATCGTTACATCAATTGAGTAATATTGCTGAATGATTTTGTTTTAAATTAATTCCTAAAGGGGAGATCTAGAACATGATGTCTTTTAAGTCTTATTATTTCATTAGTTTCATCTAATAACGAAATAGCTAATAGATTATCATGATAGCTAATTCTCTGTATGTATGATGTGCTGAATCTTTTGATTTCGTTTTTTATAAAAGGAATATTTAAGTCTGAATGAATGGCTTTATTTGTAATGAACCAGGGGGCATTTGTGATTAGTCTTAATGTTTTTGATTGATACCTTTGTAGTATTTCTATATTTGAGTTTGATTTGAGTTGTATGCCATAGGTCCACACAGGTTTTAATAGAAGTTTGTATAATAGCAATTTAGTCTCGAGATATAGTGATGACAAAGACGATGATATACCACAATCCACTGTGAACAACAACACTGAAGCGAACGAGGCAACAATGCCAAGTATCCCAAAGCCACCCCCCCCCCTAATCTTACCCGTAGTAGTAAATATAAGTGAAATGATAAGTTCTATTTCTACATTAATTCCTAGAGTTTAGTTATAAATCATTTAAAGATGGGCAAATTAGACTGTCAATTAGAAGCAGGAAATATAAGTTATCATACGTATCAACCTAAACAAGAAAGGTCATATAGAATAATTCTTAAAGGTTTACACTTTTCAACTCCAGTTGAAGATATTAAAAATGAGATTACTTAATTAGGACATCAAGTAAGAAATGTAGTTAACATCAAAAGTATAATAACAAAACAACCTTTGTCAATGTTTTTTGTTGATTTGGAGCCAAGTACCAACAAAAAAAAATATATATCTTAAAGCATTTGAATAATGCTATAATTAAAGTAGAAACTCCTAGGCAAACAAGTGACTTGGTTCAATGCTACCGATGTCAAGAATTTGGATATACCAAAACATATTGTAGAAAACCTTTTAAATGCGTGAAATGTGGACTAATGCACGCAACTTCCGAATGCACAAAACCAAAAGACACTATGCCAAGATGTGCTCATTGCCAACAACACCACACTGCTAACTACAAAGGCTGCACAGTTTATCAGCAACTCACTAGAAAGATGCCGAATTTTTCTAATCGTGCGAAAGAGAGTGAAAACATAAATTTGCAAAACACTAATAATAGCACAAATAACATAAGCAACAACAAGCAGTCATATGCTAATGTGCTAACAGGTAAAGAAAATAGCAATGAGATAAATGGACAAAAAACAATGGAAAATATTGAACAAATTGAACTAACAAACACACTTATTAATATGATGACACTGCTCATCGAAAAACTATGCAAGTAGACTTAAGAATAGCAATATGGAATGCCAATGGCTTATCTCGTCATGCACAGGAAACTGAAATATTTTTAAAAGATAATTATATAGATATGATGCTGGTTTCAGAAACCCATTTCACAAACAAAACATTTTTACCATTAAAAATTACGACATAGTCGCTACTAATCATCCTAGCAACTCAAACATCGTCAATACAAGCTACTGGAGTAAAAGTAAAATGTAATAATATTGACTTACATATTTATGCCTTATATTCACCTCCAAGACATAGCATCGCAACACAGGAATACGAAAAATTTTTTAATTCCCTTGGCGATAGATTTCTGGTAGGCGGTGATTATAATGCTAAACATCCATGGTGGGAATCAAGTATTCCCAACCGAAAAGGTCGAGAACTTTATAAGTGCATTATAAAGAATAATTTTAAAACTCTATCCACTGGTGAACCTACTTACTGGCCATCTGATCCACTAAAAATACCTGATCTGCTAGATTTTGCTGTATATAATGGCATTCAAACTCCATTGCTGGATATCTTGAGCTCTGAGGAACTAAGTTCCGACCACTCGCCAGTTATTATTAATTATAGCATTGTTATTAATACAAAGCAAAAAAGGTGTACTGCGTTAAATAACAAAAGCCAAATCAATACTTTTCAAGACCAGATAACAGAAAATGTGGAACTTAAGATTTCAATCAAAAGTCCAGCAGAACTCGACAATGCAGTTGAAACATTTACTTCGTTGATTCATCAATCAGCTTTTGCATCTGCACCAAACAATAATACTAATGTTACTTCTAGACATCGTACCTACCCACATGTATCTGTAGATATAAGAGCATTAATACGACAAAAAAGAAAGTTGCGAAAGAAATGGCAAACGACTAGAAACCCAGCGGGTAAGACAATATTAAATAAAGCCACAAGTGTACTTAAAGAAAAACGATGACTACAAAATATGGAAAGCCACGAAGTATCTAAAACGGCCAAAAAAGAGAAATGTACCTATAAAGGATTACAATGATGCATGGTGTAGATCTGATCAGAGCAAGGCTGATGCATATGCAAAACATTTAGAAACAACATTCAACCCCTATACAATCAGCAATGGCAATGACTCCGAGATTCTTCAATTTCTTGATGTTATGTCAAACATATAAGACTTAATGAAACTATATACATTAGTGCTACTTATATTAAGTGTATTTAAAATACAAATACATATGGTCTTATAGTGTCAACCACCTTTAATTATTACATTATGTTGTACAAAATTTATGACCAAAAAATAGTCAGAGGGTGCTAAATCTTGAAAATATGCTGGATGGGGTAGCAGTAGCCAAATTCAGCACAACAGCACTTTCTTACGCCAAATACGTTTGTTCCGCTTCAAATCTATAGCGAACCTGTCCAAAAGTTTTGATTAATATCCTTCGGTGATAATTTTAAGGTAATCGAGTGAATGACACATCGTGCATCCCAAAAAACTGTGGACATAATCATTTTGGACAACCGACCCAACTTGTCTTTCTTGATGCACGCTTTCCCTGTGAAACCAAATGTCTGAATTGTTCTTTCATTACTGGTGTGGTATGGTATTTCGTGTACAACAACGAAACAGCGCAAAAATTCATTTGGATTGCAGTTGAACATCGCCAAACACTCCTTTGAAATGATTACACTATTGTGATATATCCGCTCAGTTAATGTGCCTATAGGCACAGCCACCCCACCTCCGATCGTCCAATATCGTTCCATGAATTTTCTAGACGATTTTTGGCATGACGGACTTATTTGGGCGAATGGAACGTATTTATCAGCTCTTTATTTGGTTTTGAGGAAGGTTTTTTACGCAAAAAATAGTACTTAATCAGTACATGAAATTCGGTTATTTTTAAATTTTCATTAAAATTCACGAGGTCGTCTGCTTTCAATGGTTGTTAAACACAAACTAAATGGCGCAGCTTGCTGACAGGAGCAGCGTATTATTTACTGTAACCGCTTTGATTTGCGGAGAGGTTTATTGAGATTAATACCAGTTCTCGGCTTAAGTCAGTCTTTTTCCTACAATGAATCTAACACCGAATTTCCTCTTCTTCAAGATCGTCATCCGTTTGCAACCGTACTTCTGTTGAACAGACGCTACAAAAGGACTCTTGTGAACGCGTAAACCGGACATTTAAGAGTGGCATTACAAAAGTCAGCGCCGTTTTAGACTTGACTCAAGACACCACTAAAGTGGGTTGACGTATCTAGCAAAAGGGTTGCACACGTTTCCAGGTGTGTGATGAGAACGCAAAGGTAGGAGTTGTGCATCTTAAACATACCTATCTAAGCACATAAAATAAATATTAAAAATAGCACAAATTTAATATAAAAAATCTCGTGTCACGACATTTGTTACGAAAATCCTTAAACGGTTTTTATGATATTTTTTATACATATCGGGGAGGTATTATTTTCGGCTTTCTTAAATTTTTTTTTTCCATAAAGTGGACCGATCTGATTGAAGAAATATATATATTTATGGTTCGATTTATTTAAATTTTTATATGACATACCTAAATGGAATATTTCTGTTTCCCAAAAATTAACCAGAGACCGGGAAAGTGATCACGAGCACTTTGACATTGATTTTGATGTAAACATAGATCGTTGTTCCATAAGTTAAACTTTATTCTGAATAAGCAAATCCAAATCGGGTATGTGGCTGCTTACTTTGAATGCTGATTCATATTGAAATTTACGTGAAAATTTTTGAGCAGCGAATAAGCGACTCACACATACAAATACGTAGCTAGATCATTTAATTATAAAAAGATTACAAATTTTTTTATATATAAAGCTTAATTAGAGCTTTTTATCATTCTTTGTAATACCAGTTAGAATAAAAATTGGACAAAATATAGAAAAACTCGGTCTGCTAGTAATAACATAAAATCTTTTGCCTGGTTACTTTAGCATAGGTAAGTGAAGTTAAAATGACCACACAAACGATTTTAGGTTAGAATTCTTATATAACAAATTCATTTGGGATACTCAAAAAATATCATAAAGTATGATAAAATTATAAAGTCGTAAAAGTTTACTTTAATTAAAAATATGTGTTGCTGGTTTGCATGGAGAAATAATTTAACACCTTCACAACTTATAACTTTCGTTCCTTTGCTTCTACTTGTATATGAATCGGCTGCTTTATAGCCAGAAAAGTATAAAGAAGTGCTTACAACCATTGTATTTATCCATCATTTTCGGTTTATAACTTCATAAGACTTTATAAAAGCACTAATTAAAAAAATTTCTACATAAAAATTTGAAAAATCCATTATTATTAACAGAGCGTTTAGCAGTATGTTGAAAATTGCAGATGCATATATATGTATCTTAATTAATTTAAAATTTTTCTTCTTTTTCGCAGAGCCAAAAAGAAAGTGAAGCCAAGATTTAAAACAAATTGGAAAAGTTCAGTGAACATTAAAAACCTACCTGGTGACTGTAATGCTTCAAACTGTGAATGTTGGTATGATAATGTTGTTTCATCAAACATTCAAATCCGCTGCAAGTTTGTGGATATTTGGAAATACCTGCGCGCCGACCGCAATAGCCGAGGGGTTAGCAGTACATACTGTCATTCGTGTGGCCAGGGTTCGCCCAACATCGAAAATTACAGAAAATTATTTTTTCTAAATGCGGTCACAGCTCCGCAGAGAGAATCAAGCCGAAAATCTAGAGTCTACTTCTGAGATGAAATAAAAGCTCTCCATAAAAATCTATCGGCTGTTCGGCGGTGGCTTGGTATAAACTGTAGGTAGCAGTACAATCAGCTGTATAGATGAAATACGAAAATATGAGACTACGCAACCTACATCATAAATGAACACATTTAAGATTCTTAGTAAAACCATTTAAAATTCAATGAGGATGCAATGGAAAGCAAAATCTTGTAGTTTATACCTATAAAGGCTTTAGTAACAAGAAATTGTAAAAGTATTTGTAATATATATAAAAAAATGTAATTTTCATATTATTAAATTAAGTTAATTATTATTATTTGTCCATTATCTGGTATAAATATGTGTGTATAAAAAACTTTCGGATATTAATCTTCATAAAAAGTATTTTGGAATTTTTTTAATTTTGTATATATTTAAGAATTAATATAATAATTATATGATTTCGCAGTTTACATTATTTTAGTATTATCATACATACATATCTAGGGGTATATTTGTAAATATAAATTAGGACTGATTTGTGTGATTGTAAGGAAAACTTAAATTTTGCAAAGCATCTCTTTAAAAAAAAAATTAAATAGGTAATACTCATATATTATACTCGTTTGTTTTATACAAAAAAATAAATCAGTAAATTACTTGTTTATTTATTTTTATGGAAATTGGTATGAAACTAATACATTTGGTTATTAATTTTCGGTATCTATAAATTCATTCTTTCTCATCTAAAAGTTTGTACGAGTGCAACAATAAAATATATACAATGACCAAAGTAGAAGGCGCTGCAAACAAAAATTTTTGATTTCACCTGTTCGCAAACTTAAATGTAATTAAATTGATAAATGCAAATGAAAAATTGCAATATGAGAATTAATCAGGAGTTGAAAAGGCTTGCAGAGACATAAACATGCTTTTAATGAAGAAATATTTTTTGAAGAGTAACGCCGTCTACTTGATACCGTTAATTCAATTTAATTGGTATGAAGAATAATTTATTATTTTATATAGAGAAGAAGAAAATAGGTGATCTGATAGTATTTAAGATAACTGAACATTTACCTCCATTTTTTCAGCAATAACACAAACATACGAAGGAGAAATTTCCATCAGTGTTTCTTAGATAATTTTTTTTTTTTTTTTTTGAGAAGGTAAATTTCCTAAACACCGATCAAAGGTTCACTAATTTTTCATTTCGAAATCAGTTTTGTGAAATAGCATAAATGATACCTTACGATTTCAATTTTCTATTCTAAGATGTTGTCATCACACATGCCTCCGCAAGAGTGATTTTCTGTTGGATTTCACTCTTGCGGAAGCGGAGGCTGACGTTGTTAGTTGTGCTGATGCAGGTTCCAAGACGAAACTATCTACGGCTTCAAAATTACGACTCTGAACAGTGATGTAAAAGCCAAGTGGGGAATGCAATGATTCGTTTTTTATGACAGGAGATATAGCTCCTCCTGTTAGTTTTCACAGCGGTGATATCGAATTCTGACTCAGCAGTATAGAGACAAAACCTTTTCGTGCTGTCAAAGGCTGCTTAAAAGCAGCGAAGAAGTGGCATGGTTGATCCTTTTTTCACTGGTATTTTCCTAGATTTGACGCCTAATAAATATCTGTTCGTGGGTTGGTCTCTCCGTATTTGAATAGCTCGACCGACAATAAATACATCGGCCTCCACCGCTTATTTTTTTTCTTCTTAGTCTTAGAAAAGTAACCTTGTGCCAAGTTGTTGTTATTGTTTGACTATAATTCATCACAACCCTCTAGCATAATTTCATTGGAAATATTTGCAGGGCATACATTTCCTGGACTCAGGGAATGCCCCTATAATATTTCAAATAAATATCGTGTATGAAAAGTTATTACTGCAAACAACAAAGTAAGCAAAAATTAAACAAAATAGAGAAAAAAAAATAAAGTATAAAAATAAATTAAGTTAAAAAATAATAAGTAAATATAAAACTAATTAATAAAATTAAAATAAATAAAACTTTAATAAAATACAAAATAATGTTTAATGTAGAAAGAACAAAACAAAGAGCTAATTCATTTGTAATATTTATTATAGAAATAATAATAAATAAAGGAGTTTATTTAAATTTTTAATTATTTTTTTTAAAAAGTCACAAATAACAGTCACAAATTAATATAACATAAAATAATTTAAATAAACTAATAAACCATTAATTTAAAATAAAAAAATACTAAAAAATAAATTAATAAAAAAAATTTTACTACTTCGAAATTAAAAGAAACAAAATATAAATATAAAATAATATAGAATAAGGTAGAAGAATATAGAAACTAAAAAACATTGAGTAAGGCAAAATTAAATTAAATTAAATTAAATTAAATTAAATGACAAAAAAAATTAAATATTATTTCAGTAAAGTTAAATTAAACAGAGAAAGTATTGTTTTATTTTTTGCAATTTACATGCAACTATAGAAATTGTAAAAAAAAAATTTCTAATTGCGTTCGCCCCTCGGCAGGGAATGTCAAGCCCTCCGAGTGTATGTCTGGCATGAAATAAAGCTCCTCATAGAAATCCATCAGCCGTTCGGAGGCGTCTTAGAATAAACTGTAGGTTCCTCCATATGCTGGAAAAAACATCAAGACGCAAAACTACAAATTGGAGGAGGAGCTCGGCCGAAAATCGCTTCAGCGGTTACAAAGCGCCAAATATATATATATAGAAATTGTATCTAAATATTGAATAATGAACTTAAATCGAATGGAAATAAAAATAACATAGTAGAGTAAATTAAAGGCTCTCAAGGCAAATATACGATGAGTTTTCCCATTTCCCACAATTCTCTTTTAACTTGAGTATTTTTATAATATTGCAAATTTTCTACATTTATTAAATATATATTACGTATTAATAGCTGGGACCTTATATGATATATTGAGGAGGCTTATCTCACTGTAATTGGCGCGTGCCGTGGGGTCCCCCTTTCTATGGATTTGGTAGAGCACACTTAGGCTCCAATCGTTGGGCAAGCGTTTTTCCGACCATATACGGCACAGAAGCTGATGAATGCACCTTGTCACTTCTTCACTTGCGCATTTGAATAGCTCTGCCGTTAAGTCTTCGGCTCCGACCATTTTGGTGACTTTTAAGCGGGCAATATCTATTCCATGATCTTCAATTGGGGAATCGGGTTTACCATCCTCGAATGCCGTACTTTCACTGCCATTCAGCAGGTTGGAAAAGTGTTCTCACCATAAACTCAGTATACCTTGTACCTCCTTGATTCCTACATGAGAATGCTTCGGTATTGAAATCTTCTGTCTTTCTAACAAATTTTCGAGCATTGTCGGTCGGTCAGGTTATCAAATTCTTCATACTTACGCATTTTGGATTCTTTTGTTTTTTGTTTGCAAATGCGTCCCGGTATATTCTTCAGCTCTCGATATTTATCCCATCCCACGTGTTGTAGTCGATCGCAAAGTTGCAGGTAGGCAGTCTGCTCTGTCTTTGCCGAAGTCCAATTATTTCTGCAACAGCGATGCCAAATCAGCTTGAGATGTTGTGATTGTAGATTTTCCATGACGTGCGTTCTTTGCTGCACAGAGGCTGGTCCTTATCTTCGCTGCTACAAGAAGGTGATCCGAGTCAATTTCTTCTATACCCACCGTCATAGCGTTGAAATCCTCAAGCATGATTTTAACATTATGACGGGCGCAGCACTCATAAGTGTGTTCTAGACGCTCATAGAAAGCATCTTTGGTCACATCGCGTTTTCCTCTGCCTTGTGCCTGCAATATAATAAGTAGAATTGACTATGCGTGTCGCAGTGGCAAAGCCAAACGGTCTACAAATAGCGAAACCAAAGCACGTACTTGAAGATAAAAATAAGTTACGTTAGTTTGTAAATTAGTTGCTAAAAATACATACCAATTTTACTATTAGTCCATTATCTTGAAGTATTATAAAAATTTTACTTAATTTATTTTTCGAAAATAAGCGTTCCTAAAAGATTTCAGATACTAATTAAAGCTATTTCTTATTTAATTTATTTAATTCTTTTAATTCTGGTTAATTGAAATATTTTAAATAGTGACAGTCACAATTATTAGCCTGGCTTATAATGTCATGAGAAATTTTTATTTACATAATTTTTAATTTAATTATTTTCATAAAATTTTTGTAATTATTGATTATAAAATCACATCACAACACAATAGTTCAAAATAGCGGCATAAATAATGTTTTCGTAACCAGAAAAACTTATGATAAGAATTTCTTCTGTTTGCGAGCTTCTCAGATTGAATTTAGTTGGAAGTTTTGATGATTTCGAATGTTACTTTATACAAACATCTGTATAGCTTAGTAATTATTTCGCCTGAAATCAAAAGAGACTGTTGGTAGACTTTGCCATAAATCTCAGATAGAAGAAAAATAGAGTTACAAATAGAAACTATTCTTACTCCATGTTCGTCTACTCGAATTGGGACTACTGCCAAATAATTTCATTTATTATTTTATTTTATTTTATATTTTGTAAAATTTGTATAACCACACCCTCTTCTATGCTTTATCGCCAAATTATAAAACCACAGCGGTCAACGGTGCAAATTTCAAATTCAATTTATCATTTTAATGATTATTACCTCATGCAGGCTACTCAGTGCTTCTACGGTGTGAAAATGTATGTAAAGGGTGTTTTTTATAGAGATATAGAACTTTAAGTTGCAATAAAACAACGATGGATTATTCGATTGATATGAATTTTTATTTATCCGAAAGATAATCTTGTGGCATTACATTTTGAATATGATTTCTAGCGTATGACCGCCACGGCTGGCGCGGATATAGTCCAATCTGCACGTCCAATTTTCGATGACTTTCTCCAACATTTGTGGCCATATATCGGCAATAACACGGCGAATGTTGTCTTCCAAATGGTCAAGCGTGTGTGGCTTATCCGCATAGACCAATGACTTTACATAGCCCCACAGAAAGTAGTCTAGCGGTGTTAAATCACAAGATCTTGGAGGCCAATTCACAGGTCCAAAACGTGAAATGAGACGGTCACCAAACGTGTCTTTCAATAAATCTATTGTGGCACGAGCTGTGTGACATGTTGCGCCGTCTTGTTGAAACCACATCTCCTGGACATCATGGTTATTCAATTCAGGAATGAAAAAGTTAGTAATCATGGCTCTATACCGATCACCATTGACTGTAACGTTCTGACCACCATCTCTTTTGAAAAAGTACGGACTAATGATTCCACCAGCCCATAAAGCGCACCAAACAGTCAGTTTTTCTGGATGTAACGGTGTTTCAACATACACTAGAGGATTACCTTCACTCTAAATGCGACAGTTTTGTTTGTTGACGTAGCCATTCAACCAGAAGTGCTGTAGCATTACTCAGAATGCGTTCCACTTTCAATGCATTTTTTATGCTTACTCAATCCGACACATTGACCAACACACGTATTGATCAGCATGACTGATCTAACTTTGCATATAATAACTTTTAGTTTGTAAGTAACATGTATATGTAAAGTAAGAAATTTTGTATATAAAGAGAAAACATTTTTTCAATAAAGTATTCATTATTGATTGTTCAAACAAGCTAGCATTTTTTCGCTTATGAAAATCGGGAACAACGGTAATCTTGTTTTGGGCCCATTCGACGAATCTACGCCTTACTTGATGATCGTTTGGCTTCACTTCTTGCATGAGTTGGATTTGTAAGCACGCAAGCCAAGATCCTTCCGCAAAATCTTCCTTAAAGTGGATGGACACAGATCCAATTCCTGTGCTCGATGGCGATGGACTCATTCGGGTCTTCTTCAATGCTGCGCTCTACAGCAGCAATAGCTTCTTCTGTACGCACCGTACGGCGTCTCTGGGAATGCGAGTTATCAATAAGAGTAAACGTGGTGCGAAAACGTTCAATGGTTAATCGAATTAACTGCTCTGATGGACGATTTTGTCGACGATAAAATGGACGTAGTGCGCGATACGTTTTCCGCACAGAACCATTATTTTCGAAATAAAATTGCACTATTTGCAAGCGTTGTTCAGGCGTGAGTCTATTCATGATGAATTGCCAAACCAAACTGAGAATAAATCACCTGACAGCTGTTAAATCGGTCGCCATCTTGGAAAGTAATGTCAACTTAAAGAGTATTATAACTCCATAAAAAACACCCTTTATATACATGTAGTACAATACATTGCTTATGGCAAAACAGTATGTTACACATGCATACATAAATAATATATGCGTGAATTTGAAATATTGAAAATTACCTGCGGTCTGGCAGGATATAAATGAAATTGTGGTGAAAATCAAGGCAAATTTTGATGAACGCCTATGACCTGAGAACCACCAGATGAAATTGCACCAAATTTTTAGGGGTTATAAAGGAGTATTTGGAGAAGGTAAATGTGAAGTTTTCGTGAGATTGGCGATTGGCCTTTCCAGAGATTTGACCATTTTTGTGAACCCATATAAAATACTTGCAACAGCAACAAATACATGTAGAATTCCAAAATACGCGTACATTACGTTGTATACGGTGTTGAAAGAGAGAGAGTGAAAAAATGAAACTGAACAAAAAAATTTAAAAAAAACTGCTTATTGATAATTTTACCAACAAATGGAGGGACCTACCGCCGCTTCCTAAGCCGCTTCCGAACGACCTTTGGATTTTTAAGCGAAGCTCTTTATTTCATGTCAGAAATACTCTCGGAGTGCTTGACATTCCCTGTCGAGTGCGACCGCTATTAAAAAAATTAATTTTAATTTTTTATAAGTTTTCAATAGATACTCCGCTTTTGTATCTATAATATGATAAATCTTGTACTTTGTTTTCACTTTTTAGAAAACGTGTTGTCGTATTTATTTAAAAATTCTATTCAGACTCATTTAGGAATACTCTTCGAATGAGCTATTGGTGAATATTTGCAAAGAAATAAAGAAAAAATAAAATTTTTTGTTATGGAACACCAACATGTAAATATTAGTTTCCGGTATTTCCAAATTTCCAACTGCAAGCCTACACTTGCCCTTCCCTTTCGCCAAATTCTGAAATACATATAAGTACTTCCATCAAATTAAATGTTTCTATTGAAACCAAAAATAATAAGAGGAACTAAAGATCGAACAGAACAAATCAGATTCTCAAAAAACTTTAGAGCAAGTTACGGCAACTCGTAGTGATAATGTCATCAAACACTTTTCGGACAACTATTCCCTTATGTAAATGTCTGGCATTTTTATTTCTAAAAATTTCGAAATATTTCAGATTTTTCATATATCTATTTTGTGAAATTAATTTTTTTCTTTCCACTTTTATTTAAGTAACTTTCTGTGTCCGGTGAACATTCTATAGTCATATTCTGACCTCTTTTGTTTTCTAGTCGCATCTGTCAAAAAATGGATTGCTTATTTACTCTACTAAAAAATCTAGAGCAGAAATTCGTGCGCTGAGCTGCCCAGAGCAGAATCATGATAAAAAAGTAAAAAAACATATGGAAATAATTTATAATGCGGCTAATAATAATCAACTTATAAGTAACACGCAGATTTGTCTTTAAAGTTTTGTTATTATATTAAATATCAAATACTTTTATGTAATAGGCCGATTACAACTAGTTGAATGCAAGTAAGTTACGTATACGCAGTGGCGCGCCAAAAATAGCATTATTATTGGAAGATTACTCTGAAATTCGTCACTGTGTTTTAAGTTAACTTTTTTATTCTCGAAAAATCAACGACGTACACTTGAAAAAAGGATGGGCCAGTATGAAAATTTTGGGAAACTGGCGATTAGGAGGAGCCTGAAACTACACGATAAAAGTAGCGTTGACTTTATGCTCAGTGGAGCATAACAATATAAAATAAAATAAAATAATATAAAGGAAACTAACTAAAATAAGACAAAAAAATAAATAAAGTAAAACGAAACGTAGTTCCAAAAACAAAACTATGATCTGATGCAGCTAGAAAAACTAATTAATAAATCGTAATAATTGTATTATAAAAAATAAAAAAATAAATTTTTGAATATAAAATAATAAATGAAATAAAATTAAAAATAAATAAATTAATATAAAATTAAAAAATTAAAAAAATTAAAATGGAATAAGTCGAATAAAACAAGACAAAATAAAATCAAATCAAATGAAATATAATGAAATACAGAATGGTTGGTTCGACTGTTACCCGATGCCAATGAACATTTTTTTTTTTTTTTTTCAGTATCAATTTAAAATTTTCAATATATCAAAGACCTATAACAAGCCTATTGTGGGATCTCATTTTAAATCATAAATATGAAAACTCCATTTACTGTACTCCAGTACAGTTAGGCATTTATTGTTGAATAAATACAATTTAAAAACGTATTTTTGTAATTTTGCGATAAAGCGAGTCCAAGTTCCAACACAAAGTGAGACACTTAAAATTTTTCCAAAAAACCCAATGAAAATTATCAGTTTTTATTTGACCTCCATACGGGAAGTTGTGAGGAACTGTCATTAGCAGCCCATATGCTGCTGAGTATAAATGAGTATAATGACATAAGCACATGGCTGATCTGATAACACTATTGAGGAGCAGCTTTTGTTAGATGCCTTGGTTGTTGACACACTTGGTTGTTTTCCTTTTTTGTAAGCTAAGAACTCTTGTTGGCCTACTTTGTACTGAATTCATGCAATCATTCATACGTTCACCCAATTTCATTTGCTCCGCAGTGCCTTTGGCAATTCACTGTGCCTACCGAATTAAAATCCAACACATACTTAGAAATAAAAAACTGTGAAAGTTCTGTTCATTAACAAAGATTTTCTAAGATATTTTCAGTGCACTTAATTAATTTTAATGAATGCCCTTTACTAGCTCTTAAATTTTGTCACATGATTAAAGTGGAAATTAATGAAACCCTATATATAATATAAAAGTTAACGAATAGAAATTTTTTGCAAAAAAGTTTAAAGTTTGTAATGAAAACATGCCATTTATAATGAATTCTCACAATTCTTAAATTCCTTGCTGCTCTTTTTTTTACCTCATTCCAAAAAAGAAAGAGACAGAGTGAGACGAAATGCCGAAAAAAGGGTACAAAACGAAATGCCGAAAAAAGGGTACAAAACGAAGAAGAAAAAGTGGAAAATTAATTACACAAAATTAAGCACTTATTTTGCCATGTTAGCGAAACTCGGCCGAAGGACCCACACAGCAAACCTTTACATTAGCCACAATTCTGCAATTGATAATAACACGGAAAAAAATAAATGTTTGTAAATATTTCAAATCTTTTTTCCCTTTATCACTATAGACCTTAGAAGGATGGTGAGAAGGATGTAAGTAAAAAGTTAGAGGAAGTTATATATTTTTATGTTTTCAACCGCAATGAACCCATGAAGTAGGTCGCAGTAACCGATGGGTTAGCAGTGCATACTACCATTCAGAAGCCCAGGGTTCGATTTTTGACCCTACCAACATTCAAAATTATAGAAAATAAATTTTTATAATTGCGGTTGCACCTCACCAAGGAATGTCAAGACCTTCTAGTGTATTTCTGACTCGAAATAAAAGCTTCCCTCCATTTGTTGGAGAAACATCAATACGCAAACCACAAATTAGAGGATCTGCTTAGGTTCGTTACAGTGATTAAATAATACCACTTATATATATGTGAAAGATATTGAATTTAGAATCGAGTTACTTCAGTGTAAATTCGAAAAGGGGTTGGAAGAGAACATATGCCGCAGACGCTGTTAAAATCATGAGAAGGAAGAAACGATTTCTTGCTTTTTATGCAACTGAACTGCTCTGGGTGGATCAAAGCTCCAATTATTTAGACTCAGTTTATAATAATAACCTTATAAAATTTATAAATAAATCCAAGTGAGCGACGAGAAGATTTAGTGGTTTACTCCTCGTACAATAAAACAATGTAACCAAGGACATCTTCTAGATATTCAACCACTCCATAAAGATGTTTGCTTCAAAAAACAAAGCCAACAGAGCCTTCGTATTTACTTTTCACCTTAATAGGAATTCCTTTTCCTCTGCTTTCGCCGATGGGTGCAGAACTTTCCAGTATGAATTCACTCGCAACACAAGACCCATCTGACCTAGTCATTATCTGTTAATTTTCTGAACCATGACAACATCGTCATATTCTTATACAGCTGGTTGTTCCATCGTCTCTCGGTATTCGACATCGATAAATCGTTCGAGCCAAACCCTACTCGTATCTAGCGTTAACGGTAAATAGACTGAAAAGTGATGAGTGGAACGATAATTCTTACTTTCTTCTCGTGTTTCCGTTGCCACTCCACGATCAAAGATCAAATCAGATAACCGGTTTTAGCTCAAGTTTTTCGCGGTGTTTTAGTTTGTACTCCTAAACTCCCAGTTATATATATGTGTGGAAAAATTCTTTATTTTTGAATGTATTTTTTGTATTTTCTTTAACAGGCTTTAAGTTTAAATTCTCTCAACTTCTTGTGTTGGGTTTTGTTTTTTTGTTTGTCGCGTTCACTGTGTGTTTGGACTTTTTATTATTTTTACGTGTCTCCAAAGCCCCTTGGGATATTTAATATTTTTCGGCTTTTTTGTCGCTTAGATTTTTTGCTTTATTTTATTCTTATTTTGCTCTGTCCCAATGCTCACCATTACACGTATACGTAGTATGCGCCCGCTCCCCGGGGTTTTACTGTCATTGTTTCTTTTCAAAAACACATTACTTCCAAACAGTGGCAACGAAAGTTTCTCACTTGATTTAGTTTAATAAATGGTATGCATATTAATGTATAATAGATGTAAATCTTAAAATATAAAAATTAACGTGTTTTGATTCGGTAAATAGTACTTTTTTGGGCCTTCGCGGTTGGTCGTTTTTGATAAACAAAAACACTAAAATACTGCTGCTGTCAAAATGAAGAAAGCTAAGGCATCGTGACCTCCCAATTCCGTAGAGTTTTTTGAACATCTAATGTGACTGAACTATTTAGCGGGTCTTACTATGTGGAGTTGTGGTATGGATATTTCTAAACAAGGCATTTGGGACCTATGTATTTCAATGAGTTGAAATGAGTTATTTGAACTGAATAATTTTACCATAGGTGGTCGAAATATTGCTAGAGATAGTGATAGACACCTATAAAGGTTAATAGCCAAACGTAAAGATTTTTATCTCTTCAAAAGAAATAATAGATAAATAATACAGGTAATTCCATTATTAGAATATTTCTCAAATTTAGTTAAGAAAGAAAGAAAATAAAATATTTTTCAGGAATGTTGCCACAAGCTTCACATTTTAATTTAAAAATTTGTTAAGATAAATTAATTATTACACAATGAAGACGACAAGACTTAAAATATAAAATATACTTTCGAAAATGGTTGTTGACTATTAAAGCAATTAATTTCGAAAAAATATGAAATAAATTCAATTCAAATAACAATAAAAAGCAGTTGAGAAACCGTTAGTTTTTTTTACAATATATGGTAAATAAATATGTATACATATTTTCCCTAGAAGATAGGGGATATCTACGTTTCCTAAACTGAGGAATATCCCACTTCAGATTTTTGGTTAAATGAAATAAAATTATTAAACAATTTCAAACTAATTTTTTGAGAAGAGATTGGTATATTTAAATGCAATTATTAAGGTGAACATGAGAATCAATCTGACAGACTTACGAAGACAGAGACTTATATTTGTGATGAGAGTTACCGCATGTTTAAGAAGTGCAAATTTTACACAAAACTAAATTTTTAATAGAAGAATTAAATAAGGTTTAAAAGAATAAAAAAATCAATTTAAATTTTATACAAAAACAAATATTAAATATATATTAAAATAAAATATATAATACAAAAATATTAAGAACTGTCTATCAGCTTTTAATTATTTATTTATATTAATATTTGAGAATATTAGTTCCACAAAAAATTTCTCAAATTAAGAACAATTAAAAAAATAATTTATTTTCATGAGTTGTTATAAAATATAAATTTTTTTTTTTTTTTTTTTTTTTTTTTTTGGATTATACTGTGACAATTTTCTATTATTTTGTAGATTTTAAAGTAGCTTGAGATTTTGTTTATACCACTGTGCAGCGTAGCGTGGCGCACGCCTTCAACGCGTTGACAACATTTCCAGTTGTTTTATTAATTTTCCTTTTCAGAATGCGCTACGCGTAAATCCTGCTAACTTTCACTGTCATTTTACCGTTTTACTTCCACAAACTAAGTGACGGGATATGTAAGTCAGAATACATATATATTTATGTATGCATATTCCTGGATATTTGTATGCTTGTTTTTTGATTTTGTGTGTTTGTGCACAAATTTATGCTTGCTGATGCTTTCACGCATCTAATGTGAGCAGATTAAGTCATTAGCACGCTTTTCAGACACTCCTCACCACATTTTACTCTGTTGCTGACACCCTCCAAGTGCAGCATAATGTTCCGTAGCATGAGAAATTCGGTCAGCTACCCGTAGTGCAAAGGTCACACTCGACACTGCATGCGGATATTTGCAATAATGCGCAAATAAGTCGGCATGCTGATGACCAGCATGAACTGCAATCTACAGTTATGTTTGAGTAACTCGTGCAGAAAAAATTCTAATATTGCACATTGTCCTGGTGCGACCTGTAGGCATGCATGCATATATGTACTTTGGTGTATGCTTTTTCCTGTACATGCTGATCCACAGTTTGTAGATATGATTGGCACATAAAGGGTGTTTCATAATTTCCTGAACTTTAATATAAAATTATGTGAATTACAGTGAATTTTTACGGTACGTATTTCTTGATAAGCAGTGAGCGCAAGCATTATAGTTCGTCTCTCAAAGGTTGATTGTGAACTGTCCTATAGGTACATGAGATACTCCTCAGGTGACGAACCCGACAGAAGATCTTTTGTAACCATTACTTAGATAATATGTTTTATTCCATAAGCTCCTCACAAAAATCTCGGATGACACTTATGTAATGGAACATATGAAATGCAGTTAGACATTGGATTGTAATATAGAAAAGTAACCTATTTGAGATCATTTAATTATCTCGAGCAAGTCCTCCTAAAATGCGATAAAAAATTATTTTTTTTCAACAAATGGAGGGGCCTATAATTTATTCAAAGCCTGCTCCGAACGGCCGATGGATTTCTATGAAAAGCCTTAGTTTCATGTAAGAAATACATTCGATGGGTTTCATATTCCGAGGGGTGAACGCAATTAAAATAATTAATTTTTAATAATTTTGGATATTGGTCGGACCAGAACCCGAATCCTGGCCTTATAAGTTCAAATTACATGCATATTAAGAGCGTAGAGTAAATTGTATTACGATTCTAGTTTGAAAGATTAATTGGGAGTTGTTATCAAGTTTAGCAGGTCAAATACCTTCCGAAGTGGTTATACAACACTTGTAAGAAACAAAATCTCAATTGCGAAACTACAAGCGACTTGGGAGAGAAACAAATGAAATGAATAGAGTCGCTTATCCCGAAGTTGTGGATAAGACGTAGAGCTCTCTGATACACATTTCTATTTGTAACGTGAAAAATTAGGTGTGTAAGGTATTTCCGGATACTTCAACAAAATGTATTTTTTTGTTAATGCCAAACTTTTCACAGCATTATTTTTTTAACTGTCCAGAGTAGCTGTGAATCTAATAGGCTGGAGTAAGTTTCACACATCATACGTTTTAACGTAAAAATTTAAATTACCAAAAAACTCACCCTTTTCGTATCCATGTGAGTACTCTTGCAAACTTTTTTCAAAAATTCACTATTTTATTTTTCCCTTTTCCTAGCAACCACAATTCTGAGTTACAAAATGAGATTACTCCAACATTTAACACTTTTCGTGATATCCAGCTTGCCGTACTCCATACGTATGTAGTATGTGTACACCAGTATGAGTATGTAGGCCTTATTGTCGCTAAAGCGGCTGGCAGTAAATGGCGTCGATCATAAATCTGCTCTCAGCCGCCAGCTGAATTTGCATGTCTGAACATATGTTAATAACACTTATGTAAGGCTAAGGGTTAAGGAGTGAAAAGAATACAATACATCAGGAGATCACGTATGGTATATCCGTCTGTATATAAGTATATTTTTCATACAAAATCTACAAACTCAAAAAACTGATTTATATAAATGAAAAATAGGGTATTAAAAATAGTGGAAAAGTTAACACAGATAATGTGAATATGTGAGAGTTAATGGACTCTCCTCCAAGTTGAACATTGGATTGGGCATTGATATTGGAATCAAAACTCAAGTGGTCTTAATACGTTTAATGGTTCGCCTTTTGGCGCTTTGAAGTCATGCCTACAGTCCTTTTTATGAGAAGTGTTATCCATAGCATGTTTTTTTCTTGTAGATATTATATACTTTTCATGAATTTATGACAGAACACATCTCAATGAAGATTGAGAGAAGAGAAGAAAAGTACTCGACATTTGTTTGTTCTTGAAATTCGTGTGCTGTATTGAGAAAGAAGCGAATATTGCGCTTTTCTGATCTTAGGATTTCGTAATATGATTTAAGATCTATATGTCATAAGTTCTACATTCACATTTTATACCAACAGTTTATGTAAATATATTGGATTCTTAGTTTTATGTGATGAATTTTAAGCTCTTACCCTACATATGATGTGCAATGAACCCATTAAAAGATCTGCTACCTTCTGCCGTAATTCGAGTTTCAAGGAGTTATCTCCTTTGCTCTTGGTATACTAAATGTGAATTACAGTGAATTTATTTGGCTGAGTTTTATAACCCTAACTGCATGCTCACACATTGCATTCATTTTATTTAATTTCTTGAGCAAGAAGAGTCTCCTCTGAGGACCTCTCCGTATTTCCAATGAAATTGGGGATTTATGAGCAGATATTTGGGCATGAATTCGTATTGGTAATAAATATACAACAGATGCATAAATTTGTACCTATATAAGTATGTATGTACGCTATGCATGCATGTACGCATTTTGGTGCGTTCATTTTTCATTGAGTATAGCCAATCATTTTCCCTTTTTTTTTTTGCGAAAAATAGGTTTATTTGTTGAATATTTATGCCCACCCATGAAAGTTTTAGTGTGAATGTGTGCCATTCAACATATTGGTAGTCTGTTTACTTATGCATGCACAATGCATTTGTACTAGTCCTGCGGGGAAAAGGTAGGCTAGTAAATATTAATATGTTAAGGTTATAATCATGCCAGTTCATATAATAATAATTTCTGTCATGCTACGTGACAGTCGAACGGTTAGAGATTTTCACTCTAGTGTATAAGACTGCTTTCACTACTTACGCATTTGTAAGGCTGAATGGTGATAATTTAATCGAAAAATGTGAAAACTTTAGGATAAGATCAACATGTACTTAAAGATAAAGCTGTTTTTCTGTCTTTACTCATTCTCTTTACGCAACTGAAGCATACGACTATTCATATTCACTTACATATTTTACACTTTAATATTATACTTAAAAATTATTGCTCTCAATTATCATTTAATTATTCACAACCTCGAGTATGGGATATATTGAAAAAATCATGATAAGTTAAAAACTTGTAGTATTTTTTTTTTCTAAACTGCAAGAAATCAATATGAAATAAAAACATTGTCCGGAGCGACCTTTTGCAATACAGTTACTAGAAAATATGAAGATTTAAGTAAGGCATAGAAGGTGACCAGACTGAGAGGCGTACTTGTTTAAGGACCCAAATCAGTTAGTTTCAGCTAGTGTGTCGTATGCTCTATGATTGGAATATCCCGAAATTAAATTGTTGTAGAAATTGTAATCTAATTAATCTCTAGTATACATAACCAATTTAGACATAAAACTTAATTTACTGCACAAAATGCGTGCTTCGCAAAGAACATATATGTAATTATATGCAATCATTTTGCATACATGCATGTACATATATATACATATGTATACATGCTAACTAGTAAATAATTTGTAAGCCTTTTAATATGTGTAATTTTGTGGAAATAATAACCACAAAAAACAACAAATTAATGATGCAAAGGATAATGAATGAAAAGAGAAATGTGCGATGGATCAACAGTATAGTGATTCTGCCTTATTAAGAAGTGATAAATTAGCTATAACTTAAAATAAGAGGATTTATGTAATATTAAAAATATGAAAATAAATAGTAATTTCAACATTATGGTATAGCAAGAGATAAAAATAAAAGCATTACTGTTAAAAACTAACATAAATCATTCTCAGAGTATTTTTTATTAACTTTTTTTCGGGTAAGCACTTAAATGGAAATATTTTGTATTTCTACTCAATATTCATATTCATACATATACAAACTATAGCATTAAAATAAATTAAAATTCAATTGTGAATTTATGAATATAAACAAACATAAGTACATATAAATGTATATACATATAAAGAACGATATTCTCTATAATGTACTTCACTCTGTAATATGCATAAAAGAAATAAAATAAAATAAAACAAAATAATATAAAATGAAATTTTAAAAACAAGTAAGAATTGCTGTCTTTGGCCATGCCAGAGTCTTAATACCATTCATGAACACATCAGGGGCATCCTCTGCATCTAGGATGCTATGCTATGCAAATAATTCCTATGGAATTGTGCTGTAGATTGAAAGTACCCCCATTGCAAAATTGTTGTCAAACAATAACAACAACATGGCATAGATTTGATTTTTTCTTCTTGCAATCTGAGGGGGAAATAAATATACATAGGTTTGGGTATGGGATATTTTTTGCATGCTTTTTGTTGTTGTGCCATTGCACGAATGGGAAAACTTTGCATTCCATGCACCGTAGCACGCATTTCTTAGACACAGAGAATACCCCTATAAAATTTATTACAAATTTCACAATTCGATTTGTATGATTTTAGTGTCAATATAAGCATGAATTTACGTCTGTAGAATACCAAAATTTCAAATCTGAAAAATCGATCGGACCGGTTCCGAGTACCAATGTGTCTCCCTATCATGCTTGGTTAAAGTAACTCAAAAACTGAAGGACTAATCCGCGTTCACATAGATGCACAAACGTACAGAAGACGGTCATGGCTAAATCAACTTATCAACCTCATTCTGATATGGTCAATATAAAGGGTGATCCAAGTAAAGGTCCTTCTTCCAATAGCCTCTTTTTGACAGAGGGTCATGTCAAACTATCGTATTACTTTTGTTCAGTATTGTTCGGCATTTCATCATGGAAAGACTTACGCCTAAACAACATTTACAAATCATTCAACTTTATTACGAAAATTCACGCGCTGTAAAGAATGTGTTTCGCGGGCTTCGCTCAACTTATGGGCAACATAATCGGCGTGCTGAGCGTACTATTCGCAACACCATCACCTATCCTGATACCCAGCATTCATTATTGGATAATATTCGACGCACACGTCGCATCGATTAATGAATTTATTGAGAGAATACTTCGGTGAGCAGATAATTTACCGTTTTGGGCCGGTTGATTGGCCACCAAAATCGTGTGATATCACACCGTTAGACTTTTTCCTGTGGGGATATTTAAAGTCTTAAGTGTATGTGGACAATCTCGCTGCGATTCAGGCCTTGAACCAAAACATCACTTTGGGTACATGCATACTTGGGACCATCGTTCACATACCTTCATTTACATGAAATTAAATATAACAATAGTGTGATCAAAGAGAGAGAGAGAGAGAGAGACTCAATCATATATACGTACTGCAACGAATTTGCTAAGTTCGCCTCGATGATTTTCCAAATCCTTCGAGTCCGATCACTGGATTGCTAAACAAAACTCCCAAGATTTATTTGTTTGGCTTCTTAACCGTCAGAAATTTATTTGTACAATTTTCGTCTTTAGCAACGGCTTATTTTACAATACACACTTATTATCTGCTTCACTCAGCTCATCCGTTTTTAAAACACACACAGCTCGCAGCAATGTTAACTCCACCAAGTTGTCTACTCGTCTCCTGTTGTGATAGCGACTGCCTCTCTTTTTATTCCTGTAGATGACACAGACATTCTGTTCACGCGCTTACGGATAGGCTGATTATTCGTTTGCCTGCGGTAGCTGCAGCTACTCCGTTTATCCTTAACGACGTGGAATTTCCTTTAATATGTCTACCCTTTTGTTTGTCCTTGGTAAGGGTAATTTGCATTATACAGCCGCTTCTTTTCTTTTCGGTCCTTTTCGTGGAATTGCCTTTATACTGCTACTCATTCAGTCTGTTCTTCGTATAGGGGATTTCCGTCACAATACATTTTCGCAATTAATTATTCTGTATTATTCTTTATCTTAATCGGTCCTTTAAGTGAATTATTCAATTGATCCTAAAATTACTCGATAATTTTTGAATAATATAAATAATAAATATAAACACGATTAACCTAAGTAATATTTGTGTATATATAAGTATATCTACGAATATTTACATACGTCTGTATAGATTATTTATCTGTATATTCATGTTTATATATACATATATATAAATGTATATCCATATACTTCTGTACGCACCTCTCGTTAAATTATTGTTACCGTTGTCGGAGATAAAATGTTCATTAACCAGTTGTCCAGTTAAGCTGTTAGTGGAACAATCGATAAGCGTTATATTTGCTACCGTGTGATACTTACAGACAAGATCCTTCCAACAGAAAACGATAAAAGGAAGATACCTAATCTTAATTTTTTTAATGCTCAAAATTTTTAACCGACGCATGAAGTTCTGATGATGATTGTACCGATTTTAATATTTTTTTTTTTTTTTTTTTTGTGAAACCTTTATTTAAAAATATGTGCAAATAAATAAAATTTTACATAATTCTATGGGAAATTAGTCATAGGTTCACCAATTGAAAATGTGAATATATAGGAAAGGACAGGAAAAATTTTAGGAATATATAGTTTGAATCTTAGAGAAGTTTTTAATAACTCTTTTTTAAGTAAGCTTATATATATATATATATATATATATATATATATATATATATTCCTAAAATTTTCCTTTCCTTTCCTATATATTCACACATATATATATATAAATGGAAATAAATCAACTTATCAACCTTATATATATATATATATATATATATATATATATATAATTGGCACTTTCTAGCCGCTGTAAGTAAGCTTACGCTAATAACGATGAAGAAACCGATGAAGAGAAGTTTTTGAGGCTCGTATTCATCATTTCGTTCGCACTGTGGAACACCACTTCGGTAGTGGTTACTTTAGAGGTTATGTGTAACAAAGATGCAAAAAGTAGTACCACAAATTCCGTAATTTATAAAGCTCAGGTCAAAAGCATTTTAAAAAAATATCTAGGAAAATGCTCATGTCTAAAAATTGGCTTGTTAGTAAAGAACCGGTCTTTTAAATGTAGCATTGTGGCATAGAACAATCTCGTTTTTGGAGGGAAACACCTTGTATTGATGTAAAATAACTACAAGTAATTTGCATAACTATTTACGACATTTGATTTATGGTGACACACTTTTGAGTACACAATCGACATATGTATTTATATGTTACTTATGTATATTATGTATAGGAAGGTAAGAAGAAATTTGTTTGCCTGTTTTTACTTTATACAAATTTTAAACAAATAAGTTTGAAAGTACTACTTATTCCTGGTTCAAAGCATATGTACTTATACACTCCTACAAGGGCTAAAATGGAAGTTACAAAGCTATGTCAGAGGGTAAAAAAATTTAGGAAACTATTATACATACTTATATATACTTTGCGGCTCTCAATAGACTGCTTAATTAGAAGAGTTCAGAAAGTAACAGACTAGTTCACATTGAGGAAAGAGCATTTGTAGACTGAGATTGGGCTCACTGATATATTTTGGTGTTGACTGCTAATTGGCCAAAAATAGAGGAAGTGTTGTATTTGTGCCCAATTTAGCTTCACAACTCTTCACTGTTCTTGCGTTAGCTCAGCCAGTGGGTTGTTTCGGTCAGCGAGCGACACGGTTTGTTGCCTTTTGGCTATCTCACAGATCTCCACCTTCGCCTTGAAAGTTTTAAGTTTGCACGATCGAATCTGACGTTTGGCTTTGCGCTGCGATCTCAGTACTGCGACATTTATGTTGGTCCTGATCATTGTTGGTTGGAGGATGGTTGGAATTTAAATAAATAATTTCAATTACATTAAAAAAAATATTTTGAAAAACACAAAGGGAGCGCATTGCATGAAGAAGCTACAACGAATGTTTATTATAACAGTGTCCTTAGCTTTGAGAGATATAGCATAAGTCCCCGGTTTTTTTTTTTAACAAAGCATCATTTTGATGAGGAAAATTAATAAAAATTTAAATTTAAATATTTTTTTATTAAAACAATGTCCGACGAAAATAGCTTTGGGGATTTTATCACGAAATCTTTACAAACGAATTTAAAAGCAAAAAAATCCTATTAATCTCATTTTTTTTTTACTTAAGAATTTTTCCTTCTTTTTCTGAAATTGGAAACGAAAACACAAGCTTTGAATAAATAATTACTGCAATTTAATTGAAAACGAGATACGTTAAAGAAAATAAGGATAAAGCAAAAAATATATATATAGAAAGCGGAATAAATATCACTGATGAAGTGACAAATAAAAAAAATTGTGTTTAAATTAAAACAATAAAAATTCTACAAATTCAAAATATGAGTCATATGTTGAAAAAAGAAGAAGCCCGAAGTGTGTTAGTATGACGAAGTAGAGGAGCAGTAGGAGCAGTAGGAGCACACTCATGACGTTCTATTTCATATGAAGAAGTTCATCTGCTAGCTGAGATGCAACGCTGATAATATACATGCAGTGTCGTGAGCTAATAGAAACTCAAGAAAAAAACATTTTTTTTTGTACATTCAATTAAAGTAAAATCAAAAACTTTCACCAAACACTTTGGCTCGAGTAAATATAAAAGTTATTGAATAATAGTAAGTACGTGCTTAATTTGAGTGGAACGGAACATTATATACCCTACCATTTTCGTCTGACCTACCTTGGAACTAAAATAACATGAATAAAGAGGGTAATTGTTTCACATACAGAATGACAGAAAAACTGATAGATAGACACACTTGACTAAATAAAATCGCCTCTTCATGTTTTAAATAATTTAGTGTGTGCAATTGTAAAATGAATGAAGTGCGCATACAATCGTCGATAGTTACAATAACAAAGAGGAATGAACGACAATACGAAAGTATTTAAATACCATAATAATATCAAAACTACACATGCATGCTACATACATAGATACATACAAACATAACATATATATGCATAGCTGAGTACATACATATGTAAATACGCATATTTATGTCAACATTATTGAAGAAGCACCTAAAATAGTACGCCAGACGGAGCAACAACAACAAGACTAGCAGCATCACCAATAGCAACAATAGCAGTTGCATTCATACACACATCAATTTTCTTTACATATACACTCTAAGGCACACAACATGTTTGATCACCGTGTTAGCAGTTGTTCATACTAGTTCGACGGCGTATTTGCGTACAGTGGGTTGACGTAAACCAAATTCCCAAAATTCATTCCTTGGGTAAATACAATACAGACATACATATATTGGTTTTATATGACAACATAAACTACATATAAGAACATTTTTAGCGAAGAATATGATGTGAAAGGACTAGATATTATTATTATCAGCACGATGTAGTGACTTTCTATATTTTGATCATTTTTTACTCTAATTGGTATTTAAGTATTGATAAGAAGTTTTAGTTTAGCATCATTCAATTTAGAATCGCTACTCATACTCTTCCGAAATGTCAATATGAATACCGATAAATAAGCCAAATACATGATTTGGATCTATCCTTTTTCACAATTAAGATTAAAGTATATTGTAACCCGCAGCCGAAGAATGAAAACTTTGTGCAGCGAATATATCTACGCACTATCAATGCTTATATCGAAATCGTTTTATACTTTTCAATCTGTCGAAGATTAATTTCCCGGTTATTGGTCCATTTCCGTGAATCAAAAGTATATAAGTTAGGCGAAGCATCTAAAAATTCACGAAACGAACCATGTAAATACAACTTTTTCGAACAGGTCGGTCGATGGTTCATTTCCTATAAAATAGTGTTCCTGCTAATCTAAGCAAAAAGCTAAAAGCTAAATTTTTTCCTTATTTCAAGTAAACGAATATGAACACAAAATTTCATAAAAACCGGTCGTGGCGTTTCGGAGGAGCTTGGCAGCAAACACTGTGGCAGAAGTATTTCGTTTATTAGATAAAAAATAAATAAAAATACTCTCATAAGCATTTGAATTACCTTCTCTCAAATACTGAAAAATAATAATATTCTATATATATGTTTCACTTCTTTTTTAAAAATACTCTCATAAACATTTGAATTATCTTCTCTCAAATAAAAATAATAATATTCTATATATATGTTTCACTTCTTTTTTTGGGAGATTTTTGTCAAAAATTTATAACCATTGCTGTTTTTTTAGGCGGCAGTGGTAAGCAAAGATAACAGCCAAATTAAGAGTTTTCTTCACAATACCTAAAAATATTTTTTGCTTTGGACTTCTCTTCGTCTACAAATTTGGACTTCATCTCTGCAAGTCAGTAATAAATGAAAGATTTTGAAAAATACAAAAATAAAATGAGGAAATAAATTTTAATCTTTAATTCTCATTGTCAGCGTAAGAAGATGCCTTGGAAAAATAATAAAATTTTGTATATATGTTTTTTACTTATTTTTATTCAAAAATTAGTTAAATAGAAAAATAAAAAAATCCCACTATCTCATCAAACCCTTCGATAAAGTTTTTAATTTGCATGATGCATTTTTTTTATATTAATATTATATATTCGGAGCATTACATAATCCTGATTTTCAAATGCAAACAGTACATAATCCAGACAATTTTAAAAATCTTAGGCAAGACACAATCTCGACACTATATAAAACAAAAATAACGAAATCCTTACCAAATAATATACAGAGAACACAATGTCTGGATGACAAGATCAAATTCCGACCACTTTTTATCCCCGCAGCGTCCAAATAGTTACTATATTTACATATTTTCCATACATAAAATACGTGCGATTGTTTAATTATTTTGCTTCGATTGTGTCATGTCTGAATTATGGTTTGTCGCAATTCCGTTATATGTTTATTATATGTATCGGGATTTTGTATTTCGGCATTTCGTGCGGAGATTTTGTTATAGACACTAAGGCATTTAATAACACTTGTCAGTAACCCTATATATGTAAATATATATACTGTGCACTATGTACCGAACCGAAAAATACTGTGTTGGTACGCAACCTCAACCTGGTGGAGCAGTTGTGTTCGAAATCGTTGCTGCTGCTGCTGTTGCTGCCGCTGCTGCTCAGCTATGGCGCCTCGGCTGTTGCTTGCATCGACAATTGGCGTTGCTTTCAGTTTGCTTTTGACCGGTTGGTTGTGTTAACGTTTTGGAATTGGTAATAGTGCGATCTTATTTGAGTATTTGGCGTTCTATTTTCAATATTTATCGTAGATTAAAGTGGATTTTGTGATTTAATGCAAGCTAAAAATATACTATCGCGCACAGCGGCTTATATATGAATATGTATTTTTCTGTATGTGAAATATGCAATCGGAAATATTTTTCAAACAATCACACAATTTGTAGTTGGACACGTTCATGTGTGTGAAGTTGTTTTGCCGCTTTTAGTGGCTGTGTGTATGCAGTATTGTGTGCGTAGGTGCAAAAGACGTCTGCAGTTGACAAGCGTGACCAAGCAACGGCAGTATTAAATGTGAGCAACGATTTCCAAACTGTTGCTGTCTATTTATAGAAGAAGAGGAAGACGAAAATCACTGTGGAGTGTTAAAAAATTTCTCGAGCATTTAAAAAAAATACAAGCGAAAAATAGTGAAAAATTTTATACAAATAAAAAATAAAAAGCCAAAGCGAAAAAACAACCCAAAAGTGAAAAAAAACTGATGCTTTTATGTTTATAAATAAGAATATGATACACATATCTATATGAGTGTATATGGCTGAATATAAATGCATGAGTTTCACTAAAAATAAAACTTCAGATTTTTAGAAAAAGGTGAAGTTGAGCGACCAGCAATAATTGAAGAAATAATAAAAACCTTATTTGGTTGTGTAAATTCTGAATTATTTAATTGAAATGTGGTTAAAAATAAAAAATAAAGAAATAAAAAACATATTTATTACATATGAACTAATGATAATTAAAATTAAATTTTGAAATTTTCTTACCAAAAATATATATATATAATATATAAAAACTCTGCATTTATAGGTGTACGTTCATGGTATTTAAAAATCACACTTTATACAAAAAATTAGTGAAAAAATCATATTTCATCCCAACTTAAAAGTCTAAAATTAAAAAAAAAATTGTGGAAAAAAATAGTATTGCAAATCGAAGTTAGTAAATCTACACACAACATCATTTGCCATACATCTGTATAACATATATAACAAATTCCTTGCGTTCAAAAGGTAAGAAGCATTCGAATAAAATAAAATCTCTCCAAAAATAAAAATTTAAGTTTGGCTTAGAGCCACTCTGATTTACAAGAATGCCTGAACAAACTTATTTAAGTTCATTTATGAGTGTGTATTCGTAAATGTATGTGCAAATATGTATAGTAGTATTGTAAATAAGCGATGACTGAATCTGGTCGCACGTTTAGACCAGAATTTCGCAACCACAAAAATCAGAAAACCAGTTTCTAACACTACACAACACATATCTACACACATATACAACTGTATGTTATATCTATGTTTGCATTAAACGAAACATAAACAAGAACAAACATACGCTGAGTTGTTGATAACACGTTTTGTCAGTGTTGTTATGCTAAGTTGTTTTGGAAAGTCATTCTTACTGCTGTTGTTGTAATGTTTTTTTTTTTTTGTTTCGTTACGTTTTCAAAGTTTATTGACTTTTATTTTATTCGTATTTGTTAGCTTATCTTCTTAATTGCTTGTTTGCATGCTAAATAAATTTTTTAAATGTTTATTTGCTGCATGTTGAAGTTCTTTATGAAAAAATATGTCTCAAAAAAAAAATGGTAGTATTCATCATAATTTGCGTGGGCACTGATTATACAAGCATTACTTGGTAGGGACGTAAATACTGTTACAACATTAAACACACGCATTTCAATAGAAGAATTGAGCATACCACATAATTCCCATATGATTTATAAAATATAACCTGTAAAGCGTTAGTCTGTATCGGGAATTCTAAATTGTGTGAGTTTTCAACATAGTATGGTCAGATAATGAAAACCGTATCGCTGTTATAGCGCTTTTTAAGTGTGAAATGAAAAAAGGTGATTTTTTCAAAACACTCCGTCCGCTCGGCATTAGTCGCATGTTCGTCTACCGGTGCATAAAACTGTTTGAGGAGACTGGGGATGTTAAAGACCATCACTGGTCGGGCCGTCCACGCGCAGTTCGAATGCCGCAAGTCATCAAAGCTGTCAAATCAAGAATTCTGCGAAATCCGCTCCGAAAACAGAAAATCATGGCCCGGGAGATGAATGTTTTGAAAAAGTCCATGAGTCGGGACTTGGGGCTTTCAAACGCCTTACCGGACATTTGTTGACTACAGCTTTGAAAAAAAAATGGGGTGGTAAAATGCAAACGTCTTTTGGTGAAGTACGCTGATAACTTGCACAGAAAAATCTTGTTTACCGATGAAAAAAATTTTACCGTGCAGGAAAAATTTAATTGAAAAAATGATAGGGTGTATGCACGATCATCTAAGGACGCATCTGAACTGATTCCACGGGTCGAAAAAGGTCATCACCCAGCTTAAGTCATGGTTTGGTGGGGTGTCTCTTATGATGGGGTAACTGACTTGCATTTTTGCGAACAATGGGTCAAAACATCGGCCAAAGTTTAGAAGAAAACGTTTTGGAATCTGTTGTGAGACCACTTAACCATTCCATGTTCCAAAACCAATCATGGACTTTTCAGCAAGACTCTGCGCCAGCCCATAAAGCTAAAACGACCCAAATCTGGCTCCAAAACAATTTACCAGCATTCATTTCCTCTGAAGAGTGGCCCTCTGGCAGTCCTGATTTGAACCTGCTGGATTACAAATTGCGGACAATTTGAGAGGACATGGTTTGCCACAAAAGATACCCCAACATTGATTCTCTTAAGACAGCTTTGATTCGTGCTATGACCAATTTCTCAATGGAGGAGGTGCGTGTGGCTATTGATGATTGGCCAGTCAGACTTAAGGCGTGCATGAAGGCCAAAGGCGGGCATTTCGAATGAATACTGTTTTTTTGTACACAATATATATCAATAACTATGAAAAAAAAAATGATCCAAAAACATTCATTATTTTTTATTTTATAGCATAAAATGTGTGTAACAGTATTTATGTCCCTACGAATGTCAGTCATTTCTTCTTTTCGCAGTCCGTTCTCTAGACTAAAAGTTTAGCCGAATCCTTCTCCACCTGATCTTTCCACCGGAATGGAATTGCCTTCCCAGTCCAAAGGAGCACCTGTTGGTAAGGGTGATTTCATTTTGTATTTCAAAGCTGACATTGGAGTTAATGCCGGTCCGCAGACGAAATTTTCTTCAACTTTGATAATATGACTGTTAACAGTGCTCTCGTTCACTACTACTTTCACTTCGCTTTCTTATCCAGCCTGTGGAAATCCTATTCTCTCGTCAGTTTTGAAAGTAAAAACTTGGAATTATACTAAACTCTGTTCTCGCATGTGTCAGTAGCCGTTACCAAAAATATTGACAGATTGAGAATTTGAAACTTTCACGTTCCGTCTTTCAAAAGTGAGAGTAATTACTCCCACATATATCAGAGATATGCTAAATAGAAAAAGTAAACTCTGTCCATTTCTGCACCAATTATATCCGAAGTTATTTAAATTTAATTCTATATTGATTATAAACTACATAAAAGTCGACGAAATGAAATATGTATGCAATAAATAATCTATTTTTGAGAGAGTATTGAAGTGTTTAATGACACAGTTGACTCAACCAGTCACATTTTGTCGTTTTTAACACTTTTATTTTATTATTAGTTTGTCCTTGCTCTCTTTATTGCTGTTGCTGCTTTATGTTGTTATTGTTTGTAATACCTGAGTTATGTACATATGTGTGTACATGCATATGTCGATGTAGAAAAGGTGTGTCTCAACAATGTAGCTCAGCGAAGCGGTTATTTCCCGCCCCCACTGAATCAATGGCAATAAAGGCAATTCACCGGTGGCATTCAACTGTCAATGAGCGCCATAAACAAAGCACCGATCAGTAAGCAATACGAGCTTTGATTCGAAATTTTGGATTTTGTATTTCTACTTTACACAATTTAGTTTTTAAATGGCTTTTATTAAATTCCAAAACTTTATACCGTTCAAAAATTTTATAATTTTTCCGTCATTTATTCACAACAAAGATAAACCACGGAGCCAATGATCTTAGTTATGCTTATTGACCATGCACAAAGTTGTGGGGTGTCGTTGTCGTTGTTGTTGTTGTTGTTGTTATATTTGTATAATTATTTAACACCAAAATGTTTGCGATAGCATCTGTCGCCAAAGAGTCGGGTAACTTATTTGGGCTTGACTTTCATACTGCGGTTTGATTGTCTTATGTTCCTTATGTACTTTCATAGCGAGCACCCTCATTAAGTGGAAAAATATGAACGTAGCACTACCCACTTTTGAGTCAAAAAGTATATCTCAGAAACCAATTGACAGAATTCGTAAAAATTGATGTTCACATTTCAAAATTTCAAATATGCTGACATAGCTCCCAAAATAGACCTATGTACTTCCACTATTATATTTGTTTAAAAAAGTTTATGTTTAAGTTTTGATGGGAATATCCATGAAAAGCAGTGCGATGAAAAATATGATGAAGTGGTCTGCAATGCTGGACGCTTAAGATCTCTATTTTTTAATGCCTCTGAGTGAAAAATTGGTATTCTCAGTAGCCTGTGAAGCGATTTGTTCAAATTACAGAAATGTTTTCACAAGATCCTCATAAAAAGTGAGATATTTTTCAAATATTTCTTCAATTCTTTCTTTTAATTAATAAAGTACATATTAACGGTGTACATATTGTGAGCAATTTAAAACAGATTTCTTTTTTTAATACTTTTTTTCTTTTATTTGTTATCTATGTATGTTTTCATGAAAATGACTTTGATCCAAATTATGTAAGTACCAGAAGAAGAAGAATGAAGTCCACCAAAAATGATAAGTCTTCGAGATATTTCAACAAAGCTTGCTACGCAGATGTCTTTTTCTACCGGATTGATCATTTTTTGGAACCGGCAAGATCGGAGTACTATAACACATATGCTCTTATACAACCGGTTTGTTCAGATATGAGATTTTCAAATGAATATTTACACTGAAAATGATCGAAATTTGATATGCTGTAATGATGACTTTGGCAAGTCTGAAGGCAGCACTTCTTTTTTGTTTCTTACTTATATTTATTTTTTGTTGTTGCAAAGTATTCGAATAAGCTCCATATTTTATTTATGCATTAAAATTACCTCGTTGTTTTAAACATTAATCGAAATTGATACAAACAAATAATCGTACTGCTAACCACTTGGCTACTTTTGAACATATTTGAATTTATTTTTACTAGAAGCAATTATCATAACCGAAAAATTACTTTTAGATCCATATATGCACAACACGCCGAGGGAAGCAATTTTACCTAATGATTAGTATTTTTTCATTCGTTCTAAAATTTGTACATAGCAGAAACTTACAGAATTAAATATCTTTTTGGCACAAACATTTCTTGATATGATGAGCGTTTGTTCGAAAGATTTTTATTTAAAAATAACAATTGCATTTAATCGGAAAAGTTGATTTAGAACTATTAAATATATATATTTTTTATTTATATCAGTTACACACCCTAGTTTATTGGATTGCTTTGTTGACAATCTCAATCTTGTATAAATTGGACTAAAAAAAGTGCAAAGATTTAGAAACTAATTCAATTGCCGTCGGATCAGTCAATCATGACTCAAAAGCAATTTAACAGGAAAAAAAAATTAATGTAGTCCAAATCAGCTTAATTAATTACACCACATATTACGTGTATTCTGTATAGTCCAAAAATATAATTTTCTATTTAAACTTTTCCAGCACTCGGTTTCACGCGACAACTACACTTCCCTAGCACATTTTAGTTTACTTGCACGTTCGCCTGTCATTTTGTATATTTCTGCTATTTTATTTTTTGAAAAAGTAAAAAAGGCATTACCATTTTATCCTCTGTTAACCCGAACGTGTAGGCGAATTTCTTTTTAGCCTCGCATTATATTTGCTGCTGTCACGCCTCTTTATTACATTTGTCGTTTGGTACGAATGTAATATGTTTATTTGTAAGTATGCGTATATTTATGTAGGTATTTGGTCGTGTGCGATACAGGTAATTGAGAAAAAGCAGCAAAAAATACATATTAAAAAATGCCGGCAACAACAATATAATTTTACTTATAAATAAATAAATGAAGATGAGCAGAAAGCAAAAAACGCAAAGAAAAGAAGAAAATCAAAATTTCTGACTCAGCAATTGCCAATAACAAGAGGTGAAAATGAATCATTTTCTGGTGATAAGCAAGAGCCAAATCCAGTAACTGGGCAAATATGCCCACAAGGAAACTGAGATATATAAAAAATACAGAAATAATCACATATTGATATATACATATAGAGACAACGATTTATATATATATGCATATGTACATATATACTTATATACAGATCAGATTTATTTGATATGAATAAATTTCTGAACATCATTCCATCGCTGACTGAATAAGACAAGAACGAAATAGAAAAAAATTCCATTTCGTAGATGTTTGTTAAATATTTTATCTACATATTTAAGTACGTATGCAAAGGATGCTTCTTTTTAGGCGTGTATACGCGGTTTTCAATGAGGCAATACTTTTTCTGGATTTAGTCTTTCTGACAGCTGTTACTTGATTTATTATTGCTGACTTACGTACCCGACTATTTCAAAATTCGTCGAAAATTTGGCCTCTCGTCTGAAATTTATTCAAACCAATCGCCTGTCAATAATTAAAAAAAGTAAAAATTATATAAACAATGCAATCACAATAAAAAATGGCATTTTCACACTCAAAAGTTTTACAAATATCATTAAATTAATCTCATTATAAAATCCGAGTTAATTTGTAGATCTATTTCTTTATATCGCTTCCATTTTCTTTGTAGCATTTTTCAATTTTCTGATCAATATTTCAATATTCATCATGGTTTCACAAAGCTTTTCTTAAGTTCAAACTTTACATGCAGCTTTAAAGCTTTTGTTAAACATTTGCTGTTTATTAAATATAGCGACAGCAAATATATCCCCGTAGGAACCGAAGAGGTGATCGGGTAACCGATGCTAAGAATATGCTGAGATGGCAAACCCATAACCCCAATCGATGACAATGGAATAGATGTTCCATCACCCGACTATACTGAATAACCAATTACAATTACCCGCTTGAAAAGCCACAAAGCGACCCTAACCAATGACTTGCTGGCTGAGCTATTCACTGATAAAGTGGATGTTCAGATGAGTGCATGCCTATCTCAAAGTTCTATCCAGTGTGTTGTGTGAAAGATCAAAGCCCATCGACATCGAGTTGATTGGATCTTATCAGTGTGGCTTTTGACCTGGTAAATCCATTTTGGAAAATACCCTTAGTTTGCCACACGCATCTTTTTATCGAAGAGCTGCCTTTCACCGCTGCGCCTTGTTTCCCACGTCACTATTGATAATCATAACTTTGAAGTCGTAGATAATTTCGACACTAGCAGTTTTCGAGAGAAAGGGCTTGCGACCGATTTACGGCTCTCTACTTATGGGTGACGGCGAATACCGCAGACGATGGATCGGTAAGGTATATAAGATATACGTCGACGTTGACATAATTCAGCAAGTTACAAACATCGTTGAAAGATTAGTTGAAGAAAGTCCTGACTTCACTCAGCGTCTTCAATTGGCTCCAAAAAAAAACAAATTGGATTTTAAACTACGATAAAGCACCATCCCACAAGGTATCACTTGGCACAAGTTTATGACTAAAAATTCAAATACAACAAATACCATCGAACAAACAACGTTTTCATCTGACAAAGCTCCAGTCAAAAACATTACCACTTCAATGCATTCGTTTTTAGTATATAGAAAACAGAAAAGAGAATTCGCTTCGATTACGGAAGTTTCTTCCAAAAATGCGGCTAAAGCTTGTTTTGATGTTTGAGTTATTCCAACTTTGAGGGTTCTACTACACATTTTAATGAATAATAAATATTTTGTGTTTTATTAACCGATTCCCAGTTATTTGCTGATAGAAGCATATACACTTCTCATGATGTCTACACAAAAAAAAAAAAATCAAGTCCAAAATTCTAGACGAGATAGAAAAAATTCCCCAGCCGTAGAGGATTCAGAGCTAAAGGAAGATTGCAGATCGATGAAATCGGATCTTTTTTTTGATATAAATATGTATAATGTATAAAAAAATTACGAAATCGAATTCTACAACATTTGGTATTTGGCTTTATAGAAATGGGTACATGAGAAATATGGTTAACCTACGTCCAAAAATCATCGCTTTTTTTTTAAGAATTTCCTATTTCAGATTTTTTGTTTAACTATATATATATATATATAATCCCAAATTAAGCGTCAGAGTTTGATATGTATACATTATATATATATATACATTTAGCCATGGGTCCATAATTAGTATTTTTCTCTTCCCTACGAACTACAAGAGTTGAATAAACCAAAGGATTTTTAAAGATTAATTTAAGAGTATCCTACAGTTCTAAAGAGTTGTCTTCAAATCCCAGCTATTAATAAAGTCATGTCGAGGCCAGCGAACTGCTCTAAAACTTCGTTTTATATTGAACATATTGACGAGACTTATCGGGATTCTGTCGGTGCATCGTACTTATCATTTTATAAATAGAACTACGGAGACATAGAGGTAAGTCGTTTAATGCCGTCGAAAGGTTGAAATATTTTGTAAAACAACAATGATACTATACAATAGGTGCATAAACGACTTACATTTTTGTTCACACAATAGCACTATAATGTGGAACTTAAATGTGGAACTGAACTTTAATTGTGAATTTTTCTTTGCCCTCAAAACATTTGCTTGGATTAGACATGTCGAGTACTTTCTCAGTCAGGTCCTGAAAACTGAACAGAATTATTTTCTAAAAATCTTCCTCTGCGATTTTTAAGACCAAACTTGTTTGTTTTTCTCTTTTCCAAACTACACTCAGCTGTAGCGCAAGGTAGAAGTATAATTCAACACATGCGAAATTATCAAATAACATTTGTACCTTTAGGCCAATAATAAGCCAGCAGTGGTAAAAAAATTCCGATATCACATAGAAAACAATCCCTGCACCATATTTGAGCCTCTCTACACATCTGTGGCCCCTGGCAGTGTAAATTGTCTATGGCGAATATATCTCAAGAAAAACCTGTTTATCCCATGTCCATGCGCACCTATGCACACACGAGTTCTAACACATATGCATGTACAGGATGCTTGTGAATTGCAAGTGAGTGAATGGATCCCACGAGTGTGGCGTTTTTAACCATTGCATAGACAAGCTATCAGCGATACTAAATTCATTGGTTTTCCCCAATTTTTTCATTTATTTTCAATATTCCTGCATGAGCTCTCCTCAGTATGTGTGTGTATATGTGAGTGGTTATGTGAGATTGAGTTTTCATTTGGTATGCTGCGGCATGTTGTCGTCGAGATTGCAATGCTGCAAATACAGCAAAGCAAACGAGCAAAAATGTGACTAATTTTTTTTTACAATTTTTATAAGGGGGACAGAAAACCCAATATGACTCGCCGCTATCGGCTATGCCTGCATGCCATGAAGAGATTTCTCTTCCATGAATAGATTTTTTATAGAAATGATAAAAAGCATTTATTAGATCATGTGGATAAGATTGTGCTTGACTATCGGAGAGTAAGTGTGATCCTTGAATATATGGTGTGAAAGATTGAAGCACCTCGCTAACGAGCTGATTGCAACTCATCGGTGTGGTTTCGAACTTGTAAATTCATCATTGACCAGATATGCACAATACTACAGGTGTTGGAATAGAATCGTGAGAAACGGATCGACGCATATATCCTGCCACATCCCGTCAGAAACATACAGAGACTTATCGTACGGTTGTTGTTCGTTTGTATATTTTGAATTGTTGGCCAGTAATTCGTTCAAAAAGACAGTCTTGTGAGTAATGCATATCGTGATTCAAAATTATTGGGTTTTTATTCCATTTGCTCTCGCAACACCATCACAGCGCTCAGATAATGTAATTTGTTTACTGCCAGATCTTCTGATGAGAACTGTAAGTGTAAAACAAAGCGATAATCAAAATAAACTATTAGAATTCTCTTGATTTTTGATAGATATTGAGGTGGGTTTTGTAGCTTCAGCTCAGTTGGTCGATTAACTGCAAATTTTCACATTTCCAGCACACGGCATTCCATTTGCAATGCATAATTTGAAACCAATCCTTTCTTCTATATTTTCAAGGACTGACCTTGAACATTGTAAAAAAACTGACCTACAGATCACGTTAAATCTCAACGCCAGTACAGAGGATATCTGAGTTCCATTAGGGACAACACAATTTAAACGATCCCTTTAAGCGTGTTTTTTTAAATCATATATTCCCGGTATCTTTTTTCCAGAATCTTTCATCTCTACGTTAGACTGCGATACAAAATGACTCTGAAAAACCAGAGCAGAATTATGTACTACTAAATATTTCAGTCTAAATATTTAACTTGTCTTCTTAAATTTAATGCTGGAGAAAACAACAAGAACTGCAGAACTTCCTCCAAAAGGTATAATCTATTATAAGACCATAGAACTGCTAGCGTATACCGAAGATATTGTTTGGTATTTGAAAGGTTTCAAGTATTTTTTGTCGAATTTATCACAGTTAGATATATGGATTTCTATCTGCTCTGAGCTATTTGTGCAAATTTGAAGCAGTTCGTTCGTATCCTCCTCGTGCTTATAAGCACTCTTGCCAACAGGTAATTCGGACTGAGTAAGACGATGAAAAGTAAAGTCCTATCTCGACGAAAAACAAGACAAGTCGCTCATCATTCCCAGAAGTAGCAAAAGCGTGGACAATGGCAACATCCGATGAGCCTGAACAAGCAGTTGCCGTGGGAAAGGTTTCACGGTCTATAGTCTTTTAAGTATAAGAGATATTAAATGTAGCAGACGATAGAATGATGAGTTGTATAAGATATACGGTTGCATTGATATAGTTCGGCTAATACAGAGACAGCGGATTCTTTTGCAAGGTTCAATCAGTTTTGAAAGTTTTCAATACATTTATTCATAAAGCTAGTACAAAAGGAGAATTACCTCCATTCTAGTGCAAAGTTTAAATGGAGAACCACCTGGTATACCTAGGTGAATTCAATAGACTCCAAACAGTAAAAAGAAGAAACGACTGGGTTGCTTAACTGATAATGTTAAAATTTCAATGAAGCAAGGCATCTAAATACTAAATAATACACCTATTATTGCTTAGAAGAATAATTTTCAATTTGCAAGAACTGCTTCTGCAATTTAAATGAAAAGGACTTCATGTTTATGCATCTACTCAAGCGAGTAAAGCAGCCGACAGCGTCACAGCCGCAGAAAACGTGTTATGGCATAATACGAGCTTTAGCTACGTGACGCGACGCTATTAGCAATACGCAGTTCTGCACGATAACTAGTGTTTGCGACAACAACGACAACATATTATACAACTAAACTCACTAGACACGGCAAAACACTCGGCTAAAGTTGAAACTACCCACTGTTTTGGCGTCATCTTCATCATCTTCACACATATCGCCCGACAGACTTTGTAGCGCAGACAAAAGAAATTGTCGCTGAGGCTCTACTCGCAGCCATAGAACCCAGAAAAAAAAACACACCACTTGGTGAAGCAAAGCATGGTTTTTAAGGCGTGGTAAGAGGAGCCATGTGGTGGCACTTGAAGGCACAAGTTGTTTTTGGTATGACTGTGGTTATTTTTAAAAATCACAACAAAAACACAGTGCAACTCTGGTATATTATACAATAATTGGTGTACGTGTCGAAGTGGTAAAATTCATTTATTTGTCGTTGTGGTTATTGTCGGTTCGGTCATGTATGCGTGCATTTTCAATTAATAAGGAAACTATTGAAAACAATTTCTAAAATTTAACACATATTCACTTACATACATTCTAAAGCCATTTTCTAAAGAGAATGATACCCGCCAAGGAAAATCTCGGACCTTAGTAACATATATAAATCCACTACACTCGCACGTTAAATACATATTTAATGCCGTAAACTAGTTATAATTGCGTGTTTTGGAAATCCAGTTCATCGCCATGCTTAGTTCTTTGTTTTTTGATTCGGAGATAGCGAAGTAAATTAAATCATATTCTTGTATCCACGTCCGTTATCCCAAGGGTCAAGTTTATGGCTACAACGAAAATAATGAACTTAAGTCGCTGCTGCAGAGCTTGCACAAAAAATTTTGTAGTGAAAGCTATTGGATTTAAAAAAAAAATACTGCTTGGATATCTTAAAGATTAATATTTGTGTGAACTCAAGCAAAGGTAAACTTCTTCATATACAAGTTAGCTTGTTAGCGTACTTCCTGGAACGTGGAACCAACATTCTAAAATCATTTAGGATGTTTTATAAAATGCACAAGATTGATGAAGATAATTCTATAAACCTGATGAAGTAAAAAACACCGAGCAAGCCAAGTCGGGTCACCCTGGAGGCTGTGCAGTGAAAGAGGTAGAGCTATAATGCTATAGCTGAATATAGTGCCCGACTATTATATCGGTGGTGACGCTAATGAAGATTGGGATGTCTTCTCTTTCATCAATGGCATATTTATTTGATCAAATTGCATGTAGTTTTCTCCTACTATCACCTATTACTGTTGAAGAACGATGTTAGCAGATATTTTGCGGAGGAAAAAGGTGTGCCCGATTCGTGTGCACAATTTATTGTAATTAGGAGGGTTTCCGTTTCAGAAACTCGTCGGAAGAAAAGTATGATCCGACGAGACGAATTAATGAGAAACATCAATTAAGCATCTAGTGGCATCAAAGTTTGTTGAAAGAAGGATGGAATTGGTATGAAAATGTTACAGAGAAACAATCGAGTTTGAAATCTGTAAAGAAGGCGCAGCGACAGATTAAAAGAATTTTTATTTTAATTTTCACCTAAAGCCAAATCAGTGATCTGTCTACAAAATCCGAAAACGAACTACAGAATTTGGTCGTAGAAATGGCTAGTTTTTATAAATATTCAGAATGAGAAGATCACTCGCTTTTTAAGTCCTGTTTAAATCTACACTGCAAGACCAAACATAAAAGCTTCTATTAATTTTGAGCTGGTTGGGACTCTTTCCATATGGGATAACTATAAATCATATACTAACTGTCAGAGGCTAAGTAAACACTGAATCTCAAGCTTACTTCAAATGCAAAAAAAAAAATTGTTGACTTGACTAATGGATAACTCCACTCATTTTTCTTCGGAAGGTAATTTAACCATCCACATACAATACCTAGGTAACTGATAAAAGCCCTAGACCTGTACTAAATGAAACTCTCTCCCGTTTTGTCGACATTTTGTAGGCGAGTTTGCTAGAAAATACATGTGTATATGTGTATTTACTTCATATTTACACCCCAGCCAGCCAGTTAGCCCACAAAAGGTAAACAACTCACATGTAGAGGCAAAGTAACAAAGAGCCGAAAGTTGCGAAATGGCAAACTGTTAAACCAGTTTGAAATCAACCATTCCGACAAACTACAATCTCAGCAGCATATACATAAGGAATGTACCACTGCGACTGCTTGTCGCCAACTTGCTTGTGGAATAATTGAAAATTTAGGAAGTGAATGGAAGGGTTTGTACAATTGAAAATAGTGTTGTGAGTACTGCGTATGCGAGTAAGTGTATGTAGATGTCTAAAACGTGCTGAAAGTTCTGTTTGTGGAGTAACAGCGAATCAACATGGTTACATAAGCCTTTCAGTGATTGCCATTTTATAGTTGAAATCGCTGTTCAGCTTTAAACATGATGCACATTTTTAAAGTTTAAATACATATGAATGTGTAACTTCTGAGATACCTATAGTAGCAATTAAGTAATTTCTTTTCCCAAAAAAAAAAAAAAAAAACACAAACCACCGCAGAGAAGAGATTATTGAGTTTCATAGGATCTTCTTGCATTGTATTTCTTTTTCTAGAATTCCACCGAGCGACATCTTACATATGAATTTCACCAATCAGCTCTTCAGCGAAATAAATACTAGTTGTATCCCGCTTGGTAGCATCAATAAGCCTTTCCTTTCTAGTCATCAGTTCTTTCTCCGACAGACTTCAGCTGATGCTAGCTCCAATAGGATTCTGACATCTCTTAAGAGCATCATAAATATATTTTATACTTAATTATGTCCATAGAACATCCATATAATTGGCCATCGCGTTGTGTTTCTACCAGTAATTCACTCATATATACATAAATAAGTTCTCCGATACACGAGTCGAAGTGCAGTCTTGGGATGACAAAATCTTTACTCCTTACAAGCTATGGCATTGAAATCACTAGTCATACACCTGAACAGCCGTATAGCTATGAACTTAGCGACAGTTTGGGTGTGGTGTACCCCATTTCAACACCAACAACAATTTCATCTTCGAATTCCAACACAGAATCATTCTAGTTACTTTGGACTGAGTAGACAATTAAAAAGGAAAATCATGTTTCTACGAACAAGAACTAAACACTATACGTGGCTTTTAATCTTCGTTCTACTCTATAATACAGCAGCATAAACTATGAGAACATACGATATAACGATGAGCTGTACACGTTATACGATGACTTTGACAAAGTTCAGCTAGGCCTTCCTCTGGTGGAAGTACATCATGCAGACGTAGACTTGAGAGTCAAGTGGAGGGTAACGGGCCAGAGGAACGACCAGACCAATATCGCAAAAAGCTAATCCTAAATTCGGTCACCCCCGGCTGTGAACTTTACTAAGTCAAGCCCTTTTTCGAAAAGAGTATAATAGCTTAAAGATCCATTAATCATTCAGAGGTTATAGTTTGAAGCTTTTGAAGTTTAATGAGGTTACGCGACGGATCGTCTTCGAAGTTCGAATGGATTACTCTCCTTTTCAGTTTTACCTACTAAACGTACTATTACTTTTTTCCCCTACAATCAATGCTCAGCACATCCGAGAGTTTTCTAGTCTGTCAGATTTTAATCAGTTAATATTAATTTTGATTCTTTTCGATATTACTATTTACACACATACACATATACCCATATAAACACTCAAACCAAATTTTTTCGGAAAAAAAAAGAAGTAAAAATCGAAGCTCATAAATTTTCGATTGCCGAAGTGTACGAAATTTTCGCAATCCCTTGTTTGTATTTAACTTAAAAAGAAATCTCATTTACAGCGCCAAATTGCTGTTCGCCCACCCGTAACTTGTCGTTTATTTTATTTTATTTTTTCACGGAAGACCACGCTGACCATGCAAGTGAAGGTGTACTCGAACAATCAACGAAACGAGTTTTGACGCCAAAATTCCCATTACTCAAGTTAAGAGTTTGACTTTTTCGCTTCACACGCACACAGATATGGGCGGAGTGCACTTGAGAAACCAGTTGTTGCCGAGTGGTGAAAAAGTTAAGAGGCGATTCAAGAGCGTAAAGCTTGAAAATATGGTTCAGTTGGAAATGTTTTAAATGAATGAGAATATGACATATATATCTTGGATTTAACTGTAGATCTAGCAAATGGAAAACTCACAATTTGAAAGGTATGTTATTTATTTTAAAATGTACAAGATACTAGTTTCCCCGATGTACTCCAGTCCCAGCGAGGGATTCTATCAGAAAAACTACCCACTTGCTTGATCAAAACAAAAAAGTCAGTGATTTTCTTGTCTGACGCCTCGAAGTCTACTTATAATTGTTCAAAACATCCCAGGCGCATACATTTTTAAGCGCATGATCTTCTGGAAAAAGATAGGATTGAATTTTCTCTCAAAAGACTTGTTTTATTTATAGGAAAGGATAAAAAACTCTGTTATATTACATTGCCTTTGATAATGGTCCTCTCTGTAGTTCAAACTATTTAGAAGGGCTTAGATGTGAACACTAAATCAGTTTACATCGAGATTCAATGCCCCTGTTTAGTATTCTTTCCTGCTCTGGAACCCGACAGTAAAATATTTATAGAGGAACAGACTACGTTTGTGATAGAAAAGTCCTATGTTCCGATAATATATTCTGCCGATAAAGGTCTTGTAATTAACGATATTGAAAGATCTAATGAAACGGCAACAATTGAATAATGAACTATTGGGACCAGAAGGACATAAAAGATACGCAAATCTTTCAAGTATAATTTAATTTTATCTGATATAAAAATTTTGACAAAAATATCAGCTCCTAATTGAGTTTATAATTTAATTTTTAATCGTACATTTTTACACCTTCTTCAATTTATTATTTATATTTTTTCTCTTAAATTTATTTTATTTCAAACACCAATTTTTCGTATATATTTTCTAGTAAAAGTTCCTCTTTATAATTATCGATATTTTGATTTTAAATTATTGCACCTTAAAACTTTCATGTTTTCTCGATATTAAAGCTTTTATTCGGCTTAAAAGCGCGCACTTGTGCTTATAAATGAAAATCATTTTTCAGCTTCCCTTCTAAGAAGAAAACCACATAAAAATCAAATTTTAAGGGGGAATGTTTATTATCCTTTGAAAGAACATTCTTTGGCATTTATTTTTTGAAAATTATCTCTTACAAATATTGTCTAACGGTGTGATATCACACGATCTTGGTGGCCAATCGACCGGCCCAAAACGTGAAATTATCTGCTCACCGAAGTTGTCTCTAATCAAATCCATTAATTGATGCATTGTGTGGTAAGTGGCGCCGTTTTGTTGAAATCAAATGCCGCGGAGATCACAAGCTTCAATTTCAGGGATCCACTAGTCGGTTATCATGGCGCGATAACGGTCGCCATTGACGGTTAGGTTCTCACAGGCATCACTTTTGAAGAAATATGGAGCGATGATTCCACAGGCTCCCAAACCAAACCGTTGTTTTTTCTGGATGAAATGGCAGCTCTTGAACCTCTTCAGGTTGCTCTTTGTCCCAAATGCGGCAATTTTGCTTGTTTAGATACACATTGAGCCAGAAATGGTCCTTATCGCTGAACTGTGGCTCGAAAACGTCGGATCTTCTTGGAACTTTTCAAGAGCCATAGAGCCAAGCAATGTCGCTTGAGAAGGTCGAGTGGATTCAGTTCTTCACAAGCTGTATCTTGTACGCTTTCAATTTATAATCTCTTTCCGTCCGAGTTGCTGCGAACTCTCAGCTACTGCCGCTAAATTGTCTTCACTGTGCGCTGGACGTGGTCCTTGTGGTCGAGCATTATCCAATAATGAATGCTGGGTCTCAAGATGGGTGATCGTGGTGACGCGCGAAACAAATTCTTTACAGAACGTGAATTTTCGTAATAAAGTTAAATGATTTGTAAACGTTGTTCAGGCGTAAGTAAGTCTTTCCATGATGAAATGCCAAACAATATTGAGTAAAAATAACATGACGGCTTAACACGACTCCCGTGTGATCTGTCAAAATAAGGCTATTGAAATACCTCGACTTGTTGAATTTATTTACTTAATCTTATTTAATCGAATCATGTCAATGGAATATTTATAATTTCTACTTAAATAAGCTTATTATTTCAATAATTTACCCAATCTGGTTTAATTTTACTTCTAATTTAGGCTGTCATGACATATATTTCAATCTAATACAAAATTTGATATTTTTTAATTCCATATTATATTCCATTCCCGACATATTCCATATCCCATATTCCATATCCCGACAGGGTACACTCACTTGGCATTCACATATACAAATATTTACAAAAATACTTCGTCGACTTGAGTATCGGTGACCAGTGTCCAAGTCAGAGTTGGTCTGCTGAAGTTTACTTCTTCTGTGGCAACAACACCAATACTGTCAAAGTAGCAACAGACAAAGTTCATCGGAGCCAGCGCTCAACAGCCGGTAACCAGTTCACAAGCCAAAGTGGCTAAGTTTTAAAATTCATATATTTTGTTTATTCTCGCTCTTCATCATCTTCTCTTAATATAAGAATAAACAATCTGGTCACTTACATATAATTTCTGTAAGTACGTATGTGTTTGCAATCGTTAATATTTAATCATTTTATTATTTATTGTTTGCTACATACATACATACATACATACATATATCTGCGAAGACTGATTTCATTTTACAAGTAGGCAAAATCTTCTTATTTTCACTACTAACGTCTCTTCCAAACGATGTGGTCCAATCCTACGCCTCACTCTCCTCAACTTGGCTTATGATTACCTTTTTGTCATTCTTGCCAAGTTTTTCCTTATTTTGATACTTCGTATAACAAGGCGTTTTTATGCTTGATTGATCACAACTGCAAATTGCTTTCCTTACGTTTTTGTGTATCTTTCTCTCTCGCTCCTTGTGCGATTTACAGCAAAATTAAGTCCCCGATGACAAGTAATCAAATAAAGAAGGAAAAAAAGCAAATAATAAATAAGCATAAAAATTGGGTATACATATTGTAGAAAACCAAATTTGTTGATATGGTTGTTGGATCGTATGTGAGTGAGTTTGTTGTTACCCTGCAAACAATTATGGACCATATGGTCCTTTGGAGTACCTACAAATATACTCCTCTGTGACAAATTTTGGACCAACTCATATTTTTACGCGAACTTTGTGCGTCACGACTATTCTTCGTGTTATACCGATCGTAATCACTACACGAAGTTACAATTGCGCAATAAATTCTATACTCGTATACAGATAATGTGTGGATGTAAAACTGAGTCAGTTTCGTTTCGCTGTTGAGCTCTGCTTTTAAGGAACAGACGTGCGTAATTTATTATTATTTAAATGAAAATATGTAGAACAAATACGCAAACTAATATATATTATATATTTATTAACAATAAATTATTAATATTAATATAAATTTACACCATAAATAATATGTTTTAATAGCTTTTCACCAAAGCAGATGGTATTCGAAACTAAAGACTATGTTCGAATGTAATTTTTCGCATATATTCCAAACTATAATCCCCTGTAGGTACTCCATGGAGTACACGGGTATTATGCAGGGACAGCCCTAGGACATCACAATGTTAATTGGACCATATTTTTTGTATGGATTGTGGAAGGTTTTGGATTACTCTATTATCCGCGTGGAGTATATATTTCACGCGTGCATGGAGTACTCGCCTTGTTTGCAGGGTATTAAGTTGCCTAAATAAAGAGTGGTCTGTTTGTGTAATTTTTTTAACATTTGTCCTGAAGTTAGTATATTCGTACATACATACATATATCCTCCTTGGTGGTCCCCACTTGTTGCTATCATGAAATTAATTAATTGCATTTATCAGTTCATGATTGTTTTAATTCCTTATTTTTTTATTTCGCTTTCATATTTGATGGTATTTTTCTGAGTCATGTTTCCATCATTATTTCATTTCTTTAACTGGGAAATTTTATGCCGATCATCGGAGCGTCAAATCAATTAACTCATGAAAAATATGAGAAAGGAAAGAGAATATAGGAAGTTATTTAAAATAGTCTTAATACTGTAATTTAGTAGATGAATATACTATTCTATATTTTCCTTCTTTATTATCACACCAACAAGGTGCTCTTGTCAACCGTTGCTATAATACATATATGTAGGTTAGTGGGTATTGCTAATGTAAAATGAAGAAAAATCATACAATCCAACAACCTAAATAAAATATTGTGTCAAAAATGCGAAACAAATATTAGATAAAAGAGAGATGCCGATAACCGGCATGTTCAATTTTTCCTTATCGATATTTTCAGGCGTTAGTGCGAGCAGTCTGGGTAGTACATAAGGGCGAAGCACACATGGCTCGCCTCTTTGGTGACAGCACTACTGCAAAGTAAAAAAAAGTAAAAATAGTACACTGCGAAAGTTGTAAAATAAGTGATTTCAAATAGTGAAGTGAATTGTTACTTATTGAGTAATAAATTAATTCACTGATCGAACTTGAAGGATTTGGGAAACCATCGAGATTAATCAAAATCGTAACGATATAATTGTTGTAAAATCTAATAACCTAATACAAAAAAAAAATTAAATACCTAAAATAAAATAAAATAAAATATAAAAATAAAATAAAGGATAATAAAATAAGAAAACTATATAATAAAATACAATAAAATCAATAAATAAAACAATAATAATAATTAAATAAAATGAGATGAAAAAAGAAAACTGAAATAAAATACTATAAATCAGAATTACTTTTCAAACATAAAGTAAAATATAACATGCAAAAAAAAATTTTATTAAATATAAAAAAATAAAATAAAAGAAGGCAAAATGTCAGAAACATATTTATTATTTTTCTTTAATTTCTTATCAAAATGAGCCAAAATCAGTTTTCGACTCAATTTTCCTCCCCTCAACTCTTTTTTTGTTTTAATAGAGCAAGACTCGTTACAGGCAGGCGCTCATCATTTTCTAAAACCTGAAAATCTGTCAATGAACATCGCTAACATACGTTAGACCGATGTCGAGATTACTTATTCCGGATAGTGGTAACCACTGCTAAAAAAAAAAGCGTGTGGAAAACAGTAACTCAAATAAATTAAAGTATGTATGTAGATGTGATTTTTGATATTTTTCTTTGAATAATATTTAAAATTATATTACTCACTTGTGGCTCAAACCCACTGTTAGATATGCTCAAACTCTGAGCATTTTTAATTTGGAAACAAATGGCAGCCACTTTGAGCCGGGTATAAACTTTGAGTTAGGTCAATTAAAAAATTTTATTAGGTAAGACCATATATTGCATTTTGTGAGGCGGTTTAAGCGGTGAGGCGGTAGTTTGGATAGGTTATTAAAAGTGGCAGTTTTAATAGAATGTTTTCAAGTTAGGTTTTTAACATCGATGACTAGAAATAGAAACTTTAGCTCTAAGTACTTCCCTCTCTACGCAAATTAATTTATGTGCTCTTGCATGTTTCCCTGCCTATTCTTATAAACCGGATATTTTATTTGCAGTGTTTTTGTATATTAAAATACAATTCATTGTTGTTCGTTTTTACTTCAAGGATATTTGATTGTCATACCTTTTGTTAAACTCTCTCCAAACATTAGTAATATTACAGTGTTTTATTGTTATAAATAGTTGTAGTAGTAGTTGGTGTTGCTGTTGTTGTGTTCATTTTAATATTGGTTTTAGTTTTTGCTCTTATTTTCATTCCCTCTGTATTTCTAAAAACCAGACCAACTATTCTTGTTACGATGAAGCGTTTCGCAATGTGGAGAGCTTCATTAATTCCCTCGGTTCGCTTATTTATTTGTTAACTTGTTTTCTTGTTTATTTGGCATACTATTTATTTACCGTTTTAGTATTTCCAATATTTACACTGTTGTACGAGTAGAACATAGAATAAAGCTAAAATGGCTGTTTTAGGTATGTTGGTATGTAAGCCTATGAAATTTTTGTTGAAATTCTGAGAGTTTCTAATGTAGTAACGCATACAAGTAAAACCAGTAAAGTTTTCATCTTGGATAAATAACATTGTTCAATACAATGATTTTCCACAGCTATATAATACTTATATGGAGGTGTGTATGTCTAAGGATTTTAATGGACATAATATGTAGAGCGACACCCAAGCTGAGTCACTAACTTTGATTCTTAACTTTTGTTGCTACATAGATATATGTACATATGTGTATACATATGTATATATACACTTTATAGACATTTAAATTCTGAGGGCATATGTACATACTATATATACACGTAAGCACATGATCAGTCCCACGAGATATATAGAATAATTATTTCTCTCTCTCCAAGAACTAAATGACATCAAACGATTTAAATCTTATCTTTATCCACCGCTTTTTTAGGCAAGGATGGTCAAGGCTTTGGTTAGTCATCGGTCATCAAATTCTGAGTTATTTTCAGCAACCCATGGAGGTGTGTGTAGTCAGAGATTAGTTGCTTTTTGGCTTCTCAGGGCCCTCCAGAGAAGGCTTATGCTTACGAACAATAACGTTAAACATACATATCGTACATAGAAATATAGCCTTCAACCGCCAGTTAAACTCAAAATAACTTGCAGCCGCAACATACTAACATCATACTCGTACCAATTTTCATCAAACTGTAGATCTGGGATCCCTTTTTCGGAAATAGGTTATTCTATATGTTAATCTAGACAAGTAGCCTAAACGAAAATCGATTCTGGTGCATTCCCGAGTAATAAAAATGCTATAGACATTTATTTAGACATAAATAAACCTTCACCAAAAACTTAAACCAAGTTGAACAAAAACATTATAATAATTAATCATAAAAAAATCATTATCTGGTCCTCAAAATAAAAGAATCTCGTCAAATTGGATAAAAGATACAATTTTTTCGAGTAAGTCGCTCCCTAGTCCACTTTCTTTAAGAAAATCTGTGTTTATATTAAAATTTGCAATAAGACACCTACATACCGAATTTCAGGTTAGTTGAATAATAAATTTGAATTTTTGGAATATATTGGTCTCAAATCCACTACCCGAAAGAAAATAATGGTCTTCACCTTTTTTTTACCCAAACAGCTACCTATGTATATACCAAATTTGAAAGAACTTTAGGATTCGCCTTATCTGGCCAGAGAACAAGCAAAATTGATGCAAATCATATAAATCGGTACAAATGTGCTTAAGTTATAATTATAGTAACTAACATCATTCTCTTTTATATATGTATATACAGTTATGATGCTATGTCAGACAACTAAGTGTACTTTTTGAATATGTCTCAGAAGCAATTGAAAGTATTCAAACATTTTTTAAAGTTCTGATCTACAACTTTTATCTAGAGTTATCGTATGGTAACGACTGTGTTGTTAAAAGAGAAATAAATTAAATTTAACAGCTAAAGACTAAAGCATAAATGTGTAAGTTTCTTAATTTTATTAAAATATTATCTAATAATATACATATATATTTTAGTATAAATTTTAATTTTATCTTTTCAGGTAAAAATTGTGAAATATTAGGGAATATTCATTCATTGATACTACAAAGTAAGTTATTTACATAATATCGGAACAGACTACTGAATATTGTTTTTTGGATAAGATGGCCATCCTTACATTAACTCGTGAATTATCCTATTCTAAGGGCATATTTGAATTCAATAAAATTTCTTTTATTTGATTTGCATTTGCGAATATCAGTGTGGCAATGCTTGACAGCTTTTCACTATTGTGAATGGGAAAATTTTGATTCATCGCTGTCAGGAGAACAGATGCACACACAAAACAGTAAAAAGTAAACAAAAAACGCTGCACTCCCATAAAGAGTAGCGCATATTTATTGTACCAATGACAATTAGGTTTATTTTTCCCGATTTCCACAGCTGTCCTTCTCTTATATTTAGTAGTGAAACAATCCCATCGTAAAATGTCGCTTGAAGGCTTATGCTTGCAAATGCATTAATTATTATGATTTTTTTAATAATTTGAGTAGAAGAATGTTTAGTTTTCTTTTAACTAAGAAACTTTTTTTATACTTATATATAATAACTAAATAAATAGCTGTTAATCGGTTTTAATTTCTCCTTTAAATTTTGAGCTCAAAGTTTTAGTATTTACAGCTGATAACTAAATGCGCATATATGCCGTCTGCCGGAGGTAACCATAGAATTTGCATTTGCGTCACTTAATGCAACTTAACTCATGTAGTATGTCGCCTCTATAAGACAGCAAGTAGTTAGCTTGAAATACGGTCACACAATTAATAGATATATATAGTTTTGTTTGCGGGGTTTTCAGAGGATAGGAGTGGGCATACAAACGTTGTTTGCTGTCACTGTAACCTATCAGCTGTTAGCTACATAGAGTACTAGTACATGTTAGCTGCGACTGGGGCTCACAGTGGTTGACCTATTAACTTTTATAAGATTTAAAAAAGTATTAAAGTTCTTGGTGTTTCTCATTGAGCTCTTGAAATCTAAAACTTCGTAATGGGTTATTAAATAATTTGCGCATATACAATAATACTGGTTATATCAAAATTATCGACCCACCATAATGAATTAACATAAGTGCGCTATAGAGCTGTTAACCTTCGTTAAGTAAACGGCCCGACAGCCAACAATAATGAAAAATTAAAAATACGATTAATTATTTTTCACATTCCAAAATGAATGAACGTGTCAACCTACATGTATATATTGGTTTAAGTCCTGACAAGACCAATATCTATAATTATAGAATTGTTTTCTGATTCCAATCGCCCTTCGGCAGGAAATTCCAATCCCTCCGATTGCGTTTCTGATATTAAATAAAAGTCGCACACCACAAATTGCAGGAGCAACTCGGACGAAAATCTTTTACGCAGGAAAAATATGTCAATCCTACACATTTGTATATAAATAATCCCTATTTTCATAATTTTAAATTTCAAGCACACGAAATACTCTCATGGATAACTTTGAATATATTTGGAAAGTCATACTTATAATATAATTTTGATATGACTTTAGATAAATAACTAAAAATTTTTTACTTTTGGTGACGGTTTTGGTGATATGATTTCTTATTTATTTTAAGCCCTTTTGAAATAAAATCCTCAATCGTCATCTTATCCTGAACGATAATTATCTAAACTCTTAACCTTTTCGTCTAAACGCATATAATAATAAATGTTTTGTGTATGTTTTGCCATCAGCCTTTTTATTACTTTTAAAAGCACCTAATAAGAGAACTTAAAGGATATGAGACCAACATAAAATATAAAGCTCCTGTTGACAGCGCAAATCCACTAAAAATAATCTTCTTGAGTGAATCGTCGCACGGATTTCAGGCATCAGCATTCAGCGGAAGTAGTTAAATTGAACTTTCAGCTGCCAGCTTTCAACTGAAATACCCACGCTGCAGATGAGACGAGCCGCAAGGGAAGGAAATTTTAAGGAGAATGAGTAAGAAGAAGCAAAAGTAAACATAGAACACCTTCTTGCATTAATAATCTTAACATTCAACTACACATTTGAGAGCATTTTGCTTCTAAACAATCGTTTAGCATATTTTGCATAGTCCTAAGTCAAAAGAGGGACACCTTAGTGTCATTATGCTTGACAAAGAGTTTTCAATATAATAAAAAATATATATTTTTTTTTTTAATTTTATATCCTTCCTCTTGCTCAACTTTTATAATAAAATTGCTACTTTGCTTATAAATTAGTCTCGATACGCTTCGTTGGGTACAAAAGTGTACTTTGCTTTTTGCAGAAACTGTCGAGATTGAGGCGAAGAAGAATAATGAAGGCTCAGTAGAAAGTGGCATGATTTAAGTTGGTAAAAAAAAACGGAAGCGCGTATCCTGGTCACACTCATAGACACACATACAGACGGACACCTTCCTTTCAATAACCATCGCTCGCTCATAAAACTATGACCGTTCACCTCACCATATCAGCGCTCTGCTGTAAGACTTTTGAATAGCTCATCTTTGACCTTAAACATAAAGATTACTTATCAGCCTTTTTTCCAAAGGAATACCAAACTAACAGCAATTTCCTCATTCATTCAATGCCTTCCAAATGCATTCAAAATGTCTTCCTTTTTCTCTCTTCGCCTTTCATATATTTGGTTAAATGGGCACAAAAGGCAGGCAAATATTGGCTTGTCATTACACAAGGGAGGAAGCTGAGCAAAACTGAAAAAACAAAATTTTTAAAAAATGGCTAGCATAAGATAGGGTCATACAAACGGATGGACATACAATACGTATGCGTATACGACTATACATATACCTACATATACGTGCACATACATATAAATCACTGACATTGCAATCTGATAAGACCAACATTGAAGTATGGTTTAGAGGCAGTCAACGCGGAAAGCGAAAAGTTGTCGAACGCAAAATTTCCTCAAACCAACACACTCACCCATAATTTAGAAGAGGTAACGCAGTGTAGAATAAAATCCTGAATATATACAAAAGCTGGCTCATAAAGAAGAATATAATAAAGAGAAATTTATAAAACAATTTTAAATAACGAATTAAAAATTTGTATGGGAAATCAAAATATAAAAAAATTGCTAAAAACTCAAAACAGCAAATGCTATAATCGAAAAAGAATCCCAACCGCTAGCAGTAGAAAAGTAGAAAAGCAGTAGAAAGCTGTTAGCAAATCACTCACGGTTATGCACTGCAGTGCTCTGCGTGTACCCGGTGGTGAGAAGGTAGAATAATATACCAAAAATTCTATTTCAATACTACTATTTCAAAGATGAAGCTGTAGCCCTTCAATGGTTGTTTGTAAATCGCCAATAACGGGAATATAATAATAACTACTTTTATCAGTTTTCAGGAATTTTGTTTTTCTTTTGCCTTATGTCGATCCTTTTCTCACGGGTCTTTTCAAAGTTTGTTAACAAAGTTTGTTAACTTCAATCTCTCACACAATACGCTTGGTAGGATATTACATGCGATTTTGAGGAGGCTTAACTCGTGCTAATTGGCGCAGATTTCGAGATACTTTTTAGGGATTGGGCAGGACTCTCAGGTTCCAATCGTCAGGCATGATTTGATTCGATAAAATTGGGCAAAGAAGCTGGTTTATGCATCTTATCAGTTCTTCGCTATCGTATCTGTTTAGATCGGGCGGTAAACCGATAGTTTTCGCCGATTTAATACTCCACACCTCTGAATCTTTCAATTTTACTCTTTGCCTCTATAACAACAGTATTATTTTAGCTTCGATCACCAAACCACCTCTTTTGGTCTTAATGAGTCGCTCCGATTTTGAGGTAACCCTTATCTTGATCCATTCTTCTTTCGACCTTGGTGAAAACCAAATACCAGTGGTTTTATTTGCGGCTGTACGAAGGAAGCATTAAATACCAGCCCAAATTGCTTTTATACTAAAAAATAAAAGTAAGTTAAGATAGTCGTGTGTGGCCATTTGAACAATTCTAACAGGTATTGCTTGGTGGGTGAGCTCATAGATGTCATCATAATACTGATGAAAAATCTTTCGTTTCGTTCGTTAGCGTACAAATAGTCTATAAAGATTTTTATTTTATTTGCCCGAACATCGTAAATTACACCAGGTTAACGGTATCACAAGTACTTTTAAGATTTTCCTTAAATAATAAGGAGCCGTCGCCAAACAAAAACAGAAGACCACCCTATTCAGTGCGCAGGGCTCAAAAGGATCTTTCTTTTTTACGTACATGAAAGGTACAAAGAATGGTTGAATGTTAGTTATGCTCCCATAAACTCATTTTTGATTTGATTGAAATCTACAAAGACAATTAATGATGTATTTTTCAATTATATTTTAATTCAATAAATTTACCTTTTGCACTAAAGACTTTTAATTTGTGAATTCATGCTTAATCCAACAGCTTTGATATCTCTTAATTACATATATTTTTGAATACAAAATTGAACAAAAAAATTCTATTATTTCTATAATTTTTTTCATTGGCAATTGAAAATTTTTGACTTTAATTTCAATTACATATGGGTAGGTAGAGATCCAGTAAGTTTGAAGAATTACGCATACATCTTGTTATGCAGCAGCTTGTTTTTGGTAAGGTCGAGTGAGGCATCGACATGCTTGCGGTTCCTGGACTAGCTCAACGGCTGGGATGGGTTGTTGGTCACTCGCTTTGCCTATGCTACAGTAACAAAAAAATTTCATGGCGAATATATTGGTGATAAAAGAAAAAAAAACTCAAAAACTCAAAAGGAAATCGCGGAATGAAAAGTTCGAAAAGAAACAGTCTTGTCCGTTTGTTGTTGTCTCGTCAGGCAGGTGGAGTCTACTCGCCCTCTTCTACAAAGTTATTGTGAAGCCCTTTCTCTTTATTTGAATGTAAGCTTTATAATATATATATATATATTAAGTTTTTAAAAATTACAATCACTTATTTTATTATTATTTTTTTATATAAATTAATACTCTTCTCTTATCTTTAATTCTCTTATTCTCATAAAACTCCACTCACTCAAAGATATATTAGAAAAAATATATACATACATATAACCAAAAAAAATTTTTTTTGTACCCACCCTTTCTTCATATCTTCCTCCTCTTTTTTGTTGTTGTTTATACTCGCTTCCCTATCGCGCGTCTATTATATGTATCTTTGGGTATTAAGAGTTATTAAAAAGAAATCACTCGCCTGGTCTGCTCCGTGGTGATGGTACCAACATGTTAGAGAAGAACCTGTATCGGAGAAGAGTCTCTTACATATAACTTACTTACATGTTATATTATTATATATATATATAAATATATAATTTTTCTTTTTTTCTCTAATTGACATATGGATCACTCACTAGTGCTCCTGCTCGATACGAGAGATATGGCTCCAAGTAAAAAAAAATTAAGTTAGCGAGTGGGTTTAAGAAAAAAAATATAAATTAATTCGTAAAACAAACCAAAAACAGAGTTTTATAAACGCCACATGTTTTTGAGGAAAAAAAAGAAGTACCATGGAATATATAATGTGATAATGGAGTCGAAAAGAATGAGATTTTTAAAGTGAAAGAAGTTCAAAAAGACTGATAAAAAGTACTAAAAACCAAAAAAAAAAAGACTTCAATGAGAGCGTTAACAATAAATTTAACAATTAATAAAGAAACTAAAAGAAATTATTAATATAATATAATAGTAATGCGCTTAAAAAATTCGACTTAGTTAATTCAAAAGTTATAATTAAAATATTCATATATCCATATTAACATTATTCCTAATACTTATGCAGTGACCAATATTAGAAGTATAATTGCACAAAAAAAAAAAAAAAAATTGTGATTAATACAAAAAATAACTGAGAAGTTGAAAATTGAAAATTCGGATTAATTGGAAGAAATTTATGGTATTGGTAAGTGGTAAGAAAATTATTTGTAGTAATAAAAATTAAAAAAAAAATTGGTGATATGGTGCTGCTTGTGTGCCTCCGTTCTTCCTTCACTCCAGATATTTGGGTGGCTGGTATTAAGAGGTGGCACTGGTAGATGTTATCCTCCTCTTCAACTGCTGGTGTGACTCGGAGTCACCGGAGCTTCAATCGAAAATTCGCGGAGTTCTCTTTTATATTGCTTTACTGGCGACCTCCAACTCCAGGTAGTTCCAAGCTATTTTCTTTCGATTGCACTTGAATCTATTTATTTTTCACATTTCACAACTCTTAATATTAATTTTAAATATATATATATATATGTATATATATATCTTTTATTTTAATTTTTTTTTTATTCAGTTTGAGGAAAAATAATTTTACTTCTCAAGTGCACCAAAATATTCTGTCCCGTTTGTGGTTGCTGGACCTTATATAACTTTATTTTGGCCTCATAAAACCACCGAAAGGTCCGTAATTCAGCAACAACAAAAATACCAATACATATACTACACGTATAATCTACACACATACTCGTACTTTCATCTAGGTTAATATTGCTAGCACTACAAGATTCCCACTCGTTATTTCCGCCAACATGTTGCTAGGGTTGTTTGCTATAATTTGTTAACAACATTTATGTCAACAATTGTATTTATACAGCCACATACACTCACACATACACATACTTGAAATTCATATATTTTATTTCAACTGGTTTATGACACCAACGAACAAATATATACACACATGTACATATGTACTTATATATCTAAATATACAAGAACAGGTTGAGCATTAAGTTACATTTTTTAATAAAAGTAAATAGCAATATATATTACCAACATTAATATTTGAGTCTCAAGCTATTTTCAAAATTTAGTAGCTCATACTATACATGTATGTGTGTATGTATGTAACATACAAATCACACAAATTGAGTGTTGTCTACCTTTAGGCACACAAGCAATGATTCGCGTTGCCAAGGCCATGCAAATAACGGTATTCATATATGTAAACATGAAGAGCAATATGTAAGGACTCATTGGAAAATAAATATATGGTTTAGTAAAAACTATATCAATTTGTTCAACATTGTGTTTTTTTATAAATACCTGTTGTCCTTACCATTTTAACTCTTACTAGAGAATCAACAATCTATAACAGAACTCCAACTATGGATTTGTGAGATAAATCAACTGCGAAGTAGAAAAAGGATATACAAGTAATGAACACAGTAGTCACTCAAAGAAACAAACATTTTGTGTTTGACTTATGGGTGTGAGAACCTCGGCGACCGGGTGATACTGCTCACTTCGATGAATTAACGTTTATCAATAATAATTATCATGACTGATTATTAAACAAATTTTTGATTTTTCTCACGTTATGACGGAGTAAAAAAGCGACGTTGGAGAGCGCTTCTATTAGAATATAAAAAAAATTTCACATTACTCAGCTGTTACTAGATCGAGGGGATGCATTTCTTCAGATGTATCAATACCGCTATGGACACAAAGCATGGCATAGTAAAGAAAGTAGAAACCTGTTACCGCATCAGACAGTCGATTGGTAATCGCCCATTAAGAAGAAGAAGAATATATGGTCTCAGAAATTTTAATATTTTTTTATGGCAACATTAGTAAATTTTCCTAAAGGGTTTTAGAACAATTTCATATTTAAGGTCACATATACATACAAACTCTGCATAAATAAATATGTGAATGTGTGCATATATAAGTAGAATTTTGTGCAGAATCATTTGAATATTTAATATTTTAATGTTGTGGAATACATGTTCCGACGATTTTTGATTTAAATTAAGTTTTCAGCCGCAACACGACGGGCCACAAAGAGCGGTTAGCAATGTATTTATGTATGTTTAGATATAGCCCTCGCTTGAACAATGGCTTTGTCGACACACGCTCTCACGCAGTTATATATATACATACAACATGCATACATATATTCATATTCAGCGATGCAAGTGGCTCAGTACAATCAACACTTAAGCGCATTTGTGGCCTACACTCATGCGTATGTATATAACCCGAGGTCTTTTGGAGCGGCCCAAAATCTTTGATGGCATTTAAAGCTGTCGGTTGTGGTAAAGTATTTATGTATGCTACATATATGTATGTACATATTTGCATGTAAAACTCAGAAATTACAATTTATTCCCAACCTTTTCTTCTATATATTTATACATATACATATGTATGAATTTACATATTTTCTATATTTCTCTCTGCCAGGCTCATTTTCTGATGCCTGGAATTATGTAACGCAGATATACACCCTCACAGATACACATGTTCGTTATATTTCATAAAAATATATTTGAAAATTTTTTGAAGCTATGCCTATTATACTCTTATTTCAATGAGTTAACTTTTAATTAAGTTACTTTAAATATTTTTTGGAATTATCATTTGCATATCTCTGCTTTTACTTTATAATCGGATATACGAGTTCGCACTAACTGTAAATAAATGAGGACTGAAATCTTTAGTACGATTACTAATATTTGAAATAAATAAATAAATGTTTGAATAACTGTAATTCATAATTTCAGTTCAAAAAAATAAATAAATAAATAAAAGTGACCAAACTCTTCATAATCAAAATTTAATTAATCTGATATTTTTTCACACAGGGTAGGAGAAATCTTTGTGCACCTGAAGTGTACTCATGAACAATCATGTCATCATAGAGATGTAAGAGTGGTTTCTTCTAGTCCGGAATAGATTGTATAAAATTGTCAAATATAAAATTTGATAAAACATGAAATTTGGAGAAACATATTATACTTGTATTGAATAAGATATATTTAGTCCAGCGTTTAGTCCAGCGTTTTTCCAATTTTTGTATTTCAATTAATAGGCTTTTTCAAGGTCATTAAAATAAGCGTTTGTTTCTTTGATGACTTTTCACTCAGCTATTTCTTGAGGTGTGGAAACGAGAAATAATCGCAAGGGGTTAAATGGGGAGAATGCGTTTAATAGGGTAGCAACTCGTTCGTTAATTAATGTATAGGGTTTTCCAATGAGAGTAATATAATTAAAAAAAAAAACCAAAAAACTATTTGCTGAAGAATTCAAATGTTTTTTATTTAAATTGAAGTAAAGTTGAGCACTCTTTCCACTAAATCAAGTCGTACGACATGAATAGCACGTTCAATATTGACTTTTGAAGCTTGAAGAGAGTCTGGTTTATTGCTAAATACCAATGATTTCAAATAACCCCACAAGAAGTAGTATAATGGTGTTAAATCATTAAAATTCTTGGAGGCCATTCAATGTCACAATTTCTTGAAATAATCGAATCTCCAAACCGTTCTCGCAATAATTCGGTTGTTGCACGCGCTGTGTGACACATAGCTTCGTCTTGCTGGAACCAGATGTTGCTAAGATCAACTTCTTCCAATTGTGGCCATAAAAAGTTGGTTATCATCGATCTATACTGCTTTCCATTGACAGTAACGGTGCTATCAGCTTCACTTCGAGAAAAGTACGGACCGATGATTCCACCAGACCAAAAACCACACCAAACTGATAATTTAGGTGTATGTAATGGTTGTTCATGAATAATTTGTGGATTTTCTTCGCACCAGAATCGACAGTTAATGTTTATTTACCGCACCACTCAGATGAAACTGAGCCTCATCGGAGAAGATGATTTTCTTAAAAAAATCTAAAATGCGGAATGATTATTTTGATAAAAATACTGAATAATTTGTAAACGTTGTTCTTGCGTATAGCTTGCCATGATGAAATTTTAAACATTACTGAATACAATAAAAAAAAAAATATGACAGATCATGACATATTAAAAATGGCCAATACGACATTCAGAAATCACATGGGCTGAAAGGTCCAGGGTTTAACATAAAAAACGCCTTTTTTGGCTGGAAAATTAGCTTTATTCATCAACGTCATCTTCAGGCCTCCTCAGTTTCTAGACCATGCGAAATTTTTTTTCTTGGTGGCGAACATTTGGATGGTATTTTTTTTAAAGCAGTGTAAAATTGAAACACGAAATTATTTTCGAACATGTCTCATATATATTCTAAGTGCCGCCTTACTCATTCACCCTAATTTGGAACCTATAGTTTCTGTACCTACCCATAAGATCACCTCGATGACGTTACTAAGATGTTACTCTACGAGGTAAGACGATGTTTAGACCTCCTCGCTAAATTAAATTTCTAATTGTAATGTATACCACCCTAATGTATATAGATATATTGCGGTTATGCATTAAATCCATAACACACATACATGCACGAAAATACGCACACACAGATTTTGATTTGAAAAACGGAACTTCCTCGGTAGCGATTTTATTGTTGCATTTCCCCTCAAAACGGAACTAAATAACTGATTTCAGAGTTTGAAGAAAATTCTTTAATTTTCATTGCTTCCCGGTTTCTCACACTGTTGTGAGCACTATGAGCCGTAAATCGTGGCTACACATTCCGACAAGATCGAAATCGGAATGGTCCCATTTTGATATTTAAACAACCTTAAAAATTCACTGCCTCTACAACACTTGCGACAAGCTCATTATTTCTAGAGGGTGTTTTTTATAGAGGTATAGAACTTTAAGTTGCAATAAAACAACGATGGATTATTCGATTGACATGAATTTTATTTATCCGAAAGATAATCTTGTGGCATTACATTTTAAATATGATTTCTGGCATATGACCTCCACGGCTGGCGCGGATGTAGTCCAATCTGGACGTCCAATTTTCGATGACTTTTTCCAACATTTGTGGCTGTATATCGGCAATAACACGGCGAATGTTGTCTTCCAAATGGTCAATCGCTTGTGGCTTATCCGCATAGACCAATGACTTTACATAGCCCCACAGGAAGTAGTCTAGTGGTGTTAAATCACAAGATCTTGGAGGCCAATTCACAGGTCAAAAACATGAAATTAGGCGGTCACCAAACGTGTCTTTCAATAAATCTATTGTGACACGAGCTGTGTGACATGTTGCGCCATCTTGTTGAAACCACATCTCCTGGACATCATGGTTATTCAATTCAGGAATGAAAAAGTTAGTAATCATGGCTCTATACCGATCACCATTGACTGTAACGTTCTGGTCACCATCGTTTTTGAAAAAGTACGGACCAATGATTCCACCAGCCCATAAAGCGCACCAAACAGTCAGTTTTTCTGGATGTAACGGTGTTTCAACATACACTTGAGGATTACCTTCACTCCAAATGCGGCAGTTCTGTTTGTTGACGTAGCCATTCAACCAGAGGCGCGCTTCATCGATAATGGACGTAGTGTGCGGTACGTTTTCCGCACAGAACCATTATTTTCGAAATAAAATTACACTATTTGCAAGCGTTGTTCAGGCATGAGTCTATTCATGATGAATTGCCAGACTAAACTGAGAATAAATCACTTGACAGCTGTTAAATCGGTCGCCATCTTGAAAAGTAAAGCCAACTTAAAGTTCTATACCTCTATAAAAACACCCTTTACTAAGGAAATTTGATTAAATTCAAACCCTACTATTAAGCCGTGTACGTATCGACAACAAAATTAGTATTGAATTTTTTTCGTGGTTTTTTAACTGATTTACATAGATGCATTCAATATATATTTACGTAAATAAAGGATTATCCATTTAATGGTTTCGCAAGTGGAGGGCTATATTTTTACAATTGAAACCAAACGTGTTTTGCTTTAGTTAAAAATCAGGCATTTATGAAAATGGATCGCGAACAAATATGTGCTTGAACATGGTAAAATTGTCACCTTGGAGACTCGAAGAATCCTCAAATAATTGAAGAGATGTCATTACACCTAAAAAAAACTTACTGCTATTGTGCTTTTTGATCCAGAGGTGTGATTGGACCTTAATTTTTTGCAAATAATAACGGCAAGACTCACTGTCAATTCTGAGAGTTATGGTCGTTTGATAACTGACAGCTTTTGGCCTGCAATTGAAGAACACAACTTGGAAAATATGTGGTTTCACCAATATGGTGACACATGCCACACAACATGAGCGAATACGACCTTATTGCGAGAGCAATTTCCCAGCCGCGTATTCTCTCGTCTTGGCAATGTCAATTGGGCACCGAGATCGTGCGATTTGACACCGTTAAACTCTTTTTTGGGATGCTACATTAAAGATCGTGGTAATGCAGATAAACCTTTAACTCTTGAGTACTTGGAAACTAACATTCTTCAACTTATGACTGAGATACTGCCCAATATATGCTAAACGGATCGAATTTATTTATGTAATTTACACATAGTGCCAAGGCTCAAACCTTATGATAAAAATGGAATTTCATGAGAAAATTTATTTTAAATCATTTTATTTACGTTTACGTCAAAATGTATAACCACGTACTTAAGCCAATTTAACTTGTGCACATAAATACTTTATACATATATGAATGTGCATAAGTTAACAGATATATATATATATATATATATAACAGTTTTCCGCAAATTGCTCATACTCAGAGCTGTTACTTCAACCGTTTTGGCCCTCTTATCGTTAATGTTAGCCACTGCGGCAGCTTCGTCCCATAATCTCAGTCTCTACTTCAAAAATATACTGGTGAGCTGCTTCGTTTTCGTACTCACTCTTTTTTCCGTTGTTCGGCATATCCAAAGATCAAGAAATTGTAACAAACATTTTTTCTTTTTTACTTTTCATCTTTAGTATCATGGTTTCAAAACATGTGCATTTCTCGCATTTTACGCTCTTTATATTTCAGCAATCTCTCTCCATCTTCTAGGTTTATACTAAAGCTTTAGAGCTATAACGCGAATAAACGTAATATCATCGTTTAGTTGATAACATCACTTAAATAAAGATCTGATTTAATCCCTTTTTAGACTTATGATGAAGTCCGTTTAATTCAAATACTGAAGGAATAGCCAACTTCACACGAAAGAAACAGAAAACTGTGTTTTCTACTGCTTATTGCTTTCAAAAAATAAGCATTAAATTTAAATTAACTTTTAAATATATTTTACTTACATATCTTCCTATTCAAAATTCGGTTTTTCTCTTCTTTAGTTCCACTACTTCTCATGACATTTTTCATGCTTACAACATTTCATGCTCTAAATCATCTATTGATAGAAAGAATGTCAGTAACTTTTCAAAAAAAAACAAAAAATAATAATAAAAGTTGGAGTAAAAAATTTCACAGACACATGGGACCACAGTCAACAGATGAGAGTAATATGAGTTGTTTCAATTCAAATGGTTAACTGGAGTAAAAGAATATTTATAATGAGCAAATGTTGAAAGCTGATAAAAAGATAGAGTTGCGGTATGAAAAGTAAGAGACACTCGTGTGAGAGGCATATATTACAACAATCAATGGTGAAAGTGGTAAACCGCGGAATGGAGATTAGGTAAACTACAAACGGGACAAAAGTTAGACTCTCGCTATGAGTAATTATGTATATCACAGCTATTTAAAAGCAATACAAATATCAGATGTATAACTAGAATGAAGTGAAATATACAAGTAATAGAAGCTTAAGTGATAAAATGAATCCGCTTGCGTAGTAAATACACACGGAGCTTAACGACTATATTGGGCGAGAGAATAATGCAGCTATAGCGACAAAAATGATATGATAATGCTTTGAAAATCTACATTTTTTACAGGATTTTAACCAAGTCAACAATAGCACGCTAGTCGCTCCTTGCGTCGTTCGTCGTCAGTGGGAGTAGAGCCCCTCCTCTTTCTCTACTTCCACTGGCGGGTAGTGCGTTGAAAAGTTTCAACGCTGGAGTGCTTTCATCTATTCAGACGACAAGACTTAGGAAGCGCATTCGTTTAACTATTTGAATGCAGGCGTATAACTCGTACAGTTCATCGCTCCATCGGCTGTGGTATTATATATTATTACAAGCATATATTTTCGGAGAGCACCCATCAGCAACAGCGTTAGGCTTTCCACAGTTTCGGTAAAATATGTAATGTTGAATTGCAGTGGAGAGAAAACATAACATATTGCCCACCTCGATATTGTGATCGATTACGACAAATGCGGGGTAGGATAAATACCGAAAGCTGAAGAGGGAAGCAAAACGAAAAAAAAGAGAAGGGCCGAAACTTATTAGTTTGACGAGCTTGATAAGCGTGCCGATGCGGGGATGCTCGTAAATTCTATGAAAAATTCACCAACTGATAGAACGTTTCAAGACTGGAGCATACTCACGTGGAAACCATGTAGGTAATCTTTGGACCAATGTCCAGGCATACTGAGTTCACGGAGGGAACACTTATCCAGCCTAATGAATGACAGTGACTTTCAGATCACAGAGATGGTGAACCTCAATCTCTAACCGATGATGATGAAAAAAAAAATTCCACTAGCGGACTATGCATCACTTTGAGGTGGATTGAAAATTTCGACATGCCCATGGGTGAGCCAAAAACTAACTTAGAGGATTTATGGGTTCAATTTGCGCTATTTTCTGAGAAATCAATATCATTGCCAGTTAGAATTTCAGTTTCAATTTTAAAAGATGTCGGTGAGCATTCAGCCTTTTCATTTTGTCTATTTAGAAGTGATTTTTTTCAAAGAGTGTATACAAATTCAGAAGTGGAATATGATTGAAGTGTATTTGAGCGATAGTCTTTAAGGAATAAACGCCAAGTTCTTAAATCAACATTTTATGTTGAGCTCAAAGAATACGTACTCCGAAAATCATTGAAATGTGGCATTTTAGCAATTTGAGCCATGCCATTCAATGGAAAATAAAAATTAAATTATCGCTGAAATAAGAAGTTAACATGCCGTTTAGCCACATTTCAAGCCATACCGAGTATGTGTTGCCTCAGAACAAATTATAAATATTTGCTAATTTGTATCGAGTATTTAACAGACACCACATAGCAGCGCACTTAGCGTGCGAAGATAATGCTTACCCAAACCAGTGCCGGTTCGGAGTAAAACGATGTTTGATGACGGCATTTGTGGCTTGTGGGTAGAACTCATTCTCGTACATCCATAAAACTAGTGTATCTAAAACAAGCATGACTGAGAGTCCGATGTATGTATTTATGTATGTGTAAAGCAATTTATGACTCTACTAATATCTCATAACTAGGTACATACGTACCAGTATACTCATATATCTCTGTATTAATTATGTGTCTAAACTCCTCCGCTCAATACTAGGACCGCATTGCGGCTGTTCTGTGGTCTTTGATAGACATTGGTAATTTGCATGTTTATCGGCTAATGGCTGTCAGACATTGCGCTTGGGCGCAGTTAAGCGTGTTAATTTTTCGCAATCATCATCCCCACCAGAAACCTCATTTATTTATGCATATGAATAATTATGCTTGTTTATTTGGCTACATTACCTAATTGTATATATTTCCTTCAATGCTCTTGCGCCCTGAGCCGTTATAGCTATCTTTGTATCACTTCCCTCTGTGGACTTGTATGATGCAGCCACGAAAAAAGTCACTCCTGCATGTCATGCGGAATGTGGCATGTGGTAAGCTGCACATAGCATGCATGAAACAAATAGTCATCAGCATCACCATCATCATTATTGCAACTATCATCATAATCTGCTTCTGGACTCTGCGCCACAGCTAATGTATGCAAATATGCGCATGTATATGGGCACATGTATTCTGGCTTGGTTTGGCTGTCTGTTCATTTTGCAATTTACATTACAAATGTACACATACATTTGTGCATAGTTTCCATTCTATTGTTGAAAACAAACGGAAATTAAAATGGTCTTTAGTGGACATTCACTCAGCCGGACAGTTTTACATACATAAGAGAGGACCTAAGCGAGCAAAATCGTTTATATACCACCATAATTAGTCATCGCCAATGGAAATATTATATTTGTTTCGCTATACACAGGTAAAATGTAAACCAGATGAAAATAAAATGAATTAAAATAAATGTTATAAATAAAATAAAATTAAAAAGTAAAAATAAATAAATTAAGAAAAAATAAAAATAAAAATAAAATAAATAAAATAAGATTAATTAAAAAAAAATTCAATTTATTGTAAGAAAGAAAGAAATATACTTGGTAGGGACATAAATACTGTTACAACATTAAACACACGCATTTCAATAGAAGAAGTCATCAAAGCTGTCAAATCAAGAATTCTGCAAAATCCGCTCCGAAAACAGAAAATCTTGGCCCGGGAGATGAATGTTTTGCAAAAGTCTATGAGTCGTATTATTAAAAACGACTTGGGACTTGGGGCTTTCAAACGCCTTGCCGGACATTTGTTGACTACAGCTTTGAAAAAATGCAAACGTCTTTTGGTGAAGCACGCTGATAACTTGCACAGAAAAATCTTGTTTACCGATGAAAAATGTTTACCGTGCAGGAAAAATTTAATAAACAAAATGATAGGGTGTATGCACGGTCATCTAAGAATCCATCTGAACTGATTCCACGGGTAGAAAAATGTCATTACCCAGCTTCAGTCATGGTTTGCTGGGGTGTCTCTTATGATGGGGTAAGTGACTTGCATTTTTGCGAACAAGGTGTCAAAACATCGGCCAAAGTTTAACAAGAAACCGTTTTGGAAGCTGTTGTAAGACCACTTAACCATTCCATGTTCCAAAACCAATCATGGATTTTTCAGCAAGACTCTGCGCCGGCCCATAAAGCTAAAACGACCCAAATCTGGCTTCAAAACAATTTACCGGCATTCATTTCCTCTGAAGAGTGGCCCTCTGGCAGTCCTGATTTGAACCCGCTGGATTACAAATTGCGGATTTGAGAGGACATGGTTTGCCACAAAAGATACCCCAACATTGATTCTCCTAAGACAGCTTTGATTCGTGCTGTGGCCAATTTCCCAATGGAGGACGTGCGTGCGGCTATTGATGATTGGCCAGTCCGACTTAATAATAAATACTGTTTTTTGTATATAATATATATCAATAAATATGTAAAAAAAAATTGGTCCAAAAACATTCATAATTTTTTAGTTTATAGCATAAAATGTGTGTAACAGTATTTATGTCCCTACTAAGTATAAATAATAAAATATATGAAAATCAAGGTGTTACGCAATTTTTTTATGCCGTCATGTCTGCCGAGATTTTATTCAGCTTACTCGGCCGAAAATGGCTTCAACGGTTACGAGTTGCCAATTATGTACTGATATATATAACAATATATGTATGTAACTTTGCTGACACTAAAAACATAGCTGAATTTTCCATTATGTCCGCGTCCAAAGCGGTAATATTAATGTGTGAAAAAACACGACGCTATTCAAAATTGTTATTGTTGTTGATAGTTTAAGTGCTACTTATGAATTTAATATAAAAATATATATACAAGTACAAATTTAGATAACATACATACTTCAGTGGCCTATTTATTTTATACAAGTAATAGTATATTCAAGTAAAAGAGCGAATTTATAATTGTGAAATTTTTTTTTCTTATTTCAGAATTCAGTATCATTACTTTTCAAAATAAGAAATGAACTTTCCCAGTATCTGAAGTTAAGGGAGAGATAAAGGATATCAATAATAATGTAAGTATGTATAACTCCTAAATATTTAATAAAATTTTTTATAGAACTGAAGTTTACATACTTGACTTATTTGTAATTGAAAAAATCATATATTCGAGAACTAAAAACGAAAGAATATTTCGAATAAATATCATTTACATGGCTCACTCATTGAAGGAAGCCCTACTCGATATTTGGCTGATTGGAAACCTACATCGCCTGCTAACCTTGTCTTAAGCGGTAAACCCACTATACACGCCTTACTAAAACTCCAATTCACCATATGTAGTTACATATGTGCATTAGATACTAAGTACCAACATGCACATATATATATGTTATATTTGAAATTTTTTGCCGCAAATCCATTAAGAAATCATCCATTCAGACATATTTAAGGAATTGCACATTAGTACTTAAAATCATCGAAATCCTATGCCCCCATATAAGATATTTGTTCAGATGTGAGGTATTGGAGCCGAAACCCACCAAAACAAAAACAAAAAAAAAAAGTCATCTAAGAGCGTGGAATTTAGTATTCTACAGATTTGTATTCAAACATCAAAATCGAATTTTGCAATTTGCCATAAATTTGTATTGTTCATGAAAAGCATGGCCGAAGGCAGTCCTTCTTTTTGACCTTTTTGTGACAGTGTTAGCATAAGGAGTTCTTTAGCTAACTTGGTTGGAATAACGAAATTTTTGAAATCGGTACAGATACTGATACAGATCTTCTTCTTCTTATTTGGTGAACACACTGCTTACGCGATTATAGCCGATTTAACAGTAGCACGCAAATCGTTTTTTCTTTTTGCCGTCTGGCGCCAGTTGTAGACACAAAGTACAAAGGCTTTTGATCTGATCCTTGCAAGAAGGTGGAATTCCTCCCCTGCTCTGTGTCTATCAGCTCATTGCAGCAATCGAATAGTTTCAAAGGTTGAGTACTTTCAACCATCCGGATCTAACCAGCGTAGCTTGAAATATGCCAATGGTTCCATATATCTCGTACAGCTCATCGTTCCGATAAACGAAATTATCTACGTCTTGAATTAAAGTAGTGACAAGAAATAGTGTCAAATTGTCTGAAGTCTTGCTTGATATCTGTAAATGAACCACGCTTCCCTTCTTTACTCTTGCTATCATATAGCGCGTCTTGGACTGCGACAATCTTCCAGATTTTTTTTTTTTTAATTTTGCCGAAAACCAATAGTTTCAGTATTCAGAGAGTATTCAACTAGCTGTATAGCGGCATCTTTAAATTTAAGGCACCGGACATTCCAGGTGCATGCCCTTAAGTCGTGTTTCTTCTTTTTTCTTTTTCTTTGCAGCTGATATTTTTATTAAGTGGGTCCAAAGCCCTACGTAAAACCAAAATGGGGTCGCCTTCGCATCTCAAATCATGTCAAAAGAGATGCTTATTGGCCTTCCAGAGCATACTTTGTCTAAGAACGTAAGTCGTGAGCTGTTTAAATTATATGTAATGGAATCGTTTCTGGCCACTGGTGGTGCCAGATAAATGGCAGCAAAAACTTTCCATACTTGAGTCAATTTACGTTCTATGGACATTCTTATTCATTCAAATATATGTACATTCAATGTGTGCGTTTTACAGTACGTATAAAAAATAGAAGAAGTAACAGACAAAATTTCACAAGATAACAGCAAAAATTTCAAAACCTACAAATTCGTATGCAGCATTCATTTGAAAACCACATACTCAAAGTGTACATACACATATACATATGTATTAGATATGCATGCACCCGTAAGTACAAGTAATGCCATTAGTACAACAATAGAAACTCTCAAGACCTATTGCATCCAGCCCCACAACCGACCGACCGACCGAACGATCACCTTCATATTGCACATCAGCCTTAAAGCTGCAAACTTACTATTTTACATATAAAAACAACAACAACGGTAATAACTATGGCAACATCAGTGACTGTAGGGACTGTTAAGCGTCGAGGTGTAGTCGCTCCAAGGGCTACGGCAGATGCATAACCTCGAAATTTGAAACCACAAATATTTTTTTCTTCTTCTTAATATTTTACTTTTGCGATTGTATTTTCATTTGGTTTTGAAAAGTAACTTTGCTTGCAACTTGGGAGTAAGTACCGTCACATGGCCGCCAACAACAATGCCAATATTATATACATACGAATATATTTGTTACATATATGTTCGCTTACATGTGTTCATAAAATTTATAGTAATATGCTAGTACATATGTACAAGTACATACATAGTACAAATGACCGTATATTATTTTCTGATGCTAAAATTACTCAAGTTGAGGGCCTTTTGTGTGCCTTTGCCAGATATGCGTACCATATGTAATACCACTGTCGCCATGTGGGTTAACCACAAGTAAACTAGACGATATTTACAATCTTATATACCACACAATATGGTGTGGTGCTAGTAAAATAGACAGAGAAAATTAAATTTATGTCTTGAATAGGGCTACTGCTACTAGAACTGGCGAGTATGGCAACGCGTAGTTTCAAAGCCTGAGTGTTTTCATCCGTTCGGAGAACATGACTTAGCCAGGGTATTATCTGCATCATATTTCCCTGAAACATCTCAATGCTACCGTTTATCTAATATAGTTCCAGAGAACTATAAAACTTCTGTAAAACCAAGCTATTAAAAGCTAGATTTTTGGAACAAACATGAATAGTTTAAACAGTTCCGGAATAGTGACGTAGATAACATTTAGGTCCTCTTAATACGACGGTTCAGGTTCAGTTGTACCTTTCACTCATAAGGGATGGTTAGTCGTATTCGATATTCACGGTTCGAATCTTATTCTAGACAAATGAACTACTATTTTACTAGTATAAAGCTGATAAAAAGTCGAGCTATTAGATCATGCCATGTTAAAAATACTAATCGCTAAAATTGGTAAAAGATACAGTATGTGCTTGTTAAGGCAATAAGGCAAACCAGTAGATAATTATCCATTTTACCACTAGTTGCATTCCCTGTAGGATATGTACAATTTTTATGTATTTATAAGTATATGTTTAAACATTTTGAACGTAAAGGCAATCCAAAAAACAAACAAAAAATATAAGTAAAATTAAAAACACATATTTGTAGTCTCGATTTATTTTATTCATTCATATAAAATATCTAACATAAGTGTGCACACTTGCGATGACTTTGAGTTCGGGTATGTCGGTAAATGTCTTTGGGTAAATGAAGAACAAAAGTGTCCTTGTCGGAAGCGGAAATAAATGCAGTTTCCGCTTTATTTCCGTTAACCACACAAAACGAAACTTACTCTGCTCAACTTCTATATATTTATGTAAACTTACGCTCTCATTCACATACTCACTAGCAAGTATAGTTAAAACTACAACACTAAATTAATAAACTTGATTTCTGTTCTAAACCACATAATGGCATTGGTATTTTATTAGACGCCTGGGCATATTCACCATTGCGAGTTTAAATACATACATACGGTTATGTTATATAGGTACAAGTGTGTACATTCACATATGTATATACTCAGATATATTGTAGTTATATATGTGTGCATGTATGTATGTGTTGAGCTTCTTTAACTCCTTTTAACTATCTTTTTGTTTCAAGTTAATGCAAATTCTGGCATTGGCAAATCGCCACGATGTAATGGAAGCATCGGAACCACTTGCACACATTTACAGTTACGAGATGTGCTTCGAAAAGTTTAGAATTTTCATGTTTTGAACACTGATTTATTCGTTTTTATTGATGTTGTCGCCTTCAAAACAGTCTCCAGTGCCGACCTTAGATATAGCCTTCAGAGATAGGCTTTTAATGTCATCTCCGTCTGCAAAACGACTGCCCTTTAAGGTCCTCTTTATTTTTAAAAATTCACGAAGTGGTAATGAAGTATGGCCAGTTGCATTATTGAGATGCAAAAGCCAAGAGCACTTTTTCCACAAATTTGGGATTTTTTTAAGATTGTTTCATTCAAACAGCGTTGAGCTTGTAGTTAGTACTCCGTATTAACCGCTTGACTCGGTGTCAGGAGTTCATTATACACTATGACTTAAATTTAAAGAACACTGTGAGCATAACACTTGTCGACTCTTTTCAGTCTTGGCATGTCAGATTGCCTCCACTGTGATGGTTAAGTTTTAGGTTTTAAGTATCATCACCTGATGTAATATATTTCAATAAACATATATCGTCATTGACTTCATTTATTGACTCTTCAGCAGCTTCTATTTACCGCTAGTTTTGCTGGATATGCAATAATTTTGGAAAAAAATTTTACTGCCACGTTTCATACCCAAAGTTGTGGAAAAAATGTAATGATATGATCTAATCAATATGCCAACATAATCAGCTAATTGGGATTCGTTGAGAGTTTATAACCATTTCTTTCCCTTCTTACACGTTTTCATCGTCAGTTGATGAGTTGGGGCGCATATCTTCAACGCCTTTTCGGCTTTCTTTCAAATGCTTATACCACTCACTATGGGCCTTCGTTATATTCCACACACTTTCTTATGCTTTATAAATTTTTAATTTTTTTTTAAATTTTATACAGTTATTTAATTTATTTCTTTTAACAAACGAAAACCGCCGAGATCGTAAAAACATGTTTAACTTTATTCGCTGTCAGCAAAAGTCAACAATATCAAGAGCAGAAATTTTGTCATACCTCAGGGTATGAATATTAACATAGTCGAAGAAAAATGTTTGACAATTTGATACTCCAAACCCGCGAAAATTAAGAATTCTCGTTATATTTTAAACACACCTCGTATATATTGAAGATATACCAACCTCAGCCCATCATTTGTATTCTAGAATATATTTTAGATTCCTTGATAGCTGCCTTTGTACCGACCTTTAATTTGTATTCAGGTATTTTAAGTTTGTTCACCTCACGGTTGGCTATAGAGACATTAAATCATCGAAAGTAAATATTTTATTCAAAAATTTTTTTAGTCAGACCAATACTTTTATTTGACCAGTTTTGAAATAACTAAAAGTATAAAATTAGTGCTTTTTTCTTTTTTATGATTTTGACGACAAACTTTGTGATTTTTTTTTTTTTTTCAATTTCATTTCATTCAAGTTGTTTTAGTTAAATTCAATTCCTAAAATGATATTCTCGTAAGTTCAAGCAGGCCGAGTAGTTGAGATTGTTAGGCTTTAAATTGTTTTGAGTTTAATGAGTTTAATGTTCACACACACTCCATTAGGTTAAAAAGTTGAAACATAAACTTCACACACATCTAATGTTGCCAGCTAATTCGTCATATTCTAGACTCTAGTTCTCTCTTGCGCATTAAATTTATTCTCACCAATCTGTTCGAGTATTTTTCCATTTGATTTGTGTGATATCTCCATTTTTTTTAAATTATAAAAGAAATTATTTTCATGACTTTGTTACAGAACGTATCCTCGTGTTTAAATCTATAAAATTGGATTAGCAATTTTACTACAATAAATTAAGTTGCTCTCAATTAGCTTATTGAACTCGTTTGCGAGCGACTGTATTCTACAGAGTGTCTAATTTTTGGTTCTGCTTGAACTAAACCTGCCTTTAATGCATTTTTTTTTTCAAAGTTTGAAAAATGAGCTTGTATGATATATGATATGTGGATGTGTGCAACTACAGTTTAAAAGTCGGTCACACTCTCTTGCACTCACACATACCTACACATATGTGAGTAAATGTAAGTAAAAATGCATATTTTGTGTGCTCATAATTCAAGTTGTTCCTAGTAAGTTTTTACTCACACACACCCGCACATGTGTATGAATGTATTTGTGTATGTATATACATACTTACTATCTCAATTTACCAAGCTAACCAACCTCTTGCAATCAGGAGTTCTCAAGCGTCCACTTTTGTTGTGCACTTTTCTGCTACTTAAGTTATAGGGGTTGTTGTTATTGCTACTATCTCTGCTTCTAAGTTGTGAATCCTTAGACTGAGCTCCTGCCAAAGGGTAAGAATTCTATGTTTTTGCTTTCAAACTTTATGAAGTCATCGTCCCTGTGTTACATACAATTACTTATGACAAAATAAATATACCAGACACTTACTTCCTTCCAAGGTATCCAGTTGATGTTTGCTCTTACGTTTGAAAATTTCTTCAGTAGATTTTAGATTAATCTAATTTTTTATTTATCAAAATAATTTGAAATGCCAGAAAATTTTGCTTTTAGAAATTCATCAGACGACTAATACAAATTTTTCGATTTAAATATCAATTAATTTTTAAATTGCTGTCAGCTGCTGGATTGCTTTAAGCCATTACGTCGACATGATCTGGTCATCGTAGCCGCTATCGCTTTATTTGTCATAGTCAATGTCAGCGTATATCTCGTACAGTTAATTTTTCGATTGTCTTCAGTGCCTGCCGTTGTCATTATACAAAGAACCATAAATCTTGCGCAAAATTCGACGTCGTCTATGGCTGTGCACCATATGTCAGGACGTCGTGAGAAGCGTGCAGCGCTGGCGAATACTATCTAGGCGCCCATGAAAGTCATATTTGGACATGGCTCTTCCGTCGAAGCATAGGAGCAAATCAAAGATATGTTGAAGGACTTCGCTTTGATGCAATTATGGCAGGCGTGGGGTGAATGCCAACATGCATCACTTAAATCCCTCTCCTACTATGAATGTGACAACAAAGTTACGTTCATTTATATGGCCGCCGCTTCCGTCCCTGTTCCGTCCATCCAAATTCGTGTTCGAGGATGTTTTCTCTTTTTCATTGGAACTATTTTCTATGTAATGAGCCTCAAACTCAACGTACAATTTCGCTACGGGAGTGAGTTTACGTTTTGTATTACTTTGTATGTAAAGTGAGCCGCTTGCATTAGCCACACTTTTTGTGAACAAACACTACAAAAAGCCTCCGGTGAACACTGATAATATCGGAAAGCTTTCTTTCTTTTAGATGTGTTCAAGTTTTCAAGTTGTGCAAAGAGGGCGCAAAATTAGGAATTATGCATAGCCATACATACCCAACAGAAATACAACACCATATTACACCTGCACCTCCTGACCTTACCAGTGACTAATAGTCTTTGTTTGGCTTTTGCTTGGATTCGCAACGAAAGCCTTCAATACATCATTTTAATATTCTCTGCGAGGATGCCAATTGAGATGAGACCAGCTAGAAGAAATATGCATTAGCTGGTAATTTTACCTGTAAGTCTAAATTTTCAAAATGTCTGGCCAGATCAGAGTAACACCTTTATTCGAAGAAGCATTTTTAATTTTTAGACACCATCCTACATGATGTTTTATAGTAGCATACTACAAGGACATAACTTTAAGTGTTAATTGAATTATATAATATTTCAGCAAGTATTATACAATTGAAATCTGTTGCGGCGTTAAGGCCTCATAACCCGATCGAAGAGGTAGCTTAGATAATGCTTGAAGCTGCCATGATATGCCAAATTTTATTTTATTCACTTATTTTTATTATTTCAAAAATTATTTTTCTTTCAAAACATTTGTGTCGTGAATAAATTTGTCGATGGACTATTTACTGTCATAGTTACCCGTTTTGAGTGAAGAAAGAGCAGTACTGATCGAAAAGTGTATAACAAATTGTAAATAATTCGGATTGAAGGATCTTTATCGAACCAAAGAAAGGGCAGCCTTTGCAGCCTTTGCATTTATTACTAATTGTATCTACTCATATTTATATGTGTATTTTTACAGACACTCATATAAATTCAAAAATAATAAATTTTCTATTACAAAAGCTGTAAGCATCAAATTTATTTACACAACAGGTCTACCATAAATATTTTCAATTACAATTTGTCATATGAGCGAATCCATTCAACTTCATTCATTTTTAGAAAAATAAATTTTAAATTGTAATATTAAATCAAACAACGAAAAGCAACCATCATTCAGATAACACAATAAAATTCAATTATTACATGTGGCTGAATTCTCCACAAATTTGCATCCGATTTTTCATTTCGTTTTGTTTTACTGAAATTTCACTGAATTCCTGGTTAAAGCTTTCTCTTGCACAGCGAACAGTGAGAGAGAGAGAGAAATAGGGAGAAAAAGGAACAAATGTTACCTTACCAAGATCGGTTGCAGGAAATTTTGATACATTAAATTAATTAAATGTCAGATTATGCCATAAGAGCAACAAAAGAAAGGTCCCTACATATCCACATCTACATACACAAATATTCCATACACTAGAATTTCCATTTGTTTAGAACAATTCTACTTTATAACATAATTTCCTGACAGAATGAAACTAGTTCGAAAGATGCCAATTAAGTTGGCGGTCAGAATGGTGCTCTTAACGGTTCCATTATTTATGCCTTACGTCCTTAATAAAAGGACAGGTAGGAGCACCACTGTATTATTCTGACCGCCAACTTGTTCTGCTTCCACTTTCCTTCTCTAACGAATCTGAGTAGCATATATCATTTTCCTCGGGATTTGTCGCCCGACCTGGAGTCAAGCATATTTTTATTTAGTCGCACAACAGATAAGCCGTCACTTTCTGCGTGTTCTGGAAAGAGTCTCGAACCCTGAACATTTATAACCTTCAACAGCGAGAAAATAGTCTCGGTGAGAAGATTCTCAAACCAACACCCAACCAACCATTGTTTCGTCTATTTAGATTCCAACACAACCAGATAGTGTAGCACAGTTTTCTATCCATTTCTTCCAGAAAACAAAGCACTAAATTTGCTGTCAGTAACTGACGCACCGAGTTGTTCTATTTGGATTTCAGGTTCATAGCTGTAGCCAACGTAACGTACCTAGGTATTAGTCTACAACTAATCCTCATTCAACAGCATATTCTAGCATATAAGTAGCCAATTTTCTCAATGTATATCTCTCATAGAAGATTTGACCTAGTTCAATTCTGATTAACGAATAACCGGAAATATTGTATATACCTATTAGTGGTGCAAACTAGCTCCAGCTTGCCTAAGCTTGTCCTCGAATACCACGACAAACATCTGTACAATGTTCTATAAAGTTCAAAATAGAGATCACTTACCACTCATCCCTCTATTTGAAACTGGTTTAAGACTACTAAATTTGTAATCGTAAACTGACGAACACCCTCAAAAAAAAAGCATTGTTTGAAAATAGTTGTTGAACTAGTTGGTCTTGCTTGGCATTCTACCCTTGAGGCCACCTGTAACCAATACATTTTACTGCAGGATAGTGACAGTTGAAAAGACAAAAAACCAAAGCTATCTCATTTGTAAATTAAGGCTTATGCATTAACGAGCAAGTATTATTCGTGCTCGTACTATCTATCATCATCATCACGTATGTGTGTTCAGTAGTTGGTAGTAGAATTGCCACATAATAATGGTTTGTAAAAGCTGCTGAATTTTGAAATTTGCATTTAGCACAATGTAAGGATTTTAGTCCGCACTTCGGCAGGTTGGTCACTTTGTGGGCAAGGTGTCTGTCATCACACCACTCTGTATCGATTGGAAGGAATAATGTTGGCTGCTTAATTGGACAACTGTATGAATGGCAAACGTAATGATAATAATGAAAAGTGAAATGTTGGACTAAAAAAAGTAAATGCATATCTGCTGAAAAGAGATTAGAAAGATTAGTGAAAGATATTTTATAGAGATATGTACTATTGAGCCATTGAGATAATTAGGATATAAATGTGCAAGGAGTTAATATAAAGGGTGTTTTTTATAGAGGTATAGAACTTTAAGTTGCAATAAAACAACGATCGATTATTCGATTGACATGAATTTTATTTATCCGAAAGATAATCTTGTGGCATTACATTTTAAATATGATTTCTGGCATATGACCGCCACGGCTGGCGCGGATGTAGTCCAATCTGGACGTCCAATTTTCGATGACTTTTTCCAACATTTGTGGCCGTAACACGGCGAATGTTGACTTCCAAATGGTCAAGCGTTTGTGGCTTATCCGCATAGACCAATGACTTTACATAGCCCCACAGAAAGTAGTCTAGCGGTGTTAAATCACAAGATCTTGGAGGCCAATTCACAGGTCCAAAACGTGAAATTAGGCTGTCACCAAACGTGTCTTTCAATAAATCTATTGTGGCACAAGCTGTGTGACATGTTGCGCCGTCTTGTTGAAACCACATCTCCTGGACATCATGGTTATTCAATTCAGGAATGAAAAAGTTAGTAATCATGGCTCTATATCGATCACCATTGACTGTAACGTTCTGGCCACCATCGTTTTTGAAAAAATACGGACCAATGATTCCACCAGCCCATAAAGGGTACCAAACAGTCAGTTTTTCTGGATGTAACGGTGTTTCAAAATACACTTGAGGATTACCTTCACTCCAAATGCGGCAGTTTTGTTTGTTGACGTAGCCATTCAACCAGAAGTGCGCTTCATCGCTAAAAAAAATTCGCTTATGAATATCGGGAACAACGGTAATCTCGTTTTGGGACTATTTGCAAGCGTTGTTCGGGCGTGAGTCTATTCATGATGAATTGCCAAACCAAACTGAGAATAAATCTTTTCACAGCTGTTAAATCGGTCGCCATCCTGAAAAGTAATGCCAACTTAAAGTTCTATACCTCTATAAAAAAACACCCTTTATAAATGGCTTACTAACTGCGTAGCCTGTTCGTTGTGGGAATGTATTAGTTACTTAGGCTCAGTAAGTCTCGATGGAGTCCTTTGCAGGCACACAAGGAATGAAAATTTATTATAATAATCGCTTTTGTTGTTGTTAGAAATTGCGTTAAATAGAATTAATTTAAATATTAGGTATCGGTATATTCGACTTCTTGTGGACTTTGTATCAACTCAGATAAAGTGGAAATTCCGTCACTGGAAAAGAATAATGAACTTCTGGAAATGATTTCACGAGTGTTGTTTGGCGTCGGAGAATAGGTTAATTTAGACTGGTTGACTCCTTGAGGAGGCCTGGATGGTTCATTTTACATTGCCAAAAAACAGCATACAAAGTAAGCGCTGTACTGTTAGACTTCCTGCTGCTGATTTTAATGTAAATTATGATTAGTTTTCGTCTGTTGAATACCGTTCACTCACATTTTCTGAAATTATTGTAATTAACTAGGCCCACTCTGAAAGCATGTATCGTCGACAGGCAATACCCCTATTAAGAAAGCTATGAAGAACGTAGTAAGCCTCGTGTTTCCTCATTTCCGCCATTCTGGACCTTTTTATGAGTTCTCAAAGTCAATACGATTGATTATACAAGAGTGTTTCTTTTTTATTTTTCACATAGCTGAGAGGTTCTGAAAGGTCCATAGCATTTTATTTTGGGAGGGATTCACCTTTAGCCAACTCATCGGCTATATCGTTTCCTTCGATATCGCTATGCCCTGCTACTAACTAAAATTAGACTTTTGTTTTTTCTTCTAACCCGCTGATTGTCTCTAAGGCGCTTCTATCTACGTAAAAGTAAATTCGTCTTTATGTACATGTATCAGTAACCTGCAGTATCTCTACCGCCATTTTTATAGGCATTTTCGAGATGGAAGATATGGAAAGCTTTGACTGCGACTAAATTCCTACCTATCCAGACTCCACCCTGGCATGTCCAATGTAAAGGGTGTTTTTTATAGAGGTATAGAACTTTAAGTTGCCATAAAAGAACGATGGATTATTCGATTGACATGAATTTTATTTATCCGAAAGATAATCTTGTGGCATTACATTTTAAATATGATTTCTGACATATGACCGCCACGGCTGGCGCGGATGTAGTCCAATCTGGACGTCCAATTTTCGATGACTTTTTCCAACATTTGCGGCCGTATATCGGCAATAACACGGCGAATGTTGTCTTCCAAATGATCAAGCGTTTGTGGCTTATCCTCATAGACCAATGACTTTACATAGCCCCACAGAAAGTAGTCTAGCGGTGTTAAATCACAAGATCTTGGAGGCCAATTCACAGGTCCAAAACGTGAAATTAGGCGGTCACCAAACGGTTCTTTCAATAAATCTATTGTGGCACAAGCTGTGTGACATGTTGCGCCGTCTTGTTGAAACCACATCTCCTGGACATCATGGTTATTCAATTCAGGAATGAAAAAGTTAATAATCATGGCTCTATACCAATCACCATTGACTGTAACGTTCTTGCCACCATCGTTTTTGAAGAAGTACGGACCAATGATTCCACCAGCCCATAAAGCGCACCAAACAGTCAGTTTTTCTGGATGTAACGGTGTTTCAACATACACTTGAGGATTACCTTCACTCCAAATGCGGCAGTTTTGTTTGTTGACGTAGCCATTCAACCAGAAGTGCGCTTCATCGCTAAACATCGCTAAAATGGACGTAGCGCGCGATACGTTTTCCGCACAGAACCATTATTTTCGAAAAAAAATTACACTATTTGCAAGCGTTGTCCAGGCGTGAGTCTATTCATGATGAATTGCCAAACCAAACTGAGAATAAATCACTTGACAGCTGTTAAATCGGTGCCATCCTGAAAAGTAATGCCAACTTAAAGTTCTATACCTCTATAAAAAAACACCCTTTATAAATGGCTTCCTAACTGCGTCGCCTGTCCTTTGTGTGAATGTATTAGTTACTTAGGCTCAGTAAGTCTCGATGGAGTCCTTTGCAGGCACACAAGGAATGAAAATTTATTATTATAGTCGCTTTTGTTGTTGTTAGAAATTGCGTTTTATTAAATAGAATTAATTTAAATATTAGGTATCGGTATATTCGACTTCTTGTGGACTTTGTATCAACTCAGATAAAGTGGAAATTCCGTCACTGGAAAAGAATAATGAACTTCTGGAAATGATTTCACGAGTGTTGTTTGGCGTCGGAGAATAGGTTAATTTAGACTGGTTGACTCCTTGAGGAGGCCTGGATAGTTCATTTCACATTACCAAAAAACAGCATACAAAGTAAACGCTGTACTGTTAGACTTCCTGTTGCTGATTTTCCTGTAAATTATGATCAGTCTCCGTCTGTTGAGTACCGTTCACTCACATTTTTTCTGCATTTATTGTAATTAACTAGGCCCACTCTGAAAGCATGTATCGTCGACAGGCAATACCCCTAGTAAGTAAGCTATGAAGAACGTGTTTCCTCATTTCCGCCATTCTGAACCCTTTTATGAGTTCTCAAAGTCAATACGATTGACTATACAAGAGTGTTTCTTATTTATTTTTCACATATCTGAGAGGTGCTGACAGGTCCATAGCTACATTTTATTTTGAGAGGAATTCACCTTTAGCCAATTCATTGGCTACGTCGTTGCCTTCGATATCGCTATGCCCTGCTACTAACTAAAGTTAGACTTTTGTTTTTTCTGCTAGCCCGTTGATTGCCTCTAAGGCGCATACTATCTACGTAAAAGTAAATTCGCCTTTATGTACATGTATCAGTTCCCTGCAGTATCTCTACTGCCATTTTTATAGGAATATTTCGAGATGGAAGATATGGAAAGCTTTGACTGCGACTAAATTCCTACCTATCCAAACTCCACCCTAGCATGTCCAATGTATGTACTGCATACTAGAGTCCCACTCCCTTTGGTCCTAACCACGTCCTAAGCCTACCGCTAGATTACCTCCATGGCTGGGGCTAGTTCTGCCTGCCCCTTGGTGTGGTTTATTTGTCACTACTACTACAACAACAACAACAACAACAACAACAACAACAACAACAACAACAACAACAACAACAATAACAACATTGTAGCTTTGCAAAATCTTCTCGACTATGCGGGAATATCCAAAATCAATAGGGCTAATGATGCCTGAAAGGAAAATAGATATCGATAGCGCTCTTTGCGTTTATAATAGAATTGGGGAAAAAAATAAAGTTGAAGAGCCAGAATGTCCTTTTTAACAGTGATCAATAATCCTACACCTTGTTTTGGTACTGATGTGTTGCTACTCAATAATCTCATGGGATATTAGGCAGCAGTATTAGCAGGTATGGTTTTAAGGGAACAAAAAAGTAGAATATAAAATGATGAAATATGGTAGAACTATGTGATACTAGACCGAGCTGTAACCGAATATTAAATATTACAATTCTAGTTAATAAAGCTTTATTACTCGCTTTCGAAACATTCATTTAAGTCTTCAACATACAAAAAATAGAATAATCTGAACGGCTTGAAATTAAGCTTCTGATGACTAGAGAATGACTACCCAATTAGCTGAAAATAATAATTTGCAAGATATCAATTCAGTAAGAGTGATTAAGTTCCGCATTTTTCGCATCAACCTTGACTATGGGTAGTGATATCTATGGGTACAATCGAATCAACTATAGACTGACGAAACAGTGCAAAAAGACATAACTGTCCCCAAATTTAAATTAGTTGGATTCTTAATGAAGATTTTTAGGATACAGCACCTATCCTAGTTTTATAGACAGATTTATTACATAAGTAGATGCAAAACTTTCAGTTGGATTCGCATATAGCGTTTAATGCTTATTAAAATATAATTTTAAGCTTAAATAGAAATTGAAATTTTCAACAGCTTAAGCACTTGCGGGTTTCCTTCCACCAAATACCCACATCTCGTTGTGAATTCAACATTGATTTGTACGAAAACAAATTTGGTGAATAAATTGCAAGTTTAAATAGATACTTCAGCATTTCATTAACAAAAAGCCATTTATCACTGTGACATGGAAATTCATAAAATAAACTAAAATAAATATGTAAATATATAAAATGGTTGGACCAACTAGGAAACAAAAGCGGGGAAAAAGCAAACAGAGAATAAATTGAAGTTTCGAGTTTAAGAAAGAATATGGCATATTTGCATATATAAATATGTACATTATGGTCTCACAAGTTATAAGGTGAAATATTTTTTTCGAATTGGTATACGCAGTGCCTCTAATTTTTTCATTTGATACTTGTATCTGATATAATAAAATTTATTGCTATCTGATAAGGATAACCCTTGGGCTCAACTCAATTTGAATTGAATGTTCGAAACATTAAGAAGCAATACTGTTATGTACTGTTATGTATAAAATATTGGTTGCATTTTTGTAAGTAATCTCGTTTTCCAAAGTACAAACCTTACATTCTCATATTTACGTCAAATTGACTGGAATAATTTATTTTGTATACAAAATTGTTTTTAAATAAATATCTTGCTTGAACAAATTTAATGAATGAAAATTTTAATGTTGTACTCGTTGCTCTCAAGGATAATGGATGAGCTGTTGTTAATGATTAGTAAATTGTCCAATCTGTAATGATGGATGAGTGTAAATAGTCTGTTAATTTTCCCATTTAGTTGATAGTAATAAATATATATTTTGAATTACAATGGGATAGCATGGGTGCAGTATGTATGAGTGTATGAAGAACATCTGTTTGCATTCAATAAATAACTTTGTTGTAAATTATAAATACTCTTTATATTCTCTCTCTAATATAAAGAGTATTTATATTCTCTCTCTAATATAAAGAGTATTTGGAAAGTGCTGCTCATCCCCTTGAATCTTATCAAGTTGCGTACTGTCACCTCTTACTGGTTAATAACATATGGAGTATGATACTCAGAGCAATTCTAGGAAAATGTAGTGAGTTTATTTCACTTTCTAAGTCTCTATATTGTTGGATGGGTCTCACCACCTCAGTAGTTATGTGTTTGTACATTTTTAACCCGGGCTATAGGGCTAATCGGCTGCAGAAAAATATCTGGCTCATCATTTCAGAAAATTTGGTACAAGTATTAAGATAGTTCGATAGTTTCATTTATTTATTGTTGTTTTCGACAACAACCCAACATCAAGAAATAAATTTTCCTCCGGACTTTGTCAAACGATTGATCTACTCGTAGAAAAATCTTTTATAAAATACACGTCTATTGTGGGCCACGAAAAATTATTAGAAAAGCAAGAAAGCTGAGCAGTCTCCATGCCATGCCGAAGTCTTTATTCCTTTCATGAAATTTCAAATTTCAAACTCTTAAATCCCTTTGTTTACTTAGTTTTGACCAAAACCTCCCATCTGAAAATATCGGAATATGGGAGCAATATGTTATATTCGTCCGATTTCGATTTTCAGTACCAATTTGCAGTTCATTATACATGTATAGTATACCAAATTTCACGTATTCAAAATTTCAAATCTGAAAAATCGGTCGTATATATGCTATAATTGTCCGATCTGGCCGGTTCCGACAAGTGATTGTTTAAACATATATGTAGGTACATCTTCCTACTAAGTTCGGTTGAAATATCTCAAAAATTCAGTGACTAGTTTGTTTTCAAACCAACAGATGGACAGAGGGACAGACGGGCATGGTCAAATCAATTCAGTTCGCGATTCTGCTAGGATCGGTATATATTTCGGTGGGTTTATCTCTTTTCCTTCTGACATTTACCTACCTCGGACTAAAGTTAATATATCATTTCATGTACATGAAAGTTATAAAAAGACAGAAAGAGTATAAATATTATCAAATATTTTAACATTATTGAAATGACTCAAAATTTCGATTGATCATAGTTGCGCAACTGGTATATAAGTAGCCATTTATACCTAAAATGACGATTTTGATCTCATGTTTTAAGTCATGAATCGTCTGTAGATACTTGGCGTATCACTTATCCTTAGCGGCATCCCACAAAAAAAGTCCAACGGAATCAAATCGCAGCTACGAAGCGATTAGTTGACATCGCCTCTTCAACTAGTTATGAAGTTTTCAATTACAGTGCGTAAAAGATCAATTGTAGTATTGGTTGTATGGCATGTAGCGCCGTCCTCATCATTCGTTTCAATATTTGGAAACAAATAATCTCTGGACATGGCACATTAACGATTGACATTGAAGGTTGCGGCTTTTCTCACTTTAAAAAAAAAATAGACCAATAATGCCACCGGTCAAACGGTCATTCGTCAAGGATCCATTAACTTTTTCATATTTACGTGCGGATTATTTAAGCCCTGTATGTTGCAGATTTGCTTGATATCGTAGCCGTTGAGGTGAAAATGAGTTTAGTCAAAAAAATGGAATTTTTCGTTAAAAAAAATTAATTTTCTGCCAAGTGGTGTTCAGCCCATTGACTGATGCAAAATCGCATCGGTTGGTAATTATGCTTCATTTTTTTTTTGGACATATTGAACTTTATAGGCCATTATTATCGGCAATCTAACTGGAAAGCGAGCTATTGTTAGTTGCGGTTGAAGACTCACCATTTTTGACGTAAGTTTTCAATATTTCCATATATTTCCTTCAAGCGTAAATTAACTACCTCGTAAACCGCAGGCTCTGTATTGAATATTTGACACATGGGAAATGGCATTGAACATTTCAATTCTTAAATAAGCCATTGTTCAAAAATTAGACTGTACAGGATCCACATATTCATTATATTTATCTACTGCAAACTAATATCAGACCTAAAACTGATACCATAAAAACCTTAAATTTATGTTAATAAAACATCGCAATATATTAAAGAATATTTATCAACTGATCAGACAATAAGTTTCGGATATCTCGTAGAATACACTCCACAAATCACTTACGACGACATCCGAGTACTTTAGTAACAACCTGTCATAGGTACTGAAACACAAAAGCATACTGGATAAGGATAGTGGGGAGGAGTTTCCAAGAAATGGGACTAACTTCAATATTTCCCATCATGGACAAAGTGATCGGGAGCAACATCAAATGGCTTATGCAGAGATAGTAAAATTGAGAAAGAACCGGAGACTATAAGTTAGTAACGCAGTAAATATGCTGCACTTAAAAGGATTAGAGCAACGATATAATGTTAGTGGTGTTAATGTAGGTTCCAAGATATATGAAATTGTCTAATTGTTCATAGTTATGAATGTCAACAAAAATGTGTTATGACCGTATGGCAGGAATTATTTCGCTTCATTCGTATGCTCCACAAAACATTTAAATTTTTGGAAAATTTGTTCTGCATGTCGCACGGTACTTCGATATATGTCAAAAAATAGCAATAATTTGCCGTTATGTTTATCGTTTAGCTCCTTTGAGTGTCTTTCTCTAAGAATTATTACCTAATCGGAATGAACACTTTTGTAAAAATGTCGAATCACAAAAGCACACTACTTCGTATCTTAGCAACATATTAGCCTCTGTCTGTTTTTTTATTTATTTATCAGTATATTCAAGCCACTTATTCTTTCGATAAAAAAAATCCGAAAATTTACCATAGTAAGCAATTTTGCAGTTTCGACATCATTTATCAATACAAATTTTCGAAAACATCGCCCATAGAAAAGCTTAGAAAGTGAACAGATTCTTTCTTGAAAGTAAAGTGGAAATTTAAATATAAGATTTGTTTTCTGCATAAGAAATCACTAACTAAGCAAAAGGAAATCAGAAAAATGTAAGAAAATGCCTTAGTATGAACGTATAAATTGAATGGATGGAAAACAAAAGCAGATAACCCACAAAACACATAGACGTGGCAAAAAATATAATAAAACAAAAAAACTAAATTAAATATCAAGCAAAACAAATAAAAATGTTTAAATGTTCACAGCCATACAAACTTCTCGACAGCTGGTGCATCAGCAGAGTCTATTTTTACATAACATATCTGTGTAAGTGCACACTCAAAAATATCGCAGTTTCCTTGCAACCGCTCAGGGTAGCTATTGCGGTCTGTAAAGAACGAAAGTCAAGTAACAAACGGGTGTGTGGCAACAAGCAATTTGGTGGTGGCTCTGAAAACAAACTAGCATTTAGCCCATAAAGCAGAATGCAAGTAAAAATAATTGTAAGAAAAGCAGAGAATATAATAGATTGGAAGGCTGGTAGAAAAGCTCTCCATTTGAAAATTGCAAGAAATTATATGTATAAGTACTTATAAATATATACGAAAGCACATACTGAAAGCTCGACCTCTAATTCCGATTTTATTATAAATGTAAATATATTCAGTAAATATTATATTAATATCAAGCAAGAAAGCAATGATAGTCGAGTATTCCATAAAGACACAGAACAATAAATCTGTTAACCGGCAACCAGGTACTCTTAAATTTAAGTTTACATAAGACAATGCTTTTCTTGCTGGGCCATTCAAATAATTCGTCGGCTTGAATCGGTTCCTATGCAAATCATGATTTATTAAGAATGATCCTTTCAAAATATTTCATATAAGACGTCATCTAGATCCACTATTCACTATATATTCACCTCCCGTGGTATGTTGGCAGAGACTGTGAGAAAAGGATCAACATATGTCCCCTCTTCGTCAAGCTAACTATGCTTTCATAATCGCATAAAGATTTTACGCTAAAAAATGGATTTTTATGAGAATATTTTTATTTTCTTGTCAGGAATGCACTCGAAAATTACCTATCCTAGTTACTAGAGAAGACAATATATAAAGTTGAAAAATTGAACCGGGAACATTTCATCTTTGGCAAAAGCATTCAATACCCCAGAAATTGATATTATGACATCAGCATATATATGTATGCTTCTGTTTTTGTTTTTGTCTTACGTACTCGTACGAGGATATTCATATGAATACGCATCATATACTTTCCTTGGCAACACACCCATCTCGTCTTGACACACATACCGTACATACCAGATATGCATTAAATATGCATCACACAAGCCACTTTAACATCTTTATTTACGGCACTCATCCGCCGTGACGCTGAGGAAGTGGAAAGTGCATATGCTGAGGCACAATCACTTAAATGCAAATAATGGTATAATGAGAAGCCTGAAAAGTTGTATGTGCACATTATCTTTTATATATATGTATATATATAAATCAATGCAAATTTTGATGAACGTTTATAACTTGAAAACCACCTAATAAAATAGTACCAAATTTTTAGGTGTTATAAAGGGATATTATCCATATAACAACAACAAATACATGTAAAATTCCAAAATGCGCATACATTAGGTTGTAAGTGGTGTTGAAAGAGAGAGATACATAGATTAAAAAAAAAATTTAAATGAAAATAGAATTTTAAAATTAAAAAATAAACTCTGATTTTAAAATGAAAAAAATTCGATTAAAACAAATATTTTGACATTTCTTCTTACAAAGCTAGCTGTTTACCTTAGATTTTCTTGATTTTTTTTTATAGATTTAGCAAAGCACGCGGGGGTCTGCTAGTTAAATAAAAATAGCAAATCTTCATGAGAAAATTCTGATATTTATAGCTTATTGTTGGTGGAAGAATAAAAAATTTATTTCCCTCAGGAATACACTATCTCAGATTTTGGTTAAAGAAATAAATTGTTAAATTCACGAAAATATACTTTGGCATTGTCTGTTGAGACCTTGCATTCAAGGAAACTCGCACATTTATTTTCATTTTCATAAAAGTGTCATATAATGTCCACGCGACCTGTGTAAGTCCTATCGAAGAGAAAATTATTTAGGAATACTTTGGGCAGATTAAATAAATCGATATGCTAATATATTTTACTTTATTTTATTTTACTATCACATACATTTTTCAACTGACATAAATTTTTTTGTTGACATAACTTTCGCCTATTTTTTAACTACTTTTACGCCGCAGGAAAAATAAAGAATATATTTGAACTATTTAAGAGTTTTTAAAGACATTTTGGTACAATAAATGTCTGTGTACGAGAAAAGTGTTTGCTTAAAATTTAATCCTTTCTCAAAATATTTACTTATTCGTTTACATTGTGGTTGTCCCATTCAAAGTAGACCTCATTGGAGATTATGCACTTGTACTAGCGCTTTTTCTAATCCCCGTAGCACTTCTCAAACTTGATTTTTGAGATAGAGTTTAGTTGTTTTAGTGCAATGCGCTTTTTAAATTAAGAAGAAAAAATAGTAAATTTTGTGTGAGAAGTTGCATTATCGTGATTTTGAAACAATTTTTTTTGCCGAGCGTTTCACACAAAGAAAAAAAAAATATTATAAATATTTTTCTAAAAACGGATTAGGCTCAAAAATTTCAACATCATGTTAAATGAGAGGATATATGTATATACACTGTCTCGACTGAATTCCGTATATCCGATTTAATTTTACTAATAGATCGTCGATTAGTTTAATTGGTTTCAATTTAATTCTGTATGCAATAATTCACTTTAATTTAGTAAAAATATATTTTGTTTATAACATACTAGTACTTAATACATACACAAATTTAATTTTTCTTTCAGTTCCACGTTTCCATTTTTCGACTAAACTGAGCAATCGTGAAAATTTAAGGTTAGTTTATTTCAGTTATGAATATAACTTTTTAATTGAACGTACTGAAATGTCAAAAATTAATCCGGGAATTTTAAATTATGCTTTTCGTGTAAATTTTTCTTCTGTAAAAATCTTAAAATAATTTTTCTTTAGAAAAGTTCTTTGCACGAAACCTTCTAATCTGTAGTGGTGTGGATATATTTAATTTGTTGGGATAAAAATTGAGTCATGCAGTAAAATTTAGTGAACAAAGAGCGAAATTGAGAGCACGCATGTGTTGCACCCACCCAAAAATTCACAATGGGATAGTTGCTTGGAATTCATACATCTCCTTCATATATGGCGATATATGAATACATACATACATATATACAAGTATAAGGCTCTATTGAATGCAATCCCATTAATAAGCCTCTAAGAGCGCAAACTTTTAGCAAATGGAGTGAACAGTACTTGGAGGCGCACATATACCAACAGAAAAATTATAATGGATGCATTTCATGTTGCATACTAGTAGGCGCTTTGCAAATTTACATACACATAAAAGTGCGTACATAAAAGTAATACGTTCACCACATGTAACTTTCCACTACTTTCGCCATTCAGGCTTATTTTGAGTTGTTTGCATTCACCAAATTGCAGCTTCATCTGTACAAGTGTTTATTGCATTTGTATGAATCTGAATGATGCATGTGCACCTTGTAAAGAAATGTAATGCAAAAATATAGACTATAGAGTCAACTTTTCGATCACGAGTTTCAAAACCACGAAGTATACGAGTATCTGACTCAAAAATGGAGGGAAAATTTTATTTAATTAACTTTCACTTTAAACGGGAATTGAAATAAAATTAGATAAATAATTCAAATTCATTTTTTATATATAGACCTTTTTCGTAGTTTTTCAGTGAACTTCAGTTTGTAGTAAACCACCTCTGAACAGCTGAGAATCTTTATGAGAAAATTTTATTATCACATCATAAATAAACTCAGCGGAGCTGGCATCCATTGCCAAGGGGCGAGCGTTATTAAAAAATTTTTAAAAAAGTGCCATACAAATTTGTTTTGTATAATTTGGATGTTGGCCAGACCAGAAGTCGAAACCTGTAGTTTCGAATGGCAGCACGCAATATAACTACTCTGCCAACGCGGCCGCCGCAGAATTTACTGTTAGAAAATACTTTATTCACTCGTAGCATCAAATGTTTAGAAAAATTTTATATACAGAAATATTTATTACTGAACTAGCAGTTCCCTGGTGTATTTCACTACACCAAAACAAATCCTGAGTAAAAGTGAAAAATCCTTCTTATAATATTATTTATTTATATATTAAAACTCTTTTTTTATGGAATATTTGCCTTGTTCAACTTTTCTACGAGAATCTCAATGGGGAACCTCTAACGATGTTCCATTGTGCATTATAATTAGTTTTGTTTTGGAATATTTATCATTTGCATTATGCAGCTTCACCAGGGACGCAAATTAAATTTTTCAAACATCAGGCAAGAATAACCAAAATTATTTTTCACTAATTAACTTTTTTACTCATCTTTCAAACTTTTGAACAAAAACTTTTTGAGATCTCTCTATTTTGTATTTAATTTGTTTAATCTATATTTTAAAATAAAATTTGCAGATAGGTGGGAACCCCCTTAAAAATATCTTCGCTTTAAGTCTTTGCTCAAATATCTTCAACTGGATACCCACATAGTATAAAAATTCTTCTTATTGCTTTTATTTTAAACTTAAAAGTGGCAATTCTTAACAATTTTCGCACTATAAATTTAAGCGCATTGCAATTTTTAAAAACTCGGGAACTCCTCTCATACAATTTTTCCACCATTAAGCCTCAGAAATCCCTATATTGTGATATATGTTAGAATACAGTGTAATAATTATAACTTCAGTACAGATGGTAGCTCAGCGCAATGTAGATCTGTGAAATCTAAATCATTCTCGATTCCAAAAACAAACCTTTCATCTATTTCGGTTCAAACGTTTACCCTGAGTTCACAGACACACTTACCGGAGACTTTATGTGCTTTATAAACTAACTATAATTTTGTTTTACGCGATGAAGCCATTCTCTAGTTATAACGTAACAACGGAAGCATAAACTTATTCATATATATATAGAATAAGAGAGATGCCACGCCCATTTTGCAAATGACAAACTTCACATAAACTACCTAAATAATAGACTGAATATGCTATATAAATTTGGTTAAATTCTGTGCAGCCGTTTTCAAGGTATAAACAACCGTTCGTATCTACTTATATATTTTTAGTTATTATGGGAGGTGTCAAGCCCTTTTTCAGAATTCAAACGAACTTCGCATAAACTGACTCCTTGATAATCCGAATATAGTGCTTAATTTTGGTTAATTTCGGTGAAGCCGTTCTCAAGTTATGAAGTAACACCAAAACCATCAGCTTCATTTTTTATATAGAAGATTATGAGTGTCCAGTCCTTAATTATTTTATGCTAAAATTAGTGACATACGATTTTTTATGGCAATATTTAAAAGAAACGAAAGAGAACAATAGTACGTGGCGCATGAGTAATTCGCTTAGATGATGATTGCATTTAAAGACAGGAATAGTGAAATGCCGTAAGAAACATATTAATATGTAAATACTAGCTTTGCCTCACTGAAAGCGATACTTCCATACTCCTGTTTGTCCTTAACATTCCAGATTACTCATCGTCAAGTGATTTTTAACATGCATTTAAATGCCAATCATGTCGAAGTCAGGTGACGGGAACGCGATCTTGGTTAAATTTTACATTATTTAATCAAAGAAATATTGAAAAATAGATATAAATCGGTGAAAAGATAAAAATTATATAAAAATATATATAAACAATTTTGAAACAACTGTTTCTTCTAGCAAAAAATTATAAACCCAAATTTTTTGGATTATTTCTTCCAATCCAATTTGTGAGAATTCAAATATCTCCTTAAATGACATTTTTTATTTTGTTTTGTATTCTTACATCTGCTTTCTCTTATGTACGAAAATAAGTTAACGTTTTCGTATTTCCATACAAAAGATGCAATAAAGACTAAATAAATAGGTTCATCACTGACTCTACCCTTAAAGGGATTGTTTACACTTCGCATCACTTGTTATTATTTTTCTTTTAGTAACTATTAGTATCGCTTTTCACTATTTTACTTCTTTGTTTTGGCTGCTGCATCCTGATGTCTTTGTCATTAGAGTAAGAAAGTAACACGTCCGCACTTTGAGTGTCTTGTTGACATTATTTGTCATTTATTTCTTATTATTTTTTATATTTTCTCTGTTTTTATCCGAATCGGTTGCCTTTGCTTCAAACGACAACAGCGTGATAGGTGCTTTTACTAATATGCCATGTATAGCATTCAAGCACGTTTCATATAGATATGAATATGTTTGTATGTACTACAAGCAAGCTGGCACGTATTATAACACTGCGGTTTCACCTTCCATAAGTACATATATTTCTTGCTCATTAGTGCAACCTTAACGTAAAATTTGAGGTTATGATGAATTTAGTTCCTTTACTTAAGCTTATATATATATATATATAAGTATATATATATATATATATATATATATATATATATATATATATAGATATATATATATATATATATATATATATATATATATATATATATATGAATACATAACATATATAAGTATATGCGCATATTTCAGTTGCATTGGTTTTCTTTTTGCCGCCTTCCATAAATGGCTGCCGGCAACTACGGAGATTTATGACTAAAACTTAAAAACGTAAAATTTGAATCCAGTTGCCGGATAAGCAAGACGTCTATATTTCAGTTATAAATATGTTATATATACATACATATAAGAGAATAAAAATGTTTGGTTGGGTCATTACAGTTTATATTAATATGAAACTTTCCAAATATATATTTTCACACAACTACTAGTAAATTCTCTTACATATGCATATATTTAATAGAACTTTAAGTGAATAAAGTTTAAAGTTGGTGTATGGCATGGGTTAATAATAAGTTATGACCATGCTTATGGTTGGCATAAAATAGAGTTATTCAACGTTAACTGTATTCATGAGTACTACTTATGTTAAATTTATTTAAAATACAAGTACATGTGGTTTTATAGTGTCAACAACCTTTTACTATCACATTATTTTGTACAATATTTATGTCCCTCATTCTGCCCTGAAAATTTAGTAAATATAGTTAGTGGGACTACGAGGGTGGTTTGATAATTTTGTGACTTTTTGAATAAAATATATTTTTTTCGGCAAATAAACGTCCTCTATACATGCTTTCCAGCAGTCTTCCAATTTTTGAATTCCTTTTAAATAATATTATATTTTTGTTATGTGGGCTTCATTCGACTGTATCTTTTAACGCCCTGCCATTCCTTCAGGTTTGGAAACAACAAATAATCGGAGGGGGGCTAAATTTTGGAAATTTGTTTGGTATCAGTAGCGCAATTTAAGAATATTTGCCATTGTGACACACACAAAATTAATTTTTTTTCATTTTTGTTAAAATTGACGAGGTCGTCTGCTTTCAATGGTTGTCAAACACAAACTAAATGGCGCAGCTTGCTCAAACTTTTACAGCAGTCTATTAATCGATCGAACAGTTGACAGCAGTGGTGTTGTAGTAGCAGTAGCTGCGCGGCAAATTTGAGTAATCCCTGACTTATAAAACAGCCCTTGTACTAATAAAAGAGCGACTATATCTTTATGTCAAGTGGGATGAAAATGCGATGACTCTCATTTTGTATTCGGCAAAGCCTATCCTCAGCGTACAAACTTTTCCTTTGTCCTTTTCGAAAGCCAAAAGTTCCGTTGGCAGCTGTATGTAGGAAGCTTCAAATACCATCTCAAAGTACCTAGAACACCGGAGATATGTCGTCTGTCTATCGCTACATGGTTGATTTCATTGCGAATTTTTCTATCCGTATACAGTAGCTTGATTAATTACTTACACTTGGAAATAGTACTATATACAGAAATCGATCAGCCTCAACACAATTTGGTATGTTTCATCATGAAAGCTGACTTTTCTGACAATCGAAGGTACCTACTTTATTTATCGCGATTTTAGAGTCGTCAGCACAATTTTGACATCCTGGCGGAGATAATGCTCATAAATGCGCTCTAGCCGCTCAACAAAGCATCCTTGGTCGCATTGTATTTGTCTTCCGCACTTTCAAGGCCTTCGTCTGATTGCAGCCGCACCTTCGCTGAACATACGCTAAAAAAGGACTCTGGTGAACACGTAAACCAGATATATCGGAGTGGCTTCACTAAAATCCCCTCATTTTTTAGGAATGACTCAAAGCCCCACAAATGTTGGTCACCGCTCACGGGTTACTCACGTTTCTAGGGTGTATGACGAGAACGCATGAATAGGAGTTGGGCATCTTAAGCATATCTATACCTATCTAAGCATATGAAATAAATGTTAAAAATTGCATAAATTTAATATCAAAAATACTCGTGTCATGATATTTGTAACTAAACTCCTCTGAAACGGCTTAACCGATCTTTATGAAATTTTTTATGCATATCGGGTAGGTCTGAGAATCCACCAACATTTATTCATCATATCTGGAAGTGTACCATTAACCGGCCTGTTAAAAAAATCGTATATATAATTCGGCTTTTCCTAGATTCTTTTTTTTCCATAAAGTATACTGACCTGTGGCTTATTTCGCGGCATTCATGTTGGCATTTATCTGAAAGAGTGTAAGTACTTAATAAGCAACTTACAAATACAAATACGTAGCTATATCAATAATATATAAAAGGATTACATTTGGTATAGATAATGCTTAATCAGCGATTTTTATCATTATTTGCAATACGAATTAGAATAGAAGTTGATCAAAATATAGAAAGACAAAACAAGGTGCAGCCGGGTTTGCTTGTACGAGTAATAAAATAAAATCTTTTGGTTTGTTACTTCAACATAGGCAAGAGAAGTTGAAATAACCCAACAAACGATTTTGGGTTAGAATTTCTATATAAAAAATTCTTCCTCCTCCTCCTTATGACTTTCAATGGCTCGATTTTTTATGAATCGCTTGTTTTTTCGCCATAAAATTATAAGGATGTTTTTACAACCATTGTATCTTTTCAACACCTTCATTGACGATTTCTAACTTTATAATACTATATGAAAATTTCTACATAAGAATTTGAAAAAATATCAATTCTATTAACAGATCATTTAGCAGTAAGTTGAAAATAACACATGCATATATATGAATCTATAAATATATATGCGTTAATTAACTTTAAAATTTTCTTATTTTTTGCAGAGCCAAAATCAAAGTGAAGCCAAGATTTAAAACAAATTGGAAAAGTTCAGTGAACATTAAAAAACCTACCTGGTAACTGGATTGCCTTCCAACTGTGGCAGTTGGTATAATAAATTCGTTTCACCCAATATTCGAACCCGATGCAAGTTTGTATATATTTGGAAATATTTATACTGTAACACCGCGGCGGCCACAATAACCGAGTGATTAGCAGTCCATACTATCATTCAAGCCCTGGTCCTACCAACATTCAAAATTATAGGAAATTATTTTTTTAAATAAATCAGGAAAAATGAGTACAAAATGTATACAAAATGGATACTCTAAAGATTATATATGTATATGTGATAGTAAATAAAACAAATAACGTGAAAAACCAATGAAAATTCTTAATAAAGTCATTTAAAATTCAATGCGGACAAATTATTGTATTATTAAATAATACATATAGTTAAAAAAAATTTGTACGAATGTACTTACTTTTATTTGTTCATTATCTCGTATATACTTATATATATGTGTATGAAAGGCTTTCGGATATTAATCTTTATAAATAGTATTTTGCAATATTTTGTAGTTTCTATGTATTTAAGAACTAAGGTAGTAAATATATGATTTGTATAAACTCGAAGTATACATTATTTTGGTATTAACATACGTACATATCTACGAGTATACTTATATATAAATATTAATAAGTACTGAATTGTGAGACTGTAAGGAAAATTTAATTTTTGCAAAACATCTCTTCAAAATAGCTTAAAATAGGTAAAGTATTGTATACACATATCTAGATTTACAAAAAATAAATTGGAAAAAATTAGCAAAACAGGTGTTTATTTATTTTTATGGAAATTGGTATGTAACAAATACATTGGACAGAATTATTCGATTGATAACCAAAACAGTAATTTTTCATTTAGTTTTAGGTAGCCAAAGGAAAGCTAAACAAATAACCAACCAATTTTCGGTATCTATAAATTATCTGAACTAAAAGTTTGTACGAGTGCAACGATAACATATACAATAACCAATGTAGAAGGAGCTGTTAACCAATTTGTAAACGATATTATGTCAAAACAGCTAGAAAATACGATCAATAAAATTTTTTGATGCCATATGTTCGCATACTTAAATGTAATTAAATTGATATTACAAATGAAAATTTACAATTTGAGAATTAATCAGGAGTTGAAAAGGCTTGCAGAGACATAAACATGCTTTTAATGAAGAAATATTTTTTGAATAGTAACGCCGTCTGCTTGAAACCGTTAATTCAATTTAATTGGTATGAAGAATAATTTATTATTTTATGTAGAGAAGAAAATAGGTGATCTGATAGTATTTTAGGTAACCGAGCATTTACGTCCATTTTTTCAACAATAACACAAACATACGAAAGAGAAATTTCGATCAGTGTTTTTTTTTTTTTTTTTTTTTTTTTTAAGAAGATAAATTTTAGAAACACCGATCAAAGGTTCATTAATTTTCCATTTTGAAATCAGTTTTGTGAAACAGCATAAATAATACAATAATACCTTACGATTTCAATTTTCTATTTTAAGACGTTGCCATCGCACATCTCGCCGCAAGAGTGATTTGTGTTGGATTTCACTATTGCGGAGATGGAGACTGACGTTGTTAGTTGTGCTGATGCTGGTTCCAAGACGAAACTATCTATGACTTCAAAGTTACGACTATGAACAGTGATGCGGAAGCCAAGTGGGGAATGCGAAGATTCCTATTTTATGACAGGAGATATAGCTCATCGTTAGTTTTCACAGTCGTATAAGTTTTGCGGTTATACCGAATTCTGACATAGCAGCATAGAGACAACACCTTTTTGTGCTGTCAAAGGCTGTTTAAAATAAACGAAGGAGTGGTATGATGAATCTTATTTTCACTGGTATTTTTCAAGAGTTGACGCATAATGAATATCTGTTGAACAGTACATTTTCCAGGCCTTAAGCCACACTGATAAGGCTCAATCTGCTGTCTGGTCGGTATCTACATATTTGAATAGCTCGACCGCCAATAAATACTTTGGCCCCCACCGCTTAGTTTTTTTCTTCTTAGTCGGGCAGTGGAACATTTGTTCCAATGTCATCGATTAGTGAATCGGGTCTTCCATCTCTTCATTTTACATTTTCACTGCTGCAGAAATGTATCTGTAAGTCGCCACAACTTTTCGTAAGATTTTCGAGCATAGCCCTATCGGCGAACTTCTCTCCAGCCCTTCATACTTACGCATTTCGGTCTCTCTCTTTTTCTGCGTCTTGCTTTCCTCTTCAACCGTCGGAAGTAAGTAATGAGGTCCCACTGCTCTCTTATACCGCTGTACTTAGGAGAGCTCTCAGAGAGCGGATCTGCAAGTTTTATAGAAAACCGTTCAACTATCTATTGCGATTGCTGATGAGTATTCTATGCTACAAAGAGGTAGGTGTATTTTTGCTACTATGAGTCGATGTTATGTCCTCGGAGCCCAGTGAGCTCGTAAACCGAGTATATCGGAGTGATTCCACTAAAGCCCCCTTTTTCTTAGCCATGACCCAAGCATCCACACATGATGGTTATCGTATCGAGCACAAGGATTGCTCAAGTTTCCAGGCTTAAAAAAAGATCGTTTAGGATAAAGTGGTCCCAGGACCACTTCCCGGGCACACTCTCCGGACTCCAATGGAGCTTCTTAGTCTTTAAGGGATATATATATACATAAAAACATACATTATATTTGTATATATAGATGATAGATCTCAGCTAAAGAATTCTCGCCTTCTGTACATTTTTACATACATAGTGCACTGGACTTTTAGTTCGAAACAACTTTAATACAACATTTTGCAGCGTATTTAGGTAACCTTAAACTCATAACTTAAAACAAATGTACACGCACACACATACGAGCGCATACAAACTTCAGAACTAAACAAAATTTTATGCAAACTAGCATATCCTATACCCAAACCTATGTATATTTATTTCACACGCAGATTGCAAGAAGAAAAAAGCAACCTTGTGTCGAGTTTTTTTATTGCTTGACTCGAATTTATCACACAACTCTGCAAAGGGCTTGTTCTCGTTCTCTAGTAAAATTCCATGGGAAATATTTTCAGAAATATTTCCATGGGAAATGGACTCAGCGAAAGCCCCTATAATATTTAAAATAAATAACGTTTATGTAAACTTTACTGAAGCTCCCAAAATTGGGCCATGTTTATCGTAAAATAGAAAAAAAAATTAAATTAAAATAAAATAAAAAATAAAAATATTAATTTAAATTAAATTAAAAGGAAATAAAATAAAATAATTTAAAGTAACCTAAAATGAAATTAAATAATATAAAATAAAATAAAAACAAAGTAAAGGAAAACAAAATAAGATTCAAGAAAAAAAATATAAACATAAATTTAGTTAAAAAAAATAATAAAAATAAAACTAAAGTATAGTACTTAAATAAAATAAAAATATTGTTTGTTTTAGAATGAACATAAGCAAAGACCTCATTCATTTATATTGTAACGAACTTGCTAAATTCACCTCGATTATTCTACTTTTTGTTCGAGTCCGATCACTGGATTACTAAACGAACTCCCAAGATTTATTTGTTCGGTTTTTTTAACCGTCAGGAATTTATTTCTATGGTAATTACAATTTTCTTATTTTACAAATCTTTATCATACACAATTATTATCTGCTTCACTCAGCTTATCCGTTTCTCAAACACACAGCTCACAGCAGTGTTAACTCCACTAAGTTGTCTACTCGTCTTCTCTTGTGATAGCGGCTGCCTCTCTTTTTATACCTGTAGATGACCTAACCATTCTGTTCACGCGCTTAAGGATAGGCTGATTGTTCGTTTGCCTGCGGTAGCTGCAGCTACTCCGTTCATCCTTAACGACGTGGAATTTCCTTTAATCTGTCTACCCTTTTGTTTGTCCTTGGTATGGGTAATTTGCATTATACAGCCGCTTCTTTATTTTCTGTCCTTCCGGGAATTGCATTTACATCGTCAACAGTTTTGTTTGTCCTTGGTATGGGATTTTCGTCACAATATTATTTATTATAGAATTAACAAAAAGTAAAAGAGTTTTAGTTTTAATTCTAAAGGGTGTTTTTTTATAGAGGTATAGAACTTTAAGTTGCAATAAAACAACGATGGATTATTCGATTGACATGAATTTATCCGAAAGATAATCTTGTGGCATTACATTTTAAATATCATTTCTGGCATATGACCGCCACGGCTGGCGCGGATGTAGTCCAATCTGGACGTCCAATTTCGGATGACTTTTTCCAATATTCCAAATGATCAAGCGTTTGTGGCTTATCCGCATAGACCAATGACTTTACATAGCCCCACAGAAAGTAGTCTAGCGGTGTTAAATCACAAGATCTTGGAGGCCAATTCACAGGTCCAAAACGTGAAATTAGGCGGTCACCAAACGTGTCTTTCAATAAATCTATTGTGGCACGAGCTGCGTGACATGTTGCGCTGTCTTGTCGAAACCACATCTCCTGGACATCATGGTTATTCAATTCAGGAATGAAAAAGTTAGTAATCATGGCTCTATACCGATCACCATTGACTGTAACGTTCTGGCCACCAACGTTTTTGAAAAAGTACGGACCAATGATTCCACCAGCCCATAAAGCGCACCAAATAGTCAGTTTTTCTGGATATAACGGTGTTTCAACATACACTTGAGGATTACCTTCACTCCAAAAGCGGCAGATTTGTTTGTTGACGTAGCCATTCAACCAGAAGTGCGCTTCATCGCTAAACAAAATTCGCTTATGAAAATCGGGAACAACGGTAATCTTGTTTTGGGCCCATTCGACGAATCTACGCCTTACTTGATGATCGTTTGGCTTCAATTCTTGCACGAGTTGGATTTTGTAAACACGCAAACCAAGATCCTTCCGCAAAATCTTCCATAAAGTGGATGGACACAGATCCAATTCCTGTGCTCGATGGCGGATGGACTCATTCGGGTCTTCTTCAATGCTACGCTCTACAGCAGCAATAGCTTCTTCTGTACGCACCGTACGGCGTCTCTGGGGATGCGAGTTATCAATAAGAGTAAACGTGGTGCGAAAACGTTCCATGGTTAATCGAATTAACTGCTAAAAATAAAATATGAAAAAATAAGCTACGTCGAAATGAAATGAAATAAAATATAAATAGAATATAAAAACTAAAACACATTGAGTAAAGCAAAATAAAACAAAATAAATTAAATTAAATTATATAAATAATAAAGAATAAAAAATTTATATAATTTCAGTAAAGTTAAATTAAACAGAGAAGGTATTGTTTTATTGTTATTTTTAATGCGGCCTGTAATTGTTTTTGGTTATAAGTAAATGAGCTGTATTCAAAGGCCTATTGTATTGTTTTATTTTTTGCAATTTAAATGCAACTATAGAAATCGTATATAAATACTAAAAATTGAAAATGTATTATTTATGTTGAAGTTTTCTTATGGCTCACTTAGTCGTGTTCTGTATATATTTATGACTGAAATGTATTCTAATATTTAACGTAAGAAAAAAGGAATGTCAGTCCCTAAAAATGTCACTTTAATATATGACAAGCGTATTTGAACCAGACAACCAATAAATCCACAAAATATTAAACAGAAAGATATTTCGCTCAGGTTTTTTTGGTTGTGACATAATTTTGATGCGTGATTCAATACGATGTCAGAAGTACGACAATAGTGGAAACTTGAATGAATCAGCATTTGGTAAATGTTCCTGAGAAGTTTTTAGAAAGGCCCAAAAGGAAATTCTAAAAATTCACTAGTATGAATTTGTGGTTGGACATGTGTGCGATAATTACACTGGCCTACAAAAAATTTTTTTGGTTTGGTGCAGCTCTGTTCACATCTGTAGTCGGTAAGGTAGGTAGTATGAACTACATTGCTGCTACTAGATGTCAGCTGACAACTCTGGTTTACCTACGATTCTTATTTTAATTTTTTTCCGGTTTTATTCGAAATCAGTCAATATTATAACGACTTTTATGACATTAATCGTATAAATTTAGTATGGCAAGTAAGTCGAGATGTTGCATTAACGATCCTGATATGTTTTGTTACATATGTGGTGAGTATATAATGAAAGATCAACGGAAACCGATTAATGACACGGTAATTCGCTCACTAATTCTGCATACTTTGGTATTGAAATTTAAAAAAAAAAAAAAACAAGAGCTGATATGAATAAGTTATAATACTAGTTTTCTCGTATCAGCTCACAAAATATACCCAAAATCTGGTCTAAAATCTTAGGCACCAAATGAGTGTAGGCCAGTATTATAATAATATATAAATATACTTAAATCGAATAGATAAAAAAATATATATATAATATAAAAATATTGCCTATTATATTTAAAAAGAACTAAAATTGTACGCATACATGAAATTCGTAGGCTCGCCTCGCTCGTCTATTGGTCTCTATGGCAATGCGCTAACAATTGGCACGTTGACTATCCGCTTGAATGGTTCGACTTTGCTGTCGAAATACGTGCGACTATATGGTACCGTTGTCCTACCAAGAGCCATTCTATCGGCTCTGGCTGCTTCCATTGGATCTGGCATAGACCACCACACTGTATTGTCTCCTTTCCCCGGCGATTTTTACTTTTGACCGCGATTAGGTGGAAAATCTGCTGTTGGTTCTTCTTCTGTTGCACCATACATTCACATCAACACAGTCTTGTGCGAAATCCAGTAAATGAATGTCTTCTTGTGCTTCAAAATCCATAAGTGCATCAAAATCTGATTCATTTCCATATGCGGTTTCGTCACCAATATCTTCGTCAGTTTCAGTGTCTGGACAGCACCACGAGTTCGAGTTTCATTTTCTTCTTCCTCATCTCTTACCTCGAACGAAGACGAATGGTCAAACAAATTTTGAAATTCATCTTGTTCCTCATCTGTCAATGGTCGTCGAAGACTAAGCCTGCAGCCTTTATGCTCAATTTTCACAACCTAAACTTTCAAGAAATATTCAGGACGATCGTTCAAAGCTTATAAAATCGTTGTCAATTACTTAACACGAATACACTTCAAGCACTATTAGAGAAATTATTGATAAATAATGGTTTTTTTATTCAAACTTACAGAATAATACGAATTATACGTGGTCAGTAAACGATCACAACTGCAACTGCAAATTACATTAGCAAGCATGAGCGCACTACACTCTTTTTGTCGCTTTGTAGCGGCGCTTCGGCGCCAATCTGCGCATAGCAACACGCTTTGGGATGGCTGTTTTTGTAAGTTAAGCCTTGGAAATTCAAAATTGAATCCTAAGGAATTTCTTTGAAGGTTTTTCAACGCAATAAAAACAAAAAAGTTCAAGTGCAAGGTTTGATTATTCATCTTTTACATACAAAACGTACTGGTATATATAATGGGGTCATTTATTCCCCAAAGCACAACAAACAGTATGAGTGCTATTCGTGCCTTTACTGACCCAACTCCACTACTGAACAAATATTTGGTCATATTTTTAGAATCCCTAAATATGTAACTTTCTAATGATATAAGTATCAATATAACGTTGGGAATTAAATATATTAGTAAATTCACATTTTCTGCCGTCATGGGGAACTCTATACCCCTAGCACAGAGTGAAGGTTAAAAAAGAATTTTTTCTTATAAAATTACCAATAAGAATAAAATTAGATTTACTTTCACTCAAATGATCAGTCATGTACATATATCAAACAAATAAATGCGTAAGAAGCAATATATTAAAAGATATAATTACCTACTTAATCAACCGGAAAGTACAATTTCCAATAGCAACGTATTGTTGTTACAAACATATGTGTCCTGTGTTAAATTTCTCATTATAAATGGCAGTTAATACACAGAAAGGTTTATAAATTAAATGCCAACTATAACAATAACAACCTGAACAATAATGTCGGCGATAAATCACAATCGTAACATAACAAAATAACTCAAGGTGGCGAATAATATGGCAAATTCGAGCATTTACATACATTGCATACATACATAAATGTGTATACACATTGAATGTATAGGAATTCGAGGGACACATGTGTGGAAAAATGAACTTGTGGAAAAAAACAAAGTGCTTACCGCAATAACTTGTGAACATGAGTGGAAAGTTGCTGAATGAAGCTGTACATTAGGAAGTAAGGTTTAGGTTTATAAGTTTAGATTAAGGAAGGATGAAATTCGATTGTTTAGTTGTAATATGATAAGTAACGGAAATGAGTTGATCTATTCTATTCAAAATATGTTCTGTTCTTAAGAAAAAACAGTGTTTCAGATGATACATGTATCTAATTAAGATTGATGTTTACTAAAAATAAACCATTCAAAGATACTTAAATACGAGAAAACAACAATACATTATCATTTCATACATGTATTGAAAATTAAAAATCAGTATTCATTGGGCGCAGTTCACATTAGCACGAAGAACCAATATTTTATTCAAAAAATCGTAACTCTGAAACAAAAAATTTTAGTCGAGGGAAATTTTTTTTTAATGAAAATTTCAAATCTCTGTTTGATATAAAAAAAGAAAAAAAATACACTTTTTGAGATATTGAATTTCAAAAAAAAAATGAAATTTTTTTTATTGCAAAATAAAAAAAGTATTACTAAATTTTGAGCAATTTTCAAACTTCTGTCTGATAGTGCGGATCATCGCGAATGATTAGAAGTGAAAATCTTTGAAATCGGTTAATTTTTGTCAAAAATATGGCCAATTGAACAAAAAATGTCCGCGAATTACTGAAAATATCGATTTTTACCCAAAAACCGAAATTGCTGATAAATCTCGGACCTGAAAAAAATACGTGTCTCTTTATTTTGATATACAAATATTCATGTAGGACAAATGACAATATAATACAATACTGTTATTAACTATTAATTTTTTGTTCCTATCCACATTACAGTAAATTGTCCACTGTGGTAGGAATTCATGACTCAATTCAACCAAACTTGTATTCCTTAAATTATTGAAGAATTTAAAAAAAAATTATTTTTTATGGGTGTTAATTCTTTATAAATCAGTACATAGCATCGCGTAATAGATACCATTATCATATATATACTAATTAAAGCTTAAAAGGGTCTTTTAAAATATGTTGAAATACGTTATAATTACCCAATAGCTGGAATGGACAACATGTCCCACTGCAAACGTTCGTGTTTGAGCGGCTTTCCTATTTTTTTCAAAATTTAGACAGTCATTTACATCTCCTTTTTTTACTTGTGAATTTTTTAAAACAATAATTAATAAATACAAAATCTGCTGTTCAGGATATTTAATTTAAGACAGTCTCATCCAAACCCGATTCCCTCGAAAATCATTCATCAGAATGTTCCTGAAGTCTGGACGACGAATATTATTAGAGTCTACACAAAAACGTACCCAAAGTCTGTAGTGAAAGCACGAAATTCATCCAAACCTTTCCTCATCCGATCTTCAAAACGAAAGGGACGTCTGCCCCTTTCTCTGATTCCACCGGAAGGAGTTGCGCCGAAAAATTCAAAGCTGGAATGCTACCGTAGCCGTTGTTCTTAATTCGCCCTATATCTCATAAAGCTCATCGGTCCAACGTCTGTGGTATTCGCCAACAGCTAATTCACAAAGATCCAAAAATCGTTCAAAAAGGTGTTGGTTTAAAAACTCCTAGCGCCGACTCATCAGATGTCTTATTGTCTACGTTCGTAGACCATATAGTATGATGGAAGTGAATGCGACTTGGTCATTGTTCGCAAAAGTTTTGTTTTCATCCGAGAGAAAACTTTATTTTTCAATTGAGTAGAGACAGAAGAATCTCTTGTAAAGAGCGCTTCTGATTAAATTTACTGGCTGACATTGTTATTGATGTTCAGGCTGCTTCCAAGACAGACGAAATTTTCTCCGTCTTAAAGTATTCAAAAACTGTCGTAGGAGTCAAGCCGTGAATCGGCTGAAAGTTTGTCTGTTAACAGGAGATACTCCGTCTTTCCGTCGTTCACTACGAGATCCATTCCATTTGCTTCCTTATCCATTGGAGTAAAAGCAGAACTAACGCCGCAGTACTTGAAACCGATGTTGTCAATATATACTTACGTCTTATTTTAAATTTTAACCCCTCTGCATAGCCCTTAAGTCACCCTGTCTAGAACTTCGGTTAGTATAAAAAAGCTCTGTGAGGTCCTTTGTGATCCTGGTGGAGTTTAAGGTGCTATTCAGCGTCAGTTTGTACAGCCGAATTAGTTGCCGGGATATAAATTTTTTTCCAAACTATGACATATGGTGAATGTCGGGTCAATTGTAGATTTTCCTGGTCTAAAGCAACAGTTTGTTTACTAGATCGCCTTTATTCTTTTACACAATATCATAGATAGAACCTTATGTGAGATATTGAGGAGGAGCGGATTTTGGGGTCCTCCTTTATACGGATTGGGTAGAGCACACTTAGGTTCCCATCATTGGGCATGCGTTCTTCCGACCATATACTGCAAAGAAGCTGATGTATGCACCTTGTCAGCTCTTTGCTATAGCATTTTAATAGCTCTGTTGGTGAGTAATCGGCTCCAAACGTTTGGTAATTTTTAAATGGGCAATATCTATTCGTAGTCCGTCGTAGTCGGGTATTGGAATGTCTATTCCACGATCTTCAATTGGGGACTCGGGTTTACCATCCTCGAATGTCGTACTTACACTGCCATTTAGCAGGTTGGAGAAGTATTCCCTCCATAAACTCCGTATACCTAGTACCACCTTGGTTTCTAGATGAGTCTGCTTCGGTATTGAAAGCTTCTGTAAGTCATCGCATGTTCCCATAGAATTTTCGCTCATTATCGCATTCCGTCTTCTTTTTTTTCGTATAGTGATCGAACACAATGATGTAAGGTAGTCTTATTTCTCTCCACTGCAGCACGCCAATCCTCATAGTTACAGTTCTATCGTTGGCTTTTCCGAAATCCAATTGTTTCTGCAGCAGCGATTCGTAGAGAGCTGCAGATGTTGTGATTGTAGATTTTCTATGTCGAGCTTTCCTTGTGCTTGTGGGAGTGCGTTCATTGCTGCACAGAGGCGGTGCTTATCTTCGCTGCTACAAGAAAGAGATCCGAGTCGATTTCTTCTATACCCACCCTAGCGTTGAAAATTCCAAATTTGTATAACCACACCCTCGTCCCTGCTTTGCTCCAAATGAAAAAATCACAGCGTCCCACGGAGCAAACTACAAATTTAATTAATCGTTTTAATAATTATTACTTCAAACAAGCTACTCAGCACTTCTACGTACGTAAAATGTACGTATATATATGTAGTAGAAGGCATTGCTTATGGCAAAACAGAGTGTTACACATGCATACGTAAAAAATATATTTGAAATATTTAAAATAACCTGCGGTCTGGCAGGACATAAATGAAGTTGTGGTGAGACGTATTGCTTGTACATTAACAACAGCATTTTTTTTTTCAAAAGCCGCCTGATATTAGCTAAAGTTATTATTATTTGAGTTACAATGTGAACGTGTTTATGTGTACCAGAATGAAATTTGCTAATAGAATGTGCAAGCTCAGGGAAATGGTCCTCACCTATAGCCTAGATAGCTCATATCAAATATATGTCTATGTATAAATACATAAAACAGTATGTAGCAATTTGTGTTAGATTCATTAGAGTAGTTGAGAACTTAGAAAATATATTAAAACAATTTTAATTATCACAATTTAACTTATATATGTTATAGTCACCAGGCTTTCTGGTGCCCGGTTTTGAGTCTGATGATGGTTTTGAAAAAATATTATATTAAAAATGGTTTATTAAAAATACTCAGCTCTTTATAATGAATTAACGAAAATGCTTAGTATTTAGGAGCTTTTGAGATTTTTAGTTAAGCTTGCCAACAGATAGTTATAACAAATAAAAACTGCCAATACTTCAAAAGCACGCAAAAGTTGGTAAAGCTGTTTTCAACTTAGGTCAAAAATCTATAGGGATTTTTATAAATCTCGAATTTTACAGTGCGATTTTTTTTGGCATTGTAGTCCGGTACCATTGTATAAAAGTTTTGATATTGTATATAGATAAATAAATTGGTTTTAAATATACAATTTTTTATAATTTTTCAATGAATGCTCTGTTTTTGCAGCTATAACGTTATAAACTTGTAGTTTTGTTCGGAAGATTTTAATCTTTCGAATACGCCTTGTTGTACTAACTTTTAATATATTATTCAGAATCTTTTAGAAATACACTTACAGTGAGGTATTGGAAGGACGAGATTTTTTGTAAAGGAAATAGAATAGAGACAATATTTTTTTTTTGTTATGGAATACCTCAATGTGAGTACAAGCTTCTGGCATTTTCATCTACAAACACACATTACTACAGGCAACTGTGCAATGGACAATTCGAAATGAAACCGCCAACGAAAATTCCCATTGTGCGTAAAATTAAAGGGGAAAAAATAAAAAAAAACTGTGTATTTAGTATTAAACATCATATATACATACTTATACATTATTCCCGTTACATGTATATATATTGAGGAATATTATTTGAATATATATATGAAATGAGTGCCTTGTAACCACTGAAAGGATTTTCGATAATTTTATGTAATTTTGGATTTTGTTCGAACCAAGAGTAAAACTCGGCCTCCTGAAAGGCAGTAAGTACTGCTAACCGCTCTTCTCTTTAAATACATTCAACGCTGTTAGGTGTATATTTATGCATATTATTTGTGACCCATCAGCCTACAAGTGATGGTAATTGTGGGCGTTATATGTATAACACAGTGAAACACCACGGCGTTACGCACAGCTAAGATTTGAACAGAACAAACATTAGAGCAAGTTAGGGCAAGTCGGAACAATAATATCATGAAACACTTTTTGAAGAACTATTTCCAAATATATTACAAAAAAGTTCCAATTTTATATGATTTTTTTTTATTTTTTTTTTTTATAAAATAATTTTTTTTCCTTTCCTCTTTTATTCAAGTTGATATCTGTGCCCGGTGAGCATTCTTTAGTCACAACCTGCCATCTTTTGTTTTTTAAGTTACTCTACTAAATAAGCTAGAGCAGAAAATCGTAGACTAACTTGCCCTATTTCTGTTTAGAGCAAAATCATGACCAAAAAGAAAATACAAATTTTTGAAATAATTTATGATGTGGCTAATAATAATCATCTTCTAAGCAACGCGCACTTTTGTCTTTCAAGTTTTGTTGTATTAATATTTATAATGCTTTCATTTCAATTTTATATAATATGCCAATCACAGATAGTTTAATGCAAGTAAGTTACGTATACGCAGTGTCGCACCAAAAATAAATTTATTATTAGAAGGTAACTATAGAATACGTCACTGTGTTTTAATTTAACTTTCTTACTCTCGAAGGAGCAGCGACGTGCACTTACTGTTGAGTAGAAGATGGGTCAGTATGAAAATGAAAGGCAACTGGAGGTCAGGAAACCTGTAACTCCTTAACGGAGCAAGATAAGTCTATAAAACAGATTAGACAATATAAAATAAAATGAAATAAAATAAAATAAAATAAAATAAAATATAATAAAACAAAATAAAATAAAATAACATAAAATAAAATAAAATAAAATAAAATAAAATAAAATAAAATAAAATAAAATAAAATAAAATAAAATAAAATAAAATAATAAAAACTAAAAACAAATAAGTTAAATTAAATTAAAATTAAAATAATTTAAATAGTACACAAGAATTCTAAATAAAATAATATAAAATAAATCAAAATTGACTCGATTTTTAACCGATGTTAATGAATATCAATTGAAGTTTTTCAATATATATGTACAAGGACCTATAACAAACCTATTGTAGTTCTCATTCAAAAGCTTAAATATGATAATTCAATTTATGTTTAAATTATAATAAAGACATTGTTTATTGGATGAATACAACTCCTTGAAACTTCAAATTATAAATTAAAGCGAATGAAGTAAGTTGAACATACTAAGACAGCGAAGTCAAAATTTTACATTCACAGAATTCGCGAAAGCGTGAATTTTTTTTAAAAATTGCTAGTTTTTATTTCATTTGAGTTTCTATTTGCAAAAGGAAAAAAATCATTAAAATTGTATTTTTGTGATTTTTCGAAAAAGCGAGTCCCAACACAAAATAAGATACTTTTAAAATTTTTCCGCAAAACCCAATGAAGATTATCCATTTTTAAGGACCTTCATGAGTGGAATTGTGATATAGACACGTGAATAATCTGTTAACACTATTGGCAACCTGATTTTGACAAATGCCTTGGTTGTTGACCCACTTTGTCGTTTCTTTTCGTTGTACGCAATGAACACTTGTTGGCATACTTTGTATTGAATTCTTGTGCTCGTATGACGTACGTTCACACAATTTCATTTGCGCCGCAGTGCCTTTGGCAATTCAATGTGCCTACCAAATTATAAACCTAGACATACATAGATATAAAAAAGTGTAAAAGTGCTATTCACTAAAAAAGATTTTTAAAGATATTTTCATAGCACTTAATTAATTTTAATGAATATTCATTAGTGACTCACAAATTTTTTCACATAATTAAAACGGAAATTAGTGAGTTTCCCACATACACATATATTTATAAAACTTCACGCATTGTAATGAAAACATATCATTTATAATGAATTCTCACAATTTCTTAAATTCTTTGCAACTCTTTTTTACCTCATTCCAAAGAAGAAAGAGAGAGATCGAGAGTGAAAGTTAAAAAAAGGGTACAAACGAAGAAGAAGAAGTAGAAAATTAATTACACAAAATTAAGCACTTATTTTGCCACGTTAGCAAAACTCGGTCGAAGGACCCACAATGTTGCTTAGCAGCAAGCCCTTACATTAGCCACATCCAAAAAATTAATAATTCAACGGAAAAAATAAATGTTTGTAATTATTTTAAATCTTTTTTTCTTTTATTGCTTCAGATCTTAGGAGGATGGAGCGAAACATAATTAGATGAAGGCATATACTTTTATATTTTCAACTGCAATGGACCCATGAAGGAGGTCGCAATAGCCGACCATTGTTCGATTTTCGGTCCTACCAACATCCAAAAACTATAGAAAATAAATTTTTCTAATTGAGGTCACCCCTCGACTGGGAATGTCAAACCCTCGCAGTGTGTTTCTTAAACGAAAGAAACCATCTTAGCATTTGCTCGGCCAATAGATATTATATAGATATATGTATATTTGATGGAGGTTTAGTTTAGGATCGGATTACTTTAATGAGAATTCGAAAAGGATCGGAACAGAACATAGTGTCGTAAACGCTGTTAAAATCTCATGAGGACGAAGAAACGATGTCTGATTTTTTATGCAACTGTACTGCTCTGGGTTGATCCAACCTTCAATTAGTAGGACTCATTTGTCGATTTTTGTAATTCAGCACACTTCAAAATAGATAACCTTATAAAATTTTTAAAGAAATCGAAATGAGTGACGTGTCGCCAAACCAACAGAACAGTAGAACAATGTAAGCAAAGACATCTTTCAGATATTCCACAACTCCGCAGAGATGTTTGCTTCAAAAAGCATGCTAACGAAACCTTCATACTTACTTTTGTTCTTAATTGGACTTTCTCTTCCTCTGCTTTCACCGACGGGGACAAAACTTCCCAGTATTATTAATTCGTCCGGTATTCAAGACCCATCTAACCAAACCATAGATAGCCTCTTAGTTTGCTGAACCATGTCAACATCGTTATATATCTCATACAGCTGGTTGTTCCATCGTCTATGGTATTCGATATCGATAAATCGTTCGTAGCTAGCTCGCGGAAATTAATGACACCAAAATAGATGAAATTAACTTCAAAATGTTCATAAATTAACAGAAATAGATTAACTAAGTCGAAGACCCGAAATATGATTCTGCATGAAAAACCGCTCGAAACCAAATTGTAGGCGGTCTGAATGGTGCGAAATAGTGTTTTAGTTGTTCTATTGGAATCCATAATACGTAGCAGTCTCTATGAAACTCAACCCTACTTGTATCTAGCGTTAACGGTAAATGGACTAAAAAGAGCTCAGTGTAACGGTAATTCACGCCTCTTGTGCTTCCTTTGCCATTCCGTGATCTGATTCACCGGTTTAAGCTCAAGTTTATTTGCGGTGTTTTAGATTGTAGTCCTAAACTCTAAGATGTATATATGTGTGGAGAAAATTATATATATCTTTAGCACATTTTTTTGTGTTTCCTTAAGGCCCTTTTTTGTTTTCTGCTTGTCGTGTTCACTGTGTATTGGTAATTTTTATTATTTTAGCGCGTCATTAAAATCCATCAGGATATTTAATATTTTCCGCCTTTTTTGCCCCTTAGCTTGTTTGTTTTTTGTTTATTACTTTATCTAATTATAGATTATACATTTTTCTCTATCTCAATGTTCACTATTACAAGTATAATTAGTATGCACCCGCTTTCCGGGGGTTTTCTTGCAAACAGTGGCACGAACAGTGGACTATAAATCTCATAAATGAAGTTTTGGAATACATATACGAAAATTCAAATTATTGATTACAAATCTTATTTTGCTTCATATTCATGAATTTACCCACTTTGAAGCACTATGGATTAGGAGCCAAAGCTAAGAATTTGCATAAAATCAATAAAAAAATACGGTAATTGAAATAAAATATTTTTAAGGCATAAATGTTGCCACAAGGTTCACTTCTTTAAATTAAAAAATTGTTTAAATAAACGAAATATTAGAATGTAATAAATGAAAAGAAAATCTAAAAAATAAATAAAATATTTGTAATAATAAAAATAAAATTGAGAATACTTAAAATATAATTTTAATATAAATAATTGCTTCAGCAGAGGTGCCCACCTGTTTGTATATTTAAAAGCAAATTAACTGGTAGGATAAATAAAATTATTACAAAAGAAAAATTATTTAAAAAGAATTCAAAAGGCTTACAGGGACATATAAAAGGTGGGCCATCCACCTTTCGATCTTTGAACTATGACTTTTTTAGCTTTGAATCCTTCGTTGATATTCCGTATAATGCTCGTGGCTTACGAAAAGCTAAGTTTACGCTTAAAGAAAATTGTGAAACATTGAGAACGTCTTCAACCATAAGAAGAAAATTACCTACCTTACCTATGTAGACAAAATAACGTAACATTGCCATACTACGTAACCCAGTTTTTAAAAGTTTTTACCTCTAAGCATTCGGTGACCAACCATAGCATACAGTAAGAACTCCCTCTACACACCTCCAGTTTCCACAAAATAATTCTTAATATGGTTTTTATGTTGGAAAAATATTATGAAGGAGAGAAAAATATTACCACGGAGAAAAAAGCACAAAAGTATTTTTATTTTAGATTTAAACTTATTATTTATTTTATTCATCGTCTATCACATCGTAGGTCATGGGCCTGTAGCATTATGCGTTCCTTTAGACGTGTTTATATTCTTCTCATCGGCGTTATCGATGCCTATTCACTTGGACTAGAATTACGTGGTGACTTAGTCGGGATTCCAACTGAAATTTACTGGGAACCAAGCCTCCACCTAGGCACTTAACGTAGGGAATACTTGACTTTAAAGACAATATTTAGCAATTTAGAACAGAACCATTGGACTATTCCCGTGAAAGGTGTTGTCCGACTCAAATCACCATCCATTGCAGAGCAACGACTCGAGCTGTCTCGAGAGATTCGAGTAATACTGGCTCAATTAAATTGTGGATATTATGGTCGACTTAATTCCTACCTAGTCAGACTTCATCCCGACATACCCAATGCATATTCTGCATGCAAAAAGTCCTCGCATGATACTAACCACCTTTTTGAATGCCATCTAAAAGCAACTTATCTAAGATCCCAATCGTGAAACTTTTTAAAGCAAAATAAAATCCACAAATTGAACACTCCCTTTCGGTAAAATCATCTTTAATTGGTGGGCAGTATGTGAGTTTAAAAAGCGATAAAAGCAGCGCATCGTATTTTAATGTAGCTCGAAGAATCTCGGGAATTCTCGATTACATACGTCTACATGGTAGAAATATAAAGCCGTCTAACGCCCCATAACCAAACACATTTTTTTTTGAAAACCACCGCCGAGTCACGAAGTATGAATACGTTCGCTAACTCTCTTTCCAGACAGTTTGTGGACCAATTTGTGCAGCTAGTTCGCCAAAGAACTTCGTTATCGGACAAAAAAAAAAACCACGAAGTACTCGTCCAGTGTATTTACAGGGGAAAAAAACGAAAATATTGTTGCTTTAGCTCAAAGAACAGCCTTCACTGTAAACTCGACATTGTTTTCACGGTGTTTTGCATAAAGACCTGCGGCTTATAAAATCAAATTGATTCAAGAACTGCAACCTAATAACAATCTGATGCAATTTTTCTTCGCTCAATGTGTTGAAGATTCACCATTAAGCATCCATGGAAAAGACAGTGAATCAAGTACGTAGACCGATGTCTTTTTTTTTTTTTTTCGAAAATGAGTAAGAAAATGTCACTACCATCAATGCCAATTTTTACCTTGTCAGGAAATTACATGGACGATGTGTGACTTCAATAGGACGACGCTATATGTAACTCAGCCGCAATCGATCTCTTGTGGATTGTGTGTGAAAATCATATAATTAGTCGACAGCTCGATGTCAACCGTTAGTGAGAACCGTTAAAGTTAAGTGGTACGCCAACTATCCAGAAAAGATTCATGACATTGCAGCTACAGAGGCGCGCAAAATCTAATACTTGTTGAAAGATCGTGTCGACAGACAGAACCGAATAGGCAACTGCAAGGCCAAACGCGACAGCCATGTGAATGAAGTGGCCATCATTAACCCGAAAGCTGCGGCATTTCAACATCGGTAAGACCAGTGAAAAATATTTATCGGGGCCATTAGTTGTTTAGAAAGAGAGTGGTGATCTATGTATTTAAAAAAATATTAAAATATTAAAATTGGAAATTTAACCACTTACGAAAGAGTTTTAGCTGATGCTATAATATAAATCCTTTTTTTTTTAGAAAGTTGCGGTCTACTTGAAATTTTTAATTCAATTATATTAATGTAATAAATAATTTATTCAGATATAACGAAGAAGATACCAGCCGATCTGATGGTGTTTGAAGTAACCCGTACGTCCCTCGACAAGTGGGAATAGGAGCTCTGCTGAAAATTGTTTCAGCGATGGTTTGGTTTTATATTTTTATGATAAATAATCCGTTTTTTTTTTCGAATCCAATTTTCTATAATTAAAATATTTTTCAGCGCTACATTGCTGACTCACTGTGCAACGTAGCATGGCAATGCGTTGACATCATTTACTGCTTTTTTTTTTAATTTTCATTTTCAGAATGCCCTAAACGTATATCCTGCCAATTTTCACCGGGACTTTACCTTTTTTAATTTCACAAACTAAGTGACGGAATTTATAAATAAAAATCCATATATATGTATGTGTGCATATTCATGATTGTGTGTATTTTTGTGCACAACTTTATGCTTGCGAATGTTTTCACGCATTTAATGTGAGCAGATTAAGTCATTGGCACGCTTTTCAGATGTTCTCCACCACATCTTACCCTGTTGCTGACCCTCCAAGTGCAGCATAATGTTGCGCTGAATGTGAAATTCGGTCAGCTACCTCAGTGTAAAGGTCACCCTCGCCACCGCATGCAGATATTTGCAATACTTCGCAAAGTCGACATGCTGCTGACCAACGTGAACTGCAATCTACAGTTATGTTTGAGTAACTAAAGCAGAAAAAACTTCAATATTGCACATTGTCCTGATGCGAAGCCTACACATGCAGATATGCATCTTACCATTTGGTTTTTTTTATACATAAGTGTACGTGCTGCTGTTTGATTTTTCTAGGAACATGATTTGCGTATAAAGAGCTTTTGAAACTTAATCGAAAATTATTAAATTGGTTTAGGTTAAAGACCTTCTCAACTTGTCTTTCTAAAATGAAAACTCATCTACTCGCTGCCCATCTTGTTGAGATATATTTAGGTCGACTTATAAGACTTAGATATGATCGGACTTCTAAGGACATTTGATTGGACGTTGTCATCCATAAAGGTTCTTTATTGTATGGTGATATAGTAGGACAACTGTAATAAGCGAGCGAGAACGTTTTATCATTATTTGCCCAGAGAGCACATTACTTCCTTTAGATTTCTATATGTTAAAATTGTAATTCGAACTTTATGTAATTTGGACGTTTATTTCATCGTTAGTTTAAAAACCATTTATTGGAACTAAAATAAGATTAGCTGGATACGTACTCGGTCTATATGTTTAGTATATTTATTCCAAAACTTTTCTTTATCTTGAAATTTATGGTATGTCATGAATCTTCTCGTAAAAGTTACGGGCATTTCTCCTGTAAGCAAACGTATAAAGCCTTTAAACTCACCACTCATCTATGCTCTCTTTTTTATACCTATAAAGGTGTTCAGGATTTCTGATTGATCTTAACAAAGACAGTGAAAGTACGAAGATAGTTTTATATGTCATTCCTGATGGGATCTTTAAATCTTGATAGTCTGCTTAAGTATTTACACACAATGCATTTGTACTAGGTCTGCAGTGAAAAAGTAGGCCAGTAAAAAGTAGTATGTCAAGGATGTAATTATACCAGTTCATATAACAATTATTTCTATCTCGCATTTACTGTGTGCTCTGTCGAAGTGCGCAGGATGTCGTTGCTCGTTGCATCTTCGTAATAGCCGAACGGTTAAAAGTTTTCACTCTAGTGCATAATATTCACTGCTTGGGCCTCGATGCAGGCAAATTCCGTTTTAACACAAATTTCGTGAGTATGAAATGCTATACTTACGTTGGTCCAAAATATGTAAGTTCCATAAAGGGAAGATCTTCAATATCTATACGGATATGATCAGAGTGATGAGCTTAGCTGAATCTTTGTCTGTCCGTAGGTTTGACCGAAAATTGGTTTCTTGGTTTCTTTGATATTGAAACGAAACTTAGTATAGGGATGTATTTTTGAAATATATCGATCATTTCTCTGAACTGGTCAGATCGGCCAACTAAATCAGATATTTGATTTTGGTTCACAAATACTTCAACAAAGTATCTATGAACATGAAAGAAGGTATATGTGTAGAATACCCTAATGAAGAATATATTGACACCGAAAATCATCGAAATCGGAAGAGGAATGTAACCAATTTGTGAGAGATATGAGATTATTGGTCAAGATTCAGTCAGCAAATTATCTTTGAGCAGTATTTCATACACATTCATATATACAGATAAATATTGAGCGCTAAAATATGTGAAAACGAATTTGAAAGACAGCACTTCTTTCTTTTTTATTTTCATTTTTGTTGAAGTAGAGCTAGAGACATGGAGCTAGTATTTAAACAGTATGATGCTGATGAGTATTCGGTTAATTTAAAGTTCTTATGAAATTTTCATGTTAAAAATGTCAGTTACTAACTCGGGAAATAATGTGGGATGAACTAGATAGCATTAATACGCAAACTAGTTGGAATCTAGCTAATAACTAGTATTTTTCCCTGAAGAGAGTATACATATGCGTGAATACCCATTACTACTCATATTCTACTTTCTTTACTTACTTGCCTTCCAGGTAGTTTTTTGATCAAATTATGAAGAGAATTCACCAAATCACTTGGTTATCAGACAAAAAACTCGCGTACATGCTCTTTCAATATATTCAGAGGAAAATTTTATTGCTATTGCTCAAAGTGCGCTCGCACCGACATCAACGTCAACTCGATTTCGTTCGAAGAAATGAAACATTTTGTACAATTCTTTGCACAGAATTTTGAAAGAAAGAGATTGGTATGAAGCCTTATAAATTCAAATTTTTCAAATAACAGATGCTCAAGAATCACCCGTTGCGAATGTGAGAGTTATACCGAAAATTTGTTGTTTTTTTTCGATAAAAACTCATTTTTAACTTGGCAGCTACGTAGACAAGGAAAACTTTCGCATTCGTGGCTCAGAAAATACACACATAACCATAGATAGGCAGAGATGATTTGTTTCCAAATGCTGAAGAGAATAGAAGAGAGAACGATGTGTGGTTTCAATTGGACGGCACTACGGTCGTTATAATCGATATTTTGTGCACTGTGTATTAAAATCGTATAATTAGCTGAAACGGAGCTATCAACTGGCTGACTCCCAACTGCCTCCCAAGTCGCCATTGAAGTCGTCATTGCAAATAGAGCAATTCAAACGAAAATATGTTAAAAAGTTGGGTAATTAGAGAGAACAGCAGAGGCCACTGTAAGGCCATCTGCGGACTGTTCCATCATTAAACGGGATGTTGAGGTATTTTCATAAAGGTAAAATCATCTGTCTTTTTTTGAACCAATTTAAAGTGCAAATCTTCTCACGGTTTAACCGTTATTTTAATTATTTGCATTTTTTTTAACGAGAAAGACTAAAGAGCTACTGCTACGAATTACAATTTATATTTCGTATATTTATATGTATAGGCCAGGCGGCCGCAATAGCACAGAAATAAACTGTGCGTGTCACCATGCGGAAGGTCTTGAATATCTAATCCTCTGTGAAATCTAATGTTCCGATCACAAGCTATCTGAATGCAAAAAAATTTGTAGAGATTCAATATCGGATCGACTTATTAAAAATAATTCATAGTTGCTTAAACTGCTTATCATCCAGGCATACGTTGACAAGGTACAGGAGTTGTTTCAACTGCAACAACATAACTCAGTTTTACGTTTACGAGCATTTCAAGCAAAAGTAGCGTGGAACCGTAATATATCCTATAACATCATATCAACTTCAGCGCAAGCTCAAGCAAGACGCGATGGTGTTAAAGCAAACGAAGCAACAACTCAAAATATTCAATCTTGTTTTGCTAATACGATCAATGGGGTGTTATTAGGGACCGCGCGAGTCAACGTTTTCTATAATAATACAATTTTTTCAGCGCGCGCCCTAATAGACTCTGGCTCAGAATGCTCTTCCATTAGTAAAAGACTTAATCTTAAAATTAATCTGCTGTCAAAAAGTATACAAGCCCAACTCTCAAGTACTAATAACTCGGTGTCCGCTCAAGTGAATTAGGCGTGCTTTATTCAGCTACGATCACCATTTGATTCTTTGATTAAAATTAATACCATCGCATTGGTATTACCGCAATTAGTCAGAGAACTACCATCATGTCAAATCGGCATTATGCACATTTTTGCGCAGAAAACAGGCAACATTGACAATTACAGAAATTTTATTTAATAAAAATGTTAAGAATTGAGTAGAATTTCTGATTTTAATTTTTTTTTTATTCTTCAACATAATCTTCTTGTAACTTTGCACACTGCTCCCAGTGATGTTACCATGGCTATAACCAGGCGGATTTCTCTGCAAAATAATTGTTCACGGTGGTAATGCAAATATCTGTTAGATGGTGGATGGCCAAGCAGTTCGTTGAGGGTGAGACGTGTGAAAGGTTGATGAAACAGAATTTTCGTTTTCTACAAATGAGGCAATTTTGACAATTCTGCATTCAGCTTGCCAGCTTGATGCTTATAACTTTCCCAACCGAGAAAACGGTTTTGGTTATTTCGTAGTTTTATTTCATCTACAATAACACTGTGGCACAAAATGAGGGTTCATCTCTCCGTAATTGATGAAACCAAATGGAGATGAAACTTTATCTCTACCGTATCAAAATCTCCTACTGGGTTTTTGGCCTATGGGTCTGGTTTCATTTTTATTTTTATTTAAAGTTGGCAACCCTGTGTATGAGAAAAGTTGATTAAAACTTGATCAAATGAAGCAATTTTAGATGGGTGTTTTTCAATATCGCTTTTTTTTGGGTCGAGTAACACATTTTTGACATTAACCTTTACCTAAATCTTACAATAGGTGGCGCTGTCATACAATTTGTCTTATTTTTCATGAAAAATGATATGTTAAGTTTTATTGTAGAAATGATCGTATATGATACATATAGAAAGGAACATTACACTATATTTGGCACACAAAAAAAAATTATAATTAATCCTCTATTTGAGGTAGGTTCAGCTTGCGACAATCAATGCGCATATGACGACAGAAAATTTACTATCCTTTCTTTCTTATGAAAATTTCTAAACTAAAAGCTAGTACATACATACCTACATTCATATCGGTGGTGGTGATTCTGATGTAAAGTAATTACTCCCGCTTCAATACCACTTGGGTTGCGAATCGAGGGTGACAAGTGCACTTTAACTATGCAACTAGAATTCTTTCCCACAGTTGTCGTTTTCATGAATGTCTTCATACATACATACTTATATGTAAGCTTCGTGATATTGGAATTCTTTAAAAATTAATTTAGCAGTAATAATAAAGAGCAATAAGTTTTTATTTTGCAAAAATATTTTAAAATAGCCATAGCAGCGACAATTTTTAAATAAAGAGTACAGAATGAAAAATGAAGAGTGAGAATGAAAAATTAAATAAAAACAATTTCTTAGCAGAACAATTGAGTGCTGTTGAAAGAAGCTTTAAAATCGACAGAAGGGTAGAGTGTCGAACCTCCCTAGTGCTTGCTTGATGTTAAGTCCGCGAAGCACAGGCACCTCTAGAACACTGGGGACGATTTGTCAATCTAACATAACCTGTCGATCAGGTTGGGAGCTTTTCAATCCGAAGACATAAACCAATTTTCTCGTGCTGGAATATATTATTACAGACAACTTTATTTCGGGCCTCTGTGAAGCCGATTATCTTCAACCCACTTGGAAATGCTTTGTCATGGAGGGAGGCTAAATTTCCCTACTCTTGTGTCCACACTGGTGTTTAATTCGTAGTACTCATAAAAGGCATCTTTGGTCACATCATCACATCACATTCGTCAGCCAAATTTTCGCTCCTTTAAGTGGTTTGTTTAACGTTTTATCCCATTCATCGCAATACTTGTGCGGCAATGATATACGCTTTTAGTCTTACGAGAATATCAACTAAATGAGCGGCGGCACCTTCCAAATTAAGAAATCGGGCGTACCAGGTGCATACCCTTCAATCGTGGTAATTAAAACGTCTGTAGTGGACGTGGTCGAAAAGTGGGTATGTCACCCTCTGGTGAACTCCGCATGTAACGTAGTAGCTACACTTAAGTTCTCTCTCTTTTAGCCGCTCCACCCTCGACAGTCGATTACCGAATCTCGCACGAGCAAAAGTAAAATTTGGTACAGCTTGTAGCTGAAAAGGCATACACAGTAGTAGGAAAGACTTAAAAAATAACTCAATTGTATTCCATTTTCCGACTGATGCTGTTAGTAAACGTCATTGTTGATTGTTATAACTTTGAGGTCGTAAAAAATTTCCTCTACTATCATGGCTCTTTATTTATAGACAGGAAACTATTCCACTTGAAAGATATTTTGCAAACTTTTTCACTGCTAATATTTTGAAAATAGAAAGTGTTAAGCAAAGGATGTCTTGTGTGATCGGCTTTTGGTTTAGTGAAAATTTTAAAGTTTTTTGTCATGAACCAAATTAGGAGCAGTTCCAACTGATTCATTTGCACGGATTCTTTTCCCTTAATAGTATAAATTTATTTTTGTTTATTTATATGTAAATTGAAATGATTGATGTATCTACTAAAGGGTGTTTTTTATAGAGGTATATAACTTTATGTTGGCATTACTTTTCAAGATAGCGACCGATTTAACAGCTGTCAAGTGATTTATTCTCAGTTTGGTTTGGCAATTCATCATGAATAGACTCAAGTAAGGCGTAGATTCGCCGAATGGGCCCAAAACGAGATTACCGTTGTTCCCGATTTTCATAAGCGTATTTTGTTTAGCGATGTAGCGCACTTCTGGTTGAACGGCTACGTCAACAAACAAAACTGCCGCATTTGGAGTGAAGGTAATCCTCAAGTGTATGTTGAAACACCATTACATCCAGAAAAACTGACTGTTTGGTGCGCTTTATGGGCTGGTGGAATCATTGGTCCGTACTTTTTCAAAAACGATGGTGGTCAGAACGTTACAGTCAATGGTGATCGGTATAGAGCCATGATTACTAACTTTTTCATTCCTGAATTGAATAACCATGATGTCCAGGAGTTGTGGTTTCAACAAGATGGCGTGACATGTTGCTCGTGCTCGTGCCACAATAGATTTATTGAAAGACACGTTTGGTGACTGACTAATTTCACGTTTCGGACCTGTGAATTGGCCTCCAAGATCTTGTGATTTAACACCGCCAGACTACTTTCTGTGGGGCTATGTAAAGTCATTGGTCTATGCGGATAAGTCACAAACGCTTGACCATTTGGAAGACAACATTCGCCGTGTTATTGCCGATATACGGCCACAAATGTTGGAAAAAGTCATCGAAAATTGTACGTCCAGATTGGACTACATCCGCGCCAGCCGTGGCAGTCATATGCCAGAAGTCATATTTAAAATGTAATGCCACAAGATTATCTTTCGGATAAATAAAATTCATGTCAGTCGAATAATCCATCGTTGTTTTATTGCAACTTAAAGTTCTATACCTCTATAAAAAAACACCCTTTATATTCATAATTTTAAATTTACATATTTCAGTTAAATTTCTTTTTAGACAAATAAACTGCATACATAAATAGCATATTAAGGACATTCCATAAAAAACACCTATGTGTATATCAGTTTATTCAAAAAGTAGCATTTCTTCTGTAGCAATTCATTTTCTAAATATACATACATATGTACATGCTTGCAAACATTCTTCTAAATGGGTTTTGTGCCTTATTACTCATTTCCGACTTCCTGCACACTTTTCAAAAAAGTATTTTTATAGAAATTGATTTCAATATCAATAGGATGGGTTAAATCTGTTTAACTTGCTGCTTGTAAATCTTAATATTTTGTTTTGCATACTTTCTTATAATTCTTCATCATTAAGCACTGCCCTGAAAATACGAAAAAAAAACAATGTAATTTTTTCGAAGATTTTGATGGAGATTGTTAAAAGGCTAATAGGTTTATAGGGTCCTACCAAAGTTGAACCTTATCCTGGCATATGGATCATAAAAATCTCTGAGAGCTTTCAGGATTTAGGAAACTTGTGCCATCTTAATTTGCTATTAAAAATATAGAGTAAAAGAAAAGCTCTTTAATCATGTCCGCCGTAATTCTGCCGAATCCAGGATATTTCTTTTTCTTAACGTAATTGCTAATAATCTTCCTAAGCGATTTTAAAATAAATTGAATAAGATTTTAACCTGAATCATGAAAAAAGTATAGAAAAGAATTGCTTCCAATATTAGGCTTAAATAAACTGCATAAGAAATAAAATATCCTTTTTTGGTCGATAATAAAATGTTTAAATAAATTTAGATTTTTTATAATTCCACGATAGTTACACAAAAGCGTTAAATTGAAGAAAAAAACGGTACGTTCAAACCATTTGCTTGTTATCAGTTAAACTACTTAGAATTTTTAAACTTTTTATGCACAACCAATCAAGGCTTAGTACCCAATAGATTCGAAGAGTTCTGTAATGAATTTTTGAGAAAGCTGGTCATTTATAGAGAAAACAGATTATTGTATTCCTTCCAAGTCGCAGCTATGGCAACGACTGCTATCATTAGCGGCAATTACAGCTACGAGTAGATAGTCCCCTATTTATCCTTCCTATCCAAAGAAAGGAACGTAAATTTGTAGAGTGACTTGTCCGAATCTTGGCATTCACCTCCGCATCAAAGCGAATTTTTTCAATATATCGCTGGTTTGCGCTCATGACCAAAGGTTTTTTTTATGAGCGGAAAGTTCACCCTCCATGATGAAACATGCCCAATCGCGATACGGCTAATCAACTTCGCCTAAGACTGAAATATCTCTAGTACCAGATTCTGGCACAACAAAATTCATCAAGCTACATAGCCCTCTCCAGATTAAAGATCGCGCAACCAAATCGATCATGTTGGAATAGACGGCGACATGTTCCCAGTGATCTAGATGTGCGTACGTTTCGATGGTTTTATATCAACTTGGTCCTCTATCTTGTAATAACGAAGATGCACTGATCAACAAACACAAGGAACTGCAATCACAGCAGACAGCAAAGCAGTTTTTTAACCGACTTGCACTCCTGCTCTCTGAGAACACTGTTCAATATAAAACAACTGTTCAACCCAACAGTGGAACTTCAGCTAAAGCTTCCTACGAGCCGCTGCTGCAGAAACATTTAGATTTCGGCAAAGCCTAACTAAAATACAGCTGGTACGATGAGTATTGCCGTGGCGTAGTGGAGAGAAAGCAGACCTTGCAATGGATAGATATCGAGAACTGAAAAGGAGGGCGAGATGCAGTTGCAGACAAATAAAGCAAGAGACTGAATTACGTAAGAATTAAGATATGGGTAACGCTTGAAAATTCTTTGAATAGATGCGGAGACTTTTACCAGGCACGTGGTCCGAATGATGTGTTAGTAAGGAAACCCCTTCTGTGCTGCTTATGAAAAAAGCACACACTTGTATAAATAGCAGTCTAAAGTAAATTCTACATGAACTGTTTGCTTTCAAAATTTAATTTCCGCTTTCGTTTTACGCCGGTACAGAGCGAATGGTATAAAAAGTGAACGCCGAGCCAAGTTGATACCAAAGACATTCAAGACGTTTGTCATTTCTATTCGAAGCTTTCTTTGTACCGATAATAGGTAAACATAACTCCCATCAAAATGCAAAAAATTCAAATGATTTGGTAAGTAGCAAATTTATAAATAAACAAATATGAAAATTAAATTCTATTACTCATAATTTTGTGAACATTTTTGTATTAAACATAGCTTTTAATATTTTTAATATTTCTTTTAATAATCCTTTTAAGATTTTTAATTATTTTTAATACTTGTCTGTCTAGTTGAACGCAAACTAGTCTTTCCAGTATTTGAGATATATCAAAAATTATTAAAATCGGAAGGCTATATCATATAGCCACCATATAACCGATTTGTTCAGATATGAGATTTTGTGTCAAAAAATGCAATAAAAAAAGCATTTAAAGCGTCAATTCAATTTAATATTAACACAGAAAATTATCGAAATCGAATTTTGCATTTGGCTAATTTTGCAATTTTGGTTACGAAAGGTGTAAAGACTTCGTCCATGGCCGAAGACAGCCCATATTTCATGTTTTTTGTATGTATTTTCTCTATTTCAGCGCCTTGTTTGTCCTGGCCTCGGTTAATATTGTTGCTGGTCAAGTCGTAGGCTTGGGGCGTTGTCCACGTAACGTCGAACCGTTTCACGGATTGGATTTCTCAAAAGTAAGTTTTTTTATAATCAATTTAAGAATGTTCATTAAATCATCTACGAGTATGTACATATTTTATTGCATTATTTACATAAGCATATACATATATGTATATGATAGATTTTATTATAAATATTAAATTGGAAGGTTTCAAGTTGAAGTTCATTGAATTTCAATAAATATTGAAACCGAAATTTCACGGTGTTAATTTTCTTATGTAATATATATGTCTTTTGTGTACATAATTTTATTTAATTTTGATTTATTTCAATTTGTTTTGTTTTATTTTATTTTTATTTATATAAATATTCCATAGTTAATTTATTTATGATAAAACAAATTTATTTGATATAACAACATAGTTCACGCTTAGACTTTAAAACTTAAAATTTTTGCTATTTTATTCATTTTATTTTTTGTAATTTGAAATAGTTTTTAATTACAAAAAGACCAAATCTTAATCATTATTAATTTCTTAATTTTTCCTCTTATAGTTATTGGGAACTTGGCATGAATATGCTAGATATCCTTTCGCCGCTGAAGGAAGGAGTCGCTGTAATCACGCTGTATATGGACCCAACAGTAACAATTCGATTACAGTAGAAAATACACAATTGGGTAGAGGGTAAGTATTTTGTATATAAAATTTTTTTAACCGTAATTTAATTGTTTGGCTTGTTCTTTTACTTTGCTAATTTACAGCAACAAGAAAACGGTATTTCATGGCGTTGCCACAGTTATTGGTGACGGCGTAGCATCCGTACGCTACGAAGGTATTTCAGGTAAGTAGAAATATTGTTCTTCGCTTCGGTATATATGTTTCTTATATATTTTTCGGCCCTCAACTTTTATAAAATTGTGATAAAAAAAATTTTTTTTACAGCTCTTGCAATTAAGTTTATGATTTTGGGCACAGATTATGAGAATTTCTTTATTAAATACGGCTGCAACAATTTGGGGCTCGCTCATGCACGTAAGTGATTTGTCTTTACTCTTTTGCTATAGGCATATTTTATATTAAATACTTAATCAATTATAAATAAATACATAAAACAATCTTTTTTCATGCTGAATTCCTCTATAAAATATTTTTGCTCCCATAGAAACTCTCTGGATTTTTACACGCGAACGTTTCCCAAGCGAGAAGGTCATAAAGGCAGCTAAGGATGTAATTGAGGCAAATAAAATATCTCTGGCACCTTTGACTGTGACCGATCATGTAGATTGTTAGGGTTTGGTGAAAAGTGTAATTTGTGTAATTATGTAAAAAGTATACACATTTTGAAAAAATATAAATAAATGCATTAAAAAATTTTTTAGAGTTTGGCATGTGCGTTGGGGATCTTTCTGTCGCATCGGATTTTCCAAAATTTTCGAATTAATTTATTCCAGCGTGCTAGCAAAAATTATGTGGTGCCAATAACGTGAACGTATTTGCTGTATTAATTTAATATTTTATTTATATGCTGCGTAACTTGCTCTTTTACAAAGTGTTGGGCACTTGCCGCACTTTTCGGCGGCATTTGAGAAAAAAGCACACACAAAAACAGCCTCAAACTTGTATTTTATCAGAATTTGCAACACAATGAAAATATTTCTCTTATATGAATTTAAAAACATTCCGATATTATTTCCAGTATTAAAATAGAATTAAAATATCGATAATAAGTGCAGTAATTATCAACTCCTATCGAAGTAATTAAAAATAATGCGGTCTTAAAGATAGACGAAGAGGTCACAGCATCACTGATGCTAGCAGGCTTACCAGACGAGTTCAAAGCTTTAGTAATTAATGGCTATTGAAAATTCAAAAAGAAAAAAATCTTAACGGTAGATAGCGTAAAAACAGCCTTACTTCAAGATGCTAAATTTGATAATAATAATAAAGAAGGCGAAAAGGCTCTTTATTCTAAGAATAATACAAAACCGAAACAATTCAAGTGTCACAATTGCAAAAAAGTAGGACATTTTGTTAAAAATTGTAAAAAACAACAATAAAAATATGGCAACACTCAAGGGAAACGCGAAAAAAACCTCTTTGCATCTTTGTTTTCGCATGACAGCCGCACAGCTGATTGCTGGTATGTTGACTCCGGGGCAACTGCGCATATGACTCAAAACAAAAACATAAGTTTCAATGAAAAACCATTAAAAGACAAAAAATATAGTGGTCGCGAATAATAAATATATTCCGATAATGTTAAATGGTGATGTGAAATTGCATCTGTCGATGGGTTTTGATGCGCTAGTTCAGAATGTTTACTATGCACTAGAATTGTGCGCGAATTTACTGTCCGTCCGTGAAATGGCCAAGAATGGTGATAAAGTCATATTCGAACGAGATGAATGCAAAATATACGGAAAACAGAACGAATTAGTTGCAACAGCCACAGTAGTAGTAAACAAACGCGAGCAACATTCAATGAGTGTGGGACGCGTGCTGAAGGTCTACTCGATTTAGTGCATTCTGACGTGACAGGTCCTTTTCAAGATAATTCATACAGTGGCAGTAGGTATATAATGGAAGTTGCAGACAATTTCTCGCGAAAAGTGGAGGTTTTTGATGAATTTGTTAAATTCAAATCGCTAGCAGAAAATCAATACTTTCGAAAAATAAAAATATTCCGCACGGACAACGGAACTGAATATGTAAATGAAAAATTTAAAGTATTTTTAATGAAAAGTGGTATTGTGCATCAGACGACATCGTCATCTACCCCTAAGCAAAATGGTGTAGCCGAGAGGTTAAGCCGGACAAATGTAGAACGAATACGATGTATGTTAATTGATTCGGGTTTAAGTAAAAAATTTCGGGCTGAAGCTGCAGTAACAGCCGCCTACATAATAAATCGTGTGCCATGTAGATTAAATACGCAATGTCCTGAAGAATGTTCAAGAACAAAATTTTTGTGCCATTGAGTATTTGCCTCAAGATCCTAAAACATTAAATGAAGCATTATATGGTCCTGATAAAGAAAGCTGGGATTTGGCTATGAAGGACGAAATGCGCTCACTGCAAGCAAATGTAACATGGATTTTGTCTGAGCTACCTCTAGGTAAGAAAGCTATAAAGTCGAAATAGGTCTTTAAAACCAAGACTAATGCTGATGATCAATTCCTTCGTCGTAAAGCTAGACTTGCCAAAAAAAGGGTACGGTCAAGAGAGGGGTATAAACTACGACGAAACGTTTGCTCCAGTAGCTAAGTATACTTCAATATGTTTACTACTTGCTATTGCTGCAAAATACAATTTATATTTTCACCAAATGGATGCAGTTACTGCTTTCCTGAATGCTGAGCTCAAAGACGAAATTTATATGGTGCAAGTCGATGGTTTTGATAATGGCTCTGGGCGTGTATGTATGCTAAAAATATCTCTTAATGGGCTAAAGCAGTCTAGCAGACTCTGCAACGAAATGTTCAATGAGGTTTTGTTGAGTCTTAGGTCGACACGCAGCGAAGTTGATTGCACAGTAGACGTATATTATCGCACAGTAGACGTATGTATATGTTGACGATGTGTTTTTGTTCTCAGACGACATGAAATCCTAATCGGATATCGGTGAAGCTTTATCAGTGTTGGGCATGCGAATCATCAGTAACAATATAAATGGGGCAATCGATATCGCTCAATCAGAATACACAAATCAGATGTTGAAACGCTTTAGTATGGATGCCCGCAACCCCGTTTCAACGCCAATCGATCCTAATCAGGTGCTTAACTTCAAAATGTGCTCAACAACAGAAGATGAAAAGCCAGACATGAAATATACTCCATATATGCAAGTAGTTGGTTGTCTGCTGTTTGTTGCTCAAATAACTCATCCTGATATTTGTTTTGCTGTGAATTTGCTGAAAAGATACTCTACAAATAATGTGCCATAAAACGCGTTATGAGGTATCTGAAAGGAACTATGGGCAAAGGTATTTTATTTAAAAGAGAACCAAGTGATATCTCTGGTTTCTTCGATGCTGATTGGGGTAGTGGAGACCTTGATCAATCACGATCGACTACCGGTTATATTTTCACATTTCAAAACAGTGCTATATCATGGTGTACACGACGACAGCGTACTGTTGCTCTTTCGTCGACGGAAGCCGAATTTATGGCAATTACTTCTGTTATACAAGAAGAAATATGACTACAACGGTTCCAAACTGAATTAGAACCCAAAGCCACGAAACCTCTACTATTGCACTGCGATAACAAAAGTGCAATACAGGTGGCAAACAACAATTCATATTCACCTCGAACGAAACACGTAGATATCAAGGCCAAATTTATTCGTCCACACTTGGAGAGCGGTAGAATTCTTCGTTACATTTCCACAAATGATATGCCTGCAGATATATTGACTAAGGGCGTGGCTAAGGGCAAGCACATTTATTTATCTCGAACTCTTGGCTTAAATTCATTTCTTCAAAATTTAAGCCTTGAATTTGTATGTATTCATGAATGTTTTTATTAAATTTTATTTCTTTTTATAAATATAATAAACGTTTTTCAGGAAAGGTGTTGTAAATTACAAAATAGAATAACCCTGTATTTAATTTAATGCAACCCTGAATGTGTGCACTTCACGGATCTGGTTTTTATTCTCTAATCAACAAAAATAATTAGAAAAACAATTCAGTGCAGTTTCCAAATTCAATTAAATAAATTTATTAAGAATTTTTAGGAACAATTTTGAGTATATATATATATATATATATATATATATATATATGTATATATATATATATGTATATATATTTAGCGCTTTGTAGCCGCTGAATTTTTCGATCGATTTTTGGCCGAGCTCCTCTTCCAATTTTTGGTTTTGCATGTTGATGTTTATACCAAAAAATGGAGGAACCTACAGTTTATTCTAAGCCGCCTCCGAACGGCCGATGGATTTTTATGAAGAGCTTTTATTTCATGTTAGAAATACACTCGGAGGGCTTGACATTCCCTGCCGAGGGGCGACCGCTATGAGAAAAATTTATTTTCCATAATTTTGAATGTTGCTCGAATCTAGCTCGAACCCAGACCTTCCGAATGGCAATACGAAATGCTATCCACTCGGCTATAGCTTCCGTCAAACAATTTTGAGTGCTTTCTTTTATTTCATGTTGGTTTTAAAAAATATACCGAAACGTAGAATTATTATGTCACGTTTTGTCATGTAATTCTATCATATATTTAACTGTCTCCGTCTTGTTCTTCTTCCTTGGCGATTATAGCCTAATCAACAATAGCGCGCTTCTCGTTCCTTCTCTTCGCTGCGTCTGCTGGAAATAACTGGTGAAACCCGGTCGCTCTCCACCTGATCCTTCCAATGGAGTTAAGGTCTTCCTCTTCCTGTGTTTCCACTAGCGCGTATTCCATCGAGCACTTTCAAAGCTGGAGTGCTTTCACCCATTCGGACGACATAGCAAGTATCTCTTGATTAGCCGAACTATGTCAGTGTCGTCATATAACTCATCGTTTCGCAAAACTTTTTTCTCAAAAACTCTTAAAGTCGGCTTATTGAATATCGGCATTGTCCAAGCACCACACGTCAGGACAGGAATAATGATTTCGTTTTAATTCGTCGAGAGAGAACTTTATTTTTCAATTGCCTGCTCAGTCCAAAGTTGCACCTGTTATCAAAAGTGATTGCGCGTTGGATTTCAAGACTGACATTGTTGATACTGGTTCCCAGATATACTGTCAACAGTGACATTAAAGACAAGTTGCGAATGCGTTGATCATTGGTTTGAACACAGGAGATATTTTGTCTTGCCCTCGTTCACCACCAGACCCATTCGCTTCGCCCTTTGTCTAAATTCGAAAAAGCAGAACTTACGGTGCGGTTGTTAGGACCAATTATATCAATATCATCGGCATACGCTAAAAATTTTACCTGGTCTATTTAGGTCTGTAGTACGTATTATTTCCTCCATCATCGAATTGGAAACAAAAACACACGATAAAGACTCACCTTGTCTGAAACAGGTATCGAACAGTTCGAAGAGATCCTTTATAATTCTGACTGCTCTTCTCGTATTATCCGGAGTCAGCTTGCGTAGCAATAAGGGTTTTGCAGGGATGTCAAATTCAGATATAGCAGCGACGAGGCAGCTCCTTGGCGTGCTATCGCAGGCAGCTTTTAAATCAATGAAAAGATGATGTGTATCGATTATTTTCCCTCGGGTCTTCTTCAATATTGGATTTACCAAGTCTAAAGCCATAAAGATAAGGTCCAATCAGTTTGTTGACGGTGGGCTTTAATCTTTCACACAATACGCCAGATAGGACCTTATGTACCCCACGTACCACTCCAATTGTATTACATTTTTTGGATTGACCAGAGAACACTGAGGCTCCATTCGTGGGGCATGTTTTCGCCCGACCGTATTCTGCAAAGAAGCTGATACATTCACCATGCTACCGAATTTGAATAGATCGGCCGGTACGCCGTCGACTGCCGCTGATTTCCTATGGAGAAGTGTTCCCTCTATACACTAAGTATGCTCTGGACATATGCCACTAGATTACCTTCTTGGTCCCTATGCTCCGGTCTTGAAACCTTCTGTAAGTCGCCGCGTATTTTCATAAAATTTTCGAACATTACCCTTGTCGGCCAGGTTCTCAAGCATCCCGCACATATTGTTGTGCCCTCAAAGATGCAGTTCCACATTCCTTGCAGTAAGAATTTGGAGTCAATTCATGAAGCCAGCAAATTATCAAAAAAATTCTAAAACCAGTTCGAATTTGGAAATAAAAATGGTAATTGGATTAAAAATAGTCTTGGGTTGCATGCGCCTTGGTAGGTTTACAATATTTTCGGGCCCCTTTGTCATTTCCAGAATTAGTTTTAGGGCACAAGAGATTCTTCATAAATTAACCAGTTAATTTCGTTTTAAGATGACAAAATACCAGCAGATCATGCAAGTTGGAACAAAAAGAACATATTAAATACCCTTATTGCTCAGGAAGCCGTAATCGGTTGGGATATAACTGGCAACACTCAAGCATCAAATCCAGCCCGAAATGTAATAACTTTTTTTTTTTTTTAAGTTGTTTATTTATTTGGTATTAATAATATTTTGTACTAAAATAAACAATAGTTTTAAGCATATAATAGAATTATACAATGACTCTAGACGAGTTCTCAAGTACATGACGGGCTTCTTATAGATATATATAGTAACATTTTATTAATTTATGGTGTTTAGATATGTCTGCTTTAATTTAAAGCTTTTATGATAATTTTATAATTATATTGCAGAGAAAAAAAACACGTAAAAACAATGCATGATTAGCTTTTTATAATGAAACATAAAATGGTTTAAAAGGAAGTTATGTCGGATGTCCGGCATGAGATAGGGTTTACGATCGCGTATTGTTTAGCCACCAGCATTTTTTGTTAATAGAAATGGCTTCTATTTTGTCTCTGGGAGAGATGTATGTATCAAAACGTTGGTTTTCTCTGATAAGGGCTTTTGACGTAACTGTTTTAACGTTGGCTCTTCTGAAAATGTGATAAATAATCGGTATATGGTCCTTATTTTGTATAAAACCGTTCTTGTCAAGATATAGGAATGATTCGGGTGGTGTAAATCCATTTTTAATGGTTGAAAGGAAATATTCATCGCTTTCGTAGTAAGGTGCAAATATTAGAGTGTTATCATCATTGTTAAGACAGCGCATTATGTGTCTCCTAGTTAGATTAATTATATGACAGTCGATTCTGGGTATTTTGGCTGTGTTATATACTTTCGCATTCGTTACGTATTTGATGTAGTTACTTTTTGCTGTTCTATATAAGGAAGTGCATGATCTCAGAATCCTTCTTTCCAGTTTTCTTAACCTTTCCATGTATGATGGTGACAAGTTATACCAAATGGGGCACCCATATGTGAATATAGGTCTTACTAATGACTGATACATAATTGATTTTAGTCTGTTATGCAGAAATTTCGACGAGAACATTTTTTTGTGAGCATAATATGCTCTAGTCGTTTTCTTTAGTTGGTTGTTAATGTGGTGATTGTAGTACAATAACTTATCTAAGTATATGCCGAGGTATTTGACTTTATCGGTTTGTTGAATTGTGATGTTAGTAATCTGAGATTCAATTTTGAACTTTTTCCAATTTTTTTTAATGTTAGCGTTGCATTTTTTGATAGGGGGTCGAAATAGAATAGTTTCACATTTGTTGGTGTTTAATTTCAGTTGCCAGTCCATTGTATATTCTTCAACAGTGTTGTATTTAAGTTGGAGATGTGTGTTTATGTTGGCAATTGTACTGTCTGAGTGATAGATCACAACATCATCTGCGAAGGCTATTATATTGTCAATTTTATGCAGTAGGTCTAGTATGAATATGTTAAAAAGGATGGGGGCATTTACAGTTCCTTGCTGTAGGCCATTTTTTATATAAAAATCTCTACTGCTTTTTATATTATTTATCCATACCGAGAATGTTCTATTACAAAGCATATTGTAAATTAACATAATAAGATGAAGAGGAAATTTGTATCCGATAAGTTTTGTTATAAGTCCTTCTATCCAAACTTGGTCAAACGCTTTTTCGATATCAAGGAAGCAAGCTCCTGTGACATATTTTTTATTCCAGTTCCAGTTTATTTCCGATACTATAAGGTTGATAGCATGAATAGTCGAATGTCTATATTTAAAACCAAATTGTTTTGAGCTGACCAGATTGTTATTTTCGAGTATTCTATTGATGTTTATATTTATTACCACCTCGAAGACTTTGCTAATATTTGGAAGCAAGCTGATTGGCCTAAGATTTTTAATATTATTTTTTTCTTTGTCCCTTTTTGGTATAACTATTACTTTAGCCTTTTTCCAACAAGGTGGGAAATATGCATTGTTCAATATGTTGTTAAATAGGGTACAGTATTCTAAAATTATCTCTGAGGGAAGATTTTTTAGAATGATATTTGGTATTTGGTCTAAGCCTGATGACAATTTACCTTTCAAATTTGCGAATATCCCTAGGAGGTCGATAGGAAGAATGAATAAGCTTTCAGTTTGTTCCTCGGTAAGATCATTTGCTCTTTTTTCAGTGCTAAATGTTGATTTCTGCGATTCGATGCTATCGAATAAAGTTTTTGATCTTAAAAACTCATTGAAGCATGCATCAACTTGTGAGTGAACGATATTAGTAGGCACATTCTGTTTTGAAGAGTGGATTGCTTCAAAGTGAGCGCCAATCACATCTGCTATGTCTTTGTTGTTTTTAATAATATAGCTGTTGGTTGTCAGATTCTTTTCAATAAAAGAGATATCTAGTCCTGCTTCTTGCATCAGTGCGGATGAAGCAAAGGGGATAGAAAGGTGACTGATGGTCTCATCTTGATTTTTAAGAAACGATTTTTTAATGGTGAATATTTTTGAAGGATCGCTAGTATTTATATGAGAGAGTCTGTCTTCTAGTTGATTGTTTATATGTATTTTGATATTTTCCTGGATAAGCTTCTTGATTAGTTTTAGTTTTGTCTTTTCTTGTTGTATGTTGCTGATGGAGTAATGTAGTTGTAGCCGGTTATATTTTTTTATATTGGTAAGAGTTTTACTTTTTTCTAAAAGTAATGTTTTTATGACTGGTATTTTGGCTAGGTTATGAGTAAAGCTGTTAGTTTTTGTTTTCGGGACACTCTTTTCTATGGCAGTTAGTATAATATTGTTTAGCTTATCCAAATGGTTGTCAATCTCTATATTATTTAGGTTTCTATTCTCTGGTGTTCGGATTTCGTTCTGGAGTTCTGAAGTCAAGGTGTTTTTAAATTTTTTCCAATTGGTTTTTTTGTAGTCCAATGTTATTCCTTCTGAGTTGGCCAGTAGTGTAAAGAAGCTAGCGTCTCTACGAGCTATAATTTCTATGGCGTTGTGATCGCTGTCATAGTGAAGGCATTTTAAACAGTTGACGGTGTCGTTGGATTTTAGTATATTTAATCTGTGATCGGCAATGCAGACATCCAAAAAAGAGCTTGCTCTAATGTATGAAGGTGATACAGAGGCATACATACTGCATCTAAATTTGAACTCATTGGTGGTAAGCCAATCTTGTAATGCTCTGCCCTTTGGATTGTCTTGGGCATTCCCCCAGTCCATGTGCTTACTGTTAAGGTCCCCTGCTAATATGTAATAATGATTGAGTTGCTCGAGGTTTAGAGCTTCAAAAACTGTGTTAAACTCTGTCTTAAATACATCGTTATTATTACCTGATGGGTAATATGCTGCTATTATATATAATATGTTATTCGGGGGCATATGTATTTTAACTATGCAAGTTTCAAGGCATGACAGATGATCAATTTTGCGGTTAAAAACTTTGGTGAATTTTATGTTTTCTTTGATTAGAATTCCTGTGCCACCACCTCTCATGCCGGCTGACCTATCTTTCCTTATCAAATTATATCCAACAAATTTTAGTTTGTGCTTCGGGTTTAACTTGGTTTCATTAAGTAATAATATGTCGGGGTTTTTGTTTTTCAAAAATTCACTTAAATCTAGTCTCCTGCATAAACTAATGAGAGAGTTGACGTTAAGGGAAATTATATTTAATTGGGGTTTAGTAATAGCCTGTATGGGTCCAGCGCTCATACTGAGTCCATTAAACCACATATTGCATCGACTCTAGCCGTCTGCAATTCTAGCTGTTTTTGAAGGTTTATGATTTGGTGGCTTAAAGATAAAATTGTATTTTTTAATTCTACTAGGAATGAGTTTTGAATGTTTTGATCGTTGGATGTGTTTAAAGCACCGTGCGCTCCTCTAGTTACATTTGCATAGCTTAAGTTAGAGTTAGTGAATCTATTTGGGTTGCTAATGTTGTTAGTTTTGGTTATAGCTAGATTTTGCTTTTTTAATCTTAGCTTTTGTTGTAGCTCCTTATATCGTTCGCAGCCCCTGTAAGATGCGGGGTGCCCTGATTTTTTGCATAATACACAGTAAAGGTTTTCTTTTTCTGTATTTTCTCCTTCTGGGGGGGAGCATTCTTTGCTGTTATGTGCTCCGCTACATTTCACGCACCTCGGTGGCATATTGCAGTTGGCGGCGCTATGGTAGAAGTTTTGGCAATTTCTGCACTGTGGGATCTGAGGTCTACGTAGATGCTCCCATTTAATGCAGTGGTATAAAATACAATTGATTGTTTTCAATTCATTGATATTGCTTTCAGCGGTTACTTGGACCATGAATATTGGCAGCGATATATTTCTCTGTATTGATTTTTTTGTGGTAAATGGGCTTACTTTAAGAATTTTAAGGTTGTCGTTTTGGTAGTTGCAAAGCTCTTTGAGAATTTCATCGCAGTTGGTATTGCCGTTTAGGCCTTTCAGTAAATATGTTTTGGTTTTTAAACATTTAGGTGTATATGAATAATATTTGACATTGGCTTTTTCGAGATAGCCGCGAACTCTTTTATAATCGTCGAGGTTTGTTAAGTATATTGCTAATTTATTTTGGTTATATTCTTTAATTTTAAATTGTGTTATTTTTAGACCATTTTTAATAAGTTCGATTATTTGCTTTGATTCTACATCAAATGTATTAATAGGTGGTATGTTTTTGTTATTACTCTTGCTTTTGACATTTGTAATTGTTGTCGATTCATTGTTTTGTGTTACATTAGCTGGACCAGCTTCGGCTGCTGCTGCGCTAGTTGATGGGTTATTGTTGTTGTTTAGAGCATTGTTAGCTCGTGTTTGTTCGCTCTCATTGTTTAATTTGCTGCTATTTACATATTGTTGAAATTTTGCAAATACTTCATTACACTCTTCTAGATCATCGTCTAGTATAGCGTAGTAATTGTTTTTGCTATTTTTTGACATTGTGTTCTCGGTCACGTTGTCATTTTTTCTTTTTCTAGTTAAGTCATTTTTTTCAGAGTTTATAACTTTATTAAATGCAAAGTCAAGCGCATTGCGCTCGCACATAATTCTTAATCACTATTTCTGCTGGTTTAAAATTAATGTTCCTTTTGATTTAATAGTTAAGATGTATTCTTTTTTATTTTTAATATTAACTTTTACACAAGGCAAAAACGCGAAGAGAAATATCCGATTACGTGTTGTTCGCTACGCATGCACGAAAAAACTCCGAAATGTAATAACATTTCATAATAAAATCATTTTTGGACAGTCAATTAACCGCTTTTTGGGAGTTGGAAAATATTTCATAGAAAAAGAATCCAAATGTCGATGACGGCTATTGTGGCGAATTATTCAAGACAACAACTTCTCACCCTTAAAATGTCGAAAATTCCGTACAATGTACAAGCACTAACTACCAACTGCAACTTCTTTCCTCATCACGCTATTTTAAAGGAAGAAAACACCACCTCTAAAGTTAGAGTGGTATCCAATGCCTCATGGTCTATGCAAATGGTATGAGCTTAAATGCCGGCTTCAAATCTATTTTTGCTTCCCTATATTTGCTTCGTCTGGAATAACGCAGCGCTGTACTTCTTGCAGAAACCATTTCATTCAATAAATTAATTTCAAGCACACTGAATTTGCTTCATAATTTGTTTTAAGGAGATCGGTAAGTGGTCCACATTCTGGAGGAAAAAAAATTAATTTTGGCCAAAAGGTAATTCAGTACCAATTTCCAAGTAAACTTACCACAAATAAGATTTCTTTGGAATAGATCAGTCCAAGGTCCATTTCACAGAAAAACGGTAATTTTAGCTTAAAAATCATCTCCTAACTGCAATAAACAATTAAAAAAAAAACATTCTCAATTGATGATTTATTTATATTTAAATAAATTTTCAATTGCTGACAGGTGACAACTCTTCCCAATAATATCAATATCTCAAAGGACCATTAACCGAGTCTCAATGAAGCTATCCTAAAAAATTGAATAAAATTGGCTTAGTGCTTTCGAATTCATACATACGTACATAAATACCTAATGACTTCTTTTATAAGTATATATATATAAATTTATCATCAAAACACATGCAATTAGTCCAGAGTATTGAAAATATTTAATACCTAAGCTGTGACACTTAAAAGCCACTCATTGACAATGCCCAACAATCCCGTAGCATAGACGCAAATGTGGCAGAGAGGATTTAATTGAAGCTATACTTCAGCTCCAGTGAGAAGTTTTATCGAAGAAAAGCAAGTGAAATTGAAGAAGATATCTTAGACGTCTAAGCAAATTTCAGTCCCACTGAAGACTAACTGACCAAAACATATTGGCGTAATAAGTCAACCATGGAACACATATCATTGTCAAATACTCAATATTCTTCAAAGTACAAGTAATTTATATGAGACGCCAGCTGCTTCATAGAGACTGGTCTTTAATCCTTTTTTGCCACCTTAGTGGGCCGACCGATGGCTGTGGTTCTGAACAAGCATAAACCAAACTGCAACGCCTTGAATTAGCGGAAAATTTTGTCTGTGCAGTAAAGTTCAGACAAAATTACCATAGGAGTTCTTTTCGAAAGATATGTTACTAAGGAAACCCCTTCCCTGTTGTAGACGAAGAAGGTACACACTTGTATAAATAAGATTATAATGAAACGCTAAGTTTACATTAACTGTTTACTAATATATTTTTATTTCTGCTTTCTTTCATCTTTTGTGTGTGCAAATATTCCCATATTTTTCTAAAATAAATATTAAACTAAATGTGATCTGTCTAGACCTAATACCCTGTTTACACGATAGATAAGTTACCGAAAAATTCGCGTAAAAAGAGAATCGTTTTTTTATTTCTGTCTCTGTCTTGTGTATTTTGGCGTGATGTGTCAAACTCGCATTTACCTGTCAATCTAAGGATTACAAAATCATATTGGCTGTTCGAAAGTTGACAGACAAGCTTGACGATGCGGTCATCATTGGAAAGAAAGAGTTTCGAAATAAATTCAGATACAACGAAAGAATCCAGGAATGTCGAACCAAAAGGAGAATAAAAAATCTGACAACGCGAAGCATGCCAGAACGAAAGAAATTTAAACTGCGAATTGTAAAACAAAAAGTAAAAATTAAGTGAAATAAAAGGGGTTGTTGTACTGCAATATTTAATTATGAGAATTTAATATAAAGGGTGATCTCAGTAGCCGATTAGCACTCGTGGTGTGCGGACTTACTTCTTTCGTTGAGTATTTATTTCGTGGCCTTTGCGCTTTTTTTGTCTATCGACACTCATTTAGTCTCACGAGCTTAAGTTAAAGCATTTCATTGTTTTTTTTTTATTTCTTTCTCGGTTCCGTTATTCGATTATCGCTGGTGATATTCGTGAGTGAACAACTATGGCCCCTGGGCCCCCTCTTGTAGGGCACAACCGTTTTGCTATTTTAGCAAACGGCCCAGTAAGAAAAAAAAAAGAAACAAGACAGCCCAAAAATAATTAGTGACTTCCCCGGACTTCCAACTATCCAATTACCAAACCCAAAATATATCGTCGTCGCGTCAACAAATCAAGAAAAACCTTTGACTACTTATTCTTGCTTCGCAATACAAAAAGCTCTTCATCTAATATGTAAAGAAATAATTTCGATTTCAGAGTTAAGAGATGGAAATTTGTTGCTTTTTGTTAAAGATTTAACAGTTGCCAAAAAGTTTCTGTCAGCAAAAGAACTTATAGGCATCTGTCCTATCAAATGCTCTCTTCATCCCACACTCAACTTTACCAAAGGTACCGTTTATGCACCATGCTTGAAAAATCTGCCAAAAGAAGAAATTATTGATAATTTGGCTTCGCAAGGTATAGTTGATATTTATAAATTCACTAAAGTTGTTGACGGTAAATCCCAACCCAGTGGAGTAGTTCTTCTATCTTTTGATTTGTACCATCTACCTGAAAAAATTGATATTTCGTGGTATTCAGTAAAAGTTAGAGAATATATACCCAACCCCATGCGCTGCAAAATTTGTCAGCTACTCGGCCACACCGCCAAACGATGCCAAAACAGTCCGACCTGCGCGATATGTAATCTTCCCCCCCACGACCCCACCGAATGTACCCGTGTACTTTGCGCAAACTGCGGCGAAGAACACCCCGCTTCCTCAAATGAATGCAGGAAATTCATACAACAAAAAGAAATATTACAAATAAAAATAAAAAACAAATGTTCAATGCGCGAAGCTAAACAAATCCACAGAACCCAACCAACAAACATAGCAAATTCTACCTACTCAACAATAGCCTCACAAGCCAACAACTCTGTCATAACAAAATCCACTTATCCCAACAACTCTACAATAGCCCAACAAGACATTAGCAACAATCTGAAAAACCCCTCTCCTGAACCAACATATGTTCATAAAATAGATAACAAACACTCACTCACTCTCTCCAAAATAGAATCCACACAAAAAAATAGTATTACCATAAATTACAACAAAACGCAAACTGACTTTTCTCATGAAACTTCATCAAAAAACTCTGTCTCGAATAAAGAATTTGATAATATATCAATATCAAGTAATGACGATCCTCAAATATACAAAAGATTTTCAACTGACACGAATTTAGCTATGAGTGAAGATGACTTTTAAAAAGTCATAGATCCCTTGTAGCTTTTCACACATACCGCCTGTTTTAATCTATCTGCCCACGATGACTATTAAATTATTACAATGGAACATAAATGGCTATTACAATAATTACCAGGAACTAAAACTTTTAATTAGGGACTTTGACCCTGATATAATTACTCTCCAAGAAACACACCTGCCATTCCAAGCAAATAATGTAATAACTCACAATGAGTTTGTAGGATATTTCGAAAATTTGCCAAGTAATACAACACCCAGGCAAGGTGTTGGTATTTTGTTCAAAAAACATATACCCCACAAACATATTCCAATTAATTCGACGATTTCATTGATCGCGGTTGAAGTTAATTTGGGCTTCCTCTGCACTATTATTAACTTCTATGTACCGCCACAACAAACATTTACATCGCACGAAATAATTTCCGCACTCCATCAAGCCCGCCCCCCGTACATTATAACCGGAGATTTTAATGCTTGGAATATTCTATGGGGTTCAACCGAAAATAATGCTAGAGGTATAATCATCGAAGACGTAGTTCTATATGAAAATCTCGTGATACTAAATGACGGGTCACCCACTCATTTCTCCACACATAGAAGTTTCACGCATATCGATTTAACTATGTGCTCTCCTGAACTTACACCCAAATGTTCATGGAGCTGTCTTGAGCATCTGCATGGAAGTGATCATTTCCCAGTGGTAACTAAAGTGAGCTCAGGATTACATTTTGAAAAAATTAAAACCAAACGAAAATTTAAAACAGATATAGCTAATTGGAATAAATTTAGAAATAGTGGTGAAAAAATTAGCAACACGTTTGTAATATCAAAAAATATTAATCAGGAAGCGGCCAATATAGCTAAAATCATCAGGTCTTCTGCAAACGTCTCAATACCACAAACAAAAACGGTTTTAACAAGAGCTGCAATACCGTGGTGGAATTCGCAACTTTCATTCCTAAGAAATGAAAAACAAAGATACTGGCACATATTTAAGCGTTACAGAACGAACGAAAACTTAATTTTATACAAAAAAGCTAAATCGCATTTCAAAATTGCTGTGAAAGCCGCTAAAGCAAAAAGCTTAGAAAAAATTACTGCCCAAATTAACCCCAACAGCAGCATCAAAAAGATCTGGGCAGATATCAATATGTTAAGCGGAAGAAAAATCTCACCTCAAATTCGATCCCTGAACTCTCCCTCCATTATTCTAACACGCTCCGCAGATATTGCAAACTACTTTGCCTTGAATTGGTCACATTACTCTAACGACAGCAATTTTCACCAAGAATTCGTTTCAAGCAAAAATTTCGTCCTTCAATCAGATATTACTTTTGAATTCATATCAGCATCTGCTAAAAAAATTGAAGATAAAATATCGATGGTAGAGTTTGAAAACGTTCTTCAAAAAACCAAAGGTAAAACTCCGGGGTATGATCGAGTATCCTACCCCATGATCAAAAATATATCCTCAAATATTAAAAAGACTGATTAACTTATATAACCATATTTTTGACACAGGCATTTATCCCCAAAATTGGAGAACTGCAGAAGTAGTTCCCATACCTAAAACCAACAAATGTCCGTCCGAAGTTAGTGGATACCGTCCGATTTCATTACTATCTTGCATAGGCAAAACTTTCGAGAAAATTATAGCTAGAAGAATCATGTGGTATATAACAAGAAACAATCTGATTAGCCCTAACCAAGTTGCCTTTAAAAGACACCAAAGTACAATAGACGTTCTGTTGCACCTTGAACATTACGTATCATCTGCTCTTTCAAATAAAAATCATGTAACAATTTTAGCTACAGATTTTGAAAAAGCCTTTGATCGCATCGGAGTGCATATTGTTTTACAGCAACTTGTCGATTGGGGAATAGGTCCTAAAATCTTTAACTTTGTTAAAGCTTTTCTGACAAACCGCCAATTCCAGGTTAGAGTTAATAATAGTCTGTCAAATCGTCTGTCCTTAAGTAATGGGATTCCCCAAGGATCACCTTTATCAGTTGTTCTGTTTGTAACCGCATTCGATCAGCTCAGTAAGATTATACTTAAGTACAATAAAATAGAACATTCAATATATGCTGACGATGCCATAATATTTTCCAAAATGAATAACAATTCCCAATTAAAAAATGTATTTTCTAACATCCTAGACAACATTAAAGAATGGGGTAAAAAGTCGGGTGCAAATTTAGCAATAGAAAAATGTAAAATCCTTCATGTTTGTAAAAAAAGAAACTGCTCACAATTTAGTCTAAGTTATAATAACATAGAAATTGAAAATGTTAAATATTTAAAAATTCTTGGTATTATCTTTGATTCTAAGCTTACGTTTAAGCAACATTGTTTAGATTTAAGAAAAAATCTTGCTGCCAGGGTTAATATAATTAAATACTTATCGTCAAAACACTGCTTAATACATACTTCAACTTTAGCTTATATCACTAGAACTCTTATTTTGTCAAAAATAGATTATGGGCTACCAATCTTCGGATGGTGTGCCAAAACCAACATTCAACAGTTGAATGCACCTTACCACGCTGCAGTCCGCAGAAGCATAGGCGCATATCCCACATCTAACACAAAAAATTATTTAGCCGAAGCTGGCTTGCCATCAATCCCGGATCGTGTTAAAGCTACAACATATCAACTTATACCAAAACTCATATGCAACAACAATGATATCCTTTTCAAAGATATATCGAACACCATGAAACAAATCCGACCAAAAAAATTCAAATCTACAATTCAACGATGCATAGACTTCGCAAAACTCATTGAACTGAATGTAAAACCCTACCGCCCAAAACGCAGCTTCGAACCACCATGGATGCTTAAGCCAAATTCGTTTATTTTTGACCTGCAAACATATCCAAAAAGCACAACTAACACCTCGACCTTTAGGAAACTTTTCGAAGAATCCACAACCAAATACAAAGAAAAAAATTGGAACTTCTTATACACCGATGGCTCCAAAAATAATACTCATACCGGATTCGCTGTAGTTCATAGTGACGGTGCAACTTTAAAAACCGGCTTATTATTTCCATACTGTTCAGTGTTTACTGCCGAAGCTTTAGCCATTAAGGCTGCTACAGACTTCGCCAAAGCAAATAGAGGAAAGTTTATAATCTGCTCTGATAGCAGATCCACAATTGACGCAGTACTCAATCTTCACAACAACAGCGAGCTCATAACAGCAATACGAAACAACCTTATCCAAAACCCCAATAAAATAAAAATCATGTGGGTCCCCGGCCACTCGGGAATTAATGGAAACGAATATGCAGACACAGCGGCTTCTACTGCCTATAAGCACCCTTTGCAAGTATTCTACACCGCTGAAAACAGCGACCTGCATAGGCTTATAAAAAAACAACTGCTGCAACAAAAAACCATGGAATGGCTTTCGTATAACCACCGCTACAGCGGTATAAACATCGATGGCTCTAAGGCCTCCTATCCACCATCTTGCTCACGCAAACAAATCCAAACTTTTGTCCGCCTACGCCTAGGACACACCAAACTCACCCATGAACACCTGCTATGCGGTACCACAACACCCACATGCCAATATTGCAATGGCGCATCTTCGATCGATCACCTTCTAAACAGCTGCCCTGGACTAAATAACCAACGCATAAAAGTATTTCAACAGTCAACTCCTACTAATTTCTTAAAAGAACCTTCATTACAAAACATAACTTTAATTGAAACATTTATAAAAACCTGTAATCTATCTCATCTAATCTAGATTTTCTATAAACGAATAGAGCTGAAAGCCCTGGCAGCTAATGCTCTTGTTAATCTTAATTATAAGATTTTATATTTTATAATTAATTATAATAAATAAATAAAAGGGTGATCTATATCGGGGGTCCCTCCGACGTTTTCTCTCAGTAAATCCATTGATTGATGCGATGTGTGGGGAAGTGGCGCCGTCTTGTTGAAACCAGATGTCGCGGAGATCATGAGCTTCAATTTCAGGCATTAAATAGTTGGTTACAAACCACACCAAACGGTTGTTTTTTTTCTGGATGAAATAGCAGCTCTTGAATCTTTTCTTCAGGTTGCTCTCTTGCTCCGTTGAACGTGCATTTTCGTGATAAAATTGAATGATTTGTAAGGCTTTCCATGATGAAATGCCAAACAATAATGAACAAAAATAATATGACAACTTGATATGACCCACGCGTGATCTGTCAAAAAAAAAAGGCTAATGAAAAATGTACACCTTCTTGGATCACCCTTTATATACATTTCTTTTATATCTCTGCTGAACTTTTAACTATCCAGAAAGTTACATCATTATGTTCAAGCAGAAAATATTAGTCTCATAAATATATTTAATGGAAATTTTATTTCATAATTTTTATAAATATGTTTAGTTGATAATTAATATTTTTCGGTTTTACTTAATAGTTCAATTAGGATTTTTTTTTAGTTTAAGCGATATTTCGAGCGAAAAAATATTGTATATAAACCGTGCATAAATTTTGTTAAAGAAAAAAGTTTATTTTCAGGATTTTCAGAAAAAATCTGAAACATTGCTTACGCAAATAAAAAATACCTACAATATCTGACTTCATAATACAATTTAAAATAAATTTATTTAAGATTCTTTTATATGTTTTAAAAAGCTAGTTGCATCCCAACACAATTTCGAACTCGGTAATTTTTTTAATTTACTAAAAAAAAAAAGACGCCAGCTGCTTCATTGACACTGGACATCTCTAGTCCTTTTTTGACACTTTGGTTCTTACCAAGAATAAATCAAACGCGAACGCCTCGAATTAGCAAAGCACTTTCTCTGTAAAGGAAAGTTCAGACAAAATTACTATAAGATTTCTCTTCGAATGATATGTTACTAAGGAAAACCCTTTCAGTGTTGTTTACGAATAAGGTACGCACTTGTACAAATACCAGACTAAGGTAAATTCTACATGAAATGTTTGCTTTTACAATTTAATTTCCGCTTTCGTTTTACGCCGGTACAGAGCGAATGGTATAAAAACTGAACGCCGGGCCAAGTTGATATCAAACACTTTCCAGACGTTAGTCATTTCTATTCGAAGCTTTCTTTGCAGCGCTAATAGGTAAAAATAACTCCCACCAAAATGCAAAAAACTCAAATGATTTGGTAAGTAGAAAAAGTAAAAAATAAATTTGTAAATAAATAAATATGAAAATTAAATTTTATTACTCATAATTTTGTGAACATTTTTGTATTAAACATAGCTTTTAATATTTTTAATATTTCTTTTAATAATTTTTTTTAAGTTTTTTACATATTTTTCATATTTTTCTGTCTGTTTGAACGCAAACTAGTCCGTCTAGTATTTAAGATATTTCAAACCATACTTTGGTACGAAGATGCACTGGTATCTGTATGCGAACATTTTCCAGATTTGATTGAAATCGAATTTTGCATTTGGCGAATTTTGCAATTTTGTTCATGAAAGGTGTAAAGACTTCGTCCGTGACCGAAGACAGCCCATATTTCATGGTTTTTTGTATGTATTTTCCCTATTTCAGCGCCTTGTTTGTTTTGGCCTCGGTCAATATTGTTGCTGGTCAAGTCGTAGGCTTGGGCCGTTGTCCACGTAACGTCGAACCTGTTCAAGATTTGGATCTCGAAAAGGTATGTTTTTTTCATAATCAAGGATATAATGTTCATTTAATCATCTACGTGTATGTACACATTATATTGCATTGTATAAATATTAAATTGGAAGGTTTAAAGTTGAAATTCATTATATAATATTATTAATATATTTGTAATTTTTTATTAATTTTGACCACAGCATAATTAATTTATTTATAATAAAACAAATTTTATTTAAAATTTTATTTGATGAAACATTACAGTTCGAGCTTAGACTTTCATACTAAAAGTTTTTTCTATTTTATTCATTTTATTTTTTGTAATTTGAAATAGTTTTTAATTGCAAAAGGGACCAAATCTTAATTATTCATTAATTTCTCAATTACCTCTCTTTCAGTACATGGGCACTTGGTATGAATATGCTAAATATCCTTTCGCCGCTGAAGCAATCAGTCGCTGTAATCAAGCTGTCTACGGATCCAACAGTAACAATTCGTTTACGGTAGAAAATTCACAAGTGTCGGGTATAAAGTAAGTCATTCTAATACAAAATGTTTTAAATCTTAATTTATTTGTTTACCTTTTTCATTTCATTTTCAAATATACAGTAACAGGACAACAGTAGTTCATGGCAATGCCACAGTTATTGGTGACGGCGTAGTATCCGTACGCTACGAAGGTATTGCATGTAAGTAGAAATATTGTTTTCGCTTCAGTATATATGTTATTATAATTGTGATTTTCTTTACAGCTCTTGCTGGTGCACTTAAATTGTCGATTTTGGGCACAGATTATGATAACTTTTCTGTAGTATATGGCTGCACAAATATGGTGCTCGCTCATGCAGGTAAGTGATTTATCTTTACTCTTTTGCTGTAGGCATATTTTATATTACTTGTAAATACTTAATGAATTATTAAAAAAAAATAATCTCTTTTTATGCTTAATTCCTCTATAAATTATTTTTGTTCCCATAGAAACCCTCTGGATTCTTACACGCGAACGTTTTCCAAGCGAGGAGGTCATAAAAGCAGCTAAGGATGTACTTGTGGCAAATAACATATCTCTGGCACCTTTGACTTTGACCGATCAGGTACATTGTTAAAGTTTGATGAATAGTGTATTTTGTGTAATTATGTATATAGAATACACAATTTGGAAAAATAAAATGAAATTAATTTAAAAGAGATGTAGTTTTTGGCATCTGCCGCATCGGATTTTCCTAAATTTTTTAAACTAATTTGTGCCAGCGTACTAGCAATAACTTTACAGTGCAAATAATGTTAACACATTTACTGTATTAATTTAATACCTTATGCCTTCCGCATCATCATTGTGTCATCACAACAGTGGTATGTGCCACTTGAATGTCACTAAAAAACTCTCTTCTAAGGAACCATCGCCCACCTTGAAAACCGCTTTCGCATTACTTCAGCGAATCGTCCAATTTTTCTCGAAGTGAGATTATATCTCGTCGCCTGCGTCCAGGTCCCGCTTTTTCTTACGTAGTACGATCTCTACGTAGTCTGATATATTTATTCCCTAGTGCCTATCGTTCTGTGTGGAAACCATCTGAGTGACAAAGTAGTTCACATCTCCGAATATTCGCTGTGTTCGCAGCGGTTTTGCCATCGATTGTAGGTATCCAGTTTAAGATCGTCCCAAATTTTATTTCTCTTTAATGCCAGAAGTTCTATAAGTAAACTTCCACTTATCAGCAGAACGGCTTCACGTGGCATCGTACGGTATGCTGAACGATGAACTTTGGCTATAGATATGCGCCGGTTTTCTTTCTTTAATTTATCTGCCCATAATTCTGTACTTACTCATATAGTTGCCGACATCAGTAGTTTTCTTTTCTCCTGCGTAGGTCCCCCGATAGTGGGCATCAGCCTGCTGAGTCGAGATGTTATTGTAGAGGCCTTTTACGTGGCGTGTTGCATTTGGGCCCAATAAGTTAATCTTGGGCCCAATCTTATGCCTAAATAGTTTACGACCCTACGTGTCTTCAGGTTACCGTATAAAGTGTGCATGTTTGTATCTAACGGGATGTGCTTCATTGTTAGCAGTAACAGCTCGGTCTTTTCTGTGGCTAATTTGAGACCGCGTGAGTCTAGCGGGCGGTGATCTTCTTATTATTATGGTACCCTCGTTGAGCTACTTGCACACTTGTCGTGACATACCCAATGGCACCTAGTGTCGATTTCTTGGATCTAAACACATATTGTGTTGGTGATAAACCACCAGCGCTAATTATGCCTGCTTCTAATCTGATATGCTGATGGGCTGTCGGGGTCTCCCTTTCTCTTGCTAATCAATACAAGCGATTGTCTCTTCCAGAATTCTGGGAATAAACCGGCTTTAAGACAAGTATTAAACATGTCCAGTAGTACTTTTGGACGGCTGATGTCTATCACTTTTAGCGCATCAACAGATATCCCGTTGGAGCCAGGCGATTTTTTAGGCTTCAATTTGCTTTTTGCTGACTGCAGCTCTTCAATTGTAAAAGGCAATGTTTCTGTGGGAGCTTCTTCAACATTTATTCATTCATTATTGATTCGTGAGTCGGATATAGGGCGTTTATGATTCGGTACATTTATAGGGCGCTCAGATCTAGCGGAGGTGCTCTGCCACCTAACTTTCCATGACGACTTTGTACCCTAATCCCCATGTATTCCTATTTAAATCGTTGCGCAGCTCTTCCCAGCTTTCCTATTTACTTTTATCGATTGCGAGTTGAAGTTCTCTTTTCGTAGCGTGATATGTTTTCCTTTATGCGGTTGCCTCTCTTCTTCTCCTAAGATGAAGGCAGACTCTTCACAATTGGGCTATATTCTCACTCCACTAGTACGCAGCTCGTTTTGAGTTCATGTTTACTGATTTCGGCATCGCTTTATTGCATGCTCAGGTGATCGCAAGCAAGGAAAAATCGGGGATGTGAACTGCTTTGTCGATGGCAAGCAGAACGATAGGTACTAGGGAACATGGTAGGTCCGCTGGATGCGGGCAACATCGTACCAGTAATGCTCCAGAGTGAGGCAAGCTGGAGAATATATCAGACTAGGTAGATATCGTACTACGTAGGAAAAAGCGGCACCTGGACGCAGGTGACGATATATATTCTCACTACGAGAAAAATGTGACACTACCCTTAACAAATGCGAAAGCGGTTTCCAAGGTGGGCGACGGTTTCTTAGAAAAGAGTTTTTTAGTGAGAGACAAGCGGTACATATCATTGTTGTGACGACACAACGATGATGCGAAAGACATTTTTATTCTCCTCATCCGCAAAAAAAAACTTGCATAAAACCTTTGTGTATAAGAACAAGTTACGCAGCAGTTTTTTTAGTTGAAAATTTGAAATAATCTGTATTTTTTATCAATAAGATATTAAGTTAATACAGTAAATGCGTTAACATTATTTACACTACATTATTGCTAGCACGCTGGAACAAATTATTTCGAAAATTTTAGGAAAATCCGATGCGGCTACCCCAACGCACATGCCAAAAACTAATTTTTTTTTTAATTCGTTAAATTTTATTTTTCCAAATTGTGTATTCTATATACATAATTACACAAAATACACTATTCATCAAACTTTAACAATGTACCTGATCGGTCAAAGTCAAAGGTGCCAGAGATATGTTATTTTCCACAAGTACATCCTTAGCTGCTTTTATGACCTCCTCGCTTGGAAAACGTTCGCGTGTAAGAATCCAGAGGGTTTCTATGGGAACAAAAATAATTTATAGAGGAATTGCGTATGAAAAGAGACTGTTTTTTTTTAATAATTCATTAAGTATTTACAAGTAATATAAAATATGCCTACAGCAAAAGAGTAAAGATAAATCACTTACCTGCATGAGCGAGCACCATATTTGTGCAGCCATATACTACAGAAAAGTTATCATAATCTGTGCCCAAAATCGACAATTTAAGTGCACCAGCAAGAGCTGTAAAGAAAATCACAATTATAATAACATATATACTGAAGCGAAAACAATATTTCTACTTACATGCAATACCTTCGTAGCGTACGGATACTACGCCGTCACCAATAACTGTGGCATTGCCATGAACTACTGTTGTCCTGTTACTGTATATTTGAAAATGAAATGAAAAAGGTAAACAAATAAATTAAGATTTAAAACATTTTGTATTAGAATGACTTACTTTATACCCGACACTTGTGAATTTTCTACCGTAAACGAATTGTTACTGTTGGATCCGTAGACAGCTTGATTACAGCGACTGATTGCTTCAGCGGCGAAAGGATATTTAGCATATTCATACCAAGTGCCCATGTACTGAAAGAGAGGCAAGAAAATTGAGAAATTAATGAATAATTAAGACTTGGTCTCTTTTGCAATTAAAAACTATTTCAAATTACAAAAAAAAAAAAAAAAATGATTAAAATAGCAAAAAGTCTAAGCTCGAACTGTAATGTTTCATCATATAATATTCTAAATTAAAATTGTTTTATCATAAATAAATTAATTATGTTGTGGTCAAAATTTATGAAAAATTACAAATATATTGAGATTATTTACATAAATAAAAATAAAATAAAACTAAACAAATTAAAATAAATCAAAATTAAATAAAAATAAAAAGAAATAAGAAAATTAACATCGTGAAATTTCGGTTTCAATTTTTGTTGATTATAAAAAAAAACTTACTTTTTTGAGATCCAAATCTTGAACAGGTTCGACGTTACGTGGACAACGGCCCAAGCCTACGACTTGACCAGCAACAATATTGACCGAGGCCAAAACAAACAAGGCGCTGAAATAGAGAAAATACATACAAAAAACAATGAAATATGGGCTGTCTTCGGTCACGGACGAAGTCTTTACACCTTTCATGAACAAAATTGCAAAATTCGCCAAATGCAAAATTCGATTTCAATCAAATCTGGAAAATGTTCGCATACAGATACCAGTGCATCTTCGTACCAAAGTATGGTTTGAAATATTTTAAATACTAGACGGACTAGTTTGCGTTCAAACAGACAGAAAAATATGAAAAATATGTAAAAAACTTAAAAAAAAAATTATTAAAAAAAATATTAAAAATATTAAAAGCTATGTTTAATACAAAAATGTTCACAAAATTATGAGTAATAAAATTTAATTTTCATATTTATTTATTTATAAATTAATTTTTTAGTTTTTCTACTTACCAAATCATTTGAATTTTTTGCATTTTGGTGGGAGTTATTTTTACCTATTAGCGCTACAAAGAAAGCTTCGAATAGAAATGACTAACGTCTGGAAGGTGTTTGATATCAACTTGGCCCGGCGTTCAGTTTTTATACCATTCGCTCTGTACCGGCGTAAAACGAAAGCGGAAATTAAATTGTAAAAGCAAACATTTCATGTAGAATTTACCTTAGTCTGGTATTTGTACAAGTGCGTACCTTATTCGTAAACAACACTGAAAGGGTTTTCCTTAGTAACATATCATTCGAAGAGAAATCTTATAGTAATTTTGTCTGAACTTTCCTTTACAGAGAAAGTGCTTTGCTAATTCGAGGCGTTGGCGTTTGAATTATTCTTGGTCAGAACTAAGGTGGCAAAAAACGATTAGAGAGGTCCAGTGTCTAATACGTTTTGATCAATTCGTTGTCAGTAAGACTGAAATCCGGTTAAACGCCTAAGGTATCTCGTTTATATTCACTTAGTTTTCTACGGCCGAACTACTATTTAGAGCTGAAGTGTACCCTTATCCTATTTCTTAAATGTATTTTTTAATAAAAGTTTAAAACTAAATGGTTCGTCAAGTACTTGTAGGATTTTATTTTCTAAATAAAACATTCAGATATTTACAAAATGGTTAACAATGTTGTAATAAAATAAATTTTCAAATCGCAATTGTTTTTTTTTTCTCTTTTATTCACAATCAGCACAATCTGACATTTGATATCCTCAGGGGGGTTTCGATCATTCGTAAGACTCCAGACATTCTCTTAGGCAATGTTAAATGGCGTCTTAACAGAACAAACTGCAACGTTGTCGACATATAGGTTGTGCTATTTTCTATACTACACAAAGAAATTCGGACAACTTTTGAATAATCTTCTTTTCGAATGCATTTGGAAGAAAGTCAATCATATTATTGACATTATTATTTAACCAATCATCACGTACTTGCGTGAGCACCCGATATATTTTGACAGCTTTACACGACAGCATAATTTTTAAAATCGGCATTCAAACCCCAATAATCAGTTAATTAAACTCACATTCAGGATACAAAATTGCCATTACCTGAAAATCCATTGAAGTGTGCAGGGAGTTTGCCTGGACCTACAATTCTGGCAGCGCCATCTGTATAAGTAGATCTTCAAGTTCATATAAAAATATATTTCAATAAAAAAAAAATATTAAAAAAATTATATATTAATTTCAATTATTTTACTTACAGTGATGGAAGGTCAGTGGCTAGGACTTATTTTTGGAAAGATTTTCATAATCACCTTGTACGCAAGGACCATCAATTTTATAGGTGAATAATATTTGGAAATTTCGTACCAAGTGTCCTGAAACTTAATTTGATAATAAGTATAAGTAAAATTTTAATAACGATTGATATATTATTTAAATATGTATTTCTCTACAATACAATTAATAAAATCATTTTAAAAATTTATTTCTAATACTATTTATATATATTTTTAAGATTAATAAAATGCAAACTACTTACCGCTTCAAAATCAAAATTCTGCACAGTTTTTATATTATGTGGATATTCCCGAACACCAGACGAATATGCTCCGAAAATTGGAAGAATTCAGTTTTTGAAAATTGCAGAAAATATATTTAAGTTAAATTACTTTCGAAATTAAAATTCGAAACTTGAAACTTATATACAATTCGACTCTGTTCTGAATTTGGACTTTAAACAAATTTTTCAATAATATCAATTTTACTGAAGTAGGCAACGCTTACCTGATCTATCCATGTTTAAATATTTTTAAACATTTTATTATTGGTATTGTTTCAATACTACATATGTTTACAATTGAAAAAATTTTCATTTTACCATTAAAACTTTTATTAAAAAGAAACGACCAGAAAAAGAGTATTGTATTTTTTACGCAGTTTATTTAAACCTAATATTGGGAGCAATTTTTTTTTTCATACATTTTTCATGATTCAAATAAAATTTTTATTCAATTTATTTTTAAATCACTTGAGAAGAGTATTACCAATAATCTCCTGGATGCGGTAGGATTACGGTGGACATGATTAAAGATCTTTTCTTCCGCTCTATATTTTAGATAGCAAATTAAGGTGGCACAAGTTTTCTAAAACCTGAAAGCTCTCAGAGATTTTTGTGATCTCTAGGCCAGGTTAAGGTACAACTTTGATAGGCTCCTATAGGCCTAATAGCAATCTCCATAAAAATCTTCGAACAACTTTTATTAAAAAATATATAACTGATTTTAGAATCGGAGCGGACCGCATAAAGCTACCATTTCGGTCTAAATAAAAGCTCAACACAAAAGAGCAAGTTCATAGAATCGCTACACAAGATAAGCACTTTTACTGGAGTGTTCCTCGATGTTGCTCAGGCACTTGATAAAGGTTGGCTAGATGGACTATTATATATGCTGAGAGATGCGCTTCCCGCAAATATAAATGCCGTAGTAAAAAGCTTCCTTATTGACAGAAAATTTGGAGTTAAGAAGTGTCAGTACTGAGACCTATGAAATATTAGCTGGTGTTCCAGAACGAAGTGTTTTAGAACTCGTCTTATACAGGAATATTTAGTATGCATTCGAGACCCGTAACGGCCACTTATAGATTACAACAACATTTAGAAATATTGGACAAATGGCTATATCGAGAGTTAAAATCAAAGAGTCTAAGTGTATACAAGTAACATTTACCCTGAAAAAAGATTCATGCCCTTCAATCTCTATAAATAGTAATTTGACATTTCAGAAAGAATTCGTCGCTTACTTTGGAGTTACATTGGATCAAAGACTCTCGTGGGAAAACCACATAGATAAAAGGATCACCCAAACTAAATGGAAAATTGAGAATTTTCATTGGATCATAGGTTCCAAGTTCAAAGTAAGATTAAAAGAAGAGAGAACGGCTGTCGAAGTCCTTATACCTTTCATGAGCATATCAAATTTATTGAAAATTGCCAAATTCGATTTTGATATTCTTCAGTGTAAATATCAACTAGAATTTACGTCTCTACCAAATTTCACGCTCTTAGATGCTTCTTTGTTGGAGTTTTGATCTAAAAACCTCATATCTGAACAAATCGGTTGCATGGAGGTAGATGATATAGTAGTCCGATTTCGATGATTTTCATAACCAATATGAAGTTCCTTATGTATGTGTAGTATACTAAGTTTCACGTTCTTAGGTACTTTTTGACGGATTTATGACCCAAAATTTAATTGTATGGGTGCATCTTCCTACCAAGTTTGGTTGAAATATCTCAAAAATCGAGGGATTAATTCGGGTTCAAATAGACAGACGGACAGACAGACGTGGTACTTACATACTTCGTACCAAAGTTAATATACCATTTCGTGTACATGAAGGGTATAAAAAGAAAGTATTATTTTTTAATATGATTATGAAGCCATCTTGGACGTACAGGATCTAACTTTGGGCTCAACATCTTAATCTGTTCTAGACAGAACTTAAAGGCTACAGTCTAAAACCTTAAGAGCAAAATGCAAAGTTCTCGGTATAAGTTAAGGTACCAAAGGTGAAACTGTTGGTCAACACGAGAGTTAAATAAATATAACACAAATCCTCATCCTATAATTTTTGAATTGAGCCTATTCTTGCACTCAAACTTTTATCAAAGTGCTCAATATGTGTGGTATGTGCGTGGCGTTCGCTAACTGGCTAGCACTGCAACCAACAACGACTTCCGCATAGCTCGGTTTTTACGCCAAAAACTTACAGCAACAAGCAACAGCTCAGCTCGCTCGCCAAGATGTTCTGCGGCTCGAAAGAACAACAAATAAACTCAACTATGAGCTAATGGGACAGGTCACATTAAAACAAAGTAAAATGAGTTGTGGGATTAAGAAAATTGAAGTGAACTTGTAATTAAAACTAAAAACTACGGAGTATTCTACTTTATTAGCTTATATAAAAATATCCGCAATTGACAACGATTTCGGAATTAACTCCAGAACAAAGAAGAGATAGAAAAACTGCGTAAAATTTACTCGTTAAAGTTATCTCACCACCCATCCTGAAGTCGGACCTGTGATTAAGGCTACACCACATTCAATTGTCCTTCGAGGTATGCATTAGAATTTACTACATGTCACCCTCTATGATATCCCTTTTCTTAAATTACCACATTTTAGTGTTTGGAATCATAATTATATCTATGTATATAAGCACATACTTTGTTAAAGCTAAATTACATAAATTTATATTTTTTGTACTTTCTTACTTTGATATTCGATACAGTGGTAATGTTTAAATTGTATTATGTAAAGGAATTAGGTTAAGATTTTATAAATTATTGTTAGTCTCTGGAAAGAAAGATTCAATAAAGTACTCTGAATAAAAAAAATTTGCATAAAAATAAATAAAATATTCTACAGGATTCACTAAGTATAAATAAACTACCTTATTTTCGTTTCGTTTTTACACGTTTTTATAATAGTCAAATTTCAATTATTATTTATTTACTTCTCAAGCTACAATGGCTGTGAGCATCTCATTGTAATTTTGTTGAGATAAACTAGCCGATTCATACGAAAGCAAACGAACGAAAGTGATACGAGCAACCATTTTACAGGTTTACAGGTACGGGAAGCGCCATTTTGTTTGTTTACATTTGAAAACAGCTGAGATCACTTGTTTCCCAAAAGCTTTATATTCTCCCATTACACACTCAGAGCTACACTCAAAAGTAATAAAATGTCTTTGTAAATAGTTCCAGAAAAGTATACTTAAAATGTATTTATTTGTTAAATTAACGTGGTTTTTAACGCCAAAGTCTACACTCAATCTTGCATTTTCAACCAAAATGGTTAATGAAAGATTTTATGGGAATAATTAAAAAATAAATCAAAGCTTTCATAGTTCGAGCAAATACAACAATGTCAGAAAATTTCTTTCTTTCTTTATTTTAATCATCAAATTCGCAATCGCCGATTTGGAAAATAAAATAATTTCATTTTATTACGTTAAATCAGAAAAACAAAATATTTATCTTCTTCTAGAATATTTTTATTTTCTGACCGAATTCCTTCACATCGTTTAATTTAGTTTTAATTTTTAGTTTTAGTTAATTTAGATTTTGAAATTGAGTGTGGATGCAACTAGATTTTTAAACATATAAAAAATCTTAAATAAGTTTATTTTAAGTTATATTATGATCTCAGATATGGTAGATATTTTTTATTTGCGTAAGCGATTTTTCAGATTCTTTTCGAAAATACTCACCATTGAAAATAAACTTGTTTTATTTAACAAAATTATTATTTTATTATCATGGCATTAAATTTCTTCCATTACGAGACTCAGCATAGCAGTTAAACTTATCTTCTCGCCGAAGTACATGGTTTATAGACATTTTTTTAAATTTCTTTATTGAAAAAGTCATCCACTTTAAAAAACTGGATAAAAAAAGGATCAGGTGGTACGTAAATTTTTCAGATCTGACATGATCTCTGATTTGATCACCTTAATAATTTAGCTTAGTTGATAAGGTAATTATTGTAATCGAAAAGTATCCTCAGAATAATTAAAAATCATTCTGTTTTTGAAAGTTAATTTTCGCTTGAAATATTGCTTAAACCCAAAAAAATCCTTATTGAACTATTAAGTAAAGCTCATAATTAAATATTACAGTACAACATAACCTTTTATTTCACTAGATTTTTATTTTTTGTTTGACAAATCGCAATTTGAATTTTTTCCACTCTGTCAAGCTTCGCGTTGTCACATTCTTTATTCTCCTCTTTGGGTTGACATTCAGTTATTCCTTGATTCTTTCGTTGCATCAGAATTTATTCGGAAAATCTTTCATTCCAATGATGCCCGCATCGTCGACTGTCAACTTTCGAACAGCCAATATGATTTTGTAATCCTTAGACTGACAGGCAAATGGAAGATTGACAGATCTCGGCAAAATACACAAAACAGAGACAGAGATAAAACAACGATTCTTTTTTTACGCCAATTTTTCGGGAACTTATCTATCTTGTAAACAGAGTATTAGGTCTAGACAGATCACATTTAGTTTAATATTTATTTTAGAAAAAATATGGGAATATTTGCAACAACAAAAAATTGTGGAACGAAAGCAGAAATAAAAATATAATAGTAAACAGTTAATGTAAACTTAGCGTTTCATTATAATCTTATTTATACAAGTGTGTACCTTCTTCGTATACAACACGGAAGGGGTTTCCTTAGTAACATATCTTTCGAAAAGAACTCCTATGGTAATTTTGTCTGAACTTTACTGCACAGACAAAATTTTCCGCTAATTCAAGACGCTGCAGTTTAATTTATTCTTGTTCAGAACCACAGCCATCGGTCGGCCTACTAAGGTGGCAAAAAGGGATTAAAGACCAGTGTCGATTAAGCAGCTGTCGTCTCATTATTAGGCGCCTAAGATATCTTGTTTAATTTCACTTGCTTCTCTTCGATAAAATTTCTTACTGGAGCTAAAGTAAAGCTTCAATTAAATCCTCGGTTCCACATTTGAATACTATAATAAGTGTTCAAAGTGTCTATGTCTACAGGATTGTGGGGCATTGTCAACGAGTGGCCTCTGATTATCACAACTTAGGTATTTACGTAAGGTGGTCTCTTATACGAGCGCTTACTCGTGAAAGCAATACAAAAAATTAAAAATTTAATAGATTTGGCACTTCCATACAATCAATTATTTTTATTGCCATTAAATATATTCAATACTCTGGACTGATTGCATGTGTGTTGATGATAAATTTATATATATATAAAAGAGGTTGTATTTATGTACATATGTATGATTTCGAAAGTACTAAGTCGATCTTATTCGAATTTTCAGGATAGCTTTGATTATTTTATATAGTCTTTAGGCAAACTTGGTATTTTCTACAGTTTAAAAGCGCGAGAATTTCTGTTTCATAACAAATTAAAATCTTTTGTAAACCATACATTGGTACATTTAGTTAAAGTCAAAGTACAAAATTTTCAAACAATTTTACAAATTTATTATTAAAATGAAGAACACCATATAACCTTTATAGACAGGTCAAATAAATGTGGCTAGTTCCTGATTTAACTTTTTTAAGTTAGCTTTTGTAAAATTAAAGCAAGAACTAGGACCAAATAGAGATGCCGCGTTATCAACCCGTAGGCTTTTCATGACTTCAAATGTTATCTCTAAAGCAGGATGATAGGTATCCTCTGGTAAAACAAAAGGATCGCACCGAATCACAGAAAATTTTGAAATGTTATCAACATACACTTAATTAAGGATTTTATGAAATTTATTTGGTATTTAATTTGGTTAACGCAAAGTTCAGACATTTTCTCTAGGAACTCGGTAAAACATGGTCGAGTACAAATGGAAGTGATGTTATCATCGATTTGTTTCCATGATATAGAAGGCAAATTGAAGTCTCCCAAGACCATAATGGAGTCAGAATCTTTCATCAATGAAATAATACTTTCAATTGATCTAATAAGTTGAAGATATACTGATATGTCAGACTGGGAAGGTATGTAAGATAAAATTATATAAATAAAGTCCTTACCAGTACGAACACGGGTGCATTTAAGTTCAATGGAATCTATGGGAGAAGTACAAGCTTCTTCTGAGGGTAATGGCGAATGAACCGCAAGGGGAACTCCCCCTCCGATTCTGTTCAAGCGATCACTTCTATAGATTTGATACTCGCTGCATAAAATCTCATTATCAAAAACGTGAGGTTTTAGCCACGTTTCTGTAAATGAAATTAGGTTGAAGTTGCAATGAAAACTGCTTAAATAAAGATCAGTCAACTTGGTATTCAGATATCTAACATTGATAATAAATACGCAGCGAAAGATTACTTATTAGTGTTTTGGTCCCTCGTTTGCTAATGGAATTCGAGCAATATTCTTATCAATTTTCTTAATAACCCTATGTTCAAATTCACGCACAACAGCTCCAGGGGGCCAGAACGAGCTGTTTAAAAGAATCTCAAATGTATCAACAGAAACATCAATTTTGAATGACGATATGTTTCTTTTATAACTAAAATTAAGTTTTCGAATATTGAAATCATTAGTATTCAATTTTGACCAGATGTAATGCCTTAACTCATCAACAGTTGTATCATTTGCAAACCTAGACGACAAAAAAGATTTTTTGAGTGGAACAAAAACTAGCTTCCTGAAACCAGACTCTTGAATTTGCAGACTATTATTTATAATGGCTTGAGGTTGGGGGTCTACTGAAAATTCCGTAGGCCTCTGCATCTGTGATTTAGAGGGTTTCTCAACCAACGGGCAAGGTGACGACAAGTTTATTAAATTAATTGTTGGAAGAGTTTTATCCTTAGCCGGAAGTCAAGTTTTCTTTTTGGGAGGAATAGATGTCATTTCCACATCAGACGGACTGCTCACCCGTTTTCGCTTGTGCTTGAACTTATCCCAAAGTGATCCAAGTTCACAGCCAATCTCTCTAAAGCCATCACGAGTTTACTTGTACAATTTGTAGAATTCAATTTCAGTAGACCTACATTTAATACATGACCATATTAATCCTTTTCCATCGTTAATTGAATCAAGAATTCTACCTGTTAAACCGGTACATTTTATATGGGCGAGTCCATCGCAAAGCCAGCAAGATACACAGCGCTAAGACTCGCCTTTAATGTTGCAATTATCATAAGAGCAATTCATGTTAATCTTATAGTTATGAAAAATATTGAAAGGAAAAAAGTATATAATTAGGAAAAAAGGTAAATAAGAAACGAAAATATTTAAATAAAAAATTTAAAATATTTTTTTTTAATTAAAAAAAAATAAAGAATTAAAATTTTGAACAAAACATAGCACTACACCTTGGCAGGCGCTAAGATTTAATAAGATAAACCAGTTTTAAAGAGAGTATAGAGAGCAGTTTTAAGTACACTGTGATATGACAATTAAAAAACAGGACGCAAACAGCTGGGACAAAAGAAAAAAACGGAAAATGAAAATAGCAACAAAAAAACCAGAAAAGCAAATACTTACACAAAACCAAAGCTTGAAAAGCAACAAAAAGTTAATATGTAAATATGTATGTAATTAGAAAATGAATCGGCGTAAAAACTAAATAAAAATTAAAATAATTGAAGAAAAAAACAATTAATTGATATTAACGAAAATATAAATTATCATTTAATGGTGCGCACAAATTTATAACTTCAAATTTTTTGTATTCACTGAATTAATATTCAATTACCACAAAGATTTACACAAAATTAACACAGCAAAATAAAACACAGCTTCACAGATTGCGGTTTGCGGTATGCTTAAATTTATAAATAATCTCTTTATTCTCAACGTTTTTTTAAAGCAAAATCTGTAGCTGCTCAGTGTAAGAGGCAAGTGTAGCCGCGACCTTTGCGATCGGTCTCGGACTGAGGTTAGTCCGGGCTGTACCTGGTTTTCAGTCACTGGTCTGTTGGATTTAATGTTTATCCATCAGGCGCGCCCCTCGGTCGGTTGGGAAACGCTGGGTTCGTCGTCGTAAAAAAATTTCAAGCACAGTGAACTTGCTTCATGATTTGTTTCAATCAGATCGGTAAATGGACCACGTTCAGGAAAAAAAATTATAATTTGGGCCAAAAGCTACCTCAGTACCGATTCTCAAGTAAACCAACCACAAATATAATTTGTTGGGGATGGATCGGTCTGAGGTCTTCTCCACAGAAAAACGAGACTTTTTTCATAAAAATCATCTCCGGACTCCAACATACAATTTAAAAGAAACCATTCCCAATTGATGAATTCTTTATATTTACACTTTGAACCCTTATTAAAGTATACAAATGTAGCACCGAGGATTTAATTGAAGCTTTACTTCAGCTCCAAAGAGAAGTTTTATCGAAGAAAAGCAAGTGAAAGTAAACAAGATATCTTAGACATCTAAGTAAATTTTAGTCCCACTGAAGACGAATTGATCAAAACATATTGGTGTAATAAGTCAACCATAGAACAGATATCATTGTCAAATGCTCAATCCTATTCAAAGTAATGTAATGAGACGCCAACTTCTTCATTGACACTGGTCTCTAATCCATGGCTGTAGTTCTGACTAAAAATAAAATTACTATAAGAGTTATTTTCGAAAGATATGTTACTAAGGAAAACCCTTTCGTGTTGTATACGAAGAAGGTACGCACTTGTATAAATAAGATTATAATGAAACGCTAAGTTTACATTAACTGTTTACTAATATAGTTTTATTTCTATTTTCTTTACTCATTGTTTTGTGTGCAAATATTCCCATATTTTTCTTAAATAAATATTAAACTAAATGTGATCTGTCTAGCCCTAATACTCTGTTTACAAGATAGATAAGTTCCCAAAAGATTCGTGTAAAAAGAGAATCGTTTTTTATCATAAAACTTTTCATAACTTGTAAAGTACAATAAGTTTTCACTTGTTGGTATTTGAAGAAAATCAGAATTCAAAAATAAAGATAACATTGAGGTACTCACAAGATGTGCTAAAGTCATAAAATCGTAAAGTTTTACATTAGTTAAAAATATTTGCTAGTTGCTCGCGTCGTAAAGGTTTACAAGTATGGAATCTTTTGTATTTTATTACAAAATCATATTGGCTGTTCGAAAGTTGACAGACAAGCTCGACGATGCAGTCATCATTGTAATGAAAGATTTTCGGAATAATTTCAGATACAACGAAAGAATCAAGGAATATTGATGATTCCACCGGCCCACAAACCACACCAAACGATTGTTTTTTCTGGATGAAATGGCAGCTCTTGCATCTCTTTAGGTTGATCCGGTAATGAAGGACGAAATTTCGCACTGTGGTTAAGTCGGCTATAATCGCATAAGCGTTGTCTTCTCCAGTAAAGATGAAATTATTGAAAAATTTGCGTAATTTAACATAAATTAATTTCTGAAATTTTCCAATATTGAATTTTTCCAAGTTTCGGAGCATATTCGTCAGGTGTTCGGGAATATCCATATAATATCAAAAATGTGCAGGATTTTGATTTTGAAGCGGTAAGTATTCCACAATGTATTAATAATAAAAATATACATAAATAGTAAAAGAAATAGATTTTCAAAATGATTTTATTAATTGTATTGTAGAGAAATACATATTTAAATAATATATCAACCGTTATTAAAATATTCCTTATACTTATTATCAACTTAAGTATCAGGACACCCGAAACGAATTTTCCAAATAATATTCACCTACAAATTGATGGTCATTGCATACGAGGTGATTATGAAAATATGTTCAAAAATATGCCCTTAGCACTCAACTCTCATCACTGTAAGTAAAATATTGTTAATATTTTTTTTGGAAATATATATTTTAATGAACTAGAAGATTTTCAGATGGCGTTGCCAGAATTGTAGGTCCAGGCAAACACCCTGTACACTTCAATGGATTTTCAGATTCAGGAGATTATACAAATTATGCTGTCGTGTGGAGCTATAAAAAAATATATCGGGTACCCACGCAAGTAGGTGATGTCCGGTTAAATAATAATGTCAATAATATGATTTACTTTCTTCCAAATGCATTCGAAAAGAAGCGATTATTCAAAAGTTGTCCGAATTTCTTTGTGTAGTATAGTAAATAGCACAACCTATATGTCGACAATGTTGCAGTTTGTTCTGTTAAGACGCCATTTAACATTGCCTAAGAGAATGTCTAGATTCTTACGAATGATCGAAACCCCGCTGAGGATATCAAATGTCAGATTGTGCTGATTGTGAATAAAAGAGAAAAAAAAAAACAATTGCGATTTGAAAATTTATTTTATTACAACATTGTTAACCATTTTGTAAATATCTGAATGTTTTATTTAGAAAATAAAATCCTACAAGTACTTGACGAACCATTTAGTTTTAAACTTTTATTAAAAAATACATTTAAGAAATAGGATAAGGGTACACTTCAGCTCTAAATAGTAGTTCGGCCGTAGAAAACTAAGTGAATATAAACGAGATACCTTAGGCGTTTAACCGGATTTCAGTCTTACTGACAACGAATTGATCAAAACGTATTAGACACTGGACCTCTCTAATCGTTTTTTGCCACCTTAGTTCTGACCAAGAATAAATCAAACGCCAACGCCTCGAATTAGCAAAGCACTTTCTCTGTAAAGGAAAGTTCAGACAAAATTACTATAAGATTTCTCTTCGAATGATATGTTACTAAGGAAAACCCTTTCAGTGTTGTTTACGAATAAGGTACGCACTTGTACAAATACCAGACTAAGGTAAATTCTACATGAAATGTTTGCTTTTACAATTTAATTTCCGCTTTCGTTTTACGCCGGTACAGAGCGAATGGTATAAAAACTGAACGCCGGGCCAAGTTGATATCAAACACCTTCCAGACGTTAGTCATTTCTATTCGAAGCTTTCTTTGTAGCGCTAATAGGTAAAAATAACTCCCATAAAAATGCAAAAAATTCAAATGATTTGGTAAGTAGAAAAACTAAAAAATTAATTTATAAATAAATAAATATGAAAATTAAATTTTATTACTCATAATTTTGTGAACATTTTTGTATTAAACATAGCTTTTAATATTTTTAATATTTCTTTTAATAATTTTTTTTAAGTTTTTTACATATTTTTCATATTTTTCTGTCTGTTTGAACGCAAACTAGTCCGTCTAGTATTTAAGATATTTCAAACCATACTTTGGTACGAAGATGCACTGGTATCTGTATGCGAACATTTTCCAGATTTGATTGAAATCGAATTTTGCATTTGGCGAATTTTGCAATTTTGTTCATGAAAGGTGTAAAGACTTCGTCCGTGACCGAAGACACCCCATATTTCATGGTTTTTTGTATGTATTTTCTCTATTTCAGCGCCTTGTTTGTTTTGGCCTCGGTCAATATTGTTGCTGGTCAAGTCGTAGGCTTGGGCCGTTGTCCACGTAACGTCGAACCTGTTCAAGATTTGGATCTCGAAAAGGTATGTTTTTTATAATCAACAAAAATTTAAACCAAAATTTCACGGAGTTAATTTTCTTATGTAATATATATGTCTTCTGCGTTCATAATTTTATTTTATTTTGATTAATTTTACTTTGTTTTATTTTATTTTATTTTGATTTATGTAAATATTCTCAATATATTTGTAATTTTTTATTAATTTTGACCACAACATAACTAATTTATTTATGATAAAACAATTTTAATTTTGAATTTTATTTGATAAAATAATATAGTTCACGCTTGGACTTTTAAACTTAAAATTTTGCTATTTTATGCATTTTATTTTTTGTAATTGGAAATAGTTTTTAATTGTAAAAAGGACCAAATCTTAAGTATTCATTAATTTCTCAATTACCTCTCTTTCAGTACATGGGCACTTGGTATGAATATGCTAAATATCCTTTCGCCGCTGAAGCAATCAGTCGCTGTAATCAAGCTGTCTACGGATCCAACAGTAACAATTCGTTTACGGTAGAAAATTCACAAGTGTCGGGTATAAAGTAAGTCATTCTAATACAAAATGTTTTAAATCTTAATTTATTTGTTTACCTTTTTCATTTCATTTTCAAATATACAGTAACAGGACAACAGTAGTTCATGGCAATGCCACAGTTATTGGTGACGGCGTAGTATCCGTACGCTACGAAGGTATTGCATGTAAGTAGAAATATTGTTTTCGCTTCAGTATATATGTTATTATAATTGTCATTTTCTTTACAGCTCTTGCTGGTGCACTTAAATTGTCGATTTTGGGCACAGATTATGATAACTTTTCTGTAGTATATGGCTGCACAAATATGGTGCTCGCTCATGCAGGTAAGTGATTTATCTTTACTCTTTTGCTGTAGGCATATTTTATATTACTTGTAAATACTTAATGAATTATTAAAAAAAACAGTCTCTTTTCATACGCAATTCCTCTATAAATTATTTTTGTTCCCATAGAAACCCTCTGGATTCTTACACGCGAACGTTTTCCAAGCGAGGAGGTCATAAAAGCAGCTAAGGATGTACTTGTGGCAAATAACATATCTCTGGCACCTTTGACTTTGACCGATCAGGTACATTGTTAAAGTTTGATGAATAGTGTATTTTGTGTAATTATGTATATAGAATACACAATTTGGAAAAATAAAATTAAACGAATTAAAAAAAAAATTAGTTTTTGGCATGTGCGTTGGGGTAGCCGCATCGGATTTTCCTAAAATTTTCGAAATAATTTGTTCCAGCGTGCTAGCAATAATGTAGTGCAAATAATGTTAACGCATTTACTGTATTAACTTAATATCTTATTGATAAAAAATACAGATTATTTCAAATTTTCAACTAAAAAAACTGCTGCGTAACTTGTTCTTATACAAAGTGTTGCCTCTTACAAATGCACAAAGGTTTTATGCAAGTTTTTTTTTGCGGGTGAGGAGGAGAAAAATGTCTTTCGCATCATCGTTGTGTCGTCACAACGATGATATGTACCGCTTGTCTCTCACTAAAAAACTCTTTTCTAAGAAACCGTCGCCCACCTTGGAAACCGCTTTCGCATTTGTTAAGGGTAGTGTCACATTTTTCTCGTAGTGAGAATATATATCGTCACCTGCGTCCAGGTGCCGCTTTTTCCTACGTAGTACGATATCTACCTAGTGTGATATATTCTCCAGCTTGCCTCACTCTGGAGCATTACTGGTACGATGTTGCCCGCATCCAGCGGACCTACCATGTTCCCTAGTACCTATCGTTCTGCTTGCCATCGACAAAGCAGTTCACATCCCCGATTTTTCCTTGCTTGCGATCACCTGAGCATGCAATAAAGCGATGCCGAAATCAGTAAACATGAACTCAAAACGAGCTGCGTACTAGTGGAGTGAGAATATAGCCCAATTGTGAAGAGTCTGCCTTCATCTTAGGAGAAGAAGAGAGGCAACCGCATAAAGGAAAACATATCACGCTACGAAAAGAGAACTTCAACTCGCAATCGATAAAAGTAAATAGGAAAGCTGGGAAGAGCTGCGCAACGATTTAAATAGGAATACATGGGGATTAGGGTACAAAGTCGTCATGGAAAGTTAGGTGGCAGAGCACCTCCGCTAGATCTGAGCGCCCTATAAATGTACCGAATCATAAACGCCCTATATCCGACTCACGAATCAATAATGAATGAATAAATGTTGAAGAAGCTCCCACAGAAACATCGCCTTTTACAATTGAAGAGCTGCAGTCAGCAAAAAGCAAATTGAAGCCTAAAAAATCGCCTGGCTCCAACGGGATATCTGTTGATGCGCTAAAAGTGATAGACATCAGCCGTCCAAAAGTACTACTGGACATGTTTAATACTTGTCTTAAAGCCGGTTTATTCCCAGAATTCTGGAAGAGACAATCGCTTGTATTGATTAGCAAGAGAAAGGGAGACCCCGACAGCCCATCAGCATATCAGATTAGAAGCAGGCATAATTAGCGCTGGTGGTTTATCACCAACACAATATGTGTTTAGATCCAAGAAATCGACACTAGGTGCCATTGGGTATGTCACGACAAGTGTGCAAGTAGCTCAACGAGGGTGCCATAATAATAAGAAGATCACCGCCCGCTAGACTCACGCGGTCTCAAATTAGCCACAGAAAAGACCGAGCTGTTACTGCTAACAATGAAGCACATCCCGTTAGATACAAACATGCACACTTTATACGGTAACCTGAAGACACGTAGGGTCGTAAACTATTTAGGCATAAGATTGGGCCCAAGATTAACTTATTGGGCCCAAATGCAACACGCCACGTAAAAGGCCTCTACAATAACATCTCGACTCAGCAGGCTGATGCCCACTATCGGGGGACCTACGCAGGAGAAAAGAAAACTACTGATGTCGGCAACTATATGAGTAAGTACAGAATTATGGGCAGATAAATTAAAGAAAGAAAACCGGCGCATATCTATAGCCAAAGTTCATCGTTCAGCATACCGTACGATGCCACGTGAAGCCGTTCTGCTGATAAGTGGAAGTTTACTTATAGAACTTCTGGCATTAAAGAGAAATAAAATTTGGGACGATCTTAAACTGGATACCTACAATCGATGGCAAAACCGCTGCGAACACAGCGAATATTCGGAGATGTGAACTACTTTGTCACTCAGATGGTTTCCACACAGAACGATAGGCACTAGGGAATAAATATATCAGACTACGTAGAGATCGTACTACGTAAGAAAAAGCGGGACCTGGACGCAGGCGACGAGATATAATCTCACTTCGAGAAAAATTGGACGATTCGCTGAAGTAATGCGAAAGCGGTTTTCAAGGTGGGCGATGGTTCCTTAGAAGAGAGTTTTTTAGTGACATTCAAGTGGCACATACCACTGTTGTGATGACACAATGATGATGCGGAAGGCATAAGGTATTAAATTAATACAGTAAATGTGTTAACATTATTTGCACTGCAAAGTTATTGCTAGTACGCTGGCACAAATTAGTTTAAAAAATTTAGGAAAATCCGATGCGGCAGATGCCAAAAACTACATCTCTTTTAAATTAATTTCATTTTATTTTTCCAAATTGTGTATTCTATATACATAATTACACAAAATACACTATTCATCAAACTTTAACAATGTACCTGATCGGTCAAAGTCAAAGGTGCCAGAGATATGTTATTTGCCACAAGTACATCCTTAGCTGCTTTTATGACCTCCTCGCTTGGAAAACGTTCGCGTGTAAGAATCCAGAGGGTTTCTATGGGAACAAAAATAATTTATAGAGGAATTGCGTATGAAAAGAGACTGTTTTTTTTAATAATTCATTAAGTATTTACAAGTAATATAAAATATGCCTACAGCAAAAGAGTAAAGATAAATCACTTACCTGCATGAGCGAGCACCATATTTGTGCAGCCATATACTACAGAAAAGTTATCATAATCTGTGCCCAAAATCGACAATTTAAGTGCACCAGCAAGAGCTGTAAAGAAAATCACAATTATAATAACATATATACTGAAGCGAAAACAATATTTCTACTTACATGCAATACCTTCGTAGCGTACGGATACTACGCCGTCACCAATAACTGTGGCATTGCCATGAACTACTGTTGTCCTGTTACTGTATATTTGAAAATGAAATGAAAAAGGTAAACAAATAAATTAAGATTTAAAACATTTTATATTAGAATGACTTACTTTATACCCGACACTTGTGAATTTTCTACCGTAAACGAATTGTTACTGTTGGATCCGTAGACAGCTTGATTACAGCGACTGATTGCTTCAGCGGCGAAAGGATATTTAGCATATTCATACCAAGTGCCCATGTACTGAAAGAGAGGTAATTGAGAAATTAGTGAATAATTAAGATTTGGTCCCTTTTGCAATTAAAAACTATTTCAAATTACAAAAAAATAAAATGCATAAAATAGCAAAATTTTAAGTATAAAGGTCTAAACTAGAACTGTAATGTTTCACCAAATAAAACTCAAATTGAAATTTGTATTATCATAAATAAATTAACTATGGTGTGGTCAAAATTTATAAAAAATTACAAATATATTAATAATATCATATAATGAATTTCAACTTTAAACCTTCCAATTTAATATTTATAATAAAATGTATCATTAATATATCCTTATGCAATACAATGCAATACAATATGGACATACTCGTAGATGATTAAATGAACATTATATCCTTGATTATGAAAAAAACATACCTTTTCGAGATCCAAATCTTGAACAGGTTCGACGTTACGTGGACAACGGCCCAAGCCTACGACTTGACCAGCAACAATATTGACCGAGGCCAAAACAAACAAGGCGCTGAAATAGAGAAAATACATACAAAAACCATGAAATATGGGGTGTCTTCGGTCACGGACAACGTCTTTACACCTTTCATGAACAAAATTGCAAAATTCGCCAAATGCAAAATTCGATTTCAATTAAATCTGGAAATGTTCGCATACAGATACCAGTGCATCTGCGTACCAAAGATTGGTTTGAAATATCTCAAATACTAGACGGACTAGTTTACGTTCAAATAGACAGAAAAATATGAAAAATAAGTAAAAATATGTTTTAAAAATTATTAAAAGAAATATTAAAAATATTAAAAGCTATATTTCATACAAAAATTTTCACAACATTATGAATGATAAAATTTCATTTTCATATATATTTATTTATAAATTTATTTTTTAGTTTTTCTACTTACCAAATCATTTGTATTTTTTGCATTTTGACGCGAATTATTTTTACCAAATTACCCCTACAAAGAAAGCTTCGAATAGAAATGACTAACGTCTGGAAGGTGTTTGATATCAACTTGGCCCGGCGTTCAGTTTTTATACCATTCGCTCTGTACCGGCGTAAAACGAAAGCGGAAATTAAATTGTAAAAGCAAACATTTCATGTAGAATTTACCTTAGTCTGGTATTTGTACAAGTGCGTACCTTATTCGTAAACAACACTGAAGGGGTTTCCTTACTAACATGTCTTTCGAAAAGAACTCTTATAGTAATATTGTCTGAACTTTCCTTTACAGAGAAAGTGCTTTGCTAATTCGAGGCGTTGGCGTTTGATTTATTCTTGGTCAGAACTAAGGTGGCAAGATTAGAGAGGTCCAGTGTCTAATACGTTTTGATCAATTCGTTGTCAGTGGGACTGAAATTCGGTTAAACGCCTAAGGTATCTCGTTTATATTCACTTAGTTTTCTACGGCCGAACTACTATTTAGAGCTGAAGTGTACCCTTATCCTATTTCTTTAATTTATTTTTTAATAAAATTTTAAAACTAAACGGTTCGTCAAGTACTTGTAGGATTTTCTTTTCTAAATATTTCATTCAGATATTTACAAAATGGTTAACAATGTTGTAATAAAATAAATTTTAGAATCGCAATTGTTTTTCTCTCTCTTATTCACAATCAGCGCAATCTGACATTTGATATCCTCAGCGGGGTTTCGATCATTCGTAAGAATCTAGACGATCTCTGTAGGCAATGTTAAATGACGTCTTAACAGAACAGAAAGTGCAACATTGTCGACATATAGGTTGTGCTATTTACTATACTACACAAAGAAATTCGGACAACTTTTTAATTATCGTGTTTTTTTTTTATTTCGAATGCATTTGGAAGAAAGTCAGTCATTTTATTGACTTTATTATTTAATCAAGCATCACCTACTTGCGTGAGCACCCGATATATTTTTTTATAGCTCCACACGACAGCATAATTTGTATAATCTCCTGAATCTGAAAATCCATTGAAGTGTACAGGGTGTTTGCCTGGACCTACAATTCTGGCAACGCCATCTGAAAATCTTCTAGTTCATTAAAATATATATTTCCAAAAAAAATATTAACAATATTTTACTTACAGTGATGAGAGTTGAGTGCTAAGGGCATATTTTTGATCATATTTTCATAATCACCTCGTATGCAATGACCATCAATTTGTAGGTGAATATTATTTGGAATTCGTTTCGGGTGTCCTGATACTTAAGTTGATAATAAGTATAAGGAACATTTTAATAACGGTCAATATATTATTTAAATATGTATTTCTCTACAATACAATTAATAAAATCATTTTGAAAATCTATTTCTTTTACTATTTATGTATATTTTTATTATTAATACATTGTGGAATACTTACCGCTTCAAAATCAAAATCCTGCACATTTTTGATATTATATGGATATTCCCGAACACCTGACGAATATGCTCCGAAACTTGGAAAAATTCAATATTGGAAAATTTCAGAAATTAATTTATGTTAAATTACGCAAATTTTTCAATAATTTCATCTTTACTGGAGAAGACAACGCTTATGCGATTATAGCCGACTTAACCACAGTGCGAAATTTCGTCCTTCATTACCGGATCAACCTAAAGAGATGCAAGAGCTGCCATTTCATCCAGAAAAAACAATCGTTTGGTGTGGTTTGTGGGCCGGTGGAATCATCAATATTCCTTGATTCTTTCGTTGTATCTGAAATTATTCCGAAAATCTTTCATTCCAATGATGACTGCATCGTCGAGCTTGTCTGTCAACTTTCGAACAGCCAATATGATTTTGTAATAAAATACAAAAGATTCCATACTTGTAAACCTTTACGACGCGAGCAACTAGCAAATATTTTTAACTAATGTAAAACTTTACGATTTTATGACTTTAGCACATCTTGTGAGTACCTCAATGTTATCTTTATTTTTGAATTCTGATTTTCTTCAAATACCAACAAGTGAAAACTTATTGTACTTTACAAGTTATGAAAAGTTTTATGATAAAAAACGATTCTCTTTTTACACGAATCTTTTGGGAACTTATCTATCTTGTAAACAGAGTATTAGGGCTAGACAGATCACATTTAGTTTAATATTTATTTAAGAAAAATATGGGAATATTTGCACACAAAACAATGAGTAAAGAAAATAGAAATAAAACTATATTAGTAAACAGTTAATGTAAACTTAGCGTTTCATTATAATCTTATTTATACAAGTGCGTACCTTCTTCGTATACAACACGAAAGGGTTTTCCTTAGTAACATATCTTTCGAAAATAACTCTTATAGTAATTTTATTTTTAGTCAGAACTACAGCCATGGATTAGAGACCAGTGTCAATGAAGAAGTTGGCGTCTCATTACATTACTTTGAATAGGATTGAGCATTTGACACTGATATCTGTTCTATGGTTGACTTATTACACCAATATGTTTTGATCAATTCGAGATTGGCTGTGAACTTGGATCATTTTGGGATAAGTTCAAGCACAAGCGAAATGACATCTATTCCTCCCAAAAAGAAAACTTGACTTCCGGCTAAGAATAAAACTCTTCCAACAATGAATTTAATAAACTTGTCGTCACCTTGCCCGTTGGTTGAGAAACCCTCTAAATCACAGATGCAGAGGCCTACGGAAGTTTCAGTAGACCCCCAACCTCAAGCCATTATAAATAATAGTCTGCAAAATCAAGAGTCTGGTTTCAGGAAGCTAGTTTTTGTTCCACTCAAAAAATCTTTTTTGTCGTCTAGGTTTGCAAATGATACAACTGTTGATGAGTTAAGGCATTACATCTGGTCAAAATTGAATACTAATGATTTCAATATTCGAAAACTTAATTTTAGTTATAAAAGAAACATATCGTCATTCAAAATTGATGTTTCTGTTGATACATTTGAGATTCTTTTAAACAGCTCGTTCTGGCCCCCTGGAGCTGTTGTGCGTGAATTTGAACATAGGATTATTAAGAAAATTGATAAGAATATTGCTCGAATTCCATTAGCAAACGAGGGACCAAAACACTAATAAGTAATCTTTCGCTGCGTATTTATTATCAATGTTAGATATCTGAATACCAAGTTGACTGATCTTTATTTAAGCAGTTTTCATTGCAACTTCAACCTAATTTCATTTACAGAAACGTGGCTAAAACCTCACGTTTTTGATAATGAGATTTTATGCAGCGAGTATCAAATCTATAGAAGTGATCGCTTGAACAGAATCGGAGGGGGAGTTCCCTTTGCGGTTTGGATTAAAAGGTTTAATTGCTATAGGAGATCAGGTTATTCCTAATTCAATAGCTGTAGATAGACTTATATGAAAAAATGCTCAAAAAAAAGATATAAAAAATAAAATTTCAGATAAAATAAATAAAATTATTCCTCATCGTAATCCTAGTGTAACAGGAAGAGTATGAAGACCTTGAAATGTCTTCCCTCAGAAGAAGCTTGTACTTCTCCCATAGATTCCATTGAACTTAAATGCACCCGTGTTCGTACTGGTAAGGACTTTATTTATATAATTTTATCTTACATACCTTCCCAGTCTGACATATCAGTATATCTTCAACTTATTAGATCAATTGAAAGTATTATTTCATTGATGAAAGATTCTGACTCCATTATGGTCTTGGGAGACTTCAGTTTGCCTTCTATATCATGGAAACAAATCGATGATAACATCACTTCCGTTTGTACTCGACCATGTTTTACCGAGTTCCTAGAGAAAATGTCTGAACTTTGCGTTAACCAAATTAATTTAGTACCAAATAAATTTCATAAAATCCTTAATTAAGTGTATGTTGATAACATTTCAAAATTTTCTGTGATTCGGTGCGATCCTTTTGTTTTACCAGAGGATACCTATCATCCTGCTTTAGAGATAACATTTGAAGTCATGAAAAGCCTACGGGTTGATAACGCGGCATCTCTATTTGGTCCTAGTTCTTGCTTTAATTTTACAAAAGCTAACTTAAAAAAGTTAAATCAGGAACTAGCCACATTTATTTGACCTGTCTATAAAGGTTATATGGTGTTCTTCATTTTAATAATAAATTTGTAAAATTGTTTGAAAATTTTGTACCAAAATGTGCTTTGGCTTTAACTAAATGTACCAATGTATGGTTTACAAAAGATTTTAATTTGTTATGAAACAGAAATTCTCGCGCTTTTAAACTGTAGAAAACACCAAGCTTGCCTAAAGACTATATAAAATAATCAAAGCTATCCTGAAAATTCGAATAAGATCGACTTTGTACTTTCGAAATCATACATATGTACATAAATACAACCTCTTTTATATATATATAAATTTATCATCAACACACATGCAATCAGTCCAGAGTATTGAATATATTTAATGGCAATAAAAATAATTGATTGTATGGAAGTGCCAAATCTATTAAATTTTTAATTTTTTGTATTGCTTTCACGAGTAAGCGCTCGTATAAGAGACCACCTTACGTAAATACCTAAGTTGTGATAATCAGAGGCCACTCGTTGACAATGCCCCACAATCCTGTAGACATAGACACTTTGAACACTTATTATAGTATTCAAATGTGGCACCGAGGATTTAATTGAAGCTTTACTTTAGCTCCAGTAAGAAATTTTATCGAAGAGAAGCAAGTGAAATTAAACAAGATATCTTAGGCGCCTAATAATGAGACGATAGCTGCTTAATCGACACTGGTCTTTAATCCCTTTTTGCCACCTTAGTAGGCCGACCGATGGCTGTGGTTCTGAACAAGAATAAATTAAACTGCAGCGTCTTGAATTAGCGGAAAATTGTGTCTGTGCAGTAAAGTTCAGACAAAATTACCATAGGAGTTCTTTTCGAAAGATATGTTACTAAGGAAACCCCTTCCCTGTTGTAGACGAAGAAGGTACACACTTGTATAAATAAGATTATAATGAAACGCTAAGTTTACATTAACTGTTTACTATTATATTTTTATTTCTGCTTTCGTTCCACAATTTTTTGTTGTTGCAAATATTCCCATATTTTTTCTAAAATAAATATTAAACTAAATGTGATCTGTCTAGACCTAATACTCTGTTTACAAGATAGATAAGTTCCCGAAAAATTGGCGTAAAAAAAGAATCGTTGTTTTATCTCTGTCTCTGTTTTGTGTATTTTGCCGAGATCTGTCAATCTTCCATTTGCCTGTCAGTCTAAGGATTACAAAATCATATTGGCTGTTCGAAAGTTGACAGTCGACGATGCGGGCATCATTGGAATGAAAGATTTTCCGAATAAATTCTGATGCAACGAAAGAATCAAGGAATAACTGAATGTCAACCCAAAGAGGAGAATAAAGAATGTGACAACGCGAAGCTTGACAGAGTGGAAAAAATTCAAATTGCGATTTGTCAAACAAAAAATAAAAATCTAGTGAAATAAAAGGTTATGTTCTACTGTAATATTTAATTATGAGCTTTACTTAATAGTTCAATAAGGATTTTTTCGGGTTTAAGCAATATTTCAAGCGAAAATTAACTTTCAAAAACAGAATGATTTTTAATTATTCTGAGGATACTTTTCGATTACAATAATTATCTTATCAACTAAGCTAAATTATTAAGGTGATCAAATCAGAGATCATGTCAGATCTGAAAAATTTACGTACCACCTGATCCTTTTTTATCCAGTTTTTCAAAGTGGATGACTTTTTCAATAAAGAAGGTTAGAAAGAATGTCAATAAACCATGTACTTCGGCGAGAAGATAAGTTTAACTGCTATGCTGAGTCTCGTAATGGAAGAAATTTAATGCCATGATAATAAAATAATAATTTTGTTAAATAAAACAAGTTTATTTTCAATGGTGAGTATTTTCGAAAAGAATCTGAAAAATTGCTTACGCAAATAAAAAATATCTACCATATCTGAGATCATAATATAACTTAAAATAAACTTATTTAAGATTTTTTATATGTTTAAAAATCTAGTTGCATCCACACTCAATTTCGAAACCTAAATTAACTAAAACTAAAAATTAAAACTAAATTAAACGATGTGAAGGAATTTGGTCAGAAAATAAAAATATTCTAGAAGAAGATAAATATTTTGTTTTTCTGATTTAACGTAATAAAATGAAATTATTTTATTTTCCAAATCGGCGATTGCGAATTTGATGATTAAAATAAAGAAAGAAAGAAATTTTCTGACATTGTTGTATTTGCTCGAACTATGAAAGCTTTGATTTATTTTTTAATTATTCCCATAAAATCTTTCATTAACCATTTTGGTTGAAAATGCAAGATTGAGTGTAGACTTTGGCGTTAAAAACCACGTTAATTTAACAAATAAATACATTTTAAGTATACTTTTCTGGAACTATTTACAAAGACATTTTATTACTTTTGAGTGCAGCTCTGAGTGTGTAATGAGAGAATATAAAGCTTTTGGGAAACAAGTGATCCCAGCTGTTTCCAAATGTAAACAAACAAAATGGCGCTTCCCGTACCTGCAAACTTGTACAATCGTTGCTCGTATCACTTTCGTTCGTTTGCTTTCGTATGAATCGGCTAGTTTATCACAACAAAATTACAATGAGATGCTCACAGCCATTGTAGCTTGAGAAGTAAAGGAATAATAATTGAAATTTGACTATTATAAAAACGTGTAAAAACGAAACGAAAATAAGGTAGTTTATTTATACTTAGTGAATCCTGTAGAATATTTTATTTATTTTTATGCAAATTTTTTTTATTCAGAGTACTTTATTGAATCTTTCTTTCCAGAGACTAACAATAATTTATAAAATCTTAACCTAATTCCTTTACATAATACAATTTAAACATTACCACTGTATCGAATATCAAAGTAAGAAAGTACAAAAAATATAAATTTATGTAATTTAGCTTTAACAAAGTATGTGCTTATATACATAGATATAATTATGATTCCAAACACTAAAATGTGGTAATTTAAGAAAAGGGATATCATAGAGGGTGACATGTAGTAAATTCTAATGCATACCTCGAAGGACAATTGAATGTGGCGTAGCCTTAATCACAGGTCCGACTTCAGGATGGGTGGTGAGATAACTTTAACGAGTAAATTTTACGCAGTTTTTCTATCTCTTCTTTGTTCTGGAGTTAATTCCGAAATCGTTGTCAATTGCGGATATTTTTATATAAGGTAATAAAGTAGAATACTCCGTAGTTTTTAGTTTTAATTACAAGTTCACTTCAATTTTCTTAATCCCACAACTCATTTTACTTTGTTTTAATGTGACCTGTCCCATTAGCTCATAGTTGAGTTTATTTGTTGTTCTTTCGAGCCTCAGAACATCTTGGCGAGCGAGCTGAGCTGTTGCTTGTTGCTGTAAGTTTTTGGCGTAAAAACCGAGCTATGCGGAAGTCGTTGTTGGTTGCAGTGCTAGCCAGTTAGCGAACGCCACGCACATACCACACATATTGAGCACTTTGATAAAAGTTTGAGTGCAAGAATAGGCTCAATTCAAAAATTATAGGATGAGGATTTGTGTTATATTTTTTTAACTCTCGTGTTGACCAACAGTTTCACCTTTGGTACCTTAACTTATACCGAGAACTTTGCATTTTGCTCTTAAGGTTTTAGACTGTAGCCTTTAAGTTCTGTCTAGAACAGATTAAGATGTTGAGCCCAAAGTTGGATCCTGTACGTCCAAGATGGCTTCATAATCATATTAAAAAATAATGCTTTCTTTTTATACCCTTCATGTACACGAAATGGTATATTAACTTTGGTACAAAGTATGTAAGTACCACGTCTGTCTGTCCGTCTGTCTATTTGAACCCGAATTAATCCCTCGATTTTTGAGATATTTCAACCAAACTTGGTACAATACAATTAAATTTTGGGTCATAAATCCGTCAAAAATACCTATGAACGTGAAACTTGGTATACTACACATACATAAGGAACTTCATATTGGTTATGAAAATCATCGAAATCGGACTACTATATCATCTACCTCCATGCAACCGATTTGTTCAGATATGAGGTTTTTAGATCAAAACTCCAACGAAGAAACATCTAAGAGTGTGAAATTTGGTAGAGACCTAGTTGATATTTATACTGAAGAATATCAAAATCGAATTTGGCAATTTTCAGTAAATTTGATATGTTCATGAAAGGTATAAGGACTTCGACAGCCGTTCTCTCTTCTTTTAATCTTACTTTGAACTTGGAACCTATGATCCAATGAAAATTCTCAATTTTCCATTTAGTTTGGGTGATCCTTTAATCTATGTGGTTTTCCCACGAGAGTCTTTGATCCAATGTAACTCCAAAGTAAGCGACGAATTCTTTCTGAAATGTCAAATTACTATTTATAGAGATTGAAGGGCATGAATCTTTTTTCAGGGTAAATGTTACTTGTATACACTTAGACTCTTTGATTTTAACTCTCGATATAGTTAGCCATTTGTCCAATATTTCTAAATGTTGTTGTAATCTATAAGTGGCCGTTACGGGTCTCGAATGCATACTAAATATTCCTGTATAAGACGAGTTCTAAAACACTTCGTTCTGGAACACCAGCTAATATTTCATAGGTCTCAGTACTGAAACTTCTTAACTCCAAATTTTCTGTCAATAAGGAAGCTTTTTACTACGGCATTTATATTTGCGGGAAGCGCATCTCTCAGCATATATAATAGTCCATCTAGCCAACCTTTATCAAGTGCCTGAGCAACATCGAGGAACACTCCAGTAAAAGTGCTTATCTTGTGTAGCGATTCTATGAACTTGCTCTTTTGTGTTGTGCTTTTATCTAAAACCGAAATGGTAGCTTGATATGGTCCGCTCCGATTCTAAAATCAGTTATATATTTTTTAATAAAAGTTTTTCGAAGATTTTTATGGAGATTGCTATTAGGCCTATAGGAGCCTATCAAAGTTGTACCTTAACCTGGCCTAGAGATCACAAAAATCTCTGAGAGCTTTCAGGTTTTAGAAAACTTGTGCCACCTTAATTTGCTATCAAAAATATAGAGCGGAAGAAAAGATCTTTAATCATGTCCACCGTAATCCTACCGCATCCAGGAGATTTCTTTTTCCTATTGTAATTGGTAATCTTCCTAAGTGATTTAAAAATAAATAAAATAAAAGATTTTTATAATTCCATGATAGTTAAACAAAAGCGTTAAATTGAAGGGGGGAAACGTTACGTTCAAACCATGTGCTTGTTCGCAGTGAAGCTACTTACAACTGTTAAACTTTTTATGCACAACTAATCAAGGCTTAGTACCTAAAAGATTCAAAGAGTTCTGTAAAGAATTTGTGAGAACGCTGGGCACTTACAGAGAAACCAGGTTGTTGTATTCTCATTTTTTATGTAGCAGCGAAGATGCACTGGTCAACAAACACAAGGAGGAGACTTATACCTGGTTTCTAGACCGGACCGGTCCTGGATGAGAACAATTCGCCTTGAAAGTTTTCGAGGAAGAGGAAGACCTCCACTTCCTAGGAAAGATCAAGTAAAGAAGGACAGAATTTCGCGCTGTTGTTAAGTCGGCTATAATCTGATAAGCGTTGCCTACTTCAGTAAAATTGATATTATTGAAAAATTTGTTTAAAGTCCAAATTCAGAACAGAGTCGAATTGTATATAAGTTTCAAGTTTCGAATTTTAATTTCGAAAGTAATTTAACTTAAATATATTTTCTGCAATTTTCAAAAACTGAATTCTTCCAATTTTCGGAGCATATTCGTCTGGTGTTCGGGAATATCCACATAATATAAAAACTGTGCAGAATTTTGATTTTGAAGCGGTAAGTAGTTTGCATTTTATTAATCTTAAAAATATATATAAATAGTATTAGAAATAAATTTTTAAAATGATTTTATTAATTGTATTGTAGAGAAATACATATTTAAATAATATATCAATCGTTATTAAAATTTTACTTATACTTATTATCAAATTAAGTTTCAGGACACTTGGTACGAAATTTCCAAATATTATTCACCTATAAAATTGATGGTCCTTGCGTACAAGGTGATTATGAAAATCTTTCCAAAAATAAGTCCTAGCCACTGACCTTCCATCACTGTAAGTAAAATAATTGAAATTAATATATAATTTTTTTAATATTTTTTTTTTATTGAAATATATTTTTATATGAACTTGAAGATCTACTTATACAGATGGCGCTGCCAGAATTGTAGGTCCAGGCAAACTCCCTGCACACTTCAATGGATTTTCAGGTAATGGCAATTTTGTATCCTGAATGTGAGTTTAATTAACTGATTATTGGGGTTTGAATGCCGATTTTAAAAATTATGCTGTCGTGTAAAGCTGTCAAAATATATCGGGTGCTCACGCAAGTACGTGATGATTGGTTAAATAATAATGTCAATAATATGATTGACTTTCTTCCAAATGCATTCGAAAAGAAGCGATTATTCAAAATTTGTCCGAATTTCTTTGTGTAGTATAGTAAATAGCACAACCTATATGTCGACAATGTTGCAGTTTGTTCTGTTAAGACGTCATTTAACATTGCCTAAGAGAATGTCTGGAGTCTTACGAATGATCGAAACCCCCCTGAGGATATCAAATGTCAGATTGTGCTGATTGTGAATAAAAGAGAAAAAAAAAAACAATTGCGATTTGAAAATTTATTTTATTACAACATTGTTAACCATTTTGTAAATATCTGAATGTTTTATTTAGAAAATAAAATCCTACAAGTACTTGACGAACCATTTAGTTTTAAACTTTTATTAAAAAATACATTTAAGAAATAGGATAAGGGTACACTTCAGCTCTAAATAGTAGTTCGGCCGTAGAAAACTAAGTGAATATAAACGAGATACCTTAGGCGTTTAACCGAATTTCAGTCCCACTGACAACGAATTGATCAAAACGTATTAGACACTGGACCTCTCTAATCGTTTTTTGCCACCTTAGTTCTGACCAAGAATAATTCAAACGCCAACGCCTCGAATTAGCAAAGCACTTTCTCTGTAAAGGAAAGTTCAGACAAAATTACTATAAGAGTTCTTTTCGAAAGATATGTTACTAAGGAAAACCCTTTCAGTGTTGTTTACGAATAAGGTACGCACTTGTACAAATACCAGACTAAGGTAAATTCTACATGAAATGTTTGCTTTTACAATTTAATTTCCGCTTTCGTTTTACGCCGGTACAGAGCGAATGGTATAAAAACTGAACGCCGGGCCAAGTTGATATCAAACACCTTCCAGACGTTAGTCATTTCTATTCGAAGCTTTCTTTGTAGCGCTAATAGGTAAAAATAACTCCCATAAAAATGCAAAAAATTCAAATGATTTGGTAAGTAGAAAAAGTAAAAAATAAATTTGTAAATAAATAAATATGAAAATTAAATTTTATTACTCATAATTTTGTGAACATTTTTGTATTAAACATAGCTTTTAATATTTTTAATATTTCTTTTAATAATTTTTTTTAAGTTTTTTACATATTTTTCATATTTTTCTGTCTGTTTGAACGCAAACTAGTCCGTCTACTATTTAAGATATTTCAAACCATACTTTGGTACGAAGATGCACAGGTATCTGTATACGAGTGTTTTTCAGATTTGATTGAAATCGAATTTTGAATTTGGTGAACTTTGCAATTTTGTTCATGAAAGGTGTAAAGACTTCGTCCGTGGTCGAAGACAGCCCATATTTCATGGTTTTTGTATGTGTTTTCTCTATTTCAGCGCCTTGTTTGTTTTGGCCTCCGTCAATATTGTTGCTGGTCAAATCGTAGGCTTGGGACGTTGTCCACGTAACGTCGAACCTGTTCAAGATTTGGATCTCGAAAAGGTATGTTTTTTTTTTTAAATCAAGGATATAATGTTCATTTAATCATATACGAGTATGTACACATTGTATTGCATTGTATTGCATAAGGATATATTAATGATAGATTTTATTATAAATATTAAATTGGAAGGTTTAAAGTTGAAATTCATTATATAATATTATTAATATATTTGTAATATTTTTATAAATTTTGACCACAGCATAATTAATTTATTTATAACAAAACAAATTTTATTTAAAATTTTATTTGATGAAACATTACAGTTCGAGCTTAGACTTTCATACTAAAAGTTTTTTCTATTTTATTCATTTTATTTTTTGTAATTTGAAATAGTTTTTAATTGCAAAAGGGACCAAATCTTAATTATTCATTAATTTCTCAATTACCTCTCTTTCAGTACATGGGCACTTGGTATGAATATGCTAAATATCCTTTCGCCGCTGAAGCAATCAGTCGCTGTAATCAAGCTGTCTACGGATCCAACAGTAACAATTCGTTTACGGTAGAAAATTCACAAGTGTCGGGTATAAAGTAAGTCATTCTAATACAAAATGTTTTAAATCTTAATTTATTTGTTTACCTTTTTCATTTCATTTTCAAATATACAGTAACAGGACAACAGTAGTTCATGGCAATGCCACAGTTATTGGTGACGGCGTAGTATCCGTACGCTACGAAGGTATTGCATGTAAGTAGAAATATTGTTTTCGCTTCAGTATATATGTTATTATAATTGTCATTTTCTTTACAGCTCTTGCTGGTGCACTTAAATTGTCGATTTTGGGCACAGATTATGATAACTTTTCTGTAGTATATGGCTGCACAAATATGGTGCTCGCTCATGCAGGTAAGTGATTTATCTTTACTCTTTTGCTGTAGGCATATTTTATATTACTTGTAAATACTTAATGAATTATTAAAAAAAAAAACAGTCTCTTTTCATACGCAATTCCTCTATAAATTATTTTTGTTCCCATAGAAACCCTCTGGATTCTTACACGCGAACGTTTTCCAAGCGAGGAGGTCATAAAAGCAGCTAAGGATGTACTTGTGGCAAATAACATATCTCTGGCACCTTTGACTTTGACCGATCAGGTACATTGTTAAAGTTTGATGAATAGTGTATTTTGTGTAATTATGTATATAGAATACACAATTTGGAAAAATAAAATGTAATTAATTTAAAAGAGATGTGTACTAGCAATAACTTTGCAGTGCAAATAATGTTAACACATTTACTGTATTAATTTAATATCTTATGCCTTCCGCATCATCGTTGTGTCATCACAACAGTGGTATGTGCCACTTGAATGTCACTAAAAACTCTTTACTAAGGAAGCCACATTTGGGTTCGTATTATGCCCTCATTTCATTTCCTTCGTGCGTCTTCTGTATCGCGGGCGGTGATTATTGCTGCAATGTCATCCGCATATCCAAGTAGGTATGCATCATCAGGCACCTTGAGACTTAATATGTCGTTGTAAGTGACATTCCAGAGATCAGAGCCGAGTATCGAGCCCTGCGCTGCGCCTGACGTAATTTTGAGGTTGAGGTGGACCGGGGAACGTATGTCGTATGTTAAAGGAGAACTCTGTCCTTTAGGTAGCTCCTTATGATTAAGTTGAGGTACTTGGGTATTTTGAACTTTGTCTCCAGAGCTGCGATAAAGTTCTTCCATTGGGCGCTGTTGAAGGCATTTTGCACATCTAACGTCGCTAATAGAACTATCTTCTTATTATTATGGCACCTTTCATGACATTCACAATGGCACCTAGTGTAGATTTCTTGGGTCTGAACCCACATTTGGTGATAGACCACCAGTGCTAAATATGGGTACTTCTGGGTTTAATCACCCTTTCGAGCAGCTTCACAGCGATTTCCAGCATGCAGAGCGGCTGTCAGGGTTTCTCTTCCCCTTGCTAATCAATACAAGCGATTGTCTCTTCCAGGTTTCTGGGATTAAACCGGCTTTTAGTTAAGCATTAAACATGTCCAGTAGTACTTTGGGACGGCTGATGGCTATTACTTTTAGCACTTCAACAGGTATTCCGTTGGGGCCTCAACTTGCTTATTGCTGACTGCAGCTTGTAAAAGGCGGTATTTCTGTGGGAGCTCCTTGAACATTTATTTCATACACTATTGCTTCGTGAGTCGGATATAGGACGTTTACGATTCGGTCCATTTTTAGGGCGCCCAGCACTGGCGGAGGTACTCTGTCACCTAACTTTTCCATGACGACTTTGTACCCTAATCCCCATGGATTTCTATTTAAATCGTTGCGCAGCTCTTCCCATTTTTCCTATTAACTTTTATCGATTGCGCGCTTAAGTTCTCTTCTCGCAGCGAAATAATTTTCTTGCTGCGGTTACCTCTATTTTTCTCCTGATTCTAGTATGTACACGGCTAAGATGAAGGCAGTCTTTTCGCTGTGCTATGGCCTCAGTCCACCAGCTCAATTTTATTGATTTCGGCATCGCTTTATCGTTTTCCTTTTGGAAGTCATTAATGATATCGCTAGGTGTTAAATAGCAACTGATTATGGTGAAATGGTGGAATTTGGCCCAAACGTAGCCATTTCCGTTGCCTTTGGCAGTGGTGCAGAGCTTACTGCCGGTAGGAAGCCACATTGCGGCAGTTCCGTTGTTGTCGTTAAGTCATATTCCATTCTTCCATTCGTCCACGTCGTAGTAACTTTCCAAGGTCATTTGAGTCAGTAGTGCATCTGCGGTTTTGCATCTATGCCTATTCGCTTGAAAGTAAACATTGTAAGAAAAAGTCTATAGATGCAAGCAAGTGCAGTAATTATCAACTCCTATCCAAGTAATTAGAAAAGTAATTAGATTTTTCGGAAACAATTTTGAGTGATTTCTCTTATTGCTTGTTGGTTTCCAAAAATATAGTTTAACATAGAATTATTGTGCCAAGTTTTGTCATGTAATTGATTTCTACCACATATCTAACAGTCTCTGTCTTGTTCTCTTCTTTGGTGGAGGCATCGCTTACGCGATTAGGGCTGAATCAACAATAGCGTGCCACTCGTCCCTTCTCTTCGTTGTTTGGCCACAGTTGGAAATACCAAGTGAAACTAGATCGCTTTCTACCTGATCCTTCCAATGAAGTTGAGGTCCACCAGCGGGACCTCCATCGAGCACTTTCAAAGCTGGAGTTCTTTCATCCATTCGTTCGGCATAGCCGGTATCTCTTGATTAGCCGAACTATGTCAATGTCATCATATAACTCGTACAGCTCATCGTTTAAGTTTTATTATTTCATACAATACGATAAATAAGCCTTTATATGCGATATTGAGGAGGCTTATCCCATAGAAAAGTTTGAAAAGAAGCTGGCACATGCACCATGCCACCGTATTTGAATAACTCGGTCGGGAGCCCGTCGACTCCCGCTGTTTTCTTATCTTTTTAGCGGGCAACCGCTATTCGATTGGGGTACGCCACCCTCGGGTTTTGCACTTTCACTGTCATTCAGCAGGCTGGAGAAGTATTCCCTCCACACACTAAGTATGCTCTGGACGTCTGCCACTAGATCAGCTCCTTGGTCCCTACATGGGTATGCTCCGGTCTTGAAATCTTCTGTAAGTCGCCTCGCATTTTCATAAAATTTTCGAGCGTTTCCCTTGTCGGTTAGCTTCTCAAGCATCCCGGCATTCTTGCAGCAAGTATTTTGAAGCCAATTTTTGGAACAAAGTAGTCATGGGTTGCATGAGCCTTGATTGAATGGCAATATTTTCAGACACTTCAATGTGGTATTCTGATTCAGGAAACCGTAATTGGGCAATTAACCGCTTTTGGGAGTTGGAAAATATTTCATAGAAAAAAGAGATTAAATGAGGATGATGGCTATTGTGAAGAATTATTCAAGACAACTACTTCTCACTCTTAAATCGTCAAAAATTCCGTACAACGTATAAGCAGTAACCTTCGACTGCAACTTCTTTCCTCATCACGCTGTCTTAATTCTACTTAGCGAGAATAACTTTAGTGTCCCTTTAAGATAATCTAGATACATTAGGTCCCTTTCCTTGTATTTATGCAAAACAAATTTTAAAATGTGCGACCGATTCAGATTTTTGTGTAGCGATTTTAATTCTCGTTACGCCAACTTTGACGTTTCTTAATCGATAATAACTTTATAGCAGCTGATGAGCAAATCTGTAGCTGCTCAGTGTAAGAGGCAATTGTAGCCGCGACCTTCGCGATCGGTCTCGAATTCAGGTCACTTTGGCTTTACCTGGTTTCAAGTCGCCGGTCTTATGGCTTTTACATTTATCGAACAGGCGTGCCTTTTGGTCGGTTGGGCGGGAGGTTGGGCAACGCTGGGTTCGTTCAAGCGCATTGAGCTTGCTTTTTGACATTTTCAAAGAGATCGGTAAGTGGTCCACTTTCTGGAAGAGAAATATATAATTTGGGCCAAAAGCTACCTCAATAGCAAATTTCAAGTAAATTAACCACAAATAAAATGTGTTTGGAATTGATCAGTCTAAGGTTTACTTCACAGTAAAACGGTATTTTATTTTCATAAAAATCATCTCCTGGCACCAATAAACAATTTAAAAAATCATTCTCAATTGATGAGCTATTTATATTTAAATAAATTTTCTGTTTCTGGCAGGTAGCAAGTCTTCCCAAAAATATCAAGATCTCAAAGGACCATTATCCGAGTCTCAATGAAGCTATCCTGAAAATTTTAATAAAATCGGCTTAGTACTTTCGAAATCATACATATGTACATAAATACAACCTCTTTTATATATATATAAATTTATCATCAACACACATGCAATTTGTCCAGAGTATTGAACCTATGTAATGGCAATAGAAATAATTAATTATATGGAAATGCTAAATATATTAAATTTTTCAATTTTTTTTTTTTTTTTTTTTTTTTTTTTTTTTTTTTTTTTTTGGTTTCACGAGTGAGCACTCATATCAGAAGACCACCTTACGTAAATACATAAGCTGTGATACTCAGAGCCACTCGTTGACAATACCCCACAATCCTGTAGACATAGACACTTTGAACCCTTATTACAGTAAACAAATGTGGCAGCGAGGATTTAATTGAAGCTATACTTCAGCTCCAAAGAGAAGTTTTATCGAAGAAAAGCAAGTGAAATTGAAGAAGATATCTGAGACGTCTAAGCAAATTTCAGTCCCACTGAAAACGAATTGATCAAAACATATTAGTGTAATAAGTCAACCATGGAACAGATATCATTGTCACATAATCAATATTATTCAAATTGTTTTAATAAGACGACAGCTGCTTCATTGACACTGATCTCTAATCCTTCTTTGTCACCTTAGTAAGCCGACCGATGGCTGTGGCTCTGACCAACCATACATCAAACTACAACGCCTTGAATTAGCGAAGCATTTTGTCTATGCACAAAAGTTCAGACAAAATTTATATAAGAGTTCTTTTCAAAAGATATGTTACTAAGGAAAACCCTTCCCTGTTGTAGACGAAGAAGGTACACACTTGTATAAATAAGATTATAATGAAACGCTAAGTTTACATTAACTGTTTACTATTATATTTTTATTTCTGCTTTCGTTCCACTTTTTTTTTGTGCAAATATTCCCATATTTTTTTTTTAATAAATATTAAACTAAATGGGATCTGTCTAGACCTAATACTCTGTTTACACGATAGATAAGTTCCCGAAAAATTCGCGCAAAAGGATAATCGCTTTTATTTATCAAAAAACTGTTCATAACTTGTACAATAAGTTTTCACTCAATTTGTTAGGACTTCGATTTTTTGACATTTGTTGGTATATGAGGAAAATCAGAATACAAAATTATAAATAACATTGAGGTTATCACATCTTGTGAGTATAAAACATCGTAAAGTTTTACACTAGTTAAAAATATTTGATAGTTGCTGGCATCGTAGATATTTACAAGTATGGAATCTTGTGTATTTGGGCGAGATCTGTCAAACTCACATCTGCCTGTCAGTCTAAGGATTACCAAGTCATATTGGCTGTTCGACGATGCGGACATCATTGGAATGGAAGATTTTCGGAATAAATACAGATACAATGAAATTTTTTTTATTTTTTTATTTTTTTTTTTTTTTGGATGACGCCCGTGAAGAGGAAACTCTCATGAGTAGTGCTACACCGACATAACAGTGTGCACGACTTGCAACCTCACAGTTGCGCCTACGTACTAAACACCTCTCCACTCACCACCACACTCCTCCGGAAATATCAATAAAGCATTACCTCGCGGGCCTGGTAAGCACATTACCTATTTCGCTTTACTTTATCAACAAGCTGCGATACACACGCTACCTAAGTAGCTGGAGAGGCCTAGTCTCCAGTCTACAACATTTATTGCGGGCGAAAGTCCAACTTTCCGCTCCCTTATCTCTTAGCAGACATAGGGTTGTGGTCGGAAAGTGCTGGTTTCCGTTCCGCTCAACTGATAGGCTTTTAAGCGTGGTCGGAAAGGACGAGTTTCCGTGCGAACTTTGCTTTTTATCATATCATTTGCCATACATCGCGAATTGCACAACATTAAAAGTTCTGTATTAACGGTTCTGGTGCCTTAAAATTTTCGCTGGTCTTAAACTTGTTAATTTTCACTGGAAAGCAACATACAAGTTAATAAATTGCTTTCATTCAAGGCCTGGTAGTGTCTGAACGATATCTCGGATATCGAAACATTACGTGTCCCTCATTTTCCTCACACTCTGGACATATTGGACATGACGCGTAGTTGTCATGGGCGAATCTGTTGAGGTGTTTCCTGAAAACTTCATGTCCTGAAAGGAACTGCGTCAGGAAGAAGTCGGTGTCCCCGTGTCTTCTTTCCATCCACCGGCTTAAGCAAGGAATGAGCTTGTAAGTCCATCTGCCCTTCGCAGAGTTATTCCATCGCTCTAGGCAATCACTTATAGACCGACGTCTTTCTTCGTCAGCAATTTCCCTTCGATTAACGACCACATTTAGAACCGAGATCCTTAAATACACCCTTTTCATTCCCTCAGCGGGGATGCCAATTGGGATTTGACTAGCTAGAACATATGATGCTTCATCCGATATCGCTCGCAAACCACAAATAACTCTAATTGAGCTTAATCGATGAAAGAATCAAAGAATAACTGAATGTCGAACCGAAAAGGAGAATAAAGAATCTGACAACGCGAACACTAATAGAACGAAAGAAATTTAATTTGCGATTTGTCAAACAAAAAAGTAAAAATTAAGTGAAATAAAAGTGGTTGTTGTACTGCAATATTTAATTATGAGTTTTACTTAATAGTTCACTTAGGATTTTTTTTTGAGTTTAATCGATATTTCAAGCGAAAAAACAATGTCTATAAACCATGTACCTCGGTGAGAGGATAAGTTTAACTGCTATGCTGAGTCTCGTAAAGCGGTAAGTGAATGTAGTTTTCTTCGGTTGAATATATTGTTAAAGAATACGAGTTTATTTTCAATGCTTAGTATTTTCAGAAAGAATTTGAAACGTTGCTTACGCAAATAAAAAATACCTGCCATATCTGTCTTCTGAATATAATTTAAAATAAACTTATTTAAGATTTTTTATATGTTTAAAAATCTAGTTGCATCCACACTCAATTTCAAAATCTAAATTAACTAAAACTAAAAATTAAAACTAAATTAAACGATGTGAAGGAATTCGGTCAGAAAATAAAAATATTCTAGAAGAAGATAAATATTTTGTTTTTCTGATTTAACGTAATAAAATGAAATTATTTTATTTTCCAAATCGGCGATTGCGAATTTGATGATCAAAATAAAGAAAGAAAGAAATTTCCTGACATTGTTGTATTTGCTCGAACTATGAAAGCTTTGATTTATTTTTTAATTATTCCCATAAAATCTTTCATTAACCATTTTGGTTGAAAATGCAAGATTGAGTGTAGACTTTGGCGTTAAAAACCACGTTAATTTAACAAATAAATACATTTTAAGTATACTTTTCTGGAACTATTTACAAAGACATTTTATTACTTTTGAGTGCAGCTCTGAGTGTGTAATGAGAGAATATAAAGCTTTTGGGAAACAAGTGATCCCAGCTGTTTCCAAATGTAAACAAACAAAATGGCGCTTCCCGTACCTGCAAACTTGTACAATCGTTGCTCGTATCACTTTCGTTCGTTTGCTTTCGTATGAATCGGCTAGTTTATCACAACAAAATTACAATGAGATGCTCACAGCCATTGTAGCTTGAGAAGTAAAGGAATAATAATTGAAATTTGACTATTATAAAAACGTGTAAAAACGAAACGAAAATAAGGTAGTTTATTTATACTTAGTGAATCCTGTAGAATATTTTATTTATTTTTATGCAAATTTTTTTTATTCAGAGTACTTTATTGAATCTTTCTTTCCAGAGACTAACAATAATTTATAAAATCTTAACCTAATTCCTTTACATAATACAATTTAAACATTACCACTGTATCGAATATCAAAGTAAGAAAGTACAAAAAATATAAATTTATGTAATTTAGCTTTAACAAAGTATGTGCTTATATACATAGATATAATTATGATTCCAAACACTAAAATGTGGTAATTTAAGAAAAGGGATATCATAGAGGGTGACATGTAGTAAATTCTAATGCATACCTCGAAGGACAATTGAATGTGGCGTAGCCTTAATCACAGGTCCGACTTCAGGATGGGTGGTGAGATAACTTTAACGAGTAAATTTTACGCAGTTTTTCTATCTCTTCTTTGTTCTGGAGTTAATTCCGAAATCGTTGTCAATTGCGGATATTTTTATATAAGGTAATAAAGTAGAATACTCCGTAGTTTTTAGTTTTAATTACAAGTTCACTTCAATTTTCTTAATCCCACAACTCATTTTACTTTGTTTTAATGTGACCTGTCCCATTAGCTCATAGTTGAGTTTATTTGTTGTTCTTTCGAGCCGCAGAACATCTTGGCGAGCGAGCTGAGCTGTTGCTTGTTGCTGTAAGTTTTTGGCGTAAAAACCGAGCTATGCGGAAGTCGTTGTTGGTTGCAGTGCTAGCCAGTTAGCGAACGCCACGCACATACCACACATATTGAGCACTTTGATAAAAGTTTGAGTGCAAGAATAGGCTCAATTCAAAAATTATAGGATGAGGATTTGTGTTATATTTTTTTAACTCTCGTGTTGACCAACAGTTTCACCTTTGGTACCTTAACTTATACCGAGAACTTTGCATTTTGCTCTTAAGGTTTTAGACTGTAGCCTTTAAGTTCTGTCTAGAACAGATTAAGATGTTGAGCCCAAAGTTGGATCCTGTACGTCCAAGATGGCTTCATAATCACATTAAAAAATAATGCTTTCTTTTTATACCCTTCATGTACACGAAATGGTATATTAACTTTGGTACGAAGTATGTAAGTACCACGTCTGTCTGTCCGTCTGTCTATTTGAACCCGAATTAATCCCTCGATTTTTGAGATATTTCAACCAAACTTGGTACAATACAATTAAATTTTGGGTCATAAAGAAACATCTAAGAGTGTGAAATTTGGTAGAGACTAGTTGATATTTATACTGAAGAATATCAAAATCAAACTTGGTACAATACAATTAAATTTTGGGTCATAAAGAAACATCTAAGAGTGTGAAATTTGGTAGAGACTAGTTGATATTTATACTGAAGAATATCAAAATCGAATTTGGCAATTTACTGTAAACTTGATATGCTCATGAAAGGTATAAGGATTTCGACAGCCGTTCTCTCTTCTTTTAATCTTACTTTGAACTTGGAACCTATGATCCAATGAAAATTCTCAATTTTCCATTTAGTTTGGGTGATCCTTTAATCTATGTGGTTTTCCCACGAGAGTCTTTGATCCAATGTAACTCCAAAGTAAGTGACAAATTCTTTCTGAAGTTTCAAATTATCATTTATAGAGATTGAAGGGCATGAGTATTTTTTCAGTGTAAATGTTACTTGTATACACTTAGACTCATTCACTTTAACTCTCCATATAGTTAGCCATTTGTCCAATATTTTTAAATGTTTTTGTAATCTATAAGTGGCCGTTACGGGTCTCGAATGCATACTAAATATTCCTGTATAAGACGAGTTCTAAAACACTTCGTTCTGGAACACCAACTAATATTTCATAGGACTCAGTACTGAAACTTCCTAACTCCAAGCGTATCTCTCAGCTAATATAATAGTCCCTCTATCCAAGCTTTATCAAGTGCCTGAGCAAAATCGAGGAACACTGCAGTGCAAGTGCTTATCTTGTGTAGCCAATCTATGCACTTGCTCTTTTGTGTTGAGCTTTTATTTAGACCGAAATGGTAGCTTTATGCGGTCCGCTCTGAGTCTAAAATCAGTTGTTTGATAAAAGTTTTTCGAAGATTTTTATGGAGACCTGGCCTAGGGATCATAAAAATTTATGAGAGCTTTCAGGAAACTTGTGCCATCTTAGTTTGCTATTAAAAATGTAAAGCGGAAGAAAATTTTTTTTTATCATATCACCCGTAATCCTGCCGTATCCAGGAGATTTCTTTTTCCTATTGTAATTGGTAATCTTCCTAAGTGATTTAAAAATAAATAAAATAAAAGATTTTTATAATTCCATGATAGTTAAACAAAAGCGTTAAATTGAAGGGGGGAAACGTTACGTTCAAACCATGTGCTTGTTCGCAGTGAAGCTACTTACAACTGTTAAACTTTTTATGCACAACTAATCAAGGCTTAGTACCTAAAAGATTCAAAGAGTTCTGTAAAGAATTTGTGAGAACGCTGGGCACTTACAGAGAAACCAGGTTGTTGTATTCTCATTTTTTATGTAGCAGCGAAGATGCACTGGTCAACAAACACAAGGAGGAGACTTATACCTGGTTTCTAGACCGGACCGGTCCTGGATGAGAACAATTCGCCTTGAAAGTTTTCGAGGAAGAGGAAGACCTCCACTTCCTAGGAAAGATCAAGTAAAGAAGGACAGAATTTCGCGCTGTTGTTAAGTCGGCTATAATCTGATAAGCGTTGTGTACTTCAGTAAAGATGAAATTATTGAAAAATTTATTTAAAGTCCAGATTCAGAAGAGAGTCGTATTATTGTATATAAGTTTCAAGTTTCGAATTTTAATTTCGAAAGTAATTTAACTTAAATATATTTTCTGAAATTTTCAAAAACTGAATTCTTCCAATTTTCGGAGCATATTCGTCTGGTGTTCGGGAATATCCACATAATATAAAAACTGTGCAGAATTTTGATTTTGAAGCGGTAAGTAGTTTGCATTTTATTAATCTTAAAAATATATATAAATAGTATTAGAAATAAATTTTCAAAATGATTTTATTAATTGTATTGTAGAGAAATACATATTTAAATAATATATCAATCGTTATTAAAATTTTACTTATACTTATTATCAACTCAAGTATCAGGACACTTGGTACGAAATTTTCAAATAATATTCACCTATGAAATTGATGGTCCTTGCGTACAAGGTGATTATGAAAATCTTTCCAAAAATAAGTCCTAGCCACGACCTTCCATCACTGTAAGTAAAATAATTGAAATTAATATATAATTTTTTTAATATTTTTTTTTTTATTGAAATATATTTTTATATGAACTTGAAGATCTACTTATACAGATGGCGCTGCCAGAATTGTAGGTCCAGGCAAACTCCCTGCACACTTCAATGGATTTTCAGGTAATGGCAATTTTGTATCCTGAATGTGAGTTTAATTAACTGATTATTGGGGTTTGAATGCCGATTTTAAAAATTATGCTGTCGTGTAAAGCTGTCAAAATATATCGGGTGCTCACGCAAGTACGTGATGATTGGTTAAATAATAATGTCAATAATATGATTGACTTTCTTCCAAATGCATTCGAAATAAAAAAAAACACGATAATTAAAAAGTTGTCCGAATTTCTTTGTGTAGTATAGTAAATAGCACAACCTATATGTCGACAATGTTGCAGTTTGTTCTGTTAAGACGTCATTTAACATTGCCTAAGAGAATGTCTGGAGTCTTACGAATGATCGAAACCCCCTGAGGATATCAAATGTCAGATTGTGCTGATTGTGAATAAAAGAGAAAAAAAAAACAATTGCGATTTGAAAATTTATTTTATTACAACATTGTTAACCATTTTGTAAATATCTGAATGTTTTATTTAGAAAATAAAATCCTACAAGTACTTGACGAACCATTTAGTTTTAAACTTTTATTAAAAAATACATTTAAGAAATAGGATAAGGGTACACTTCAGCTCTAAATAGTAGTTCGGCCGTAGAAAACTAAGTGAATATAAACGAGATACCTTAGGCGTTTAACCGAATTTCAGTCCCACTGACAACGAATTGATCAAAACGTATTAGACACTGGACCTCTCTAATCCTTTTTTGCCACCTTAGTTCTGACCAAGAATAAATCAAACGCCAACGCCTCGAATTAGCAAAGCACTTTCTCTGTAAAGGAAAGTTCAGACAAAATTACTATAAGAGTTCTTTTCGAAAGATATGTTAGTAAGGAAACCCCTTCAGTGTTGTTTACGAATAAGGTACGCACTTGTACAAATACCAGACTAAGGTAAATTCTACATGAAATGTTTGCTTTTACAATTTAATTTCCGCTTTCGTTTTACGCCGGTACAGAGCGAATGGTATAAAAACTGAACGCCGGGCCAAGTTGATATCAAACACCTTCCAGACGTTAGTCATTTCTATTCGAAGCTTTCTTTGTAGCGCTAATAGGTAAAAATAACTCCACCAAAATGCAAAAAACTCAAATGATTTGGTAAGTAGCAAAAGTAAAAAATAAATTTGTAAATAAATAAATATGAAAATTAAATTTTATTACTCATAATTTTGTGAACATTTTTGTATTAAACATAGCTTTTAATATTTTTAATATTTCTTTTAATAATTTTTTTTAAGTTTTTTACATATTTTTCATATTTTTCTGTCTGTTTGAACGCAAACTAGTCCGTCTAGTATTTAAGATATTTCAAACCATACTTTGGTACGAAGATGCACTGGTATCTGTATGCGAACATTTTCCAGATTTGATTGAAATCGAATTTTGCATTTGGCGAATTTTGCAATTTTGTTCATGAAAGGTGTAAAGACGTTGTCCGTGACCGAAGACACCCCATATTTCATGGTTTTTGTATGTATTTTCTCTATTTCAGCGCCTTGTTTGTTTTGGCCTCGGTCAATATTGTTGCTGGTCAAGTCGTAGGCTTGGGCCGTTGTCCACGTAACGTCGAACCTGTTCAAGATTTGGATCTCGAAAAGGTATGTTTTTTTACAAACAATGAAATAATGTTCATTAAATCATCTACGAGTATGTCCATATTGTATTGCATTGTATTGCATAAGGATATATTAATGATACATTTTATTATAAATATTAAATTGGAAGGTTTCAAGTAGAAGTTATTTATATAATATTCTCAATACATTTGTAATTTTTTATTAATTTTGACCACAACATAACTAATTTATTTATGATAAAACAATTTTAATTTTGAATTTTATTTGATAAAATAATGTAGTTCACGCTTGGACTTTTAAACTTAAAATTTTGCTATTTTATGCATTTTATTTTTTGTAATTGGAAATAGTTTTTAATTGCAAAAGGGACCAAATCTTAATTATTCATTAATTTCTCAATTACCTCTCTTTCAGTACATGGGCACTTGGTATGAATATGCTAAATATCCTTTCGCCGCTGAAGCAATCAGTCGCTGTAATCAAGCTGTCTACGGATCCAACAGTAACAATTCGTTTACGGTAGAAAATTCACAAGTGTCGGGTATAAAGTAAGTCATTCTAATACAAAATGTTTTAAATCTTAATTTATTTGTTTACCTTTTTCATTTCATTTTCAAATATACAGTAACAGGACAACAGTAGTTCATGGCAATGCCACAGTTATTGGTGACGGCGTAGTATCCGTACGCTACGAAGGTATTGCATGTAAGTAGAAATATTGTTTTCGCTTCAGTATATATGTTATTATAATTGTCATTTTCTTTACAGCTCTTGCTGGTGCACTTAAATTGTCGATTTTGGGCACAGATTATGATAACTTTTCTGTAGTATATGGCTGCACAAATATGGTGCTCGCTCATGCAGGTAAGTGATTTATCTTTACTCTTTTGCTGTAGGCATATTTTATATTACTTGTAAATACTTAATGAATTATTAAAAAAAACAGTCTCTTTTCATACGCAATTCCTCTATAAATTATTTTTGTTCCCATAGAAACCCTCTGGATTCTTACACGCGAACGTTTTCCAAGCGAGGAGGTCATAAAAGCAGCTAAGGATGTACTTGTGGCAAATAACATATCTCTGGCACCTTTGACTTTGACCGATCAGGTACATTGTTAAAGTTTGATGAATAGTGTATTTTGTGTAATTATGTATATAGAATACACAATTTGGAAAAATAAAATGAAATTAATTTAAAAGAGATGTAGTTTTTGGCATCTGCCGCATCGGATTTTCCTAAATTTTTTAAACTAATTTGTGCCAGCGTACTAGCAATGACTTTACAGTGCAAATAATGTTAACACATTTACTGTATTAATTTAATATCTTATGCCTTCCGCATCATCGTTGTGTCATCACAACAGTGGTATGTGCCACTTGAATGTCACTAAAAAACTCTCTTCTAAGGAACCATCGCCCACCTTGAAAACCGCTTTCGCATTACTTCAGCGAATCGTCCAATTTTTCTCGAAGTGAGATTATATCTCGTCGCCTGCGTCCAGGTCCCGCTTTTTCTTACGTAGTACGATCTCTACGTAGTCTGATATATTTATTCCCTAGTGCCTATCGTTCTGTGTGGAAACCATCTGAGTGACAAAGTAGTTCACATCTCCGAATATTCGCTGTGTTCGCAGCGGTTTTGCCATCGATTGTAGGTATCCAGTTTAAGATCGTCCCAAATTTTATTTCTCTTTAATGCCAGAAGTTCTATAAGTAAACTTCCACTTATCAGCAGAACGGCTTCACGTGGCATCGTACGGTATGCTGAACGATGAACTTTGGCTATAGATATGCGCCGGTTTTCTTTCTTTAATTTATCTGCCCATAATTCTGTACTTACTCATATAGTTGCCGACATCAGTAGTTTTCTTTTCTCCTGCGTAGGTCCCCCGATAGTGGGCATCAGCCTGCTGAGTCGAGATGTTATTGTAGAGGCCTTTTACGTGGCGTGTTGCATTTGGGCCCAATAAGTTAATCTTGGGTCCAATCTTATGCCTATATAGTTTACGACCCTACGTGTCTTCAGGTTACCGGATAAAGTGTGCATGTTTGTATCTAACGGGATGTGCTTCATTGTTAGCAGTAACAGCTCGGTCTTTTCTGTGGCTAATTTGAGACCGCGTGAGTCTAGCGGGCGGTGATCTTCTTATTATTATGGCACCCTCGTTGAGCTACTTGCACACTTGTCGTGACATACCCAATGGCACCTAGTGTCGATTTCTTGGATCTAAACACATATTATGTTAGTGATAGACCACCAGCGCTAATTATGCCTGCTTCTAATCTGATATGCTGATGGGCTGTCGGGGTTTCCCTTTCCCTTGCTAATCAATACAAGCGATTGTCTCTTCCAGAATTCTGGGAATAAACCGGCTTTAAGACAAGCATTAAACATGTCCAGTAGTACTTTGGGACGGCTGATGTCTATCACTTTTAGCGTATCAACAGATATCCCGTTGGAGCCAGGCGATTTTTTGGGCTTCAATTTGCTTTTTGCTGACTGCAGCTCTTCAATTGTAAAAGGCGATGTTTCTGTGGGAGCTTCTTCAACATTTATTCATTCATTATTGATTCGTGAGTCGGATATAGGGCGTTTATGATTCGGTACATTTATAGGGCGCTCAGCTCTAGCGGAGGTGCTCTGCCACCTAACTTTCCATGACGACTTTGTACCCTAATCCCCATGTATTCCTATTTAAATCGTTGCGCAGCTCTTCCCAGCTTTCCTATTTACTTTTATCGATTGCGAGTTGAAGTTCTCTTTTCGTAGCGTGATATGTTTTCCTTTATGCGGTTGCCTCTCTTCTTCTCCTAAGATGAAGGCAGACTCTTCACAATTGGGCTATATTCTCAGTCCACTAGTACGCAGCTCGTTTTGAGTTCATGTTTACTGATTTCGGCATCGCTTTATTGCATGCTCAGGTGATCGCAAGCAGGGAAAAATCGGGGATGTGAACTGCTTTGTCGATGGCAAGCAGAACGATAGGTACTAGGGAACATGGTAGGTCCGCTGGATGCGGGCAACATCGTACCAGTAATGCTCCAGAGTGAGGCAAGCTGGAGAATATATCAGACTAGGTAGATATCGTACTACGTAGGAAAAAGCGGCACCTGGACGCAGGTGACGATATATATTCTCACTACGAGAAAAATGTGACACTACCCTTAACAAATGCAAAAGCGGTTTCCAAAGTGGGCGACGGTTTCTTAGAAAAGAGTTTTTTAGTGAGAGACAAGCGGTACATATCATCGTTGTGACGGCACAACGATGATGCGAAAGACATTTTTCTCCTCCTCACCCGCAAAAAAAAACTTGCATAAAACCTTTGTGCATTTGTAAGAGGCAACACTTTGTATAAGAACAAGTTACGCAGCAGTTTTTTTAGATGAAAATTTGAAATAATCTGTATTTTTTATCAATAAGATATTAAGTTAATACAGTAAATGCGTTAACATTATTTGCACTACATTATTGCTAGCACGCTGGAACAAATTATTTCGAAAATTTTAGGAAAATCCGATGCGGCTACCCCAACGCACATGCCAAAAATTAATTTTTTTTTTTAATTCGTTTAATTTTATTTTTCCAAATTGTGTATTCTATTTACATAATTACACAAATTACACACTTCATCAAACTTTAACAATGTACCTGATCGGTCAAAGTCAAAGGTGCCAGTGATATGTTATTTGCCACAAGTACATCCTTAGCTGCTTTTATGACCTCCTCGCTTGGAAAACGTTCGCGTGTAAGAATCCAGAGGGTTTCTATGGGAACAAAAATAATTTATAGAGGAATTGCGTATGAAAAGAGACTGTTTTTTTTAATAATTCATTAAGTATTTACAAGTAATATAAAATATGCCTACAGCAAAAGAGTAAAGATAAATCACTTACCTGCATGAGCGAGCACCATATTTGTGCAGCCATATACTACAGAAAAGTTATCATAATCTGTGCTCAAAATCGACAATTTAAGTGCACCAGCAAGAGCTGTAAAGAAAATGACAATTATAATAACATATATACTGAAGCGAAAACAATATTTCTACTTACATGCAATACCTTCGTAGCGTACGGATACTACGCCGTCACCAATAACTGTGGCATTGCCATGAACTACTGTTGTCCTGTTACTGTATATTTGAAAATGAAATGAAAAAGGTAAACAAATAAATTAAGATTTAAAACATTTTGTATTAGAATGACTTACTTTATACCCGACACTTGTGAATTTTCTACCGTAAACGAATTGTTACTGTTGGATCCGTAGACAGCTTGATTACAGCGACTGATTGCTTCAGCGGCGAAAGGATATTTAGCATATTCATACCAAGTGCCCATGTACTGAAAGAGAGGTAATTGAGAAATTAATGAATAACTAAGATTTGGTCCCTTTTGCAATTAAAAACTATTTCAAATTACAAAAAATAAAATGAATAAAATAGAAAAAACTTTTAGTATGAAAGTCTAAGCTCGAACTGTAATGTTTCACCAAATAAAACTCAAATTGAAATTTGTATTATCATAAATAAATTAACTATGCTGTGGTCAAAATTAATAAAAAATTACAAATATATTGAGAATATTATATAAATAACTTCTACTTGAAACCTTCCAATTTAATATTTATAATAAAATGTATCATTAATATATCCTTATGCAATACAATGCAATACAATATGGACATACTCGTAGATGATTTAATGAACATTATTTCATTGTTTGTAAAAAAACATACCTTTTCGAGATCCAAATCTTGAACAGGTTCGACGTTACGTGGACAACGGCCCAAGCCTACGACTTGACCAGCAACAATATTGACCGAGGCCAAAACAAACAAGGCGCTGAAATAGAGAAAATACATACAAAAACCATGAAATATGGGGTGTCTTCGGTCACGGACAACGTCTTTACACCTTTCATGAACAAAATTGCAAAATTCGCCAAATGCAAAATTCGATTTCAATCAAATCTGGAAAATGTTCGCATACAGATACCAGTGCATCTTCGTACCAAAGTATGGTTTGAAATATCTTAAATACTAGACGGACTAGTTTGCGTTCAAACAGACAGAAAAATATGAAAAATATGTAAAAAACTTAAAAAAAATTATTAAAAGAAATATTAAAAATATTAAAAGCTATGTTTAATACAAAAATGTTCACAAAATTATGAGTAATAAAATTTAATTTTCATATTTATTTATTTATAAAATAATTTTTTAGTTTTTCTACTTACCAAATCATTTGAATTTTTTGCATTTTTATGGGAGTTATTTTTACCTATTAGCGCTACAAAGAAAGCTTCGAATAGAAATGACTAACGTCTGGAAGGTGTTTGATATCAACTTGGCCCGGCGTTCAGTTTTTATACCATTCGCTCTGTACCGGCGTAAAACGAAAGCGGAAATTAAATTGTAAAAGCAAACATTTCATGTAGAATTTACCTTAGTCTGGTATTTGTACAAGTGCGTACCTTATTCGTAAACAACACTGAAGGGGTTTCCTTACTAACATATCTTTCGAAAAGAACTCTTATAGTAATTTTGTCTGAACTTTCCTTTACAGAGAAAGTGCTTTGCTAATTCGAGGCGTTGGCGTTTGATTTATTCTTGGTCAGAACTAAGGTGGCAAAAAAGGATTAGAGAGGTCCAGTGTCTAATACGTTTTGATCAATTCGTTGTCAGTGGGACTGAAATTCGGTTAAACGCCTAAGGTATCTCGTTTATATTCACTTAGTTTTCTACGGCCGAACTACTATTTAGAGCTGAAGTGTACCCTTATCCTATTTCTTAAATGTATTTTTTAATAAAAGTTTAAAACTAAATGGTTCGTCAAGTACTTGTAGGATTTTATTTTCTAAATAAAACATTCAGATATTTACAAAATGGTTAACAATGTTGTAATAAAATAAATTTTCAAATCGCAATTGTTTTTTTTTTCTCTTTTATTCACAATCAGCACAATCTGACATTTGATATCCTCAGGGGGGTTTCGATCATTCGTAAGACTCCAGACATTCTCTTAGGCAATGTTAAATGACGTCTTAACAGAACAAACTGCAACATTGTCGACATATAGGTTGTGCTATTTACTATACTACACAAAGAAATTCGGACAACTTTTTAATTATCGTGTTTTTTTTTATTTCGAATGCATTTGGAAGAAAGTCAATCATATTATTGACATTATTATTTAACCAATCATCACGTACTTGCGTGAGCACCCGATATATTTTGACAGCTTTACACGACAGCATAATTTTTAAAATCGGCATTCAAACCCCAATAATCAGTTAATTAAACTCACATTCAGGATACAAAATTGCCATTACCTGAAAATCCATTGAAGTGTGCAGGGAGTTTGCCTGGACCTACAATTCTGGCAGCGCCATCTGTATAAGTAGATCTTCAAGTTCATATAAAAATATATTTCAATAAAAAAAAATATTAAAAAAATTATATATTAATTTCAATTATTTTACTTACAGTGATGGAAGGTCGTGGCTAGGACTTATTTTTGGAAAGATTTTCATAATCACCTTGTACGCAAGGACCATCAATTTCATAGGTGAATATTATTTGAAAATTTCGTACCAAGTGTCCTGATACTTGAGTTGATAATAAGTATAAGTAAAATTTTAATAACGATTGATATATTATTTAAATATGTATTTCTCTACAATACAATTAATAAAATCATTTTGAAAATTTATTTCTAATACTATTTATATATATTTTTAAGATTAATAAAATGCAAACTACTTACCGCTTCAAAATCAAAATTCTGCACAGTTTTTATATTATGTGGATATTCCCGAACACCAGACGAATATGCTCCGAAAATTGGAAGAATTCAGTTTTTGAAAATTTCAGAAAATATATTTAAGTTAAATTACTTTCGAAATTAAAATTCGAAACTTGAAACTTATATACAATAATACGACTCTCTTCTGAATCTGGACTTTAAATAAATTTTTCAATAATTTCATCTTTACTGAAGTACACAACGCTTATCAGATTATAGCCGACTTAACAACAGCGCGAAATTCTGTCCTTCTTTACTTGATCTTTCCTAGGAAGTGGAGGTCTTCCTCTTCCTCGAAAACTTTCAAGGCGAATTGTTCTCATCCAGGACCGGTCCGGTCTAGAAACCAGGTATAAGTCTCCTCCTTGTGTTTGTTGACCAGTGCATCTTCGCTGCTACATAAAAAATGAAAATACAACAACCTGGTTTCTCTGTAAGTGCCCAGCGTTCTCACAAATTCTTTACAGAACTCTTTGAATCTTTTAGGTACTAAGCCTTGATTAGTTGTGCATAAAAAGTTTAACAGTTGTAAGTAGCTTCACTGCGAACAAGCACATGGTTTGAACGTAACGTTTCCCCCCTTCAATTTAACGCTTTTGTTTAACTATCATGGAATTATAAAAATCTTTTATTTTATTTATTTTTAAATCACTTAGGAAGATTACCAATTACAATAGGAAAAAGAAATCTCCTGGATACGGCAGGATTACGGGTGATATGATAAAAAAAAATTTTCTTCCGCTTTACATTTTTAATAGCAAACTAAGATGGCACAAGTTTCCTGAAAGCTCTCATAAATTTTTATGATCCCTAGGCCAGGTCTCCATAAAAATCTTCGAAAAACTTTTATCAAACAACTGATTTTAGACTCAGAGCGGACCGCATAAAGCTACCATTTCGGTCTAAATAAAAGCTCAACACAAAAGAGCAAGTGCATAGAATCGCTACACAAGATAAGCACTTGCACTGCAGTGTTCCTCGATTTTGCTCAGGCACTTGATAAAGCTTGGATAGAGGGACTATTATATTAGCTGAGAGATACGCTTGGAGTTAGGAAGTTTCAGTACTGAGTCCTATGAAATATTAGTTGGTGTTCCAGAAGGAAGTGTTTTAGAACTCGTCTTATACAGGAATATTTAGTATGCATTCGAGACCCGTAACGGCCACTTATAGATTACAAAAACATTTAAAAATATTGGACAAATGGCTAACTATATGGAGAGTTAAAGTGAATGAGTCTAAGTGTATACAAGTAACATTTACACTGAAAAAATACTCATGTCCTTCAATCTCTATAAATGATAATTCGATAGCCCAGAAAGAATTTCTCACTTACTTTGGAATTACATTAGATCAAAGACTCTCGTGGGAAAACCACATCGAAAAAAAATTACCCAAACTTAAGGAAAAATTGAGAATTTTCATTGGATCATAGGTTCCAAGTTCAAAGAAAGATTAAAAGAAGAGAGAACGGCTGTCGAAGTCCTTATACCTTTCATGAACATATCAAGTTTACAGTAAATTGCCAAATTCGATTTTGATATTCTTCAGTATAAATATCAACTAGTCTCTACCAAATTTCACACTCTTAGATGTTTCTTTATGACCCAAAATTTAATTGTATTGTACCAAGTTTGGTTGAAATATCTCAAAAATCGAGGGATTAATTCGGGTTCAAATAGACAGACGGACAGACAGACGTGGTACTTACATACTTCGTACCAAAGTTAATATACCATTTCGTGTACATGAAGGGTATAAAAAGAAAGCATTATTTTTTAATGTGATTATGAAGCCATCTTGGACGTACAGGATCCAACTTTGGGCTCAACATCTTAATCTGTTCTAGACAGAACTTAAAGGCTACAGTCTAAAACCTTAAGAGCAAAATGCAAAGTTCTCGGTATAAGTTAAGGTACCAAAGGTGAAACTGTTGGTCAACACGAGAGTTAAATAAATATAACACAAATCCTCATCCTATAATTTTTGAATTGAGCCTATTCTTGCACTCAAACTTTTATCAAAGTGCTCAATATGTGTGGTATGTGCGTGGCGTTCGCTAACTGGCTAGCACTGCAACCAACAACGACTTCCGCATAGCTCGGTTTTTACGCCAAAAACTTACAGCAACAAGCAACAGCTCAGCTCGCTCGCCAAGATGTTCTGAGGCTCGAAAGAACAACAAATAAACTCAACTATGAGCTAATGGGACAGGTCACATTAAAACAAAGTAAAATGAGTTGTGGGATTAAGAAAATTGAAGTGAACTTGTAATTAAAACTAAAAACTACGGAGTATTCTACTTTATTACCTTATATAAAAATATCCGCAATTGACAACGATTTCGGAATTAACTCCAGAACAAAGAAGAGATAGAAAAACTGCGTAAAATTTACTCGTTAAAGTTATCTCACCACCCATCCTGAAGTCGGACCTGTGATTAAGGCTACGCCACATTCAATTGTCCTTCGAGGTATGCATTAGAATTTACTACATGTCACCCTCTATGATATCCCTTTTCTTAAATTACCACATTTTAGTGTTTGGAATCATAATTATATCTATGTATATAAGCACATACTTTGTTAAAGCTAAATTACATAAATTTATATTTTTTGTACTTTCTTACTTTGATATTCGATACAGTGGTAATGTTTAAATTGTATTATGTAAAGGAATTAGGTTAAGATTTTATAAATTATTGTTAGTCTCTGGAAAGAAAGATTCAATAAAGTACTCTGAATAAAAAAAATTTGCATAAAAATAAATAAAATATTCTACAGGATTCACTAAGTATAAATAAACTACCTTATTTTCGTTTCGTTTTTACACGTTTTTATAATAGTCAAATTTCAATTATTATTCCTTTACTTCTCAAGCTACAATGGCTGTGAGCATCTCATTGTAATTTTGTTGTGATAAACTAGCCGATTCATACGAAAGCAAACGAACGAAAGTGATACGAGCAACGATTGTACAAGTTTGCAGGTACGGGAAGCGCCATTTTGTTTGTTTACATTTGGAAACAGCTGGGATCACTTGTTTCCCAAAAGCTTTATATTCTCTCATTACACACTCAGAGCTGCACTCAAAAGTAATAAAATGTCTTTGTAAATAGTTCCAGAAAAGTATACTTAAAATGTATTTATTTGTTAAATTAACGTGGTTTTTAACGCCAAAGTCTACACTCAATCTTGCATTTTCAACCAAAATGGTTAATGAAAGATTTTATGGGAATAATTAAAAAATAAATCAAAGCTTTCATAGTTCGAGCAAATACAACAATGTCAGGAAATTTCTTTCTTTCTTTATTTTAATCATCAAATTCGCAATCGCCGATTTGGAAAATAAAATAATTTCATTTTATTACGTTAAATCAGAAAAACAAAATATTTATCTTCTTCTAGAATATTTTTATTTTCTGACCAAATTCCTTCACATCGTTTAATTTAGTTTTAAATTTTAGTTTTAGTTAATTTAGGTTTCGTAATTGAGTGTGGATGCAACTAGATTTTTAAACATATAAAAAATCTTAAATAAGTTTATTTTAAGTTATATTATGATCTCAGATATGGTAGATATTTTTTATTTGCGTAAGCAATTTTTCAGATTCTTTTCGAAAATACTCACCATTGAAAATAAACTTGTTTTATTTAACAAAATTATTATTTTATTATCATGGCATTAAATTTCTTCCATTACGAGACTCAGCATAGCAGTTAAACTTATCTTCTCGCCGAAGTACATGGTTTATTGACATTCTTTCTAACCTTCTTTATTGAAAAAGTCATCCACTTTGAAAAACTGGATAAAAAAGGATCAGGTGGTACGTAAATTTTTCAGATCTGACATGATCTCTGATTTGATCACCTTAATAATTTAGCTTAGTTGATAAGATAATTATTGTAATCGAAAAGTATCCTCAGAATAATTAAAAATCATTCTGTTTTTGAAAGTTAATTTTCGCTTGAAATATTGCTTAAACCCGAAAAAATCCTTATTGAACTATTAAGTAAAGCTCATAATTAAATATTACAGTAGAACATAACCTTTTATTTCACTAGATTTTTATTTTTTGTTTGACAAATCGCAATTTGAATTTCTTCCACTATGTCAAGCTTCGCGTTGTCACATTCTTTATTCTCCTCTTTGGTTTGACATTCAGTTATTCCTTGATTCTTTCGTTGCATCAGAATTTATTCGGAAAATCTTTCATTCCAATGATGCCCGCATCGTCGACTGTCAACTTTCGAACAGCCAATATGATTTTGTAATCCTTAGACTGACAGGCAAATGGAAGATTGACAGATCTCGGCAAAATACACAAAACAGAGACAGAGATAAAACAACGATTCTCTTTTTACCCCAATTTTTCGGGAACTTATCTATCTTGTAAACAGAGTATTAGGTCTAGACAGATCACATTTAGTTTAATATTTATTTTAGAAAAAGTAAGGGAATATTTGCAACAACAAAAAATTGTGGAACGAAAGCAGAAATAAAAATATAATAGTAAACAGTTAATGTAAACTTAGCGTTTCATTATAATCTTATTTATACAAGTGTGTACCTTCTTCGTCTACAACAGGGAAGGGGTTTCCTTAGTAACATATCTTTCGAAAAGAACTCCTATGGTAATTTTGTCTGAACTTTACTGCACAGACAAAATTTTCCGCTAATTCAAGACGCTGCAGTTTAATTTATTCTTGTTCAGAACCACAGCCATCGGTCGGCCTACTAATGTGGCAAAAAGGGATTAAAGACCAGTGTCGATTAAGCAGCTGTCGTCTCATTATTAGGCGCCTAAGATATCTTGTTTAATTTCACTTGCTTCTCTTCGATAAAATTTCTTACTGGAGCTAAAGTAAAGCTTCAATTAAATCCTCGGTGCCACATTTGAATACTATAATAAGTGTTCAAAGTGTCTATGTCTACAGGATTGTGGGGCATTGTCAACGAGTGGCCTCTGATTATCACAACTTAGGTATTTACGTAAGGTGGTCTCTTATACGAGCGCTTACTCGTGAAAGCAATACAAAAATTTAAAAATTTAATAGATTTGGCACTTCCATACAATCAATTATTTTTATTGCCATTAAATATATTCAATACTCTGGACTGATTGCATGTGTGTTGATGATAAATTTATATATATATAAAAGAGGTTGTATTTATGTACATATGTATGATTTCGAAAGTACAAAGTCGATCTTATTCGAATTTTCAGGATAGCTTTGATTATTTTATATAGTCTTTAGGCAAGCTTGGTGTTTTCTACAGTTTAAAAGCGCGAGAATTTCTGTTTCATAACAAATTAAAATCTTTTGTAAACCATACATTGGTACATTTAGTTAAAGTCAAAGTACAAAATTTTCAAACAATTTTACAAATTTATTATTAAAATGAAGAACACCATATAACCTTTATAGACAGGTCAAATAAATGTGGCTAGTTCCTGATTTAACTTTTTTAAGTTAGCTTTTGTAAAATTAAAGCAAGAACTAGGACCAAATAGAGATGCCGCGTTATCAACCCGTAGGCTGTCCATGACTTCAAAACTTATCTCCAAAGCAGGATGATAGGTATCCTCTGGTAGAACAAAAGGATCGCACCGAATCACGGAAAATTTTGAAATGTTACCAACATTCACTAAATTAAGGATTTTATGAAATTTATTTGGTATTTAATTTGGTTAACGCAAAGTTCAGACATTTTCTCTAGGAACTCGGTAAAACATGGTCGAGTACAAATGGAAGTGATGTTATCATCGATTTGTTTCCATGATATAGAAGGCAAATTGAAGTCTCCCAAGACCATAATGGAGTCAGAATCTTTCATCAATGAAATAATACTTTCAATTGATCTAATAAGTTGAAGATATACTGATATGTCAGACTGGGAAGGTATGTAAGATAAAATTATATAAATAAAGTCCTTACCAGTACGAACACGGGTGCATTTAAGTTCAATGGAATCTATGGGAGAAGTACAAGCTTCTTCTGAGGGAAGACATTTCAAGGTCTTCATACTCTTCCTGTACACTAGGATTACGATGAGGAATAATTTTATTTATTTTATCTGAAATTTTATTTTTTATATCTTTTTTTTGAGCATTTTTTCATATAAGTCTATCTACAGCTATTGAATTAGGAATAACCTGATCTCCTATAGCAATTAAACCTTTTAATCCAAACCGCAAAGGGAACTCCCCCTCCGATTCTGTTCAAGCGATCACTTCTATAGATTTGATACTCGCTGCATAAAATCTCATTATCAAAAACGTGAGGTTTTAGCCACGTTTCTGTAAATGAAATTAGGTTGAAGTTGCAATGAAAACTGCTTAAATAAAGATCAGTCAACTTGGTATTCAGATATCTAACATTGATAATAAATACGCAGCGAAAGATTACTTATTAGTGTTTTGGTCCCTCGTTTGCTAATGGAATTCGAGCAATATTCTTATCAATTTTCTTAATAATCCTATGTTCAAATTCACGCACAACAGCTCCAGGGGGCCAGAACGAGCTGTTTAAAAGAATCTCAAATGTATCAACAGAAACATCAATTTTGAATGACGATATGTTTCTTTTATAACTAAAATTAAGTTTTCGAATATTGAAATCATTAGTATTCAATTTTGACCAGATGTAATGCCTTAACTCATCAACAGTTGTATCATTTGCAAACCTAGACGACAAAAAAGATTTTTTGAGTGGAACAAAAACTAGCTTCCTGAAACCAGACTCTTGATTTTGCAGACTATTATTTATAATGGCTTGAGGTTGGGGGTCTACTGAAACTTCCGTAGGCCTCTGCATCTGTGATTTAGAGGGTTTCTCAACCAGCGGGCAAGGTGACGAAAAGTTTATTAAATTAATTGTTGGAAGAGTTTTATCCTTAGCCGGAAGTCAAGTTTTCTTTTTGGGAGGAATAGATGTCATTTCCACATCAGACGGACTGCTCACCCGTTTGTGTGCTTGAACTTATCCCAAAGTGATCCAAGTTCACAGCCAATCTCTCTAAAGCCATCACGAGTTTACTTGTACAATTTGTAGAATTCAATTTCAGTAGACCTACATTTAATACATGACCATATTAATCCTTTTCCATCGTTAATTGAATCAAGAATTCTACCTGTTAAACCGGCACATTTTATATGGGCGAGTCCATCGCAAAGCCAGCAAGATACACAGCGCTAAGACTCGCCTTTAATGTTGCAATTATCATAAGAGCAATTCATGTTAATCTTATAGTTATGAAAAATATTGAAAGGAAAAAAAGTATATAATTAGGAAAAAAGGTAAATAAGAAAATAAAATATTTAAATAAAAAATTTAAAATATTTTTTTTTAATTAAAAAAAAATAAAAAATTAAAATTTTGAACAAAACATAGCACTACACCTTGGCAGGCGCTAAGATTTAATAAGATAAACCAGTTTTAAAGAGAGTATAGAGAGCAGTTTTAAGTACACTGTGATATGACATTTAAAAAACAGGACGCAAACAGCTGGGACAAAAGAAAAAAACGGAAAATGAAAATAGCAAAAAAAAAAACCAGAAAAGCAAATACTTACACAAAACCAAAGCTTGAAAGGCAACAAAAAGTTAATATGTAAATATGTATGTAATTAGAGAATGAATCGGCGTAAAAACTAAATAAAAATTAAAATAAATGAAGAAAAAAACAATTAATTGATATTAACGAAAAGATAAATTATCATTTAATGGTGCGCACAAACTTATAACTTCAAATTTTTTGTATTCACTGAATTATTATTCAATTACAACAAAGATTTACACAAAATTAACACAGCAAAATAAAACACAGCTTCACAGATTGCGGTTTGCGGTATGCTTAAATTTATAAATAATCTCTTTATTCTCAACGTTTTTTTAAAGCAAAATCTGTAGCTGCTCAGTGTAAGAGGCAAGTGTAGCCGCGATCTTTGCGTTCGGTCTCGGACTGAGGTTAGTCCGGGCTGTACCGGTTTTCAGTCACTCCCCCTCGGTCGGTTGGGCAACGCTGGGTTCGTCGTCGTAAAAAAATTTCAAGCACAGTGAACTTGCTTCATGATTTGTTTCAATCAGATCGGTAAATGGACCACGTTCAGGAAAAAAAATTATAATTTGGGCCAAAAGCTACCTCAGTACCGATTCTCAAGTAAATCAACTACAAATAAGATTTGTTGGGGATGGATTGGTCTGAGGTCTGCTTCACAGAAAAACGAGACTTTTTTCATAAAAATCATCTCCGGACTCCAACATACAATTTAAGAGAAACCATTCTCAATTGATGAATTCTTTATATTTACACTTTGAACCCTTATTAAAGTATACAAATGTAGCACCGAGGATTTAATTGAAGCTTTACTTCAGCTCCAAAGAGAAGTTTTATCGAAGAAAAGCAAGTGAAAGTAAACAAGATATCTTAGACATCTAAGTAAATTTTAGTCCCACTGAAGACGAATTGATCAAAACATATTGGTGTAATAAGTCAACCATAGAACAGATATCATTGTCAAATGCTCAATCCTATTCAAAGTAATGTAATGAGACGCCAGCTTCTTCATTGACACTGGTCTCTAATCCATGGCTGTAGTTCTGACTAAAAATAAAATTACTATAAGAGTTATTTTCGAAAGATATGTTACTAAGGAAAACCCTTTCGTGTTGTATACGAAGAAGGTACGCACTTGTATAAATAAGATTATAATGAAACGCTAAGTTTACATTAACTGTTTACTAATATAGTTTTATTTCTATTTTCTTTACTCATTGTTTTGTGTGCAAATATTCCCATATTTTTCTTAAATAAATATTAAACTAAATGTGATCTGTCTAGCCCTAATACTCTGTTTACAAGATAGATAAGTTCCCAAAAGATTCGTGTAAAAAGAGAATCGTTTTTTATCATAAAACTTTTCATAACTTGTAAAGTACAATAAGTTTTCACTTGTTGGTATTTGAAGAAAATCAGAATTCAAAAATAAAGATAACATTGAGGTACTCACAAGATGTGCTAAAGTCATAAAATCGTAAAGTTTTACATTAGTTAAAAATATTTGCTAGTTGCTCGCGTCGTAAAGGTTTACAAGTATGGAATCTTTTGTATTTTATTACAAAATCATATTGGCTGTTCGAAAGTTGACAGACAAGCTCGACGATGCAGTCATCATTGGAATGAAAGATTTTCGGAATAATTTCAGATACAACGAAAGAATCAAGGAATATTGATGATTCCACCGGCCCACAAACCACACCAAACGATTGTTTTTTCTGGATGAAATGGCAGCTCTTGCATCTCTTTAGGTTGATCCGGTAATGAAGGACGAAATTTCGCACTGTGGTTAAGTCGGCTATAATCGCATAAGCGTTGTCTTCTCCAGTAAAGATGAAATTATTGAAAAATTTGCGTAATTTAACATAAATTAATTTCTGAAATTTTCCAATATTGAATTTTTCCAAGTTTCGGAGCATATTCGTCAGGTGTTCGGGAATATCCATATAATATCAAAAATGTGCAGGATTTTGATTTTGAAGCGGTAAGTATTCCACAATGTATTAATAATAAAAATATACATAAATAGTAAAAGAAATAGATTTTCAAAATGATTTTATTAATTGTATTGTAGAGAAATACATATTTAAATAATATATCAACCGTTATTAAAATATTCCTTATACTTATTATCAACTTAAGTATCAGGACACCCGAAACGAATTTTCCAAATAATATTCACCTACAAATTGATGGTCATTGCGTACGAGGTGATTATGAAAATATGTTCAAAAATATGCCCTTAGCACTCAACTCTCATCACTGTAAGTAAAATATTGTTAATATTTTTTTTGGAAATATATATTTTAATGAACTAGAAGATTTTCAGATGGCGTTGCCAGAATTGTAGGTCCAGGCAAACACCCTGTACACTTCAATGGATTTTCAGATTCAGGAGATTATACAAATTATGCTGTCGTGTGGAGCTATAAAAAAATATATCGGGTGCTCACGCAAGTAGGTGATGCTTGATTAAATAATAAAGTCAATAAAATGACTGACTTTCTTCCAAATGCATTCGAAATAAAAAAAAACACGATAATTAAAAAGTTGTCCGAATTTCTTTGTGTAGTATAGTAAATAGCACAACCTATATGTCGACAATGTTGCACTTTGTTCTGTTAAGACGTCATTTAACATTGCCTACAGAGATCGTCTAGATTCTTACGAATGATCGAAACCCCGCTGAGGATATCAAATGTCAGATTGCGCTGATTGTGAATAAGAGAGAGAAAAACAATTGCGATTCTAAAATTTATTTTATTACAACATTGTTAACCATTTTGTAAATATCTGAATGTTTTATTTAGAAAATAAAATCCTACAAGTACTTGACGAACCATTTAGTTTTAAACTTTTATTAAAAAATACATTTAAGAAATAGGATAAGGGTACACTTCAGCTCTAAATAGTAGTTCGGCCGTAGAAAACTAAGTGAATATAAACGAGATATCTTAGGCGTTTAACCGAATTTCAGTCCCACTGACAACGAATTGATCAAAACGTATTAGACACTGGACCTCTCTAATCCTTTTTTGCCACCTTAGTTCTGACCAAGAATAAATCAAACGCCAACGCCTCGAATTAGCAAAGCACTTTCTCTGTAAAGGAAAGTTCAGACAAAATTACTATACGAGTTCTTTTCGAAAGATATGTTAGTAAGGAAACCCCTTATTCGTAAACAACACTGAGTTTACGAATAAGGTACGCACTTGTACAAATACCAGACTAAGGTAAATTCTACATGAAATGTTTGCTTTTACAATTTAATTTCCGCTTTCGTTTACGCCGGTACAGAGCGAATGGTATAAAAACTGAACGCCATGCCAAGTTGATATCAAACACTTTCCAGACGTTAGTCATTTCTATTCGAAGCTTTCTTTGTAGCGCTAATAGGTAAAAATAACTCCCACCAAAATGCAAAAAACTCAAATGATTTGGTAAGTAGCAAAAGTAAATTTGTAAATAAATAAATATGAAAATTAAATTTTATTACTCATAATTTTGTGAACATTTTTGTATTAAACATAGCTTTTAATATTTTTAATATTTCTTTTAATAATTTTTTTTTAAGTTTTTTACATATTTTTTTATTTTTCTGTCTGTTTGAACGCAAACTAGTCCGTCTAGTATTTAAGATATTTCAAACCATACTTTGGTACGAAGATGCACTGGTATCTGTATGCGAACATTTTCCAGATTTGATTGAAATCGAATTTTGCATTTGGCGAATTTTGCAATTTTGTTCATGAAAGGTGTAAAGACTTCGTCCGTGACCGAAGACAGCCCATATTTCATGGTTTTTTGTATGTATTTTCTCTATTTCAGCGCCTTGTTTGTTTTGGCCTCGGTCAATATTGTTGCTGGTCAAGTCGTAGGCTTGGGCCGTTGTCCACGTAACGTCGAACCTGTTCAAGATTTGGATCTCGAAAAGGTATGTTTTTTATAATCAACAAAAATTTAAACCAAAATTTCACGGAGTTAATTTCCTTATGTAATATATATGTCTTCTGCGTTTATAATTTTATTTTATTTTGATTAATATTAAATTGGAAGGTTTCATTTTATTTTATTTTGATTTATGTAAATATTGTCAATATATTTGTAATTTTTTATTAATTTTGACCACAACATAACTAATTTATTTATGATAAAACAATTTTAATTTTGAATTTTATTTGATAAAATAATATAGTTCACGCTTGGACTTTTAAACTTAAAATTTTGCTATTTTATGCATTTTATTTTTTGTAATTGGAAATAGTTTTTATTTGTAAAAGGGACCAAATCTTAATTATTCATTAATTTCTCAATTACCTCTCTTTCAGTACATGGGCACTTGGTATGAATATGCTAAATATCCTTTCGCCGCTGAAGCAATCAGTCGCTGTAATCAAGCTGTCTACGGATCCAACAGTAACAATTCGTTTACGGTAGAAAATTCACAAGTGTCGGGTATAAAGTAAGTCATTCTAATACAAAATGTTTTAAATCTTAATTTATTTGTTTACCTTTTTCATTTCATTTTCAAATATACAGTAACAGGACAACAGTAGTTCATGGCAATGCCACAGTTATTGGTGACGGCGTAGTATCCGTACGCTACGAAGGTATTGCATGTAAGTAGAAATATTGTTTTCGCTTCAGTATATATGTTATTATAATTGTCATTTTCTTTACAGCTCTTGCTGGTGCACTTAAATTGTCGATTTTGGGCACAGATTATGATAACTTTTCTGTAGTATATGGCTGCACAAATATGGTGCTCGCTCATGCAGGTAAGTGATTTATCTTTACTCTTTTGCTGTAGGCATATTTTATATTACTTATAAATACTTAATGAATTATTAAAAAAACAGTCTCTTTTCATACGCAATTCCTCTATAAATTATTTTTGTTCCCATAGAAACCCTCTGGATTCTTACACGCGAACGTTTTCCAAGCGAGGAGGTCATAAAAGCAGCTAAGGATGTACTTGTGGCAAATAACATATCTCTGGCACCTTTGACTTTGACCGATCAGGTACATTGTTAAAGTTTGATGAATAGTGTATTTTGTGTAATTATGTATATAGAATACACAATTTGGAAAAATAAAATGAAATTAATTTAAAAGAGATGTGTACTAGCAATAACTTTGCAGTGCAAATAATGTTAACACATTTACTGTATTAATTTAATACCTTATGCCTTCCGCATCATCATTTTGTCGTCACAATAATGGTATGTGCCACTTGCATGTCACTAAAAAATTCTTTACTAAGGAAGCCACATTTGGGTTCGTATTATGCCCTCATTTCATTTCCTTCGTGCGTCTTCTGTATCGCGGGCGGTGATTATTGCTGCAATGTCATCCGCATATCCAAGTAGGTATGCATCATCAGGCACCTTGAGACTTAATATGTCGTTGTAAGTGACATTCCAGAGATCAGAGCCGAGTATCGAGCCCTGCGCTGCGCCTGACGTAATTTTGAGGTTGAGGTGGACCGGGGAACGTATGTCGTATGTTAAAGGAGAACTCTGTCCTTTAGGTAGCTCCTTATGATTAAGTTGAGGTACTTGGGTATTTTGAACTTTGTCTCCAGAGCTGCGATAAAGTTCTTCCATTGGGCGCTGTTGAAGGCATTTTGCACATCTAACGTCGCTAATAGAACTATCTTCTTATTATTATGGCACCTTTCATGACATTCACAATGGCACCTAGTGTAGATTTCTTGGGTCTGAACCCATATTTGGTGATAGACCACCAGTGCTAAATATGGGTACTTCTGGGTTTAATCACCCTTTCGAGCAGCTTCACAGCGATTTCCAGCATGCAGAGCGGCTGTCAGGGTTTCTCTTCCCCTTGCTAATCAATACAAGCGATTGTCTCTTCCAGGTTTCTGGGATTAAACCGGCTTTTAGTTAAGCATTAAACATGTCCAGTAGTACTTTGGGACGGCTGATGGCTATTACTTTTAGCACTTCAACAGGTATTCCGTTGGGGCCTCAACTTGCTTATTGCTGACTGCAGCTTGTAAAAGGCGGTATTTCTGTGGGAGCTCCTTGAACATTTATTTCATACACTATTGCTTCGTGAGTCGGATATAGGACGTTTACGATTCGGTCCATTTTTAGGGCGCCCAGCACTGGCGGAGGTACTCTGTCACCTAACTTTTCCATGACGACTTTGTACCCTAATCCCCATGGATTTCTATTTAAATCGTTGCGCAGCTCTTCCCATTTTTCCTATTAACTTTTATCGATTGCGCGCTTAAGTTCTCTTCTCGCAGCGAAATAATTTTCTTGCTGCGGTTACCTCTATTTTTCTCCTGATTCTAGTATGTACACGGCTAAGATGAAGGCAGTCTTTTCGCTGTGCTATGGCCTCAGTCCACCAGCTCAATTTTATTGATTTCGGCATCGCTTTATCGTTTTCCTTTTGGAAGTCATTAATGATATCGCTAGGTGTTAAATAGCAACTGATTATGGTGAAATGGTGGAATTTGGCCCAAACGTAGCCATTTCCGTTGCCTTTGGCAGTGGTGCAGAGCTTACTGCCGGTAGGAAGCCACATTGCGGCAGTTCCGTTGTTGTCGTTAAGTCATATTCCATTCTTCCATTCGTCCACGTCGTAGTAACTTTCCAAGGTCATTTGAGTCAGTAGTGCATCTGCGGTTTTGCATCTATGCCTATTCGCTTGAAAGTAAACATTGTAAGAAAAAGTCTATAGATGCAAGCAAGTGCAGTAATTATCAACTCCTATCCAAGTAATTAGAAAAGTAATTAGATTTTTCGGAAACAATTATGAGTGATTTCTATTGCTTGTTGGTTTCCAACAATATATTTTAAAATAAAATTATTGTGTCAAGTTTTGCCATGTAATTGATTTTTATCACATATCTAACAATCTCCGTCTTTTTCTCTTCTTTGGTGGAGGCATCGCTTACGCGATTAGGGTTGAATCAACAATAGCGTGCCACTCGTCCCTTCTCTTCGTTGTTTGGCCACAGTTGGAAATACCAAGTGAAACTAGATCGCTTTCTACCTGATCCTTCCAATGAAGTTGAGGTCCACCAGCGGGACCTCCATCGAGCACTTTCAAAGCTGGAGTTCTTTCATCCATTCGTTCGGCATAGCCGGTATCTCTTGATTAGCCGAACTATGTCAATGTCATCATATAACTCGTACAGCTCATCGTTTAAGTTTTATTATTTCATACAATACGATAAATAAGCCTTTATATGCGATATTGAGGAGGCTTATCCCATAGAAAAGTTTGAAAAGAAGCTGGCACATGCACCATGCCACCGTATTTGAATAACTCGGTCGGGAGCCCGTCGACTCCCGCTGTTTTCTTATCTTTTTAGCGGGCAACCGCTATTCGATTGGGGTACGCCACCCTCGGGTTTTGCACTTTCACTGTCATTCAGCAGGCTGGAGAAGTATTCCCTCCACACACTAAGTATGCTCTGGACGTCTGCCACTAGATCAGCTCCTTGGTCCCTACATGGGTATGCTCCGGTCTTGAAATCTTCTGTAAGTCGCCTCGCATTTTCATAAAATTTTCGAGCGTTTCCCTTGTCGGTTAGCTTCTCAAGCATCCCGGCATTCTTGCAGCAAGTATTTTGAAGCCAATTTTTGGAACAAAGTAGTCATGGGTTGCATGAGCCTTGATTGAATGGCAATATTTTCAGACACTTCAATGTGGTATTCTGATTCAGGAAACCGTAATTGGGCAATTAACCGCTTTTGGGAGTTGGAAAATATTTCATAGAAAAAGAGATTAAATGAGGATGATGGCTATTGTGAAGAATTATTCAAGACAACTACTTCTCACTCTTAAATCGTCAAAAATTCCGTACAACGTATAAGCAGTAACCTTCGACTGCAACTTCTTTCCTCATCACGCTGTCTTAATTCTACTTAGCGAGAATAACTTTAGTGTCCCTTTAAGATAATCTAGATACATTAGGTCCCTTTCCTTGTATTTATGCAAAACAAATTTTAAAATGTGCGACCGATTCAGATTTTTGTGTAGCGATTTTAATTCTCGTTACGCCAACTTTGACGTTTCTTAATCGATAATAACTTTATAGCAGCTGATGAGCAAATCTGTAGCTGCTCAGTGTAAGAGGCAATTGTAGCCGCGACCTTCGCGATCGGTCTCGAATTCAGGTCACTTTGGGCTTTACCTGGTTTCAAGTCGCCGGTCTTATGGCTTTTACATTTATCGAACAGGCGTGCCTTTTGGTCGGTTGGGCGGGAGGTTGGGCAACGCTGGGTTCGTTCAAGCGCATTGAGCTTGCTTTTTGACATTTTCAAGGAGATCGGTAAGTGGTCCACTTTCTGGAAGAGAAATATATAATTTGGGCCAAAAGCTACCTCAATAGCAAATTTCAAGTAAATTAACCACAAATAAAATGTGTTTGGAATTGATCAGTCTAAGGTTTACTTCACAGTAAAACGGTATTTTATTTTCATAAAAATCATCTCCTGGCACCAATAAACAATTTAAAAAATCATTCTCAATTGATGAGCTATTTATATTTAAATAAATTTTCTGTTTCTGGCAGGTAGCAAGTCTTCCCAAAAATATCAAGATCTCAAAGGACCATTATCCGAGTCTCAATGAAGCTATCCTGAAAATTTTAATAAAATCGGCTTAGTACTTTCGAAATCATACATATGTACATAAATACAACCTCTTTTATATATATATAAATTTATCATCAACACACATGCAATTTGTCCAGAGTATTGAACCTATGTAATGGCAATAGAAATAATTAATTATATGGAAATGCTAAATATATTAAATTTTTCAATTTTTTTTTTTTTTTTTTTTTTGGTTTCACGAGTGAGCACTCATATCAGAAGACCACCTTACGTAAATACATAAGCTGTGATACTCAGAGCCACTCGTTGACAATACCCCACAATCCTGTAGACATAGACACTTTGAACCCTTATTACAGTAAACAAATGTGGCAGCGAGGATTTAATTGAAGCTATACTTCAGCTCCAAAGAGAAGTTTTATCGAAGAAAAGCAAGTGAAATTGAAGAAGATATCTGAGACGTCTAAGCAAATTTCAGTCCCACTGAAAACGAATTGATCAAAACATATTAGTGTAATAAGTCAACCATGGAACAGATATCATTGTCACATAATCAATATTATTCAAATTGTTTTAATAAGACGACAGCTGCTTCATTGACACTGATCTCTAATCCTTCTTTGTCACCTTAGTAAGCCGACCGATGGCTGTGGCTCTGACCAACCATACATCAAACTACAACGCCTTGAATTAGCGAAGCATTTTGTCTATGCACAAAAGTTCAGACAAAATTTATATAAGAGTTCTTTTCAAAAGATATGTTACTAAGGAAAACCCTTCCCTGTTGTAGACGAAGAAGGTACACACTTGTATAAATAAGATTATAATGAAACGCTAAGTTTACATTAACTGTTTACTATTATATTTTTATTTCTGCTTTCGTTCCACTTTTTTTTTGTGCAAATATTCCCATATTTTTTTTTAAATAAATATTAAACTAAATGTGATCTGTCTAGACCTAATACTCTGTTTACACGATAGATAAGTTCCCGAAAAATTGGCGTAAAAAAAGAATCGTTGTTTTATCTCTGTCTCTGTTTTGTGTATTTTGCCGAGATCTGTCAATCTTCCATTTGCCTGTCAGTCTAAGGATTACAAAATCATATTGGCTGTTCGAAAGTTGACAGTCGACGATGCGGGCATCATTGGAATGAAAGATTTTCCGAATAAATTCTGATGCAACGAAAGAATCAAGGAATAACTGAATGTCAAACCAAAGAGGAGAATAAAGAATGTGACAACGCGAAGCTTGACATAGTGGAAGAAATTCAAATTGCGATTTGTCAAACAAAAAATAAAAATCTAGTGAAATAAAAGGTTATTTTGTACTGTAATATTTAATTATGAGCTTTACTTAATAGTTCAATAAGGATTTTTTCGGGTTTAAGCAATATTTCAAGCGAAAATTAACTTTCAAAAACAGAATGATTTTTAATTATTCTGAGGATACTTTTCGATTACAATAATTATCTTATCAACTAAGCTAAATTATTAAGGTGATCAAATCAGAGATCATGTCAGATCTGAAAAATTTTACGTACCACCTGATCCTTTTTTATCCAGTTTTTCAAAGTGGATGACTTTTTCAATAAAGAAGGTTAGAAAGAATGTCAATAAACCATGTACTTCGGCGAGAAGATAAGTTTAACTGCTATGCTGAGTCTCGTAATGGAAGAAATTTAATGTCATGATAATAAAATAATAATTTTGTTAAATAAAACAAGTTTATTTTCAATGGTGAGTATTTTCGAAAAGAATCTGAAAAATTGCTTACGCAAATAAAAAATATCTACCATATCTGAGATCATAATATAACTTAAAATAAACTTATTTAAGATTTTTTATATGTTTAAAAATCTAGTTGCATCCACACTCAATTACGAAACCTAAATTAACTAAAACTAAAATTTAAAACTAAATTAAACGATGTGAAGGAATTTGGTCAGAAAATAAAAATATTCTAGAAGAAGATAAATATTTTGTTTTTCTGATTTAACGTAATAAAATGAAATTATTTTATTTTCCAAATCGGCGATTGCGAATTTGATGATTAAAATAAAGAAAGAAAGAAATTTCCTGACATTGTTGTATTTGCTCGAACTATGAAAGCTTTGATTTATTTTTTAATTATTCCCATAAAATCTTTCATTAACCATTTTGGTTGAAAATGCAAGATTGAGTGTAGACTTTGGCGTTAAAAACCACGTTAATTTAACAAATAAATACATTTTAAGTATACTTTTCTGGAACTATTTACAAAGACATTTTATTACTTTTGAGTGCAGCTCTGAGTGTGTAATGGGAGAATATAAAGCTTTTGGGAAACAAGTGATCTCAGCTGTTTTCAAATGTAAACAAACAAAATGGCGCTTCCCGTACCTGCAAACCTGTACAATCGTTGCTCGTATCACTTTCGTTCGTTTGCTTTCGTATGAATCGGCTAGTTTATCTCAACAAAATTACAATGAGATGCTCACAGCCATTGTAGCTTGAGAAGTAAAGGAATAATAATTGAAATTTGACTATTATAAAAACGTGTAAAAACGAAACGAAAATAATGTAGTTTATTTATACTTAGTGAATCCTGTAGAATATTTTATTTATTTTTATGCAAATTTTTTTTTATTCAGAGTACTTTATTGAATCTTTCTTTCCAGAGACTAACAATAATTTATAAAATCTTAACCTAATTCCTTTACATAATACAATTTAAACATTACCACTGTATCGAATATCAAAGTAAGAAAGTACAAAAAATATAAATTTATGTAATTTAGCTTTAACAAAGTATGTGCTTATATACATAGATATAATTATGATTCCAAACACTAAAATGTGGTAATTTAAGAAAAGGGATATCATAGAGGGTGACATGTAGTAAATTCTAATGCATACCTCGAAGGACAATTGAATGTGGCGTAGCCTTAATCACAGGTCCGACTTCAGGATGGGTGGTGAGATAACTTTAACGAGTAAATTTTACGCAGTTTTTCTATCTCTTCTTTGTTCTGGAGTTAATTCCGAAATCGTTGTCAATTGCGGATATTTTTATATAAGGTAATAAAGTAGAATACTCCGTAGTTTTTAGTTTTAATTACAAGTTCACTTCAATTTTCTTAATCCCACAACTCATTTTACTTTGTTTTAATGTGACCTGTCCCATTAGCTCATAGTTGAGTTTATTTGTTGTTCTTTCGAGCCTCAGAACATCTTGGCGAGCGAGCTGAGCTGTTGCTTGTTGCTGTAAGTTTTTGGCGTAAAAACCGAGCTATGCGGAAGTCGTTGTTGGTTGCAGTGCTAGCCAGTTAGCGAACGCCACGCACATACCACACATATTGAGCACTTTGATAAAAGTTTGAGTGCAAGAATAGGCTCAATTCAAAAATTATAGGATGAGGATTTGTGTTATATTTTTTTAACTCTCGTGTTGACCAACAGTTTCACCTTTGGTACCTTAACTTATACCGAGAACTTTGCATTTTGCTCTTAAGGTTTTAGACTGTAGCCTTTAAGTTCTGTCTAGAACAGATTAAGATGTTGAGCCCAAAGTTGGATCCTGTACGTCCAAGATGGCTTCATAATCACATTAAAAAATAATGCTTTCTTTTTATACCCTTCATGTACACGAAATGGTATATTAACTTTGGTACGAAGTATGTAAGTACCACGTCTGTCTGTCCGTCTGTCTATTTGAACCCGAATTAATCCCTCGATTTTTGAGATATTTCAACCAAACTTGGTAGGAAGATGCACCCATACAATTAAAATTTGGGTCATAAATCCGTCAAAAAGTACCTAAGAACGTGAAACTTGGTATACTACACACACATAAGGAATTGCATATTGGTTATGAAAGTCATCGAAATCGGACTGCTATATCATCTACCTCCATGCAACCGATTTGTTCAGATATGAGGTTTTTAGATCAAAACTCCAACAAAGAAGCATCTAAGAGCGTGAAATTTGGTAGAGACGTAAATTCTAGTTGATATTTATACTGAAGAATATCAAAATCGAATTTGGCAATTTACTGTAAACTTGATATGTTCATGAAAGGTATAAGGATTTCGACAGCCGTTCTCTCTTCTTTTAATCTTACTTCGAACTTGGAACCTATAATCCAATGAAAATTCTCAATTTTCCCTTAAGTTTGGGTAATTTTTTTTCGATGTGGTTTTCCCACGAGAGTCTTTGATCCAATGTAACTCCAAAGTAAGTGTCAAATTACCATTTATAGAGATTGAAGGGCATGAGTCTTTTTTCATGGTAAATGTTACTTGTATACACTTAGATTCATTGACTTTAACTCTCCATATAGTTAGCCATTTGTCCAATATTTTTAAATGTTGTTGTAATCCATAAGTGGCCGTTACGGGTCTCGAATACATACTAAATATTCCTGTATAAAACGAGTTCTAAAACACTTCCTTCTGGAACACTAACTAATATTTCATAGGACTCAGTACTGAAACTTCTTAACTCCAAATTTTCTGTCAATAAGGAAGCTTTTTACTACGGCATTTATATTTGCGGGAAGCATATGTCTCAGCTAATATAATAGTCCCTCTAGCCAAGCTTTATCAAGTGCTTTATTACGGTCCGCTCTGATTCTAAAATCAGTTGTATATTTTCTGATAAAGGTTTTTCGAAGATTTTTATGGAGACCTGGCCTAGGGTTCATAAATATCTCTGAGAGCTTTCAGGAAACTTCTGCCATCCTAGTTTGCTATTAAATAAGTAAAGCGGAAGAATAGTTTATTTTTCTCATATCTAATCCTGCCGTATCCAGGAGATTTCTTTTTCTTAATGTAATTGGTAATCTTCCTAAGTGATTTAAAAATAAATCGAATAAAATTTTTATTTGAATCATGAAAAAAGTATGGAAAAGAATTGCTTCCAATACTAGGTTTAAATAAACTGCGTAAAAAATAAAATATCCTTTTTCTGGTCGTTCCGAGCCCACTCACTATTGAAAGCTCTAAATTTCGCAACTGGCAGGATTTTTAAATAAAAGTTTTAATGGTAAAATGAAAAATTTTAAATTTTTAAACATATGTAGTATTGAAATAATACCAATAATAAAATGTTTAAATATTTTTAGATATTTTATAATTCCATGATAGTTACACAAAAGCGTTAAAATGAAAAAAAAAAACGTTACGTTCAAACCATGTGCTTGTTCGCAGTGAAGCTACTTACAACTGTTAAGATTTTTATGCACTGCTAATCAAGGGTTAGTACTTCATAGATTCGAAGAGTTCTGTAATGAATTTTTGAGAGAGCTGGGCACCCATAGAGGAAACAGATTATTGTTTCCCTTCGAATTCGCAGCTGTGGCAACGGCAATTACAGCTCCAAGCATCCATATAAAGGAAAGTAAATTTGGAGAGTGACTTCCCCGTATCCTGGCATTCACCTTCGCATCAAAGCGAAATTGTTCAATATATCGCTAATATGAGCGCATATGACCAAAGGTTTTTTTATGAGCGGAAGCTTCATCCTCCATTACGAAAAATTACCTATTGGGCTACGGCTAATCAACTTCGCCTAAGACTGAAATATCTCTAGTACCAGATTCTGGCGCAACAAAATTCATCAAGCTGATGATCCAGACCCAGATCAAAGATCGCGCAACCAAATTGATCATGTTGAGATAGACGGCGACATGTTCCTAGTGGTCTAGATGTGTGTACGTTTCGATGATTATATATCGATTTGGATCTCTTTCTTGTAGCAGCGAAGATATACTGATCAACAAACAGAAGGAGCTGGCTGCAATCACAGCAGACAGCTAAGCAATTTTCTACTCGACTTGCACTCCTGCTCTCTGAGAACTGCTCGATATAAAAGAACGGTGGAAAGGCAGCTAAAGCTCACTATGACACGCTGCTGCAGAAACAATTAGATTTCGAGAAGGCCTAATTAATATACAACTGGTAGGATGAGTATTGCCGTGGCGCAGCAGAGAGAAAGCAGATCTTACAATGTTGCGATAGGCCACAGCAAGTGCCGGATGAGAAATATATCGAGAGCTGAAGAAGCGATATGCATTTGCAGACAAATAAAGCAAGAGTCTGAAATGCGTAAAAATTAAGACATGGGTAACGCTCGAAAATTCTTTGAGACAATACGGAGGCTTATACCAGGGTTCAAGACCGGATCGGTCCTGGATGACTACACTCCGCCTTGAAAGTTTTCGATGCAGTTCCTACCGGTGAAAACATGGGAAGAGGAAGACCTTCACATCATTGGAAGGATCAGGTAAAGAAGGACGAAATTTCGCGCTGTTGTTAAGTCGGCTATAATCGCATAAGGGTTGTCTACTCCAATAGAGATGAAATTATTGAAAAATTTCTTTAAAGTCCAAATTCTGAATTTCAAATTTTAATTTCGAAAATAATTTAATATAAATTAATTTCTGCAATTTTCAAATCCTGAATTTTTCCAATTTTCGGAGCATATTGGTCTAGTGTTCGGAAAAAACCACATAATATAAAAACTGTGCAGGATTTGGATTTTGAAGCGGTAAGTAGTTGGCAAGTTGAATTTTATACACATTTTTTTAATAAAAATTTTGTTAATAATAAAATTATACATAAATTGTCACAGAACGCCCTGCATTGAATGAAATTTACAATTTGTAAAAATTTATTCATCTGGCAACACCATATGTGAGCTTGCCGCTGTTTGCCTTTCTCCCGTTTTGCAATTTGAACAACCGTCATTCGTTGGCAAGCAGTCGGATAAGGCACACAGCGGTAAGTAAAATGAAACTTGTAATTTTTTGAACTGTGACATGTGATTTGTTAATTTGTATTTTATTTTTGTCAGAAATAAACCACCCAAACTATTTTCATCGGGTGCGTTGAATTCGATTTATCCGGGCCGACGATAAGCTTTATTTCGCTGTTAAGCGAATTTGGCTGCCATTTTGCGCCAGCACATTAGCGCAGCGCCAAATTGAAGAATTTTGCCAATAACACCAGCGAGGCTACGCCAATTGCCTACTTCTATGTTTGCCGTTTTTCATGTACAACAGTGTGTATTTTATATGTATGTTAACTTTGCCATTTTAATGCCAGCGTCGCCGCCACAGCCATATTAAAGCCATTACAGCGCCATTGCAACGTCGACGTCATAGCCAGCACGTCAAAACGCTAGCAGCAGCATAGCCACTTCAACGTCGTAGCACCACTTCGCCGTCGCATCGTAACTTTTCAAATTTGTATGTACGTTTCAACCGCCGATATTTTTTACTAAGTTTGTAAAGCCACGATTTTGCGTCACAAATCAACTGATTTATATTGAACACATACAGCCAAATGCTTGCGTCAAGTGCTAGTATATTATTGTTCATCGCTACATATGATTCGCACCCCGCCACGTAGAAGTGCCCGCCTTATGAACATCAATAAAAGCATGGAAAATAATGCAGGTTTGTCACGAATATTGGAAACGCTACCTAGCCAGCCTGAAAGCGCAGTAAGTACAAATTCTCGAGCATCTATATCCCGTGTCAATAGTGAGCCACCCGTAACTTACCAAATGCACGTCGACGATGAAGCCCCAATAGTTTCTGCCAGTCAAACAGCCGTAACCACGGGTTCTATGCTATCGCCTAGCCATGCCCAAGGAACTCCGGTGGTCATAACTACGACGAGATTGAAAAACGTATAGCCATGTTGGAGCTCCATCTTAAAGCAACTCAGGTACAGTTACGGAAACGGGACAGCCGTTACTTACGCTAGCAGCATCGTCGCGCAGTCGCGAATTCTGCCTCAGTCAACGCAGGTACCCCCAATAACGGCGCAGTCAGCGCAGACACCTTCAATGCAGTCGCAGCCAGCGCAGACTCAGATTCAACCATCGCCAATGCCTAGTAATATACAGTCGAATGCCTCTACGCCATTTATCGAATGCCCACGCATGCCTCCGTCTACTTCTACGCATTTTTATTCTTTCTCACAGCCAAATAGATTTTCCAACGGTTCGCGCTACACGCCAGCGCCACTTTCGAGTAATCTATTTTCAACACAGGCGTCGGGCGCTCCGACGTCGATGCCTCAAACCAGCCAGGCTTGCGCTGACCTACAATATGTACCCTATAATTTAAACATTCCACGTAAATTGCTAGATTTGCTTGAATTTAGCGGTCGAGCCGAAGACTGGCCTATGTTTTACGCATCTTTCATCGAGTCAACGGCGGCTACAGATATAGTAATTTCGATAACAATCAGCGTCTCCAAAAGTGTCTTAAGGGTGATGCACGGGAAACCGTGAAAGCGTTACTCATCCACCCAAATAATGTTAGCTGCATTATCGAACAGTTGAAATTTAGGTTTGGACGACCAGAACAATTGGTTCGTAGTCAGTTAGCGCAGGTTAGAGAGATAGCACCGATTTCTGAAAATATGTTAGGTAAACTTATTTCGTTTGCTACAAAGGTAAAGAACATTTGTGCACTTTTGGAGTCTGCTGGAGCTGAGCATCACATCGCCAATCCCATGCTACTCGACGAACTTATCGCTAACTTATGCCAGGGTCAGCACAAGGCAACTGAATGCAAGCATCTACTAGAAGCCACGGTAGCCGATCGATGGACCCAAGTAAAATCGGTATGATTATGCTTTGCCTGCCTCAATGGGGGTCACATCACAAATAATTGCAGAAGACGAAAGGTTTGCGGTATCGATGGATGTAGCCGAGCACATCACAAGCTACTTCACGAGCCCCGATCAGTGCGCCCGCCCGCTTCATCAACATCGTCATCCCGAAGCTCCTCCAACGTAATATCCCGAGCTGCATCGCCGCCGGGCAACGCTCAACAACAACAACAACCGCATGGTGACCAGGGTGCAACAGTTTTGAGTTGCTCTACGAACTCGCCGAAGGAGAAGTTACTCTACCGTTACTCCTGCCAGTCACACTCTATGGAAAGGAACGTCGCGTGGACACAGTTACGCTTTACTAGATGAGGGTTCATCTATAATGATGATGGATGGAAGTCTCGCCAAGGAGTTAAACTAACAGGGTCGGCCGTACAGTCTGAACGTTCAATGGTTCGGGGGGCATTCGGTGCGTGAGCCCGCCACCATAGTAGATTTACACATAAGCGGGGCGGGTATGCAAAAAAGACATAAATTACAAAGGGTCCATGCGGTACAGAGTTTGAAGCTGCCAACACAGAATCTCAGTCGAAGCGATTTGGAACTTGACGATCAGGACGCACGCCAACTGACAGTGCAGCCGCACTCATAGGTATCAACAACTGTCACTTGGGTTTAGCATCGACTACCATTACGATGAGGAAGCACGGTCCGTTTGCAGCCAAAACAGAATGGGTTGGGTAGTGTTTGGCCCCGTAAGTAAATCTGCTCCGTCGATAGCCACATGCCTTTTTTTGAAATCCAGTCCCGATGAAGCCCTTCATAATATGGTTGCCGATTTTTTTGAAACCGAAAGCTTTGGAGTGAGACCATCGCCACCAATAGACAGTAATGATGATATTCGGGCTCGAGCAATTTTGGAGTCGACAACGTGCCGTGTTGGAAACCGTTTTCAGACAGGACTCATATGGAAAGAGGATAGTATTAAACTGCCCAATAGCTACGATATGGCCGCCAAGAGATTAAGAAGCGTAGAGAAGAAAATGAGTTGCGATAACAACTTTGCTAGTGCCTATAAGGAAATAATTGACAGCTACATCGAAAAGGGTTATGCACGCAAACACACCTCGTCGGAATCAGCCCAGCCATCGCCACGTATTTGGTACCTCCCTCATTTCACCGTAATTAACCCGAACAAGCCCGGAAGACTTCGACTCGTCTTTGATGCCGCCGCCCAGGTCCATGGTATTTACTTGAACAGCTGTCTTTTCAAGGGACCGCAAGAATACAAGCCGTTGCCGTCTATTCTCTTCCGCTTCCGCGAACAGGCTGTGGGCCTGTGTGGTGACATCAAGGAAATGTTCCACCAGGTGCTAATACGTCCCGAAGACAGATGCTCCCAGCGATTCCTCTGGCGTAACGGTGATTCGAGTCAAACACCCGATGTCTACGAGATGCGTGTCATGATCTTTGGAGCTGCTTGCTCGCCCTGTGCAGCTCAATATATTAAGACGCGAAATGCTTTGGAACATGGGGACGATGATCGTTATACGACTCGGGCGATAAGCGCGATTTTAGAAAATCATTATGTTGGCGACTTAGTGGATAGTTTTGACTCAGCAAGGGAAGCCATAGCCGTTGCAACGCAAGTAAGGGATATTCACATGGACGCCGGTTTTGAGCTTCGCAATTTTACTTCGAACTCTGCGGAGGTGATTGCAGCCTTGGACGGTACGGACGTAGAAAAAGTAATCGGCGTAAAGGATTCTCTTTGCACCGAAAGGGTACTTGGGTTGCATTGGCATTCAGCCACAGATCGGTTTAGGTTTACCTTGAAGTTCAACAAAGTGAGCGAAGCGGTAATTAGCGGAAGTAAGTGTCCGACGAAGAGGGAACTTCTCAGTGTGGTTATGTCCATCTTCGACCCACTGGGATTTCTCGCCAACTTTGTTGTTGCAGCCAAATTGTTGATGAGGGAGGTGTGGAAACATGGTACGCGTTGGGATGATCCTCTTCCGTCGAATATAATCGCGTCGTGGGAAAGATGGCGCAAACAACTGTCAGCGGTAGTCGACTATGCCTGTCCTCGTTTCTACTCCCGCAATGGTGCGCCCGAAACCCTACAGTTACACATATTTGTCGACGTTAGTGAAGATGCCTTTTCTGCGGTCGCGTATTGGCGGGCGGAGAATTCCCGAGGTGAGATTGAGGTCGCGTTCATATGCGCGAAATCCAAGTGCGCCCCAATAAAAACATTAACTATCCCGCGATTAGAGCTGCAAGCCGCCGTTTTAGGAGTACGTCTACAACGCGCCGTGAGAGAAGCACATTCGCTTAGAGCCGACAAATGCATTTTGTGGAGTGATTCGGGGACAGTCATCAAATGGATTAGGAGTCAGCATCGAAAATATAAAACGTTCGTACAGCACAGAATCGCCGAGTTCTTAGCCGCCACTGATGAATCTGACTGGCGCTGGATACCCACAAAGCAAAACGTGGCCGATGAAGCTACTCGCGCTAACCACAACATCGTGTTCGGGCCTACGACGCGCTGGGTACAAGGTCCATCCTTTCTACGCGAGGAGAAGCATGCCTGGCCAACAGAAGATCCTATTTCTGCCGAAGCACATTGCGATGAAGAGCTGCAACCACGGCATGCGTTGATTGTCGTACGTAAAGATATTATTGATTTTGATCGCTTCTCCTCACATAATAGGTTACTAAGGACTACCGCCTGGGTTATATTGTTCGTCAAAATATGCCGCCGAAGGAAAATCGTCAATCCCTACGGTCTCGATGCTGATGATCTCGAATCAGCAAAGCTTCTCTTATGCCGCCTTGTACAGGAGGAATGTTTCTCCGAAGAAATTCAACAGATCCAAGGTGGACAAAATATATCAAGCAGTTGTTGCCATATTTGGATGAGGATGGTGTGCTACGTGTTCGTGGGCGTATAGATGCCGCTAGTTTTCTCCCACTACATACCAGACGCCCGATAATACTGCCGCCCACACATGTGTATACGAAGCTGTTAACGCAGCATCATCACATCCTCATGGGTCATCAAATAATGAGGCCACCATATGCGCTATTCGTCGAGAATACTGGGTGCCACGCCTAAGAACGCTTCTACGTAATGTCATCGCCAACTGTAATGTATGTCGCCTGCGCAAAGCAGAACCAGTACCGCCATTAATGGGGCCGCTGCCAGTGGATAGACTCACACCTTACGTAAGGCCGTTCACTTACACAGGCATGGATTATTTCGGACCGCTCAGCGTGACAGTGTGACGGAGTACCGAAAAGCGATGGGTAGCACTCTTCACTTGCCTAACTACGCGGGCAGTGCACCTGGAGGTAGCGCACGACTTGAGCACCGACTCGTGTATCATCGAAATCAGGAATTTCATTAATAGGAGGGGAGTGCCTGCAAGACTGAGGTCAGACAATGAAACGAACTTTGTTGGTGTGAACAATGAGGCGACGAGATTTGCGGAGGTGTTTGACTGAGAGCGGGTGCAGGGGGAACTATCCCAACGAGGCATCGACTTCCTATTGGGGTCAGCCAATAATGCGAACACACCGAGCGTGAATGACGTACCCGGTGATTATTTTACTTTGATGGGTGCTGGAATATCTTCCTACTCTTACACGTCGTTCGAAGTGGTGTCAACCTACGAAACCGATAAAGGAAGGAGAGCTGGTGTTTCTGTGCGACCCGAACCTACCAAGACGACAGTGGTGCCGTGGCGTGGTGGAGCGGCTGTATCCTTCAAAGAATGGCGTGGTCCGCCAGGCTGATGTGCATACGAGTTCAGGGATCAAAAGGAGAGCTGAGTCCAACTTGGCCGTTCTGGACGTTGAGTCTGGTGAATGGAGTGATTCACGGGGGCGGGGATGTCACAGAACGCCCTGCATCGAATGAAATTTACAATTTGTAAAAATTTATTCATCTGGCAACACCATATGTGAGCTTGCCGCTGTTTGCCTTTCTCCCGTTTTGCAATTTGAACAACCGTCATTCGTTGGCAAGCAGTCGGATAAGGCACACAGCGGTAAGTAAAATGAAACTTGTAATTTTTTGAACTGTGACATGTGATTTGTTAATTTGTATTTTATTTTTGTCAGAAATAAACCACCCAAACTATTTTCATCGGGTGCGTTGAATTCGATTTATCCGGGCCGACGATATAAATAGTATTAGAAATAGATTTTCAAAATGATTTTATTAATTGTATTATAGAGAAAGACATATTTAAATAATATATCAATCGTTATTAAAATTTTACTTATACTTATTATCAAATTAAGTTTCAGGACACTTGGTACGAAATTTCCAAATATTATTCACCTATAAAATTGATGGTCCTTGCGTACAAGGTGATTATGAAAATCTTTCCAAAAATAAGTCCTAGCCACTGACCTTCCATCACTGTAAGTAAAATAATTGAAATTAATAAATAATTTTTTTAATATTTTTTTTTTTTATTGAAATATATTTTTTTATGAACTTGAAGATCTACAGATGGCGCTGCCAGAATTGTAGGCCCAGACAAACTCGCTGTACACTTCAATGGATTTTCAGGCAATGGCAGTGTTGTATCCTCAATGTGTGTTTAATTAACTGATTATTGGGGTTTGAATGCCGATTTCAAAAATTATGCTGTAGTATAGTGCTGTCAAAATATATCGAGTGCTCACGCAAGTATCTGATTGTTTTACTTAGAAAAGAAAATTATACAAGTACTTGTAGAACCATTCAGTTTTAAAATTTAATTAAAAAATAAATTAAAGAAATAGGTTAAGGGTACACTTCAGCTCTAAATAGTAGTTCGGCCGTAGAAAACTAAGTGAATATAAACGAGATATCTTAGGCGTTTAACCGAATTTCAGTCCCACTGACAACGAATTGATCAAAACGTATTAGACACTGGACCTCTCTAATCCTTTTTCGCCACTTTAGTTCTGACCAAGAATAAATCAAACGCCAACGCCTCGAATTAGCAAAGCACTTTCTCTGTAAAGGAAAGTTCAGACAAAATTACTATAAGAGTTCTTTTCGAAAGATATGTTAGTAAGGAAAACCCTTTCAGTGTTGTTTACGAATAAGGTACGCACTTGTATAAATACCAGACTAACGTAAATTCTACATGAACTATTTGCTTTTACAATTTAATTTCCGCATTGGTTTCACGCCGTCACAAAAAGCCCCTACAGAACGAATGGTATAAAAACTGAACGCCGTGCCAAGTTGATATCAAACACCTTCCAGACGTTAGTCATTTCTATTCGAAGCTTTCTTGGTAGCGGTAATAGGTAAAAATAACTCGCATCAAAATGCAAAAAATTCAAGTGATTTGGTAAGTAGAAAAATTAAAAAATTTATTTATAAATAAATAAATATGAAAATGGAATTTTATTACTCATAATTTTGAGAACATTTTTGTATTAAATATAGCTTATATTTAATATTTCCTTCATTATAATAATATTGCCTTTATTATAAATATATTTAATATTTCCTTTAATAATTTTTTAAGATTTTTACATTTTTTTAATATTTGTCTGTCTGTTTGATCGCGAACTGGACTACCTAGAATTTGAGATATTTCAAACCAAACTTTGGTACGAAGATGTACTGGTATCTGTATACGAACTTTTTCCAGATTTGATTGAAATCGAATTTTGAATTTGGTGAATTTAGCAATTTTGTTCATGAAAGGTGTAAAGACTTCGTCCGTGACCGAAGACAGCCCATATTTCATGGTTTTTTGTATGTATTTTCTCTATTTCAGCGCCTTGTTTGTCTTGGTCTCGGGCAATATTGTTGCTGGTCAAGTCGTAGGCTTGGGCCGTTGTCCACGTAACGTCGAACCTGTTCAAGATTTGGATCTCGAAAAAGTAAGTATTTTTTCTACAATCAATGTAATAATGTTCAGTAAATCATCTAAGAGTATGTACACATTTTCTTGCAATATTTACATAAGCTGAATGATAGATTATATTATATATATGTTAAATTGGAAGGCTTCAAGTTAAAGTTCATTGAATTCCACAAAAAATTTAAACCGAAATTTCACGGTGTTAATTTTCTTATGTAATACATATGTCTTTTGTGTACATAATTTTATTTAATTTTGATTAATTTTAATTTGTTTTGTTTTATTTTATTTTTATTTATGTAAACATTCTCAAAATATTTGTAATTTTTTATTAATTTTGATCACAACGCAATTAATTTATTTATGATTAAACAAAATTTAGTTTCGAATTTTATTTGATGAAATATTACAGTTCGAGCTTATACTTTTATACTTCAATATTTTCCTTTTTATTCTTTTTATTTTTTGTAATTTGAAATATTTAAATAATTTCTCAATTACCTCTCTTTCAGTACATGGGCACTTGGTATGAATATGCTAGATATCCTTTCGCCCCTGCAGCATTCACTCGCTGTAATCAAGGTGTTTATAGATCCAACAGTAACAATTCGATTACGGCAGAAAATTCACAAGTGTCGGGTATAAAGTAAGTCTTTCTTATGTAAAATGTTTAAATCTTAATTTAATTGTTTGGCTTATTTATTTCATTTTCAAATATACAGTAACCAGACAACAGTATCTCATGGCATTGCCACAGTTGTTGATAACGGCGTACTATCCATACGCTATGATGGTGTTGTATGTAAGTAGAAATATTGTTTTCGCTTTGGCATATATGGGTTTTTTTATATATTTTTAGGCCCTCGACTTTTAAATAATTGTGATGAAATTTCTTTTACAGCTCTCTTGTCGATTTTGGGCACAGATTATTATAACTTTTCTGTAGTATATGGCTGCACAAATATGGTGCTCGCTCATGCAGGTAAATGATTTGTCTTTACTCTTTTGCTGTAGGCGTATTTCATATTAAATTTTAATTTTAAATTTTCTCTTTTCATAGTCAATTAATCTATAAATTATTTTTATTCCCATAGAAACCCTCTGGATTCTTACACGCGAACGTTTTCCAAGCGAGGAGGTCATAAAAGCAGCTAAGGATGTACTTGTGGCAAATAACATATCTCTGGCACCTTTGACTTTGACCGATCAGGTACATTGTTAAAGTTTGATGAAGTGTGTATTTTGTGTAATTATGTATATAGAATACACAATTTGGAAAAATAAAGTTAAATTAATTAAAAAAAAAAAAGTAGTTTTTGGCATGTGCGTTGGGGTACTTTCTGCCACATCAGACTTTTCGAATTGATTTGCTAATATATTTACTGTATTAATGTATTGTCTTGTTTATTAAAACAATACAAATTATTTAAAATTTCCAACTAAAAAAGCTGTTGCGTAACTTGCTCTTTTACTAAGTGCTGGGCACTTGCCGCACTCATCGGCGATAGTCGAGAAAAAAGCACACAGAAAAAACAGACCTGAAATTTTATTTCATCAGAATTTGTAACAAAATGAAAACATTTCTCATGTATTATTTAAAAAAAAAAATTCCGATATTATTTCCAGTATTAAAATAAAATTAAAATAACGATGATAACATAACAAAAAGTGTTGAGACTCTAATTGCCTCTTACAAATGCAAAAAAAGTTTCATGAAAGTAAGCATTGTAAGAATAAGTCTATATATGCAAACAAATGCAGTAATTATCAACTCCTATCCAAGTAATTAGAAAAAGTAATTAGAAAAGCAATTCAGTGCAGTTTAAAAATTCAGTTAAATAAATTTATTAAAGTTTTTTTTTAAGAAACAATTTAGATTGTTTTCTCTTATTTCATGTTGGTTTTAAAAAATAAAATTTAACATAGAATTATTATGTCACGTTTTGTCATGTAATTGATTTCTATCACGTATTTAACTGTCTCCGTCTTGCTCTCTTCTTTGCCTTCCTCTTCCTGTGCTTCCACCAGCGCGTGTTCCATCGAGCACTTTCAAAGCGGAAGTGCTTTCATCTATTCGCACGACATAACGATTTTGTCACTGTCGTCATTGGATGTCGGCTTTATCGAAGCTTCTGCACCACATGACAGGACGGGAATAATGAGCAGTTTGTAAAGTTTGGTTTTGATTCGTCGAGGGAGGACTTTATATCTCAATTGCCCGCTCAGTCCAAAGCTGCACCTGTTTTCAAAAGTGATTCTGCGTTGGATTCCAAGGCTGATATTATTGGTGTTGTTGATACTGGTTTCAAAATAGACGCCATTATCTACCACTTCGAAGTTATTACTGTAAACAGTGACGTGAAAGCCAAGTCACGAATGCGATAACTGTTTATTTCATGACAGAAGATATTTCGTCTTGTACTCTTTCACCTTTACTTCGCTTCTTTTTCTAATTTGGAGAAAGCGGAACTTACGGTGCGGTTGTTATGACCAATTATATCAATATCATCGAAACACGCCAAAAATTGTACACTCTTATAAAAGATTGTATCTGGTCTAAGTAGGACTGCAGGTGTTGACGTTGGTTTTTAATATTTCACACAATAAAATAGATAGGACTTTATACGCGGATATTGCGAAGGCTTATCCCACGATAATTCAATTTAAAAAAAGCTGACACAAACCCCATGTAACCGTATTTGAATAGCTCGGCCAGTACGCCAGCTCCGGGTGTTGCGCTTTCATTTTCATTCAGCAGGCTGGAGAAGTGTTCCCTCCATACACTAAGTATGCTCTGGACTTAAGCCACTATTTTACCTTCTAGGTCCCAACACGAGTATACTTTCGAGCATTAACCTTGTCCATTAAAGTGCATTAAAGAGTCCAAATGAGGATGACGAACTGCCTTTGCAATCCTTTGCCTATATGATTCAAAATCACAATGTTGTACAAGTTACTGACTTCATTGACTTGGGTGTTACAATAGACCCTAATTTAGATTTTAGAAATCATATAAATTCCGGTGCTAGTAGGACTAAAGGAGTAGTAACTTCCATTAAGCAGTGGGGTAAGGAGTCTAACGACCCATATATTACCAAATTACTTTACACCTCACTAGTTAGGCCCTATTTGGAATGTGGTTCCGTTGTATGGAATCCACATTATCAATTGCATAGTGATAAATTGGAATCTGCACAAAAACAATTCCTATTTTTCGCGTTAAGGAATTTACATTGGGATGCGAATAAAAATCTCCCTCCTTATAAAAGCCGACTAAGGCTTATTAATCTGTCTTCACTCCAGAGTTGACGGGAGATGCTTGGAGTTTTATTTTTAACTAAGCTAATAAGAGGTATTATCAATAGTCCATTCCTAGTTAGCGAGAATAACTTTAGTGCCCCTTTAAGACAATCTAGATATTTTAGGCCCCTTTCCTTGTATTTATGCAAAACAAATTTTGAAATGCACGACCCATTCAGATATTTGTGTAACGATTTTAATTCTCATTACGCCGGCGGATGACGTTCAGGAAGAAAAAATAATAATTTGGGCCAAAAGCTACCTCAGTACCGATTCTCAAGTAAATCAAACACAAATAAGATTTGTTTTGGGATGGATCAGTCCAAGGTCTAATTCACAGAAAAGCGGTATTTTTTCATAAAAATCCTCTCCTGGCAGCAATATACAATTTAAAAAAAAACATTCTCAATTGTTTAAATATTAAATTAAATAATAAATTTATGACAGGTGGATATACTTCAGCTCCAAAGAGAAGCTTTATCGAAGAAAAGCAATTGAAATTTAAAAAGATATCTTAGACGTCCAAGCAAATTTCAGTCCAACTGAAGACGAATGAAACATATTGGTGTTATAAGTCAACTCTGGAACAGGTATCACTGTCAAATACTCAATATTATTCAAAGTAATTTAATGAGAAGCCAGCTGCTTCATTCACACTGATCTCTAATCCTTTTTTGCCACCTTAGTAGGCCGACCGATGGATGTGGTTCTGACCAAGAATAAAATTACTATAAGAGTTCTTTTCGAAAGATATGTTGTTAGTGGTGAAACCCCATATATGTTGTATACGAAGAAGGTACACACTTGTATAAATAAGATTATAATGAAACGCTAAGTTTACATTAACTGTTTACTGAAATATTTTTATTTCTGCTTTCGTTCCACTTTTTTTTTGTGCAAATATTCCCATATTTTCCTAACTAAATATTAAACTAAATTTGCTCTGTCTAAACCTAATATTCTGTTTACGCGATAGATAAGTTCCCGAAAAATTCGTGTAAAAAGAGAATCGATTTTTTTTTATCATAAAACTGTCCATAATTTGTATTTATAAAGGGTGATCTCAGGTATCAAATAGTCGGTTATCATGACGCAATAACGGTCGCCATTGACGGTTACTTTATCACCTGCATCATTTTTGAAGAAATATGGACCGATGATTCTAGCGGCCCACAAACCACACAAACCGTTGTTTTTTCTGGATGAAATGGCAGCTCTTGAAGCTCTTCAGGTTGCTCTTCGTCCCAAGTGCGGCAATTTTGCTTGTTTACATACCCATTGATTCAGAAATGGGCCTCATCGCTGAACGAAATTCGGCTCGGCCCATACAGCGAAGCGATGTCGCTTGAGAACGTCGAGCGGCTTCATTCTTGTACAAGTTGTGTTTTGTACGCTTTCATTTTAAGAGCTCGACCTAAATTGCGCCAAGTCGTTACATACGTCAGTACGAGTTGCTACTATCCACGCCGAATCAACTATCCACGGTCTTCCTGTACGCTCTTAACTACGGCCGCTTTATTTTCTTCACTGCGTACTGAACGTGGTCTATTTGGTCAAATATTATCCAATAATGAATGCTGGGTCTCAAGATGGGTGATGGTGTTGAGAATAGTACGCTCAGTGGGCCGATTATGTTGATCATAAGTTGAGCGAAGCGCGAGTTAAATTTTAACTCTTATTTTGGTTTCCTATTACGTTCGTTAATTGGCATTAAAAATGTGGCACAATTGTTGCGATAATTAAATTCTATTTGTTTATTTTTATATATTTTTATTTATTTGTTAATAAGAAATGACTGCACTGGGTTTTTTTGCCGTTTAATGCAACCATACAGAATGAATATCGAACCACAACTGAACTTACATATTCAAGTGCAGCTCCATCGAGGCTCATCGTTTACATTTACAAAGCCAGCCACAGTACAGCTGCACCTGATTATCCCACGGCAAGCACGGTGCACACCGAGTAGCTTAGAAAATGCTGACTCGGTGCATACCTTCACGTACCGTTTGCCTTTCATGCTCTTGTGGCGTACATCGGTAACGGGATATCTTCATGAGGAGGCTCATACATAACTCGCGCGAAACACATTCTTTACAGAACGTGAATTTTCGTAAAAATTAATGATTTGTAAACGTTGTTAAGGCGTAAGCCTTTTCATGATGAAATACGTGATATGTCAAAACAAATGCTAATGAAAAAAGTACCTATACTTGGATCACCCTTTATATACATTTCTTTTATATCTTTGTTGAACTTTTAACTATACAAAAAGTGTCATCATTATGTTCAAACAGAAAATATTAGGTACATACATACATTTAATGGAAAATTTTATTTCATAATTTTTATAATTATGTTTAGTTGATAATAAATATTTTACGAGTTTTACTTAATAGTATAATTAGGATTTTTTTGAGTTGAAGCGATATTTCAAACGAAAAAGTAATGTCTATAATCCATGTACCTCGGCGAGAGGATAAGTTTAACTGCTACGCTGAGTCTCGTAATGGGAGAAGTTAATGCCATGCCATGTAGTTTTCTTCGGTTGAAAATTTTGCTAAAGAAAACAAGTTCATTTTCAGGATTTTCAGACAGATTTTACAATGACATTTGATTACACTTGAGTGCAGTTCTGGGTACGTAGATCAGCTGTTTTCAAATGTAAACAAACAAAATGGCGCTTCCCTTACGTATTCGTTTGATTTTCTTCGAATCGGCTAGTTTATCATGGTCAGTTGATTTTCTGTTAAAAGCAAAGAAATTGTATGCAATTTTCTCTATGTTAAGGTTTTTCTGGGCTTTAGCATTTTAACCAAAGGAATACGGGTGCGCTGAAAAGTAATTAAAAAAACCACTGGTTATTATATGATTATCTTTATCACGTTGAAGGCTAGCACGATGGGCCTGTCATTTGACACTCCCTGCTAAGCCGTCACACGCTCCTTTGCCATGAGATATAGAGGGGGAAAATTCCACTCTACTTTATTACAAAATTTGCATGCTTTATTTCCCTATTTTCTTTATAATACGCGACGTATGGGTGAAGTGTAGCCTGATCATTGGACCAATGGTTCGATCGAGTGTAGAATTATTCAGATGCCCTTTTTTTAGTATCAAGCTGTTACGCAAATCCTGATCCTTTTCTAATATTTTTAGCAGCTTGTACCATTCTCCTCGAAACTGAATTCGCGTCGTATCATTTTTATTGGCCAATCCTGTGTTATTCGCTTGCTCAACAAAAATCAAAACTATTTTATTATTCATTTCATTATAATATGACAGCATAATGACTTAGAACTACAGGGTTGCCATATAACATATATAACATCTCCTTTTTTAAGATAATGCAATTTCAATGTAATTCAGTATTAGGAAATAAGAAAATAGTAACCATTTGGAGTTTCTTCGTAGAATAGTCCCATCCTCTAAACGAATCCAATATTATCGTGGTTCACTGCAGATACTAACGACTGTAGCTTTTATCCAACCTTGTTTATTATGCTTATACCACACATCTTCCCCTTCAAGAAATGACTGTCTCGGCTTTACCAGGCGATCATAGTATCGTTTTGATGTTTGACTTTTTGCTTTGATATTTTGTTGAATATTATAAGCTCCCCATTGCTTTCTTGAGACATTTTCATTAAATTTTTTGCGATTGCCACGTATCGTTCAGCGAATCCATTTGCTTGAGGATACCCTGGACTCGTTGTGGTTAATTTCGTACCAATTTGCTCACAAAACTTTTTAAATTCAAAAGAGCTGAACGGCATATTGTCTGAAACTATTTCAATTGGTATTCCATGGTTCGAAAAAGAAATTTTAAGTTTTCTTATGCACTCGGTAGCAGTTTTTGATGACATTGGTATGATATCCAAGTAACGGGGGTAATAACCAGAAACATTCAGATATATTTTAGATCCGTACTCACAAATGTCTACTCCAAGCTTATTAAAAGGCAAAGATGGAACCTTGTGTGCAATCATGGGCTCTCTAACATTCGAAGTCCGGTACTTTTGAGATACTTTACAATTCGTTATTACTTTTTCAATATCTTCTTCGATTTTTGACCAGTATACCAGACTACGAGCTCTTTTTTTCGTTTTTTCTATGCCTAGATGTGAAGAATGCAACTGAGAGAGAATATTCGCACGCAAGTCAAGCGGTACCACGACTCTATCATTGAAAAAAATTGTGTCGTTTTCAATATACAAATCATTTCGAAGCTTCCAATAAAATTTTGTATCTTCTGCAAGTGCCCGTTTGTCTTTTGGCCAACCGTTTGTTAAACACTTTTTCAACTCGACCATACTGTTATCGTTCTGCGATGACTTTCGAAACTTTTCCATTAACCCATCCGTAATGTTGATTGAATGAACAAACTCATTCAAATCGTCGATTTCTTGCGAGGTGTCTTCTCTATCGAAATAGCGGGATAAAAAATCTGCAATATACAGGTATTTTCCCAGAATGTGCACCAAATGTATATTATATTTAATCAAACTTAATCTCATTCGTTGGAGTCTTGCAGAAGGAATTTTACAGAAGTCTTTCTTCATTATTTCTACCAGCGGTTTGTGATCGCTTTTAACCGTCACTTTACGACCATAAATATAATAATGAAATTTTCTACAGGCAAAAACTACAGCTAACAACTCTTTTTCAACCTGTGCGTAGTTGATCTGGGCATCCGTAAGACTCCTTGATGCAAATGCAACAGGCTACCCATTTTGCATAATGCAACAACCAAGGCCAAATTTCGATGCATCTGTTTCAATTGTGATTTCTTTTGCCTCGTCAAACGTTTTCAGAGTTGGAGCATTTGCAATCATTTTCTTTATGAGTTCTAAACAGGTTTCGTGCGCCATTTGCCATTTAAAAATCACGGATGTTTTTAGCGATTCCCTAAGTGGCTGTGAAATTTCCGATAGGTTTGGAATGTATTCCCGCATGTAATTAACCGTACCAAGTCGCTTTTGTAAATCCTTTTTGTCTTTAGGTTGTTCGATTTTCATTATGGCTTTAACGCGATCTGGATCGCATTTAATACCATCTTGGCTTATGATCTTACCCAAGTACTTCACATGTGTAACTTTGTATTGTATTTTATCTAAATTAAATTTAACATTCATTTTTCTGGCGCGTTCTACTACTTGTTGTAAAACACGGTCGTGCTCTTCAATCGTATCCGTTGCTATTAAAACATCATCAATGAACATTACAACGTTTGCAATACCTTTGAAGTTTCTTTCATTATATTTTTGAAACACCTCTGGCCCAATTTTTATTCCAAATGGCATACGTTTGAACCTAAAACATCCAAATGGGGTATTAAATGTACACAACTTACTCGACTTGTCGCTCAACCCAATTTGCCAAAATCCTTGCTTTAAATCTAGCACGGTGAAATATTTTTTATTCGCAATTTGTGCAGCTATAGATTCAAAAGTTGGAATTGTATGGTTTTCCTGTAGCATATATATCGGCATTCAGATCTTGTGGGTCCATACACAGGCGAAACTTTCCAGATTTTTTCTCAACAATTACCAGATTCGACGCTCGTTCGACTGGACCATCCACTTGCTCAATTATTTCACGCTCAACCATTTCATGAAGTTCTTTTTGCACTCGCGACGTCAATGATAATGGGATTCGTCTTGCTGGCTTGACAATTGGAATAGAATCAGCTTTTACTTTAATTTCTAAGTTTTGTACAAAACATCCCAAGCCGTCAAAAATGTCACGATTTTTTGCAACAAATTGATCTTTTGTCATTTGCTCAATTGAATTAACTCTTTTTATTAAGTTTAGCCGTTCGCATGCTTCCAGTCCTAAAAGAGGTTCATAAATAGTGTCGACAACAACAAATGTCAACAAAGTCACTTCGTTTCTGCACATAACAACACAGTCAACGACACCTTTATATATTAAATCCGCACCACTGTAACTTTTTGGTGGTATACCGCCTTCTTTGAGCTGAGTATTTTTATATGTTTTAGATATCTATACGGCAAAACATTTACGTCGGCTCCAGTGTCTAACTTAAAATTTATAACACAATCATTAACGCGGATTTTCTCATACCACCTCATTCAATGAACAAATGACTCAGAAATGTCATGTAAAACGATTTCGTCCTCTCTTTCTATTTGCAAAGTAGGCTCTTTTAAATCGTGAACTTTGGAAGCATAACAAGCAATACTAAAGTGATTGTAACGGCCACAATTGTTGCATATTTGCCCAAATGCTGGGCATTTCCTAATTTCGTGCGTGCCTTTACAAAACTTGCATGTTAATATTCGCTCACCGTTCTCTTTGCTTGTCTGCTTGTCAATTCTTTTTGCATTACTTGTTTGAAGGGCTTTGGAATATCTACTGCCGTTACGTGAGCGCTGCCTAAACTTGGCATTAACAACATCAACTGAAGTGCACTTATTTTGTTGTTGCATATCATTTGCATGTTTATCAACTATTTTGGCTGCTCTAGCCATTTCTACTGTTTTAGTTAAGGTCAAATCTTTTTGCTCAAGTAATTTTTTGCGGAGTATACTGTTTGTGCCCGTAACTATGTTATCCCGTATCATTCTGTCTGCGTCGGCATAGCCACAATTTTTCACTAATTTACGCAAGTCCAACAAATATGTGTCGAACGATTAGTTTTCCTCTTGTCGTCTAGAATTAAATCGGAACGCTTCATACACCTCGTTTTTCTTTGGGGTGCAATAGTTTTCAACAGCTTCAAATACCTTTGTGTATATTTTCTTTTCTGCATCGGACAAACATAATGTATTAAAAATTTCAACTGTTTCTACTCCACAGGTGTTTAAAAAAATTCCGACTTTTTGTGGATCTTTTCTTTCATCCAATTCAATTGCAATAGCATAAATCTCAAAATTTTGCTTAAAGACGCGCCAGTTTTCGGCGACATTACCATCCAGTCTTAACGGTTCCGGCCTCCGAACATCAAAATTACTTATATTATTCGTGATCATTTCGTTATTTGCTTCTTCAAATTTTTCGCTGTCCTCTGATTCAGATTTTACAGCTCGCCTTGTTTTCACCATTAGTTTTTATACCGGCTGCGCCATGTGTTATTCGCTTGCTCAACAAAAATCAAAACTATTTGATTATTCATTTCATTATAATATGACAGCATAATGACTTAGAACTACAGGGTTGCCATATAACATATATAACAAATCCAAGGGAAGAGTAGTCAGCACTTGGATTTTTTCGGATCCACTGTTTGGTTGGTTTAAATCACATTTAAAATTGTTCAAAAGAACTTCATTTGGATTGTTATGACTAATATCACTACCATTCAATTTCTTCACAGAAGTTAGAATGGCTTTTTTACACTCAGAGACACTCGACATTCGTCTCAATTTTATTAGTGGTTCACCGACCTCCAGTAGCAATTTATTAATGTTATCAATTTTTAATTAATTTTCTACAGCATCACATTTGAAGGTCGGATCGTTCTTTCTACCATCTTTTATCTCATGAATTTCAGCATCAGTCGGTTCAATACTTGGATTGTTATTTATAGGTTTTTCGTGAGAACTTTCAGATATTCCAGAATTACGGCCTATATAAATTGCTCTCTCACAAGACTTGCACATATAATATCCGATAAAATCTTTAAAATCGCAAGTTCGATTGGCTGTGATTAGAACTAATTTTTTAATGATGTATTTATGATTCTTTTTATTTAATGGATTGCAATATTTATACATTCGAACCATTTTAAAACACAAAAATTATTATAAATGTAAATAAAAATTATATTATTAATAGATTAAGAAACAAAACACAAAATTACACAATGTAAGTTCTCGTATTTAATAGTTATTTAATTCATGTACGTACGAACTCCTTTAATGACTAAACTAAAATGACTGCTAAAATTCATTTGTTATTTAAGTGAAGATGCGAATAACAAATAAAAATCGTTACCAAGCGGTTCATTTTTTTAAGTAAAACATAAAAAAAATAATAGCTTACTCAATTACCAAGTAAAAATAAATATAAAATACACGGTCCTGACAGCGCCTGGCGGCCGGTGCGTTGTGATATATATAAGTAAATTCATGTTGTTTAAACTAATCGCGAACAGTGAAATTTTCTTTCGGAACCTTAAATTTAAATAAATAACGCATGTAACCGATAAAAATGAAATGAAATTTTTCACCGAGAAATCAATGAAATTTTCATTTGTTTACTTAAAATTTAATTAACCACATGATAATAAACAAATAATTTTAAGTTTTTAATATTTAATTAAAATTTAAACATTTCAAAAATAAATGCTGAAAGTTTCATTAATTTATCTTTAACGGTTAATTTAAAATCCATTTTTTAATTAAAATTACCTAAAATTTTCATTGTAAAAAAATTATTGTTAAAATCTAAATTTCCGAAAATCATTATGGGGGATCAATTGTTCATGGTAACTACTTATGAAAAAAATATATGGACTTAAATTTAAGTTTTATGATCAAGTGAATGGGGGGTCCACTTGAAGTGATCTTGCTCAATTGGCAAATTTTCCAATCGTCGCCGAGAGTTGCTTGTTGACGACGTGGCACGAGTGCAATAAGTTAACAAAATTGAAGATTTATCTCCTTTTACCGTCAAACTATCATCAATCAGCTATTTAGATGACAAATTTTAAAGCGGTTTGTGGCGTGGTGTTTATGCTGATTTGAAATTGATTTTGCTGGCTAAGGATTCTAATCTCAGCAAACGATATGTTTTGTTTTGCTTCTTTCAATAGATTTTTTCGCTGAACATCATTTTAAGATTTATCAGCTTGCCGTCGATTATAAAAATCGTAAGTTGCCGAAGCAGTGAAATTGGGAGTGGATGACGGGTAGAAGGGAAGAGAATTGACAAATTGTGTATGTGTGTGTATGTTTTCCGTATACACTTGATATCTTTGAATGTATGTGTCTTCAACTTCAGATCAACTTGAATTTCTGATTTTTGTGAATTTTTGTCATCGTCGCGAAGAAGATGCTTAATAGATTGTATATGTTTTGCTTATAAAGGGTGTTTTTTACAGAGGTATAGAACTTTAAGTTGGCATTACTTTTCAAGATGGCGACCGATTTAACAGCTGTCAAGTGATTTATTCTCAGTTTGGTTTGGCAATTCATCATGAATAGACTCACGCCTGAACAACACTTGCAAATAGTGCAATTTTATTTCGAAAATAATGGTCCTGTGCGGAAAACGTATCGCGCACTACGTCCATTTTAGCGATGTTTAGCGATGAAGCGCACTTCTGGTTGAATGGCTACGTCAACAAACAAAACTGCCGCATTTGGAGTGAAGATAACCCTCAAGTGTATGTTGAAACACCGTTATATCCAGAAAAACTGACTGTTTGGTGCGCTTTATGGGCTGGTGGAATCTTTGGTCCGTACTTTTTCAAAAACGATGGTGGCCAGAACGTTATAGTCAATGGTTATAGGTATAGAGCCATGATTACTAACTTTTTCATTCCTGAATTGAATAACCATGATGTCCAGGAGATGTGGTTTCAACAAGACGGCGCAACATGTCACACAGCTCGTGCCACAACAGATTTATTGAAAGACACGTTTGGTGACCGCCTAATTTCACGTTTTGGACCTGTGAATTGGCCACCAAGATCTTGTGATTTAACACCGCTAGACTACTTTCTGTAGGGCTATGTAAATTCGTTGGTCTATGCGGATAAGCCACAAACGCTTGACCATTTGGAAGACAACATTCGCCGTGTTATTGCCGATATACGGCCACAAATGTTGGAAAAAGTCATCGAAAATTGGACGTCCAGATTGGACTACATCCACGCCAGCCGTGGAGGTCATATGCCAGAAATCATATTTAAAATGTAATGCCACAAGATTATCTTTCGGATAAATAAAATTCATGTCAATCGAATAATCCATCGTTGTTTTATTGCAACTTAAAGTTCTATACCTCTATAAAAAAAAACACCCTTTACATATTAAATGCATGAGTGTATGTGTTTTCTTATCGTCGTTCACACGACATCAATTTCTGATTTTTGGATTTTTGGTCACCGAAATGGCTTGTTGGTGGCGGCAGTAAGGGTAAAGGGAAGACACAACAATATATATTTATTTTTTGTATACACATATGTAGGTACTTTGGATTGTATGAGTTTCCGATTTTTGCTCAACATTTCAATATGATATTTGTCAAAGTTTGATTTTGCTTGAGAAAAATGTTTGTGGATGCAGAGTAGAAGGAAGGAGGGTTTGCATACGGTTAGTTACTTCATATAGCAAATATCTTATGCAACAACAACATACAATTGCATGCCCTTTTCCCTTCAATCGTAACACATTCAAGTGCTGTCCACAAGCATTACTTCAAATTCTTATGACTTCGACTAAAATTCACTTCGTCTGCTCAAATGAAGCAAATCAGCATCGTGTTACTAAACTTCCTGTTCGACGGTTACCTCATATTGCCCAGCAAGAAATTCCTTGCCTTACCGCGTGCCCTATCTGTCCACAAGCCGAGGATAATGATGGCAAAATTGCTAAAAATTGTCAGTGAAGACACAAAATTCTTCAATTTCTAATTTTTGACACTCGGTTTGTGGAAGAGTCGCGCGAAGGGAAATGTGTGCGTTTGCCACGAGGAGGACATTTTTTCAATTTTAACTAGCGGCCATTAAAATAGCGTTGTCATGGTAATGATATTCTTGCTTCTTGTTCTCTGTCTGACGGAGACAGTTAAATATGTGATAGAAATCAATTACATGACAAAACTTGTCATAATAATTCTATGTTACGGTATATTTTTTCAACTCAAGAAGCAATAAGAGAAAGCACTTAAAATCGTGTCTTAAAAAAAAACTTAATAAATTTATTTAATTGAATTTGGAAATTGCACTGAACTCTTTTTACTGATTACTTGGATAGGAGTTGATATTTACTGCATTTGCTTGCACATATAGACTTAATCTTACAATGTTTACTTTCATGAAACTTTTTTGCATTTGTAAGAGGCAATTATAGTCTCAACACTTTTTGTTATGTTATCATCGTTATTTTATTTTTATTTTAAAACTGGAGGTAAATAATACATGAGAAATGTTTTCATTTTGTTACAAATTCTGAAATAAAATTTTAGGGCTGTTTTTGTGTGTGCTTTTTTCTCAAATGCCGCCAACAAGTGCGGCAAGTGCCCAACACTTTGTAAAAGAGCAAGTTACGCAGCAGTTGTTTTAGTTGAACATTTTAAATGATCTGAATTTTTGTTATAAATAAAATATTAAATTAATACAGCAAGTGCGTTCACGTTATTGGCACTGCGTAATTTTTGCTAGCACGCTGGAACAAATTAATTCGAAAAATTTAGAAAAATCCGATACGGCAGAAAGTACCCCAACGCACATGCCAAAAACAAATTATTTTTTTTTTTAATTCGTTTAATTTTATTTTTCCAAATTATGTATACTTGTACTATTTACATAATTACACAAATTGCACTTTCCATCAAACCTTAACAATCTACCTGACCGGTCAAAGTCAAACGTGCCAGTGATATTTTATTTGCCTCAAGTAAATCCTTAGCTGCCTTTATGACCTTCTCGCTTGGCAAACGTTCGCGTGTAAGAATCCAGAGGGTTTCTATGGGAACAAAAATAATTTAAAGAGTAATTGAGTATGAAAAGAGACTGATTTTTTTTTAATAATTCAATCCGTATTTAATATAAAATATTCCTACAGCAAAAGAGTAAAGATAAATCTCTTGATTTATATCGGAACGAATTTCCGTCATCCCTTGTCAAATTTGGTTTAGTAACACACCGGTTTCGGCAAACCGCCATCTTCAGTGTTTGGTTTCGTTCTGATCTGTCTATCCGTTGTCATGTATTTATAGTCTGGATGCTGTATCAGGTAGTGTTAGTATTCGTGTATATGAGTCGTGTCTTACGAATGTATCCGAATGGGTACGTGCAATGAGGGTTGTTTTTAACGCTCGTTTATTAGTTGTGGTGTTAGATCAGGTAACTAGTTCGAGGATGTTAGGTCAGGTAATGTTAAGTGTACATTTAAGGGTCGGTTTTTTTGACGCTCGTTAGTCATGTAGAAGTCAGTGATTTTTGTTTTCTGATTTGTTTTATGTGTGTGCTCGTTTATTGTTACTCGTTTTGTTATTGTACCTGCGGTGTTGTTTGGTCCTCTGTAAATTAGTTTTAGCGGTTCAAATATTGCGTCAGAAATGGTGTTTGTTTGTTCGTTTATTATTCTCCCGTCAAATGTCTTAAGTTTGTATATTTCCATGTTTTCTAGCACATTTAAGCGCCGCCCTTTTCTTTGTACGTGAAGTATTCTGGCTGTGTTTTTGATGTTGGTCGGGGTGCATTTGTTTTTGAACATGTGATTTGCATAGTTTGACTCTGTTGTGATAGTGGGTTTCCGTGTTTTTCTGTTGTAGTCCCTGATGTGCTCTCGGAATCGTGTACTTATTTTTCGTCCTGTTTGCCCTATATAGCTGTGCTGGCATTCGCAGGTAAGCTTGTATATTCCTTGTTTCCTGAATGGCTCTTCCGAGTTAGTGTTGGTTCTTAGTTTTTGTCCTAAGTTGTTCGATGTTCTGAACGCTGTGTTGATATCGTGTTTCTTGAAGAAGTTTGCCAATTTGTATTCGTTCCGATATAAATCTAGTATCCACCCTGTCGGAAAAACACAAAACCAAATCAACTCATAAATCTCTTACCTGCATGAGAGAGTCCCAATTTTGTGCAGCCGTATGCAACAGAAAAGTTATCATAATCTGTGCCCAAAATCGAAAATTTAAGTTTACTAATAAGGGCTGAAAAAAATCACAATTTTATAAAAGTCAAGGGCCTAAGAATATATTTAAAAAAAAAACATATATATACCGAAGCGAAAACAATATTTCTACTTACATGGAACACCATCGTAGCGTACGGATATTACGCCGTTATCAATAATTGTGGCTTTGCCATGAACTACTGTTGTCTGGTTACTGTATATTTGAAAATGAAATGAAAAAGGTAAAAAAATAAATTAAGATTTAAAACATTTTGTATTAGAATGACTTACTTTATACCCGACACTTGTGAATTTTCTACCGTAAACGAATTGTTACTGTTGGATCCGTAGACAGCTTGATTACAGCGACTGAATCCTTCAGCGCCGAAAGGATATTTAGCATATTCATACCAAGTGCCCATGTACTGAAAGAGGGATAATTGAGAAACTAATCAATAATTAAGATTTGGTCCTTTTTGCAATTAGAACCTACTCCAAATTACAAAAAAATTAATAAACTAGCAAAAACTTTAAATTTAAAAGTCTAAGCGCGAACTGTAATGTTTCATCAAATAAAATTCAAAATTAAATTTGTTTTATCATAAATAAATTAACTGCTTTGTGGTCAAAATTAATAAAAAATTACAAATATATTGAGAATATTTACATAAATAAAAATAAAATAAAACAAAACAAAGTAAAATAAATGCAAATTAAATAAAATTATATACACAAAAGACATATATATGTGGGATGTACGAACGGACAAAGGACTACTAGGAGTGGACAACACTTTTAGAGAAATAATTCGTTACTTTTATAAACATTCCTGTTTGAATTCCTGTTCATTTGTTAGAATGTTAGAAAAGCAGAGTCAGTCGAGTTTGAATAACAGAACGGATCGGTCGAAGCTTTGAAATTGAATTTTATTTAATAAATGCTTTGTTAAACTAAAACGTGTTTGTAATCAATTTGCGCAGCGGAAAAAAATAAATCTGACATGTATTACATAAGAAAATTAACACCGTGAAATTTCGGTTTAAATTTTTATTGGAAAGCAATGAACTTCAATTTGAAACCTTCCAATTTAATATTTATAATAAAATCCATCATATACATATATGTATATGCTTATGTAAATAATGCAATAAAATATGTACATACTCGTAGATGATTTTATGAACATTATTACATTTATTATAATAAAAAACTTACTTTTGCGAGATCCAAGTTCTGAACAGTTGTGATATTATTTGGACACCGGCCCGAGCCTATGACTTGACCAGCAACAATATTGACCGAGGCCAAAACAAACAAGGCGCTGAAATAGAGAAAATACATAGAAGAAACATAAAATATGGGCTGTCTCCGGCCACGGACCAAATCTTTACACCTTTCTTGAACAAAATTGCAAAATTCGATTTCTATAATTTTCTATGTTAATATTGACTTAAATTAACGCTTTAAATGCTTCTTTTATCGCATTTTTGACGCAAACTCTCATATCTAAACAAATCGGTTATATGGTGGCTATATGATATAGCTTTCCGATTTTGATAATTTTCAGCGCGATTGTGAAATTCATTATGTATATACATATATATATATACAAAATTTCAAGCTCTAGGATGCTTTTTTGGCGAACTTATGGCACAAAGTTCATATCTGGAAAACGTTCGTATACAGATACCAGTGCATCTGCGCACCAAAGTATGATTTGAAAAATGTATCTCAAATAATAGACAGACTGGTTTACGTTCAAACAGACAGACAAATATTAAAAATAAATAAAAATATTTAAAAAAGAATATTAAAAGAAATATTAAAAATATTAAAAACTATATTTCATAAAAAATATTCACAAAATTATGAATAATAAAATTTCATTTTCATATTTATTTATTTATAAATTTATTTTTTTGTTTTTCTACTTACCAAATCATTTGAATTTTTTGCATTTTTATGGGAACTATTTTTACCAATTACCGCTACAAAGAAAGCTTCGGATAGTAATGACTAACGTCTGGAAGGTGTTTGGTATCAACTTGGCCCGGCGTTCAGTTTTTATACCATTCGCTCTGTACCGGCGTAAAACGAACGCGGAAATTAAATTGTAAAAGCAAACATTTCATGTAGAATTTACCTTATACTGTTATTTATACAAGTGCGTACCTTATTCATAAACAACACTGCAGGGTTGTCCTTAGTAACATATCTTTGGAAGAGAACTCTTATAATAATTTTGTCTGAACTTTCCTTTACAGAGAAAGTGCTTTGCTAATTCGAGGCGTTGGCGTTTGATTTATTCTTGGTCAGAACTAAGGTGGCAAAAACGGATTAGAGAGATCCAGTGTCTAAAACGTTTTGATCAATTCGTTGTCAGTGGGACTGAAATTCGGTTAAACGCCTAAGGTATCTCGTTTATATTCACTTAGTTTTCTACGGCCGAACTACTATTTAGAGCTAAAGTGCACCCTTATCCTCTTTCTTAAATGTATTTTTTAATAAAATTTTAAAACTAAATGGTTCGTCAAGTACTTGTAGGATTTTATTTTCTAAATAAAACATTCAGATATTTACAAAATGGTTAACAATGCTGTAATAAAATAAATTTTCAAATCGCAATTGTTTTTTTTTTCTCTTTTATTCACAATCAGCGCCACATAACATATAATATCCTCAGGTGGGTTTCGATCATTCGTAAGAATCAAGACATTCTCTGTAGGCAATGTTAAATGACGTCTTAACAGAACAAAGTGCAACATTGTGGAAATATAGTTTGTGATATTTACTATACTACAGAAAGGAATTCGGACAGCTTTTCGATAATCACATTTTTCGAATGCATTTGGAAGAAAGTCAATCATATTATTGACATTATTATTTAACCGGACATCACCTACTTGCGTGGGTACCCGATATGTTTTAGAGCATTCAATAGTGAGTGGACTCGAAATGACCAGAAAAAAATATTTTGTATTTATGCAGTTTATTTAAACCTAATATTGGAAGCAATTCTTTTCCATACCTTTTTCATGATTCAGATAAAAAATTTATTCAATTAATTTTTAAATCACTTAGGAAGATTATTACCAATTACAATAGGAAAAAGAAATCTCCTGGATACGGCAGGATTACGGGTGATATGATAAAAAAAATCTATTCTTCCGCTTTATATTTTTAATGCAAACTAAGATGGCACAAGTTTCCTGAAAGCTCTTAGAGATTTTGATGATCCCTAGGTCAGGTTAAGATGCACCTTTGGTGGGCTCCTATAGACATATTAGCCTAATAACGGTCTCGATCAAAATCTTCGAAAAACTTTTATTAGAAAATATACAACTGATTTTAGAATCGGAGCGGAGCATATCAAACTACCATTTCGGTCTAAATAAAAGCACAACACAAAAGAGCAAGTGCATAGAATCGCTACACAAGATAAGCGCTTGTACTGCAGTGTTCCTCAATATTGCTCAGGCAATAAAGTTTGGATAAATGGACTATTATATAAGCTGAGAGATACGCTTCCCGTAAATATGAATGCCGTAGTAAAAAGCTTCCTTATTGACAGAAAGCTTGGAGTTAAGAAGTTTCAGTACTGAGTCCTATGAAATATTAGCTGATGTTCCAGAATGCAGTGTGTTAGAGCCCGTCTCATACAGGAATATTTAGTATGTATTCGAGACCCGTAACGGCCACTTATAGATTACAACAACATTTAAAAATATTGGAAGAATGGCTAACTACATATATGGAGAGTTAAAGTCAATGAGTCTAAGTGTATAAGTTACTAGGTTTGAGACTATGGGCCAATGAAAAAAATCGCGTAATTTACTTAAGCGCTAAGCGCTGAGTTTTATTTGGGCAATCGAGAAAGACTAACTCTAATTTTTACCATCATCTTAATTCTACCCTCATCTTGGCACTTGCTGCGCTGCTCTCAGTAAGTTGGTACTGTTGTTGTTGTTGCTATATCGTTGTTGTTGTTATTGCCGTTGCTATCGCTTCTGTGCTTCTTAGTAGCAGTAAGTTGGCACTGTTGTTGTTGTTGGGGAATGTGACATCATTGCAAGTGCAGGAGCTCGGGTGGGAGAGTGATAATTCCGGTTTAGTCACGTATTTGGTGCCGTGTTACGCGACGAATGCAGCTGGGACAGAGCTTAGAATTAGGCTGCTGTCTGTCCCATGGTGTCCAGGGAGTCATGTGTTAACTTATACAAGTAACAAAGGCTCATGTCCTTCAATCTCTATAAATGGTAATTACTTTGGAGTTACATTGGATCAAAGACTCTCTTGGAAAAAACACAAAGATAAAAAGATCACCCAAACTAAATGGAAAATTGCGAATTTTCATTAGTTCATTGGTTCTGAGTCCAAACTAAGTCTTTATATCTTTCATGAACATATCAAATTTACTGAAAATTGAAAAATTCGATTTTGATAATAATCAGTGTAAATATCAACTTGAATTTACTTCTCTAGAATACCAAATTTCACGCCAGAAGCATCTATTCTTTGACGGAGCTTTGATCCGAAACCTCATATCTGAACAATTCGGATGCATGAAGGCAGATGATATAGTAGTCCGATTTCGATGATTTTCATAACCAATATGGAATTCCTCATGTATGTGTAGTATACCAAGTTTCACTTTTTAACTGATTTATGACCCAAAATTTAAAATCTGAAATTAAAATCTGAAAAATCGGTCGCATAAATACAATAGTGGTCCGATCTGGCCGGTTCCGACAACTGATCGTTTAATCGGATGTGTGCATCTTCCTACCAAATTTGATTGAAATATCTCAAAGATCGAAGGATTAGTTTGCGCTCAGACAGGCAGACGGACATGGTACTTAGATATTTCGGACCAAAGTAAGTATATCATATTTCGCGTACATGAAGGGTATAAAAACAAAGCATTATTTTTTAGTATGATTACGAAGTATGATTATGATTTAGTATGATAATGATCCTGGACGTACGTATTAATCTAGTCTAGAAAGAATTAAAATGCTACAGCCGAAAACCTTAACAACTTCGAGAAGTGATTTCTGTTTGTTAGAATTTAAAAATCTATTCCTCGTTCAAATTACTTCATTCTTTTGCATTCAAACTAAATAAATTACAAATTCTTTTATCAGAATAAAGAAATATTGAAATATGTATAATCTCAAAGAAATCATATTAACAAAGTTATTCGTTTTATGACGAAACTATTGTGAAATATAATTTTATATACATACAATCTAAAGGTCGTTTTTTTTTTATAAAAGCTACAATGGTTGTGAGCATCTGATTGTAATTTTGTTGTGATAAACTAGCCGATTCTTACGAAAGCAAACGAACGAAAGTGATACGAGCAACCATTTTGCAGGTTTACAGGCATGGGAAGCGCCATTTTGTTCGTTTACATTTGAAAACAGCTGAGATCACCTGTTTCCCAAAAGTTTTATATTCTCTCATTTCACACTCAGAACTGCACTTAAAAGTAATAAAATTTCATTGTAAATAACTCCAGAAAAGTATACTTAAAATGTATTTATTTGTTAAATTAATGTGTTTTTTAACGCCAAAGTTTACACTCAATCTAACTTTTTTAAACAAAGAAAAAAAACTTAAATAAGTTTATTTTAAATTATATTATGAAGTCAGATATGGGAGGTATTTTTTATTTGCGTAAGCCAGATTTCAGATTCTTTCTGAAAATCCTCATCATTGAAAATAAACTTGTTTTATTTAAAAAAAATTTCAACCGAAGAAAACTACATGGCATTCATTTCCCCCTTAAGAGATTCAGTGTAGCAATTAAACTTCTCCTCTTGCGGAGTTACGTGGTTTATTGACATTCTTTCTAACCTTATTTATTGAAAAAGTCATCCACTTGAAAAAACTGGATAAAATAGGATCAGGTGGCAAGTACATTTTTCAGATCTGAAGTGAACTTTCATGACTTTAATAATTTTGCTTAGTTGACTAGAAATATTTTCCGAGTTTGACCTAAACACGCAAACATTAGTTATTATTGTGACCGTAAAGTATCGCTCAGAATAATTAATAATCATTTTGTTTTTGAACGTTATTTTTTCGCTTGAAATATCGCTTAAACCCGAAAAATCCTTATTGAACTATTAAGTAAAACTCATAATTTAATATTACAGTGCAACAGCCCCTCTTATTTCACTAGATTTTTACTTTTTGTTTGACAAATCGCAATTTGAATTTCTTCCACTCTGGCAGGCTTCGCGTTGTCAGATTCTTTAATCTCCTATTTGGTTTGACATTCAGTTATTGCTTGATTCTTTCGTTGCATCAGAATTTATTCCGAAAATATTTCATTTCAATGATGAACGCATCGTCGAGTTCAGTCGACTTTCGAACAGCCAATATGATTTTGTAATTCTTAGATTGTTTGTAAACCCTTACGACGCGAGCAACTAGCAAATATTTTTAACTAATGTTAAACTTTACGATTTTATGACTTTAGCACATCTTGTGAGTACCTCAATGTTATCTTTATTTTTGATTTCTGATTTTCTTCAAATACCAACAAATGTCAAAAAACATAAGCCCTAACATATTGAGTAAAAACTCAATGAAAAGTTATGAACAGTTTTGTAATAAAGAAATCGATTCTCTTTTTACTCGAATTTTTCGAGAACTTATCTATTAGAGTATTAGGTGACAGAGCAAATTTAGTTCAATATTTATTTTAGAAAAAATATGGGAATATTTGCAAAAAAATGTGGAACGAAAGCAGAAATAAAATATATTAGTAAACAGTTAATGTAAACTTAGAATTTCATTATAATCTTATTTATACAAGTGTGTACCTTCATCATATACAACACAGATGGGTTTTCACCACTAACAACATATCTTTCGAAAAGAACTCTTATAGTAATTTTATTCTTGATCAGAACCACAACCATCGGTCGGCCTACTAAGGTGGAAAAAAAGGATTAGAGATCAGTGTCAATGAAGCAGCTGGCGTCTTATTAAATTACCTTGAATAATATTGAGTATATGACAATGATATCTGTTCCATGGTTGACTTATTACACTAATATGTTTTGATCAATTCGTCTTCAGTGGGACTGAAATTTGCTTAGACTCCTAAGATATATTTTTTAATTTCGCTTGCTTTTCAGAGTGTTCAGAGTGTCTTGGATTGGAGGGCATTGCCAATCACAATTTAGGTATTTACGTATGGGCATCTCTTGATATCAGCGCTCACTCGTAAAAACAAAAAAATAAAAACGAATTAATAGATTTAGGATTTTCATACAATTAATTATTTCTATTGTCATTAAATATGTTCAATACTCTGGACTAAATGCATGTGTTTTGATGATAAATTTATATATATATTGTGACGAAAATCCCATACCAAGGACAAACAAAACTAATGACAATGTAAATACAATTTCCCGGAAGGGCGAAATTTCAGCCAATATTGTTTCTTTTTGGCTTGTATCCCAATTCACGAAGCCATGCCTACGCCAAAGAAGAGAAAAAGGAGGAGACTATTAGGTATGTGATAGAAATCAATTACATGACAAAACTTGTCAAAATTGTTTCTTAAAAAAAAAACTTAATAAATTTATTTAATTGAATTTGGAAATTGCACTGAACTCTTTTTACTGATTACTTGGATAGGAGTTGATAATTACTGCACTTGCTTGCATACATAGACTTAATCTTACAATGTTTACTTTCATGAAACTTTTTTGCATTTGTAAGAGGCAATTAGAGTCTCAACACTTTTTGTTATGTTATCATCGTTATTTTAATTTTATTTTAATACTGCAAATAATATCGGAATTTTTTTTTAATTAATATATGTGTTACAAATTCTGATCTAATACAATTTCAGGTCTGTTTTTTCTGTGTGCTTTTTTCTCGAATGTCGCCGACAAGTGCGGCAATCGCCCAGCACTTTGTAAAAGAGCCAAGGCACATAGCAGTTTTTTTAGTTGAAAATTTTAAGTAATCTGTATTTTTTTATAAAAAGATATTTAATTAATACAGTAAATGCGTTAACGTTATTTGCACTGCATAAATTAATTCGAAAAATTTAAAAAAAAATTTGTTTTTAATTCATTTCATTTTATTTTTCCAAGTTGTGTATTCTATTTACATCATTACACAAATTACACTTTTCATCAAACTTTAACAATCTGACTGATCGGTCAAAGTCAAAGGTGCCAGTGATAGTTTATTTGCCTCAAGTACATCCTTAGCTGCTTTTATGACCCTCTCGCTTGGAAAACGTTCGCGTGTAAAAATCCATAGGGTTTCTATGGGAACAAAAATAATTTATAGAGGAATTAAGCATGAAAAAAGATTGTATTCTTCAATAATTAATTAAGTATTTAATACCAAATATGCATACAGCAAAAGAGTAAAGACAAATCTCTTACCTGCATGAGCGGGACCCAAATTTGTGCAGTCATATGCAACAAAAAAGTTATCATAATTTGTGCCCAAAATCGAAAATTTAAGTGCACCAGCAAGATCTGCAAAAAAAAATTAAATCACAATTTTATAAAAGTTGAGGGCCTAAGAATATATAAAAAAACATATATACCGAAGCGAAAACACTATTTCTACTTACATGCAATACCCTCGTAGCGTACGGATACTACGCCATTATCAATAAGTGTGGCTATGCCAGGAACTACTGTTTTTCTGTTACTGTTTATTTAAAAAATAAATGAATAAGTTAAACAAATAAATTAATATTTGAACATTTTATATAAGAAATACTTACCGTATAACCGAGAAATGTGATTTTTTTACCTTAACTGAATTGTTAGTGTTGGGTCCATATACAGCTTGATTACAGCGACTGAGTGCTTCAGCGGCGAATGGATATTTAGCATATTCATACCAAACGCCCACGTACTGAAAGAAGGAAAATTGAGAAATTAATAAATAATTAAGGTTTGCTCATTTTTGTAATTAAACACTATTTCAAATTACAAAAAATAAAAAGAAGAAAAAGCAAAAATTGTAAATATAAAAATCTAAGCACGAATTATATTGTTTTATCAAATAATTTTCAAAACTAAATTTGTTTTATCATAAATAAATTAACTATGGTGTGGTCAAAATTTATAAAAATTTACAAATATATTAATAATATTATATAATGGACTTACACTTGAAACCTTCCAATTTAATATTTATAACAAAATCCATCATATATATATATATATATGCTTATATAAATAATGTAAGAAAATGTGTACATACTCGTAGATGATTAAATGAACATTATATCCTTGATTATAAAAAAACGTACATTTGTGAGATCCAAGTCTTGAACAGTTGTAATATTATTTGGACACCGGCCCAAGCCTACGACTTGACCAGCAACAATATTAACCGAGGCCAGGACAAACAAGGCGCTGAAATAGAGAAAATACATACAAAAAACAATGAAATATGGGCTGTCTTCGGTCTCGGACGAAGTCTTTACACCTTTCATGAACAAAATTGCAAAATTCGCCAAATGCAAACTTCGATTTCGCTAATTTTCTGTGTCAATATTAACTTGAATTGACGTTTTAAATGCTTCTTTTATCGCATTTTTGACGCAAAATTTATATCTAAAGAAATCGGTTATATGGTGGCTATATAACATAGCCTTCCGATTTTGATAATTTTCAGTGCAATTTTGCGTTTCATTATATATATATATAAAGCTCACGCTTTTGGATGCTTTTTGACGGACTTATAGCACAATGTTCTAATCTGGAAAACTTTCGTATACAGCTACCAGTGCATTTGCGTACCAAAGTATGGTTTTGAAATATTTCAAACACTAGAAAGACTAGTTTGCAATCAAACAGACAGAAAAATATTAAAAATAAATAAAAATCCTAAAAGGATTATTAAAGGAAATATTAATAATATTAAGAACTATATTTCATACAAAAATGTTCACGAAATTATGAATAAAAAAAGTTAATTTTCATATCTATTTATTTATAAATTTATTTTTTACTTATTTTTATTTGCTACTTACCAAATCATTTGAATTTTTTGCATTTTGATGGGAGTTGTTTTTACCTATTATCGGTACAAAGAAAGCTTCGAATAGAAATGACAAACGTCTTGAATGTCTTTGGTATCAACTTGGCATGGGATCAGTTTTTATACCATTCGCTCTGTACCGGTAAGCAGAAATTAAATTTTAAAAGCAAACAGTTCATGTAGAATTTACCTTAGACTGTTATTTATACAAGTGCATACCTTATTCATAAACAACACTGAAGGGGTTTCCCTTGGTAACATATCTTTCGAAAAGAACTCTTATAGTAATTTTGTCTGAACTTTACTTTACAGAGAAAGTGCTTTGTTTATTCGAGGCGCTGGAGTTTTATTTATTCTTGGTCAGAACCAAAGTGGCAAAAAAGGATTAGAGAGGTCCAGTGTCTAATACATTTTGATCAATTCGTTGTCAGTTGGACTGAAATTTGGTTAAGCTCCTAAGATATCTCGTTTATATTCACTTGGTTTTCTACGGCCAAACTACTAATTAGAGCTGAAGAATACCCTTAACCTATTTCTTAACTATATTTTTTAATAAAATTTTAAAACTAAACGGTTTTACAAGTACTTGTATGATTTTCTTTTTTAAGTAAAACATTCAGATATTTACAAAAAGGATAACAATGTTGTAATAAAATAAATTTTCAAATCATAATTGTTTTTTCTCTCTAAATCACAATCAGCGCCATGTAACATATATGAAATATCCTCAGCGAGGTTTCGACCATTCGTAAGAATCCAGACGATCTCTGTAGGCAATGATAAATGACGTCTTAACAGGACAAACTACAACATTGTGGACTTATAAGTCGTGATATTTCTATACTACACATAGAAATTCGGACAACTTTTGAATAAACGGTTTTTTTTCGAATGTATTTGGAAGAAAGTCAATCTTATTTGTTTGTGCGTGCAACCCTGCGCAGCAGCTTCTATATACACCTGCAGCTGTCCCTGCTGCTGGTGAATATTTACGACTCATCCCTGTCGGGAAGGGTCGTGTTAACCCAAAGGATGGGAAGCACAACGGGGCTTGGGTTTGCTACCTTCCTGAAATGCATTTTGAAACTCTTCACTCCTGCTTCCAATAGTTCTCCCATATGTGGTGCTCCAGGTGGAATCTAGTTCCTGATGAGAGAACGATTGAGTAGTCACGTTAGATGCCGCAGTGACGAAGTTCTTGAATTCAGAATATATATTCCGGGGACAACCGCGTCGTGCCACGAATCACGAAAATGCGGCTAAGAAAGTAAATAGTTGTGGACAATTCACTGGTGGCTTCCAATTGTATTGCCTTTGCTGCGAAGCACACAAAAAAGCAAACATAGCCTTTAGTGATGTGGCAAGCTCGTCCAGTGAAGTTTCGAATATCGAATGGTCCGGTGAAATCGATGCCGGTGCTTACGAATGGTCTCGCCAGAGTTGTTCGCTCGGAGGAAGGGCTGCCATTATCTGCTCCCGAGTTTTCTTCCTATATATAATACAAATTTTACAATTATGTACAATATTTTTATGAGGCTTTTCATTCTAACGATCCAATATTCCGTGATTGGAAAACGTTCGTTGTACGGCAAGTCTTCCTCCAACTCTTAATAACCCGTGATCAAAAATGGACTTAGAGTTTTAATGGAACTCTTTGCGCTGACGGGTTTCGAGGTGCTCAATGCTTGGTATTCATCCGAGTAGCCGTGTTTCTGTGCTAAAACAATGAGCCGCTTCTTGGTTTCTCGAATTTCATCTGGGGTGATCTCCGTCTGATTCCTATCCTTTGCCAGTCGTTATATCGGGTGAGTTCGTTTGTAAAACCTGAAAATTTTTTCAATGACGCGCAGTGCTCTAGAGAAGTCTGAAAACCTGTCTGGGACAGTATCCGAATTACGCTGCAGCGGATGCCTTTTCCGAGGCATCGCAGAATCCATGGAATTCTATTTCATCTCAAGGAGTGTAATGAATCCACCCCGGGATTTGGACCTCACCAATATAAATATAGTTATTGAGAAACTGATCCCAACGTAAGTAGAGATCTCTAGGTCGACTATCATCCCAATCTATTTTCGCTAACCATAGGCCCTGCATTAGTATTTTTGCCTCTATCACTATCGGGCCCAGCCAGCCGGCCAGGCCAGGTCGAATAGTTTGGCTACACATGACGGCAACTCCCTCTTGAAGTAGATATATATTACCTGAATGAGTTGAACATTGAAATAAAAAACGTCTTGAGCTGCGTTCTATCGTCCAAAATTTTTTCGTAAAACCGCTTTCGAGATCTGCTCGGAGTACTGGGCCGGGATGAAGTACATCGTTTAGGCTCTTGCCGTTGGATGAAGGAGATGATGCGTTGAAAACTACTCGAACATTGGTAGTGGTGATATCCGGTTTGATGACCGCATGGTCTTCCTCGTATGTTTTCAATTCTTATCATGTGCTCTTATAACATGCTTTGTATATTCTTTCTCCTTAGAAGTGATGCTTCATTCCGTAAGAACTCATTGGCTGCACTGTTACGCTAGAATCCTAGTTTGATATCCGACTGAAATTCCCGTCGAAATGGTAACGACACCATGTATCGTTCTTCTCCATCTCGCACTGTGGTGTTTCGGAAATGCTCTTCACAGTATGATTCCTATTCATTTTAAGATTTGGAATCTCCTCTAATTCCCTCCATGACGTAGGATGTACAGTGTGATTATTGAGTAGACTGTTGAGGAAGTGGGTCAGTGAAGAGAATCCATCCGAAAACCGTCTCCTGGGCTAGAAGAGAACCTAGAACCCTTATGTTACCTAAAATCACCGTCGGATATAAATCTGCACCGATTATTACATCGACCTGTTGAATTTAAAGAAGTTGGCATCGGCTAACTGAATTGAGGGCAGAGAAACAATCTGTGATTGATTCACTGTCAATTGGGGTAAAATCTTGCCTCGATTCTAAACAGAGGGTTTACAGGAGAATTTATAACGAAATGTGCGACTTTACGCACCTTAGACGAGCTTATTCCACTGACTTGTGTGTCAACATACCGAGTTCGAATACCGATGCGTTTCTGCATCCGTTCGGTAATGAAGGTCGCCTCAGATCCCGAATCCCGTAGGACACTCGCTTAATAGTCCACTCCTTCATGACAAACGTTGATTATTGCTGTTCTTAGAATGACGTTTTTTGCACTTGTTGCAAATAATGCTTGCACATTAGCGCTACCAGTTGGAAGTTGAGAACTACTTTCTCGATTTCCTGGAGAAGGGCGTGATGGATGTGAACTTCACTCTTCACTCTATCATCATATCACCTTCATTGTCAAAAAATTCGGACAACCTTTCAGAAAGTGTGCCTGATCGGAACACATCCTGCTTGAAGTCCTAAATGAGCAGCAACTCTTTGCTGAGCTGTGGCGGCGTTATTTTGTTAGGCAGTGGCCTAGGAGCTTTGTATGTCAGATACTGTTTTCAATGTCTGAAATCTACTGTTCAGGAACCGATCCAGTTCCTCCCACATCGGAATTTCTGCCTTGTGTACAATTCCCTGTTCCCATAACGCTAATGTGGTATCAGGCAATCTGCTTGAAACTAAGGAAGCAAGTATCGCGTCCTAATTCTCAATGTCTATTGCATACATACGAAGTACGTAAATGCTATTATTTACTGTGCGTTGTAAATTTTTGATCTCCACATCGCGCTCAGCAGTTACTGAAGGCAAGTTGAACAACGTCTTCAAATGTCATTTTACCATAATCCGTTTATTTTCGTATCTTTCCGATAAATTCTGCCAAGCGGCCAGAAAATCCTTTGAGTTCTCCTTTTTGAATCTCAAATGAGTAGACCGAGTGATTTGCATTGGGAGTATTGTTGTATAATTCCTTAAACTCCAACAACGCATCACAAGCGCGCTAAAAATTATGTGAGGTATTCATTTTTTCCAATTAATTATACTATTCGAGGTACACCGAAAAATAGAAATGGGGAAATACACATGATAAAAATATGTCCTTTGGTTAGTTAACTTAGTATTCCAACATCTTACACTTTGGTAGTATACACTTAAGCAGGTTTCAACTTCAGTTTTTTGGAAAAATTTTTCGGGCGGTATTTCAGCCAAATTATTATTTCTTTTTGGCTTGTATTCGAATTCACGAACAAAAGCGCAAGAAGGCCAAAAAGAACGATTTAGCATCGCTTCAAAATGTTCCAATTGTAAAATTAAATTTTCTAATAACTAAATTGTCAGTTTTGATTTTAGATGAAACATAATTTCCAACTGAGGCCAAACAGCGAAGAGAACGAACGAGTGGCACGCTATTGTTGATTCGGCTATAATCACGATCACGGCTATAATAGCGATACCTACGCCAATGAAGTGAACAAGACGGAGACAGTTAAATAAGTGGCAGAAATCAATTACATGACAAAACGTGGCATAATAATTCTATGTTAAACTTTATTTTTTAAAACCAACATGCAAAAAGAGAAAGCACTCAAAATTGTTTCTTAAAAAAACTTTAATAAGTTTATTTAATTGAATTTTGAAATTGCACTGAATTGATTTTTCGAATTACTTTTTCTAATTACTTGGATGGAGTGACTATTTCTGCACTTGCCTGCATATATGTATAGACTTATTCCTCCAATGTTTACTTTCATGAAACTTTTTTAATTAATGTAAGAGAAATGCTTTCATTTTGTTACAAATTCTGATGAAATAAAATTTCAGGTCTGTTTTTTCTGTGTGCTTTTTTCTCAAATGTCGCCGACAAGTGCGGCAATCGCCCAGCACTTTGTAAAAGGTACGTAGCAGTTTTTTTAGTTGAAAATTTTAAATAATCTCTATTGTTTTTATAAATAAGATATTAAATTAATACAGTAAATGCGTTAACATTATTTGAACTGCATAGTTATTGCTAGCACGCTGGCACAAATTAATTGGAAAAATTTTAAAAATTTCGATGTGGTAGAAGGTACCCCAACGCACATGCCAAAAACTACATTTTTTTTAATTCGTTTAAATTTATTTTTCCAAATTGTGTATTCTATATACATAATTACACAAATTGCACTGTGGACCAAACCTTAACAATCTACATGATCGGTCAAAGTCAAAGGTGCAAGTGATATTTTATTTGCCTTAAGTACATCCTTAGCTGCGTTTATGACCTCTTCGCTTGGAAAACGTTCGCGTGTAAGAATCCAGAGGGTTTCTAAGGGAACAAAAATATTTTATAGAGTAATTGAGTATGAAAAGAGATTGATTTTTTTTTAATGATTGATTAAGTATTTAATATAAAATACGCCTACAGTATAAGAGTAAAGACAAATCACTTACTTGCATGAGCGAGCCCCAAGTTTGTGCAGCCGTATGTAATAGAAAAGTTATCATAATCTGTGCCCAAAATCGAAAACTTAACGGCACCAACAAGAGCTACAAAAAAAAAATTAAATCATAATTTTATAAAAGCCGAGGGCCTAAGAATATATAAAAAACATATATACCGAAGCGAAAAACAATATTTTTACTTACCTGCAATACCTTCGTAGCGTACGGATCCTACACCCTTACCAATAAGTGTGGCAACGCCATTGACTACTGTTTTCTTGTTACTGTACATTTGAAAATAAAATGAATAAGCCAAACAATTAGATTAATTTGTATTAGAAAGACTTACCGTATAACCGAGAATTGTGAATTTTCTACCGTAATCGAATTGTTACTCTTGGGTCCATATACAGCTTGATTGCAGCGACTGATTCCTTCACCAGCGAAAGGATATTTAGCATATTCATACCAAGTTCCCAGGTACTGAAAGAGGGATAATTGAGAAATTAATGAATAATTAAGATTTGGTCCCTTTTAGCAATTAAAAACTATTTCAAATTACAAACAAACAAAATGAAAGAAAGAAAGTAAATTTACACCGTGAAATTTCGTTCTCAATATTTGTTGAAATTACATAAATAAAAATAAAATTGAAACAAAACAAAGAGAAATAAATCAAAATTAAATAAAATTATGTACACAAAAACATACGTATTACATAAGAAAATTAATACCGTGAAATTTCGGTTTAAATAATGCAATCAAATGTGTTCATATTTGTAAATGATTTACTGAACATTATTACATTGAATATAAAAAAACTTACTTTTGCGAGATCCAAATCCTCAACTGGTTTGACATCACGTGGACAACGGCCCAAGCCTACGACTTGACCAGCAACAATATTGACCGAGGCCAACACAAACAAGGCGCTGAAATAGAGAAAATACATACAAAAACCATGAAATGTGGACTGTCTTCGGCCACGGACGAAGTCTTTACACCTCTCATGAACAAAATTACAAAAATTGCCAAATGCAAAACTCGATTTCAATCATTTTCTGTGCTAATATTAACTTGAATTGACGCTTTAAATGCTTCATTTATCGCATTTTTGACGCGAAATCTCATATCTGGTGGCTATATGATATAGCCTTCTGATTTTGATGATTTTCAGTGCAGCTGTGCTCTTAGACGCTTTTCTGGCGGACTTATAGCACAAGATATGGTTTGAAATATCTCAAATATTAGACAGACTAGTTTGCGTTCAAACAGACAGACAAATATTAAAAATAAATAAAATTCCTAAAACGATTATTAAAGGAAATATTAAAACAATTTGTAATAAAGGCAATATTATAATAATGAAGGAAATATTAAATATTTTAAATATTTTGATACAAAAATGTTCACAAACCTATGAGTAATAAAATTTCATTTTCATATTTATTTATTTATAAATAAATTTTATAGTTTTTCTACTTACCAAATCATTTGAGTTTTTTGCATTTCGATTGGAGTTATTTTTACCTATTACCGCTACAAAGGAAGCTTCGAATAGAAATGACTAACGTCTGGAAGGTGTTTGGTATCAACTTGGCACGGCGTGCAGTTTTTATACCATTCGCTTTGTAGGGGCTTTTTGTGACGGCATGAAACGAATTCGGAAATTAAATTTTGAAAACAAACAGTTAATTTAGAATTACGTAAAACTGTTATTTATACAAGAGCGTACCTTATTCATAAACAACACAGAAGGGGGTTTTCTACTATATTTCGAAAAGAAGAATTCTCATAGTCATTTTGCCTGAACTTTGCTGCGCATAGAAAGTGCTTTGTTAATTCGAGGCGTTGGCGTGTAATTTATTATTTGCCAGAACCATAGCTGTCGGTTGCCTAAGACCGTGAATTTCGGAATTCTACACATATAAATTTTAATAAATATTTACTCAGTGATTCATCGAAATAGATTTTTGTAATTTGCAATAAATCTAATAAGTTCATGAAAGGTGTAAAGGCTTTGTCATGGCCGAAAACCGCCCTTATTCCTCAGATAATTTATTCCTGAATGTATGCAGGATTGCAAAAAACTCACTAACCCAATATTAAGTAATAATAGCGGCTAAATATAAGCGCATTTAATAGTTGTTGGCTCAGATGTAGAGCACTTGCCTGTGATGTCATAATCCGTCGTTTCGATTCCTGACAAAAGAACTCTGATGAGGAGATGTCGTGATCTCCTAGACAGCTGTCGCTTATACCAATTTGTCTTTGTTGTATACAAAATATTCAATTCAAAAAATTCTAACAAATTAGACCTTTGAATAAAACTCATTTACTTAAAACAACAAAGAATTACAGGCCGCACTAAACAAAACCTGTTTTATTTAACAAAAGATTCAACCAAAGGAAACTACATTCACTTCCCCCATTACGAGACTCAGCGTAGCTGTTAAACTTATCCTCTTGCCGAGGTACATGGTTTATAGACTTTCTTTCTAACTTTCTTTATTGAAAAAGACAAAAAGCGGATCAAGTAGTAAGATTCCATACTTGTAAACCTCTATGACACGAGCAACTAGAAAATATTTTTGACTAGTGTAAAACTTTACGATTTATGACTTTACGATGCTTCAGCATATCTTGTGAGTACCTCAATGTTATCTATATTTTTGTATTCTGATTTTCCTCAAATACCAACAAATGTCAAAAAACGTAAGCCCTAACAAATTGAGTGAAAACTCAATGAAAAGTTATGAACAGTTTTATAATAAAGAAATCGATTATCTTTTTACGCGAATTTTTCGGTAACTTATCTATCGTGTAAACAGAGTATTAGGTTTAGACCAGAGAATGTTAATATAATGAGAAGGCGCAAATGTTAAGTCAAATCTGATGCCTTAGTACGTACAAGGCCCATTAGGGGACTGGTCGAAAGCGAAGGTACGACCCATTAAGGGACTAGCATAAATTTGAGCTCGCACTCAAATTACAAGAAGAAAATGCTCAACTTGTATAGTGCCGTAATTGATCTTTCGTGTATGCGCTTTTATATAATTCATGTGCAAGTGAACTTACACTGCAATTCAATTAAATTTGCTAAATTTATTGAAAAATATAAATAAATATTATAAATAAATATATAAATTTAAAAGGGAAAAAAATAGAAATTTTTTTTTATATAATCTAGCACGATGGATTTCGAACTCGGGCTAACCCCGTCCTTTAGATTGTTCTTGTTTTTAGTATGGTTATCCCAAGTTATATACATATGTTTATATTTAATTAACAAATTATAATAAAAATAACTGTAAGCAATGTAATTGTATTTTAAATGAAGTGATTAAAAAATAAATAAATAAATGAAAATATCAGAAAAGAATTTTCGTATTTTATTGTCTTCTTCACGCCGTTTGTGGGTAGCGTTGGAATTAAAGAGATGAGGCAGAAGGGAATGCATATGAGTATTGTTGTTTCTGATTTTTAAGAGTTTTCGTCGACAACTTGTGTTCTAACGAAGGCAAATGCGGTGTTATGGGGGCGAGAGGACAAGAGTGGAATACTGAATGAAGAATGAATATGAATGAAATTTCCCTTTTACTATGATTTACATATAGTTTACTATTGTCCGTATACATAAACCTACATATGTACATACATATATACCTAGTTACATATGGATATGTATGACAAACACAAATAACAAATCATTTAGAATAAATTAAAACAAAATTATATTAAATAAATATATTAAATAAAAAAAATACAATAAAATCAAATAAATTAAAAATTGAATAAAATAAAATAAATAAAACAAAAATTAAACAATATAAAATTATATAATATTATATAAAGCCAAATATAAAATTATAGAAATAAAAATTCAATTAATTTAAAAAAAAGTTAATTAATTTAATAATTATAAACAAAATTAAATCAAGTTAAGGCAAATAAAATAAAAGAATTTAAATTAAAATAAACTGAATCAAATAAGAAAATAACTAAATAAATAAAAACTAAAATTAAAAATAAAAGAAAATTAAATAATGAATTTAAAAAAATTAAATTTGAAATAAAAATAAAACAAAAAAAATAGTTTTAAATTAAAAAAATTAAATATGTTAAAATAATAATATGAAATAAAATAGAGGAAAGTAAAATAAAATTAGATTAAATTAAAAACCAATTTTAACTATAAAAATAAATTTATAACATAAATAAATGTTGAATTGATTACAAAATATGTACATACATATGCAGTTTTTAAATACATATATTAATTAGTATATTAAATATATTGTTTGAGTTAACTTAATTTTTACATTTTTGAAGCGTAATCTCGAATTGCTCAGTATACCAATATTTTGCAACTTATCATGTATTAAACGGCGCGGCGCCGCGATTTCTTATGGCGGAGTTGGTATAGGAGCAGGGACAATTTGCATTCATTTGTGGAGTTTTTTCCATGACTCAAGTTCAAACCCAACTCGGCTATTCTGATATTTTCATTTTTTTAATTATTTTTGTATTCACTTCATTTAAAATACAATTACATTGCTTACAGTCATTTTTATTATAATTTGTTAATTAAATATAAACATATGTATATTACTTGGGATAACCATACTAAAAACAAGAACAATCTAAAGGACGGCCCGAGTTCGAAGTCCATCGTGCTAGATTATATAAAAAAAAATTTCTATTTTTTTCCCTTTTAAATTTATATATTTATTTATATAGTTATTTATATTTTTCAATAAAATTAGCAAATTTAATTGAATTGCAGTGTAAGTTCACTTGCACATGAATTATATAAAAGCGCATACACGAAAGCTCAATTACGGCACTATACAAGTTGAGCATTTTCTTCTTGTAATTTGAGTGCGAGCTCGAATTTATGCTAGTCCCTTAATGGGTCGCACCTTCACTTTCGGCCAGTCCCGCAATGGGCCTTGTACGTGCTAAGGCATCAGATTTGACTTAACATTTGCGCCTTCTCATTATATTAACAGTCTCTGTTTAGACAGACCACACTTTTAGTTTAATATTTATTTTAGAAAAAATATGGGAATATTTGCAACAAGAAAAAAGTGAAACGAAAGCAGAAATAAAAATAGATTAGTAAACAGTTAATGTAAACTTAGCGTTTCATTATAATCTTATTTATACAAGTGTTACCTTCCTCGTAAACAACACAGAAGGGTTTTCCTTAGTAACATATCTTTCGAAAAGAACTGTTATAGTAATTTTATTTCCACCAGCCCTACCTACCGCACCATGAACAAAAATGTTCATGCCTGGGTTTAGGTAAGGGAAAAGAAGGAAAAGAAATTATATAGAAAATAAAGATATGGAAGAAGGAGAGATCTGTCCGGTCAGGTATAGTCGTCCCACCATCTTTGCGTACTCTATTACGAAACCATGCGTGCCGCGCTGACTCCTATGAATTTGCAGCACCCCGTAATCCTGACCACTTTCGTTTGTCTATTTTTCCAATAGTATAATCCGTCTAATCTACGCTCTCACGTACCCATTTTAATCTCATGTAACACCCACACCAAGAACAAAATTACCTACTCCTCCGTAGTAGCTACTTCTTGCTTCCCACACCAAGAACAAAATTACCTACTCCTCCGTAGTAGCTACTTCTTGCTTCACAAAAAAAATAATAATGAATTTAGACTGACAATAAACTTCATTATTATAAATATTGCTTAGACTCTGATATGAAAAAAAAAATGGAATAAAAAAATTAAATGGAAAGAAAATTCACCTTTCTGGGTTATATTAAAATAATTATCGAATAGATAATTTACGAAAAATTTCTGAATTAAAAAAATTTAAGCAATCTATTTGTCTATTGATTTTTCTTTAAGGTAAACTCATAATTACATTAACAATATTGTTAATTGGACAACCCTAACATCTTCAATACTTATAAATGCGTGTATCTAACTTCAAACAAGAAATAGTATTATACGTAAACACGTTTGTTTATTCTACTCGCGCATTAAGTTATATGTATGTAAATATATAAATATCTATATGTATGTATGTATAAAAGTTCTCGCACTCCTTTTTCTTGTCCCACGTTGATGGTACCAACAATTTAAAAAGAATGTGGAAGCGCTGGAAAGTGAGAATTCTAAATATCTAACATACAAATGTACATTTTTTTTTTTTGCTAATCACTCACTCGCTTGGAGAATAGTTTAAAAGAAAAAAAACAAAAAAAGGATATAATGACTAAAGAAAAAAAATCAAAGAAGAAGAATTATTCAAAAGAAAAAAATAATTTTTAAATTAAATATAAGAAATAGCAAAAATAATAAAGAGCGCATGGTATAAGAACCAAAAAGAAAAATTTTAAAAAATTACAAAAACTTATATGTAAAAAAACTTTGATACGGTGAGTTAACTCTTTACAAGTAAAATAAGATGATAATAAAAATCCAAAACAAATTTTATGAGAAGATAATTGTGAATTTGAAATTATCATAAATCATAAATCTAAAAAAATATTTGAAGAAATAATTGAACGCTAATTACAGAAAAAAAAATATTAGCAGGATAAACCATATATGATAGTTGAGTGATAAAAAACCTTCAAAATAAATTATGTATACAATCTATATGTTTGTACAATCTATATATATATATATATATATATATATATATATATATATATATATATATATATGCAGGAAAAAACCAAAGATGCTGATGTTGGTGGTGGCCGTTCGTGGACAGCAGAAAAAAACCAAAGATGCTGCAAATTCTGATGAAATAAAATTTCAGGTCTGTTTTTTCTGTGTGCTTTTTTCTCAAATGTCGTCGACAAGTGCGGCAATCGCCCAGCACTTTGTAAAAGAGCAAAGTACGTAGCAGTTTTTTTAGTTGAAAATTTTAAATAATATGTATTGTTTTTATAAATAAGATATTAAATTAATACAGTAAATGCGTTAACGTTATTTTCACTGCGGAATTTTTGCTAGCACGCTGTCACAAATTATTTCGAAAAATTTTAAAAATTCCGATGTGGCAGAGAGTACCCAACGCACATGCCAAAAACTACATTTTTTTTAAATTCGTTTAATTTTATTTTTCCAAATTGTGTATACTATTTACATAATTACACAAATTGCACTGTGGACCAAACCTTAACAATCCACATGATCGGTTAAAGTCAAAGGTGCCAGTGATATTTGATTTGCCTCAAGTACATCCTTAGCTGCCTTTATGACCTCCTCGCTTGGAAAACGTTCGCGTGTAAGAATCCAGAGGGTTTCTATGGGAGGAAAAATATTTTATAGAGTAATTGAGTATGAAAAGAGATTGATTTTTTTTTTTAATAATTGCTTAAGTATTTAATATAAAATATGCCTACAGTATAAGAGTAAAGACAAATCACTTACTTGCATGAGCGAACCCTAAATTTGTGCAGCCGTATGTAATAGAAAAGTTATCATAATCTGTGCCCAAAATCGAAAACTTAACAGCACCAACAAGAGCTGCAAAAAAAAATTAAATCATAATTTTATAAAATCCGAGGTCGTAAGAATATATAAAAAAACATATATACCGAAGCGAAAAACAATATTTCTACTTACCTGCAATACCTTCGTAGCGTACGGATCCTACACCTTTACCAACAAGTGTGGCAACGCCATTGACTACTGTTTTCTTGTTACTGTACATTTGAAAATAAAATGAATAAGTTAAACAAATAAATTAATTTTTAAACATTTTATATTAGAAAGACTTACCGTATAACCGAGAATTGTGAATTTTCTACCGTAATCGAATTGTTACTCTTGGGTCCATATACAGCTTGATTGCAGCGACTGATTCCTTCACCAGCGAAAGGATATTTAGCATATTCATACCAAGTTCCCACGTACTGAAAGAGAGGTAATTGAGAAATTAATGAATAATTAAGATTTGGTCCCTTTTGCAATTAAAAACTATTTCAAATCACAAACAAACAAAATGAAAGAAAGAAAGAAAATTAACACCGTGAAATTTCGATTTCAATATTTGTTGAAATTCAATGAACTTGAACTTGAAACCTTCCAATGTAATATTTATAATAAAATCTATCATATATACACATATGCTTCTGTAAATAATGCAATAAAATGAGTACATATTTGTAGATGATTTACTGAACATTATTACATTGAATATAAAAAAAAAAACTTACTTTTGCGAGATCCAAATCCTCAACTGGCTTGACATCATGTGGACAACGGCCCAAGCCTACGACTTGACCAGCAACAATATTGACCGAGGCCAACACAAACAAGGCGCTGAAATAGAGAAAATACATACAAAAACCATGAAATGTGGACTGTCTTCGGCCACGGACGAAGTCTTTACACCTCTCATGAACAAAATTGCAAAAATTGCCAAATGCAAAACTCGATTTCAATCATTTTCTGTGCTAATATTAACTTGAATTGACGCTTTAAATGCTTCATTTATCGCATTTTTGACGCGAAATCTCATATCTGGTGGCTATATGATATAGCCTTCTGATTTTGATGATTTTCAGTGCAACTGTGCTCTTAGATGCTTTTCTGGCGGACTTATAGCACAAGATATGGTTTGAAATATCTCAAATATTAGACAGACTAGTTTGCGTTCAAACAGACAGACAAATATTAAAAATAAATAAAATTCCTAAAACGATTATTAAAGGAAATATTAAAACAATTTGTAATAAAGGCAATATTATAATAATGAAGGAAATATTAAATATTTTAAATATTTTGATACAAAAATGTTCACAAACCTATGAGTAATAAAATTTCATTTTCATATTTATTTATTTATAAATAAATTTTTTAGTTTTTCTACTTACCAAATCATTTGAGTTTTTTGCATTTCGATTGGAGTTATTTTTACCTATTACCGCTACAAAGGAAGCTTCGAATAGAAATGACTAACGTCTGGAAGGTGTTTGGTATCAACTTGGCACGGCGTGCAGTTTTTATACCATTCGCTTTGTAGGGGCTTTTTGTGACGGCATGAAACGAATTCGGAAATTAAATTTTGAAAACAAACAGTTAATTTAGAATTACGTAAAACTGTTATTTATACAAGAGCGTACCTTATTCATAAACAACACAGAAGGGGGTTTTCTACTATATTTCGAAAAGAAGAATTCTCATAGTCATTTTGCCTGAACTTTGCTGCGCATAGAAAGTGCTTTGTTAATTCGAGGCGTTGGCGTGTAATTTATTATTTGCCAGAACCATAGCTGTCGGTTGCCTAAGACCGTGAATTTCGGAATTCTACACATATAAATTTTAATAAATATTTACTCAGTGATTCATCGAAATAGATTTTTGTAATTTGCAATAAATCTAATAAGTTCATGAAAGGTGTAAAGGCTTTGTCATGGCCGAAAACCGCCCTTATTCCTCAGATAATTTATTCCTGAATGTATGCAGGATTGCAAAAAACTCACTAACCCAATATTAAGTAAAAATTGCGGCTAAATATAAGCGCCCTTAATAGTTGTTGGCTCAGATGCAGAGCACTTGCCTGTGATGTCATAATCCGTCGTTTCGATTCCTGGCAAAAGAACTCTGATGAGGAGATGTCGTGATCTCCGAAACAGCTGTCGCTTATACCAATTTGTCTTTGTTGTATAAAAAATATTCAATTCAAAAAATTCTAACAAATTAGACCTTTGAATAAAACTCACTTACTTAAAACAACAAAGAATTACAGGCCGCACTAAACAAAACCTGTTTTATTTAACAAAAGATTCAACCAAAGGAAACTACATTCACTTCCCCCATTACGAGACTCAGCGTAGCTGTTAAACTTATACTCTCGCCGAGGTACATGGTTTATAGACTTTCTTTCTAACTTTCTTCATTGAAATAGACAAAAAGAGGATTAAGTAGTAAGATTCCATACTTGTAAACCTCTACGACGCGATCAACTAGCAAATATTTTTAACTAGTGTAAAACTTTACGATTTTATGACTTTACAATGCTTTAGCACATCTTGTGAGTACCTCAATGTTATTTATATTTTTGTATTCTGATTTTCCTCAAATACCAACAAATGTCAAAAAACGTAAGCCCTAACAAATTGAGTGAAAACTCAATGAAAAGTTATGAACAGTTTTATAATAAAGAAATCGATTATCTTTTTACGCGAATTTTTCGGTAACTTATCTATCGTGTAAACAGAGTATTAGGTTTAGACCAGAGAATGTTAATATAATGAGAAGGCGCAAATGTTAAGTCAAATCTGATGCCTTAGTACGTACAAGGCCCATTAGGGGACTGGTCGAAAGCGAAGGTACGACCCATTAAGGGACTAGCATAAATTTGAGCTCGCACTCAAATTACAAGAAGAAAATGCTCAACTTGTATAGTGCCGTAATTGATCTTTCGTGTATGCGCTTTTATGTAATTCATGTGCAAGTGAACTTACACTGCAATTCATTTAAATTTGCTAAATTTATTGAAAAATATAAATAAATATTATAAATAAATATATAAATTTAAAAGGGAAAAAAATTGAAATTTTTTTTTATATAATCTAGCACGATGGATTTCGAACTCGGGCTAACCCCGTCCTTTAGATTGTTCTTGTTTTTAGTATGGTTATCCCAAGTTATATACATATGTTTATATTTAATTAACAAATTATAATAAAAATAACTGTAAGCAATGTAATTGTATTTTAAATGAAGTGATTAAAAAATAAATAAATAAATGAAAATATCAGAAAAGAATTTTCGTATTTTATTGTCTTCTTCACGCCGTTTGTGGGTAGCGTTGGAATGTAAAGAGATGAGGCAGAAGGGAATGCATATGAGTATTGTTGTTTCTGATTTTTAAGAGTTTTCGTCGACAACTTGTGTTCTAACGAAGGCAAATGCGGTGTTATGGGGGCGAGAGGACAAGAGTGGAATACTGAATGAAGAATGAATATGAATGAAATTTCCCTTTTACTATGATTTACATATAGTTTACTATTGTCCGTATACATAAACCTACATATGTACATACATATATACCTAGTTACATATGGATATGTATGACAAACACAAATAACAAATCATTTAGAATAAATTAAAACAAAATTATATTAAATAAATATATTAAATAAAAAAAATACAATAAAATCAAATAAATTAAAAATTGAATAAAATAAAATAAATAAAACAAAAATTAAACAATATAAAATTATATAATATTATATAAAGCCAAATATAAAATTATAGAAATAAAAATTCAATTAATTTAAAAAAAAGTTAATTAATTTAATAATTATAAACAAAATTAAATCAAGTTAAGGCAAATAAAATAAAAGAATTTAAATTAAAATAAACTGAATGAAATAAGAAAATAACTAAATAAATAAAAACTAAAATTAAAAATAAAAGAAAATTAAATAATGAATTTAAAAAAATTAAATTTGAAATAAAAATAAAACAAAAAAAATAGTTTTAAATTAAAAAATTAAATATGTTAAAATAATAATATGAAATAAAATAGAGGAAAGTAAAATAAAATTAGATTAAATTAAAAACCAATTTTAACTATAAAAATAAATTTATAACATAAATAAATGTTGAATTGATTACAAAATATGTACATACATATGCAGTTTTTAAATACATATATTAATTATTATATTAAATATATTGTTTGAGTTAACTTAATTTTTACATTTTTGAAGCGTAATCTCGAATTGCTCAGTATACCAATATTTTGCAACTTATCATGTATTAAACGGCGCGGCGCCGCGATTTCTTATGGCGGAGTTGGTATAGGAGCAGGGACAATTTGCATTCATTTGTGGAGTTTTTCCCATGACTCAAGTTCAAACCCAACTCGGCTATTCTGATATATTCATTTTTTTAATTATTTTTTTATTCACTTCATTTAAAATACAATTACATTGCTTACAGTCATTTTTATTATAATTTGTTAATTAAATATAAACATATGTATATTACTTGGGATAACCATACTAAAAACAAGAACAATCTAAAGGACGGCCCGAGTTCGAAGTCCATCGTGCTAGATTATATAAAAAAAAATTTCTATTTTTTTCCCTTTTAAATTTATATATTTATTTATATAGTTATTTATATTTTTCAATAAAATTAGCAAATTTAATTGAATTGCAGTGTAAGTTCACTTGCACATGAATTATATAAAAGCGCATACACGAAAGCTCAATTACGGCACTATACAAGTTGAGCATTTTCTTCTTGTAATTTGAGTGCGAGCTCGAATTTATGCTAGTCCCTTAATGGGTCGCACCTTCACTTTCGGCCAGTCCCGCAATGGGCCTTGTACGTGCTAAGGCATCAGATTTGACTTAACATTTGCGCCTTCTCATTATATTAACAGTCTCTGTTTAGACAGACCACACTTTTAGTTTAATATTTATTTTAGAAAAAATATGGGAATATTTGCAACAAGAAAAAAGTGAAACGAAAGCAGAAATAAAAATAGATTAGTAAACAGTTAATGTAAACTTAGCGTTTCATTATAATCTTATTTATACAAGTGTTACCTTCCTCGTAAACAACACAGAAGGGTTTTCCTTAGTAACATATCTTTCGAAAAGAACTGTTATAGTAATTTTATTTCCACCAGCCCTACCTACCGCACCATGAACAAAAATGTTCATGCCTGGGTTTAGGTAAGGGAAAAGAAGGAAAAGAAATTATATAGAAAATAAAGATATGGAAGAAGGAGAGATCTGTCCGGTCAGGTATAGTCGTCCCACCATCTTTGCGTACTCTATTACGAAACCATGCGTGCCGCGCTGACTCCTATGAATTTGCAGCACCCCGTAATCCTGACCACTTTCGTTTGTCTATTTTTCCAATAGTATAATCCGTCTAATCTACGCTCTCACGTACCCATTTTAATCTCATGTAACACCCACACCAAGAACAAAATTACCTACTCCTCCGTAGTAGCTACTTCTTGCTTCCCACACCAAGAACAAAATTACCTACTCCTCCGTAGTAGCTACTTCTTGCTTCACAAAAAAAATAATAATGAATTTAGACTGACAATAAACTTCATTATTATAAATATTGCTTAGACTCTGATATGAAAAAAAAAATGGAATAAAAAAATTAAATGGAAAGAAAATTCACCTTTCTGGGTTATATTAAAATAATTATCGAATAGATAATTTACGAAAAATTTCTGAATTAAAAAAATTTAAGCAATCTATTTGTCTATTGATTTTTCTTTAAGGTAAACTCATAATTACATTAACAATATTGTTAATTGGACAACCCTAACATCTTCAATACTTATAAATGCGTGTATCTAACTTCAAACAAGAAATAGTATTATACGTAAACACGTTTGTTTATTCTACTCGCGCATTAAGTTATATGTATGTAAATATATAAATATCTATATGTATGTATGTATAAAAGTTCTCGCACTCCTTTTTCTTGTCCCACGTTGATGGTACCAACAATTTAAAAAGAATGTGGAAGCGCTGGAAAGTGAGAATTCTAAATATCTAACATACAAATGTACATTTTTTTTTTTTTGCTAATCACTCACTCGCTTGGAGAATAGTTTAAAAGAAAAGAAAACAAAAAAAAAATATAATGACTAAAGAAAAAAAATCAAAGAAGAAGAATTATTCAAAAGAAAAAAATAATTTTTAAATTAAATATAAGAAATAGCAAAAATAATAAAGAGCGCATGGTATAAGAACCAAAAAGAAAAATTTTAAAAAATTACAAAAACTTATATGTAAAAAAACTTTGATACGGTGAGTTAACTCTTTACAAGTAAAATAAGATGATAATAAAAATCCAAAACAAATTTTATGAGAAGATAATTGTGAATTTGAAATTATCATAAATCATAAATCTAAAAAAATATTTGAAGAAATAATTGAACGCTAATTACAGAAAAAAAAATATTAGCAGGATAAACCATATATGATAGTTGAGTGATAAAAAACCTTCAAAATAAATTATGTATACAATCTATATGTTTGTACAATCTATATATATATATATATATATATATATATATATATATATATATATATATAGGCAGGAAAAAACCAAAGATGCTGATGTTGGTGGTGGCCGTTCGTGGACAGCAGAAAAAAACCAAGGATGCTGCAAATTCTGATGAAATAAAATTTCAGGTCTGTTTTTTCTGTGTGCTTTTTTCTCAAATGTCGTCGACAAGTGCGGCAATCGCCCAGCACTTTGTAAAAGAGCAAAGTACGTAGCAGTTTTTTTAGTTGAAAATTTTAAATAATATGTATTGTTTTTATAAATAAGATATTAAATTAATACAGTAAATGCGTTAACGTTATTTTCACTGCGGAATTTTTGCTAGCACGCTGTCACAAATTATTTCGAAAAATTTTAAAAATTCCGATGTGGCAGAGAGTACCCAACGCACATGCCAAAAACTACATTTTTTTTAAATTCGTTTAATTTTATTTTTCCAAATTGTGTATACTATTTACATAATTACACAAATTGCACTGTGGACCAAACCTTAACAATCCACATGATCGGTTAAAGTCAAAGGTGCCAGTGATATTTGATTTGCCTCAAGTACATCCTTAGCTGCCTTTATGACCTCCTCGCTTGGAAAACGTTCGCGTGTAAGAATCCAGAGGGTTTCTATGGGAGGAAAAATATTTTATAGAGTAATTGAGTATGAAAAGAGATTGATTTTTTTTTTAATGATTGATTAAGTATTTAATATAAAATACGCCTACAGTATAAGAGTAAAGACAAATCACTTACTTGCATGAGCGAGCCCCAAGTTTGTGCAGCCGTATGTAATAGAAAAGTTCTCATAATCTGTGCCCAAAATCGAAAACTTAACAGCACCAACAAGAGCTGCAAAAAAAAATTAAATCATAATTTTATAAAATCCGAGGTCGTAAGAATATATAAAAAAACATATATACCGAAGCGAAAAACAATATTTCTACTTACATGCAATACCTTCGTAGCGTACGGATCCTACACCTTTACCAATAAGTGTGGCAACGCCATTGACTACTGTTTTCTTGTTACTGTATTTTTGAAAATGAAATGAATAAGCCAAACAATTAAATTAATTTGTATTAGAAAGACTTACCGTATAACCGAGAATTGTGAATTTTCTACCGTAATCGAATTGTTACTCTTGGGTCCATATACAGCTTGATTGCAGCGACTGATTCCTTCACCAGCGAAAGGATATTTAGCATATTCATACCAAGTTCCCACGTACTGAAAGAGAGGTAATTGAGAAATTAATGAATAATTAAGATTTGGTCCCTTTTGCAATTAAAAACTATTTCAAATCACAAACAAACAAAATGAAAGAAAGAAAGAAAATTAACACCGTGAAATTTCGATTTCAATATTTGTTGAAATTCAATGATTCAATTTGAAACCTTCCAATGTAATATTTATAATAAAATCTATCATATATACACATATGCTTCTGTAAATAATGCAATAAAATGAGTACATATTTGTAAATGATTTACTGAACATTATTACATTGAATATATAAAAAAAAACTTACTTTTGCGAGATCCAAATCCTCAACTGGTTTGACATCACGTGGACAACGGCCCAAGCCTGGGACTTGAGCAGCAACAATATTGACCGAGGCCAAAAGAAACAAGGCGCTGTAATAGAGAAAATACATACAAAAACCATGAAATATGGGCTGTCTTCGGCCACGGACGAAGTCTTTACACCTCTCATGAACAAAATTGCAAAAATTGCCAAATGCAAAACTCGATTTCAATCATTTTCTGTGCTAATATTAACTTGAATTGACGCTTTAAATGCTTCATTTATCGCATTTTTGACGCGAAATCTCATATCTGGTGGCTATATGATATAGCCTTCTGATTTTGATGATTTTCAGTGCAACTGTGCTCTTAGATGCTTTTCTGGCGGACTTATAGCACAAGATATGGTTTGAAATATCTCAAATATTAGACAGACTAGTTTGCGTTCAAACAGACAGACAAATATTAAAAATAAATAAAAATCTTTAAAAAAAAGTATTAAAGGAAATATTAAAACAATTTGTAATAAAGGCAATATTATAATAATGAAGGAAATATTAAATATTTTAAATATTTTGATACAAAAATGTTCACAAACCTATGAGTAATAAAATTTCATTTTCATATTTATTTATTTATAAATAAATTTTTTAGTTTTTCTACTTACCAAATCATTTGAGTTTTTTGCATTTTGATTGGAGTTATTTTTACCTATTACCGCTACAAAGGAAGCTTCGAACAGAAATGACTAACGTCTGGAAGGTGTTTGGTATCAACTTGGCACGGCGTTCAGTTTTTATACCATTCGCTTTGTAGGGGCTTTTTGTGACGGCATGAAACGAATGCGGAAATTAAATTTTGAAAACAAACAGTTAATTTAGAATTACGTAAAACTGTTATTTATACAAGAGCGTACCTTATTCATAAACAACACAGTAGAGGGGTTTCCACTATCTTTCGAAAAGATGAATTCTCATAGTCATTTTGCCTGAACTTTCCTGCGCATAGAAAGTGCTTTGCTAATTCGAGGAGTTGGCGTGTAATTTATTCTTTGCCAGAACCACAGCTGTCGGTCGCCTAGGACCCTGAATTTCGGAATTCTACACATATAGGTTTTAATAAATATTTACTCAGTGATTTGTCGAAATCGAATTTTGTAATTTGCAATAAATTTAATATGTTCATGAAAGGTGTAAAGGCTTCGTCATGGCCGAAAACAGCACTTATTCGTGTTATATATAGATATATATAATATCCCCAGCCATAAACTTCCAAGCTCCTCTCAGGGAACACTCTTGCATAGTCCACTTAATAGATTTTGATAATGTACAAGGCTTCAGGCTGCTAGTGGGTTGTTAACGGGTCACTACTTGCTGGCGTCACTTACCTTCAAAATAAGTCCGACTGATGACGGTAATTGCAGGGAACATAAGGAGATATTACAAAACGTAATATGTGAAAATCTGATGGATTTTTTGATCGACAAAGGAAAAGGATCTAAACATCTACTTCAATTTGCTAATAAAACAACAGTGCTCCTCAGGTTGGAAACACAACAGGAAGTCTAACAGTATAGACTTTTGGTCATATGTAGTTTTTTGGTAACACTCCAACGCCAAATATAAGTAATACCTGTGAAATCATTTCGGGTAGTTCATAATTCTTTTCCAGTGAAGGAATGATTTCTACCTTGGCTGAGTTGATACAGATTGCAAAAGGAGTCGACCATACCGAAACCCTCTGAGTGGTGTTTGCTTCAGATCACAAATAAAAACAACAATTATACTGATAAAGTTTCATTCCTTGTGTGCCTGCAAAGGATTTGATCGAGATTTTACTGAGCCTAATTAACTAATACATTCGCAACGAACATGCTACGCAATTGGTAAGTCATTTACATAATATTTATTTACTCTTGCGCATTTACATTCTCAAATGTCGCATTGGCTCAGTGGTGCCCTATCTGTATAAAATATCGTTCATTTACTTGCATTTTTTCAACATTTCCCTTTTCATCATTATCATTAAGTTTGCCATTCACTCAGTTGTCTACTTAAGCTGCCACCTGAATACCGGCCAACCGTTACAGAGTGTGTTGTGTTGTGAGACACTTTGCCCACAAACTGACCAAATCCTGCCGAAGTGCGCACTAAAAATTCTAACATTGTGCTAAATGCAAATTTCAAAATTTAACAGCTTTTTCAAGCTATTATTATATGGCCATGCTACTATCAACGACTTTTATTTTATGGTAATAATTCTCAGAGATATACATACATATCTAATGAACACACATACATATGTATGTGATGAACATAGATAGTACGACTACGAATAATATAGGATTTTCCAATAAGAGTGATATGATTTCCTTAAAAAAAAAAAACACACACACAATAATTGTTAAGGACACTCAAGTTTTTTTTATTTAATGTGAAGTACAATCCATACAATTAAGTTCTGAATATAACATCATTCAAATGGCCTCCACGATTTCTTAAATGAATTCGATGAACCCAATTTTTGAGCACTTTTTCCACTAAATCAAGTCGTATGTCAAGAAAATGACATGTTCAATATTAACTTTTAAAACTTCAAGAGAGTATGTATTATTGTTAAAGACTAGTGACTTCAAATAACCCCCACAAGATGTAGACTAATGGTGTTAAATCACAGCTTCTTGAAGGTCATTCAATGTCACAATTTATTGAAATAATCGAATCTCCAAACCTTTCTCGCAATAATTCGGTTATTGCACGTGCTGTGCGACACGTAGTCCGGTCTTGTTGGAACCAGATGTTGTTAAGATCAACTCCTTCCAATTAAAAAAAAAAGTTGGCCATAAAACGTTGGTCATCATCGATCTATATCGAGATCCATTGACAGTAACGGTGCTACCAGCTTCATTTCGAAATAAGTACGGACCGATGATTCCATCAGACTAAAAACCACACCAAACTGTCAATTTAGGTGTATGTAATGGTTGTTCATGAATAATTTGTGGATTTTCTTCATCTGAGTGAAAGTGAGCCTCATCGGAGAAGATGATTTTCTTAAAAAAGTTGCAATTGCCGAACGAACATTTCGATAATAATATTGAATAATTTGTAAACGCTGTTATTACTAAATACAATGAAAAAAAAAACGGATCATGGCATATTAAAAATGGCCAAAACGACACTTATAAGACATCATATCACTCTTACCGGAAACCCTATAATTGCACGTTAATGCATACAGGTTGCCTCAAAGCTAGTATGCCAAGCAAGACCAACTAGTTTCACAACTCTTTTCAAAGATGGCTTTTGAATAGTATTTGTTCGTTTCCGATCACAAATTAAGTAGGCGTCAACAGCCAACTTAATTGGTACCCTTTTGGCATTTTTCGAATTAATGCCATTTATGAGATGAAATTCTGTAATGTATTTCTTCTAGCTTGATGGAAATTCTCCACTTCGTGGCATATATTGTGCCTCAACTAGTCTTGGTAAGGTAGCATTTGTTCCCTTCTTCTCCCCATTTCTCTCTCTCTCTCTCACTGTTCGCTGTGCAAGCAAAATCTTTTTACCAGGAATTTTGGTTGCTTTTAGTTGTTGATTTATTATTTTAATTTAAAGTTTCTTTTTGAAAAAAGAGAATGAAGTTGTATGGATTTCCTCATATGAAAGCATATCTTCGATCAGTATTGCTTTCACTTCACTTAAACTCGGTAACTCGGTTAGAAAATGCTCTTCGACAAAATTTATTCATCACAAATGTTTTGAAATAAAAATTTTAAATAGAAAAAATTTGCTATCATGAAAGCTCCAAGCATTAATCAAGCTACCGCGTCTTAAAATTAAATATCGCCCATGGAATAAATGCAGACGCCTTGAAAATTAAGACTTGCAGGAGAAATTACCCGATAATGCAGTTTTATTTGTTCTAACTCGTCCCAGTTTACAAAAAAAGGAGATGGGTGTATTCAAGGTTTTCGTTACGAAAACAAGCAAGCACCAAAGAAAGACATCGGTCAATTAGTGTCTGGTGAGAGCGGGGATGGTAATGGAGTGTAGTACTGCTGCTAGGCATACATGGTTATTCCCAGTTCCTACTCTTGCGTCTCGTCGAGATTCGATAACCAACCCGTGTGGAGCCTTGGGTAACGGTATAATTGGAGGGAGCTTCAGAGGATAAACTCCGGTATATTCAGCTTAAGGACAGAACAAGACAGAACATCTCGCCTCAATCCTCGTCAAAGCGAAGCCTCGACAGAGGAGAAGCACGGGCAACTGTGATATTTCGGCCTCAACAACTACTCCGTTAGTTCTTTCTCCAGACTTGATAATGAAGCGAAAACAAATGGGTCTCGTAGTGAGTGAGACCAAGAAGAAATATCTCCAGTCACCAATGATCCAGCGCATTCACAACTTGAGTCCCACGTCCCTGTTGACAGTCATAAGTTTAAAGTCGTAGCTAATTTCGATTTTTAAAATTTTGAGAAGAAATTCTTAAACAGATAAAAACGCACACTGTCATGACACCTTTTAAAGATGATAATGTCTATTATTTCATTTTTTGTCATAAGTAACATATTGTTCCTTTAAATGTTTCATAAAGAGTAAGAGCAAAAGCCCAGTCTAAAAATTCACAACTTAGAAGCAGTGATAGTAACAATAACAACATCCGCTATAACTTAAGTAGCAGTAAAGAACCCCACAAAAGTGGTCGCTTGAGAACTCCTGGTAGCAAGATGTTGGTTGGAAAAAGCGCTTTACATACGCTTCGGTGATATCGAGACGGTTAACAGTTTTTTGTAAAATTTTGGTGTTTTGTTAAAAGAAATTTTGCCAGTGGAAAGGGCAAAATAAAGCAAAATATCATTGTGACAGAGACAAATTCATAGATAAAATCTGTGCGAGTGAGTGAAACAAATGTATTTATGATCAAGTGTGGAAGGGAAGCTATCCAACGATCCTAAGCGCGCGTTTAGTGAAGGTTTAGTTAAAGCTGTTTAAAAAAAAAAAAAAAAGTTTGAAAGAAAGCTTACCAAAAGCTCTTCACTAAGCTTAGAAGTTTGAAAAAAAAATTTTAAGCTTTTGTTCAAAGTTCATAGCTTTGATCTCAAAAGCACTGATTTAAAGTTAAAAAATAAAATAAAAGCTTTAGCATAAAGCTTTGTTAAAGCATATCGGAGACACAAACCCTACAGTTTAACAGTGGCTGTGTGTGAAAGTGTATCTGTTTCTTCTGACGGAGATGGATGAGGAAACTGAAAACCCTTTCAGGCGAAGTTCTACGATCATGCACTCTCCGCCAAGATTAAGGGAGCAAAGTGAAACTGCAGTAGGTGGGATCGAGTGCGATAATGCTACCCCGCAATTTTCCTCACTTGCCGTACGAAACATCTTCGTATCGACAAGTTCGGAGGGGGTAATAGTCGAAAAGGTGATACACATCATCACAGTCATCTCCCCCTGACAGGTACAGGTACTCCGGCGACTGGAAGTCAACCGGGAAATATTAAAGATTCTTTAGCAGAGTTAGACAGCAGGATCAAGGAGTTAGTCAGCATGACGACGTTAGTCAGCAAACGTTAGTGGTTCTCCCCAAAGGTAATAAGAATCCGGGTGATCCATCTTCCTATCGCCCAATATGCTTGCTAGACACCCTGGGAAAGCTCCTCGAGGGTATTACTAGTGAAAGGATATTGAAGTTCACAGAAGGTTATCTTTCGCCGCTTCAGTTTGGCTTTAGAAAATCTCGATCAACGGTCGACGCTATTAAAACTATTACTGATACAGCGGCAGCAGCTATTGAAGGAAAACGGTGGCGCTTTGGTAAAAAAGAATACTGTGCCGTAGTTACGCTAGATGTTAAAAACGCATTTAACACTGCGAGCTAGTGTTGTATATTGGATACTATTGCTAGTATGAAAGCCCCAAATTATGTTATTAAAATAATTACTAGTTACTTCACAGATCGGAAGCTGAGCTATATAAGCGATGACGGTTCCGGGGTCTATACGATCTCGGCAGGCGTCCCCCAAGGATCTGTGCTTGGCCCGCTCATGTGAAATTTGATGTATGATGGCATATTAAGGTTACAACTTCGAAATAGAACCAAGGTAATAGGTTTTGCCGACGATATCGCCGTGGTCACAGTGGCAAAAGCTATACCCGAGGTGGAAGACAAGGTCAACGAATCAATAAAAAGGATTATAGATTGGCTCTCAACAATCAAACTGCAACTGGCTGCACACAAAGCAGAGGCCGTACTAATTAGCAGCAGAAAATTAATAGAGGTGATTAATATCACAGTAGGGTCTGAGCTGATCACAACTAAGCCCGTAATTAAATATCTTGGCGTTATGATCGATAACCGATTATCTTTTAAAGCTCACATAGAGTATGCGGTTGATAAGGCTTCAAAAGTCTATGCTAGTCTATCCCGTATTATGTCAAATAAATGCGGGCCTACACATAGTAAGAGAAAGCTATTAAGCAGGGTGGCAAGTTCTGTTCTGCTATACACTGCTGCACCAGGTTTGGTCGAAGCTTTGAGCAACAACTCGCAAAAAAGAAAGTTGACCGCCCTATATCGATTAAGCTCAATTAGAGTTATTTGTGGATTCCGAACGATATCGGATGAAGCATCATATGTTCTAGTGCTCTAGCTGGTCAAATCCCAATTGACATCCTCGCTGAGGAAATGAAAAGGGTGTATTTAAGGCTCTCGGTTCTAAATGTGGCCGTTAATCGAAGGGAAATCGCTACCGAAGAAAGGCGTCGGTCTATAAGTGATTGGTAAGGCCGATGGAATAATTCTGCGAAGGGCAGGTGACCGTACGAGCTCATTTCTTGCTTAAGCCGGTGGATGGAAAGAATACACGGGGACACTGACTTCTTCCTAAGATATCGTTCAGACACCACCATGGCTTTGAATGAAAGCAATTTATTAACTTATATGTTGCTCTCCCCTGAAAATTGGCAAAGAAAATGTATGATTTCGAAAGTCATATATACAAGTTTAAGACAAGCGGAAATTTTAAGGCACCAGAACCGTTAATAAAGAGCTTGTAATGTTGTGCAATTCGCGAGGTATGGCAAATGATATCATAAAATGCAAAGTTAGCCTGGATCGGAAACTCGTCCTATCCGACCACGCTTAAAAGCTTATCAGTTGAGCGGAGCGGAAACAAGGCCTTTCCGCTTGCCCTACCTTGATTTGTGACACTCTTAATAATGGGAGTATGCAGCGGCAACAAGGACTTTCCGACCATAACCCTGTGTCTGCTAAGAGAGAAAGGAGCGGAAACTTGGACTTTCCGCCCGCAGTCAAATGTTGTAGACGTTGTTAAAGTAACGCGAAATAGGTAATGTGCTTACCAGGCCCGCGAGGAAATACTTTATTCATAGTTCCGTGGGGAGAGTGGTAGTAAGTGGAGAGGTGTTTAGTACGTAGGTGCAACTGTGAGTCTGCAAGTCGTGCATACTGTTATGTCGGTGTAGCAGTACTCATGAGAGTTTCCTCTTCACGGGCGTCATCCCAGAAAAAAAAACACATGTGTGGATGTGTGTGAGTAAAAGCTTACCACCCTGCAAATATTTGTGGACCGTATGGTCCTTTGGAGTACCTACAAATATACTCCTCTATGTGAACTATTGGACCAAGTTATGTGGCTATACCAGCTTAGTGCGATACGACCATTCTTCGTGTTTTGCCGATCGCAAAATAATAGAACAAATGCGCAAACTAAAATATATATTTATTAACAATAAACTATAAATCATAATATAAATGTAAACGATAAATAATATGTTTTAATAGATTTTCACCAAAGCAGATTGTATTCGAAACTAAAGGGTATATTCGAATGTAATTTTTCGCATATACTCCAAAATATAATCACCTGTTATAAAGAGGTGGATTATATGGTCCATTCCTAGGACATCGCAATGTTAATTGGACCATATTTTTTGTATGGATTGGTTTTGGACTACATAGAGTATAGAATATAGAATTCCGATTAAGTTCGGCCAGAGCCAAATACTACACGCTTTGTCGTTAATTTGTGTTAGAACTCAGTCGATTATACAGGCGCACAATTAGCTAATTGGCAGCACTTTAATTTATTGTAGTAAAATTGCTAATCCAATTTAGTAGACTAACGATACGCGGGTACGTTCTGTGAGGTAATGAAGTCTGGAAAGTTTTAATACTTTTTAAATGCCGAGCTGTCACACAAATTAAACGGAGAAATATTCGAACAGCATGTTGAGTAAATTTGAAAGAATTTTCAATAAAGAATCCTTAAATCCAAGCAAGAGAAAATGTCGAGTCTAGAATATGACAAATGAGCTCCATTCATTTTTCAAACCAAATGAATATCCTCAAATACTGACTAATATTTCAACATAATGGAATGTGTGTGAACATTAAACTCAATAAAGCAATTTAAAGCCTGGCAATCTCCAAAATCAAAAAATAAAAATCAAATAATTACCTCTTTTTATATTTTGAGTTATTACAAATAAAAGTTTGGACTGAAATAAAAATGTTTAAGTAAAGAATTTACCATCGATGATTACATGCCTTTACAGCCAACTGTCAGGTGTACATACTTCATATGTATATACTACGTCCACAGATCGGTCAAAAATTATTTTTATGTGAGATAGATCCATATGAGGACTTGTGTCAGGCAGTCATGGTAGAACTCCAGACACTAAATGCAGTACGAGTTGATTCTGCGATATAATTATTGAGCTAAAAGTGGGTGATGTCACGCCCATCCACCATTTTTTTTACCCTTTGTATTTTTCCATTTAATATAAGCGTCTTCAAAAAAAATATTTTTCTGAACATTCAATTATTGACCTATGTCAATTTTCGTGGGAGGTGAGCGTGAACTTGGTCTGATTTCTTCTAAAGGTAACAGTATTCGTATTTGTTACTGAATGAATGTGTGAGCTACGTTTCCTGAAAATATCTCGATCCCTTCTTATGTTTTCGTGTAGGCAGTCGAATGTATAAACAGACCAATGGATAAACAGACATATCTAAATCGATATGTCCCGTTGTTTCATGAAATTTGTTAGAGACATAGTTATGTGCCCATATGTGTCTCGCTTACATAAAACCGTTAGCTGAACATACCTAAAATAATATAAAAATATATTTGATTGACGAATTGTCTTGGTTGCAACTGAAATTCATACATATGTATTTGATTAAAATTTCTCACAAATCCCAATTTGGGACTCTGTTACAGATTGTCGATTCTCTAGTAGTGATCCGAATGTTAAGTATGACATGTATTTAAAAAAAAAATATGTTGAGCTAACTTATAGGTTTGATTAACCACATATGAGTATTTCGACAGAAATTTCAACGGCGGCTGAAAAATTCAAAGTTTAATTATGGCAAAAAAAAGTTTCGAGTTACAATATATTTTGATGTCGCGTGCGACAGCATAACAGAGCATTTTCTATCACTGAGTCGAAGATATTTTTATAATAAACAGATATTTCTATTGAAAATTAAATGAAAAAATAAATTGCTTGAGAAAATCAGCGCTTTACATTCTATGTTTATATAAAGTTTGTAGCGTGCGACATCGCAAGTGCAAAAAGTATAAATTCGAAATAAATTTTTTTATAAAAATATGAAATATTTCAATGTTAATGAGTAATTATTAGTTGACACACGAAAAAAATGCCGGCATAAGATGGTTAGCTGGTACTTCGCAGTCGTTTGCTGTTATAAACGATAAACTTACACATAATAAACACGTTGTGTTTATATTTGGTTTAAAACTTTAGTCTAAACTTGAATTTTTTAAAAAGTTTTAATATTTTCCGATGGAAGCTGCGCTACGATGATGTTTTGCTCCAAGCCTGACTCGAAGCGGGATTGTCCGCATAGACTTTAGACTTTACATATACCCATAGGAAAAAGTCTAACGATGTGATTTCACACGATCTTGGTGGCTAATCGATCGACCCAAAACGTGGAATTATCTGCTCACCGAAGTGGCGTCGTCTTCTTGAAACCAAATGTCGCGGAGATCACGAGCTTCAATTTCAGGCATCAAATAGTCGTTTATCATGATGCAATAACGGTCGTCATTGATGGTTACGTTATCACTGTTAACACTTTTGAAGAAATATGGACCGATGATTCCACCGGACCACAAACCACACCAAACCTTTTTTTTTTTTTTTTTTTTTTTTTTTTTTTTTTAATGAGATGGCAGCTTTTGAATCTCTTCAGGCTGCCAATTGTCCCAAATGCGGCAATTTTGATTGCTTACATACCCATTGTGCCAGAAATGGGCCACATTGCTGAACAAAATTTGGCTCGAAAAAATCGGATCTTCTTGGAACTTTTAAAGAGCCCCTAGAGCGAAGCGCTGTAGCTTGGGAAGGTCGAACGGCTTCAGTTCTTGCACAAGCTGTATTTTGTACGCTTTCAGTTTAAAATCTCGACATAAAATGCGCTAAGTCTTTTCGTACGTCAGTCCGAGTTGCTACGAACGGAGCCGAATCTACTCTCCACGGTCTTCGTGTACACTCTCAGCTGCGGTCGCTACATTTTCTTTACTGCGTGCTGGACGTGGTCTATTTGGTCGAATATTATCCAACAATGAATGCTGGGTCTCAAGATGCGTGATGGTGTGGCGAATAGTACGCTCAGTAAGCCGTTTATGTTGCCCATAAGTTGGGCGAAGTGCGCGAAACACATTCTTTACGGAACGTGAATTTTCATAATATAGTTGAATGATTTGTAAACGTTGTTCAGGTGTAAGTCTTTCGACGATGAAATACCAAACAATACCGAACAAAACTAACATGACAGCTTGACACGATTCATGCATGGTCTGTCAAAAAAAAAGGCTATTGAAAAAGGTACCTTTACTTGGATCACCCTTTATATTATAAGTTGGAGGAAAAATGAAAAAGTTCCTGGTATAAACTAGCTGCATTCATTTTGTTGCAATAGCCAACAGATAGAAGCAGTTAGGACTGCATGTTGCATTAGAAAAAACAGTATTTGGCATTAGTAATCCTATCCCCAGTGAATTGAGTTCTTTGTTTTTACATATAGTATATGAAGCAAACTTAATTCTATTTTTATTTATTTAAGATATTTATAAATATAATTTTTTATAATCATCTTATGCATGTTTCATTATATAAAAACCAAAAAAGAAACATAAAAATTATGATGGAACAAAATGTCTCATTCGATATGCCGCTTGCGACAGTGATTAAAATTTAAGGGACTGGGTGGGTTTCAGAGGTAAAAAAAAGGAATTTTCACTATTTTTTTTCTTATACATATATACAATCATATATTTTATTCAAACAATTCACCATATCAAAGATACATATTTAAACAGTATTTTGTGAAATTTTTATTCATTTTTTTTCGCTTGACATCTCAAAAGAAAATGCTCTCGCCGTGGACAGCATAACTCATTATTGGTTCATCTAATATTAAAAAATCAAAAATATTTCGTTAGTACATGGATATGGATAAATCTAATTATTAGACGAAGGAAAAAACAAAAAATTTAAATTTGAATTTTTTACATTTTTGCTTGTTTGACTTTGAGTGTTTTGCGTTGGCTTGGCAACGCGAGTCATGCATGCCTAAAGGTAGACAACATTCAATTTGTGTGATTTGTAATGTGTATACATACATACGTGCGCACAAGCCTATTATTTTCAAAATAGTTTCATGGTGTATGCAGAGAACTTATAATAATAATTTTTAAAGAGAGTAATCCGGGAATAATAGTTTGGCTTTGGCTTTTTATACGAAGAAATCGTCGGCACCGCTAGCATTCGTTATTGCCATAAAATATAAAGTCGATGTGGAATTGGTAGGTTGATGCAATATGTATCAAAAGAGCTTTTAATTAAAACTATTTTGCCATTCTAGATTGCTATAGGCATGGCAATATGTTTGCAATTTCTCATCTCCATTATGAGAACATTTAGTAGTCGTTTATGGACTGCGATATAGGCGATTCCGTAACTCTTCGTGTAGTGTCGCAGCTTGTGTTATTTTTATTTTTTTTTTTTTTTTGATTATGTGTGGACGTGTATGATGAATTTGTGAAGTTTCGATGAAGATTTAATTTATCTATATACTACAATTCGTTCAAAATAGGTCAGCGAGGCCGCGCAGCGTCCTCGTCATGGTTCGATCGCAGATAAGGGTCCGAACACAATTACAGGCGATTACGGTGGTAATAATGACTAATGTTACTCCAGTCCGACAACTACAACTGTAGTTGGAGTTGTAGATATCCAAGATTTACCGGGGGAGCTGTGATTCTGCTGTAAAGAATGCTACAGACAGTTCAGTGCGTCGAAAAATCATCGATAATTTGAGGATGAGTTAATGTTCTTGCTTTAACTTGTCATACGTTCGTGTATTTGCAGTTCAGCTTTTAATTGTTGCGCTAGCACTTCGCGTCAAAAGTGTTAATCTGTCATCGAACATTATTAAGATAAGATACGTCGTGGCCTAAAACCATTAGAATATGCCAACGATGCTGATGAATATCAAACATAAGATATCATTATATTAGAATTATCACAATTTGTTTAATGCCTGTTATGGTATAAGAAGAACAATTAGTATCTTCGTAGGACATGATCGAACGATCAATGCGATCAATTCACTCCATAAAAAGAAACTAAAAATAGTAGTAGTCGCATTCATCCCGTACTGCTCGAATGTTTTGTTGTGGCATGTGTAATTTTGAACGTTAAGTAGTTTGTTTGTATGTAACTTCCAGTTATTCAGGCGAAAGGGCAATATCATTGTGCGGTTTAGAATAAAAAGTCTTGGAGTGTATGTATGTATGCACAAAAAACAGTCTATTAATTTAATGTTGTAGTTGTATCTGTACTTATATGTGAGAAAGTGGATGAGTGTGTAGTCGTAAAATTAACTTAAATATATAGAAGTAGAGTAGTGTAAGTTCATTTTGTGTGGTTAACGGAAATAAAAAGGAAACTGTATTCATTTCCGCTTCCAACAAGAACGATTTAACATTTAATTAACATAGTGATTTTATGCACGACACGCATGAAAGCAAAGCCTTCGCAAATGCTCATACATACATATACACATATATATGTATATGAAAAATCATAGCAAAGTACCAGACTTTTTAAATATGTATTTTGAACTTTATTTATTTTTTCGAATGCCTGGTCGCCCAAAATTTTTTAAACATATGTATACTCCGTAATTTTGCACACTCTATAGAGTTACAGAAGATATAGACAGAAACTAGTTGTTAAATGGAATGATATCCACTTTTTGTATTACAGCACTAACAAGTTCGTACTGCATCTTTTTCTCATTTCAGCGAAATGCTAATTGCCCGACTTTTTATGTTTTGGATTCCAACTATAAAAAGAGGTAATAACTAGAATTTTTGCATATAAGTTTCCCTGCAGCGTATTTACTTATGCGTATTTGGTTTTTCTCAGCGAAACATTTTAATTTTCTATTTTTTTTTTTTTTTTTTTTTTTTTTTTTGTGATTATTTGAAAATAGAAAACTGATTGTTTGTTAACATTTCACACACTTTGTAACATTTTATTCAATATTTTACGTACAATTTGTACACATTTTCTGATCCATTTATTTTAACAAATAAAAATCGCCGAGCTCACAAAACCAGGTCTAACTTTAGTGACTGTCACAAAGTCCACAATGAAAGCAGGAGAAAGTTCTATCATAATTCAGTGGCATGTATGCGAACTTAATAAAAAAAAAGAAACGTAACTGCGAAACATAAAAAATTCTCGTCGATTTTCGTGAAAACAAAACGTAGCCTTAGGCATTAAATTGTTATAGGTCGGTTTGTTTGATAATTTACTATCTATTACCGACTAGACCATAGCTGACCGGCTTGCCCATGGGTGGTGTACTTAGGCACCTTACGAAAGTTAACGTATCAGTCCACTGATTTTATTTTCGGCAGTTTGCAATGCATGCTAACCAAGGAGATGGACGCATATTTATATATATCTGTCATTGCTAAATAAGTACCTGACAGTACCTGGCTACAAAAAGTTCCGAGTAGAGGTTGCCTGACATGAAAACTAAACAAAGAGCTCGGAAAAAAATAAAACATCCCAAAATATGGTTTGCTCGGAAGAATTGTCACTATCAACAGCAGACTCAATGACATAACAAGCTATGTCACCAGCGGTTACCCTGCTGTGCAGTGACCAATTCACAGAAGTTGTAGTGCTACTGAAAAACGCTGAAACGAAGGATTACAGAGTATACGAAGTCTCGTTCTTTGGAAGCGTAGAAGGAATCAACGCGTTAATAGCTAATACTTCAATATGTATAGGGTGCTTTTTATAGAGGTATAGAACTTCAAGTTGGCATTACTTTTCAATATGGCGACCTATTTAACAGCTGTCAAGTGATTTATTCTCAGTTTGGTTTGGCAATTCACCATGAACAGACTCATGCCTGAACAACACTTGCAAATAGTGCAATTTTATTTCGAAAATAATGGTTCTGTGCGGAAAACGTATCGCGCACTACGTCCAATGATACGGAACAATGATTCCACCAGCCCATAAAGCGCACCAAACAGTCAGTTTTTCTGGATGTAACGGTGTATCAACATACACTTGAGGATTACCTTCACTCCAAATGCGGCAGTTTTGTTTGTTGACGTAGCTATTCAACCAGAAGTGCACTTGATCGCTAAACATCGCTAAAATGGACGTAGTGCGCGATACGTTATCCACAGAACCATTACTTTCGAAATAAAATTGCACTATTTGCAAGCGTTGTTCAGGCATGAGTCTGTTCATGGTGAATTGCCAAACCAAACTGAGAATAAATCACTTGACAGCTGTTAAATCGGTCGCCATCTTGAAGTAATGCCAACTTAAAATTCTATACCTCTATAAAAAAACACCCTTTATATAACCAATTAAGTTTGTAGAGTCATATATATATATATATATATATGTATTATATACGAAACAGAGATCACATCATTTTAGTAGAGAAGCCCAAGCGGGGACTTCGAGATTTACTGAAGCATGGTAGATTAAATACAAGCGGATACCCTGTACCCGGCTAAGTACCTCCACCAAATATGAGCCCTATACAAGTATATATGGCCGCCCGTCAAGGATAAAGGATCAGATTAGTAAAAAAATGTATCATCAGACATTCTCAAGAGCGTCAGATTAAGGTAGGGGAGTTAATTACATGCTAAAAAGTGTATATACCACTAATCTGACAATTTGCAATTGACATAAAGAAAGGGTAGGACTGCAAAGTTGTGAAAAACGTCATATCAATATTCTCGAGCGTGGCTGAATTTTTTTTATTTATTTTTTTTTAAGGAAATAATTCAAGGTTAACGAAAAATATATAATCTGACGTTTTCTACAAGCCGAAATGACAAAAATTAGTCAATCAATTTTAATACGTGCAGCTGCGTGGTGCCTAGTCCCCCACTCCGCATTTCCATTCCTTTCTCACTTTTTCTCTATCTATTACTTTCTAACTCCGCTCGCTCTCTAGTATCTGTTTCCATGACATCATCACAGCTGATCACACAGCTCGTTCGTGGCATTACATTATTTACAACGTATTTCTAACGTTTCGGCTTATTTTGTTTTTGAAAATATATTACATAGTATTATTATTTAAATATAATATAATATTAGCATGAAGTGTGTATTTTGTGGTGAAACTACTTTGCAAAAAACAATGAAATTTACATTAGAAACATTACAAGAATAGAACATTACAATAATCTTGAACATTCGATAGAATCATCATTAAATGGAATATATCACACACTAAATAGTCCTACAAATTATTTACAGCAGTAAAAATACCGCGTGACGTTCAGCATGTAGAACAGCAAAGTGTAGTGGAACGTGGCAATGCATAGGTAGCTTCAGGGAATAGCTCCGAATCACATGCTCCTGTTTCTGGAGAGTGCTCTAATCACATGCTACTGTTGACTCCACATCTACTGCGGCTGCTGGTACATCTCAATCAATTAAATTCAATGATTTTAAAAAAAAAATTTTACAAATTAATTTATTTTCTCATTTATCAGATTACGCGAATCCCTCCAGTTAATCGTCAGATTTTGGACAGCACGTCTAGGACATAAAGACGAATCATATATATCTAAATCTGGCACGCTTAAGTATTTCAGAATGGCAAATTTTTTTAGCACATTGCATGATGACCGCGATTTTGGGCCACATCCAAATAGTCAGATTATTAGGTGAGAACATTTTTAGGTTCACTTAACATCCCCTTAGAAAATCTAATGAAAATCCATAGCCGCTCACCCCACCGATGAAGAGGTATACATCATATAACATCTTTTCTTAAAAAAATATTCTCCAATGAAAAAAAGTTTTTTTAAATTATAGAAATATTATTTTAGCTTTCACTATACCAGATGGGTTAATGTGTACATTAAAAATAAATCGGAGTGAAATTAACAACAACAAAAATAATGTTGTTGAGGAAGATATGTATGTTGGGCCCCACATGGAACTGAAGAATGTGCGATTTAAAGCAGATAAAAATTAATAGTAAAATATTTGTATTTACATGTTTGATAATTAGGAACAAAAATAAAATATTAAGTAAATTTTATTTAAGTATTGTTTAATAAAAATATATTTTTCACTTTAAATGGATTTCTCAAGTGGAGCAATTATGTAGTTTAATTCACTTCACTTTATTGAAGTACAAATATTTTGTATTTTAACAAAATAAATTATTTTCCTTTAAGCTGGATGTGTTTTGAAACACATCATAATTAAATTTAATATATATTTGGAAATTTAAATTGATTTTTTTTTTTCCATATACCAAACGCTGGTAGTTTTGTAGCTTCACAAAAATGACTAAAAACCATGTAAAGTACAAAACTTCTACCCATGTTTTCTTCCATGCACGAATCACAATGTTTTTAGTTATAAATTTATTTTATATTTCCTGCATAAGTATTGGACTCGATTGGATTAAACTATTGGAAAATTTCAGTCAAGCTTCAAACTCAGTGAACTTCAACAAAAAAAAAAAAAAAAAAACATCAAATGAAATATGACCTATATTTCAGAATGCCAGAGAAAAAACGAACCAAATATATTTATTTACCAAAGGTTCTTGGGACTAATTTGTTGTATTTGTATCTTATTTATCGCTCAATTATTTCATTAACAAACTTTTGTAATATTTTTGCAGCTAACAGTAGTGTGAAGAAAATACAAATTATAAGCCAGTTGAAAATAAGCCTGTTGAGCATTCTATTGCGAGTCGCAGCTGCCTTCAGTAAGTCACCGCTCATGGAGATTTCAGGCATTCCTTCTGACAGCCGATCTCATTAGATTTGCTAACTCACCCATTTCGGGTCTCTCTTCTAAACACAGGGTACTCTTTCAATAATACTGTTATTGTTGAGACACTTTGTATGCGTTACTTACCCGTTTTGTTTTGATTAACATATTATTTAATATTGAAATGAATATAAAATATAATAAAACGTTATCTTATTATAAGCAGCATCTTAATGTTTTTATTTATACACATCTATTTATATACACATGACAGAAAAAGTCTGCGTTCACTCACTGCTTGAAAGTATTCAACTAAAAAAAGTTAAGCATTTTAAAACAATCACTATTTTATTTTCATTTATTTTGAACACAATTATTTGAAAAATGTTAGAGCGAAATTTTGTAGAATTTGAGCTGCGTCGTTTTGAGTTAACGGGATTATAGTACCGCTACTTAAGTAAGTTGAGCAGAAAAGGTTTGAGTTCACTTTAAAAAAGCGATGGTTTGTTGCATTGAAAATACAAATTATTTATGTTTAACTTAATTTAAAATGATACACGATAGTAATCGCGATTAGGAAGAAGCTAAGACGTATATAAATATAGGAGAAGCTCATTTTTTTTTTTTTTTTTGACTATGGCCCAAGGGCGAAAAGAACTAGAAATTTGGTGAAAGGAAAATCATTGTTGGTTTGTGGCAGAATGGTAAAAGTTATCAGTAAATCGCGAAAACTGTTGGGAGACAGTACTCATCTGTCCAGTGAGTAATAAACAACTTCAAACAAACAAAATCTTATGAGTTTAAGCCACGTTCTGGTCGTCCAAAAAAACTGACGGAAAGAGAAGAGTGCAACCTAACCATTCTTGTGAAGTCTAACCCACGTCTAACAGCAAACCAACTATCAAAAGACATTAAATTAATGTACCAAAAGAAATTATGTCCAGATACGGTACGAAAAATTATAAAAAGAGCCGGATTTCATGGCAGAGTCGCACTAAGAAAGCCCGTCACATCGAGATTAAATCGTCTCAAGCGGATGGCCCTTACGAAGGAGCACTTAAACAAGCCCCCAGAGCTTTGGACTAAAGTTATTCTTTCAGATGAGAGTAAGTTTTGCATGTTTGGGATTAAAAACCGTAAGCTTATTTGGAAGAAAATCGGAACAGCCCTGGAAAAGCAAAATCTTGTACCTACGATAAAGCATGGTGATGGAGGTGCTATGATGTGGAGGTGCATGGCAAGTTTGGGTTTAGGAAAATTTCAGTTCATTGCGTCGATCAAAAGCAAGCATAATTATCTTAATATTTTGAAAACAAATTTAAAAAGAAGTACAGTAATGCTGGGGCTCGGTTAGCAATTTATTTTCCAAGACGACAACGATCCGAAGCACACAGCAGAAATTGTTAAGCTTTGGTTGCTGTACAATATGCCTAAACAACTGCGTACACCCCCGAAATCGCCTGATCTTAACCCTATTGACCACTTATGGGATGTAATAGAAAGAAAAAATAGACAACGTCCTATAACCAGCTGGAAAATGCTTAGAAGCGCGCTGGACGAGGAATGGGAAGCTATAAGCCCTGAAGTAACAACCAAACTTGTTGGGCCAGCGAAAAACCGCCTTCTAATAGTCATTAAAAGACGTGGATATCCAACAATTTATTGGCTTAATATATATTTTTTTAATTTTTAGACTTTTGTTTCATTATTCTTGAAGTGAACGCAGACTTTTTCTGTTTGGTTTTATTGTTTTCGACTGTTCATAGTACAAGCAAAATATACTTAGATGAACGCAGGCTTTTTCTGCCATGTGTGTGTTGAATTTTATTCACTGCACATTTATATTACCCATAAAATCAACAATAATTTTTATTGACGCCTAACAACGCGACGTCTCAATGTGGTATCCTTATAACGTCCACTGTTTCGCAATTACCTGGAGGCTTATGTGTCATAAAGGGTGTTTTTTTTATAGAGGTATAGAACTTTAGGTTAGCATTTCTTTTCAAGATCGCGACCGATTTAACAGCTGTCAAGTCATTTATTCTCAGTTTGGTTTGGCAATTTATCATGAATAGACTCACGCCTGAACAACGCTTGCAAATAGTGCAATTTTATTTCGAAAATAATGGTTCTGTGCGGAAAACGTATCGCGCACTACGTCCATTTCAGCGATGAAGCGCACTTCTGGTTGAATGGCTACGTCAACAAACAAAACTGCCGTATTTGGAGTGAAGGTAATCCTCAAGTGTATGTTGAAACACCGTTATATCCCGAAAAACTGACTGTTTGGTGCGCTTTATGGGCTGGTGGAATCATTGGTGCGTACTTTTTCAAAAACGATGGTGGCCAGAACGTTACAGTCAATGGTGATCGGTATAGAGCCATGATTACTAACTTTTTCATTCCTGAATTGAATAACCATGATGTCCAGGAGATGTGGTTTCAACAAGACGGCGCAACATGTCACACAGCTCGTGCCACAATAGATTTATTGAAAGACACGTTTGGTGACCGCCTAATTTCACGTTTTGGACCTGTGAATTGGCCTCCAAGATCTTGTGATTTTACACCGCTAGACTACTTTCTGTGGGGCTATGTAAAGTCATTGGTCTATGCGGATAAGCCACAAACGCTCTACCATTTGGAAGACAACATTCGCCGCGTTATTGCCGATATACGGCCACAAATGTTGGAAAAAGTCATCGAAAATTGGACGTCCAGATTGGACTACATCTGCACCAGCCGTGGCGGTCATATGCCAGAAATCATATTTAAAATGTAATGCCACAAGATTATCTTTCGGATAAATAAAATTCATGTCAATCGAATAAACCACACCCTTTATAATTCCTCAAACTGCAACAACACATCACAAGCGCGCTAAAGATCATGTGAGGTAGTCCCTTGGTTAGTTAACTTAGTATTCCAACATCTTACATTTTGGTAGTATACACTTAAGCAGGTTTAAACTTCAGTTTTTTGGAATATTTTTTTTTTTCAGGCGGAATTTTAGCCAAATTATTATTTCTTTTTGGCTTGTATTCGAATTCACGAACAAAAGCGCAGAAGGCCAAAAAGAACGATTTAGCATCGCTTCAAAATGTTCCAAATTGATGTCAATTGTAAAATTAAATTTTCTAATAACTAAATTGTCAGTTTTGATTTTAGATGAAACATAATTTCCAACTGAGGCTAAACAGCGTAGAGAAGGAACGAGTGGCACGCTATTGTTGATTCCGGCTATAATCGCGTAAGCGATACCTACGTCAATGAAGAGAACAAGACGGAGACAGTTAAATAAGTGACAGAAATCAATTAGGTGACAAAACGTGACATAATAATTCTAAGTTAAACTTTATCTTTTAAAACCAACATGCAAAAAGATAAAGCACTCAAAATTGTTTCTTAAAAAAACTTTAATAAATTTATTTAATTGAATTTCGAAATTGCACTGAATTGATTTTTCTAATTACTTTTTCTAATTACTTGGATGGAGTGATTATTTCTGCACTTGCTTGCATATATGTATAGACTTATTCCTACAATGTTTACTTTCATGAAACTTTTTTAATTAATGTAAGAGAAATGCTTTCATTGTGTTGCAAATTCTGATGAAATAAAATTTCAGGTCTGTTTTTTCTGTGTGCTTTTTTCTCGAATGTCGCCGACAAGTGCGGCAAGTGCCCAACACTTTGTAAAAGAGCAAGTTACGCAACAGCTTTTTTAGTTGAAAATTTTAAGTAATCTGTATTTTTTTATAACAAGATATTTAATTAATACAGTAAATGCGTTAACATTATTTGCACTGCATAAATTAATTCGAAAATTTTAGAAAAAAAATTTGTTTTTAATTCATTTCATTTTATTTTTCCAAGTTGTGTATTCTATTTACATCATTACACAAATTACACTTTTCACCAAACTTTAACAATCTGACTGATCGGTCAATGTCAAAGGGTCCAGCGATAGTTTATTTGCCTCAAATGCACCTTTAGCTGCCTTTATGACCTCCTCGCTCGGAAAACGTTCGCGTGTGAGGATCCAGGCGATTTCTATGGGAACAAAAATAATTTATAGAGTAACTAAGTATGAAAAGAGATTGTTCCTTTTTTTAAATAATTGATTAAGTATTTAATATGAAATATGCATACAGCAAAAGAGTAAAGACAAATCACTTACCTGAACGAATGAGCCCCGTATTTGTGCAGTCATATAGAACAAAAAAGTTATCATAATCTGTACCCAAAATCGAAAGCTGAATAGCATCAGGAAGAGCTGCAAAAAAAAAAAATTAAATCACAATTTTATAAAAGTCGAGGGTCTAAGAATATATAAAAAAACATATATATACCGAAGCGAAAACACTATTTCTACTTACATGGAACAGCATTGTAGCGTACGGATACTACGCCATTACCAATAAATGTGGCAATGCCATGAATTACTGTTTTGTTGTTACTGTATATTTGAAAAATAAAAGAACAAGGCAAACAATAAATTAAGGTTTAAAACGTTTTATATAAGAAAGACTTACCTTTTACCCAACAATTTTGAATTTTCTACCGTAATCGAATTGCGACTGTTGGGTCCATATACAGCTTGATTACAGCGACTGATTCCTTCAGCGTCGAAAGGAAATTTGGCATATTCATACCAAGTGCCCAATAACTGAAAGAGGGATAATAGAGAAATTAATGAATAACTAAGATTTAGTCCTTTTTGCAATTAAAAATTATTCAAATTATAAAAAAATAGCAAAATTTTAAGTATAAAAGTCTAAGCGCGAAGTATTTTGTTTTATCAAATAAAATTCAAAATTAAATTATTTTCATCATAAATAAATTTATTATGCTGCGGTCAAAATTAATAAATATTGATGAATTGATGACATTGATATATTGAGAAAAGTTACATAAATAAAAATAAAGTGAAACAAAACAAAGAGAAATAAATCAAAATTAAATAAAATTATGTACACAAAAGACACACGTATTACATAAGAAAATTAATACCGTGAAATTTCGGTTTAAATAATGCAATAAAATGTGTACATAGTCGTGGATGATTTTATGAGCATTATTACATTGATTATAAAAAAACTTACCCTTGCGATATCCACGTCCTGAACAGTTGTGAGATTATCTCGACACAGGCCCAAGCCTACGGCTTGACCAGCAACAACATTGACCGAGGCCAAAACAAACAAGGCGCTGAAATAGAGAAAATACATACAAAAACCATTAAATATGGGCTGTCTTCGGCCAGGGGCGAAGTATTTGCACGTTTCATGAACAAAATTCGCTAAATGCAAAATTCGATTTCGATGATTCTCTGTTTAAATATCGACTTGAATTAACGCTTTATTTAAATGCTTCTTTTATCGCATTTTTGACGCAAAATCTCATATCTAAGCAAATCGGTTATATGGTGGCTATATGATATAGCCTTCCGATTTTGATAATTTTCAGTGCGATTGTGCAATTCTTTAGATATATAAATATATATATAGAATACCAAATTTCACGCTCTAGCATGCTTTTTTGGCGGACTTATGGCACAAAGTTCAAATCTGGAAAACATTCATATACAGATACCATGCACCTGCGTACCAAAGTATGGTTTGAAATATCTCAAATACTAGACAGACTAGTTTGCGTTCAAATAGACAGAAAAATATTTAAAAAAAAAATTTTTTTTAAATATTAAAAGAAATTTTAAAAATATTAGAAGTTATATTTAATACAAAAATGTTCACAAAATTATGAATAATAAAATTTCATTTTCATATTTATTTATTTATAAATTTATTTTTTAGTTTTTCTACTTACCAAAACATTTGATTTTTTTTCATTTTGTTGGGAGTTATTTGTACCAATTACCGGTACAAAGAAAACTTCGAATAGAAATGACTAACGTCTGGAAGGTGTTTGATATCAACTTGGCCCGGCGTTCAGTTTTTATACCACTCGCTCTTTAGGGGCTTTTTGTGTGAAACCAATGCGGAAATTAAACTGTGAAAGCAAACATTTCATGTAGAATTTACCTTAGACTGTTATTTATACAAGTGCGTACCTTATTCACAAACAATGCTGAAGGGTTTCCTTTGTAACATATCTTTCGAAAAAAACCCTTATAGTAATTTTGTCTGAACTTTGCTTTATGTATATATATTTTTCTAATTCGAGGCATTGGCGTTTGATTTATTCTTTGTCAGAACCATAGGTCGGTCGCCTATTAAGGTGGCAACAAGGGATTAGAGAGGTCCAGTGTCTAATACGTTTTGATCAATTCGTTGTCAGTTGGTCTAAGTTTCGGTTAAACGCGTAAGATATCTCGTTTATATTTACTTGGTTTTATTCGGTCAAACTACCTATTGGAGCTGAAGTATACACTTAATCTATTTCTTAACTATATTTCTTAATAAAATTTTAAAACTAAAGGGTTCTACAAGTACTTTTAGGCTTTTAATCTCTAAATAAATCATTCGGATAGTTACAAAAAGGTTAACAATGTAATAAAATAAATTTTCAAATTGCAATTGTTTTTCTTTTATTCTTTTATTGATTTATTATCCTCAGCGGGGTTTCTATCATTCGTAAGAATCCAGACGTTCTCTGCAGGCAATGTTAAACGACGTCTTAACAGAAAGAACTAAAACATTATGGGCATATAGATCGTGATATTTACTATACTATACAAAAAATTTCGAACAACTCTGAAATAATCGCTTTTTTCCAATGCATTTGGAAGAAAGTCAATCATATTACTGACATTATTATTTAACCAAGCATCACGTACTTGCGTGAGCACCCGATATATTTTTACAGCTCTACACGATAGCATAATTTTAATCGGTAGTCAAAACCCAATAATCAGTTAATTAAGCTCATATTCAGGATACAATACTGCCATTACCAGCAAATCCATTGCAGTGTGGAGGGGGTTTGCCTGTACCTACATTTCTGGCAATATTAATTCCAAATATTTTACTTACAGTGATGAAAATTGAGTGGCGAGGACTTATTTTTGGACAGATTTTCATAATCACCTTGTACGCAATGACCATCAATTTCGTAGTACAGAATATTCTACTTTATTAGCTTATATGAAAAAATCCGCAATTCACAACGATCTCGGACTTAGCACCAAAATATAGAAGAGATAGGAAAGCTGCGTAAAATTTACTCGCTAAAGTTATCCCGCCACTCAAAGTTTCTAGCTAAAAGTTTATTATAGCAGAATTACCCGAACGTTTAAGAGAAATGCCTTAAGTCTCAGCTGTGTTTAAAGCTACCCCACATTCAAGTGTCCTTCAAGATATTTATTAGATCTTACTACTTATATATACATGTCAACCTCTATGATATCCCTTTTCTTAAATTACCACATTTTAGTGTTAGGAATCCTAATTATATCTATATTTATAAACACATTCTTTGTTAAAGCTAAATTACATAATTTTAAAATTTATTGTACTTTCCTACTTTGTTATTCGATACAGTGGTAATAATTAACTTGTTTATGTATAGGAATTAGGTTAAGATTTTATAAATTATTGTAAGTCTCTGGAAAGAGAGATTCAATAAAATACTCTAAAAAAAAAAAGTATAAATGAACTACCTTATTTGTGATCACGCTAACACCACTACGATTTTGGCAAATGTTTTATATACGTCTAATTCTCTTTCTACACGAATTGCTTCGTTTTCACACGATTATATAATAGTGAATTTCAAATAATATTTCTTTGCTTCTCGAGGCATAAATTAATATTTTTCATAAAATAAATTACAGCTGATGAGAACAGCTTCGAGAAGTGATTGCTGTTTGTTAGAATTTAAAATTTATTCCTCGTTCAAATCATCATTCTATCAGAATAAAAAAAAATATTAAAAATATACAATTTCAAAAAAATCGTATTTACAAAATATTTCTTTCCATGACCAAACTGTTATGAAATATGATTTTATGTACATAAAAGCTAAAGGTCGTTTTCTGTTATAAAAAATTCCACTTATATACATTTCTCAGACAATTAATTCCTGAATGTATGTAGGATTGCAAAAAACTCACTAACCCAATATTAAGTAAAAATAGCGGTTAAATATAAGCGCACTTAACAGTTGTTGGCTCAGATGAGAGCACTTGCCTCTGATGTCAGAATCCGTCGTTTCGATTCCTGGCGAAAGAAGTCTGATGAGGAAATGTGGTGATCTCCGAAAGAGCTGTCACTTCTACCAATTTTTCTTTATTGTATAACAAAATTCAATCAATTAAAAAAATTCTAACAAAATAGACCTTTGAATAAAAACCATTTACTTATAACCACAAACAATTACAGGCCGCACTAAACAAAACTTAATTTTATTTAACAAAATTTTCAACCGAAGAAAAATACTTGGCTTGGCATTCACTTCTCCCATTACGAGATTCACCGTAAGCTGTTAAACTTATCCTCTCGCCGAGGTACATGGTTTGTAGACATTATTTCTAACTTTCTTCATTGAAATAGACAAAAAGAGGATTAAGTAGTAAGATTCCATACTTGTAAACCTCTACGACGCGATCAACTAGCAAATATTTTTAACTAGTGTAAAACTTTACGATTTTATGACTTTACAATGCTTCAGCACATCTTGTGAGTACCTCAATGTTATTTATATTTTTGTATTCTGATTTTCCTCAAATACCAACAAATGTCAAAAAACATAAGCCCTAACAAATTGAGTGAAAACTCAATGAAAAGTTATGAACAGTTTTATAATAAAGAAATCGATTCTCTTTTTACGCGAATTTTTCGGTAACTTATCTATCGTGTAAACAGAGTATTAGGTCTAGACAGAACACATTTAGTTTAATATTTATTTTAGAAAAAATATGGGAATATTTGCACACAAAAAATGTGGAACGAAAGCAGAAATAAAAATATATTAGTAAACAGTTAATATAAACTTAGCGTTTCATTATAATCTTATTTATACAAGTGCATACCTTCTTCATATACTACATGGAAGAGTTTTCCTTAGTAACAGATCTTTCGAAAAGAAATCTTATATAAATTTTGTCTAAACTTTCCTGACACTCAAAATGCTGCGCTCATTCGAGGCGCTACCGTTTGATTTTTTCTTGGTCAGAACCACAGTCATCGGTCAACCACTAAGGTGTAATAAAAGAATTAGAGGGGTTATTACGAGCGTCAATGAAGCAGCTGGCGTCTCATTAAATTACTTTGAATAATACTGATTATTTGACAATGATATCTGTTCCATGGTTGACTTATTACACCAATGTGTGTTTTTCAATTCGTCTTTAGTGGGACTGAAATTTGCTTAGACGTCTAAGATATCCTGTTTAATTTCACTTGCTTTTCTTCGATAAAACTTCTCTTTGGAGCTGAAGTATAGCTTCAATTAAATCCTCGCTGCCACATTTGTATACTGTAATAAGGGTTCAGTGTGCCTATGCTACAGAATTGTGGGGCATTGTCAACGAGTGGCCTCTGAGTATCACAACTTATGTATTTACGTATGGGCGTCTCTTGATATAATCGCTCACTCGTGAAACCAAAAAAAAAAATTGAAAAATTTTATAGATTTAGCATTTTCATACAATCAGTTACTTCTGTTGCCATTAAATATGTTCAATATTCTGTACTAATTGCATGTGTTTTGATGATAAATTTATATATATATATAAAAGAGGTTGTATTTATGTACCTTTCAGAAGCAGAAAATGTATTTAAATAAAAATAATTGATCAATTAAGAAAGATATTTCTAAATTGTTTATTGCATCCAGGAGATGATTTTTTGGACTGATCCATCCCAAACATATGTTATTTGTGGTTAATTTATTTGAAATTTGGTTTTGAGGTAGCTTTTGGGCCAAATTAAATTCAGTTTCAGTTATTTATCTCGGAATTCCATTCGAGGGAAAGATATTGTTTTAACTGGGGCTACTCGTGTTTTGACATATCATACTAACGTAGACTTTTCACTCAGTAATAACTTACAGAAAAAGCTTAACAGCATTTCATTTTTCCGATGCTTCTCAGAAACCGTGAATTTTGGCAGCCGCGGCCGGTGAGAAGTAAACTCATCTTGGTGTAAAGATATTTTTAATTTCTGTTTACCGGCTCATATAAGTTTGCCACCGATGAATGGTAAATGAAAATATAGTCTCGACGCAATTGGTTCCCTCTAGATAAATGCTTTGCAATAGAGTTTTGGCAATCATTGCGACTAGAACAAACCAATCATGTGAATTTATTAGCTTGGCGCTCGCCTAAGGTATCGCTCTCTTATCTGTGAAGTCTATGGGTTTCCCGCCAAAATTTGTTTCGACCGGGTACGAATTATTAACATTACCCGTCAGTTGTTGCAGCGTCGCTTTGACTAGATTTTTTGGCTGGTATAAGTTGATAACTTCCAGATGTTTTGTACGGAAATCTACTCGCTGATAGTTTGTGCAATCAGTTATCCTTCAAAACATAATTACAAAGTATCCAATAAAGTATTCGACCATGAGGCATTGGATACCGCTCTAACTATTGAGGTGGTGATTTATTCCTAAAATAGCGTGATGAGGAAACAAATTGCAGTCGGTGGTTACTGCTTGTACGTTGTACGGAGTTTTTTTAACATTTTAAGGGTGAGAATTTGTTGTCTTGAATAATTCTTCACAATAGCCGTCATCCTCATTTGGGCTCTTTTTCTATGAAATATTTTCCAGCTCCAAAAAAAGTGGTTAATTGATTGTCCAAAAATGATTCTATTGTGAAATGGTATTATATTTCGGGCTGGATTTGATGCTTGGGTATTGCCAGTTATATCCCGAGATCAACTAGTTAAATTACGAAAAATTTCTTGTGCCCTAAACTAATTCTAGAAATGCCTGTTGCATCATTGAAAACTAAAAATAGTATAATTCTGTTAGGTTGAACACCCCAAAAAAATTTTACGATATATCTATATCTACATATATATTCACAAAGATAATAAAAATCATTCTATAATTGCTTTTGCCATTTATTCATATTTTTGGAAATTAAACACGGTTAACAAAGCAAAACTTAAAATATTTTCTGTAATATATTTCCAATTGCTTGTAAGAAAATTGATATAATACGAATTCATAACGAATACCACAGTGAAGGGTCCGTAAATATTGTCATCCTACCAAGGCGCATGCAACCCAAGACTACTTGTATTTGTAATCCAAATAACATTTTTATTTCCCAATTTGAGCTGCTTTAAGACATGTGTTTCAAATTTCATCAAGAAAAAATTGTTCAAAGTAATTGCCGGTTCCAAATATTGGCTACAAAATACTTATTTCAAGGAATATCCAACAGCTTGAGAAGCTGACCGACAAGGGTAATGCTCGAAAATTTTATAAAAATACGCGGCGACTTACAGAAGATTTCAAGACCGGAATATACTCATGTTGAAATTAAGGAGGTAATCTAGTGGCAGATGTCCAGAGCATACTTAGTGTATGGAGGGAACACTGCTCCAGCCTGCTGAATGACAGTGAAAGTGCGACACTCGAAGGTGGCGCACCCGAATCGAATAGCGGTTGTCCGCGTAAAAGATAAGAAAGCAGCGGAAGTCGACGACGTACCGACCGAGCTATTCAAATACGGTGACGAAAAACTGACGAGGTGCATGTATCAGCTTCTTTTCAATTCAATTACCGTGGAATAAGCCTCCTCAAAATCGCATATAAAGTCCTACCTGATTTATGTGTGATTTTTGAAATTATAAAACTCAACTGATTGGAACTTCGCATTTCGGCTTTAGAGTGGAAAAATCCTCCATTGACCTGATATTCGCCATGCAGCACGACCCGGGAGAAAATGATCGATACACACCATATTTTCATCGATTTTAAAGCTGCCTTCAATAGCACACTAAGGAGCTGCCTCTATGCCGCTATGTCTAAATTTGACATGCTTGCAAAACTCATGGGAATAATCAGGTAGAAAACGACGTAATTTCATTTGGTATTTCCAACTGAGGCTAAACAGCGTAGAGAAGGAACGAGTGACACGCTATTGTGTCGGACACGGCCCTAATCGCGTAAGCGATACCTACGCCAATGATGTGAACAAGACGGAGACAGTTAAATAAGTGGCAGAAATCAATTACATGACAAAACGTGGCATAATAATTCTAAGTTAAACTTTATTTTTTAAAAACAACATGCAAAAAGAGAAATCACTCAAAATTGTTTCTTAAAAAAACTTTAATAAGTTTATTTAATTGAATTTTGAAATTGCACTGAATTGATTTTTCGAATTACTTTTTCTAATTACTTGGATGGAGTGATTATTTCTGCACTTACTTGCATATATAGACTTATTCTTACAATGTTTACTTTCATGAAACTTTTTTAATTAATGTAAGAGAAATGCTTTCATTGTGTTACAAATTCTGATGAAATAAAATTTCAGGTCTGTTTTTTCTGTGTGCTTTTTTCTCAAATGTCGCCGACAAGTGCGGCAATCGCCCAGCACTTTGTAAAAGAGCAAGGTACGAAGCAGTTTTTTTAGTTGAAAATTTTAAATAATCTCTATTGTTTTTATAAATAAGATATTAAATTAACACAGTCAATGCGTTAACGTTATTTTCACTGCGGAATTTTTGCTAGCACGCTGTCACAAATTATTTCGAACAATTTAGAAAAATCCGATGCGGCAGAAAGTACCCCAACGCACATGGCAAAAACTACACTTTCTTCTAATGCTTTTAATTTTATTTTTACAAAATGTGTATACTATTTACATAATTACACAAATTGAACTGTGGACCAAACCTTAACAATCTACATGATCGGTCAAAGTCAAAGGTGCCAGTGATATATTATTTGCCTTAAGTACATCCTTAGCTGCGTTTATGACCTCCTCGCTTGGAAAACGTTCGCGTGTAAGAATCCAGAGGGTTTCTATGGAAGCAAAAATATTTTATAGAGTAATTGAGTATGAAAAAAGATTGATTTTTTTTTTTTTAATAATTGATTAAGTATTTAATATAATATATGCCTATGGCATAAGAGTAAAGACAAATCACTTACTTGCATGAGCGAGCCCCAAATTTGTGCAGCCGTATGTAATAGAAAAGTTCTCATAATCTGTGCCCAAAATCGAAAACTTAACGGCACCAACAAGAGCTGCAAAAAAAAAATTAAATCATAATTTTATAAAAGCCGAGGTCCTAAGAATATATAAAAAAACATATATACCGAAGCGAAAAACAAAATTTTTACTTACATGCAATACCATCGTAGCGTACGGATCCTACACCTTTACCAATAAGTGTGGCAACGCCATTGACTACTGTTTTCTTGTTACTGTACATTTGAAAATAAAATGAATAAGCCAAACAATTAGATTAATTTGTATTAGAAAGACTTACCGTATAACCGAGAATTGTGAATTTTCTACCGTAATCGAATTGTTACTCTTGGGTCCATATACAGCTTGATTGCAGCGACTGATTCCTTCACCAGCGAAAGGATATTTAGCATATTCATACCAAGTTCCCACGTACTGAAAGAGGGATAATTGAGAAATTAAGATTTGGTCTCTTTTAGCAATTAAAAACTATTTCAAATTACAAACAAACAAAATGAAAGAAAGAAAGAAAATTAACACCGTGAAATTTCGATTTCAATATTTGTTGAAATTCAATGAACTTCAATTTGAAACCTTCCATTGTAATATTTATAATAAAATCTATCATATATATACACATATGCTTCTGTAAATAATGCAATCAAATGTGTTCATATTTGTAGATGATTTACTGAACATTATTACATTGAATATAAAAAAACTTACTTTTGCGAGATCCAAATCCTCAACTGGTTTGACATCACGTGGACAACGGCCCAAGCCTGGGACTTGAGCAGCAACAATATTGACCGAGGCCAAAACAAACAAGGCGCTGTAATAGAGAAAATACATACAAAAACCATGAAATATGGGCTGTCTTCGGTCACGGACGAAGTCTTTACACCTTTCATGAACAAAATTGCAAAAATTGCCAAATGCAAAACTCGATTTCGATAATTTCATTTTTGACGCAAAATCTCATATCTGGTGGCTATATGATATAGCCTTCTGATTTTGATTATTTTCACTGCAACTGTGCTCTTAGACGCTTTTCTGGCGGACTTATAGCACAAGATATGGTTTGAAATATCTCAAATACTAGACAGACTAGTTTGCGTTCAAACAGACAGACAAATATTAAAAATAAATAAAAATCTTTAAAAAAAAAGTATTAAAAGAAATATTAAAAATATTAAAAGCTATATATAATACAAAAATGTTCACAAAATTATGAATAAAAATTTAATTTTCATATTTATTTATTTATAAATAAATTTTTTAGTTTTTCTACTTACCAAATCATTTGAGTTTTTTGCATTTTGATGGGAGTTATTTGTACCAATTACCGGTACAAAGAAAGCTTCGAATAGAAATGCCTAACGTCGGGAAGGTGTTTGATATCAACTTGGCTCGGCGTTCAGTATTTATACCATTCGCTTTGTAGCGGCTTTTTGTGACGGCATGAAACGAACGCGGAAATTAAATTTTGAAAACAAACAGTTATTTTAGAATTACGTAAAACTATTATTTATACAAGTGCCTACCTTATTCATAAACAACACAGAAGGGGGGTTTCTACTATCTTTCGAAAAGAAGAATTCTCATAGTCATTTTGCCTGAACTTTCCTGCGCATAGAAAGTGCTTTGCTAATTCGAGGAGTTGGCGTGTAATTTATTCTTTGCCAGAACCACATCTGTTGGTCGCCTAGGACCCTGAATTTCGGAATTCTACACATATAGATTTTAATAAATATTTACTCAGTGATTTGTCGAAATCGAATTTTGTAATTTGCAATAAATTTAATATGTTCATGAAAGGTGTAAAGGCTTCGTCATGGCCGAAAACAGCACATATTCGTGTGATATATATATATATATATATTTATATATATATAAGATTCCCAGCCATAAACTTCCAAGCTCCTCTCAGGGAACACTCTTGCATAGTCCAATTAATAGATTTTGATAACGTACAAGGTTTCAGGCTGCTAGTAGGGTTGTTAACGGGTCACTACTTCCTGGCGTCACTTACCTTCAAAATAAGTCCGACTGATGACGGTAATTGCAGTGAACATGAGGAGATATTACAAAACGTAATATGTGAAAATCTGATGGATTTTTTGATCGACAAAGGAAAAGGATCTAAACATCTACTTCAATTTGCTAATAAAAAAAAACGGTGCACCTCAGGTTGGAGACACAACAGGAGGTCTAACAGTATAGACTTTTTGTCATATGTAGTTTTTTGGTAACACTCCAACGCCAAATATAAGTAATACCCGTGAAATCATTTCCGGTAGTTCATAATTCTTTTCCAGTGAAGGAAAGATTTCTACTTTGGCTGAGTTGATACAGATTGCAAAAGGAGTCGACCATACCGAAACCCTCTGAGTGGTGTTTGCTTCAGATCACAAATAAAAACAACAATTATACTGATAAAGTTTCATTCCTTGTGTGCCTGCAAAGGACTTGATCGAGATTTTACTGAGCCTAATTAACTAATACATTCGCAACGAACATGCTACGCAATTGGTAAGTCATTTACATAATATTTATTTACTCTTGCACATGTACATTCTCAAATGTCGCATTGGCTCAGTGGTGCCATATCTGTATAAAATATCGTTCATTTACTTGCATTTATTCAACGTTTCCCTTTTCATCATTATCATTAAGTTTGCCATTCACTCAGTTGTCTACTTAAGCTGCCACCTGAATACCGGCCAACCGTTACAGAGTGTGTTGTGTTGTGAGACACTTTGCCCACAAACTGACCAAAACCTGCCGAAGTGCGCACTAAAAATTCTAACATTGTGCTAAATGCAAATTTCAAAATTTAACAGCTTTTTCAAGCTATTATTATATGGCCATGCTACTATCAACGACTTTTATTTTATGGTAATAATTCTCAGAGATATACATACATATCTAATGAACACACATACATATGTATGTGATGAACATAGATAGTACGACTACGAATAATATAGGATTTTCCAATAAGAGTGATATGATTTCTTTAAAAAAAAAACACACACACAATAATTGTTAAGGACACTCAAGTGTTTTTTATTTAATGTGAAGTACAATCCATACAATTAAGTTCTGAATATAACATCATTCAAATGGCCTCCACGATTTCTTGAATGAATTCGATGAACCCAATTTTTGAGCACTTTTTCCACTAAATCAAGTCGTATGTCAAGAAAATTACATGTTCAATATTAACTTTTAAAACTTCAAGAGAGTATGTATTATTGCTAAAGACTAATGACTTCAAATAACCCCACAAGATGTAGACTAATGGTGTTAAATCACAACTTCTTGGAGGTCACTCAATGTCACAATTTATTGAAATAATCGAATCTCCAAACCTTTCTCGCAATAAGTCGGTCATTGCACGTGCTGTGCGACACGTAGTCCGGTCTTTTTGGAAACAGATGTTGTTAAAATTAACTCCTTCCAATTAAAAAAAAAAGTTGGCCATAAAACGTTGGTTATCATCGATCTATATCGATCTCCATTGACAGTAACGGTGCTACCAGCTTCATTTCGAAATAAGTACGGACCGATGATTCCACCAAACCAAAAACCACACCAAACTGTCAATTTAGGTGTATGTAATGGTTTTTCATGAATAATTTGTGGATTTTCTTCATCTGAGTGAAAGTGAATCATCGGAGAAGATGATTTTCTTAAAAAAGTTGCAATTGCCGAACGAACATTTCGATACTAATATTGAATAATTTGTAAACGCTGTTCTGTGTATATCTTTCCATGGTAAAATTGTTACTTAATTACTAAATACAATGAAAAAAAACGGATCATGACATATTAAAAATGGCCAAAACGACACTTATAAGACATCATATCACTCTTACCGGAAACCCTATAATTGCACGTTAATGCATACAGGTTGCCTCAAAGCTAGTATGCCAAGCAAGACCAACTAGTTTCACAACTCTTTTCAAAGATGGCTTTTGAATAGTATTTGTTCGTTTCCGATCACAAATTAAGTAGGCGTCAACAGCCAACTTAATTGGTACCCTTTTGGCATTTTTCGAATTAATGCCATTTATGAGATGAAATTCTGTAATGTATTTCTTCTAGCTTGATGGAAATTCTCCACTTCGTGGCATATATTGTGCCTCAACTAGTCTTGGTAAGGTAGCATTTGTTCCCTTCTTCTCCCCATTTCTCTCTCTCTCTCTCACTGTTCGCTGTGCAAGCAAAATCTTTTTACCAGGAATTTTGGTTGCTTTTAGTTGTTGATTTATTATTTTAATTTAAAGTTTCTTTTTGAAAAAAGAGAATGAAGTTGTATGGATTTCCTCATATGAAAGCATATCTTCGATCAGTATTGCTTTCACTTCACTTAAACTCGGTAACTCGGTTAGAAAATGCTCTTCGACAAAATTTATTCATCACAAATGTTTTGAAATAAAAATTTTAAATAGAAAAAATTTGCTATCATGACAGCTCCAAGCATTAATCAAGCTACCGCGTCTTAAAATTAAATATCGCCCATGGAATAAATGCAGACGCCTTGAAAATTAAGACTTGCAGGAGAAATTACCCGATAATGCAGTTTTATTTGTTCTAACTCGTCCCAGTTTACAAGAAAAGGAGATGGGTGTATTCAAGGTTTTCGTTACGAAAACAAGCAAGCACCAAAGAAAGACATCGGTCAATTAGTGTCTGGTGAGAGCGGGGATGGTAATGGAGTGTAGTACTGCTGCTAGGCATACATGGTTATTCCCAGTTCCTACTCTTGCGTCTCGTCGAGATTCGATAACCAACCCGTGTGGAGCCTTGGGTAACGGTATAATTGGAGGGAGCTTCAGAGGATAAACTCCGGTATATTCAGCTTAAGGACAGAACAAGACAGAACATCTCGCCTCAATCCTCGTCAAAGCGAAGCCTCGACAGAGGAGAAGCACGAGCAACTGTGATATTTCGGCCTCAACAACTACTCCGTTAGTTCTTTCTCCAGACTTGATAATGAAGCGAAAACAAATGGGTCTCGTAGTGAGTGAGACCAAGAAGAAATATCTCCAGTCACCAATGATCCAGCGCATTCACAACTTGAGTCCCACGTCCCTGTTGACAGTCATAAGTTTAAAGTCGTTTTGAGAAGAAATTCTTAAACAGATAAAAACGCACACTGTCATGACACCTTTGAAAGATGATAATGTCTATTATTTCATTTTTTGTCATAAGTAACACATTGTTCCTTTAAATGTTTCATAAAGAGTAAGAGCAAAAGCCCAGTCTAAAAATTCACAACTTAGAAGCAGTGATAGTAACAATAACAACATCCGCTATAACTTAAGTAGCAGTAAAGAACCCCACAAAAGTGGACGCTTGAGAACTCCTGGTAGCAAGAGGTTGGTTGGAAAAAGCGCTTTACATACGCTTCGGTGATATCGAGACGGTTAACAGTTTTTTTGTAAAATTTTGGTGTTTTGTTAAAAGAAATTTTGCCAGTGGAAAGGGCAAAACAAAGCAAAATATCATTGTGACAGAGACAAATTCATAGATAAAATCTGTGCGAGTGAGTGAAACAAATGTATTTATGATCAAGTGTGGAAGGGAAGCTATCCAACGATCCTAAGCGCGCGTTTAGTGAAGGTTTAGTTAAAGCTGTTTTAAAAAAAAAAAAGTTTGAAAGAAAGCTAACCAAAAGCTCTTCACTAAGTTTAGAAGCTTGAAAAAAAATTTTAAGCTTTTGTTCAAAGTTCATAGCTTTGATCTCAAAAGCACTGATTTAAAGTTAAAAAATAAAAAATAAGCTTTAACATAAAGCTTTGTTAAAGCATATCGGAGACACAAACCCTGCAGTTTAACAGTGGCTGTGTGTGAAAGGGTATCTGTTTCTTCTGACGGAGATGGATGAGGAAACTGAAAACCCTTTCAGGCGAAGTTCCACGATTATGCACTCTCCGCCAAGATTAAGCGAGCAAAGTGAAACTGCAGCAGGTGGGATCGAGTGCGATAATGCTACCCCGCAATTTTCCTCACCTGCCGTACGAAACCTCTTCGTATCGACAAGTTCGGAGGGGGTAATAGTCGAAAAGGTGATATCACAGTCATCTCCCCCTGACAGGTACAGGTACTCCGGCGACTAGAAGCCAACCGGGAAATATTAAAGATTCTTTAGCAGAGTTAGACAGCAGGATCAAGGAGTTAGTCAGCATGACGACGTTAGTCAGCAAACGTTAGTGGTTCTCCCCAAAGGTAATAAGAATCCGGGTGATCCATCTTCCTATCGCCCAATATGCTTGCTAGACACCCTAGTATCCACCCTGTCGGAAAAACACAAAACCAAATCAACTCAGTTAGCGCCTGTCAGGCTTTCAATGTAAACCCAAACATAATATTAATAAGGTACAAACGACGTCTATCCAAAATACATAAGACAAAAGCAAACATCTGGTTCAACAGACAATGTCTGTCCTTGAACGTCACACCCAAATACGCCCGGATCCAGATAAAATTAAACACACCAGCGAGCAGGAGAACGGTTAAGAGAGCGGAAAAAGACTTTCTACGGAATGAAATACGTAGCCTATATGCTAAGAAGGACAAGATAAATGCGGAAATATTGGCAATCCACTTACAACTAGCTGAATTAATACCAACAACTATATTGATGGACTGTTTGGACCGGGTAGAAGCTGAAGTAAAGAACGAGCACCAACAAAAATACAAGACATTGAACAAGAAATTAGACAAACTATCAGGAAGACACGAGCATAACGGCCAACAAACACATACATTTCACGATAGGTTCGTGAACCTGACCACAGTGGACATCAACAGCGAAGAAACGAAACTTCTGGAGAAGGGATTAAAACACAACATAGTAGACAATAACAAGGCTAGAAAAACGGAGCAAGCGATAGTGTATGCAGAGGTTGCAATATCGCTCCTCCCCTACGAAGAACAAGAACACGCAAGACACATGTGTAGGGAGATCATCAACATGGACATAAAACAGCAGGAACATCGAAACACGAACAAAGAGGAGATTATAATGAAGGGGCTTCAACAAAAACTAAAAAGGAACAACGTGGTGACAACAAAGGCCGACAAAGGAAACACAACAGTACTCATGGACAAGGACAAATACATAACAAAAACCAAAAACTTAATTAAAGAAATGAAATGCCGCATAATCAGCGAGGATCCCACCGATAAATACCAGATGGAAATCAAAAGGGCCATTAAGAATGCCACAAAAATAATAGACGATAGGAAGGGACATACTCTGACACAAATGAACCCATCAGCTCCCCCACTAATAGCGCTACCGAAAATTCATAAGCAGGACACGCCAATGTGACCAATAATAAATTTCAAATCAGCGCCGGGTTATAAACTTTCAAAACATATAAAGACGATACTGAATGACACGCTTGAACTCGACCATGAACATACAATAAAGAATACAAACGAACTAATAGAAAGACTTGAAACCGTCAAACTCACAGAAAACAGCACAATCGTCTCATTTTACATAAAAGACTTATATCCCTCCATACCCCTTCCAGAGACATTAGACATAGTAAACAAAACACTACGTGACAAAACCAAAGATACGATCGAGACAGCACAAATCACAAACACACTAAGAACAACTCTACAGCAAAACTACTTCAAGTTCAACAATAAAATATATAGGCAAACAAACGGACTAGGAATGGGAAACCCAACATCATCGATTCTCATGGAGGCATTCATGCAGAACTTGGAAACAAAATATATGCAAGAACTAAAAAACGAACTAGGAGTGACATTTTACGCAAGGTACGTCGACGACATCATCTGCATATTGAACAATAACAATGAAGAACGAATACTAGAATTCCTAAACAGACAACATGAAAACATAAAATTTACTATGGAGACCGAGAAAGAAGGAGAACTGAACTACCTGGACCTTACAATAAGAATTGACAGAATTACAAACAAGTTTAAATACGACATCTACAGGAAACCAACAACTACAGACACCATAATTCATTCTACATCAAACCATCCTCAACAGCACAAGAATGCGGCATTAAGGCACCTAGTGGACAGACTTCAAAGAATACCCCTCACTCAGGAAACATACAAGAAAGAACTGACCACCATATACAACATAGCCACGAGCAACGGTTACAAAAAATGCATAATAGACAAACTCCGAAGGAACCATGGATCACAAAAAAGACAAAACACAGAAGCAAAATCCAAGATCTGGACTGCAATGACATACACTGGAAAAACGACATACAAATTGGCAAACTTCTTCAAGAAACACGATATCAACACAGCGTTCAGAACATCGAACAACTTAGGACAAAAACTAAGAACCAACACTAACTCGGAAGAGCCATTCAGGAAACAAGGAATATACAAGCTTACCCGCGAATGCCAGCACAGCTATATAGGGCAAACAGGACAAATAAAAAGTACACGATTCCGAGAGCACATCAGGGACTACAACAGAAAAACACGGAAACCCACTATCACAACAGAGACAAACTATGCAAATCACATGTTCAAAAACAAATGCACCCCGACCAACATCAAAAACACAGCCAGAATACTTCACGTACAAAAAAAAAAAAGGGCGGCGCTTAAATGTGCTAGAAAACATGGAAATATGCAAACTTAAGACATTCGACGGGAGAATAATAAACGAACAAACAAACACCATTTCTGACGCAATATTTGACACGCTAAAACTAATTTACAGAGGACCAAACAACACCACAGGTACAATAACAAAACGAGTAACAATAAACGAGCACACACATAAAACAAATCAGAAAACAAAAATCACTGACTTCTACATGACTAACGAGCGTCAAAAAAACCGACCCTTAAATACACTTAACATTACCTGACCTAACATCCTCAAACTAATTACCTGATCTAACACCACAACTAATAAACGAGCGTTAAAAACAACCCTCATTGCACGTACCCATTCGGATACATTCGTAAGACACGACTCATATACACGAATACTAACACTACCTGATACAGCATCCAGACTATAAATACATGACAACGGATAGACAGATCAGAACGAAACCAAACACTGAAGATGGCGGTTTGCCGAAACCGGTGTGTTACTAAACCAAAATTGACAAGGGATGACGGAAATTCGTTCCGATATAAATCTAGTTCCGATATAAATCCCTGGGAAAGCTCCTCGAAGGTATTACTAGTGAAAGGTTATTGAAGTTCGCAGAAGAACGGGGTTATCTTTCGCCGCTTCAGTTTGGCTTTAGAAAATCTCGATCAACGGTCGACGCTATTAAAGCTATTACTGATACAGCGGCAGCAGCTATTGAAGGAAAACGGTGGCGCTTTGGTAATACTGTGCCGTAGTTACGCTAGATGTTAAAAACGCATTTAACACTGCGAGCTAGTGTTGTATATTGGATACAATTACTAGTATGAAGGCCCCAAATTATGTTATTAAAATAATTACTAGTTACTTCACAGATCGGAAGCTGAGCTATATAAGCGATGACGGTTCCGGGGTCTATACGATCTCGGCAGGCGTCCCCCAAGGATCTGTGCTTGGCCCGCTCATGTGAAATTTGATGTATGATGGCATATTAAGGTTACAACTTCGTAATAGAACCAAGGTAATAGGTTTTGCCGACGATATCGCCGTGGTCACAGTGGCAAAAACTATACCCGAGGTGGAAGACAAGGTCAACGAATCAATAAAAAGGATTATAGATTGGCTCTCAACAATCAAACTGCAACTGGCTGCACACAAAGCAGAGGCCGTACTAATTAGCAGCAGAAAATTAATAGAGGTGATTAATATCACAGTAGGGTCTGAGCTGATCACAACTAAGCCCGTAATTAAATATCTTGGCGTTATGATCGATAACCGATTATCTTTTAAAGCTCACAAAGAGTATGCGGTTGATAAGGCTTCAAAAGTCTATGCTAGTCTATCCCGTATTATGTCAAATAATGCGGACCTACACATAGTAAGAGAAAGCTATTAAGCAGGGTGGTAAGTTCTGTTCTGCTATACACTGCTGCACCAGGTTTGGTCGAAGCTTTGAGCAACAACTCGCAAAAAAGAAAGTTGACCGCCCTATATCGATTAAGCTCAATTAGAGTTATTTGTGGATTCCGAACGATATCGGATGAAGCATCATATGTTCTAGTGCTCTAGCTGGTCAAATCCCAATTGACATCCTCGCTGAGGAAATGAAAAGGGTGTATTTAAGGCTCTCGGTTCTAAAAGTGGCCGTTAATCGAAGGGAAATCGCTACCGAAGAAAGGCGTCGGTCTATAAGTGATTGGTAAGGCCGATGGAATAATTCTGCGAAGGGCAGGTGATCGTACGAGCTCATTCCTTGCTTAAGCCGGTGGATGGAAAGAATACACGGGGACACTGACTTCTTCCTAACGCAGTTCCTTTCAGGACATAGAGTTTTCAAGAAATATCTCAACAGATTCGGCCATGACAACTCTGCGTCTATATAATATGCCCAGAGTGTGAAGAAGATGCGGGGCACGTAATGTTTCGATGTCCGAGATATCGTTCAGACACCACCATGGCTTTGAATGAAAGCAATTTATTAACTTATATGTTGCTCTCCCCTGAAAATTGGCAAAGAAAATGTATGATTTCGAAAGTCATATATACAAGTTTAAGACAAGCGGAAATTTTAAGGCACCAGAACCGTTAATAAAGAGCTTGTAATGTTGTGCAATTCGCGAGGTATGGCAAATGATATCATAAAATGCAAAGTTAGCCTGGATCGGAAACTCGTCCTATCCGACCACGCTTAAAAGCTTATCAGTTGAGCGGAGCGGAAACAAGGCCTTTCCGCTTGCCCTACCTTGATTTGTGACACTCTTAATAATGGGAGTATGCAGCGGCAACAAGGACTTTCCGACCATAACCTGCTAAGAGAGAAAGGAGCGGAAACTTGGACTTTCCGCCCGCAGTCAAATGTTGTAGACGTTGTTAAAGTAACGCGAAATAGGTAATGTGCTTACCAGCCGCGAGGAAATACTTTATTCATAGTTCCGTGGGGAGAGTGGTAGTAAGTGGAGAGGTGTTTAGTACGTAGGTGCAACTGTGAGTCTGCAAGTCGTGCATACTGTTATGTCGGTGTAGCAGTACTCATGAGAGTTTCTCTTCACGGGCGTCATCCCAGAAAAAAAACACATGTGTGGATGTGTGTGAGTAAAAGCTTACCACCCTGCAAATATTTGTGGACCGTATGGTCCTTTGGAGTACCTACAAATATACTCCTCTATGTGAACTATTGGATCAAGTTATGTGTCTATACCAGCTTAGTACGATACGACCATTCTTCGTGTTTTGCCGATCGCAAAATAATAGAACAAATGCGCAAACTAAAATATATATTTATTAACAATAAACTATAAATCATAATATAAATGTAAACGATAAATAATATGTTTTAATAGATTTTCACCAAAGCAGATTGTATTCGAAACTAAAGGGTATATTCGAATGTAATTTTTCGCATATACTCCAAAATATAATCACCTGTTATAAAAAGGTGGATTATATGGTCCATTCCTAGGACATCGCAATGTTAATTGGACCATATTTTTTGTATGGATTGGTTTTGGACTACTCTATATTCCGATTAAGTTCGGCCAGAGCCAAATACTACACGCTTTGTCGTTAATTTGTGTTATAACTCAGTCGATCATACAGGCGCACAATTAGCTAATTGGCAGCACTTTAATTTATTGTAGTAAAATTGCTAATCCAATTTAGTAGACTAACGATACGCGGGTACGTTCTGTGAGGTAATGAAGTCTGGAAAACAATGTTTTAATACTTTTTAAATGCCGAGCTGTCACACAAATTAAACGGAGAAATATTCGAACAGCATGTTGAGTAAATTTGAAAGAATTTTCAATAAAGAATCCTTAAATCCAAGCAAGAGAAAATGTCGAGTCTAGAATATGACAAATGAGCTCCATTCATTTTTCAAACCAAATGAATATCCTCAAATACTGACTAATATTTCAACATAATGGAATGTGTGTGAACATTAAACTCAATAAAGCAATTTAAAGCCTGGCAATCTCCAAAATCAAAAAATAAAAATCAAATAATTACCTCTTTTTATATTTTGAGTTATTACAAATAAAAGTTTGGACTGAAATAAAAATGTTTAAGTAAAGAATTTACCATCGATGATTACATGCCTTTACAGCCAACTGTCAGGTGTACATACTTCATATGTATATACTACGTCCACAGATCGGTCAAAAATTATTTTTATGTGAGATAGATCCATATGAGGACTTGTGTCAGGCAGTCATGGTAGAACTCCAGACACTAAATGCAGTACGAGTTGATTCTGCGATATAATTATTGAGCTAAAAGTGGGTGATGTCACGCCCATCCACCATTTTTTTTACCCTTTGTATTTTTCCATTTAATATAAGCGTCTTCAAAAAAAATATTTTTCTGAACATTCAATTATTGACCTATGTCAATTTTCGTGGGAGGTGAGCGTGAACTTGGTCTGATTTCTTCTAAAGGTAACAGTATTCGTATTTGTTACTGAATGAATGTGTGAGCTACGTTTCCTGAAAATATCTCGATCCCTTCTTATGTTTTCGTGTAGGCAGTCGAATGTATAGACAGACCAATGGATAAACAGACATATCTAAATCGATATGTCCCGTTGTTTCATGAAATTTGTTAGAGACTTAGTTATGTGCCCATATGTGTCTCGCTTACATAAAACCGTTAGCTGAACATACCTAAACCTAATATAAAATTATATTTAATTGACGAATTGTCTTGGTTGCAACTGAAATTCATACATATGTATTTGATTAAAATTTCTCACAAATCCCAATTTGGGGCTCTGTTACAGATTGTCGATGCTCGGTAGTGATCCTAATGTTAAGTATGACATGTATTTAAAAAAAAAATATGTTGAGCTAACTTTTACTTGTATAGGTTTGACTAACCTTATATGCGTATTTCGACAGAAATGTCAACGGCGGCTGAAAAATTCAAAGTTTAACAAAGTATGTGGATACAAAAAAAGTTTCGACTTACAATATATTTTCATGTCGCGTGCGACAGCGTAACAGAGCATTTTCTATCACTGAGTCGAAGATATTTGTACAATGCGCATAAAATTAAAAAAAAAACAGATATTTCTATTGAAAATTAAATGAAAAAATAAATTACTTGAGAAAATCAGCGCTTTACATTCTATGTTTATATAAAGTTTGTAGCGTGCGACATCGCAAGTGCAAAAAGTATAAATTCGAAATAAATTTTTTTATCAAAATATGAAATATTTCAATGTTAATGAGTAATTATTAGTTGACACACGAAAAAGATGCCGACTTAAGATGGTTAGCTGGTACTTCGCAGTCGTTTGCTGTTATAAACGATAAACTTACACATAATAAACACGTTGTGTTTATATTTGGTTTAAAACTTTAGTCTAAACTAAAAAATGTGTGAATTTTTTAAAAAGTTTTAATATTTTCCGATGGAAGCTACGCTACGATGATGTTTTGCTCCAAACCTGAATCGAAACGGGATTGTCCGCATTGACTTTAGACTTTACATATACCCATAGGAAAACGTCTAACGATGTGATATCACACGATCTTGGTGGATAATCGATTGGCGCAAAACGTGGAATTATCTGATCCATTTTAGCGATGTTTAGCGATGAAGCGCACTTCTGGTTGAATGGCTACGTCAACAAACAAAACTGCCGCATTTGGAGTGAAGGTAATCCTCAAGTGTATGCTGAAACACCGTTACATCCAGAAAAACTGACTGTTTGGTGCGCTTTATGGGCTGGTGGAGTCATTGGTCCGTATCATTGGACGTAGTGCGCGATACGTTTTCCGCACAGAACCATTATTTTCGAAATAAAATTGCACTATTTTCAAGCGTTGTTCGGGCGTGAGTCTATTCATGATGAATTGCCAAACCAAACTGAGAATAAATCACTTGACAGCTGTTAAATCGGTCGCCATCTTGAAAAGTAATGCCAACTTAAAGTTTTATACCTCTATAAAAAACACCCTATATATTCTGGCAATACCAACAATATTCTTTAAATCTTTATAAAAATAATACTTCAATATGTATGTACATATATGTATTTATAATAAGTCAATGGAAAAGTCTTTTCATAGTAAAACAAATTTTTTTAGTAAAATTAATTCTCTTTATTCAACATAGTTTTCTCTAACTTTTCGATACCATTTTTGTAGGACGATTTGTCTTTTGCTTCAAAATAGGTCTCAGTTTCTATGAAAATTTCTTCCCAGCGAGCATTCTTTTAAATTTTGAGAACAGGAAATAGTCTCTGGGGGCCAGATCTGAATAATTTTGGTGGATGCGGAAGCAATTCGAAGCCCAACTCATTTATTCCTGCCATCGATTTCACTGACTTGTGACACGGTGCATTGTCTTGGTGAAACAGCACTTTCTTTTCCTTCAAAGGCGGGCGTTTTTCGACGATTTCGCCCTTCGTATGGTCCAATAACGCTATGTCATAGTCGCTGTTGATGGTCCTTTCTTTTTCAAGGTAGCCAATGAAAATTATTCCATGCGCATCCCAAAATACAAACGACATAACCTTGCCAATCGATTGTTGCGTTTTTCCACGCTTTAGAGTGGGTTCATCGTGTGCAGTCCACTCGGATGACTGTCGATTGGACTTCGATGCAAAAACTCGGGTTTAATACACTTAAATATATCCAAACACTGCTCTGAATCATCAACTCGTTTTTTTTTTTTTTTTTTTTTTTTTTTTTTTTTAAAGAGAACTTGTATGGCATTCCACTTTTCACAGAGCTTTCTCATACCAAAATATTCCAGAATGATATGATTTGAACGTTCCGTTGTTATCTTTAGAGTACCTGCTTTTTCATTCAACTTCAATTTGCGGTCATTCAACACCATTTTGTGATTTTTTTTTGATTTTTTCGTCGATAACGTCTAAACTTAGCATTCCAATCTTTGATGGTTGATTTCCCTGGGGCAGTGTCCGGAAACTCGTCATCAGGCCAGGTTTTTCCTTCAACTGTATTTTTCCTCTTCGAAAATCAATATTTTATCACCACCCGAAATTCCTATTTATGCATTTTATTATAATTCACAAACTACCAAACCGACAGCTGTCAAATTTATACACGCGTCTTTTGAAGGTTAGGGCAAACTAAAACTCGTATTAAATTTAATTCTACTAGCACCATCTATGTGCCATGCTGGGGACTTTCCAATTGATCTGTTTTTGAATTTGTCATATTATTCCAAACTTTGAGTTATTTTGTTATAATACGATTGTGATTTATCTCTGATTTTATTTCTGCTATAAACATTTCTACGCAATGAATTGGCATTTATTACGAGTACACAAGCATATAACTCCGAGTACACAACCAAAAATATGTTGGCAAATACATTTTTGTAAATTTTTTTTGTGTGGATTTAATGAATGGTGTTGATGAAATATGCTTGTCACGTTAAAGTGACATTTTAAAAAAAAATTAAAATTTGTGGTTAAGAAAAAATTTAATAAAATTTTAAAATACATTTCATGCATTTATGCAGAACTCGAATAGGTGCGCCATAAAAAAATTATTTCTTCTCAGAAATACACTTGGAGTAGTTGGAATTCTCTGCCGAGGAGCGACCACATTGACAAAAAATTATTTTTATTTATGGTTGTTCTGGCCAGGACATTTCGCATGGTGGTACGTAGAGCCAACAACTCGGTTAATGCAGTCGCTTTGTTTTATTTTTTCTTTCATTTAATTTTTTATTTAATTTAAATTTTTCAGTTTTTTTTTATTTATATCAGCTCAGTTTAATTTCAAATTATTTTTATTTCATTAAAAGTTAATAAGCTTTATTTGAATGGCTTTTTTGTTTGTTTCTGGAATTGAATATGTTTGTTGGTATTATACAACAAACAAAAATGGTAAAAAAAGACAGCTGTTTTGGAGATCACAACATTTCGTCATAATAATATTTTTTTTTATTTTTTTTTTATTCAATATTCAAAAAACAAACAAATATGCCATTCAATAAAGCCTATTTGCTTATAAGAAAAAGTAGGCATCAAAAACCCTTATTTAATTTAATTTAATTTTTTTATCTTGTTTTTTTTTTTTATTATAATTTTATTTTAAATTTTTTATTTTATTTTATTTTAATTTGTTTTTATTTTATTTTTTTTATTTAGTTTTATTTTCTTATTATATATATATATATATATATATATATATATGGCGCTTTGTAACCGCTGAAGCCCTTTTTGGCCGAGCTCCTCCTCCAATTTGTGGTTTTTGCGTCTTGATGTTTACACCAACAAATGGAGGGGCCTACATTTTATTCTAAGCCGCCTCCGAACGGCTGATGGATTTTTATGAGGAGCTCTTACTTCATGTCAGAAATACACTCGGAGGGCTTGCCATTCCCTGCCGAGGGGCGACGGCATTTAGAAAAATTTATTTTCTATAATTTTGGATGTTGCTCGAATCTGGGCTCGAACCCAATCTGGCCTTCTGGCAATGACAATGGCAATGGCAATACGCAATGCTAACCACTCGGCTATCGCGGCCGCCATTATATTTTTTTATTGTACATTTTTTAGTACATTTTATTTTATTTTATTTTATTTTGTTGTAGTTTATTTTATTTTTACTTTATTCTAATTATTTTATTTTATTTTATTTTTTTTGTTTAAAAATTTTTTAGATTATTTTATTCTATTTTCTTTTATTTTATTTAGTTTTATTTTTTTAATATATTATTATATTTTTCGATTTTAAATTCTTTAATTTCATTTTATTCTAATTAATTTTTTTAACTTTATTTTTTTATTTAATTTAATTTGTTTTATTTCATTTTATTTTATTTTATTTCAATTTATTTTATTTTATTTATTTATATTATTTTATTTTTTATTTTATTTTTTTTTGTATTTTTTTTCTATTTTTTTGGCTTTATTTGTTAATATATTATTATATTTTTTTTATTTAAAATTTTTTTTATTTCTTTTTTTTTTATTTAATTTAATTTAATTTAATTTAATTTAATTTAATTTAATTTTATTTTATTTTATTTTATTTTGTTTTATTTTGTTTTATTTTTTATGATTTTATTATATTTTCTTATTTAAAATTTTTTATTTTAATTTTTTTTATTTCATAATTCTATTTTATTTTATTATATTATATTTAATTTTATTTAATTTTATTTTATTTGATTTTATTTAATAATTTTTTTTTTTACTATAATATTTATTATTTCTTAATTAATTATTAATTTCACTCTGTACTTTATTGGCTCTGCTTTTATCGATGGCACAAACCTCTCTGAACGTTAAGCAATATTTGAGAGCCAATGTATATATAAACATACAGAACTGTTCAAATGCTGAAAAGCACCGCACTGCGTATGAGTAACTCTATACGGCAAAAAAATTCACTCACGTCATCGAGTGAGCCCTTATGAACTTGACTTCTTCACAAACTCAGCTCATGTTGGGCATCTTTTTTTGAGTTTTAACTCACACATACACAAATAAGATAAGTGGGTCAACCCTTGTTTTACATTGTCTATCTCTTCGGCCCAACGCATGGCGTTTTCGAATGCAGTAGCTGAGCTTGGACGCTTGCATTACTTGCTATTTCAGTTCAAATCGCTGTTTGGTCTGTTTACGACGCGTTCAGTCGCTTCTCTCTGGTGTTGTATAGGTAATATTAGCAGTTAATGAAGCAACAAATACATAATAAGTGAGCACATATGCTGAAGTGTGCAAATAGAGTGAAAAAGCGCGGGACACAGTGCGACTAAATCAATAAGTATCCAATAGATTTGCTATTAGCGATTTTATTTCCGGCGCAGTATCAAAACGGCCTCAAACTGAAGCGCAAAAGTAAATTAAGTAAAAAAATGTAAGTAAAAATTAAAAAATGTTAAAATAATATTTAAAAAAAAAATTGAAAAATATTTATTATTATTTACCAAAGATTACACATACTTATGGTGTGAACTCATTATATCTGTCATTGATTGTGAGCTTAAAGACACACAAACTTGCTTCTGTAACTGTATAATCGACATAAATATTTAATGCAAATTTGAGTGCTCTTAAGCACATTTTAATGGTTACTTTCACTAGACCATGAAACACTTGGGAGTCTGTAGGTGCGATGAAAAATTTTAAAAAGATAACTTTATAACAAAAGAGAGAGCATAGATATAATATATGGAGGATACGATATATTGAATTGTAGCAGAAAAATCAAAATATAATAGAATCAAATCAAATTAATTTAAATTAAAATAAAGCAAAATACAGTAAATTAAAACAAATTATAATATAATATAACATAAAATAAAGCAAAACAAAAAAAAAATTAAAAAAAAATCATAAAATTAAATTAAATAATATAAAATAAAATAAAATAAAACACAACTAATTTAAAAAAATTAAATTAAAAAATTAATCTAAATTAAAATATATTAAATTAACTTAAATTAAATTAAATTAAATTAAATTAAATAATTAAAAATAAAATGGCACTAAATTAAATTAAATTTAATTAATATAAATTAAACTAAATTAAATTAAATTAAATTAAATTTTAAGAAATAAAAATAAAATAACTAAAATAAAATAACACAAAATAAAAAAATAAAATAATTTTAACTAAATTAAATTAAATTAAATAAAGTAAAATAGAATAAAATAGAATAGAATAAAATAAAATTAAATAAAATAAAATAAGATAAAATAAAATGATATAATGTAAAATAAAATAAAATAAAGTAAAATATAATAAAATGAAATTAAAAAAATTAAATTAAATTAAATTAAATTAAATAAAGTAAAATAAAATATAATAAAATAATAAAATAAAGAAAAAAGGTAAAATTTATACTAAAATATATAAAAGAAAAAAGCAGCGAACTAAAACAAAATAAAATAGAAAAAGTTAAATTGAAGTAAAATGAAGTGAAGTAAAAAATTAAAAAAATAAGTAAATAAAAATAAAGATATAAGAAAATATAATATTAGCTAATAAATAAAATATATTACATTAAAATAAAATAAAATTAAAAAAATTTAAAAAAAATTAAATTAAATTAAACCAAATTAAAAAAATAAAAATAAAATAAGTTAAATAAAATAAAATAAAATAAAATATAATAAGATTAAAAAAAATAAAATTAAATAAAATTAAATTAAATTATTTATTAAAGAAAAATAAAATATTGTCAACGGATGGACCATCTGAGACGTGGCCGCCAACATTTGAAAGAGATAATCTTCAAAGAATAAATGCCAAAGAATGAACCTGGTTTCACTTGGCGTTTCCAACTGGCTCCAAACAGCGAAGTGAAGAAAGGATTCAACAATAGCGCGAGACGACTATAATCGTAATTCAATTCGTTGAAATAACTATCCTGAATATGATGAGAGCATAGTTAAAAATTTATCACTTTTGAAATTACGAATCACTTTTGCTGCACTGCAAATATTCGCTCACAATGTTGACTTTTACGCCAAGAAACAATTGAGTAAATATCTATGCAATAGAGTCCTCACTACCTTCTGCCAAACGGAAGTTATTTACCTTTATCTTAGCTAATGAATCAATTTCGTAGTAATTTTAATACAAAAAAATTCTTTGGCATATTGCCAATATGCAAGTAAACGCAATTACAAATGCACGCTTGTATATACAAGTACATATGTATAGTCCATACATACTTATGCAAAAATTTTCTCGTTCGAATTTACTTCAAAACTCAAATAAATAAAGTTGCACGCAAAGGTAAGAGCAAATCTAACAGTAAATAATGATGAAAATACCAAAATAAAGTGTATTTAAGAATATTTACAAAAACAAATAAGCCAATATGAAACAGAACAGAAGACAGCGCTGGCAATTAAACTTACTTTTTATATGCAACGCAACGAGAGAAGCAGGTGCACAATACATATAATGAAGTTATCAGAACGTACAAAGTTAACCAAATGACGGTTTTCAAAATAAACGTAAATAAAATACATTTCAAATAAGTTGAGTTGAGTTGTCATGTTGTTGTTCTATTATAAAGTTTGAATTTGGCATTAAATGTGAAACAATACATCGCTTTCGGACCACTTTGTGGTACATATTGGACGTAATCTCAGCCATAACTAGCGCATGAACGCTGACTTTCGCGTAGAACCATAAAAAAAGTCCAAATTGAAGTGAAATAGCACGATGTCGGTGGCCCATTGATATTGCCGAGACGAGAGATTCCGCGGCCGAGAAATTTCACTCGCAATAAAGCCACATTCGCTCGTGTTGTTTGGCATCTTGCACCATCATGTTGAAGCCATATATTTTCCAACTCATGTTCTTCAATTACAGGCCAAAAAAAATCGGATATCGGACGAACATAACGCTCCGAATTGATAGCGTAAGTCTCGCCGTTGTCATTTTCAAAGAAGTAAAATTTAATCACACTTCCGAACCAAAGAACGCACCAGCCAGTAACGAATTTAAACTGTAGCCCTCTCCATTTTGTTGGTAAAAACATCAAGACGCAAAACCACAAATTGGAGGAGGAGATCGGCCAATAATCGCTTCAGCGGTTACAAAACCTTTCAATTTAATCCAGTCGGGTTGTGAACTCGCAACTTTCGATTCATGACAGACACTTTTGCATTCTCAACTAAAGGATACGTCATATTTAAATTTTAATTACCTAGCTTTGATAGAACAGCTACAGAGCTAATTGGCGCTTTGTAACCGCTTCAGTTTTTTTTAACGAAATTAGTGGAAGATATTAGGGATACTATGTAGAAATAACGGCTTTCCTTCTTTTTTTCCCCATAATTGGGGATGTCAAGTGGAGTCTTGTGTTGATTCAACGGATCTTTCTAACTCAATAAGGATCTTCCACTTCCTCTGCTTTGACAAGCGGTTGCTGCATCCTATACTTTCAAGGCTGGAGGATTCGGAAAATGGAATCCGTCCAATGTAGTCGCTATCTATTAATGCGCTTACCTTTGTCATTGTTCCTTCGTCTGAGTACTATAAATCTTCCTCAAAAACATTATTAACATCGAAGGCTTCCAAAGTCAATTTATCGGTTGGTGCCATCGTAGAACGCAGAATTAATGGCGTAGTTCTTGAGGTCACTGGAATAAATATCATCGACATGAAATACGTCATGGGTTCACGTTCTTATAGAAAATTGGACCTTCTCTGTTTAGTTATGCGTCTTTTATCATTTTCTCCAGCATCAAACCTTGCTTGGTATCGAATACCTCGGAGAATCCTCTCCTAATTCTGATTGATGATCTTTTGATGTTGCTTAATTTTAGTTTACACAGGCGTTATGCAAGGATACTATACTCAGACATAGCGGCGTCGAGGTAGCTTTAAAAGCAACGAACTATTGGTGTGTGTCGATTCTTACTTTCACGAGCCTTTTCATTACAATCGTTGGGCTACCTTCGTCCGACCATATACTACATAGGAGTTCATGTCTGCTTAGTTAGTCTTCAAGCGTGCAATGGCTATTCGAACTCCATCGTAGTCTCTTAATAGAATTTCTAGATGATTTTCATAGTTCGGGATTTCGAAGTTTCTGTCACCTTTCCTCAATATCTTCATACTCACGCATTTCAAACACCCTTTTTTCTATCGGCAAATGCGTCTCTCTTCCTTTTCAACACAGGGCATCTTTCCCATAGCGTTCCCGTTGCAGTCGATCGCAACGTTTCGGGAGAAACGCTGTCAGTTATTTTTCCGACCTTGTTGTAAATCGATTGCCTGTATAGCGGATAATGCTGGTATTACGGATAACCATATCTAAGACTATAGCGAAGTCGAACAGCCCCGTCCATTAAGCTTTGAGCACTTGTCACGTAGGCTGAATTTTTAAATTCCCTCTTTCACACACCCTGATGTTGAGGTTGTAGAGCTAAATATTTATGTCGAAACGGAAGCAACGCACGTATTATGTCCGTTCTAGGCGCTCATAAAAAGCATATTCCATCGGAAAGTGGACGTAAATTAGCAATAAGTTTAAAAACTTCACTTTAATATACTTTAGTTTTCAATATAACAATATGTTATTAAAAGAAAAATTGTATAGCAATACATATTTTATCAGAAAAAAATTGGCTCTCTACGCATACAAAGTTGTTTGCAATATCAAAGTTTTACTCAATGCAAGGGTGTGAAAACCTTTTCCTTTCGCCAGTATCCCACAATAATTCATTACATTTTCTACAAAAGAAAACGAACGGTTTTCCAAATAGTTTGATACTTTTATTGTTGATACATATGTGCTGCATTCCAGCGAAAGTTGTAAAAAAAATCTCTATTTTATTGCCTAGAGGGAAACAAGCCTAAATTCAGCCCTATCGACCAGTTAAACAACTTATGTACTCATGGTGTTTTTTATAGAGGTATAGAACTCTAAGTTGGCATCACTTTCCAAGATGGTGACCGATTTAACAGCTGTCAAGTGATTTATTCTCAGTTTGGTTTGGCAATTTATCATGAATAGACTCATGCCTGAACAACACTTGCAAATAATGCAATTTTATTTCGAAAATAATGGTTCTGTGCGGAAAACGTATCGCACACTACGTCAATTTTATCGTCAACAAAATCGTCCATCACTTCTGGTTGAATGGCTACGTCAACAAACAAAACTGCCGCATTTGGAGTGAAGGTAATCCTCAAGTGTATGTTGAAACACCGTTACATCCAGAAAAACTGACCGTTTGGTGCGCTTTATGGGCTGGTGGAATCATTGGTCCGTACTTTTTCAAAAACGATGGTGGCCAGAACATTACAGTCAATGGTGATCGATATAGAGCCATGATTACTAACTTTTTCATTCCTGAATTGAATAACCATCATGTGCAGGAGATGTGGTTTTAACAAGACGGCGCAACATGTCACACAGCTCGTGCCACAATAGATTTATTGAAAGACACGTTTGGTGACCGCCTAATTTCACGTTTTGGACCTGTGAATTGGCCTCCAAGATCTTGTGATTTAACACCGCTAGACTACTTTCTGTGGGGCTATGTAAAGTCATTGGTCTATGCGGATAAGCCACAAACGCTTGACCATTTGGAAGACAACATTCGTCGTGTTATTGCCGATATATGGCCACAAATGTTGCAAAAAGTCATCGAAAATTGGACGTCCAGATTGGACTACATCTGCACCAGCCGTGGCGGTCATATGCCAGAAATCATATTTAAAATGTAATGCCACAAGATTATCTTTCGGATAAATAAAATTCATGTCAATCGAATAATCCATCGTTGTTTTATTGCAACTTAAAGTTCTATACCTCTATAAAAAACACTCTTTACTTTTGCAATTCCTCTTCCGTCACCAGCTCACAGTTAGACACTCAGGTAAGACCCTAACCCAAACAAATAAACCGGATTTTATTAGATGCACTTAGGGAATGGAGCAATTAAGCAAGTTGTGAAAAATTATGATTTTATTTCTTGAACCGTTGCAGATAGCCTTTAAACAGCATTCCGGCTCATACCTTTTTTGGTGTGAGCAATAAATTGTAACCTTATCAAATGCCGCTTCACTTGGTAATTTCATGGTGATTTGAAGGTGATTTGAAACTCATTAGCGACTTTATAGCATTAAAAAAAGTATCTACCATCCATTTCTGACGTGTGTAGATTATTATTATGAATAATTTGCATGTAACGCCATGAAGTGCTCTGTATGTTTTTACTCAAAATAATATCTATAATACTAATTACCAAAGAATTTATATTATTACTAGAATATTCGGGCCCATATTGTTGTGGCTTTGTGTATTTTGTTCAATTTAAATTTTATACTTGATATTGTAAAGAAGATGATAGATAAAGTATAACGTAAAATCATAATTAATCTTTAATTAATACAAAATATTAAATTTCCCATTAAATTATTGATCTAGCTACTCCAGGAGATGTGTGTCAAATATAGTAAGAGATTAGTTGCTTTTTCGCTTCTCAAGGTCTTCCCAAGAATTTTAAATATGAATTCCCTAGCATATACTTACATACAACAACGTTAAGAATATGTACATACACAAAGGGATTTCCAATATGGGTGATTTGATTTCTAAGTGACGTTTTGGCCATTTTTAATATGTCATGATCAGTCCTTTTTTTAATTGTATTCAGTAATGTTTACAATTTCATCATGGCAAGATATACGCAAGAATAAATTTGCTGATTTTTCCTTAGAACAACTTGAAAACGATAACGATTTGTTTAAGAAAATATTCTTCTCCGACGAGGCTCACTTTCATCTGAGTGGTGCGGTATATAAAGAAAACTGACGATTCTGGTGCGAAGAAAATCCACAAATTATTCATGAACAACCATTACATACATCTAAATTGACAGTTTGGTGTGGTTTTTGGCTTGGTGGAATCATCGGTCCGTACTTCTTTCGAAATGAAACTGTTAGCACCGTTACTGTCAATGGAGAGGAGTATAGATCGATGATAACCAACTTTTTATGGCCACAATTGGAAGAAGTTGATCTTAAAAACATCTGGTTCCAACAAGACGGGGCTACGTGTCACACAGCATGCGCAATAATCGAATTTTTGCGAGAAAGGTTTAGAGATTCGATTATTTCAAGAAATTTTAACATTGAATGACCTCCAAGAAGTTGTGATTTCTTTTATCATCGATGCGTTCAGAAAGAACCGCAGCGTTGACGTAATATATACTGACTTTAGCAAAGCTTTCGATAAGGTGTGTCACTTGTTACTAATCAAGAAACTTGACTAACTGGGTTTCCAACCAAAATTTTTACAATGGATCTCCACATATCTGTATGATCGAACTCAAAGAGTAATGTTTAAGAATTCCGTTTCAGATACCGTTAATGTTTCTTCAGGAGTACCTCAGGGTAGCCATCTAGGCCCGATTCTGTTTTCACTCTTTATAAACGATATATCTTCTCAGATAAAATTTTCAAAACTTTTATTGTATGCGGATGATGTAAAACTTTATAAATCTTGCACTTCGGCAAATGAAGGTATCTCACTGCAAACAGACATAAACCATACTGGGTTATGTATTTCTCCCGAAGAACCACACAGGCCGTTACTTACACTATAGGTAATTATAATTTGGAACAGGTTCACCGTTTTATTGACCTGGGGATCGCTATGATAGTCAACAAAGACAAAGACATCTTGGCTTTTGTAAAACGTTGGTCAAAGGAGTTTAATGATCCTTATGTTACTAAAGCTCTGTATATAACATTAGTAAGGCCTATTCTTGAATATGGCTCGGTGATTCGGAACTCGAGGTATCAAATCTACTCTGACAGGATAGAGTCTATTCAAAAACAATTTCTCCTATTTGCCTTGAGAAATTTGCATTGGGACTCTCAGTACAATCTTTCTTTTTATACTAGTCATCTGAAACTTATCAATCTTCCTACTCTCGCCTGTCGTCGGGAAAGGCTTGGTGTAATTTTCATTATTAAAATAATAATAGGCTCAATTTCTAGCCCTCTTATTCTCTCTGAAATCAATTTTAATATTCCCTTTGCCCCTTGTTTCTGAAAACTTGTAAAACGAATTTTGAATTTCACGAGCCTTTGCATTGTTTGTGCCTAGATTTCAACTCTCATTCAAGCGCATTTGACATATCTGACTCGCTTTTTCATATTAAGAAAACTATTTTGCCGACTCTCAACTAATCCTTACATAACATTTTATATTTTAAATAATTCTTAAAAATCAGCTGATGAAGTTTGCTCTGTAGCTGAACTCTTTTAGTTCTCGACACTAAACAAACCTCTCCTCATCATGACTCGGCATTGATGAAAAATAAAACAAGTTCCGTACGTCATGCGGACACCGCCCGGCGTGCGGATATGCGGGAGATGGGTAAACCGTTGGGATTAATAATAATAATAACACCATTAGACTACTTCTTGTGGGGTTATTTGCATATTATTCTTATTCGTTCAATCTAAGCGTAGTTCAAAGTAATGGCATTCAGCTAATTTGAAGGCAATCCATATTGTATATACAATATTTGCAATTCAGTGGAATAGCAGCTTTCAATCTCTGACGATCACTGGTAATAAGAAGTTTAATATTTTTGATTAACTACATTAGGTCTTACTTCTTCTGCTTCTCCTCCTTAACAATGTCAATTAAAATATCGAAATTTAACAAAATAGAATAGAATAGAAATGAAACAGCAATGTGTGGCAGATCCTGCTAGTTTTCTATAATTTTTGGTTATTGGTCGGACCGGGGCTCGAACCCTGACCTTCGGAATGGTAGTACCTATTGCTAACCAATCGGTTATTGCAGCCGAACTGAATACTTTTCCATTCTTTAAAATAATAATAGTTTTCTCTTCTCACTTTCAATGCACATGAATAGTGAAAGAACATTTCATGTGAATTTTTCGCCGAACATTTTTTTTATTTACTCTATAAATGTGTATATCTACTTACATCCGTATCTGCAATATAAATATACATATGTAGTAGTGTTCATTTGTTTTCATGTAACTGGCCTGCACGTGTGCCTCAAAGTTAATAGTTGTGGAAAATTTAAATAGCTGTTAACAAGTGTACATACATACTTACCTTACCTATACAAGTGTACATATATTTATATCCGGCCACTTATTCATACGAAAGCAAATGAAAACATTGAGAAATCGTATATTTATTCATTCATGAGATTTACAGAAGGACGTCTGTGTAAGCATTTTTCCATTATAAATTTATTTACATTATATACATATGTATGTATGTACATATGAGCATTTCCATCATGTATAACGTTCCATTTGTACTGAAGAAATGCGTAATCTGAACTAGAAAGTAATTATCGTATTTTTCTTATTCTCCTTTGGCGTAGGCACCGCTTAGGCGATTATAGCGGAACCAACAATAGCGCCCTACTCTCTGTCCGAAACCTCATTTGGTATCGAACGGCTCGGAGAATTTCCTCCCAATACTAACTGCACTTGTGGTATTATACAGCGTCCAGCGTTTTGTCGAGATAACAAATTCAGACATAGCAACATAGAGGCAACTCCTTTTTGTGATATCGAATTGAGCTTTCAAATCAATGAAAAGATGGTGTATATCGATTCCTTGCTCAGATGTCTTTTCCAAGATTTGGTAAATTTACCAGGTCTGAAGCCACACTGCTAAAATCCAATCAGTTCATTAATGGCTTTAACTTCTCACATAATACTCTCGATAGGACCTTGTCTGCGATATTGAAGTGGCTTATACCACGATAATTTGGACTGCTCGTGGTTTCCCTTTTTCATGAATTGAACAGAGCACAATCGTGTGGCTTACGTTCATCCGACCATATTTTGCAAAGAAGCTGATGATAAGGTGCATGTCAGTTCTTCGCCGCTTTGTTATCTTTTAAACAGGCAATTGCTATTCGCACTTCGTCAGAATCGAGAATTGGAACGTCTATTCTATCACTTTCAATTGGAGATACGGATTCACTAACTCCGGGTGTCGCACTTTCATTGCCATTCAGCAGGTTGAAGAAGTATTCCCTCCATAAAATCAGTATGCTCTCGGCATCTCTCATCAGCTTATCTCCTTTATTTCTACATGAAACCTTATGTAAGAACGCCGCATAAAATTTTCGCGCATTACCCTTGTCGGCCAGCTTCTCACGCTCTTCATAATCACACATTTCGGCCTCTTTCTTTTTTTGTCTTTAAGTGCGTCTCACTTCCCCCTTCACCTCTCTGTATCTATCCCACTCCGCACGTGTTGTGATTTCTGTGGCTCCTTTTCTGACACTGTTGAAAACCAATTATTTCCGTAGCGGCATCACATAATGAGCTTGATATTCCATTCAATGGTTTTCTCATATCGATCTGATGATGAGTGCTCTCACAGAGCAAGTGTGTAAGTCGAGTAGGAAGCCTGCTGGCTGTCTATTGTAATTTGATGTAAAAAATGTACCTCGATCTTTGCGGCCAGTCAATAAATAGCCGAATTAATTCTGCAACTGGTACAAGCTGTCAGAACATGTAACAGAGGTATTCGGCATGACTCACCTAATAGTTTGGAATCATTTAAAAAAACAAGGCTACTAAACAAATCTCGATATTTGGTTGCCACATGAATTATCGATTTATCGGTCAAAGGCCGGTGACCATCTGCGAAAAGTCGGTGAAAATCATTTGCTCAAACTCTTCGCCGATAAATCACAGAAGTTCTACACGAATGGAATTATGAAGCTCCTCAAAAAAAAAAAATGGTAAAGGGTCATACATAATAATGGTCAATATGTTGAGTTGATATGTTACCTAAAAATTACTCTTTTTTTTCCAAAAATATAAAAAATTGCGGAGTCCTTTTTAATATTGAATATTTTTTTATTAAAGAATGTTAAAAGTTTATTTAAATACAATATCATTAAAAGAAACCTCCAATATCACAAAATAAATAATCAAAATCTGGTTGAACCAATTAAATTTATTACTAATTTATTACTAAAGAAAAAATAATTTTAATTTGCCAGCAGTAGACTTTCCTACGGAAATGCCCATTAATTTATTTACACATCATCCACTTCATGTGTAATATCTACCATTTTGTTTTCATATTTTTCTTTACATTCCTTTGGAGAGCATATCCGTTCATGACTACTTACTACCTCATTGACTTACTGCCAAACATCGTAAAATTTCTGCTAAATTAAAATTAGGTAAATTTCACTTTAATATGTTGACGATTGCGTGGCTTCCGCTTTGTTGATTTAAAAATGTACACTTGGTTTTCCGCTTGTCATTAATATTACAATGTGTTGGAAGGGAAGTAAAGAGCAAGAGTAAAATATTTTAGCTTTTCTTTTGTTTTTTATCTGCAATAAAATTTTAAACGGTATTTAATTTCCAAGGTCATAAATAATTGTATGCTCAAAATTATTTGCTTACTTTGCTCTACCATTTTTATATTAGTTCTGTTCATCCCTTCTAGTTAAAGTAATTTTACCTTACTAGCTTTTAATCCTTGTCTGTTCGCACAGTATTATAATTATGAAGTTGGTTCGATTTAAAAAAGCCTGGAAAAAGTTTAATAAAGCTCATAAATTTCCTCTACTTCGTTATTCGCATAGACACCGCTTAAGCGATTACAGCGGAGCATGTCAACCGTTTTTCCTTTTCACCGTTTGACCCCAATTGAAGACATAATGTGAAGCCAGGTCCTTCCCCAATCTATCAAACGGAGTGTTTCTCAAAATTTTTATTATTTCTCTTCTTTCTTTTCTTTCTTTCTTTCTTTTTATATTTCTCTTCCTCTGCTTACAACAGCGGATATTGCATCGAATAGTTTCAAAACTGGAGTATTCTCAGAAGTGCGGACGACATGACCTAGCCAACGTAGCCGATGTCTATTAATACGCTCAACGTTGTCAAAGTCATTGTATACGATTATCTCATTAACAGCTCATCATTCCATTGTATACAGTATTCGCAGAGATCCATAAATCGTTCGCAAATTCCTAGTGCCCTCCTCATCGGCATATTCTTACTTGCTATAGATTGAGAGAATGATGACCGACTTGTAAAGATTTTCAATTGCTTACAAAGTGACTATGCCCATGATATAGTGATTTTGTGTTTGATTTTAAAGGTAAAATTGTTCTTGGTGTTGATTCTGGTTTCTAGACAACCGAAATTATTTGCATAGAGCCTATATAAACGCTATATGTATTGTAACCTCAAAATATTCCCAAAAGTAATATTTTTGTTCGTTATAAAATTTGCTCCTCGTTTTGTGATGATGTCTCAAGTCTTGATCTCTCCATTGTTAATTCTTCAGCACCCACTAGGTACTGTAATGATTGTAATTCTAGTCTATTTTTTATTTGATCACATCCGAGCGTACCTCCGTGCTGAAATTTGACCATATTACATTTGTTTCTGGCCATGATTTAATTTTTTGCTCTTTTGAAATGCATTTAAGTGATCCTTATACTGAGAATATAGCTTCAGAGATTTTCGTTCAATCGACCTTAATGTTTTATGTATTCAACTAGAAAATGTGGTTTGAAATGGTTGTTAGTATTTTGCAGTATATGAAAAACTCGATATTCCAAATAATGAATTGATATCACTTTGTAATTCTTAAGTTCCTCTAAGCTATTGTAAAGCGCTACCTTGCCTCTGGTTTACCACCAAAGTTAGGGAAGCTAATGGAAGTCTATGGAAGCAAAATAGCACAAAAAAGCTAACTGATACTCGTTTTGCCAGGCAAACTAAATTCTTCTCTGTCCCCAGCTACTCTACGGCGTAATGTTAGAAGCCATCGAATATATGATAAAGAAACAGAATATTTGCTAAATAGTGATTTGTCTCAATTTGATCCATGTACTGTGGTTTCATTTCTAGGTGGGCCTATTGAATTTTCCACTGTAGCGGAATGTGATGTGCGTAGAAACATACTCAAAATTAAATCTGTAGTCTTTTAGTATGGTTTACCCATTCAATTCATAAAGCTACCTATGTCGTATATATTAAGACCACAGACTCATATTATCAATTACTGCATCACCGCATGATGTTTCCCAAACTTTTGAAAGGTTGTCTCTGTTTGCCCTCTCGCCAAGAACAAGCGTGCGTGTTCTCTATATGATTTTCTTGTATTTTACCTGCTTTATCGAAATTATTTAAATCCCTAACATTTGAGCAAATTACATATCATATATCGAAAAATTATTTAATTTCCAAGCAGGCCTTAGAGCTGGACATGGCACATCCATCCACACCACTATCGTAATGGTTAGAATTTTAGACGACTTACGAATTTCTTATAAGGTAAATTGTGCCTACTGTGCTTACTGGACATCTACAACTTCTTCTTCGAAGCTTCTCTGTTCAAAGCTCACATACTATTTTGGCTTTAGCGAAAATACTCTCTCATGAAAAGTTATTTATCAGGCAGAGCCCAACGTGTGAATCAGCAGCCTCACTGACAAAGCCTCTAACCCGTGGTATTCCCTAAGGTTCCATTTTGACACCGTTGCTCTCTTGCGCTTTTATCACATACTTATCTGATCAATTGCAGGATATAGATAGAGTTAGTGCTAACTTAAATAAAGCCCCGAGCCACTCATAACGATCTCTGTCTTAACCCTGCGCAGTCGTATGTTGTACCTGTTTACAGTAAAATAAAATCAATTTTAACTACATTCTACTTATTTGCCTTGATAAGGGCTCTCTTGCATCAGTTATTTGGGTTAGGTTATTGACTTTAACCTAACCTGTGTCGATCACATTAACAAATCATATAGTGGCCTAAAAATTTAAGGCTGCCCGCACCATTTACCCTAACTTTAATAAATAATCTTACCTCTTATCACCTATTCTGAGTTGGTAGACTGCAAGCTCGACTCAAAGCCATCTCATATATTTGATGCTCTATTTAATAATATTACGCGTCGTGTCTAAGGAATGCGGAAATTTACCCATACATCTGCTTGGAGAGTTTATTAGTTTAGCGATTATATTTTCATTAATTTTTTTTTTGGAAATAATTCAAGTTTGTATATATTTCACTTTATTCTTATTCTATGTACGCTAGTTTGTTACAAAAAGTAACTGTGCTCAATTGGATAGAATTATCCAAACGGATTTGGAGAAAATTTCCCCAAAACGATATCAACTCGTCCAACTGTAGTCTATCCTCCGAATCAATCACTGTCAAATTTAGCCGCCAGCAAGTGTTGTCTATTTACGATAAAACGAGCGAACAAAATTTGCAATGTCAACAAGAACAGCCGAAAGCGAAACAGTAAAGAACAGGTCCCAAATTGGCGTCTCGTCTTACTCCTCGGCACGATATCACGGCATATCACGCAGACATCAATCTCAGTGTCATTATAACCAAAGCAAATTTCTACTCAAATATACTTGGTATGGACATCAATACTGTTACAACATTAAACACACGCATTTCAATAGAAGAATTGAGCATACCCCACAATTCCCATATGATTTATAAAATATAACCTGTAAAGCGTTAGTCTGTATCGGGAATTCTAAATTGTGTGAGTTTTCAACATGGAATGGATAATGAAAACCGTATCGCTGTTATAGCGCTTTTTAAGTGTGAAATGAAAAAAGGTGATATTTTCAAAAGACACTCCGTCCGCTCGGCATTAGTCGCATGTTCGTCTACCGGTGCATAAAACTGTTTGAGGAGACTGGGGATGTTAAAGACCGCTACCGGTCGGGCCGTCCACGCACAGCTCGCGAAATTCGCTCCGAAAACAGAAAATCATGGCTCGTGAGATGAATGTTTCGCAAAAGTCCATGAGTCGAATTATTAAAAAAGACTTGGGACTTGGGACTTTCAAACGCCGTACCGGACATTTGTTGACTGCAGCTTTGAAAAAAAATATGGTGGTAAAATGCAAACGTCTTTTGGTGAAGCACGCACGCTTATAACTTGCACAGAAAAATCATGTTTACCGATGAAAAAATTTTTACCGTGCAGGAAAAATTTAATAAACAAAATGATAGGGTGTATGTACGGTCATCTAAGGAAGCATCTGAACTGATTCCACGGGTCGAAAAAGGGCATCACCCATATTCAGTCATGGTTTGGTGGGGTGTCTCTTATGATGGGGTAACTGACTTGCATTTTTGCGAACAAGGGGTCAAAACATCGTCCAAAGTTTACCAAGAAACCGGTTTGGAAGCTTTTGTAAGACCACTTAACGATTCCATATTCCAAAACCAATCATTGACTTTTCAGCAAGACTCTGCGCCGGTCCATAAAGCTAAAACGACCCAAATCTGGCTCCAAAACAATTTACTCTGAAGAGTGGCCCGTTGGCAGTCCTGATTTGAACCCGCTTGTAAAAAACTTTGAAAAAAAAAATTTTTCCACGGAAAACAAGTCGCGTGTTGGCCGCCCGAAGAAACTAACTCGAAGAGACATCAGCTTTATTCTGAAGGAAGTGAATGATGATCCTAAAGTTACCGCTCCAAAATTAGCCGAAAACATCGCAAACTAATCAAGAAAGAGTGTCCATCCAAGAGAAATTCGAAGAGCTTTGAACGATAACAGCTTCCACAGTAGAACGCCTCTTATTTAAAAAAAAAAAAAACCCGTAAACATCGCTGGGAGTTCGCTAAAGCACATTTAGACAAGATGACTCGAAGTTCAATATAGCGATGGAAGAGCAAAAATTTGGAGAAAAGAGAGCACTGCACTTAACGCCACAAATATAGTAGCAACAGTGAAGCTGGGCGGCGGTAACGTAATGGTTTGGGTAGCGCTTGCGGCATCTGGAGTTGAAAAGCTTGTTTTTATTGAAGATAATATGGACCGGTTGAAATATAAATAATTGTTGGAAGCTAATCTGAAGCCTTCGGTGGACAGTTGGGAGCTTTGCGCAGGCTGGATCTTTGAACAGGATAACGATCCAAAGCACACGGTCCATATTGTTAAGGATTGGTTGCTTTATCATGCTCCAAGGCTGCTACACCTACACACAACACCTAAAGCCCAGAATATGTCTGGGAGATTTTTGGGCGAAAAATTAAAAAAAAATCAGATTTCCAGCCAAAGCATTACTCAAAGAACGTCCTATTGAAGCTTGGAACAGTATTACTCCCTCAGAATTGACAAGTTTAGTAGCTCTGCAGAATGCAGAAAGCGACGTCTATTCTCATATATTTTTAACCGAATATAAATCTTTTATACAAAATGCTTTGAAAGAAATCACGTTCACCTGTTCGGAATAGTCAGAAAAGCAATTACAATAGATAATCTCAAGTAGAAAGCCTCATATCATCAATGAGCGTTTATTTAAATTTTTAGTCTGCATAATTAATGGTCAAATTTTATATATTTTTGGTTGTTTTATAATCAACACTAGAGTTTCTTTAATTTTTCTTTTAAGTATGGTTTCTTTGAGTTGATTATGCTCTGATTCGTGGGACGTCCTGTGGTTAGATAGTGGTTCGATGCGTTTTTTTTTTTTTGGAATTTGCCACTGATGAGTGCAGTAAAAGCTAAATTAATATGTTGAAATTCCACTTAAATAATAACTATTAAGAGATGAAATGATACCAATTCGCTATGACCATTAACTGGAAACATAAAAAAATTTCATGAAAACAGACTCAACTACCACTGATTTGATTTGATAATTCGTCATAAGCAGAACCACCGGCATCCAGACAGATAAACATTAGAATCGAGTATAACATAGGCTTGACAACTATAACTATAGCAACCATAACTTTCCATGAATTTGAACAAAACTCGGTTGTTAGGTTAATGAAAATGTCTTGTGGCAAGATACGAAACATAAAATAGCAATAAAAAATGTAACAACGATCAAAACATTTCCTATTCGGCATTACCACAAATCGTGAAATCATATATTTTATTGCAAATTGTCCCAATTTTATTCCATAGCATATTTCTTTCACTGCTGAGTTTTGATTTTGTTCAAATGAACGAATGCTAGCGGAAAATAGAAAACATAAGAGAAATATTGCTGCAACTGGCACTAAAATCCTATTTACTTCCACTCATTATTATCTTTTCCACTTTGGCTTTTTGTGGCGCTTTTGCTGTGATGTAACTATTCACTACATTGTCCTTGACAGATGCTTTAGTAGGTGTCATTTGCCTGCGGCATATTGTGAAGGAAATTACCTGGTAGAGAGATACCCAGGTGCTTGGCTAGTTAGCTTTATGTGATTTTACAACCATAACTGGTTCACTTTTATTCTATTTCGGTTCGCTTATGCGTCTGAAAGTGCTAATTGTATCTCACTTTATTTCCAACATAGACCAACTTGCAGAAGCTTTATACAATGAGATGCTTCAATCATATTTTCACTATTTTGCATCATCATATACTTATATTTATCAATGTAAAAGAAGCCATTGCAACTACTTATAGTATCTCCGACGGCTGCTGCGGTGGCAAAAACGTACAAGCGAACACTTTGTATAATATATGATTTTCCATCAGCTACTACTAAATTATTTAATTGTCATCGAGAACGACAACGCCCATATACACACAATCTTGTACATAAAAGCACACAAAAATTGTCGCGAGTTCTAACTTATACCTGTACTCGTACATGGTTAACCCAACCCAATAAGCACTAGTACAATATCGCGTCGAATTCTAGCCCGTTCTAGGTTATGTTATGTTGAAAGAATGGCTGACTTGGGCGAGTCTCACTTAGTCGATACCTCGTCCATGGCCTTCCCGAGTAGACTATGTAGGACCAAAGTTGTTTTGCAATTCTTATTGTATCCCTTGTCTTGCCTTGTCATTTTGCTGCTTGAAGGGCCTGCGAAATTTTTTCGCCAAGCAAATATTAGCTAGCCTATATTTTCCGAACGCCGGGCATTCATAGATAACGCTGTCTACCGGCTTCTCATATAACTTGCATTTCTTGCACTTGTTTTCCTCTATGAGACCTAACTTGAAGACATATGAAACCAGTAGTCAATTCTCTGTTATTAGTTCATCTAAATGTCCAGAGTTTAGCCTCTTCTTCGCTAATAAAAACTTTTTAAGTTTCGAATCATATGTTTTTTGCATAATTCAGTAGCCCTGGTCGCCTGACTAAACAAAATAGCTTCTTGCGCGTGTTTCACGTCCCTTAGTGGTATTGTCAAGTCCATAGTTGTGTCTATCCTAAAAAGTACACCTTCCTTAGCTATTTCATGAGCTTTCTCATTACTTTCGATGCCCTTATGTCCTAGCACAAATCTGATGAACGTATTCGCGAAGAGGAAATCTGCTGAGATAGCCAGCAATGCAGAAAATAATCTCACAGCGCATTAATTACGTCAGAAAATGTCCTTAGAATCAGAGGGACAATATATAAGGTGACTGCAGAAAAGAAGCTTAATATGGAGCTGCCGGACTTCAGGCCACAAAGTCATTGAGGGAAACGAAATAATTGATTAAATTGCTAAAAGTGTCATCCGTTTGCCTAATGAACGAGTATATAAAATACGAAATACGAGGTAGAATGCTTTAACGACATGCAAGACTGCCTTAGCTCGAATTAAATTAAGCATTAGTCTTGCCCCACAAAGGACCATCAGGTTTATATACTCTTAATAGCTATTCAGTAGGATCTATTCTAACCTAAACCCTCACAAAAAAAATTAAAAGTGCTTCAGAAGAAAGACCCTGCTGCTGTTTAAGCGGAAATCTGCTGGTGCATCAAAAATATCTTCAATGCTTGTAAAATAGACAAATAATCGAATGTCAAAAGCTCTTGAGGGAAACGAAATAATTGATGAAATTGCTAAAAGTGTCATCCGTTTGCCTAATGAACGAGTATATAAAATACGGAATACTAGGTGGAATGCTTTAACGACATGCAAGACTGCTATAGGTCGAATTAAGGTAAGCATTAGTCTTGTCCCACAAAAGACCATCAGGTTTATATACCCTTAATAGCTATCCAGTAGAATCCATCCTAACCTAAATCCTAACAAAAAAATTAAACGTGCACCAGAGGAAAGACCCTGCTGCTGTTTAAGCGGAAATCTGCTGGTCCATCAAAAATATCTGCAATGCTTGTAAAATAGACAAATAATCGAATGTCAAAAGCTCTTTTTCCCATCCCAGTCAGTTTTAGAAAAAATCTAAACACTATTTTAAGAATTGAAGCATAATTCTTTAAACTTTTCGAAAAAAAACTACAATCAGTAAATATAATCATATTGCTTCTTAATGGAAGTAATTTTGTTTCTATTTTCCATGGCCTTTAAAGATATTCGCATAAAGGTTTTTTTTAAGATAACTATTAGTGAAATTTTCCGAAAAATAGTTTCCTGAAACATTTAATCTTAAAGGCCTTCCGTTTTCTGATAGAATTTTTTAAGTAAAGTTAAAACTATTCATTTGGAAGGTAGCTGGATTGAGTTATTTCGCACACATACACATAGACCACAAAGTCTGCGTTCACCCAACACATTTTTTAAAGTAAAGTACAAATACAATTGAAATAGTTAATTCAGTTAAAAATTTTACATGAATTTATTCATTATATTTCTCAGTTCAAAATGGAAAAACAAAAACCTACATTCCTATTTTCATTTTCGAGATACGAGAAGCAACAATTAAACATAGACACCACAATGTATGCGTTCAGTTTGCTTGATTTGAGAATACCGTTACTATTCATGACGATGCTTCTTCTTTTTGCATATTTTCTATTGTCTTTAAAAAGTTCGTCATGTGTTTTAATATTAGTTTGAAAAAATGGACACCAAAGGGCAAGAAATTAGTGTTTCAGAAAGAAAAATAATTATTAAACTGTGGAAAGATGGCGAAAGTTTCCGAAAAATTGGACAAACTATTGGTGGAACGTATTCCTCCGTCCAGCGGGTAGTAAATAATTTCAAGCAAACCGGTATTTTAACGTCGAAACCCTGATCTGGCCGCCAAAAAAATGTTATCAGTACGGGAAGAACGCAAAATAATAAATTTGGTGTAAGTTAATCTGCTAATCACGTCAAAAAATATAGTTGAAAACGTAAATAAAACTAAAAAAAAAAAAAATTATGCAGAAGCTGCTAGAAAAATTTTACGTAAAGCTGGATATCATGGTAGAGTCGCTCGAAAAAAACCTTATATCTCACTTGTCAACAGGCGAAACCCCATTGAATATGCTCACAATTATATAAATAGGTCTCCGGTATTCTGGAAACAAGTCTTTTTTTTTTGGATGAGAGCAAATTTTGTTTATTTGGCATAAAAGGTCGCCAAATTGTGTGTGGCTCAAATCAGGAACTGCCCTTGAAAAACAAAATCTTGTTGGTACAGTGAAGCATGGTGCTGGTGGAAATATAGTGTGGGGATGCATGGCGGCTAATGGCGTGGGTTAGCTTGAATTTATCGAATCGGCAATGGATAAATGGGAATATTTAAACATTTTAAAAAAGAATTTGAAACAAAGTGCAGAGAATCTAGGCTTATCTTCGACATTTTGGTTCCAGCAGGATAACGATCCGAAGCAAAACTGCTCAAATAGTCAGACTTTGGAGATAACCTATTTTTGTACAATGCCCCTAGACAGCTTAAAACACCTCCTCAGTCACCCGATCTCAATCCTATAGAGCACGTTTGGGATATATTAGGAAACAAGTAAAGAGCTTTTGCGAAGAGTTATGCTGGCAGAATGGTCCCGAATTACAGCTAAGGAAACAGATAAATTGGTAAATTCAACGCCAAACCGATTAAGTGAGATATTAAAACAACGTGGTTATCCAACAAAATATTAAATTTAATTTCTCTTTATAATATTTAATGCTTTTGTAAATAATCATAAACCTGAAGGCAGACTTAGTGGTGCCTATGTTTTTTTTGATATTTGTTGGTACACTTAGATACCGTTATAACGAAAATGAAAATGGAAATATAGATTTTTTATTTAGCATTTTAAACTTAAAAATATAATTAATAAATTAATGCAAAATATTTCAACTAAATTAACTATTTCAGGTGTGTTTTTAATTTACTTAAAAAATGTGTAGGGTGAACGCAGACTTTATTATGGTCTATGGGTATGTATTTCCTATTTCCCGCTAGTTTTTGTTGCTGGATATGTGTGCTTTCGGAAAATATTAATAAAATCAGGGCTGATTTGAAATATTCTTTTGTTTCACAGAGTTTTTAAGGAAAAATTCACTCAAGCCGATTGCAGATAGTACTTTATGGCGTTGCGTGATGTTTCCAACTTTTCTATATCAATGGTACTCGTAACGTATTTATGACACAATTAACATTTATTCATTCAACTATTTTTCTATCAAATAGCTAAAAATATGTTAAATTAAGTAATTATTGCACTTGTTTTGACGTTTTCCTTTATAATTCTTTGAAATTCGCGTAAAAAACTAAGTAAATAAATGAAAATAAAAATCAAAAAAATAAAGAGATGAGAGATGACCTATTTCTGGAATTGCGTTGACGTTGAGGGAAATTTCGTAGAGTTGCATGTGCTCATCTTCAGCGTCAAAGTCAACCTGTCAAGCAAGGCGGCGTAAAAGTCCCATCTGCTATCAGCTCTAAAGGCTGATGCAAATAAAACCTGCTTCTCCTTGCTTGACAGATGAAACTCTGGCTACATCATGAAGCAAATCGAGGGCATATCACAATACAAGCCTAAAACTTAGAATAATTTTTTTTTTTTTTTTTTGCTTTTGATATTTAATAACATTTTAAAGCGTAACGAAATTTAAATTTACCAGTAGGAAACTTCACTCTTATGAATGTTATATCACTTATGGCCTTTGAGAAACACTATTTTAGTATTCTAACTCTTATAAATGAATACTTCGAATATATCTGTCAAAACGCATCTCTGACTAAAAGCGAGGCGAAACTCCAATATGAACCAGATGTAAGCAATTTTGGCTCAAAATTTCCTTCAATGAGCGACGTGAAATGTTGAAAATTTACACAATATTTATTAGTTCAGAATATTTAAACAGTTATCTATGTTGTCGATAAATAAAAGGTAAATAAAATAAAGGTTGCGTGTCCATGTACAGTGACGAACAAAAGTCTACAAACACCCCCTATTTTCGTTGAATTGAAAGTTCAAAAAGTTTATTGGAAAATTTAACGACACAGTTTATTTCAACTATTTTCCCTTATCATAAAAAACAAAAACAAAAGCATTTTTTAACATAAAATAGAAAAGATATGACAAAAAAAGCGTAAATCCAACAATGACAAAAATCTACAAACAGTACATATGTACATAATTTATCTTAGCGCAAAAACTTTGGTTAATATCAGGTAACTGATCTATTTATTATTTAGTTGATCCACCGTTCGCATCAATAACAGCTTAAAGCCGTCGTGTCATCGAAGCTACTAAATTTGTTGATTCTGAGCGACTAATACTGCCCCAAGCTTCAATAAGCCGATCTTTGAGTATGGAGCATGATAAAGCAAACAATTCTTAACAATATGGAAGGTGTGCTTGGGATCATTATCCTTTAGAAAAGATCCAGCCTGAGCCAAGCTCCAAACTGTCCACCAAAGGCTTCAGAATAGCTTCCAACAATATCCTATATTTGAACTGACCCTTATTACCCTCAATAAAAGCCAGCTTCCAATTCCAGATGCCACAACCGCTCCCCAAACCATTACGTTGCCGCCACCATGCTACTATAGTTTTGGGGTTTAATATGCAGTATTTTTTTTCTCCAAACTTTTGCTCTTCCATCTACTGCCGAATATATTGAAATATATTGTCGATAAACAAGACTTTTTGCCAAAAATTCATTCCCTTGTGTAAATATCCTTTAGCGAACCCCAAGCAGAGTTTACGATTTTTTTCAGAAATAAGGGACTTTTTACGTGGCGCTCTATTTTGGAAGCCGTTATCTTTCACAGCTCTTCGAATTTTTCTTGAATGGAGACACTTTATCGATGAGCTTGCGATGTTTTCGGCTAATTTTGGAACAGTAACTTTAGGCTCATCATTCACTTCCTTCAGAATAAAGCTGATGTCTCTTCGAGTTAGTTTCTTCGGGCGGCCAACACTCGACTTGTTTTCGGTGGATCCATTTCTTTTTTCAAAGTTTTTTACAATGGTCTGTACTGTTGGTGGAATTAAAGTAAAAAAATTTTAAATTTCACCATACGATTTCTTCTCTTTTCTGTGCTGAATAACCAAGATTCGTACCTCAATGAATATTTCTTTTCGCGGAGCCACTGTTGATGCTAATGTTTTTAAACCACAATTAAAATCAATAATAAGAAATCAGAAAACTTAATTTAAAAAATGGATATCTAACAACCGCCATAACAACATAGTATATCGACATAACTGCTAGTAAACCCGTGGTGTATGTAGACTTTTGTCAAGGACATTTTTGGGGTTTTCCACCATAATTGTTTTATTTTATATTAGAGAATGGATTTGTTTTAACACGTGATAAGAAAAGGATTTGAAATAAAACTGTATACGTACATTTTTCAGCAAAGTGATAGTACTTTCTACACAACGAATACAGGCGGTGTTTGTATACTTTTGTCCGCCACTGTACATATATGTATAAGTAAGTTTGAATGTATTTAAAAGGTCACAAAAGTTAATTTTGAGCTTATAGTTAATATTCAGAAAAACAGGTAAATTGTGAATACTTCTATGCAAGTACAAAAAATATATTTTTATTTGTAACGAAATGATAAATGTTTTCATGGCATTTAATGTGAAGGGGCTGTCCATTAAACTACGTAGACTGATTTTGGCCACTTTCTGACCCCCCCCTCCTCCACGTGGTCTATCGTAGCTCTTCCCCACGTGGCTAAACCTGATCTTTTTGTGGACCTTTCCCCCCCCCCCCCAAGCAGGCTACGTAGTTTATGGACAGCCCCTAAGTTTAGCAATAAAATTTTAGTTAGTAATAATGGTTAACCAAATTGTTTTATATCGATAGAGAGGCAAATTGCTTAATTACGGGCCGAAAAGTAGATTGGTATAAATTTATATGTGTTTTTCCCTGCATGTACAGATAGATATACATGTATGTGTGTAGGTAGGACACACTTTCGACCTTAACATTGTAAGCGGTTTATTGCTGTTGAAGTGTCTGTCGTCGACTGCGTATGAGTAGAGTTAATTTGATTTCATATTTCATGAGCACTCCATGATGTTGTTGATACATACATATGTGAGCTTAGCATACTCATATGTTTGTGTATTGGCTTTATAAAAAAAACGATTTGGTTTTTGGTTTTTGGTTATATTAATTTTATTTTATTTTCCGCCTCTTTTGCTCACTATGACTTAGTTCTTATAAAACTTGACTTAGTTTGGAGAAACCGAAAGGCATGTTTTCTGTGAAATTATCTAATGCAAATACGACGAGTTTGAAGAAGTTATTTCTGCCAAGCTTTCTACAAATTTACTAAAGTAGTTCAATTTTCTATACCTGTTTTCTGAAAGGATACATCCGAAAACCAAAATAGGGAGCTTTGGATTGTCTTTTAAAACTTCCTACAATACACCGATGTAGAAATAATTGATTTTCGATGGAATGAGGGAACACAACTGAGATCTAAACAGACTGCCGACATCTCAACCTTGCTATTGATTGCACTGCGAGCTGTATGGAGTAATGCTCGAATATTCTATGACACAATGCAAAAAAAGATTTCAAGACCGGAAGACACTCATGTAAGAATCAATTAGGTCATATGATGACCTACACACAGTATATAAAAGGTCTGCTAAATGACAGTGAAATTGGAAAATCAGTAGATTCCGACTTCGATACCCCAACAAAGCTGGTTGAGCCGGTGGCTCCCCGGCAAATGCATGAATATGCTTCATTGCAGAATATAAGCAGACGAAACCATGCTCGACCGTTGCAATCTAAGTATGCTCTGTCCAAACCACAAAATGAGGCTTTCCATCGTTAACGGGTTGAGCCTCCTCAATATCACATAGAAGGTCATATCCAGTATATTGTGAGAAGGACTATAAAGCCAACCATCAACAAACTGTTTGGCCCTTATTAGTCTGGCTTTATGCCAGGAAGATCTACAGTTGACCAGATAATTATGGGAAAGACCCGTGAGTAAAGGTCAATACCACGAAAAGTAGTCTCTACGACGCCATGTCTGAGTTTGACGCCAAGCAATACCATAAACTCCGTCAAGATGGGGAATGAGCTCTCTGAACCTTTCGATACCAACAGAGAAAGTACAATCTTATAAATGAGCGCACCGTTACTTCTTTATTCTTTAGACTCGATAAGAAAGCGAGGCGAATGGAACTGGTAGTGAGCTAGGACCGAGACAAAAACACAAAACAAACAGGCATATCATTCGCGACTCGACTTCCATATCACTGTTAATGCCAACAGCAACAGGTGTTACTTTGGACTGAGTAGGCAATTAAAAAGTAAAATCTTCCATCGACGCATCAAAACCAAACTCTAATTCTACTATATGGTGAGGAAGTATGAACGATGAAAACATAAGATAATATTTATGGTCCATTACGCATTGATAATGGCGAGCACCGAGATGATGTAACTAAGAGCTATATGGTATATACATGGGCATTGAAGTAGTTCAGCGAATTAAACAAAAGCGGCTATACTGGCTAGAAGCATTTCAGGATTGAAAGTGCAGTACACAGTGATACAAAACATACTCGAATTTAAAAAAAAAAAAATCACTATTTTTATCTAATGATTCGAAAGCACTCCAACGTTGCCAAAAAAAACTTGCTTTCGAAGATACCACTCCCCAATTTAGCTCCGTAGCTTGCATTTTTACTCAAAATTTGCTTGATCTGAAAGTTTGCTTAGAAGAATAGTGAATATCTTGTCGAATATCTCATCATAATTCGATGAAATATTCACTATCCCTCCAACTCTTCCCAAATCCTTAAATTCATTAGTAGAGCATTTTAATTCTTTATTCGGAACCCTCCAGATATAGTTGCCAACCTTTTTTTCTTATGTCAGCACTCAATTAGCCTTAGTCTTTATGGAAAGATTTCGTTATTTAGATTGGACTTGAATTGGCAACCCTTCATCTCATTTTTGGTATGAAATTTTCGAATAGCAGCTCTGGTTGCCCTGAGCTTTTACTAACCTATCGCTTCATAACGATTTATTATTCTTGTTTTTAAGTTTCATTCTCACATTCACACGGGAAATATAAAAAAAAATTAAAATAAAATGTATATGTACATATATACTACGAGTATGTACGAGAATTTCCTTTGCGGAGCGTATGTGCAACAAATGATAACCATTAGCCTTTTCATTTTTATCCTTGCTGTGATGGCAACAAAAACCAAAATTAAATCAGCCTCGATCTGCCTGCACCGTTAAGCGATAACTCAAACGCATCCCCAATAGCGTGCACACTCGTTAACGATTACCCAATTAGCCATTTGAGTTAAACTTGAGAGATATAAATATTACAAATATTCATAAATATTACAATATAGTATCTCAACTAGAGATAAAAAATTTGGCGGCTAAAAATGTCTTTTCATTTGCTATTATTTGTGTTTAACAACTTGAATTTAAATATCTCAAAAGTTTAAGCAACTAAAGGGTTTCAAATAGGGATGATATGATTTCTAAGTGTCGTTTTGGCCATTTTTAATATGCCATGATCTGTCTTTTTTTCATTGTATTCGGTAATGTTTAAAACAATCGTTCTGCAATCGCAACTTTTTGTGCGCCATGTTATGGTCGTAATAATCGTCCACCTGTGTTCGCTATTCGTCGAATTGTTGAAAATTTCGAGCATACATTTTCTTTACATAATGTTCAAGTGCCAATAAGACAAAGAACCGGTCGAAGTAATGAAAATATTGCTGCCGTTCAGGCAAATGTTGCTGAAGACCACAATTTGTAGGATTCCATGATGTTCTCAAGAATTGGGACTGTCTCAAACCACAACCTGGCGGATTTCGAGAAAAGATTTGGGCTTGCATCCGTATAAAACTGTTCTCACTCAAGAACTGAAGACATTGCACCACAACAAACGGTGTGAATTTGCTTATTTTGCCTTGGAACAACTTGAAAACGATAACGATTTTTTTTTTAAATCATTTTCTCCGATGAGGCTCATTTTCATTTGAGTGGTGCGGTAAATAAACAAAACTGTCTATTCCGGTGCGAAGAAAATCCACAAATTATTCATGAACAACCATTACATTCACCTAAATTGACAGTTTGGTTTGGTTTTTGGTCTGGTGGAATCATCGGTCCGTACTTCTTACGAAATAAAGCTGATAGCACCGTTACTCTCAATGGATAGCGGTATAGATCGATGATAATCAACTTTTTATGACCACAATTGGAAGAAGTTGATCTTAACAACATTTGGTTCCAACAAGACGGGTTTACGTGTCAAACAGCACGTGTAACAACTGAATTATTGCGAGAAAGGTTTGGAGTTTCGATTATTTCAAGAAATTGTGTCATTGAATGGCCTCCAAGAAGTTGTGATTTAACACCATTGACTACTTTTTGTGGGGGTTATTTGAAGTCATTGGTCTTTAGCAATAAACCAAACTTTCTTCAAGCTAGAAAACCATTCGAGATTGATGTTGGAGAGAGATTTAGAAATTTTGTCCCAACGTTTGTTTGTTCAATTTGTTAAAGTAAACTGGTTGTTGTGCAATAAAGTTGGTGGCCATTGTAATGGAAATGCTTGTTATATCCCTGCAGTGAAAACCTATACTAGTATAAGAAATTTCTAGTTAAATACTAGTATGTAATAGTATGAAATTATACCAGTTCGTTATTTGTATAGCAGTTCACCACCATGCCATTCGTATGTTGTTATTATTTCTAGAATGCAACAACTGAGTTTCATTTCCTAATAAGCACAAGGATAGCTGAGTGGTTAGAGGTTATCACTGTAGCGCGTGATGTTCTAGACTCGATTCTCGCTGCAGGCTATCTTATTTTTAATTTTGGTGAATTAGAAATTCATCACGTACTTATATATGGCATTTCATAGGTCATCACCATGTTAAAAATACCAGTTGCTTAAATTGGAAAATTGATGGAAGATGAACTAGTTAGTGCAAAAATGCCAACTAGTAGGATTCTAGTTAACAACTGGCATTTTCCCTGCAGGGATATTACGTATGTAAGTATGTATTTATGTACGATTATGTATGTGTGGAACACCGTTGCTTTGTTGTTGTTTTATTTTTTCTGTTTCATTATTATGGTTACATCTGCCTAGCGCCTGCAGCATTCACTTCTCACGCTCGACAAGGCTTAGCACAGAATATTCGATGAAAGTGTTTGTTCTCGGACGCGCATTTGTTGAGTGTGGCAAAATGGTGGAAGGTGGGTGTTCGTTAAAGAGGTGCAAATTAAGAGCTGAAAAAATTGAGAGGAAAAATTTTCTTTCACGGCAATTCTGCTGAATAGCAAATGAATGAATTTTACAATTTTGTTGAATGAATAAATGTTTCATTCAAATTAAATACTGAAATTTAACAATATTTAAATTATTAATATTTGTATTATGCCATAATATTAAACCATAATTGGAGGAGATGAAAAGCTACTTAGGCTTTTATAAAAATAAATTAGTTGAAAAGGGCGTTTACTAAAGCTTTTCAATGAAGCTCATTTTTTCATGATAAGATAAAAAAAAATTTGAGGGCGTGTAAATTTTTCTGATGAAGGCATATGGAGATGATAAATACATTCAGCTTAACACACTATCTACAACCTGTTTTGGCACTTAATGCCACTTAATGATTAAATTAGATTCTATTCCTAGCCGGTGGACTCCAAATGGTGATAACAAGTGCAGGTCCTTTTCCCAATGAAATTTCCAACTTTCATTCCACTGATGGATACTGAGTCGAAAACTTTTCAGGATGAAGTGTTGGAATAATATGCGACTTATAGAATTTGGATTTTTTCCCTCGAGAAAGGACGTTACTTTTTATTTGACTGCTCAGTCCGAAGTAGCACAATTTAACAAGAGTGATTCTGCATTGGATTACAAGACTGGCATTGTCTTTGGCGTTGATGCTGGTTACCAGATTCGCGAAATTATCTGCGCTTTCAAGGAGCCAAGAAAGGAATGCCTTCACTATCAGACCTATCGTTTCCTTATCCAGTCTAGAGGAAACAAAAGTGCGGTTGTTGAGACCGATAATCATCCTGTCTGAGGCATCGATTAAATCGAAAATCGTCAAAAATGACGAAAATCGTTAAACTGCCGCATTACTTTTGCGGGGATATCATATTCATACATAGTGGGGGTAGAGCGAGCTTTTTTGCGCTGTCGAAGGCAGCTTTAAATTCGTCGAAGATATGATGTGTGTCGATTCTTTTCTCATGGGTATTTTCGATTGTAGATCAAATTTGTAGGCTTATCCCACGATAATTGACGCAGATTATGGGGTCCACCTTTTTGTGGATTGGACAGTGCACATTTAAGTTCCAATTGTCGGTCATGCTTTCGTGCAACCATTTTCTGCAAAGAAGTTGATGCACGATACTTACCTGATCTTCGCAGATATATTTAAGCAGCTTCACCGGTAAGGGGTTGGTTCGCGCAGTTTTGTTGTACCTTAAGAGGGCAATCGTCATTCGGACTTCTTCATAGTTGGGCAATGAAACGATTGTTCCACCGTCACCGATTGATGTGCGCTTTCTCGATCTAACAAAAATTTAATGAATTGCCTACTTGAATTTGGTCTTTTACAGAACCAAACTTAGCTAAATGGAATTCGAGCAGCACTTTTTCCAAAAGATTTTCACTAGCTAGGATATTGGTATTACTAAACTCAAAGTTAGTGTTTGTTTGTGAAATGTTTTAAAGCTTTAAAAGCCTATTTATACACTTAATTAAAGTATTTGACATCAAATATATTGCAAAAAGGGTATTACTTCTTAGTATTATGACACAATAAAAGTAATTGCTGTTTTTCATATTGTAATTATACGGCAGATGGTCCTTTACTAGGTTCGTCCGCATAAAATGAAACTTCTTAGAAGTTGTATATGTATTCTGGTTTTAGTGCTTGAGATGTAGTGTTTTCCACAAGAACTTAAATTCAGGCTTCAATTTGTCGAGAAAAGGAAAATCTGTTACCGAAAAATCATTGTTTCGAGAGGTCCATCCATTATTCGGAAAGCAGTAATTTCTTTCAACTAGCCAGCTTAAAGGAGCTTTTGAATACTGGCCAGCTTAGTAATAAATTTTACGGTAAAAATTTGCACATTTTTCGTCAACCACACATTGAGGTAACTGTCTTTGCTGCTCGTGACTTCTGCATTTATCGATAAGACCCGAAGTTTACACTAATTTTGAATCCATTAAAAAAGTATCCTCAAAAGCATAGTTGAGGATCTAATTTTTCGAGCACATATATTGTTGGATTGAGTTATTACTCAGGGTTTTTTGGATACTCGTAAAATCAATAAATGTCGATACAAAAAATTGTTGTTTTGTGTATTTTTTTTTAAAGTTTGGCTTTCCGAAGTAAAGTGCTTGTAAATACTTTCATACGTTATTACCTATGTAAGAGTATATAAATATATGTTTGTGTTGAGTGAGGACTGCACCTTCGGATGACTTTTAATTATCACTTACTTAATTAAAGCAAATACAAATTATATGGCCTAGAAATTATAAGTACATACATATCTGCTTCATATTATAAAAATAAACTTTTTACACATGCATATACTCACACTAACGTTCTAAGTATAATTTTACATGTCATAACCGTAAAATACGTTTACATTTGCTAGTGCTAAGCAGCAGCCGCATTAGCCGAGTGATTGGCTCCTCGCGGAAGGTAATGTGCTCGAACACTAAACAGATCGAAAGAGAAAATTATAAACATTGAAGGAGGATGGGACTGGGGATTGAGGAAAATTCACCTGGAAGTGGCCAGAAATGATTCTTTTGCAAATAGTTCAAGCAGCTCCCGACTTCCGGACATCCGGAACACCCTTTTGGAAGCGAAGGGAAAGTATGTTTGTGTGAGTGGTTTGGTACCCACCATATAAGAAGTTTGTCCCAATGGACAAATCAAACAATATGCCCCGAGAGAGTCCACGATATCTGCAAACGTTTTACGGATAATTATTCTATGGCATGCCCTCGTATTTATAGCATGCTTTCTTCATTTGGAAAGGTGCCACTATCAAGGTGGTTGATGTGCACATAATAATAAATGCTGTCAGTCATATCACCATATAAAGGAACACATATTTGGTGTTAGATTTGTGATGGGAGAGAGACTCTGTCGCCGAGTCCTAACATTCACCACAGTGGATGAAGGTCGCGCTAAAATCCGCATCAATGTGAATTTCGACAGAAAAGAAAGACGAAGGACGACAAAAAAATTAGCGGCAAGGACGTACATAAAATCACCGTCCAAACCATAAAGCCATAATGCCCATTTCAAAGGATGGGCAAAGAAGGTGTCACAAAACTCAGAAAATTTTGCCTGCATCGAACAAACTATCCCCAAACGGACTAAAGTTGATCGACATCGGCGGAGCTGAAAATGAATAGTCGCAGAGTTCGGCTCAAGAAAATTCATCTGGCTACACTTTCATCTGGCTGTCACTGGATCGAAAATCGGGCCACAAAATCGATAATGTTGTGACAGTCGGAAGATATGTTCCGAAGACTTAACGTCAACTCGAATCTCTAACTTGAGGAAGGTTTTTCGTCGAAAAGCTGCAATCATAGCAAACAGCCAGCAGGTTTTCTACTCGGCTTGCACTCCTGCCTTCTGAGTGCATTCATCAGCAACTCGATGTACGATCACTGTGGAATGGATTTTAAACCTCTCATGATCGAAAGAATAGCTGGTACAATGAAAATTGCCGTAACGCGATTTAGAGAAAAAGTACTGCCTATCTCGCAATGTTGCGACAAAAAAGGAAATGCATGGAACTTGAAAAGTTAATGATAATGCTCGAGAACTTTATGAAAACGTCCAGTGTTAAGACCAGACCATACTCAAGTACGATTTAAAGTTGTAATCTAGCGATTAATATTTAGAGTCTACTCATTTTATGGAGGGAAAACTTTTCCAGCCTTCTTAATGGCAGTGAAAGTGGAACAATCGGAGATGGTGAACTCTATATCCCAAAAGATGATGATTGAAAAGACGTTCCAATACCCGACAATGACAAAATTCGAATAGGGATTGTACGCTTAAAAGATAACAAGGCGGCGGGAGCTCTATGCCACTAAACCCGCTAATATAAGCTGCTAGATTTTTTAACCTAATCTCAACTGAGACTATTCGTAATAATAATTTTAGTATGTGTGAGATTCCTCAGTTGCTTTTGCCTTCCATTTAATGCTTTCAATTGTAATAAGAACGAGCAGAGAAAATTAGTAAACTAACAAACAAACAAAATCCGCAACTAAAAAGAAAATATAAGGAAAGCAAAATAGGAAAGCCAAACAAACGACATCAGGTGTGAGAAGAATGTTTTCGTAACAACAAAACATACTCAAAACTATTATATATGTATGTACTAAATATATATGCATTATTAACAAGTAGATGTGAAACATTTCGTCTACCATGAATGCTAAATTGGCAATGGCCTATCATCGTATGTATGTAGATACTCGTATATGTAATAAAAATAATAATAATAATAAGCCTAAAAAGGGTAGCCGCTTCTCATCCAACCCACATCTTCCAAGCAATTTGCGACTGTAGTAAATGGCGCCAAGAAGCTGTAATATTACAATAACAAACTCATACTAGGATACATGAGTGTTCTCTAAAAATAGCTAAAATAAAAATAAAAGCTAAAGCAAATCATTCATTTATTCCGCAAAATACATACACACCACATATTTGCTACGAATGTGCTAAGCAAAACATGGAAAATACAAGAATTCTCTATGCTTTAAAGAGAATTAAAAGCGGGAAACACTCAAAGTAGCACTCAAAACCTTCACTCCACTCATTGCTAGCATACGAGAGCATAGAAATTGATACTCAAGCTCCTTCAAGAGTCTGTACGTACGCTACGTAAGCTTTTATTTATACTCATAAAAGCTATGTTTCACACTCAACTCAATTGACGAGTGACTTTAAGCTTTCAATATTCTTTTCAGTTTTTTTTTCTTACATAATAAATCTTGGAAACTCACAAACCAAAGTGTGTTTCGTATGGAATTCCTTTTGTGTTCTTCAGTTTCTTAAAATCTGATGAGCAGTGTGTTTAGTGCTTTTTCTGCGCGCGCTTCACTGTTTCGCTCTAATTCTCTGTTCGTCCATTGTTTCTTCGCGTGGGGCTCTCAATCAAACTAACGCAAACGAATTTAAGAATCTTTTATTCTTTTACTACAAATATAAGATATAATAGACCTCTGTTGTGGTGGCCTCTCAAGTCATTTTTCGACGCGTGCATTGTGTTGCATTTTTTGTGCGTGCAGGTAACCAGAACACCGTCCAAAATAAAAGTAAAGAACCAAAGAACCAAGAAAAGTGCTGCGGTATTAAATATTTACGTCAATGAATTAGTTCTGTGGTCTTCAACAAAGCCGGTTTGTTTTGCGATTTTTTTTCTTCTTCTGTTTTTCGTAGTTTCGTGCAACGCCTTTAGAATTTTAGTGGATAATAAAAAAAAAGAAGAGCAAAATTATGTTTTTGTGCTTTGAAGTGAAAATAATGTTATTCATTTTATTCATATAGCAGTGTTATTATAATAAAATCAATTAAAAGTAATAATAAAAGAAAATAAATAATAAAAGAGTTTAATGAAATTTGTGATTTCTTTCTGGCAGAAGTCTCTCGTTGCGCATAAAATGCGGAGGCGGCAAAGTTTGGCAACTTGAAAGTAGAGAAAATTTACAATTAATGTTAAAATATTTTTAGTAAATTTTTAAACTAATTGAATGTGTGAGATATATTATTTTCATACATTTTTCCAAGACGCAAATATAATAAAAAAAAATTATAATATTTCAACACCATTGTAATTGTAATTAAAACATATTTTTTGTATCCTAAACAAATTTAAAAATTTTATATGTGTTAAAATATGGTTTATATCAATTGTAAAGGGTGGTCCATTTCGAGGTTTCCTACTTTTTTAAAGAATAAAAACACAGAAAATTCAAATTTAATGGAGAATGTTTATTATCGTTCGAAAGAACATTCTTTGGCATTTGTTTTTTGAAGATTATCTCTTTCAAATTTTGGCCGTGGCTACGTCTCAGATCGTCCACTCTTTGAGTCCAATTTTCGATGACTCGTTCGAGCATTTGGACTGGTAACTGGCGAAGGACACGCGTGATGTGTTGCTCCAAGGCCTGAATCGAAGCGGGATTGCCGCATAGAATTTAGACTTTACATATCCCCACAGGAAAAAGTCTAAAGGTCTGATATCACACGATCTTGGTGGCCAATCAACCGGTCCAAAAAGTGAAATTATCTGCTCACCGAAGTGTTTTCTCGAGATCACGAGCTTCAATTTCAGGCATCAAATAGTCGGTTATCAGGACGCGATAACGGTCGCCATTGAAGGCTACGTTCTCACCGGCATTATTTTTGAAGAAATATAGACCGATGATTCCATCAGCCTACAAACCACACCAAAACCGTTGTATGAAATAGCAGCCCTTGAATCTAGGTTGCTGTCCGTTCCAAATGTGACAATTTTGCTTGTTTACATACTCATTGAGCTGGAAGTGGGCCTCGTCGCTGAACAAAATTTGACACGAAAATCTTCTTGGATCTGATCTTCTTGGAACTATTCAATAGCCCATAGAGCAAAGCAATGCCGCTTGGGAAGGTCGAGCGGCTTCAGTCTTTCCCCAATCTGTATTTTGTACGCTTTCAATTTAATATCTCAACGTAAAATGCGCAAAGTCGATCCATATGTCAGTCCGAGTTGCTGCGAATGCCGCCGAATCGACTCTTCACAATCTTTGTGTACACTCTCAGCACGGCCATTATATTTTCTTCACTACGTGACGGACGTGGTCTATTCGGTCGATTATTATCCAATACTGAGTGCTAGGTCTCAAGATGGGTGATGATATTGCGGATAGTATGCTCAGTAGGCCGATTATGTTGAACATAAGTTGAGCGCAGCGCGCGAAACACATTCTTTACAGAACGTGAATTTTCGTAATAAAGTTGAATAATTTCTTAAACGTTGTCCAGGTGTAAGTATTTCCATGATGAAATGCCAAATAATACTGAACAAAACTAACATGACAGCTTGACACTACTTACGCGTCATCTGTAAAAAAAGGCTTTTGAAAAAAGTACCTCTACTCGGATCACCCTTTATTACTACATATTTCAACAAAAAGGTAACAGATCATTTATTAAGAGATTACCCGATGTCAGTGTCCTTCACAAGAGATTAATAGAATTGAACCGTTTTGTATTTATGGCATACATACATACATCTTCGTATGGGCATAGAGGTAGATCCGCTGCTTATCAAAATACGAATATTTTAGTCCTAATTCAAGTACAACAACGTTCGTCCTCGTATGGAAGAATTGGAGGCGCACATTATCACCATTTCTAAATGCCTCAGCATGACCTTCGCATAGGGGGAGTAGTTCTTCATCGCCTCTAAATACCTGATGTAATGTACATCAGAAGAGGGTAGGAGACCACACCGCCTACTGCCTAAAATAGTAGTAGTAAAACATAGGACCACACATATTTGTATGTAAACTACCGATCGTAGTAAGACTACACTCAAGGAAATATTTATATTGTGGCAATACGAGTACTAAGTGCCTTGGTTGAGGTATTTTAAAAATAAAAAAAAGATAATTTTTTTGGAAAAAAATATTATTTGAAAAGAATTTTCTGAAGTATTCATATAACCTTGTTTTCTTTGTTTCATTAAATATGATCTTGGACCCAACATACAAGGGAATTTTGATCAAATTTTTCCTTAAACGATCTTGCGTAGTACACTTGGGGATTCTGTAAATATTTACTACCAGCTTTTGGAATGTTATTTTGGATATATTGGTCACAATTTCATAATTATGAACTCGCGCAAGCCTATTTATCATTCATTTTAATATAAATTTACATTTGATTTAATATAAAGAATTATGAAGCAACGTGCAAGCCCGGATACTGGCAGATGTATTTTTCCTATGTATTTTCAGTTAAAGAACACACTGTCCGTACATTGAAATTCAGTTTCATTATACTTCTCATGTACCTGAAATGGTATATTAACTTTGGGCCGAATTATGTAGGCACCAAAAGGAGAAAAGATAGATCCACCAAAAATTATACCGATCGTATCAGAATGCGGGGCTGAGCTGATTTAGCCTTATCCGTCTATCCGTCCGTCCGTCTGTTTAAATGCACACCAGTCTGTCCTTTTTTATGTATAAAATATGGACGTAGAAAATCGAATTTTGCATTTTGCATTATATTTTATCGGTTCATGAAAGTTATAAAGACTTCCGCATGTCCGAAGACAACACTTCTTTCTTGTTTTTGATATAAAATTGCTAGCAGTTTTCTTATGTTTTATGCAAAACCTTAGTACTCTTCGCTTACTCCGGTTACTAGGTAGTGTCCGTTCACTAGCACATTTATCCTATATCAGATTAGGTTTGTCAACAGAGTAATTTAGTTTCTAATAATATCGTTCTTATGCTAAGGTAAAGAAACATGCTAAATCAATATTAAATTAAAAATTTATTATACATGCAGTACATCGAAATTAATTTTTAAACATATGAATATTCTTGAAAACTTTTAATTAGAGATTAATAAAATATTAATTTTCAATGTTTTTTTTTTTTTTTTACTTTCGATGAAATCTTAAAATACCACAAATGAGAACTCAAAATAATTAAATACCATTCGGTACGCCAAGTGCACAAATATTGTCTGTATAATTTCATTATGACCCAATTAAATGCCAGACACACACATGCATACTGCAAACATACATGGTGTAAATATGTTAAATGTGAGCGCCATGTGGCAGGCAGACAGACACATACGCAAATACTTGCCTGCAAATGATAATGAAAATGTAAATAAACACAATTTGTGCGTGTGTGCTTGTGGGTGTTGTAAATGAGACAACAACAACCACCTGTTGGCCAAAATGGCCGAGGTTAATGAGTGCTTTCGACACACTCACTTGATCCGGGCGGGGCAACGGATAGCGATAAATCAGTTTTTGTGATTATGTGTGTGTGTTTGTATGTTTATGTGAGTGATTTGAAAGAAGAGATTAATTGTATATATTTATTACTATTTTCCTTTTGCCGCTTTGACCGCCACCCACCTACATATATACTTGTACATATATATACAAATATACATAATACATATATTACTATATAGTTAATCGGCTTTTAATGCGTGTAAATTACAGATATCTAAAATATGTATATACAGATATATATGTGATCAATTACAAAAACGCCACGTCGCTTGTGCAACGACAATAAAAACAAACAAATAAATAACTGTTTATTACAAGCAAAATCACCTCAACTTAGAACACGCGAATTTTACAAAACTACACCTACCAAGTTTACATATATATATATACATACATATATGAACAAAGATAAAACATATAAAACACCACCACGAAAACAAAACAAAAAACAGCTTTATTGGCATTAAGATCAACAACAACAGTAATTTGCTGCTGCAACAACGAAACTTCTCCACACAGCAACGAAAATGAGGTGAGCTAAAAAAAAGTGGGTAATTAGCAACAAAAACAACAACAACAATATCATCAAACGACGGTAACGAAATTATATAGAACTTAACATACAAAAAGTTCACAAAGAAAAAATTTTTAACGACTTCGAAAAATCCACTCCGCCATAGCTTAGTTTAAAGCAGTACCGTTAAAACAGCAACACTATCAAATTATTTTGCTTAGTTGGTGCTACGAGACATTTTTTGGCAACACTGGTGCAACTCTGTGCGACCAATTCTGGCGGTAATGCGTTATCGTCGCCACGCGAAAATTTCATTAATGTCTTGCTGTCGCGGCTGTTCAGAGGATGTGTATGTGTTTGTTTCTTTATATTGCCTACTTTTGGGTTGGACACCCACTTTTTTCGGCACTTTGGCAAATACTGTCACAGTTGTTGTTTGTTGTTGTTTATCACTAACACGTTATAATGATGAATGCTACTAAGCACAATAAATGCCAACAAGTGGTTAACAACAAAAAAAAATACACTAACTGCACTACAACTACACCTTGCAACATGTATATGTTTGATTTAATTAAGCTTTAATTAATTATATTTCACTGCTATTTTATTGAATGTTATAAAAAATGCTAATTTATGAGTTATGCGTCGCGGAAAACGAGACTATTCTGAGACAAACTGCAAAAATACACTCTTATACGGCCATTGCTTCTGCGCGATGGTCTAGAACTTGACTGATATTCGTCTAGTGATGAACTAAATGCACTGACAGACATCGTCCTGAAATATTAAAAAAAAAATTCTAGATTTTTTGTAGGCGTCCCAAAAACAGGGAAAACCATGTAGGCATTTCTGTAAATGGTGTCATAAATTGGCTAACAATTAATCGATTTCAGGTAAATTCTAACACAAAATATATTTTTAAATGGTTTTCAGTCTTTACCATATTAGGGGAAAAGAGATATGAGGACCTAAACGGGGTTAGGTCGCCAAAAGGGAGCCATTGGCCGGTTAAAATGTCGTTTAATATGAGATGGCCGTATATAAAAAGTGATCCATTATGAGGTTCCCTACTTTTTTAAAGAAAAAAAATCAGAAAAATCTAATTTTATAGGGAATGTTAATTATCGTTCGAAAGAACATTCTTTGGCATTTGTTTTTTTGAATATTATCTTTTTCAAATGTTGACAACGTCTACGTCTCAGATGGTCCATCCGTTGAATCCAATTTCCGATGGCTCGTTCGAGCATTTCGACTGGTAACTGGCGAATTAAACGCGTGATGTTTTGCTTCAAGGCCTGATATATAGACCGATGGATGATTCCACCGTTCCACTAACCACACCAAGCCGTTGTTTTTTCTGGACGAAATGGCAGCTCATGTATCTTTTCAGGTTGCTCTTCGTCCCAAATGCGGCAATTTTGCTTGTTTACATACCCATTGAGCGCCTCGCTGAACAAAATTTGGCTAGAAAATAAACAACACCGAACACAAATAACATGTCAGCTTGGCACGACACATGCGTGATCTGTCAAAAAAAAAGGCTATTGAAAAGAGTACCTCTATTTGGATCACCCTTTACATACAAAAGCGAAATAATAGAATATTTAAAACAGTCTCGATTTCCGCATGAAAAAACGCTTTTATTATTATTTAAAATAATTTTTAAATATCCACTTATTCATTTTTTTTTTTTTTTTGTTAACCGAGGGTCTGCACTAAAGCAGAATTTATTATCGTCTATCTATAGTAATTGCTTATGATCAGCTGACAGACATATAACAAGCTACATATGTGATTAAAAATAACGGTAAGTCTTTGTGTATTTAAAAGTAGCTTGTTACACAGGAAAATAACTTTGATTATCAGCGAATCATAGGTACTTTTGGAAAGCTCAAAATGGCTAGGAACATTTTTATTATTTGGAAATTTATCAGAATATTTTTTGTTTTATTTTTCATTCGCCATGGCAAACTATATCGAAATTCCCTATTATTCCGCTGAGCGATTTCTAATTTATATTTTATCACTAAAAATGTAATATATGTATGTATGTATTTTGCAGTTAAACAAATTTATTTAATTTAACCACAGTTTTAATACGCTTATCAGCGTGCCTTTAACAACGATGAGAAACGAATGTTTTTATATATCTACAAATTTACATAGCTTATATTTGGATTATGGTTTATTTGTGAGCCACTTGGCACTTGAAAACAACTACTACTGCTTTCTGTCATTTTATTTTATAATTGCCAAGCAAAGGATAAAACCCAAAATAAATCGGAAATTGCCACTTGTTTAAAATTTGAATTGAAAACGAGAAAAAGTGATGACTTCGCGCATAACCAACTTTTTATAACTTTCAGGAATGTATATATATATTTGGCGCATGTAACCGCTAATCGTAACAGATGAAGATTTAAAAATTAATATTAATTTATAAATTATCATCTGATTTTTATGATTTTCGAGACTTCATGGCTAGATCAACTGACATTGTTCGATATGGGCTTATCACATCTCCTTCTGGCACATATTTACTTCAGACCAAAGTTAATATGCCATTTCATGTTAATCTCCTGTATAGCCTGCCTCATATTGACCTAAATCCATTAGTTGTCTATCCTTTAAGTTGCAAAAATCTTTAAGTACATACTAAGCTTTGCTGACAAAGTAGTGAGTATAAACTAATTTGAATATGAAATAAAAAATATATAAAAATAAATTGTGTAAAAAAAAATAATTTCTTAAGTTTGCTAAACTCGAGCAAAAACAAGACAATTTACAACTCTACAGCAATCTGAAATTTGTCGTAAAATATAAAGTACTTTTGACACTATGCCTTGCCGAAAAAATTATATATGTATGCTGCCATGCACAGCAACAGTTGTGCAATAGCATACACGTATATTTGAACATAGTAATACCCAGCAAACATTTATGTAACATATGGTCCGTTGGAGTACCTATTGAATTAATCCACTGTAGTGCAGCGTTGAACCAACTTACGTCTTACCATCAGCATGTTGTTACCCGATCATTACTCATGTTTTACCGATCGCAATTATTACACGAAATTGAAGTTTCATAATAAGTTTTATACTCGTACACTGAAAATGTATGAAACTGAAATTGAGTTAGTTTCGTTTCGTTGGTGAGCTCTGCGAGAACATACGTACAGAAGTTGGAGTTAATATGTATATTCCAAGGATAATGAAACTAATGCACATTTTGGAAATTTTATATATTTTATTAGTATTAATAAAGTTTGATCCAAGTAGAGATACTTCTTTCAATAGCATTTTTTTGACAGACCACGCGGGAGTCGTGTCAAGCTGTCATGTTCTGTAAAGGATATGTTTCGCGCGCTGCGCTCAACTTATGGTCAACATAATCGGCCTACTGAGCGTACTTTCCGCAATAACATCACCCATCTTGAAACCTAGTATTCAGTATTGGATAATAATCGTTCGAATAGACCACGTGCAGCACGAAGTGAAGAAAATATAACGGCCGTAGTTGAGAGTGTACACGAAGACCGTGGATAGTCGATTCGGCGCCGTTCGCAGCAACTCGGACTGACGACGTATGGAACGACTTGGCGCATTTTACGTCGAGATATTAAATTGAAAGCGTACAAAATACAGCTTGCGCAGGAACTGAAACCACTCGACCTTCCCAAGCAACATCGCTTCGATTGAGCCATTTCTGGCTCAATTGGTATGTAAACAAGCAAAAATAATGCATTCGGGACTGCGATTTCATCCAGAAAATACAACAGTTTGGTGTGGTTTCTGGGCCAGTGGAATCATCGGTCCATATTTCTTCCAAATTGATGCCGGTGCGAACGTAACCGTCAATGGCGACCGTTTTTGTGCCATGGTAACCGACTATTTGATGCCTGAAATTGAAGCTCGAGATCTCTACTCCTAGAGCGCCACTTCCCACACATCGCATCCATCAATAGATTTATTTAGAGATAATTTCACGTTTTGGGTCGATCGATTGGCCACCCAGATCGTGTGATATCACACCGTTGAATTTTTTCCTGTGAGGATATGTAAAGTCTAAAGTATAGGGATTAGATTCAGGCCTTCGAACAAAACATCACGCGTGTCATTCGACAGTTACCAATCGAAATGCTCGACCAAGTCATCGAAAATTAGACTCAACGGATGGACCATCTAAGACATAACCGCTGAATAATAACTGAAAGAGATAATCTTCAAAAATAAAAAAAATGGCATAGAATTTTCTTTCGAATGATAAAAAACATTCCCCATTAAATTTGAATTTTCTATATTTTTTCATTAAAAAGGTAGGAAACCTCGAATTGGATCAAACTTTATAAATTTATATAATCAAATAACAAACATAATATTGGTTTACTAATTCCTCACCCGGATTATATTCGAAACTAAAAAGTATGTTAAAATGTAATTTGTTTCAGATACTGCATAATGTAGTAGATTTGCCATAAAGTACTCTTTTTGAAGTAGTTTCAAAACTAATTTCCTGTAGGCTTTCCATGGAGTACTGGGATGTTATGCAGGAATGGAATATGTGATCCAGCCCTAGGAGATTTTAATGTTAGTTGTAACATCTATTTTGTAAGAACTGTAGTTGGTTTTGGATTACTCTATTGTCCGCATGGAGTATATATTTCATTCCCGCATGGAGTACTCGCGTTGTTTGCAGAGTATGTACATACTTTTACATATATTTAATGTGACTAACAAATTAACATATAAATGTATGTATGTATAAACATACATTTAGCCGGTATTCATTTTGTATCTAACGTTTGCTGTTCGAAAGCAGCAACTTGTTGATTCACCTTTAAAGGGAATTGATGTCAATATCAATGTGTACGAGTATCTGTATTCGCTTGAAAGTATTTTGTACGAGATTAAAAAATATTTCTTTGTAAATAATAAACATTCTTCGTTCTCTGTATCTACCTATATACATATATCTACTCATATTAGTCATTTCAGAATTAAATTATATAACAACGCGTCTCGTTATGGTTTTTGTGTTTTAGCTAATTTATTTACAAAAGATTCCTCATTCTTTACGCATATGCCTTTGTTATCATACTTTTATCACAATTGCAAATAAAATCACGTAAAACCCTAATTTGTTACATATACGAGTATACATATGTATGTACTTGCTAGGGATATATATACTGTTACAACATTAAACACACGCATTTCAATAGAAGAATGGAGCATACCACATAATTCCCATATGATTTATAAAATATAACCTGTAAAGCGTTAGTCTGTATCGGGAACTCTAAATTGTGTGAGTTTTCAACATGGAATGGTCAGATAATGAAAACCGTACCGCTTTTATATCGCTTTTTAAGTGTGAAATGAAAAAAGGTGATATTTTCAAAACACTCCGTCCGCTCGGCATTAGTCGCATGTTCGCCTATCGGTGCATAAAACTGTTTGAGGAGACTGGGGATGTTAAAGACCACCACTGGTCGGGCCGTCCACGCGCAGTTCGAACGCCGCAAGTCATCAAAGCTGTCAAATCAAGAATTCTGCGAAATCCGCTCCGAAAACAGAAAATCATGGCCCGGGAGATGAATGTTTCGCAAAAGTCCATGAGTCGAATTATTAAAACAGACTTGGGACTTGGGGCTTTCAAACGCATCATTTGTTTACTGCAGCTTTGCAAAAATTAGGGTGGTAAAATGCAAACGTCTTTTGGTGAAGCACGCTGATCAGTTGCACAGAAAAATCTTCTTTACCGATGAAAAAAATTTTACCGTGCAGGAAAAATTTAATAAACAAAATGATAGGGTGTATGCACGGCCATCTAAGGAAGCATCTGAACTGATTCCACGGGTCGAAAAAGGTCATCACCCAGCTTCAGTCATGGTTTGGTGGGGTGTCTCTTATGATGGGGTAACTGAATTGCATTTTAGCGAACAAGGGGTCAAAACATCGGCCAAAGTTAACCAAGAAACCGTTTTAGCAGCTGTTGTAAGACCACTTAACCATTCCATGTTCCAAAACCAATCATGGACTTTTCAGGAAGACTCTGCGCCGGCCCATAAAGCTAAAACGACCCAAATCTGGCATTCATTTCCTCGGAAGAGTGGCCCTCTGGCAGTCCTGATTTGAACCCGCTGGATTACAAATTGTGGACAGTTTTAGAGGACATGGTTTGCCACAAAAGATACAACATTGATTCTCTTAAGACAGCTTTATTGGTGCTGTGGCCAATTTCCCAATGGAGGAGGTGCGTGCGGCTATTGATGATTGGCCAGTCCGTCTTAAGGAAGTGCGTGAAGGCCAAAAACAGGCATTTCAAATGAATACTGCTTTTTTGTATACAATATATATCAATAAATATGTAAAAGAAAATTGGTCCAAAAACATTCATAATTTTTTTATTTTATAGCGTAAAATATGTGTAACAGTTTTTATGTCCCTACTAAGTATATACCAAAGTACTAAATTTGAACTGTTTGGAAAAAACTTAATGAAAAGATTTTCGTCGTACTATAGAAAAACTTAAAAATTTAGACATACATTGCTTCACATAAAATGCATGTGATAACCTAACTATTCAATATACACATAGACCATAAAGTGTGCGTTCACCCAACACATTTTTTAAGTAAAATAACAACACAACTGAAATAATTAATTCAGTTCAAATTTTTTACATGAATTTATTCATTATATTTTTAAGTTTAAAATGCAAAAGCAAAAATTTATGTTCCCATTTTCATTTTCGTTATAACGGTATCTAAGTGAACCAACATGTTAACGTAGGCACCACAAAGCCTGCATTCAGGTTTATAATTATTTACAAAAGCATTAAAAATTATAAAGAAAAGTTAAATTAAATTTATCGGTTTGGCATTAAGTTTACCAACTTATCTGTTTCCTGAGCTGTAATTTGGGACCATTCTGCCGGCATAACTCTTCGCAAAACCTTTTTACTAGTTATAATAGATTTACTATTTCACGTTCTTCCCGTACTGATAATATTTTTGGACGGCCAGATCGGGGTTTTGGCGTTAAAATACCGATTTGCTTGACATTATTTACTACGCGCTGGGCGAAGGAATACGTTCCTCCAATATTTTGTCCAATTTTTCGGAAACTTTCGCCATCTTTCCACAGTTTAATAAATATTTTTCTTTCTGTAACACCAATTTCTTTCCCTTCATTAAAAGTAACGGTATTCTCAAATTAAGAAAACTGAACGCAGACTTTGTGGTGTCTGTGGTTACTTGTTGCTGCACTTAGATAGGGGTATCTCGAAAATGAAATGAGAAATATAGGTTTTTGTTTTTGCATTTTGAACTCAGAAATACAATGACTAAATTCATGTAAAATTTTTTAACTGAGTTAACTACTACTTTATGTTTACGTTTACCCAATGGCTCAAGCCTCAACACATTTAAATTTTTTCATTTCACTTTAGTTCCGGTAATTTCAGATTCCATTCAGGCTTTTGTCAAAATTCATTTTTGGTTTTTCGGCATTATATGTATCTTGTGCATGTAGAAAATGAATTCCTATATTTCCTAAAAAAAATATTTATTAATTCGTCAATTTCTATTTTGTCGCATTCGAGATGGTTCTCCTCCGAGAAATGTCTATACATACGCGAATGCTATTCCAACCTTCGAAATAGTTCTAACATGTGTTTATTTAGTAAGTTATTTTTTGTAGTTACGGCCTCTTGACAGGGAATTTCAAGCCCTCCGAGAGTATTTCTGACATGAAATAAAAGCTCCTCATAAAAATCCACCTAGAATAAACTGTTGGTCTCTCCATTTGTGAGTAAAACATCAAGACGCAAAAATCACAAATTGGAGGAGGACTCGACCAAAAATCACTCCTGCGATTACAAAGCGCCAACTATATATATATAATATATTGAATTTACGGTGTTATTTTTTAATTTAACATAATTACTTAATAATAAACTAAATTGACATAACGGGAAGGTTGGAAACTCTTTCTCGTCGTTTGGTGTATATAGGATTGTACACCAAAAATTTGCATTTTAAAATTGTTTCCTTTATCTGGTCACAGGTCACAGGTGTGGGGGCAGAGCTTTTGGTTTCACACACATTTTATTTTGCTTAAAAAGTTTCATTATTGGCGTGCGCCTTCTGGGTATTCCAGTGTAAAGTGGATAGACTTTGTTGTTGTTGTTTTTGTGGCAGCTAGCTCAACCATGCCTAGTAGTACACAAAACCACTTTGATTGATACTTTGATTTCGAAAACTATGTTCTTGTTCCTAACCTAACATTTTATGCACTCTTGGCGTCACACGACAATCGTCGACTTAGTAAGGAATTAATTTTATAGCTCTATTTTTATATATTAAGAAATACAACGTAAAAACTAGAGGGGTGGAGGGGAGGTTCTTGGTGTATACTACGGGTGGTCACCAAAGGGGGAGGGAGTAGGAACTTGTAAAAAATGGGTCACGTAGTATGGTAGCGTTCAATATAAGCACACCAAAGAAAATATTTATTTTCTTGTGGAATGTTTGAATGACAATGAACAACAATGCTTTTAACATTTGTTAAAAGCTCGCACAGTGCCAGCTATGAAATGCCACAAAACTGACTGTGAGTCATCTGTACCGACATTCTAAACTCTATTCCAGCTGCCGGCTAAAAATAAAAATATTTATATAAAAACATGTACATAGATGTGTACGAACATTGTTATATGCTGATTATTTTGATATAAAAATGTACAAATGCCTCCATTGCATGTGGATACATACAGCTTCTGTCCCACAAAAAACGAGACCGCTAAAAAATAACAATTCTTTTTTTCAAATTATTTCATTTTGTTAAAAAAAAACGGTATTCTTGGTTTATTAGATCATCGAATATAATTTTGAATTGTTGGTTTTGTCTCAAAACTCATAACACATTACACCACATCTAAGTCACCAGTAATAATCGAATATTTGAAGTTAAACCCTTTTCTAACTCTTTAAGCAGGTCTTTTATGATCTAATGTGGCCTAGACATCACCAAGTGATGAGACATATCCATAAGCACAGACGAGTGAGTGAGTTTTTGACTTCCATACACAGTATTGGAAGAGTATGGATCTTTTAATGACTATTTTGTAACCTTTTAGCCACTTATGTACTCTTTCAAAAAATGAACACCAAACACAATACACTCGCTTAACCGAATTGAATAAAATATTTCCTCTTTATTTGATATCCATTTGTGATGCTTTTAACATAATATCATTTTCGAAGGGGAAAGTTGGCTTGCCCTTGAAACATATTATGTACAAAAGGACCAACGAAAGACAAGTCTCTCCAAATGTATGTAGCTAAGTTCGAGCGAACACGGTCTTTTTGAGCAGTGACATATTTCGTGGGAAAAACCTTGTATGAATAAGTGTTTACTCAGTGAATTTTTGTTAAAGCTTCTATGTGACATATTTATATATGAATTAAGCGGTTTGCGTGTCTGGGAGTTTTTTTTTCTTCCTTTTTTGTCTATTCCACAAATACTCTGCAAAATTTGTGTAACATATGATACATTGCAGTACCTATTAGATTACTCTACTGTAATGTAACCTTGGACCAATTTACATCCAACCATCAGCTTGTTGTTAATCGATCATTACTCGTCTTTCAAAGATCCCAATTACTATACGAAGTTGCAATTTACAATAAGTTTCGATTAATTGACTGCTGTAATATTTTAAGGAAGCTAGAGTAGATTGAGTTTGTGTTTGACAGCCATTGAAAGCAGATGATTTCGTGAATTTTAACGAAAGTGGAAAAAAGTGAATTTCGTGTGCTGATTAAGCATTATTTTTTGCATAAAAACCATCACCGATACCAAGGAAAGACTTGATAAATATATGTGGACTCTTCACCTCAAATTCCGATGGATAAGAAGTGGTTCACTGAATTCCGTTGTGGTCGTACTAGTACAAGTGCCGCCGAACGTTCAGGTCGCCCAAAAGAGGTCGTCACTCACCAGAAATCGTCGATAAAATCCATAGAATGATATTGGACGAATGGAGATTAAAAGTGAGTGAGTTAGGTAGGGCTGTAATCATCTCAACTGAGCGAAAACATTACATTTTCATGAATATTTGAACATCATGAACACGACACACATTTACACAGATTACCATGAAAATAATAAAACGATCATCTGCGGTATAATTATTTAGAGCTTTTGGATTTGAAGCAGAAACGACGACATTAGGCGAAAATAAGTGCTGTCCCATTGGAACGGGTGCACACCTGTGTAATCACCATAGCAAAAATTCATAAATTGGACAAAGAACTCCCAACCGATTTAGCATATTCTCCAGATTTAGCCTCCCGCGATTATTTCTTGTTTCCAAACCTGAAGAAATGGCGGTTTTACTAGCTCTTCACCAAAGCGGATTTTATTCGAAACTAAAAAATATGTTCGAATGTAATTCTTCGTCGCATACACTCCATAATGTAATCCCCTGAAGGTGCTCCATGAAGTCGAATTCTTTTAAAACCATTTTCCTGTAGGTACTCTATGGTGTACTCGGATGTTATGCAGAGATGGAGCATATGGTACAGGTCTAGGACATCACAATGTTAATTGGACCATCTAGTTTGAATGGGTTGTGGTTGGTTTTGAAGTAATCTATTGTCCGCGCGGAGCATACATATATTTCACGCATGCATAGAGTACTCGAGTTGTTCGCAGGTTTGTGTGGCCCACGCTTACCTTAATACAATACTAATAAATTTGAAGCCACTCACTTGTATTTAGAAGTTGTATTCTTTTTTATACCTCTTGCCGGCAATCAATAGTTGTTGAGTTGTCGTTTGAGGCAAATAAAAAGAAATGAAAGGGCTCACATTTAACGATTATTACATTGCCTTAGATTAAATAAACCAAGCAAATGTCTCTCGTTACCATTTCACTCAACTTGATGGGGTTCCTGATATTTTCTGCCACTTTACCGTTCTTTCGTTTTAATAATTTGTGGCAACAATTCGGAATAACATAAATATTTGCAAGAATAGTTTAGTAGAACTACAACTTTGCTAATTACTATTAAACTATTTCCTGGAAAAGAAGTTGAGGTTTGTTTGGAGATAAAGTTATGATCCTTATTTGCATTTCTCCTGTCCAAAAAATTACGAGAGATAATGAGAAATCTCATGAACCATGCTCCTTAAAAACATATACAGACTTATTTTGAAATAAAATGCTTACAGAACTCATCGGTTTCCAAATTATTATAGATCCTAGTAAGGTGTTAGAACCATCTATCTTTTCAGATATTGAAACCTCTAGAAACCTCCAAGTTCATAGTAAAGTTATTTAATGACTTAGGATTGCGTTTTGATAGAAGCTCGAAACTTCCTGTCACATTTCGTGCCTGCAGTTCGCAAATACAGATTAATAAAAGTTCCAAGAAGATCCGACGTTATCGAGCCCAATTTTGTTCAGCAATGAGGCCCATTTCTGGCACAATGGGTTGTAAGCAAGAAAAATTGCCGCATTTAGGACGAAGAGCAACCTGAAGAGATTCAAGAGCTGCCGTTTCATCCAGAAAAAACAAAGGATTGGTGCGGTTTGTGGTCCGGTGGAATCATGATGCCGGTGAGAACGTAATCGTCAATGGCGACCGTTATTGCGCCATGTTAACCGACTATTTCATGCCTGAAATTGAAGCTCGTGATCTCCGCGATATTTGGTTTCAACAAGACGTTGCCAGTTCCCACACATTGCATCAATCAATGGATTTATTGAAGGAACACTTCGGTGAGCAGATAATTTCACGTTTTGGGACGGTCGATTGGCCACCAAGATCGTGTGATATCACACCGTGGATATGTAAAATCTAAAGTCTATGCGGACAATCCCGCTTCGATTCAGGCCTTGGAGCAAAACATCACCCGTGTCATTCGCGAGTTACCAGTCGAAATGCTCGAACGAGTCATCGAAAATCGAACTCAACGGATGGACCATCTGAGATGTAGCCGCGGCCAACATTTGAAAGAGATAACCTTCAAAGAATAAATGCCAAAGAAAGAACCTCGAAATGGATCAACCGTTATAATAAGTGGCAAAAAGCACTACCTTGCGGAACAGTTGCCGTTATTGGACACTCCTCTGTTACATATTCATTTACTTTTGTAGTGAATCGCCTGTTGGACAAGTAGGATTCAAGAACATTGTGGTATATATTAGGTAATGATTGTTTAATTATCTGAATTAGACCATCTGTGGCACTGTGGTCACATCGAAAGAAACCGCAGACCAATACTCTCTAAATTCGAAATCCTGCTTTATTTCATTAGTTATAAGTATAAGATGTACTTGCTCAATTGTGCCATGTTTTTCGCGAAAACCAAATTGATCTGCAGGAACTAGTCGTTTTCATGGAGAAAAGATGAAATTTTTTCGAAATGTATATCTGTAAATCCAGACATGCTTGTCTTTGAGTGTTATACCTTTTCAATTTTCAGATGCAATTCAAATATTGGATATGGGTGTACTAAAACTCTCACACTTAGGCTAATATAAATCGAATTTCTGATAAGGTCGCGGTTAATAATTATTTTGATCATGATAAACATGTGAAAAAGATAGCTTCAAATGAATTCCGTGCTTACCGCTGGAACCACATACATTTGTTGGCCTTATAATAAATTCAATATTAAATCGCATTTTTATTTTGAGACTTATTTTTCTCAATTTCAATGAAATATTTTTAAGAGGAATTTTGAAAGGTTTATCATTTATCCTTCTTGTTTTATTTTTATTTTTTTCTGTTATCACAATAATTTCCTAAGTATGCCAAACTCACAAGTGTTGTGTTAGGCAGATGAAGATGACATCATCATCATCGTTGCTGAACACGTGGCTCGCATAATATGTATGTAGTTATTTATGTATGCATAAACAATATAACAAAATAAGTTATACAAGATTTGTATCACGGAAAGAGAGACTGCTCAATATAGAAAAAAATGACAGTCAGTAATCACAAGGCGTGGAAAGTGCTCAATTTTCGATTAACATATTCGATACTAATTTTTTTCTTTTAATTTTTATTATTTGTTTAGTATTTTTTTTTTTTTGCCAGTTATAAATGAGTCGGATTTTATCAATAAATGGTTGAAAAAAAATCTGCTTCCACGCGAAAAGTTTTCCTTGTATGCTTAAGTTACTACCACAAATATTTAGTCATAAGGTCTTTTTCATGTTTCACTTTCACCAATTTTCGGCTTGTCGACTAATAATTCCATTTTTAATCGAAACTCTGTTTCAGAACTCTTTTTCCTTTCTATAAGTTGTTCTTTTTCTTCAAGTGATTTAATTTGTCAGACATATAAGTTATGCTTATTTGAGAGGTGAAAAAAGAAAAAAAATGCAAGATAGATGGAGCGAGCGCACCAATATTAGGGGGAGGTACTGGTTAAGTCGCTTAAGTTTAAGGTAATTTTTAAAGTTTCGTAAAAAGAGACAATCAGCAATTTTACTACTCATATTTATTCATATTTCAAGAATACAGAAAAATGAATTTTAAAAATTCAAAATTCAAAAAGTTATCAGCTGATGATGTAGGGGTCGAAAAAAAAATTTGGGGGCCACCATAACCATGATTCCAACCGTTCTAGCAATCTGAAAACAAAAAGAAACTTAATAACAACTAAAACAACCAATTTTTTCAATTTTTTTTTAATTTTCCGAATTTTTAAAAAATATTAAATATTAAAATTTGTTGCTGAGCGTAGTTAATGCGATAGAGAAGTCTGTAAGGAAACTTACACCAAATTTCAAGTAATTCGGTTCAGTAAAACTTAAGAATTTAAAAAAAAAGACTGTTCCGAGAAAAACGCGTTTAAAGTTTCGCCATTTTGGATACCGCATCGGCAATATCGCCGAAAATAATTTGAATTTCGAAAAGTTCTTTTAGCAACATGTTCTTAAAGGGTTTACTATGAAAATATAGAAAAAAACTGGTTTTTCAAATTTCTAGACCAGATCCACTATTATCTTACACATCCTTTTTTAGAACCCGAAACACAACTATCGAAACAAACGAAGACGAAAACAAACAACAAAAAAGCACAGTTTAGCACAAAAACAAAGAACGAAAATGGTGAGGCTGCTTCAGTCTGATCGGTAGAACACAGAGATTTTCAAAAATTCGCAGCTGAAAATAAACCAAATAAAATAAATAATGTGTACACATTGACGAATATTTTAAAGTTAAAGTTCTCAATGAAATTAAAGGTTAAACACGAATTAGTACTAAAATATGCATAGAAGTCACATCAATAAAATTAAATAAACGTAATTTACCAATAACTCGCGAATTGGCATAATTAGTACGGAATACCATTCATTATAATAATTAAACTTTCTATTGTCAAACGTTTTGTTTCTAAAGAATATTTAAACTTTTCTTGACAGTAACAAATTGCTCACACAGAAAATGTGGTTCTCTTCCTTTTGCAGCTATTATTAAAGCGAACTGTTATACTGGGGCAAAAACAAGAATACATTTGAATAGATGGATCTATTATAAGATAGTGCTAAACTTCTGACTTTGATTTTTTTATTTTTGGCATGAGGTCGACCACTGTAGGATGTGTAGACAGATTTCGCTAGAGAAATGTCATACTTTTTAGCAGTCTCGTTTTCTGTGAGACATTCCTTGTGCTTATGTACTAATACATATGTTTAGTTTATCAAGAATTTTTCTTCGCCATAGTGCTAATTTATATCCATGTTTTTTTTTGTGATTTTCTCTTCACCGATTATATATACACATATGTAAATATACTCGTATGTATATATATATATATATCAGCATTGTTCATATTCTATTATTACGCACGGCGTAGTGCATTCCTTGAAAGCTCTTCCACAAATAATTTCGCAAATTATTTTTCTGGCTTTCATTAATGCTTATATATATCATTTTATTGTATATAAATATTTATATATGTGCTTTTATTTATAAATAAATTTATTTGCGATGCCGCACAGCAGATGAATTGTAATAAACGCCACACGAATCGATTGCCAGCAGCCGTTGGAGGCATATTATTGAATTAGTCACAGAGTCGAGCGGTCAGTCTGTTAGTCAAATTTACTCACTTCACAAACAATAACTAATTTGAGATTGTCAGTGAGTCGATGTGAGTTTGATAACATTTTTAAAAACGCTTTAATTTACGCTCAGAAAGCTGTCGGCTGTGAAAAAACGCGGGCAATAGAGTAATTCAAATACAAACACAAGCCATACAAAAATATAGTCCAATTAACATTGCGAGGCCCTAGAGTTGGGGCATCTACTCCACCTCCATTGCTTAACATCTGAGTACTCCATGAAGTACCTACAGGAAATTATGTTAAATTTGAGACTACTCCTCAAAGAGTACTTCATGGGCGTACTACAGGAGATTTATGGAGTGCCTACGAAAAATTACATTCGAATATACTTTTTAGTTTCGAATAAAATCCGCTTTGGTGAAGAACTAGTGAAACATAATATATATCATAAAAAATTATATTAATATAGGTTTATCCGTTTTGCGGTTTCCAAAATAAACGCAAATAAAATGCATTTAAAATAAATTTTTTGATGAAATTCCTTTTTTATTATAAATTTTTAATCTTGGCATTATATGTGAAAAACTACATCATTCGAATGACCGTCTCGTGAATTTTTGCAAACCTCGATTCGTTAATTTTCGACCAATTTTTGGCACTATTTGGGCGGTATCTCAGCCATAATTTGACAATTGTTGGTTTTCAAGTGCTCAAGAGTCAAAGGTATATCCACATAAACGCCGTCTTTCGCGTAGTCACAAAAAAGTCCAACGGTGTCAAATAGCACGATTTCGGTGGCCGATTGACATCGCCAGAACGAGAGATTACGCAGCCTGAAAATTCTCTCACAATAAAGTCATATTCGCGCGTGTTGTGTTCCTCTTGTTGGAACCACATATTGTCCAAGTCGTATTCATTAGTTCCAGTCCAAACAAAAGTCGGTTATCCTACGACCATACGCTCCGAATTGATAGTGAAAGTCTCGCCGTTATCGTTTTCAAAGAAGTAAAGTCCAGTCACACCTTCGGACGAAAGAGCGCACCGAACAGTAAGCTTTTTTGGATGCAATGGCCTCTCGTCTGAGAGGCACTGAGTGCGAAATTTGCCTCGTCGCTGAAGAAAATTTTGTTTCGAAAATCACGGTACACTACTTGTTCTCGTAACACCCAATTGCAGAACTTTATATGGATGTAGGTGTAAGTCAAAGTACAAAATTAACTATAATAAGCTGTAACCTGGGACCCATCTCTTGAGAAAGTCGAGAAATAAACTCATTCGGGTCTTCGGCTAACACTTTCACTTACGGTAGTGATATTTGATGTGGATCGAGCGAAATGATGATGTAAACATACATATTTTCCCCACCTCGTATACAACATGAGCAATGATCGGCTAACAACAAGCTGATGACGAGTCGTGGGTTGGTCCAATGCTGCACTAGAGTAGACTTTTTCAATACGTTCTTCAATCTATCATATGATCCGCAAATTTTGAAGGGACACGACACCCAACACTAGATTCACACTTGCTGTGGACACAACATCACAGCTTGCGCAAATACGTACATATATGTATGTGTGAAAGTAAATATTTTTGATAACATAAACAAAAAAGCACTAACAGCACTAGATAAGCTCAAAGTTGGAAGATTGTTTATTTAAAAATAATATAAAAAAATACGACTCTCATACATCTTCTTCGCTCTCCTCTTCTTTTCAGCACCATCGAAGATATTCCCGAAACTCTGGAGGCCACCACCGCCACGGCCCCACTGGCTGCAGAAATTGAGACGCCTGCAGGAACAGAAGGTTACGATCCTAGCACACCCATACCACGCCCACCACTCGCCGAATTAGGTGCACGCCCACCAACACCCATCGATGAAAGTGAAATGGCTGTCGGTAGCAAAGAAGTGAATCCCGAAAAGGCTGTTGCCACCACAACTTCCAGCACTGATGGCATCTTCTCGATCATTTACACGGTTTTCAAGAAGGTCGCTATTGTCGGTTCCATTTACTTGGTTGGTTATATGGGTTGGAGTGTTGCGTGGTTGATAGCGCCGGTTATCTTCTCTGTGGCACGAGATGAACTTCGTAAAACCACTGAGCATAAGCGTAATATTGCCAAAGCTTCGGCAATGGCTTCCGAGAAAGATGTCATATTGGCACGTATCGATGAGTTGCCGGCGTGGGTGAGTAAACGAGTTTATTACAGCTGTAACTACTCCTTCATCACGTAAATTGTACGATTTTCATCTTTTGCTCTGTAGGTCTACTTTCCCGATGTGGAACGATGTGAATGGGTCAATAAGGTGAAGCTGGAAATATTAAAGAAACAATAATGGTAATTTCTCTGATTATTTAACTAACTTCGTTCTTCTTTGCAACTTTAGATTCTAAAACAAGTATGGCCCAATGCCAATCATTTTGCTCGCACTCTTGTCAAAGACACTATCGAACCGAATGTTGCACTCGCTCTCGCTAATTACAAAATGAATGGATTTCGTTTTGATCGCATCATACTCGGCACAATACCACCACGCATAGGTGGTGTCAAAATCTATGATAAGAATGTCGATCGTAATGAAATCATTATGGATTTAGATCTCTTCTATGCCAGTGATTGTGATATCAATTTCTATTTGGGCGGCATGAAAGGTGGTATTAAAGATTTCCAAATACACGGCTGGGTGCGAGTAGTTATGAAACCACTCATACGTTCCATGCCGTTGGTGGGTGGCCTGCAGATATTCTTCTTAAACAATCCGAATATCGACTTCAATTTAGTGGGTGTAATTGATTTTATGGATATGCCCGGATTGAGTGATTTGTTGAGGAGAATTATTGTCGAACAAATTGGTGCGGTAATGGTTTTGCCGAATAAGCTACCGATAACCTTGAGTAATGAGGTGCCAGCGATTAGTTTGAAAATGCCAGAACCAGAGGTAGGAAAAATGAAAAAGAGAAAGAGTGAAATCATCAAAAAATTAACCAAATATAAATTTTCTCATACCGCAGGGCATTTTACGCATTCATGTTGTAGAGGCTAAGGATCTTATGAAAAAGGATATTGGCGTTTTGGGTAAAGGCAAGTCCGATCCGTACGCGGTAATCAATGTAGGTGCTCAAGAGTTCAAAACACAAATTATCGAGAATAATGTGAACCCTAAGTGGGACTACTGGTGTGAGGTAAGTTCAGCTTTATATAGAGAATCTCTGTAGAATGTTTTGTACTAATGCAGAAACAGGTTGCTGCTGAAACCATTATGCCGTGGATTATCGAATACTTTTATTAACCCCTAAAGGAATTCTTAGCAGTTACTTTTCTTAATATTTTTGATTAAGGAATATTTCAATTTTTTAGTTGGCAAAGATTTTTAATTTCAATTATGATTTCATTTCATTACATATTTTGATAAAAAAAAATTTACAGAAAAATTCTATTATTGTATTTTTTTAATATTTTTTGCCATATTTTTTTAGAGGGTTCAAAATATTTACTATCCCAATTTAACACAAGATTAAGATTTTTACAGCAATTTTTTTGTGGTTTTTCGTTAATAGAAATTTAAGCTTACAAAGTTTTTCTTTAGATTTTTGGCACAAATAATCAAATCCACAGCTGCAAAATTGTTTTGATTTTCACGTTTGGCATGCTTCACTTAAAATATTTTCTTTAACGTTTTTGAACACTTCGAAAACTTTTCTCACAATTAAAATAAGTGTTTATACATATATAACCCGATGTGCAAATCTATTACACTGAACTCCTATCTACTGTTGTATGTGCATATGTTACTATTGTTCTCTTTTCTTGATACTAATTTTTATTTTATTTCGTTTTTGTTTTTCGATTTGCATTTTCTTTAAATAAAAACCAAACAAACTTTTACCATTATGTGTGAACAAAACTCATCAAAAACTTTTATAAAACATACTACTAAAAACAAAAACAACTTACATTAAAAAGGCAAAAATATTTGTTGAACTGGGTCAAAGTGTTGATATAACGATATTGGATATGGATAATGGCAGAGATGATGAAAAACTGGGCAGGTAAGTTTGAGCAAAATAAATAAATGGATAAAAGGCAGTGTGAAAAATGTAAAAATAAAATAAAATGAAATAAATTAAAATAAAATTTATCAAAAATAAAATGCAATTAAATTAAATTAAATAATAAAAAATAACATAAAATAAAATAAAATCAAAAATTCAAAAAAAAAAAATTTAATTTAATTTAATTCAAAACAAATTAAATTAAATTATATAAATTAAAAGAAACAAAATAAGTAACCTAGATAATAATAGAATACAAATTAATATAATATAAAATTTATTCCATTTTATAATGGAATAAAATAAAATTAAATTAAATTAAAAAATGATAATATAATAAAAAAATTAAATTAAATTAAATTAAAATAGAAAACAAATTAATTTAAATTAAGTTAAGTTAAATTAAATTAATTAAAAATATATATAAAAATAAAATTTCATTAAATAAAATTAAATTAAACTAAACTAATTTAAGAATACAATACAATAAAATAAAGTAATATAAAATAAAATAAAATAAAATTAAATTAAATTAAGTTAAATTAAATCAAAAATTCCAAAAAAAAATTATTCATAATTTAATTTAATTCAAACCAAATTAAATTAAATTAAAAGAAACGACATAAGTAAACTAGATAATAATACATAAGTAATACAAATTAATATAATATAAAATGGAATAATATAAAATAAAATAAAATAAAATAAAATAAAGTAAAATAATATAAATAATATAAATTAGAATTAAATTAAATTAAATTTAATTAAATTAAAATTAAATTTAAAAAAATAATTAACCTAAATTAAAATATTGTTAATTAATTAAGTTAAATAAAATGAAGTGAAATAAATATATATATATACAAAATAAAATAAAATTAAATTAAATTAAATTAAATTTATAAAAATGAAAATAAAATTAATTTAACTCAAATTAAATTTAAAAAACATTAAATTAAATTAAATGTAAAAAAAAAAAATTTTTAAACGAAATAAAATATTATATGAGTTTTAAGCAAAGAAAAATTGAGTAAAATAAAACTAAATTAAATTAAATAATTTATAGTAATGTAAATTAAATTAAATTAATTAAATTAAAAGAAACAAAATGAAATGCAATAAAGTAATCTAAAAGAAATAATAATACAAATTAATATAAAATAAAATAAAATAAAACTAAATGAAAAAAATGAAATAAAAGTAAAATCAAAAAAACTAAATTAATTAAATTAAAGTCAACTAAAAAATATAAAAATGAAATGAAATGCATGATAAAATTAAATAATTAATATGGAATTAAATTAATTTAAGTTAAATGCAGTAAAAGAAATTTTAATTAAATTAAATAAGAATAAAACAAGAAAGAACGGCTATGCCTAAGTCTTCACATCTTTCACGGTTGTAGGAGGCTATATTATATGGTATTCCGATTTCGATGATTTCATCTACCCATGTGTAATTCATAATATGTGAGCATTAAATCAAATTTCACGCTCCTGGATCTTTATTAACTAGTGGATAATACCAAATTTCATGATATTAGATGATGTTTTCACTGAGTTTTGACCAATATGCAATTCAGTTTGTATGTGTAGTATACGAAATTTCAGTTCTTAGGTACTTTTTTGACGGGTTTGTGATCCAAAATTTCAAATCTTAAAATTCAGTCGTTTATATGTTATAGTGGTCCGATCTGGCTGGTTCCGACAAATGATCGTTCATCTTCCAACCAATTTTACGTTCAAACAAACAGACGGACAGACGGACATGACTAAATAAATTTAGCTCGTGATTCTTTTACGAACAGTATAAATTTCATGTACACGAAAGGTATAAAAATAGTTACAAAGATAAAGGATAGAAAATAAAATAAAGCAAAAATAATAAAATAACTTAGAAAAAAATAAAATAAAATAAACAAACTAAAATAATATGAAATAAAGGGAAATAAATTAAAATACAGTAATAGAATAAAAAATAAAATAAATAGTAAAAAGAAATGCAATATTTAAAAAAAAACAGTAAATCATTTTGAAGTAACATTAAAAATAAGACATATTAGCAACAAAAAGATGCATATGTACAACTTCATACATTTCTATTTAAATACGCTCAATATATCATAACATTCACATTCATATACTCATAAGTATTATCCACTCAGCAAACACTTAAGTGCCTAAGTGTGTTTACCGTAATTAACGTGAGTAGTTGTTGTTGGCTGATTTTTTTATAAGCTCTGCGTATTTTCGTCCCTAGCTTATACATAAGTACATGCCTATGTATATGTATAAGTATGTATATATCTGTTTTATTTACATTTCAATGTAGTATATCCGAATTGTCTTTGCATGACGCTCTCCAAAATGTTTATTCTGACCTTGATTATATCTTTGAATTCGTAACATTAATTAACACAAATTACTTATGTACATACATAGTTATGAACAAACCAAATAAAAAAGTAATACCTACAGTAGCGGACTAAAGTCTACATACACCCCCTGTTTTCGTTGAATTGAAAGTCCAAAAAGTTTATTGGAAAATTTAACGACACAGTTTATTTCAACTATTTTCCCTTATCATAAAAACCAGCAAAAATAATTTTTTAGCATGAAATAGTAAAGCTATGACAAAAAAAAGCGTAAATCCAACAATGAAAAAAGTCTACATACAGTACATACATACAGTACATACATGACAAATCTTAGCGCAAAAACTTTGGTAAATGGCAGGTAACATGATCTTTTTAGTATTTAGTTGGTCCAACGTTCGCATCAATAACAGCTTGAAGCCGTCGTGGCATCGATCCTACTACATTTGTCAATTCTGAGGGAGTAATACTGTCCGTCCCAAGCTTCACTAAGACGTTCTTTGAGTAATGCTGAGCTGAAAATCAGATTTTTTCTAATTTTTCGCTCAAAAATCTCCCAGACATGTTCAATAACATTCAAATCTGAGCTCTGAGGGGATGTGTGCACTTGCTTGAAGCATGATAAAGCAACCAATCCTTAACAATATGGACCGTATGCTTTGGATCGCTATCCTGTTGAAAAATTCAACCTGCGCCAAGCTCCGAACTGTCCACCGAAGGCTTCAGAATAGCTTCCAACAATGGCCCCAATTCGAACTGATCCTTATTGCCCTCAATAAAAGCCAGCTTCCAATTCCAGATGCCGCAACCGCTCCCCACACCATTACGTTGCCCCCCCTATGCTTCACTGTTGGTACTATATATATATTATATATCTTCTTTTCTTCAAACTATTGTTCTTCCATCGCTGCCGAATATATTGAAATATATTGTCGATAAACAAGACTTTTTGCCAAAACTCCATTCCCTTGTCTAAATATGCTTTAGCGCACTCAAAGCGAAGTTTACAATTTGTTTTCAGAAGTAAGAGGCTTGTTCTTGGATGGACACACTTTCTTGATGAGTTTGTGATGTTTTCGGCTAATTTTGGAACAGTAACTTTAGGATCATCATTCACTTCCTTCAGAATAAAGCTGATGTCTCTTCGAGTTAGTTTCTTCGGGCGGCCAACACGCGAATTTTTTTCGGTGGATCCATTTTTTCAAAGTGTTTTTCAATGGTTTGTACCTTTGGCGGACTTAAGGTTAAAATTTTTGAAATTTCATCATACGATTTCTTTTTTTTTTCTGTGCTGAATAACCAAGTTTCTTACGTCAATGGATATTTCTTTTCGCAGAGTTATTGTTGATGCTAATGTTTTTAAACCACAATTAAAATCAATATTAACAAATTAGAAAACATAATTTAAAAAAATAGTAAAAAAGGGTACCTAACCGCCATAACAACACATATCGACATAACTGCCAGTAAACCCGTGGTGTATGCAGACTTTTGTCAAGGACATTTTTGCGTTTTTCCACCATAATTGTTTTATTTTATATTAGAGAATATATTTGTTTTCATACATGTGATTAGAAAAGATTTTAAAATAAAACTGTATACCTACATTTTTCAGCAAAGTGATTGTACTTTCTACACAAGGAATACAGGCGGTGTATGTAGACTTTTGTCCGCCACTGTACAACATAAATATGTACTCCTCTGCAGAAAATCAATGAATATTTGTATTTGTAGGCCCCTGCCTTCGCTGACGGCACTTTGGATCTAAAGGCCGTCTTTCATTTATGGGACTCAGATATTCCCGGTAGTCCAAATGATGATTTTTTGGGAAGGTTTGCTAATTGCATTTATTAGAATTTTGTTTTATGTTGTTAAACTTTGTTCTTGTTATTTGTTAATGTTTCGTTTCTTGTCGTTACATAATTATTTTATTTATTTTTTATGTTGCTTAAAAAAAATTTAACATTGTTTTAAATCTAACCAACTTTTATATATTTTAATATATTTTTTCGCAAATTTTTGTTCACGCCTTTTAAGCTTTACGGAAATTCATAGTGTTCTTTTGCTTTATTTATTTAATTCAATTAGTTCCTCCTCTGATTTACGGTGTGTGTCTTAATGTTTTTCCAACAAATGGAGGAACCCACAGTTGAACTATACTAGCCACCTTCTATTGGCTTGTGTATTTTTATGAGGAGTTTTTATTTTATTTTCATATCTGAAATACACTCCTACCGAAGGGCGTCCGCAATTTGAAAAATTTATTCTTATTTAAATTGGTTTCTATAATTTTGGATATTGGCCAGACCAAGACTCGAAATCGAATTGTCGTACACAATGTTAACCCCTCGGCCATTGCGGCCATCAACTATAAATATAACTGCATTTGTGTTCAATTAGTATTTTAGCATTAAGAAGGGTTTCTCGAAAAGCCATAATGCACATTCTGAACTCGTCTATATATTAAATATCTGTCTCTTTTCTCCGAAATAATTTGTCGGAAAACCGACTCCGAAATAATTTGCTCTAAGCAAAATATGAACACATTTTCTATTCAAGTATGTTAGCCAGATACTAACATACTGGCGAAATTACCTATAGTTCTAGTCGATCACAGATGCCAATTTAAGCATTAAAACTTAAGGAAATTTTCTTGTTAGCAATATTCTAAAATTAGGTTAGGTTGAACTCGCTAGCGTGGCTCACTTAGACGACACCACAACACTTTCTCAATTGAAGCAGTCATTTGACACTTTACACATTGCTGTTTTCTTCGCCAAGCAAGATTAGCTACTGTCTACCGAACGCCGGGCACTCACAGATAACATGTTTTACTGCCTCAATATACTACCTTCATTTCCTGCACTTCTTGTCCTCTACCAGAACTAAATTGACGGCAAGCGACGCCAATTGGCAATGTTCCGGTAATAGTCCTACTAACAGCTTGGAGTTGGCCTCTTTTTCAGTAGTGTAAATTTTGTCAATTTCGCGTCATATGTTTTGCATATTATTAAAGCCCTCTGCTCATTCCAAAACGCTGTCCACTTGACGAAACCAACAGTTAACTACGTGTTGTATGGAAGTAAGGTCCTAATGGCCTCTTGGGGGTCTACATATTTGCAACCATTTTTATAACAAATATTTCGGCATGGAAGATACTACAGTGGTTTGATAGCTTAAATGCACATCTTATGTCTTGGATGCAAAAACAGTATATCTGTAAGCATATACAGAGCTTTGGCTGGAAACCACAGTACTTTACTCAAATCATTCACTTATATCGTAGCTGACAGAAGTATACATAAGAACAGCGCTATATTACTGTGCCCATATATCATGATTTTCAGTTTTTTTGAAGTGTATAACCTCGAAACAGTTATAAGCACTATGTCTTTAGTTGCTAGGTTTGATAGAATATTGCTATTCCACATTCGGTTTCATTTCGTGCATGTGAGCAGTTGCAATCTAGAAACATGTAATGTAACTTTGGAGTGGCAAATGTTACCGCCTTAATCAAAATTGGTAATAAAGACTCGACAACTAAGTCTACACCTTTTCGAGAGCACCTTTAGTTTTTAAGAATTGGATTAAGAACTAAGCTCCCGATCCAATAATGGCCAAGGGAAATGAAAAATAAAAATAATTGTTCTTGATTTTCGAACGCCGTAAACCCACTGAAAACGCAATAAATCAATCCGATAATATCGGATTATGATATTTGTATAACTTTTTTCAATGAGGTGTTATTTCCATTTAAAAAATTTAAACTTCTGCAGCCATGCAGTGTGCGTAGGGAAAGTTTTTACGATTCCAAAACTGGAAAAAAATCTCACCCCCACACACGCCAAGTCTGTCGCATGAGTTACCAACTCATGTTTACTCCAGAGGAGAGATTGCAGAACCTAAGTGCCCTTCCAGGGCAGCCAGGATGAAGCGGACGGCAGCAGACACGACGATATGGCGGACGATTTTTTTTACCGTTAGTGACGTTGGTAGGACTAGAGAGAGCCCTGAAAGCGTTCTTGATAAATTCCGTGAAGCCCGGCCAGTTAGCTTTTTTGAAGTTAACAAAGGTCCGATGGTCACCGGAAACAAAGTCGGGAGGTCTGTCAATCGGGATAATTATGGGCAAGTGGTTCGATGCAAGCATCATAGGCGACCTATGCTGTTTATCAGACCAGCGCTAGCTATTGTGAAGTCAGGCGAGGTATGGAAATTGCCCACAATTCTGTTCATAGTGCAGAATGTCAAATCGTCTATATTTTCCATTCCTCTGCGATCATTTGACAGGTAGGGATGCCAAAGATCGTGTTTCGTGTTAAAGTCGTCCAACACTAAAAGATTTTCGCCTCAGAGTAGCGCACCTATATCGGGTCGGTATCCAACTGGGCAACAAGTAACCAGATGAATATATATATTAAATATTTCGAGATGAAACCGCCTGACCGGTTAGCCCTGGCATTGTAGGAATCATCTTTGGCAGTCATGCCGAAGGGAACTCCGGTGGGTCAAGGAGGTCTGATGGAAGTTACCCAAAGTGGCGCCAAGTAACAGGCGGTCCACTTCCTATGAATCTTAAGGCCTAAACAGGTATTAAGATGACTCCAACCATTGCACTGATTGCATCTAACGGTAGTGGAAGAATGGTGGAGTGGTCTTTGACACACGCAGCAGAAATAATCTGTCGGCCCGGATTTGAAGCAACCCTGCAGCAGGGTGCCGGTCTGTTGATGAACTAAGACTAAGGTTACCTGAGCATCTAAACGTGGTTAGGTCGCCGAAAGTGTGATGGCCCTTGGCCGGATAAAAACAACTCCGATGCGTAGAACTGGATGTCGTAAGAGCTGAGTTAGCTCGTGCCGGTTATCTATTCAATTCGGTAACGGATTTTGTTTTTTTGTTTTCTTGTCGAAAATTTCATTTTTTTCATCTACACTCGCCTCACTCCGTGTAACTTCTATCTGTTCAGTAAAATATTCAAAGCTTCATGAAAAAATAACCATATCCTAACTTTGAAGCGATTCATAAGGTGGCGGCGAAAATTTTAAGACTTAATCATTCATCTTGGCCACAAAAAAACTATTGATAGAATAAAACTAGCATGATACCTCAACACCAACTTCCCATTGTTTCACTGTCGGCTCTTGAAATTGCATGAATTTGACAAATTAAGTAGTTAAATAAGCACTGAGAAAAATTTGGCTTGTTATTTACCCGCCGTGCACAAATTTCGTTAATGTGTAGTAAAGTAGTCTTTTTCTCTTTAATTATTATTTTTATTTATTTTTTTGGTAGAATTTACTTGCTGAAGTTTATTAAAGAGTTCTTCCATTACAAAACACATTTGAGTTTCATTTAATTATGCAAATATGGTGTTTATACAGGTAGCAAGGCAACAAGAATTATGCAAATATTATTTATGTAACGAAATGTTGATAATATATACAAACACATACATACGTGTATATGAATATTTGTAAAGAGCGATCCATTTCGAGGTTCCCTACTTTTTTAAAGAAAAAAAAAACACAGAAAATTCAAATTTTATGGCGAATATTTATTATCATTCGCAAGACCATTCTTTGGGTCTTTTTTTTTTTTTTTTTTTTTTTTTTTTTGTGAAGATTCGCCGCGGCTACGTCTCAGATGGTCCATTCGTTGAATCCAATTTTCGACGACTCACTCGTTTGATCGAGATTGTCCGCATAGACTTTAGACTTTACATATACCCATAGGAAAAAATCTACCGATGTGATATCAAACGATCTTGGTGGTCAATCGACCGGCCCAAAACGTGAAATCATCTGCTCACCGAGGTGTTCTCTTAATAAATCCCGTGATTGATGCGATGTGTGAGAAGTAGCGCCGTCTTGTTGAAACCAAATGACGCGAAAATCACGAACTTTAATTGCTTCAATTTCAGGCATCAAATAGTCGGTTATCATGGCGCTATAACAGTCGCCATTGAAGGTTACGTTCTCATCGGCATCATTTTTGTAGAAATATGGACGGATGATTCCATCGGCCTACAAACCACACCAATCCATTGTTTTTTCAGGATGAAATGGCAGCTCTTGAATCTATTCAGGTCGCTCTTCGCCACAAATGCGACAATTTTGCTTGTTTTCATACCCATTGAGCAAGAAATTGGACTCATCCTTGAACGAAATCTCGCTCGAAAACGTCGTATCTGCTTGGAACGTTTCAAGAGCCCATAGAGCCAAGCAATGTCGCTTGGGAAGGTCGAGCGGCTTCGGTTTTTGCATAAGCTGTGTTTTGTACGCTTTCAATTTAAGATCTCGACGTAAAATGCGCCAAATCGTTCCATACGTCAGTCCGAGTTGCTGCGAGCGGCGCCGAATCGACTCTCCACGGTCTTCGTGTACACTCTCAGCTATGGCCGTTATATTTTCTTCACTGCGTGCTGGACGTGGTCTATTCGGTCGATTATTATCCAATACCGAATGCTAGGTCTCAAGATGGGTGATGGTGTTGCGAATAGTACGCTCAGTAGGCCGCTTATGTTGACCATAAGTTGAGCAAAGCGCGTGAAACACAATCTTTACAGAACGTGAATTTTCGTAATAAAATTTAATGATTTGTAAACGTACTTCAGGCGTAAGTCTTTTCATGATGAAATGCCAAATAATACTGAACAAAAATAACATGACAGATTCACGCGTGTTCTGTCAAAAAAAGGCTATTGAAAAAAGTACCTCTACTTGGATCACCCTTTATTATGTACTACATTACCGTACACTATGCTAATACATTTATAAATATAATTTTAGTTAGAGGGAAGAAATTAAAAGTTATTTTTGGCTTTATTTTATGTTTTTCTTCTATTCTCCCTTTCTTTCTCTCCTTCGCTCTACCTTTTATGCAAATACGCTCGGTTGTACTACGTAAATAAATGTTTTTATTTTGATATCCTACGCCCACTCAAAAATACTGAAACAAACATCGAAAATCGAATGCAAAACAGGCTGTGGTTGAGGTGACGCAACATACTTTCTTGGTCTTAAGACTGTATGATTGGGATCGCACCGGTGACGATGAGTCACTTGGCAGGTTGGCAATTCAGCTTTTAAATTTTTAAGAGTAATTCTATGATAATTGAGATGATTTATTCTTATTACATTACCATATACAATAAAATTAGTCATTGGCATTGGTTAAACTTATGAGTTGCAGGCATGAAATTGATGAAAACAAAATTTGAAATTTTACTTTATCTGCAATCGATTTGAGTACTGATTTTTAGTTAAGTTCGTTAAGTCTGTATATTTTTTTCTTCTTCATATTCATCGTACGTAAAATACGTTAAACTCAATTTAACTTTTTCTATTTTCTTTCTGTCCTTCGCTTTTACTTTTACTTATATTGTAGTTTTTTTTTTTTTTGGAAATTTTAATTTTCTCCCTTTGAATTCATCCTCATCTCCGCAATAGGTTTCTTTGGATGTCCACAGTGCAAACACTTTTTGGTTTCGTTTATTTTTTCAGTTTGTACATTTGGTGAAATACGTAGCGGTGCCCAGGGGATGCGCTTCTCGGGAATGGCCTTAAATTATAATGAAAGAGAAAAAAGTTTTATAAAACTGTATTGATTTTTATATAAATAAATATCATTTGACCAAAACAGCATTTGAGTTGGTCATTAACCAACCTACTTACACTTATAGGCTCATTGTATTACCGCTGTGAGGTAGCTAACATATTACCTACATCTTCCCAATGCTTATAAACGCAACAAGATTACTACTTTTCTGAAGCTAGCTCAGCGAAACAGTCAAAAAAGTGTTTACCGAGGACTTATTTTCAGTGCTGTTCAGTGACAGTTTTAGTGTTCAACAGACTCTCCTCTTTCTTCTTCGTTCCTACAGCTGTGACAAAACGAGTTGGAGTGGTAATCCATGCTCTTCCACTAACAGTGACCTGTTATTACAACTGTCATTATGCTAATAGAAAACTGGTTCAGAAGGATCTTTTCGCGTCAAATTCTCTCCATATATATCTGGTCACGTTACATATGATCCTATTCAGCCATCTAATATTTGATTTTTTGGCAAATGCCAGTTTTAGCAGCTACTTTGCCATGGACAGGGGTACACCTACATCGTTTGCGTAGTATATTGTCGTAAGAAGGGTTCTTGCTCGCGCTAATTCGTGTGCCTTGCAATTGTCTGGAATGTCTTTATGACCGAGCACCCAGATCACGGATGTGTTAAATTTATTCGAGAGTTTGTTCAGAGTGCTGCTACCTTAACTTTGAGAAGCCATTTGGCGGCTTTCATGATTGCAATGAGTTCTGCGTGGAAAACATTGCAATGGTCTGGTGGTCTCATGCTCACATAAATTGTAAAAATGGTTATGGCTTTCTGATTCAGGAGTTTTTTGTTTTCCCATTCGTTTATGCGTTGAATTCTTGTGGAAAAGAGATTGTCGAAGCAGATACTGATGGTGGTGTAATCCAGCTACTTCAGCATTTCTGCGAGAGATAATGTTTTGGCATGTCTCGTTTTGTGCGTTGAAACTCTCATCCATTCAGCGATCTAATTGCGTTTAGAACTTTATTAAGTAAAGTTCGCCTTATGAGGCTTAATCCAGGCTGTTACTGGGTAACCACTTGATCCTACATTTCTGGATGTATCTACTTTGCCATTCCTAATTACATGCACCTAGTAAATGATTTGAGTAACCTTAAGACCTATTCAGAACTTAAAAGAAGTAGAAAACGAATTACCAAAACCATGTGATCTCTTCTTTCTTACGTGCGATAATATATTCACTAAAATTGTCTTACTCACGACAATAGAAACCTCGCTCAATTTGCTATCAAGAACTATCTGTGACCAATTAAGGTTTTTCACTTTCTGAGCTCCAAACAACAGAATCAGAGGCACTTTTTGACATCCTCTAACCAACAATTATCCAGTAATCTCTACAGTTTAATTGGTGCTAATCTGAGGTACTGCACAACCCCCCAATCGCATCAGGTTCAGCTTTACGGAAATTATCCCGTATGTTCAAAGCGCTTCTGGAGAGTTATCGCGGCCTTTGGAGATTGGATAAACCATACTATGGCAAAAATTAAACAAACAAAAATTTCTTAAACTTTATCTTCTAAGTATTTTTACATCATACTCCTAACGGAACAAGAGGCTGTCGCTTTTATAATTGACACTGGTTGAAAAAGGGATCGGTAAATAAGCTGAGTCCATATAATCATGTCGAATCTGTATTTTTGTGTTCTCTTTGTCGTTCAGCAAACGTTGCTTGCATATACTTTCGATTAGATTTGATGAAATTTATGTGCTTTAAATCACAGTCCGAAAAATCGAATTTACTCACCACCTGGGTACGTTCCGGCCTACCGCTACAAGTCGGACATCTGTGTACCATTTTTGAGTTTGGTGATTTCAATGTACTTGGACGACTCGATTCAAAATCATCAGAAGATGTCGGACCATAAATTGTTATCAATTTAGGTAGACTCGAATGGGGACGAGTTTCGAAAAGTTTTTCGCGATGTAAGAAACTGGAAGAAATCAAAGTAAAAACGTTTTAATGTTACAGTAAATGTCATGAAATTTTTAAATGAATATTATATTTTCAATCATAACCACTTACTTGGGACGCGGTGCCAACCATAAATCCGACATACGCTTTTCTTTCATAATATCCCCCAATTTCTGCAAGAGTCTCACATTCTCCACTTCAATACGTTTCAAACGTTCCTTCTCAATTTGCACTTTCTTCGGCTTGAGAATGACATGCGAATATATGGGTGGTGTACGCATATCGATAGCCGGCTTGGCAGAACGGAGATTGGCACGATGATGTTCGTAACGTTGTTGTGTCCAGGGTAAATTCAAAAGTTTATCACGACGTGAAATCATTATTTTAATCTAAATGTTGTTTAAAAATTTAGATGAGATGAGTTTAAGTGAATTAAAATGAGTTTATGATGTTAAGGTAACTTCCTTCGCACTCTTCTGACGGCTTGTTTGCTATGTATGTAGTTAATCAGCACTGTCTGGAATATCAGCATTAAATTCAATATTTTAATTGTCAGCATATATAAGTATACAGATATACATAGCCGTCTATATGAGATATTACTTGTTTGCTTTGGTTACTTGTCCAGGTAACAGGTCGTTATTGGTTATAATGTTTGCCAGCAAATGATTTATGTATGTTAGTAACGCAATTCGCTCCTTAGAAACCAGTGTCAAGGACACCACGTTTATGTTTGTTTATGAGTGACTGAATTTTCATAGTAAATAATTGTCTGTGCTCGGCACTATGAGCGCATTTATGCTGCAACTATTAGCAATTATATTTTATGGGCAGATAGTGATCTAGAAATCGTAAATTTCAGGCATTTCAGTATTTTTTTTAAGGTGATAATATTAAACAACAAATTTAAACATTTTAGGTATATTTTACAACTTATATTGAATACAAAAACATTTAGATAATTAAAAATAATAATTTTAATTATTTTAATTGGTCCAGGGTTGCGCAGGAAATTTCGGCTTTTGTACTTATCTGAAACACAAAAACACAAGAATATAAAAAAAAAATTTAAATAGTGCATTTTTGAATTTCATTAACTGAAACAGGCTTATTTTTGTACTGAATAAAATATTCAAATTTCATATCATTCGAATAAAAACTTCATTTTGTACCTGCGCCATGCGGAAGAAAGCTGTTTTAAGAAAAACGAGTTTAAAGTTTAAAGTGTATGAGGTCGAACGGTCGGTCACTATTTGCTCAAAAACCTGTAGAACCGAAAATACTGTAGATATCATTATAAAATTTGAACATTATATTCTTAAAAGACTATATTTTCGAAATATAAAAACATCGATTTTTTGAAAATTCTAGACCGCCATCTCCTCTTATATAGCAAATTATCCAAGTTCCTGGAACCGAATTAGCGGTTGATACTCGACTTCTTCGGCTTTTTCCTGTTTAAGTCTACTCGTATAAAAATATGCAATATTTGGTCAGAAATAAATAAGACCTTAACATATGAAATGGCTTATTACTACTATATTTTCCAACATCATATTAAAAAAATGTCAAAAAAGTTGTCTCGAACCACGTCCAGTACTAAACAAATGAGTATATTTATTAGTTTAAATAAGCCTCACAGAGGTACTGAAATCAGGCCAGCTCCTTAAACTAAACCAAGAACTTTCCTTTTCCGTATACTAAAACGGTACTCATCTTTAATTCCTGATATCATAGATTCGACCTTTGCGAAGACAAATTATTTTAATGGCGGCGGCAATTTTCCTACAAAGATTTGATTATAAGCGCTCTCAGGGACCAACCTTTCGGGTTCCTTGTGTATAGAGATGCGCGTTCTCTTTTGCAAACTGAATTACTCGTAGTGTACTCACATCTTAAAGCAGACCTATGATCGATTTGGGTATGGGTATTTCGATGAGTGAGAGCCACTTAGTTTGAACAATTTCTTATGTTTGGATGTGATCTTGCGCCAAAGGTACCTATTTGGTAACACGTCGTGGACGATTTTTATATTGGGGCAGCACTCGTAATTGTATTTCGAGCGCTAGTGAAAGGTGCCCCTAGTTAAGTACATTGGGATTTTCTCACGTCGACCCGAACACCGAGAGGGGCAATACAATTAGGAAGTCCTTTTTCAACGCACATCCCTGTTTCAAAAAAGTTCAGTTAACTTAAAGATCGACCTCCGTCTGTCGCCTTATCTCTGCAAACAGAACCTAGCATAAGGTTTCAATGAACCCTAGAAGTTAATGTAGGAGTGACTTGAAACAAACTTGCTCTCTTTCGCTCATTACTCAAGCCTTCGAAGGGTTTTCTCTCATCACTCAAGGTGTGCGAGGCGTGGACGCAACAGTACAAATTGTGCAATGAATAGTTTATAAATTCATCAAAAATGTCCTTTTACACGTGACATAGGTATACCTACATATTGACCATACATTTGTTGTAAAGCAATCTTATCATCCCTTAATGGCCGTCTAGCATAATTGCCTTTACTGCAGTTTTATTTTGGCATGTGAGATGCAGTTTTCGTTCATTTTATTGTGACGAGCACTATAATTCGCAAGTGCATTTTCGTCATATGGTTAAGTTAAATAATAAATTCACTTAAATGCATTTGTTCTTGCTTCGGCAGAACATATACTAAAATTGGAACGATACAGAGAAGATTAGCATGGCCCCTGCGCAAGGATGACACGCAAAATCGTGAAGCGTTCCACATTTTTTGTAAGAATATTATTTTAGCATTGAAAATTATACAAATTTTTTCTCAAAAATTAACATTACCGACATAATATAATAGATTACATAAGTAAGATGTTGGAGAACCTGCTCCGTTTCTCATGAATAACTCGACTCAAACATCTACTAGTTTAGCAGTGTAGAAAACTAACGCTTGCCGTGAAGCGTTGAAGCCTAATATGACGACTACAGCACTTCGATTTAGATTGAAACTTCATCTGGCTGTACAACGGACCAACAGGTCTACATATATATACATATAAGGCGAAACCAAACTTAACCTAAAACAAGAAATATTCGGACGTGACGAAGTCTTTATACCTTTAATGAATACATCAAATTTATTGCATTACGTTTTAGGGTTGAATTTTAATTCTCATATCTGCAAAGTCGGTCACAGGGTAAAATATTATTTAGCCTTCCGATTTCGATGACTTTCACTATGAGTATTTATTTGAATATACGTGTGTAAAATACGAAGTTTCACTTAACTTGAATTCTTAGAATATCAAACTTCACATTCTTAGATGCTTTTTTGACGGATCTCGTATCCAAAATCTCATATCTCTCATATCTGAACAAATCGGTTGTATCGGGGCTGTGTGATATAGCCCTCCGATTTCCAAGATTCGGAGATCAGGGCCAATGTTAACTTCATTATATGTGTGTAGAATACCTAATTTCATGTCCTTAGATTCTTTATTGGAGTACTTATGACCCAAAATCACATATCGAAGCACATAGGTTGTAGGGAGCTATATGATATAGTCGAACAATCTGGCCGGTTTCCAACAAATGATCAATACATTACAAAAATAAACCCACATACCAAGTTTCGCTCAAATATCTCAAAAACTGAGAGACTAGTTTGCGTTCAAACAGACGGACCGACCGACAGAGAGACAGACAGACAGAAAGACATGGCTGATTGAACTCTGTTCGTCATTCTGAATATATCGGTATACACTTTTATGTGGCTATCTCTTCTTCTTATGGTATTTAGATACTTCGGAACAAGGATAGTATACCATTTCATGCTATAAAGGTATAAAAAATAGTTTAAATAAATTAATATAAAATAGTTTAGTAGATGCTTTTAGAAGGTCGGGAGGACGTAATTGCTTTGACATTTCATTAAAATCGATATTGTTAGGTACCTGGCTAAAAGCTCAAAAGTATTGAACCGTGTTTCCAGCTCCTTGCTTTATTAAATCATCCCATATATTGCCACCTCAGCTTTCGAACTAATCCCGTTTGCATGCTTAGGACTTTTTCCATCAGGGAAAAAATACATTCAAATAGATATTTTTGTTCCATACTCATGACCTTGGACTTGTATTAAATATCTGATATTTTGTGTCAAATGGTCAAAGAGTAAAGGATTTTTCCTTACCCATCGTTCATCATTGACTAAAAATTCTATATTCAACCTAAATTATGACAATTACATTGACAATAATAAAGAACTTTTCACTGTACTCAAGTCAGATTCTGCTTATGTAGGTTAATTGGTTGATTGAAAAGGAATGTTGAGGATCTGACCGCAAGCTGCCGCATCTAAGCCTTGAGTAGGCTCATTATGCTCCGCCGCGTATCCCAACTATATATTTACGACCGCATAGCTCGATTTTATGAACTGGGTGCTGAAGCTGGGAGAATTGTGAAAGATGTTAGTCTCAATCGACTTAAGGCCAGTCTTTCGCAAAAGCAGGGTTCCCGTGCTTCCTTATTTTCTGTGCTGCTCTGCCCTCAGCCGCTTCCACTTTAGCTAGATTGTAGAGCTGATGAACCAGGGGAAGATGCTCCGGAAATACACTCATAAGAGTACTAAGATATATTTTGCTTAATATAAGTGAAAGTTTGGTTTCTTTACAATGTACCGTGCCCCCAGCTCGTTCACGTTTTCATTGCCTTCTATATCCGTGTGACCTGGGATTTAAGTGATATTCACAACCTAATACGAGTAGAATTTCCCATTAATTCGGTTGTCCAATTGACACCTTCCGTAATAACCTTAATCTCGGAAGACAGAGCTGTAGTCATTGAGTTTGAAGCTACCTTGGTTATTAGGGTGATCACAGAAAACCCCTGCTCCTATACCTGCCACCTTTTTAAAAACATCAGTATAGATTTGGATACATTCAGTATTACCGATGGTATTGCCTTCTGTCGATTCTTTCCTGTTGGGCGAGCAGTAGATGGCTTGCACTAGGCAGAAGGTTTCTGTTTCTCGGGGTTGCAAAAGACTTTTAGGCAGCTAGCTTTTACCGATGAATCATGCATAACTTGTAAATTAATTGACCTTATGTCGAGAATGACTTCCAGCGTTTTTGTTGAGGTAGTTCTCAAAGCGTCTTGCCAGTAAATAGGTACGTTGTACAAGTTCCAGAGATTTAATGTGGTACTTCTTTATTAGCGTCGTCCATCGTACTAGTGATCCGTAGTTATCATGGGTCTTGTGTTAAGCCAATACACCATTTGGGGTCGTAGTCCTCATTTTAAATTACTCCGAGACATTTGATCAAGTTGTGGGTGCTATGATACTAGACTGTTTTTGTCTTCCTCGTGGGTTTTTTCCGGAGTTACATTGAGTAATTATCTCCCAGACCAATTTGCCGAGATTTCAAGTGCGCGCTCTATTATCAGTGATAAGCGTAGCAAACTATCCTTAAGTTCTCCGCTGAAAGCAGCTGTAAAAGTTGGTTTATCAAGGTCATGTCCACTATAGCGGAGACAGAATACCCCCCTATGGAATGTCACAAGTGATTTCGTGGATAATTTTAACACCGTCACAATCACAAATGGCCCTTCCATTGCTTAACATATGCCTCAAGAAAGCAAGTAAATTCTGATCAAAACAATGGATGAGATCAGCACTATTATAGCGCCCTTCAAGTTAAGGGTACGGGAAGGTGAGATTCTTTTATTGTTTTTAATACCACGTATTGAGCGGTATCAATCGATTTACTCTTAACGGACGGTTTGAACAGCTGTGGTGATGCAATCGTCGCAGATCTTTTCCATGATTTTCAGCAAAAAGGATGACAAACTGTTTGGTCTAATACATATGTGACTTCGGTACAGAGTAATCCTCCTCATCAGGGTTTGAAATAAAAACGATCTTGAACTTTTGTGCATGGCGCATACTAGAGGCGAGTGTAATAATTTAATAACAAATTTTAGCTGTGATTACATCACCAAAATGATGAAAACTTTGAAGCACAGAGAATCTTCGAGCTACTATTGTTGATTTTCATTATGCTCTTTGTTAATATTTGCCTTGAAAATGTAGAAGCTTGCTTATTACAGCAATTGAGAATCATGATCTCATTCATTTTCATCATTTTTTATTAAAGTTTTACAGTTTGTTTCAACTATTTTAAAATTTTTCTTGAGTTCTTTGACAATTTTTTTCTGCAATCGCTCATCACTAACCTCTTTTAACGTATATCTTATAGAGCTACAATCGAGATTTTCAATGTGATCAAGCGTGGTATTGTGGACTCGGTAAATAGCAAGACTCAATTTCAAAATTTCCTATTTTTTATTAATAACCATTCTATATATCCCCACAAGTGGTTAACATTGGAGGATGCCAAGCATGGACTGCTGCACGTACGCATGCAATGGTATAAACTGACTGCCGATCCTAATGACTTACAAGCGGCACTAATGGAAACTCAACAACTGCGTGTAACTTCCATGAGCACGGCGCTGTTGACTGTGTTTATCGATTCCGCCAAGAATTTAAAGGTGATCACAATAAATTTAAAATATTAATTTTCTTTTTATATTTATTATTTATCTCTTAACAGCAAGCGCGCACCAGTTCCAAGCCCGATCCCTACCTAATCGCCATGGTTGGTAAGCATAAAGAGCAGACAGCAATGATTATGCGCGATGACTCGCCCGTTTGGGAGCAGGGATTTACCTTTTTGGTTAGTAATCCGGAAAATGAATCACTTCAAATACGTATTGTGGATCAGAAGACAGGAAATGATATTGGGCAGTATACATATCCACTGAATTTATTGCTACCGAAAAAGAATATGGAATTGGTTTCACAACCATTCCAACTACAAAAATCTGGCCCCGAATCGAAATTGATTATGTCACTCTCACTGCGTATACTCAAACCGGCTGAAGTGTTAGAAGAGACAGAGCAAAATGCTAGCTCACCAGAGTCTTCGATAGCGTTAACTCGTTCGAGTTCATTGAAAACACCCACACAGGAGAGTGCAAGCAATAAGGTAGAGATATCGAAAATTACAACTTATACATACATATACAGTTTTCACAAATTTTTTTTATTCCATCCCCATTAGGATCTACAATCACAAACAAGTCGCATTTCCGTTGAGTCGCCCATTGCCGAAGAGCAAATCACAACAATGAACTCCTCACCGGCCGCCACACCATATTCGGCAGCACTTGAGGCTGGCGAAGCAGTACTCACGCATCGCATGCCAGATTTAACTCATTCGACAGGTGAATTCGGACTCGGCCGCATACAACTTTCCATACGCTATAGTGTACAGCGACAGAAACTCACTGTTACCGTACACAAAATTATGTATCTGCCATTGCGTGATCCCTCAAATATACCAGATCCCTATGTTAAACTATATTTACTGCCAGCACGTAGCAAAGAATCGAAGCGTAAGACAATGGTGATTAAGGATAATTGCAATCCTGTCTATGAAGCAACATTCGAGTATCTCATATCGACTGCTGAGCTAGCACAAACCGAACTGGAGGTGACCGTGTGTTCTCAGAAGGGTTTCCTCTATGGTGGCAGTCCTATTATGGGCATGGTGAGTGGAAATTTCATCATTGAAAAAAAAAACTAGAATTTTCAATTAATATGTTTTTTATAACTACTTTTGCAGCTTAAAATTTCTTTAAATGAACCAGAGATTTCCAGCAATGGCATAAACTCATGGATGGATTTACAGCCAGAAATGAAACATGATTAAGCGATTTCCCGTTAATAGTTGAAATTGAAATTATTGAAACGCCAAAGCGGTGTGATTGCCTTACAGAGCTAGTATCAAATGACTTCTGTTCTAGAAAATATCTCAATGTTTGTATTTTTTTGTTAGGAACATTTATTCTTCTTCTATTTTTCCATTATTAGCTCATTTTTAATGCAGAAATTATTCTATAATTCCTTATTTAAAATACTTCAAATGTACCAAACATGTAGAATCTCCAGTGCCTCTCCAAACATAAATTTCTTACCTCCTTATTTTTTAGACTGTTTTTTTTTTTCAAATTGTGTTTTACGAAAGCGCATTTTTAACTTTTTTTATATTTAAAATGGTCTGAAATGTTTTCGAAAAAAATATTTCATCCTTAATTTTTTACGTGAGCATTTTCTTCTTTTCGAAAATTTTATTTTTGAATATATTTTAATCGTTTAATAACTGTAATTAATTCAGCGATATATCCAATAACACTCTTCCTATTATTATGCATTTTTTATCCTCATTTTTAACTTTAAGAATCTCAGTTAGACTTCCAAATGTATTTACCTTCTGTTTTCTGTAAAAAAAATTTTTTTTAAACCTTTTATTTATAAATAAAATCTACTACTATGTGCCTTTTTCACTACATGGAGCACAATCTTTATAAAAATAAATGTGAATCTGCAAAAATATATAACTACAGAATTCAAAAATAAAAAAAATTAAATATTTTAAATGTTTACAACTGAAAATAAACCAAGAAAAAGTAATCTAACTGAAATAATGTTTTACTAAATACCTGTCTGTAAAATAAAATAAATAAATAAAAAAGTAAGACAAAATCTTTTATTTGAATTTTTTTATTTATATTGCTCGAGATTTTAAATAAAAATCCTCTTCTTCCCCCATTTTCCCGTTCGCTATTTGGTGTCAATCCACCTGTAGGGGAATTCTGCAAATTTTATCGATACGGTTTGCCGAGTTGTTAACTAACGAATTTTGACGCTTGCACTAACGATTTGGTGATTCCGTAACTCAATTATAACGATTGTTGTTAGCTGACATTTCGTTTTTATTAAAATGGAGAAAAGGTGGCACCGTATCTTAACAAAACATCCATCAATACTTGCGAAAAGCACAAAGAGGAACGACAAAAACAAATAAATTCGTGATAGCAATTATTTAATAAATGAGTTGCAATGGATTGCAAAGTTTAAAAATCAAAAAAATTTTATGGTTTCCACTTTCTAAATTACGTTTCATGACTCTTCTTACTGTAGAGGAAGAGCCCAAAATAAATGAATTGTGCGGTTTCCTTGGATATTAGGCATTTACTGTCAAAATCTTGAGATTAGAATCACATATCTATGGTCAAAATACATATGTGTATTGAACTCTGTGCCTCCAACAAATGGTGAGTTTGATAAGGCGATAATTTCCTTTGCAGCTTGCCGTTCTACTTGAGTCGTTGGAAATCTAACCTTTGCAAAAAAGACATCAAATTGTTGACTGCGTCGGTTACTCTATGTATAAGGCGGCTTACGGATGACTGGCTCATTGCTATCATCCAATGCTCTCCAACAGGACGTTGATAGCATCCAGTTGTGATGCATCGACTAGCGTTTAGAGGCTTCAATCAATTTAATAAAGTTAAAAACTGAAAAACACTTGAAAGTTGCCTTATTTATCTGTTTCTCTGTAGATATTGCCGTTATTTTCGTGCCTTTTAGTTGGCTATCAAGTTGAGAAACAATTTGATCTACTAAATCTGCGGCTAATCGATAAAACTTTCCAAAATCTGTTTCACTCAAGTTGAAAGGATCTTCCACTTCTCGCCGTAAACTTCTATCCACTGGAGAAGAATGTGGTATTTCCTCATATTGGGATAAAACATATGCCAAATACTCAAAAGACATTTCAAATTTTTTTTTTTTTTTTTTTTTTTGGAATATCCCAGTTTGTATTTTATGTCAACTTTTATACTATTTATTTCAACGTAAAGTAAATATTAAATATTTTTTCGATGGCGCTAACAACTTGAAAATTTTTTCCGTTTAACATTAACCAATCGTTAAAATTGTCGCTAAATATTTTTAACTATCCGAAAATCATTAAAATAACATACTGAATTCCACCACTGAACTTTCGACTGGAGTGGATATATTCAATGTGTCAATGTGATCGGGTAACTCTTACACATCACCGCTCCATTATCTGTGTAGTTCGCCGCTACCAATACGCAAAAGACCATAAGTCTTCCTCAAAACCTTCCTCTTGAAACTCCTTATGCGGACTCATCACTTATTTTCGTTGTTGTTGTTATTGTTGTTGTTATGGTTGCTTGCTCAATGCCATCTAGGAGCAGATTAAGTTCAGAGAGGTCCGGGAAACGAGCTGTTTTGGCGTGTTCGGACCACAGAGAGCAGAATATTAGATAAGTGAAAATCGTGTTCAAGCTTGAATAAAGTTTACTACAGTATCCAGACATTGATAGTGCTCGGGTCTCGCGAGGCAGATCGAGTTCTCTGTTCACATGAAGAGAATTTATAAAGGTTGACTCTTTGTGAATGGCGTTTAGGGACTATCGGTAATTCATCATGTCCGCTGCTTCTGTGATACTGAATGAAATCCTTTAGGTCGACTAATTTCCTGGTCTGACTAGGTGGTGGTTTGGCTTCGGGTAGATGTCCGTAAGGATGGTCTCTACGGTAGGGTCCTAGCTCTTATTGCATACAGATCTTAACATTATGCTACTTAACTGTGCATAATATATGTTACGCACGTTTGGTCATCAGGGCGGACATGTCGCTTCTTCATCCGCGTCTTGCTATTATCCAAATCGATAATTAATAACCGGCCGGACGATTAACTTGTAAGTTGCGAGCAACTTTGTATATCTTTACCCCAGGGGCTAGCGGCCAACGATTAGAGGATTTTGTTGGAGCTCTATATGTTACGCCGTTACAAAAGGTTAACTCGTATTGGATGAGAAAATTTCCCGGAAGTTTTGAGTTCTTTAAAGCATGGTCGACAGAGTTGTGTTTTCATAAGTTTTGTAAAACATCACTTAAAAATCAGTAAATAGTGTTACGTTTTCGCTAAATTAACCTTGATGATTTCCCAAATCCTTCGAATCCGATTAATGGACTGTTAAATAAACGTCGCCAACTATGTTTGCAGTTCTTACTTATAAAGAATTTACTCAATGCTCCTCATTACTCAAAAGCTAATAATTCACTTCACTATTCAAAATCAGTATATTTTTCAATCTTCAAAATGTACTATTTTTACTTCACAGTAGTGTTATCCCCAACGAGTTCACTTTACATAATTGTGTGGCGAAACTGCGGAGCGAATTTCAAATGAAAGGAGAGAAGCCGATAACTGTCGTGATTGAGAACATTCGTTATCGAGAACAATTCGATTATTCCAGACGACAGTTGCGAACAATCGATTGAGTATATAAGGGCGAAACACAACTGCAAAGCCAATCAGTCGTCAAGTGAATGCTATTACACTACTGTGAAGTAAAAATAGAATATTGTTGTAAGTTGTAATATAAGTGATTGTGAATAGTGAAGTGAATTGTTAGCTACCGAGTAATAAAAGAACACAGTTGGCGACTTTTGTTTAACAGTCTAGTGATCGAGTTCGAAGGATTTGGGAAATCATCGAGGTCAATTTGGCGAAAACGTAATAATAGGATTATGCCACATAGGCTGTCTGCTATAAATAAATTTGATTTATTTTACCAATTCGTTAACATCCGAATTTGGGACACTTTGTGTTGAAAATGCATATAATAATGTTACGATCTTGCTGAATCAACCTCGATGATTTCTCAAGTCCTTCGGGTACGATCTCTGGATTGTTAAATAAAAATCGCCAACTTAATTTGCAGTCTCTTTATTTATAAAGACTTTATTTAATGTCCTTTTATTATTCAGTAATTCACAGTTCAATTACAATTCACTTTACTATTTACAATTACTTGTATACAACTTTCACAATGTACTGTTTTTATTATTTTACTGTAATGTAATCTCCAACGCGTTTACTCCACGACTGATTACTGACTGACTGACTCTGCAGTCGTGTGTCGCCCTTATATACTTGTTTGCTGCTTGAAAACGAAACCCGGGAATAATCGCGTCGTTACGATAATCGTCTCGTTACGATAATCGTCTCGTTACGATAATCGTCTCGTTTTACGCTCTAGAAAATGCCAGTTGTCGGCTCCTCTCTTTCATCTGTCATTCGCATTTTCGCCACAATAATTTAAACTCTTCCAAATTGTATATTTCAAATTCATCACCGGAAGATGTTTACATAAGCAGATATTTAACGAAGTTTTCTCGAGAACGCAAAAATCTAAAATATAATTTTAATCAACTTGCGATCCCACTTTTATTTATTTTAAATTCATATCTTTTGTCTCGTAATGCGATTCTTTTTATTTTCGTTTATTAATATTTTGAAATGACCAAATGTGCTTTCCATGAAAATATGTCTTCGATAAAAAAATATCCACCAAACTAGTGCAGGCACCAATTGAAATGAATGAAACATGAGTTTCAACCAAAACTAATTTTGGATGAGTTTGCGTTTGATGAATTTTATATGACGAAAACACAAGTTTCCACGCGCATACAATTTTTTTTTTTTGTCCACGAAAACTTGAAACGTTGGCGGTCCGAACAAGGTATAAAACAAAGGCAAAGATATTTTTAAACACGCAAATGCAACACTGTGTGTATATCAGCTGTTATACAGCTCTTCTCACAATCGTACCTTCAGAAAACTGTTCTCACTGCTCGTTGAACGGTGGTGGCTTTCAATAAATATGCATAAGTGTATGTGTGAAATGAGTTTATCTTTCATTCGTCAATAGCTTGTAATTCTCATGTGCTTTTTCGATAAGTAGTCCGGTTAAATACTAATACAAAACAATTAAAATTGTTCTTGCTTCGGCAGAACATATACTAAAATTGGAACGATACAGAGAAGATTAGCATGGCCCCTGCGCAAGGATGACACGCAAAATCGTGAAGCGTTCCACATTTTTTTGTGAAATTTTTCTCTAATATATCTATTTATTTACTTTTATAATTTGGATGGATTTTTAATTGCAAATGTATTTATGAAATTATTTCAAATGAAATACGTTTTAGTTAGAAAATACTGTGATATCGCAGAGATTGAAGGTTCGTTAAATAAAAACCACCATTTAGAGCTTTTTGTTTGCATCTTTTATTTTTAGTTTATTTTCTTTTTCTTTTATATTTTTATAAACTTCATGTTCAAAACAGACAAATTCACATATATGTAGTACATCAAACACCGTGAATTTTGTTGTTGTTTTTTCACACCATTTAGAAAATTTCATTAATATGTAGGTATGCATGTGTTAGTGTGCCTAAAAATATTTAGGTATTTATATGTACATATAAATATTATGAAATGTGATACAAGCATATTTTTAAAATTAATTTCCCATAGATATTTTATTGCAAAAGAAGAACGATTTTCAACTTGGCTTTGCATTGCGCAGATCTTAGCACATAACGTGGATTTGTTGTGTAAGCATTTTGTAAAAAAATTAATAATTTTTTTTTTTACTTTTAAAGTAAATAATTCTCATTTTTGCAATATAAAATTACTTTTCGCTCTTATTTTGTACAAATAATTATGTTTGTTTTTAAAAAAATTATTGTGCTTGTTATACAATTTACAGGATATGAGACATGTACATGCATATGTATGCAAGCATTTATCTGAGTCTTAATGTTTTTAAAACATTACATAGCAATAGTGAAATTTTACATAGCAATAGTACAAAACTAGATATTAAAATGTAAACAAAAATAATTATTATAACCGTATTTTTTTTCAATTTATCGTTTACAATTTTGAAATTTTGAAGCATGAAACTTTTTTGCCAATATTTTTAATGAGTTTTTTATAGAAATATTTTTTTTCTTAATTTTATAAATAAATTTTTAACATATTTTAGTTTTGAACTGTTTTTGAAATTACCACAGTTTCAATTTTTTATTTTTTATTAAATATTTCTTACCAAACACAGTTTTTTGCTTAGATAAAAAGCCGATATTCACAGATTTTGATTGATTGAAACAAAAAATGATTTTTGGTTAAATTTCGCGTTTTTTTTTTGAGAATTTTTTTTTTTTTTAAAGCGTAGATCATAAAAAAATCACTTCTAAAGGTTGAGAAAAAATCAAAAAAAATTATTAAAGAATTCTTTATAAATTTTTGTATCTTAATAAATTTTTCATTCAGTATTTACGATAATTTAGCAGGAATAGTTTCATTATGAATTCGAAATTTATTTTCATGCTTGAATTTTTTTTTTTAAATATAATTTCAAGTTAGTTTATTGAAACTGAAAATTGTGTAGAACGGCTGCAATGATTCAGAAAATAGTGCGAGCAGGTTAAACCAACTCGGAGCAAAAATCGAATGAAACACTTTTCGAAATTTAAATTTGTGACATTTCTATTGTAAAAAAAAATTAAATTTTTAAGATTTTTTTAATAAATACTTATTTTTCTTTACACATTTATTTATGTTTCGGTGCGCCGTGAACATTACACTGTCATATCCTCTTCCTCTTGCGTGTTTTTTAAGCGCGTCTGTCAATAAATTATATTGCTTGCTCCGAGTTAGTCTACGAACATCATGCGCTGGACGGCTCTTATATCTGCTTAGAGCGGAATTAAAAGCAAAAAATGTGTCATGAAGCACAATTTTTTTTCAAATAGTGTAACCTGGCGTAGCCTAGAGCAGCTCAATAAACAAACCATATATAAATTTTATATACTAAAAATCTTTATGTGCTAAAAAATATATGAAATTTTTAATATTATTTTCATTACATTTAAAAAAAAAATATAAAAAAATTAAATAAATAAATAAAAATAATTCATTGAGCAGCGAAAAATAAATTGTTTTATTTTTATTTTATTTCTGATAGCTTATTAGTTTTTTTTTCAATACAAATAGCGTGAAAAAATTGAAAATATTAAAAAAGTAGTGACAAAGTATTTCCATAACATTAAATTTTGAATCTTACAATAAGTTATATATATTTTTAATCTTAATTCACCAAATATCAAAATATTATTTTACAAATATCTGTAATTCTACAATTTATTTCATATATTATTATGAAAGTAAGACTTTTTGTTCAGTTCTATTTCATATCTTCTGAGTGCCTTGTGTTGTGAAATATGTACATATTCTTTTTTTAATTTTTTTTTCATGATAACTAAATTCTCAGTTTATTTAATTTTTTTTCATTCTTTTTTTATTAATTTGTTTCTTAACTTGCTTATTTTTATTGTTTGTACCCTTTTGGTCTGTTCATAATTATATTATTTTATTTTTGGTGTTTAAAAAACAATGGACACAATATTTTGTAGGCTTTTGGGTTGGTATCAAAAATTTGTTGTTTCCTAAATATTGTTTTTTTTTTTGTTATAATTTTGTTGTGCAAAAGATAATATATTTTTTCAATGTTTATTATTATTATTATTATTGTTGTTGTAAAATTATGTGAACTTAAGTATAAAACGTAAGTCTACATACTCGTAAATATAAGAAAATAATAATTGAATTTAATCAATATGAAGTTTTTTTTTTAAATTTTTACTTTATTTTAATCAATATGAAAATTTTGTTATGTCCCTAATGTGTTTTCTTCTTCTTTTTTTTTTTTTGTTTGTTTCTAATTCCAATTTGTTACCTTAAATTCAAAATGTTTCTTTGCTTCCAAAGTGGATTTTAAATTCTGTGTGTTTTCTTAATAATCTTCGATATTTTGTGAAAGCAGTTTTAGCTCAATTTTAATGATATTTTCAAGATGGCAATACCTTAATTCTACAATTTCATATATATGCATATGTGTTAATGTGTGTAGATGTGTGTATGCAAGCAAATATTTCTTCTTTAATGTTAGCCTAAATCTTTTAATCTTTTTTATCTTATATTTATTTACATATTTATAAATATTTAAATGTATGTATGTATGTATGCTTAGTTAGTTCATGCTTCTTTGTATATGTTGTGTTGTTGTTATTACTACTGAGGTAGTTTTTTATTTCTCTTCAAAATTTTTTGGTTCGGTTTTCTGTTTCATTCAGCTGTGTTCTTTGTCTGTTGCTAATTATAGGTTGTTGTAATTTTACAATTGCCATTTTAAAATGAAACATAATTTTATTTATGTTTTAAATATTCTTGGTGTTCATTATTTTCGTTTGAATAAATGTAGCATATTTGCTTAGGTAATAAAGCACATTTAACATTTATGCTTTTCTTTTTTTTTTTTTTTTTTGGTTTCTCAAAAATCGCTCTCCTTACACTGATTGCAAATGCTATTGATTTTTGTAATGAAAAACACCTACATATATAATAAGTTCTGCAAAATTTAAAGCAGTTTCGTTTATAAATACTTTATACATATGTATACCTTTTTTTTTTGAATACTTAATATATACATATATATATATATATATATCTTTTTTTTTTATTTCACATAATTCAGGTTTAATAAATTTTTTTGAGGAACTTGCGTGCTTGGTTAAAAGTATGCTCAGTTTTCAGAAAGTTGATAAAACAAAACTAATTTAATTAAATATACATACATGCATATGCATATGCAAAATGAGGCTCCTCATAGATGAGATAACTCGTATCTTCATGAAATTGTCACTTTTTAGTTGAAAAATAAATAAAAATGGCCGACTGGAATTATGTGTAAATATTAACCGTTTACCGTGCGTATTTCCACTCGGAAGGCCGGGATTAGAGTTCTCGTTCGACCAACATACAAAACTATAAAAAAAAAAAAAAATTTTTAACTGCATTCGCTACCCGGCATGGAATATCAAGCCCTCCGAGTGTGAATTTGTTGCATATGAAATAAAAACTTCCCATAAAAGTTCCATCAGCCGTTATGAGGCTGCTTAGAACAAAACTGTAGGTCCCTGCATTTGTTGGAAAAACATTTAAACATTAGAACGAACAACACAAATTTGGGCAGAAGCCAGAAAATCGCTTCAGCCTTGAATTTACCTTATAAAAAAAATCGTATTTGGTCTCGGCAGTTGAAATTTGTGTGTTCCAATGCGAAAAGATGCGAACTTCTAAACCTCTCTAAAGTTTTTTACATTTTTTACAGTTACAGCCCTTATCATGCTTCGATATGTTGGTTTCCACACAAACGTTCATCTGATGCCAGATAACTATGCAACATAGTACACTGGTGGCCTGTATGAAGTCCAATATGTTTTCTAATAACTTCTAATACCTAAAATTTGTGCATTACATGAGAGGACTAAATTTTTTAACAACTGGTCAGTTGTCACTGAAGCCAGAATCCGTAATTTTGCAGAAAAAAATATTCAAAAAATTTTTATTAAAAAAAACCTTCATAGAAACAGCAATTACTTTGTTTTACATAGTTATCAGTACCTTCAATATCGACATTATTCTTTTAAGACAACACTTAAACGTTGCCAGGTAGGCGAATTTGTAATGGATTGAGGGCTCACTGCGTTGAATTTCGAATGAAATTGACTTAAGAAGAGATGAGTCGGTTTCAGGAGATTCATATTTAAAGAGTTAGAGAGAGAGAGACAGATGGATGGGTTAACGCCTTGGGTTCATTACAATGGCAGATCTGAGAACTACATGCTAATGACCGATATAGGCTGGAAATTTATTCATTGATACAAAACCTTTGCTCGTTTTTTTTAAATATCCTTTTTCTGTTATGCTTAAAAAGGAGCCTCTTATTTTGATTTGAAAAAAAAAAAAATATATATATATATATATAATAATAACTTTCAATGATTTGCTTATTAAAATATAAATTTAAAAAATTATTTATTAAAAAATATTATTTTCTTACGCTTCAATCAAAAGTATTTTACCTTTTTTTTTTAATAATAATCAATATAAATTTTTTTCCTCATGATCCTAAATTACATTCTTTTGTTATTCCTACTTGTACTTCAGTTGCATATTTTTAGGTTATATGTTAAATAGGGCCATATGAATTTGTACACACATACATATAATATAAAATCTATATTCAATTTTTTGTTTGTCTTATTTAATAAATATTAAACATTTAATCAATAATCCTTTAAGCAATAATTCATTACTTAAACATTCCGTTGCTGCTGTTTGTTGTAGCCTTCTATTTTGTTGTACTGTGAATTTTAAAATTCGTATCACCACTATTAATTTTTTATTTTGCTCAACGTTCTTATGAATTTGAAAATTCTTATCACCTAACATTTGTTTTTGTTTTTGTTTTTTTTGTGTTTACCCATATTTTTCCTTTCTCATTCTATTTCCACACCAGCCGTATGTCCTTTGCATCAGCCACATGGTCTTTCTTTCATGAATTTTAAAATTCTTATCACTCTTCGGCTTTTTGTTTTGCTTCATTACTTCTCAATTTTTTGTTTTAACCAATGTACCTATTTCATAAGTATTTTTGGTACTATTTCTTAATTTGAAGAGCTAAAACTACTTTTGAGTAAATTTTAAAATACCTATAGCTTAAATATCCAATAATATTTCAAAAATTTTTATCGTTCTTTTCCTTTGCCATTTTTGGTTAAAGTAAAAACTCGACTTTCTCATGAATTTTGAAATTTTTTATAACTAACTAAACTGAGTTCTTAATGAATTTTTAAATTATAATTTGTTCTGCGTTTCAGACACCTTGTGTGTTCAATTAATGTGCAATAATTCTAAAATATGATATTATATAGTGTTTTATATTCTAACACATGAAAATTAATTGTAGGAATAATGCATATACATACATATAGATTAAGAAGATATTTTTTAATAAATTCCAATTCCAAAAAAAAAAAAATGTATATAATATAATATTGCATACTTTAAGGTGAATTTAATTTAAAAATATTTTTTCACAAAAAGTTTCCCAAATATATCCAACGCCAGTGAGAAAAGTTATTCTTCAAACAGCTACAATTGTGTTGAAACATTGTTAGGAACTATTAAGTGATATATAAATATGTATATGTATGCTTAAAATTCTATATTCAAATGGCTAATAATTTAACTAAGCCAAATACATACAAATAAAACTTGTACGAGTAGTGAACTAATTTTGATATAAATCTGAACACAAAGCGTTACATAATATACAACAGTAATAGTCCAAGGTACACAAGAAATGTAGCGAAATAACAAATTTAATTTCTATAAAGTAAAAAAAAACTGTTAAAAAGTTAAAAAAAAAGATTAAAAAAAAACAATGTGCAAATAGTTTCTGAATTAAAGCCAAACACTTATTATAAAAAAACGGTAAAAAAAAATTCAGACATCTTTATTAAATAAATCAATAAGAACAAAATTTGTTTAAATATTTTTAAAATAGCTAAACACATTTCAGTGTGGAACTTATAGTTCCTAAATTTGAATAGCTCGCATCAACAATAATATTTACTTTTGTACCAAATTTTCAAATCACAAATAATCTACTAATAGGTATACATACTACATATTTAGCAAAAAAAAAAAGTTATTTGCAATTGCAAATGGTTTTGGAAAACTACAAGCACAATTGTGAAATTGAAAATAAAAAATATAAAATAAATCCGAATAATTTTTGCAAGAATTCTCTTCTTCACTGCACACATGTGAGTGTCCGTTATTATGAATTTGAGCATTTAATTGTACATATTCTGGTGCTTGTACGGCCATGTCTTGTCACATTACTTGCAACCTGAAAAGAGACGCTGAACTACTTATATTTTGCTTAGTATTAGAAGAAAAACAAAACAGAGTAAATGAAGCAACTCAACACTTTAAACCACAACCAGAAGGAAATCAATACATAGCGCTACTAAATGCGACACAATCAAATGTTCAATGGCATAAACAACATAAGAAAGCTGAAAAAAATAATAAAACTCAATAGAATCCAAGTTGTTTTTTGTTTCATATTTTAACGGTATTTTCTTTTTCCACAATTATATAAATATCTTGTTTTTACGTCGTATTTGGTAAATATTAAATTTCTTAGTATATATGTATGTACGTATATAAGTGTATAAAGCAAGTAAAATTAAAATGTTTATTTACATACATTAATAGAGGAAAATATATATAAAGTTTTGTATAAAAAATATATTTATACATATATGTATTTTTAACTGTTGCTTATATTTGTATGAAACCCGTTATCATTGATTTTGTCATTTCTGACTGTTTGGCTGCTTGATTCGTTATTTGGTTATTTGGTGAATAAAATATTTTTTTTTTTACATTTTTCCTCTTTTATAGGATTTTAGCAAGAATTTATAGAAACTTTTCAAAGGAAAAAAAATTATATTTTCTTCGGGTAAAAGCTACGATAGACCACGTGGGGGAGGGGGAGTCCGAAAGTGGCCAAAATCAGGCTACGTAGTTTATGAACAGTCTCTAATAATGTAAATTAAGAACAATTAAGAAATAGTGACGAAATTCAAAAAAGACAACAAGAATATTTTAAGCGATCAAATAATACTGAACTAAAAGTAAAAGAATTTAGAAAACGAAATTATATTTAGAAGAAAAAACCAGCAAGTAAAACAAAATTTTTTTTAAAACTGCGAATAACTAATAATCCACAATAAGAAATTATGGTATAGAGAAAGAAAGTAAAGCTAAAAATTTAAAAGTTTGAAATTCTATAAAATTTGCAATCTAAGTAAGAGGAAACAAATTATTCATAAATCCTTTTGGAATTAATTTACACGTTTGCATTTCAAAAAAATTTCAAAAATTATGTTTTCTAAACATAACTGCTGTTATTGATATAACAGCGTAAAAAGTTCTGCAAATGCAGCTCTCATTATTATAGAATATTTTAAATTACATTTCAGTATTACAACAGGCGTTCATTTGTAAATTAAACTTTATGATAATTATACTTCATTTAAAGTGTGAAATAGCTGTTTTCTAAGGATTTTACAATTCATTCAAGAGTGTGTTAACTCTTTGGAGCTTTACGTATCATTCTATGGCATGTTTTTATGTGTTGTTATTATATTTATAAAAGTTTTTTTCTTAAAGAAAAAGCAAAAGAAACAAAACTTTCAATTTCTTTGATTTCTGTGCATGATTGGTTACGTGTAGTTTGTAATTTAGTCATTTAGCAATTTTTTCAACCGAATTTTATTCTTGTGCTTCTCTGAACGCATTAACATTATTTTCGTTGATATTTGCTTCGGGACTACCAGCATAATTTTTTTTATTAAAAAAGTAATCAAAATGAAAAAAAAACTGTGCTTATTTTATTCTAAATAAAGCAGAAATTAATTTATGTGTAAGCAAATGTTGTGCTACCAACTTAAAATATTATATACTTAAAATTAAAAATTACTTAAAAATAGCAATAATCTTAAAGGTATTTATAGTAAGCTAAAAGAAAAAAATACATTAATTATGCATAATTAGAATTATATCACCCTGTATGTATGTTGTAGTACACAAAAATTTATATAGCATTTATATATAGTATAGCATTTATATAGTATAGCATTTATATATGCTTCTATATATACATATATATATATATGTAATGTATGTTTAGTATATGTGATTAATTGTAATTCCTTATTATTTAATAAAAATTTGCTTCTCTAAAACCTAGTTTTGTAAAAGTAATTACTAAACGCAACCAACTGACCAATAATATTATTGTACATAAAGCAAAGTAATTAGTTAAATATATAGGTAAATTGGCATGTTTGCATTTTGAAAACAAAAGGTATAAAGAATATATATCCTTTATGTGGATATAACACATACAGCCACTCTTACTGTGATAAGCTTAAAAAAACAAGCGATTATATATGTATATGTGTTTAAATAAAATGTGCACGTTAAAAACCACAATATCTAGAGTAAGCACTATTTTTTGATATTTTGAAACACTCATTTTGGCTTTATTCATGTAAATTTTCTTTTCTACTTCATTCAACTCATTTTATGTGTAATCAAAAACTAAAATACAAATATGCAAAGAATAATGCTACAAATGTAATTAACTGAACTATGCAAAGCGCTAAAATACACAACAAAAAAAATTAATTGGAAAGCTTATTTAAAAAAATATATATTTTGTTTTGTTAAATTTTTTTCAGTTTTCCATATGCCAGCAAATTTGGCATTACTCTCGCTCTTGTTGTATGCATTTTTTTTTCTGTTTACATATTGAGGTTATTAGCGGTACATAACAACTTATATTGTGATAAGCATATCACTATGGATATATGCATATGTAGTTTTTTTATATGCAAACAAAATATTCAAGGCAAAACAATAACTAGCAGCCAAACTAAACATAAACATAAAATATTTGGTAAAATTAATTCATTGATTATTATATATATTTAAAAGACTACAACATTAATAAAGAAAGAAAAGAAAAACACTTAATATATGTTTAACATGTTACATATATGTACATATGTAAGTAATTAGATTATTTTGTAAACCTAAATTGACTGTGCACTCTTGCACATAATTTGTTTACATTTTTTATATAACTATTAAGCGCCAAAATGTATGTCAACTTGTAGGTAGCATTTGCTTTTCTACAGTTTCATTTTCGTTTATTATTAGTTGTTGTTACAATTCATGTTTGCTTCCCTGACATGTATACCCCTATAAATTTTCCTTTATGCATATTATATGCCATGCTATAAATATATTTTTTTGTATTTATGCTTGCACATATGCGTTTTTATGCATGTTTGTATATATATATATATATATATATATAATTTTAAATATAATATTTTTTCATTAAATTTCAGCAAGGTTTTAAAGAGAAATCCTTAAAAAGGTAGGCAGTTTATACATATATGCTTTTATAATATTTCTTTTTTTATGTCAATACGTATGTATGCAAATATGTATTTGCCTACATTTATAAATATATACATCAGTATAAATATTTATAACAAACAGCAATAACAGCTGATTAAATTGTTATTTGCCAAATTTAAATATTTACCCATTCATTTTCACCCATAACATTTTCACTTAAGAGCTAAACAAAAAATGTATCAATATGTATGTTATGTATGTATATAATTGTGGCCTCTTTCGTTTACTTTTAACTTTTTCAAAAACCTATTAAACTTTCGTTATTACTGTGCTTGTCTCGATGGCTTCCTCAAATATTTTTAACAGCTTCTTCCATTATTTCATCGTCTCTCCATCTCCAGCGCACTTCATTCATTATCCAACGTTATGTTTCGCATATTTCCACACTACGCATTTTCCAACTTATCATGTCCATTTACTCTTCTAATACACGTTCCATCGATAAATTATTACCGTTTCGTTTCTGTTTTCTCAATCTCAATTTTAACAATTTTCATTTGAATCAATTTTGAGCCTCCATTATATGTTCTTATAAGCTATATACATCTTCTGTGCTTTATTTCCTTTCCCTGACGATTCTATGAATGTTTTAAATCCTGAAGACCACCATTTGGTACACCACCTTTTACATTCTCTAGCACTTTGTTAACAAAATCTGTTGTATCGCCAGCTATACGGAGACCAGCTGAAAAGAATGTGATAAAGAATATAAATATATTTAGTAAATAATAAATAATATTAAATAATAATATTATTAAATAATAACCTCTTAGCAACATGCCCCACTGTTAGAATTAATTATTATTATTATTTATTTATAGAGCTTAAAGCGCAGTTAACCCTTTGTGAATAAAAAAAAAAACTAGAGAATTCACTGTGACTTCTGTCTCAGTCTGAGCTGAAAAGATTGGCTTTCGTCACAACATTTAAATACATCTAATGCGAAAATCGCTTCAGCGTTTACGGAGCACTAATTATATATACATATACAGTTGCGTCGGGGTATAGTGAACACATCGAAATAGTGAACCCCCAAATTTATTACATGGAGTACTCTAAGTAGTTATCAGAATTTTAAAACGTTTCCAAGTAAAAATCGAAAGAAAAAACATAAAAAGGGATAAGGGATCAAAAATAACAGAGAGAGTATTCACCTAATTTGTATTTTTACTGTTGATTGTTACAAAATCAGCTGTTTCTTCAACTTAGTGTTAATATTTTTTGTCGAGTGCAAGCCAATTGTAGTTAAGCATCAGCTTTGTTATGTGTATTTAAAAGTATCTGATCACACAAAAAATGCAGTTGGATTTATATTAGTGATAACTTGATTTTAAACTTTTATATGTCGTGAATAACCTCAACACTGTGGACAGGTGTTGCAATATTTAGCTCACTATATCCAGACAGGACTGTTGTATATATACAAAATTTTATTTTTACTCGAATTGTTTCGTTTTTTAACATGATTTTGTTTAAATAAATTTCAGATATTATATTCTCTTTATCAAAATAGAAATATTTTTGTAATATAGTATGTATTTTGAAATAAATTAAGTGAACTTTAACAAGATTTTTTTTTTGGTATTGTTTACATCATGATAAAAATTGATTCCTCTTTCAATGAAACATACCACAAAAAAGGAGATTCGAACGCGGCCACATTTCGTGCTTTAAGAGGAGATTATGGTGCACATAACCGGCCAAATACTCAAGCAGTTGTTCAAATTTTAAAGAAATTTGAAAAGACTGGAGAGGTTACAGATATTACAAGGAACGTGCATCATTATTTTGCTCATTCAAATATCAACGCAGTAAGTGAAAGTGTAACAGATGAGCCCAATGTATATATTTGTCGACGTGACTTCCTTACGATACATTATGGCGTATTTTGCCCTTGGACTTACACCAACATCCATATACGTGGTATGTTCAAAGGAAAAGGTGAAGGTTTTGTTTTCTTTGATTACAATGGTGTGGTGCATCCTGTCAAAAAGTCGTATAGTTAATAAGGAATATTACAGGAAAGTTATGCCAAAAACAAAACCGTGATCATGCCTCAACCACCGTATTCACCAGATTTGGCTCCCAAAACTAAAAAAAAAAGCAATGGAAGAAAATCCTTTTGCCACAATTGATGAGATCAAGTCAGAATCCAAGAAAGAACTGGGAATCGGGATTGGAAAAAGCGTTGGCACAAGTGTATTATATCCGAGGGAGATTATTTTGAAGGGGACAAATTAGATATTGATGAATAGATAAGTACTTTTCAAAAAATAAATTCCAAATTCACCTTTTCCTTTGAACACACCTCGTAAAGTCCAGCTCAAACAACAACTGAAGCCAGCTAACCATTCACAACACCATTCACAACGTCGATTAGGTGCTTGAACAACAAGCAGTGAACCGCAATTTTTCCAACAACATTTTCTTTAGCGATGAGGCACATTTCGCACTTAGGGGATATGTGAATAATCAAAATTTGTCACATTTAGGGCTCCAAGAATTTCAAATAATTGCAGAGAGGCCAGTACACTCAAAGAAAAATTTTATGTCTGGTGCGTTTTTTTTTTTGGTCGGGAGGTGTGATTGTACTTTATTTCTTTAAAAACGATAACGGTTGTATGATAAATGAGGTTTCAAAACTATGGTGCCACAAGCCCCACAACACGAGTGAATACGGCTTTATTGCGAGAGAAATTTCCCGTGCATCTCACGTAATCACTCGTGTTGGCGATGTCCATTGGCCACCGTTGGATTTTTTTGTGACTCTTTCACGTAGACTTCGGACAATGCGTGTTTATGCGGATAAACCTTTATCTCTTGAGCACTTAAAAAACCAAAGTTCATCAAGTTATGGCTGAGATACCGCCCAATACGTGCTAAAAAGTGGTCGAAAATTACCCCAAACGCGGCGAGCATTTGAATGATGTAGTGTTTCACTTTATAGGAAAAAAGAAATTTCATGAAACAATTGTTTTAAATGCATTTTATTTACGTTTATTTTGGAAACCTCAAAAGGGATAACCCTGTAAAAAAATTTTTAATTTTAATTTTAGTTAAAAAGTTTTTCAAATGCTAACAAACTTCAAAAAATCGAGTTCTTGTATCTTATGAATATTTTTTATCACCCTACTTTTCCTTTGAAGCGAATCAATCGAGTTATATCTATCTTGTAAAAATTTGATGTAACTATATTCTACAAAAATATGAATCACTCACTTTGTGCCGTCTTGTAGATCTGCTCAATGCGCTGATCGATCGCTTCGTTGTGTTCACGATTATTTTGGTTTTGATATTTGAGCGCCAGTGCTTGTTTCAGTTCATAAATGCCGTTAATTAAACGTTCTGAATTTAAGAAGAAGAAGAATAAGGTACAGAATTTATAGAAAATTTCTAAAACGTCTGCTCTCACAACATGTCTACTTACTATGTTCGATTTCCAGTCCGAAAAGTTTTATCTTATTCGCCTCATGTTGAGCCTTCTTCTTCAGACGACAAGCCCTTGAGGCCAATTTATTTTTTTCTTTGCGCGATTTTGGACGCACATTGAAGGGCAACTCAGATACGGGCGTCATGTCATTAATGGTGCGTCCGAGTTTGTCCAGCTCCTTGCCGATGATGTGTAGTTTGCGTGGATTTGGCGTTAAATCATTGCCATCACCCTTGCGTGCCTTGCCGCTGTGCTTTAAGCAAGAAAAAAAAACAATATGAATACACACACATACACCGTTAGACAAGTGCATTTCACAGCAGCGAGCAAGTGAAAATGCTAGTTGTGTTGTACGCAGCAATTGGTTGTATTTACTTTGAATACCTTGATACCACGCACAGAACAATTTGGACTAAACACCGGATCGGTGGCCTCGTTCAAGACGTGCGGATCTTCCAAACGTGACTGGAACACGAGTCGTTTGCCTTTAGGTCCCTTCGCTTGCACATTGTACTGCCAGAAGTAGCGCTCCTTACCCTTACTGCTTGATAATTGACCGGAAACGGTGGTGCGTGAGTCATCCTCATTATCGGAACCTATAGTGACAAACAAAATTAAATTTCATAAAAATTCATTGTTTTCCACCACAACTCACCATCACTGGACAAATCATCATAATTATCGCTGTTATAATCAGTTGATGCATCGTCATCATCGTCCTGCGAGAAATCAATGCCATCCGGTGACAACACACTGCCAGTACTTAACGACGAGAATGATTCAGCTTCGGCCAGCGAGCCAGTGGACAACAAATGCTGTCGCGGTTCACGTCGCATCCATATGTGTTCGAGTCCGAGATGTGTAGGTGCCGATGAGGATAGTCGTGATATGGACGTATCACAAGGATACTGGAACGACTTCCGTACAGAACCACTAGTACTGCTGCCAGCACCGCCACCAGTGCTGCTGCCGAAACCACTACTACTACCACCGCTACTGGGGCTGAGCGCAGCACCTGAGAGCAATAAATGACTATTACCCGGCACTGATTGGCCGAGTAAACCGACACTGCCATTTATGCTAACACGATCAGGCGACATGGAGAAGCCTTTCTTTTGTAATTCCAACATATTTCGGGATTTTACCTGCAGACTTTGTGAACGATTGGCATGCGGTGGTGGTGGTGGCGTTATGGAATTGAGTTGAAGTGGTGAGTGTGATGGCTGTACATGGAAAAAACAGTTTTAGTTAGTTTTAACATTTAAGAAAATTATTAAAAATCGAAACAGAAACTGTTCCAAGAGTTTAAATACATCGATAAATATTTGGTCTTTTGCTTACGACCGGAGCACATTTTGTAATAAAATATTTCAAATTTACCTGACTACCTGGCGAAAACGAGTTCGAACCAGAACTGCTCAGCTGTTGATGCTGTTGTTGTTGCTGTTTATTTGGTGTGCTATGATAGATTTCATATGGACTAGATGAGCTATGGTGATTGTGGTGTGTATGTATGGCACCGCCAGCGCTATTGCTGTGCTGTAAACGTTGTCGTTGTTGTTGCTGCTGCTGTTGTTGCTGTTGAGTTGTTTGCAATTGTGTCAATTGCTGTTGCTGTTGCTGTTGCTGTTGTTGAAGTTGTTGCTTATGCAACTGTAACAACTCCATTGGCGGCCCACCACTTGGCGAAGCCTGAGGACTATTCAACTGTTGCAAGTTGCTTGTGCTATTATCCTGATTGCTAGGCGACAACATGAAATCATTCTGTCCGGCGCCGCTATTCAACAGCTCATCGAAATTATCAATAACATCAAGGAAATGGTCTTCCGTTATATCACCAAAACCTGCCGCTTGTATCTCAGCCTTATCTATAGGGAATATGTAGTCATCTTCCAGTGTGAATGGCTCGTGTTTGGTGTGTATGATGGCATTGCTAATGTCACTCCACATGGCGCTCGAGTTTGGTGTGCCGCCGGTGGCATCGAAGAGCAATGAATTGTTTCCATCGTCGCCAGTGCGTATGCTATCGTTCAGGCCCAACAAAGTGCTCGCCGAATCAGCCGTACCAACACTGCCCACTATGCTATTGCTGCCGCTGTTACTGACCGGTGAGGTGTCAGCCTCATAGAAACCGTTCGATGTGATGCCATCCAGTGGCGAAGCAACACCCAAGCTAACGTCTTGTAGCAGCGTGGGTGATAAGGAGGCGGCGTCCAGTGAGGCTGCATCCAAACCGTAATCGGAGAAGTCGACAAAAAGACGTGGTTGCGTGTGTTGCAGCGATTGCTGCTGTTGTTGCTGCTGCTGCTGCTGTTGTTGTTGTTGCTGTTGTTGTTGTTGTTGTTGCTGTTGTTGTGGCTGTGTCTGTTGTTGTGTAGACATCATGGAAGAGATTTGACTATGCTGATGATGCAAATTGCTAAGATGTTGCGAATGAAGATGATGCTGCAATGGGCTCGGGCTGGGGTGATGATGCGTTTCTCCTGCGTCTTGGGACCACGGATTATGGCTTTGATTGGGATTATTACTGCGCGGTATACTAATGGCGTTGGTCAGCATCAAATTACTGCTACCGCTAATGATGCTGCCGCCACCTCTGCCAACGATGTTATTGCCGGTAAAGGTTTGTTGCTGCTGTTGTTGTTGATGTGATTGTATCGATTGGTCCGTTGGTGTATTGGCGTTCGAATTTGTATTTGTTAGGTAATTATTGGAATTCGGACTGGAGTTGGAATTGTTAGAGTTGAAATTTGTATTCACATTCAGTTGCTGCAATGGACTCAATGCGGGCAAAGCTGATGTGCCAAAGAGTAGACTGGAAGTGCTGCTATTGCTCAGGGCCAACGAGAAGAGATCACACTTAAGTGGATTGCTGCTGTTGGACGACGTATCGAATAGATCAGTCGACATGGAAAATATTTGATTTTCGGTCATTTTACAATTTAATTAGTGCTGCTGACACTATTGCGGCAGCCGGTGCATAGATTGCAGTCGCTCTGCTACTATGCTGTTATTGCAGTTGCTTACTTGTTAGTGCTCGAATGCTAACTGTTGCTGTAGCGGTACACCCTGGTACTCAGCTGATAAATTTTATGATATAGACAACAAAGAATTGTTGATATTTATAGACGATCTCATGTGTAAAGGGGTGTTGATGGTGGCGCTAGCGCCGACGCCACGGCGCGTAGTTGAGGATAAACGCCTACCGTTACTCGTTTATCTGAAAAAGAAAAAGAAAAAAGAAGAGAAAAATGGTAAGGAAATGTTGATTGGTGTCAAATGGACTTAAAAAGTATATAAGAAGAGCTTTAAGAGCTAAAAGAGCTACATATATACATATATTTGGCACTTTTGTAACCACTGAAGCGATTTTCGGCCGAGCTCCTCCTCCAATTTGTGGTTTTTGCATCTTAATGTTTTTACCAACAAATGGATGGACCTACAGTTTATTCTAAGCCGCCTCCGAACGGCTGATGGATTTTTATGAGGAGCTTTTTTACATGTCAGAAATACACTCGGAGGGCTTGACATTCCCTGCCGAGGGGCGATCGCAATTAGAAAAATTAATTTTCTATAATTTTGGATGTTGCTCGAACCTGGGCTCGAACCCAGGCCTTCCGAATGTCAGTACGCAATGCTAACCACTTGGCTAACGCGGCCGCCACATAACACGACTAAATATGAATGTAAGTATGTATGTATGTGCATTCGAATTAAAAAATTATATATATTTTATTTTCCCCGAGACCCATTCGACAGGGACTTAAAAACTTTTGGATTCTTCTTACAGTTAATATTGCTAATAGCTCATCGTTATGGAAAATCCCGCGAAACTAGTATCATCGTAAAAGACTGGACTCTTCTTTCGATTCGCTTTAGTTTTTTTATGTAAGAAAAGTTCGATGAGCTTAATCCAGCTTCCAGTTTTTTTCTCGTCTCTTGTGCTCATGAGCTGACTAGGTGAGTTGGTGTCTGCAAGGAAAAACATTGATCTTCCGGACCTCCACTACATGAACTATTTTCGTCTTTCCAACCTTCTCGGTCATTTTTTCAACCCTTGATAATATGTTTCAATGATGCTTATTGAAATCGATAAAAAAATCTTTAATCTTCACACTTTTGCTCAATTATTATATCAATTATTATCGATATAAAAAAATATTTAATCTTCACACTTTTGCTCAAGTTAATTAAATAAGCAAAGTCAATAAGCAACGCATATTTAATGTGTATGAACAGTTCAATATACGTTTTCTGCTAGCAAATTTCATCAATCGGTGTAGTCAAAAATCTGGCAAGCGATATCAACTCTCAAAAATTTCATTTTATTTGAGCGAATGGCTTTGCTTTGACAGTTTAATTAAAGTTAAAGCCTTAATTGAGTGGGCCAAGTTTGGTGTTCACATACATTAAATTAAGCTTTAACATTTAACAGTTTTAAGCAAAATGTGGTTATTACCCTCAAAATATTATGTTTTTTGCTCTATTGACGAGAATAAATAACATTACCGAAACTACACTTTTTGTGCCTTACATGTACGTGAAAGGGTATATTAACTTTGACCCGAAGTATGTAAGTTCCAAAAGGCAATGACATAGATCCACCGAAATTTATACCGATCGTATCAGAAAGACGAGCTGAGTTGATTTAGTCATATACGTCTGTTTTAATGCAAATTAGTTATCAGATGTTAAGATATTTGAAAAAAAATCTACAATTCGGGTGTAATTTTGTAATACATTGATTATTTGTCGGAACCGGCCAGATCGATTGACTATATCATGTAGCTCCCATACAACTGATTTGTACAGATATGTGATTTTAAGTAATAAATACATCAATAAATCTACGAACATGAAACTCGTTATTCTACACAAATATGGGACTATTGAAAAGAACAGAGTTGTATTTTGACATCTGTCAATTTTATTAGCAAACCAAACATGTTTTGTTTAAGTTAAAAGCCCACGCACAACGCGTTAAATTGTTGAAACCTACAACAAAAATTGAAATTTGGCCATGTTTTCGTGCTTTAAGAGGAAATTATGGTGCACATAATCGTCCAACTACTCAAGCAATTTGCAAAGTTTTAAAGAAATTTGAAGAGACTGGATTGGTTACAGATATTGTTAGGCCTAGTCATCATTGTATTCTTCGTTCCACTTTAAATATCGCTGATGTAAGTGAAAGTGTAGTCGAAGAGCCGAATGTGTCTATGTCTCATTACGGCTTATTTTGCACTTGGACTTACACCGACATCCATATAAAGTCCAGCTCACACAATAACTGAAGCCACCTGACCGTTTACAACGCCGTAGTTACGTCGATTGGGTGCTTGAGCAACAAACAGTGGAATGTGATTTTTCCAACAACATTTTCTTTAGCAACGAGGCACATTTGGCATTCATTGGAAATGTGAATAAGGAAAATTTGAGGTTCAGAGAAAACTCAAATAATTGAAGAGATGCCATTACACCAAAAAAAAAAAAAATAATAATAATAATAATGTCGGGTGAGCTTTTTAGTCCGGAATTGTGATTGGACCTTACTTCTTGGAAAACGATAACGGCGAGATTATCACTGCTAACTCGGAGCATTATGGCAGTATGTTAAATGACTCTTTTTCACCTGCAATTGAAGAACATGAGTTGGAAAATATATGGTTCCAACATGAGCGAATGTGGCTTCATTGCGAGAAAAATTCCGCGATGTCAATTGTCTGGGGATATCGTGCGATTTGACACCGTTGGACTTTTTTTTTGGGTCCACGCAAAAGATCGTGTTTATGCGGATAAACCTTTAACTCTTGACCACTTGGAAACCACGTCAAGTTCTGGCTGAGATACCGCCCAATATGTGCTAAAAAGCGATCGAAAATTACCTCAAACGGATCGAAGTTAGCAAAAATTCACGAAGCGGTCGTTTTAAACTTTAGAATGAAAAAGGAATTTCATTAAAAAAAATTTTTTAAATGCATTTTATTTACGTTTATTTTGGAAACCTCGAAATGAATAACCCTATATAATGAACTAAACATTGCTATTGAAAATCATCGAAATCAGAAGATTATAACTTATGGCCTGCGTATAAACAATTAGGTCTGATATGAGATTTTGGATAAAAAATCCGCCAAAAAAACATATAATAAATAGGTTGTGGCATTGAAAATCATCGAAATCGAATTTTGTAATATATAATAAATTTTTTATGTTCATGGAATGTAAAATGAAGGTTTCAGCATGGCCGAAGATATCACTAGTTTCTTGTACAATTTTTTTTTTTTAGTTACACGCGAACTCCGTTTTTTATAAAAAGTGATCCAAGTAGAGGTACTTTTTCCAATAGCCTCATTTTGACAAATCACGCGTGAGTCGCGCCAAGCTGAACAACGTTTAACAAATCATTCAACTTTATTACGAAAATTCACGTTCTGTAAATAATGTGTTTCGCGCGCTTCGCTCAACTAATGGTCAACGTAATCGGCCTACTGAGCGTCGTAACACCATCACCCATCTTGAGACCCAACATTCATTACTGGATAATATTCAACCAAATAGTCCACGTCCAGAGCGCAGTGAAGAAAATATAGCGGCCGCACCTGAGAGTGTACACGAAGACCGTGGAGAATCGATTCAGCGCCGTTCGCAGCAACTCGAACTAACGTATGGAACGACTTGCCGCATTTTACGTTGAGATCTTTAATTGAAAGCGTACAAAATACATCGCTTCGCGTTCGACGGTTTTGAGCCAAATGTTCTTGAGCTATGAGGCCCATTTCTGGCTCAAAGGGTATGCAAACAAGCAAAATTGTCGTATTTGGAACGAATAGCAACTTGAAGAGATTCAAGAGCTGCCATTTCATCCAGAAAAAACAATGGTTTGGTATGGTGGAATCATCGGTCCATATTTCTTCAAAAATGAATGATGCCGGTGAGAACGTAATCGCGCCTTGATAACTGACTATTTGATGCGTGAAATTAAAGCTCGTGATCTCCGCGACATTTGGTTTCAAGAAGACGGCGCCACTTCCCACGCATGCCACCAATCAAAGGATTTATTGAGGGAACACTTCGGTGAGCAGATAATTTCACATTTTGGGCCGGTCGAATGGCCACAAAGATCGTGTGATATCACACCGTTAGACTTTTTCCTGTGGTAATATGTAAAGTCTAAAGTTTATGCGGGCAACCCCGCTTCGATTCAGGCGTTGGAACAAAATATCAAGCGTAAAATTCGCCAGTTACCAGTCGAAATGTTCGAACGAGTTATCGAAAATTGGACTCAACGGGGTAGACCATCTGAGACGTAGCCGAGGACAACATTTGAAAGAGATAATCTTCAAAAATGAAATGCCAAAGGATGTTTTTTCGAATGATAATCCCCATTTTCACAATTGAATTTTCTGTGTTCTTTACTTTTTTTAAGTAGAAAACATCGAAATGAATCACCCGTTATTATTTTAATATTTTTTTTAATTATTTTTTCTTTAAGTAAAAGATTTTCTTATTATTTCAAATCTAATACATTTTATAAGTAATTAATTTCACAATTATTTCTTAATTTCCAAAATTATCCAATTGACAATTAAGCTGTGTGCGGGCACACATATACATATATTATCATCTTAGAAGAATATTTGGCTATTTAAGTATTTGTATTATCAGAGTGACGTTTTTTTGTTTTTCACTAAATACCTTTCCCCACGTGTGTCACTCTCTGCTCAGCTATTGAAATAGAATTCTGTACACAAAAACAAAATAGCATTTGGCAGTCATTTGTTTACGCTTTTATTTAAAAATAATAATCTATTTTTAATTACTTATTTGCAGTGTTTACAACAACGTTTGCATTCTATATAAATGCATGTGTGTAAATAAAGACATCATAGAATGAGGAGTATAGACCACAGCGAAACGTGAGCATCGGAAAATAAAACAAAGGAATATTGTTTTTGATTACTAAGCAGGCTGTTTGTGGCGAGAAGGGGTGATTATTTGCGATAAACAATTATTATGTATTTTTCAATGCATCAGCAACATTTCATAGACAATATTGCTATGAATAAAATTTGTTCACCACTAAATAGAAACAAAAAAATTTATTAAATGATATGAGCTTGTGAATTAAACAGACATTAATGGAGGTTTAAGTGCATATGCACATGTACATATGTATGTATACGAGTACATACCCTGCAAACATTTATGGACCATTTGGTCCATTAGAGTACCTACAAACATACTCCTCTGTGGAAAATTTTGGACCAACTCATGTTTTTACACAAACTTTGTGCGTCACGACCATTCTTCGTGTTATACCGATCGGAATCACTACACGAAGTTACAATTCTGCAATAAGTTCTATACTCGTATACAAAAAAATGTGGAAATGAAACTGAATCAGTTTCGTTTCGCTGTTGAGCTCTGCTGGTACGGAAAAGGCGTGCAGAATTTATTATTATTTCAATGAAAATACGTAGAACAAATACGCAAAATAATAGATATTATATATTAATTAACAATAAATTATTAATATTAATATAAATTCACACGAGAAATAATATGTTTTAATAGCTCTTCACCAAGGCAGATGGTATTCGAAACTAAAGAGTATGTTCGAATGTAATTTTTCGCATATACTCCAAAATATAATCCCCTGTAGGTACTCCGCGGAGTACTCGGGTCTTATGCAGAATTGGATTATATGGTCCAGCCCTAGGACATCACAATGTTAATTGGACCATACTTTTTGTATGGATTGTGGCAGGTTTTGGATTACTCTATTGTCCGCGTGGATTATATATTTTACGCGTGCATGGAGTACTCGCCTTGTTTGATGGATATGAGGAAATAAATACATATATAAAATATAGAGAATTGCATTTTTGTATACATATGATTGTATTAAACAGTATTAATATTAAGTATTTATTAATTTTAAAGTTTTTATCAAGCAATCATCAAAACATAGATAGACGGCAGCGCTTAAACAGCTTTAATGCATTTATTTTGGATTCTTGCACTCTCTAAATTCGCATTGACACTATACAAATATGGCACATGAAGATTATAATACAATTATAACGCTTTTTAGTTGGCAACCCTGCTGAAATTCTATGCACTATTCTATTGTGAATGATGACTCCCAATGTTAGGTAGAAGAATTAAATTTCAGGTAAGCATTTACAATATCTTATTTATCAATACATACAAAGTAAATTTTACCAAAAGAATTTTCATTACTTTCTAAAGAAAAAATAGGAAATTTGTCAAAAATAAAGTGGTAAAAAAATAATAAAAAAACCAACGAAGCACTTTGACTAAACACACAAAGTTACAGTCTGTCACTAGAAAATTGTTAATATGCATTTTTCTTTATTTGCATTTATTGTGTTGGTCTTTCACTATTACAACACAACAAATAAGTAAGGAAGAAATATTACATTACAAATTACATAGAAAAGTGTTTGGAATTTTGTTTTATTCATATTTTTATTTTTATTTTTTTATACAAGTGTATTGATAATGAGATACTTATCTAAAAGTGTATTATCAAATACATAGTTATGTAAATATATCTAAAATGTTTTATTTGCTCGACTGTCAATCAGTATTTTTGCGAGTTTTTAATTGCTGAAAAGCACAATAAAAGTGAGAAATGTGAGATATGCGCCCGTGAGAGTAGAATGAAAAACGAAAAAATATAAAATATAAACAAATACAAATTTAAAGATATATAAATATGTAATTGAAACCGGTTGGTAAATACACAAGTTGCCACTTGCCCTTACAATGAATAGTGCATTAATACATACAGTGGCGGACAAAAGTCTACATACACTCGCTGTTTTCGTTGAATTGAAAGTCCAAAAGGTTTATTTTGGAAAATGTAATGATACAGTTTATTTCAATTACTTTCCCTTATCATAAAAAACCAACAAAATTAATTTTTTAACATAAAATAGTGAAGCTATGACAAAAAAAAACGTTAATCCAACAATGAAAAAAGTCTACATACAGTACATATCTTAGCGCAAAAGCTTTGATTAATATCAGGTAACCTGATCTTTTTAGTATTTAGTTGGTCCATCGTTCACATCAATAACAGCTTGAAGCCGTCGTGGCATCGAAGCTACTAAATTTATCAATTCTGAGGGATTAATACGTCCCAAGCTTCAATAAGACGTTCTTTGAGTAATGCTGGGCTGGAAATCTGATTTTTACTAATTTTTCGCTGAAAATTTCTCCCAGACATACTCAATAATATTCAAATCTGGGCTTTTAGGTAGTGTATGCGTATCTTGGAGCATGATAAAGCAACCAATCCTTAACAATATGGACCGTATGCTTTGGATGGTTATCCTGTCCAAAGATCCAGCCTGAGCCAAACTCCTAATTGTCCACCGAAGGCTTTAGAATAGCTTCCAACAATGACTTATATTTAACCGATCCATATTACCCTCATTAAAAGCCAGCTTTCCAACTCCAGATGCCGTAACCGCTCCTCAAACTATTACGTTGCCGCCTCCTGTTGGCACTATATTTTTGGCGTTAAGTTCAGTATTTTCTTTTCTCCAAATTTTTGCTCTTCCATCACTGCCGAATATATGGAACTTCGAATCGTCTGTAAACAAGAATTTTTTCCAAATATCCATTCCCTTGTATAAATGTGCTTTAGCGAGCTCCAAGCGAAGTTTACGATTTTTTCAGATATAAGAAGCTTTTTACGTGGCATTTTACTGTGGAAGCCGTTATCGTTCAGAGCTCTTCGAATTGTTTTTAAATGGAAACACTTTCTTGATGAGTTGCGATGTTTTCGGCAAATTTTTGAGCAATAACTTTACGGCCATCATTCATTTCCTTCAGAATAAAGCTGATGTATATTCAAGTTAGCTTCTTCGGGCGGCCAACACGCGGCTTTTTTTCGGTGGAACAATTTTTTTTCTTCAAAGTTTTTTACAGTGGTCTGTACTGTTGGTGGACTTAGGTTTAAAATGTTTGAAATTTCACCATACGATTTCTTCTCTTTTCTGTGCTCGTATGTCAATGGATATTTCTTTTCGCGGAGCCATTGTTGATGCTTATGCGTTTAAAACACAACTTAATACAATACTAGCAGATTAAAAAACATATTAAGAAAATAAAAAATAAAAAATAGGAACCTAACAACACGGCATATCGACGTAAACCCGTTGTGTATGTAGACTTTTTTCAAGGATGTTTTTTCGTTTTTTCACCATAATTGTTTTATTTTATATTAGAGAATGAATTTGTTTTAATACATGTGATTAGAAAAGGATTTGATATAAAACTGTATAACTACATTTTTCAGCAAAGTGATTGTACTTTCTACACAAGGAATACAGGCGGTGTATGTAGACTTTTGTCCGCTACTGTATGTATATTGTGATTGCAGTGTTCAACCATTCGAAAAATTCTTAACAAAATTGCAACAACAACAAAAATACAATAAAAAATTAATTGAAAAAAGAGAGTAAAAAGAGAAAAAATTAATTAAGAAATAAAAATTCATAAATAATAAAGGTGAAGCAACAAAAATGAAATCATAAATAAAAAGTCTTTATACCTCATCATGAACATATCAAATTTATTGTATTGTATTTTGAGATTAAATAATAATTCTCATATAAGAAAAAACCGTTATTTTGGGACTTATGCAATAGTTTTCCGATTTCGATGATTTTCAGTACCAATGTACAATTCATTATGTATGTGTAGCATACGTATTAGCTGTTTTTTTTTTTAGGAATTTATGGCACGAAATTAAAAATATGAAAAATCGGTCGTATATATGCTGTAGTGATCCGATCTCGCCTGCTCCGACAAATGATCGTTTAAATGCATAAGTGCATCTGCCTGCCAAGTTTGGTTAAAAATATCTTAAAAACTGAGGGACTAGTTTGCGTTCAAACAGATGTACAGACGGGCATGTCTAAATCATCTCAACTCGTCATTCTAATACGATCAGTATATATTTTTATGGGTATATCTCTTCTCCTTCTTCTACTTACATACTTCGGTCCAAAGTTACCAAATTAAAGTTAATTAAATTACAATTAAAAAATATATATATATGTATACTAGCGGATCCCAGCGTGCTTTGTTACACCTATAAAAAAATCAAAATCAAGAAAATCTAGCTGAAATTTTGAGTTTTCAATTTTTTTTTTTTTTTTTGGAAAAAGAAACGAAAAAAATTTATTGAAAATTTTTTTACCAAACTTTTTTCTATCAACTTTAAAATTTTTTTCATTTTCATTTTTTTACACTCTCTCTCTCTTTCAATACCACATACAACGTAATGTACGCGAATTTTGGAATTTTACATGTATGTATTTGTTGTTGTTGCATGTATTTTGTATGGTTAGCGGCCAATGTTCACTAAAATGGTTATATCTCTGGAACGGCTGCGCCAATCTGAATGAAAACGTCACATTAACCTTCTCCTAATATCCCTTTTTAACTCCTAAAAATTTGTTGCAATTTGATCTGGTGGTTCTCAAGTTATAGCCGTTCAACAAAATTTGCATTGATTTTTATATACATATATAGATATGTATATCTATATATACATATATATATAAGCAAATTGAGAAAAATCATACGTCAAAAATTTTAATGAAATTTAATAATATAAAATAGAAGTTATGAATAAAAAAAATTAATTAAAAAGCGAAAAAAAATTTCAAAACATCACAAAAAACGCCTTTTTAATTTATTCTTATCATCGTTTTAATTCGTTATGGCGCATCCATCGCCATCTGCCCCCAAATGCACTTACAATGCCATAGAATATACAATTAAAATTCATTGTCAGGCTAATGTATATTACAGGCATCCGCATTCAAATTAACTAGTTAAAAATGCTATGACACTGGTTAAGCAACTAGTCCATACCATATAGGAATATTCTATATTTTAACCCGCGAGATATTCTACAAGATGTTTTAGGTTTCGGTCCCCTACTAGGCAAACAAACCTTCAACTAGCAAATTTCGTTCTGAAGAGATAAATTCAAATTTAAATATCTCAATATGATTCAGGACTCTGCTGATAAGTTTGGTATAATTCGCTTTAGAAACGGCCGCACTTTATGGATTTGAATTTTTTTATTGATCTGTAATGAGTAAAAAAAAAAGTTTTGATCCAAAAAGAAAAGGTTAATTTTTCAAAAGAAAGCAGATTTTTATTTAAGAAATGTAAGAGTTTATATTTTTTAAACAAAAATGTTATCGGAAATAGGCTTAGTGCAGAATTAATTGTACTACTTTTATTGTATAATATGCAATTGTATAATGGACTCATTTCGTTGACAAAGATCTTTTCTGCAACTCAAAATGTCTCAAAACCCAGTTTTGAAAGGTCAAAAGTCATAACAGGTCAATTGAAAAGTCCCTGGCCTACCATAGTAAAGTATATTTTTTTGGCAAAATTCATTTTTTTATTCAAGAGAGTTCTTTAAATGGTAATACACTGACTATAGCGACCCTCCAACCTTTCGATACAATCTTTATAGTACGATCTTTGGATTCAAAATAGGTCTCAGTTTCGGCGATCACCTTTTCATTCGTCAAAAATTTCTTCTCAGCGAGCATTTTTTTGACATCTGGGAACAGTAAATGGTCATTGGAAGAATTTTTACCATCAATTTCTCTGACTTGTTACACGGTGTCTTGCCTTGGTGAAACTGTACTTTCTTTTTCTACAAATGCGGCCGTTTTTCGGCGATTTCGTCCTTCAAATAATCCAATGACGCTATGTAATAATCGCTGTCGATGGTCCTTCCATAACTTTGTTAGTCGACTGTTGCGTTTTCCACGCTTTTAAGCGGGTTCATCGTGTCACCGCCTTCGGTGTTCACCGTCTTCGGTGCTCATTTCACCACGTCTAAACTTAGCATACCAATCCTTGATGGTTGATTTTCCTGGGGCAGTGTTCGGAAACTCGACATCGAGCTAAGTTTTTGCTTCTGTATTTTTCCCCTTCAAAAAGCATTATTTAATCAACACGCGAAATTCCTTTTTATCCATTTTTTTTAATTCACAAATTCATAATCCGGCAGCTGTCAAATTTGTACACGCGTCTTTGAAGGTTAGGGCTAACTAAAAACCATTTGAATTTTTATTCTAGTAATGCCTATGATGTATCAGGCTTGGGACTTTCCAATTGACCTGTTATAGCCGGAATACTTAATATTTTTAAATAGTACATATGAGCTAACTATTTGAATTTTTTACCTTATGGTCGCGTTTTGAACACTTTTTCCTCATTGAGCGCTGTTTGCGTGAAGCACAAAAAAAAAACAAAAAAAAACGATTGGATTTGTGGAAATACAGGCTTTTGTATCACGATATTGTATCTGAATGAAAAATGAAGAGAGCCTTAAAGGGAGCTCGGTTAAAAGTCTTCGATAATATTAAAAGCGCATGACATAAGTAGTGGCTTTTACAAAGATCGAGTGTTTCGTGCATTCGGGGTAGGAAGCGCTGGCACAAGTGCATGGGGATTATTTTGAAGGCGACACCATTAATGCAGACAAATAAATCAGCCCTATTCTGCATTTCGGCTCGAATCGAAATTTTCTCCGTTCCGCGGATTTGGGATTCTGCGTTACGTTCCGTTTCGATCAATCTTCGAACTTTTCGATTCTATCCAATTCTATGTATTCTGCATTTCGATCGTAGCTACGTTTTTGTACTTTGCAATTTAGTTGGCGGAGAACAGTTCGATTGTAAATTTTCGTGTACTTAAATAACATAAATTTAACAAAAATGTAAGTAAAACATGATTTTGATAATTGGAAAAGTCATAAGGATGTCTTTTTTTTAGTTTTATAAACTTAATGGCGCTTTTTGATACAACACAAAAGCAAGATGAAAAATAGAGAGTTTTGAAATAACGTTGCCGAAATGCAGTTGATCCATCGGTAAAGACTCCATGATTTCGAGAAAAGAAAAGTAGTGACATTAACACTATTGTATGACACATTCCCATGTTATAAATTGAACCAACTCTGTGTTGTTAACAGCCTTCCGTAAAAAATCGGAAATCAGCCACTATTCGTTTAGGTGGAGATAACCATGTCATGCTCTTGATTAAGTTTCTTGTGAAAAAATATTCAGGACATACTTGAAAGCATTTTTATTAAGTATGAAGTTTTTTTGAATCTAAATAACGAAATTTGTTATATAAAAGATGCAATCACAAGCTCAATTTCTTAAAATTCATCACTCATCTGAAATGGATGACACTTGTCTCTCAATCCTCATGAAATATCACCGAGGCTCTTGGATTGTACAAAAACTCTTTGCAATTGTTTGCTTTGTTTTGTTTCAATTTCACACATTCACATGCAACCAGCTGATTTCGAAAATTGTATTCTCTCTTCCTCTTCTTCTTTCGATTCGATCGTAACTCAGAATACCTAATTACGATTGTGGCGGAACGGAGAGCGGGAACGTAATCGAAATGTAGAATAGCCCTGAATATAATTTTTTTTTTGTGTTTTTTTTTAAGAAAATTCTCGTTATTTTTTCGAACACATCTCGTATGCATAAGTATATGTACATATGTACATATGGCGATTTATGACGCCACCGTTAAAATTAGTAAAAGCCAATAAATAACATGTCACGTAAAATACTCACTATTAAATAATTTGATATTATTTTATTATCAATTTCAATCAGGAAACACTAGTAGCAAAGTAGTACTTATTCAAACCAGTACAGTTTAATAGCATTTAAAGAACATCGATAGGCAATTAGGGGCAGTTATGACTAACAAACACACGCTGCAATGTGCCGAGACAGTTTTATTACCGTCTGAGTATGTTAGCATGTTATACCCAAATACATTTCAGAACTGCAGGCGTCACAAGCACCGTTAGCATATTTTATTGATACTTGAAGGCTTTTTTTTTTTTTGCTTTGTATCCATTGCATTTATTTCAGCATTTTCGCGCGTTGATAGCTTCGCATATTTCCCTGCCGTTTTTGTTTTGATCATCACGCCCGCGTTATTTCATTTTGTTGATGTTTACATATGTACATATCGTACATATGTGCATTGCTTGTTGCGATATTTATTGCATTTTCTTGCTATTTTGCTTATGACACGTTGTTGTTCACGATGGTGTTGTTGTTGTTGATGTTTGCATTTGCTTGTTTTCGTTGCTTTCTTTCTACCTTTCGCATTTTAAATTTGTTTACTGAGTTTTGCAGTTGTTTTTGTTTCGCAGTTGTTGCGCGTGTATGCAATTTTCATGCAATTTTTGCAATTCATGCAAATATAATTCTCTTCTGTGTTGTTTACCATTTTTAATTCATTTGTATGTGTGTATGTGTGTGCTTTTTTTTATCTTGCAAATATACAGTGGCGGACAAAAGTCTACAAACACCGCCTGTATTCGTTGTGTAGAAAGTACTATCGTTTTGCTGAGAAATGTAGGTATACATTTATTATTTTAGATCCTTTTCTAATCACACGTATTAAAACAAATCCATACTCTAACATAAAATAAAACAATTATGGTGGAAAACCCAAAAATATCCTTGACAAAAGTCTACAGACACCATGGGTTTACTGGATGTTATGTCGATATGCTGTGTTGTTATGGCGGTTAGGTACCCCTTTTTTAAATTTGCTAGTATTGTAATAAGTTGTGGTTTAAACGCATTAGCATCAGCAATGGCTCCGCGAAAAGAAATACCCATTGGTGTACGATTTTAATCTTAAGTCCAACAAAGGTACAGACTATTGTAAAAAAAATGGATCCACCGAAAAAAATTCGCGTATGGGCCGCCCGAAGAAACTAATTTGAAGAGACATCAGCTTTATTCTGAAAGAAGTGAATGATGTTCCTAAGGTACTGCTCCAAAATTAGCCGAAAACATCGCAAGATCATCAAGAAAATGCGTCCATCCAAGAACAATTCGAAGAGCTCTGAACGATAACGGCTTCCACAGTAGAACGTCACGTAAAAAGCTTCTTATTTCTAAAAAAAATCGTAAACTTCGCTTGGAGTTCGCTAAAGCACATTTAGACAAGGGAATGGGTTTTTGGCAAAAAGTCTTGTTTACAGAAAAATGGAAGTTCAATATATTCGGCAGCGCTGGAAGAGCAAAAGTTTGGAGAAAAGAAAACACTGCACTTAACGCCAAAAATATAGTACCAACAGTGAAGCATGAGGAGCGGTTGCGGCATCTGGAGTTGGAAAGCTTGTTTTTATTGAGAGTAATATGGATCGGTTGAAATGTAAGTCATAGTTGGAAGATTTATATCGGAACGAATTTTCGTCATTCCTTGTCAATTTTGGTTTTGTAACAAACAGGTTTCGGCGAACCGCCATCGGCGTTACAAAACCAAAATTGACAAGGGATGACGAAAATTCGTTCCGATATAAATCTAGTATCCACCCTGTCGGAAAAACACAAAACCAAATCAACTCATTGTTGGAAGCTAATCTGAAGCCTTTGGTGGGCAGTTAAGAGCTTTGCGCAGGCTGGATCTTTGGACAGGATAACGATGCAATATTATTAAGGATTGGTTGCTTTATCATGCTCCAAGGCACACACACACCACCTGAACGCCCAGATTTGAATGTTATTGAATATGTCTGGGAGATTTTTGAGCGAAAAATTAGAAAAAATCAGATTTCCATTCCATTATTGAAGCTTGGGACAGTATTACTCCCTCAGAATTGATAAATTTAGTAGCTTCGATACCACGACGGCTTCAAGCTGTTATTGATGCAAACGGTGAACCAACTAAATACTAAAAGGATCATTTTAGCTGATATTAACCAAAGATGTTGCGCTAAGATATGTTACGTTTGTAGACTTTTTTCATTATTGGATTTACGATTTTTTTGTCAAAGCTTCACTATTTTATGTTAAAAAAATATTTTTGTTGGTTTTTTATGATTAGGGAAAGTAATTGAAATAAACTGTATCATTACATTTTCCAATAAACCGACTTTTAATTCAACAAAAACAGTGGGTGTTTGCAGACTTTTGTCCGCCACTGTATGTCTGTATGAGTATATTTTAATTATTTTCTCAAATTTAGTCATGCATTTCGTGGTGGAAAAACCTCAGTGTTGCAATTACACTCAAATTCAGCCATAAAAACTTATATTTTTTTCCAGTCAAATCGACGACCACGCATTTTTCGCTAGTGGCTGACCCAATTGCGAGACGAACCCTCTGACCTGTCGCATTAAACAAATTCTAAATAAGAACGCAAATTTCGTGAAATAAGCAAAGTTCTTGAACAAAAAAAAAATTTTTTTTTGCTACAAATAAGTCTGATTTTTAAGTACTTTTCTGAGTTTAAAGTATTCAAAAATAACTTTCATATGAGACGTATTTTTTGTGATTAAAGTAAGCCTTTTTTAAATCGAAAATACCTGGCAACTCTGAAAAATAAGATTTACTCAAAACTTAAAGCCTTTTCCAATGCAATAAATACAACAACAACAAAAATTTATAAAAATTGATGGTAATCCTAGTCACAAAATTTATCTAAAACAACGATATTTAAAATACCACTGTACTATTTGAAAAAAAAAATCAAATTGCTGACGACTATTCGCGACGATATAATAGTAGATAGAAGTATAGATTATCTTAAACGTATGTGAAAGATGTTAAAGGTAAATCGGTTGATACCGCTCTACACGAGGTAATCGATTGTAAAATCTGTATTGATCCGTATTGATCTCAATTGGTTCATTTGCGATCAACTCGAGTTATATTGCTTGCAAAGAACAACTTAAAGATAGTTCGCTTTGCGTATGATCTTGTCATAACAGTATTTTCGAGTATTTCTTTATTAGAAACTTAGCTGAAGACGGTATATAATGGATGGCTCAAAAAATCTATGGAACAGGTTCAACATACTTGTTTAATGGTTATATTAGGCACGATGAGAACTACAACAAAAAAGTCACTGGATGTGAATACCATTAGGGTTAGAGATCAATCACATGAATGTAGAAGTCATAATAAAAAGGTGGCTGAGCTAGCTCGCGCTGTCATCATCGACTGCCTTAGACCTTTCAGTACCCTCAGTACCCTGTAGTTTAAAACAGTGGAATTCTTAAGGCACTTGAGCGATTCCAGTGTCGGGCGCACCACTAAACTACTGTAGGGCAATGTGGATTGTAGATAGACCAAACTCTTGATACCACTAAGTAAAAATTCATTAAATGAAGCCAACTGCTCGCAAAACCCTAATTGCGGGGGAAGAAACAATGAGTCTACTCAATGGCTTAAGTGCGACCGTACGCAGTCAGACCCTTAACTTTCTCTTTCAATCCATTATCTTTAACTACTAGTAGCACGCACAGACCTCCGGATGAAATTAGGTAATATTATTAAAGTTGTGTGGTCCAAAAGTTTGTGAAATATAGAAAGATGGTAAACAATAATATGAAATATAGATAAAAAAAAAGTGACTTTCGTGAAATGATCGTTTACGAAATGTTACAAAAAAAATTTTGTTTTTCCTCAAAAGTTATATACAAGAGCTGTTTATGGTTAACTGATCAAAGAGCCTAGTGGTAACTAAATAAATTTCAAACAAATTTAATTTTATGTATTATTTAGAAGTGATTTTTCCTATTATGATGAAATCAACGCGACGGTATATGTACGTAAAGCTTCTTCATAAATAAAATCGTGACTAGTGACTGAATATTAAATGGTGTGATGAAATATCAACTGGATTTTCATTAGGCGTCATCATCTTTCTGATTAATTCAAATGTTGTAATTTATACCTTTAATGAATAATACTTTTAATTCAATTCGCTTATAACATTAAGGCACGGCAAAAATGTTACTAAGTTTTCAAAACTTTAAAAAAAAATTCAGATTTTTTTTTTTACATTTATTAATATTTTTTTAAATTTATTTTTTTATGCTCGAAGTGGAATTGGTAGGTTGATGCAATATGTACCAAAAGAGGTTTTAATTGAAACTATTTTGCCATTTCAGATTGCTACAGGCATGGTGACATTTTTGCAATTTTCCACCTCAGAGCAGTCGTTTATGAACTGCGATATTGGCAATTCCGCTACTCTTCCTGCAGTGTCGCAGCTTGAGTTTTGTGATCGTGTGTAGCCGTGTATGGTGAGTTTGTGAAGTTTTGATACAAATTTAATATGTCCACTTGGTAGGGACACCATTTCTGAGAGCGCTAAAAAAATTCAAATGATAACTTAAGTTTTTAAAAGTTTTTTTATTATTAAATTTATATCTTTCTCATTGTGTTGGTATAAAAAAAGTAACTAATACTGTGATTTAAAAATTTATGCCAAAAATCGGCTCCCGCGGAATCGCCCTATAGTTATTACATGCTGTGTATACTTAGTAGGGACATAAATACTGTTACACACATTTTATGCTATAAAATAAAAATTATGAATGTTTTTGGACCAATTTTTTTTTACATATTTGTTGATATATATTGTGTAAAAAAAAGCAGTATTCATTCGAAATGCCCGCCTTTGACCTTCACGCACGCCTTAAGTCGGACTGGCCAAGCATCAATAGCCGCACGTACCTCCTCCATTGGGAAATTGGCCACAGCACGAATCAAAGCTGTCTAAAGAGAATCAATGTTGGGTATCTTTTGTGACAAACCATGTCCTCTAAAACTGTCCAAAATTTGTAATCTAGCGGGTTCGAATCAGGACTGCCAGAGGGCCACTCTTCAGAGGAAATTAATGCTGGTAAATTGTTTTGGAGCCAGATTTGGATCGTTTTAGCTTTATGGGCCGGCGCAGAGTCTTGCTGAAAAGTTCATGATTGGTTTTGGAACATGGAATGGTTAAGTGGTCTTACAACAGCTTCCAAAACGGTTTCTTGGTAAACTTTGGCCGATGTTTTGACCCCTTGTTCGCAAAAATGCAAGTCAGTTACCCTATCATAAGAGACACCCCACCAAACCATGACTGAAGCTGGGTGATGACCTTTTTCGACCCGTGGAATCAGTTCAGATGCTTCCTTAGATGACCGTGCATACACCCTATCATTTTTTTAATTAAATTTTTCCTGCACGGTAAAAAATTTTTCATCGGTAAACAAAATTTTTCTGTTCTGTTATCAGCGTGCTTCACCAAAAGACGTTTGCATTTTACCAATCTATTTTTTTTCAAAGCTGCAGTCAACAAATGTCCGGTACGGCGTTTGAAAGCCCCAAGTACCAAGTCTTTTTTAATAATTCGACTCATGGACTTTTGCGAAACATTCATCTCCCGGGCCATGATTTTCTGTTTTCGGAGCGGATTTCGCAGAATTCTTGATTTGACAGCTTTGATGACTTGCGGCGTTCGAACTGTGCGTGGACGGCCCGACCGGTGGCGGTCTTTAACATCCCCAGTCTCCTCAAACAGTTTTATGCACCGGTAGACGAACATGCGACTAATGCCGAGCGGACGGAGTGTTTTGAAAATATCACCTTTTTTCATTTCACACTTAAAAAGCGCTATAACAGCGATTCATTTCATTATCTGACCATTCCATGTTGAAAACTCACACAATTTAGAAATCCCGATACAGACTAACGCTTTACAGGTTATATTTTATAAATCATATGGGAATTATGTGGTATGCTCAATTCTTCTACTGAAATTAGAGTACAGTTACTGTATTTTCAATTCTACAGGTCTTTGAGCATGTAGCGGTCGACGACATACACTACACGGTTTTCTCAGAACAGCTTTTTCCTCCACGGCGTAGGTAAAAAAAAGTATTTACCCGAATGATATGAAATTTGAATATGTTATTCACTACACTAGTAGATATGTCCCGTGGCATAAAAATTTTATTATCTGATAACTTCTTACTTTTTTAGTCCGTTTCGGTAATTGAAATTAGAAAATCCATTTTTTTTTATAATTTTGGTACAGGATATACATACATAGCTACACTTATAGAAATTAATTATCTTCTTGGTTTTTGTGTTTCACATAAGTACATGTGCCAAAAATTTCCTGCGCCATTCACATACAATTTTTTGAGAAGATCAACTTCAGGACCAAAATATTTAAAAATATAATTTTTTTAATTATCGAAATTTTTTTGTATTCAATATAAGTTGTAAAATATACCTGCAAAGCTTAAATATTTGTTGTTTATTATTATCACCTTAAAAAATATCAAAAATGCCTGAAATTTACGATCTCTAGACCACCAGCTCCCCACTAATGATAAAAAAAATGTTTGAAAATAATTCGCGCTTTGCATTTTTTTGCTTATATAAAGTCTGTAGCGTGTGACATTGCAAGTGGAAAATGTATAAAGACGAAACCATTTTTTTTAATAAAAATACATAACTTTTCCAGGTAATATATGAGTAATTATAGGCTAATGGTGTTACCTGCGTATGGCGGTTAACTGGTGCCTTTAATCGAAATCAAAAGAATAGAAGAGCTTTTATCAAAGACTCAAAGGCTCTGATGGAAGCTCCACACAATTTAAATATAAATATATTTTGTTAATCTCGAATGTCATTATTAAACAAATTCAATGTATAAATGGAATGGAATTTTTCGCTAGTCTTAACGAAAATGAAGTCGTTGATACAGTTGAAGGCGTCATTGAGAGAAATGTTGTTTTACCCAATGCATTATTGTTTTATTAATTTGTGGAAAACAAACCAAACGGAAGTAAAATATATTCAATGCCAATAAGTTGAACGAAAAATTAAAAAAGTTCCAGGTATATACTAGCGGCATTCGATTCGTTACAATATAGACGACAGGCAGAAGCAGCTAGGACTGCATTTTTTTTTAATTTTGTTGTGCAAATAAATGTATTGAAAATATTAAAAATCGTGTATAATGATCTCATGCATGTTAATTTACATAAAAAGCAAAAAAAAAAAGCATGAAAATTATGATGGAACAAAATATCGCCTCGGACAATTCGCGTGCGACAGTGACTAAAATTAAATAAAAAATAAACTACTTAACATTTTTGAATGAAATAAAAATTATTATTCAGATAATTCAATGCAAAACAATTTAAAGGTCTCCTTGAAATATTCTTTCTAGTTTCGCTGAAAACTGTGTTTAATTTGTTTGCATTAAGAGTGACTTCTGGTTTTGTCGCATGCGAATGTCTTAGTTTTTTGGAATTATATTCACAACGAACTATTGGCGAAAATCAACTATAGCACCATATATAGTATTAATCAAGAGCTTTAGGTTTTTCTTTGACTCAAAATAAAATAATGTCTTGGCATATGTTATTTTTTTTCACTTCGAATGCGTTTGCATTTGACATTAAAGAAATGCTCAAATATGCTATATGGCTGCGATGGTTGTTTACAACTTTTCCATCTCAATGTATAGTAAAGGGTTTTCCAGTAAGGATGATATGATTTCTAAGTGTCGTTTTGGTCATTTTTAATATGTCATGATCTGTCATTTGTTTTTTCATTGTATTCAGTAATGTTTACAATTTCATCATGACACGGCAAGAACAACGTTTACAAATTATTCAATATTATTATCTATTTGTCGAATTGTTGAAAATTTCGAGCGTACATTTTTTTTACAAAATGTTCAAGTGCCAATAAGACAAAGAACCGGTCGAAGTAATGAAAATATTGCTGCCGTTCAGGCAAGTGTTGCTGAAGACCGCAATGTGTCGATTCCATGATGTTCTCAAGATTTGGGACTGCCTCAAACCACAACCTGGCGAATTGCGAGAAAGGATTTGGGCTTGCATCCGTATAAAATTGTTCTCACTCTAGAACTGAAGCCATTGCACCACAACAAATGGTGTGAATTTGCCTTGGAACAACTTGAAAACGATAACAATATTTTTCAGAAAATCATCTTCTACGATGAGGCTCACTTTCATTTGAGTGGTGCGGTAAATAAACAAAACTGTTGATTCCGGTGCGAAGAAAATAAACAAATTATTCATGAACAACCATTACATTCACCTAAATTGACAGTTTGGTGTGGTTTTTGTTTTGGTGGAATCATCGGTCCGTACTTCTTTCGACAGTAACGGTGTCAATAGAGATCGGTATAGATCGATGATAACCAACTTTTTATGTCCACAATTGTAAGAAGTTGATCTTAAGAACATTTGGTTCCAACAAGACGGGTTTACGTGTCAGACAGCACGTGTAACAACTGAATTATTGCGAGAAAGGTTTGGAGTTTCGATTATTTCAAGAAATTGTGTCATTGAATGGCCTGCAAAAAGTTGTGATTTAACATCATTAGACTACTTTTTGTGGGGGTTAGTTGAAGTCAATTGGTCTTTAGCAAAAAACTAGACTCTATTCAAGCTTTAAAAATCAATATTGAACGTGCTATTCATAACATACGACTTGATTTAGCGGAAAAAAAAACTCAAAAATTGGGTTCATCGAATTCGTACCTGCAAAATAAGTCGTGAAGGAGATTTGAATGATGTTATATTCAGAACTTGATTGTATCGATTGTATTTCACATTAAATAAAAAAAAAACATTTAAATTTCCTTAACAATTAGTGTGTTTTTCTTTTTAAAGAAATCATATCACTCTTATTGGAAAACCCTATATATAAATTTTTTTTTTCCAAAATGTGTATGCAAACTAATAACGATGACGATTTGACTAGCGGAAATGGTTTAGTTTGAAATGTCGCGAAAAACTATTTGATGTTTTTTTTTAAAACATTTGTATTTTACATATCTACATTTGTTGTGAATGCGAAAATAAAAATTTAAATAAAAGAAGCAGACGAATTCGACGAATTAAAACATCGACCAACAGACGTCAATAAAAGCTTTTATGCATACATATATACACTCATATACTTAAATCGCATGTACGTAAAATACATATAGGCTATAAATGCATGAATATATACATATATTCCTATTCCCTTAACACTCGTCTGCTCCTCCAACACTGATCAGGTCGCGTTGGTTGTGGCGCCCAAACAATTTGGCACAATGTCACACGAATTGACGTCGGCAAGTCGAAAATTCGCGCGTAACACCTTAAAATACTTCAAATTAAGATAATATACATATATACTTAACAGGATTCGGCTATTGGCAGGTAGTCAAGCATTCACGAGCGACTAAATGAGACACAAACAAGATTTGATCGCACGTAGGTGGAAATCTAGCATGAAGTGAGAATCGCTGCCAACCAACTACATACACAACTAATTACAATGTAGCCTGATACTATGAAGAAAATCATTATATTTAAACATGAAGGCAGTAAATTTTGTAAGGGAATATTTAGAAAAAAATTTGAAAAAAAATTTCAAATATTTTTAAAAAGTGAAACAGTCCGAGGAAGCTATTTCGCCCATTTTTTTTTATTTCGTTCACGCATTTTGTTGCCAATTTTTTTTTTTTTTCTTTTTTTTTTTTTTTCTAAGTGTGCTTACTCTGAAACTAATTTCTGTGTTTTAATTTCAGATAATTACAGAAATAAAAGTTACACTGTGTGACTGCACTCATTTAGCGGCAATTTGAAATTCAATTTCCATGAAGTTTTTATGCCAGGTGTGACTAGAAATTATATCCGATTTCAATTTTTCAATTTAAAATAAATTAATTGCCACGTCTGGCCTTACCTTAAAGTAATTTTCGTTCGTTGGCCTATTGGGTATATATTTATTTATTTAATATTTTATCTTATAATACTATTTGGATGCTTCTTATTCATTGTTGCCATTAGTTTTTAGATTATTTGCGATAGTTTTAGTTCAATTTTTTTGTTTGCTTTAAAAACGCGTGGTAATCCTTTACCATAGACATACGTATTTTGAAGAAATTTGAACTCATTTTCGCTTTGTTCACTTTTTATATTTTTTTTATTTTTTTATTTTGTTATAAATATAAATATAAATATATTTTTTAATTTGTGAAATTCTCCCACGAATATCTTAAAATTTCATATTTTTGTTTTTGATTCTTTTTGAAAATATTTTTCCAAACCTATTTAATGTCTATCGATATACCATATACGTGACTGACAACCGGTTCGGTGATTAATTTTATTCCAGAAATATTCGAATATGCCTTATAAATACATTATAATAATATTGCAGAACAAGAATTTATGTAATCAATTGAACAGCTGATTTTAATGCTTTCTTTTTGCATGGAATTATTTCAATTAATTTTTTTTTTTTTTTTTTTTTAACTTGTTACTTCTATTAATTTTTTTGTTATAAGTTAGTGAGCGAATTTTATATTTTTGAAATTAGTATTTTTTACAGTTTGACAGTTAGTGTTTCGTAGTAAATAAAAATTCTGGAGCATAAGAGTAAATAAATAATGAAGGCTAAGAGGTGTGTGACTTCGCTAAAACAAAAATGTACGCCTAATTGTAGGACCCAAAAAACGTTCCTAAATAGAGAGAAAACAAAAAACCCAGTATAAATTTAGGTAGCAGATACATTTTGACAAGATTAGAAAAAAAATAAGAAAAGGATCTAGAAAAAAATGAGCAGTTCCTATCTTGAACTACTCAAACGCACATCAAACGTAGTAAAATCAGAAAATATAATTTTTGGTACATAGTTAAAAGATGTTGGGCTGGTTAAAATATTATTTACTTTCTATTTAAAAAAAAAATTACGAGTTAGGTTTTGTATATGGATTATCAAAAAAGTACTCCTTCGAGTAGTTGGGAATATTAAAAAAAATTTAGTTGGCATATTCAGCTTTATTTCCCAGGCCTGAATCGAAGCGAGATTTTCCGCATAGACTTTAGTCTTTACATATACCCACAGGAAAAAGTATAACGGTGTGATATCACACGATCTTGATGGCCAATCGATCGCAAGATGGTGATGGTGATGGTGTTGCGAATAGTACATTCAGTAGGCCGATTATGTTGACCACATTTGTAATCGTGAAATTTCGTAATAAAATTAAATGATTTGTAAACGTTGTCCAGGCGTAAGTCTTTCCATGATGAAATGCCAAACAATAGTGAACAAAAGTAACATGACAGCTTGGCACGACTCATGAGTGATCTGTCAAAAAAAGGCTATTGAAAAAATTACCTCTACTTGGATCACCCGTTATATGTATGTATATATAATATGATTGTTGAATATTTTTCTGTAAGAACTTAGCCGTTTTTTTTGGCATACATCACATAATTCAGTTAAAAAAAAAAAAAAAATTTGTAAATTAAGAATTTATGAAATCACTTGGAATGTTGCTCGTAAAATTCCACACAAATAGTTATGAGCAATTATGCATAGCTAAGACCTAATTTATGTTGTAGTCATAAAAATCTATTTACAGGTATATTGTTCCGAATATATATATATTTGTATATAACTATGTAGCTGTATGAGTTGAATTATGTAGGTATTTAAGTAATGCAGACAAGTGAGAGGTGGACTATAAAATTCTAACGGATACATAACAGTATTTTTATTTTCAATGATTAAAGTAAGTACTAAAGAGCTTGACTTCTAAGCTTGTCCCCAGACTACTGGGTTATTAAGGATTGTTGTAAAATTGAAGGTGTGATTTTATGATTATTTAGATTTAAATCAGTCATTTCAATTGAGTTGAAGTAATAAAATTATTTATATGATTCTTATGACTTGTATGTCTGTAAATCCAAATCTAATGACATACAGTCAATGGGTGGTGTTTTAATGAATTACGCTTTCATAATATCAAATTTATCGAACTGTTGTTTCGTTGATGTATATAAATAGTAGTAGTTGAACTCAAAGCAAATCCTCTGCCACCACACAGCTGACAATTAAGTAAAATCAAATATGAAAAACCAGCAAAAAAAAACACACCAAAAAAAAAAGATGAAATAAGTTAATTGAAAAATGTAGTCCTCAAATCGAAGAAAATTGAAATTACGTATATATGTAGGTGAGGTAAAGCTGTGAAAAAACTTAATCGTTTGACAATTGAAATCGATTTTTTTTCGCTTTTTTTTCTTACTATTTCTATTTGACTTTATTTCAATGGAATACGAGTGTTTCGTAGATGAGTTTATTAAACTTGTACGTGCTGAAGGTTGGTCACAATCATTTTTCCGGTATTTGCCGAAATAGTAGGTAAATATAAATAAATGTATGGTGGCGTTAGATTATAAATTGACTCAATTCTCACTAGTGTGTGTAATAGACTATTTTTATATATTCATTGAACTTTAGATTTAGATAGCCGTTTATAAACTTGAAATCCATATACAATATGCGATAATTTATAAATATATATATACACAATATAAATAAAATAAAAATAAGCTTGAAATATATATTGTAGATCAACAAAAAATGTGAAATAAATTTTAGAATTAATTTCAAATTGAACGATTATTTAGAATGTTACATGATCGATCATGGGAAATTGAATAACAGATATAAACTTCTGATTTTTAAATATAAAATTTAAAAATTCTGTAAATTACAGAGAAACAAGTTTGAAGTTATGTTTTAAAGAAGAAGACCACGAGAGCACATACAATAAACATGAACAAATTTCAAGCGAAATTGAAATTAATCAACCCTATTCTGCATTTCGACTCGAATCGAAATGTTAACCGTTCGACGAATTTGATATTCTGCATTTCGATCGCAGTTACGTTTTTGTACGTTGTAATTTAGTTTCAGTGGTTAGGTGGGTTTGAAAATTAAAAAAAAATCAATTTTTTGTTTGTTTTATGAAATCGTAAAATATGTTTAAAATATTCTCCTAAAATTTCAAATCGATCGGTGTAAAACTCTAAGAGATAGGCCCTTTGGAAGTTCCGCCCACCAGGCCATGTCTGTGTTAATTTGAAACTTTAAACGCGTTTATCTCAAAACTCTATTTTTTAAGTCGGTGGACAAGATTTCTCTAAAAGTTATAAAGCGATTTTGTTTAACTTTGCCACATGTATTTGTAATAATATTATCTAGTCATTGAGCAAAGGAATTTTTTTTATTACAACTAATTTTTTCGAGCCAATGCATGGCGCAAATTCAATCGAAAAATATGTTTTTTTGTTCAAATTCTGTCAAAAATCAAATTTTAATTTTTTGTTTTTTCCTTCGTCCAGTAACGAGATTTATCCATTTACTAGCAATATATTTTTGATTTTTTGTTTTTAGATGAATCAATAATGAGTTATGCTGTCCACGGCGAGGGCATTTTCTTTTGAGACGTCAATGGAGATGAGGTACCAACGGCCGAGTTTTCGGAATTTTTGAATAAAAATTTCACAAAATATTGTTTAAATATGTATCTTTGATATGATGAATTGTTTGATTAAAATATATGACTGTATATATAAAAAAATTGTGAAAATTCCTTTTTTTAACCAATGAAACCCACTTAACCCCTTAAATAATATAATTTTAATAAAAATAAAAGTAAAATATGATTTTGATAGTTAGAAAAGTCATAACGATGTCTTTTTTTTTAGTTTCATGAGCTTAATGATGCTTTTTGATTCAACACAAGTCCAAAATGAGGAATTTTGAAACAACGTTGCCCAAATAGATCTCATCCGCCAGTAAGAGACTCCATGATTTCGAAAAAGTTATACAGTGATATTAGTACTGTTGAGTGACACAGTAACTGCCTTCCGTAAAAAAAATCGCAAATCAGCGACTACTCGATTAGGTGGAGAACCATGCCAAAGTACTTGATTGAATTTCTTGCGAGAAAATATTCAGGACATACTTGAAAGCATCTTTATTAAGTCTAAATAAGTAAATTTATTATATAAAATTTTACCAATTACAAGCTAATTTTTTTTTTTTTTTTTTTTTTTTTTTTTTTTGGAAATTCTTCACTTATGTGAAATGGGTATCGCCGTGGCTATTGATTCAATTTAACGTTAAAAACTCGATTTTATTTTTATTTATTGAATTATGCAAAAATAGTTTGAATTTGTTTGCTTTGTTTTGTTTCAATTTTACACATTCACATGCAAACAGCTGACTTCGAAAATGTATTCTGTCTTCCTCTTCTTCTTTCGATTCGATTGTAACTCAGAATACAGAATACTACGATTGTGACAGAGCGGAGAGCGGAGAGAGAGAGTTATCGAAATGCAGAATAGCCCTAAATGTGATATGACTACTGTTTCAGCAATATCACAGCGCTAGTTAAGCCCATTACCGAGCCACGATATTTTTTATAAAAATAAAAATTAAAAATCTATTCGCTATTAAAAAAAAAACTTACACGGCTTTGTAAACTGACAACTGAGCAACATCAAAAGCTCCGTTAGAATCAAGAAGTACTTCTCCGAGTCGTTTGATACCAAACCGAGTCCACGAAAGGTACAGACCATTGTAAAAACTTTGAAGAAAAAAAAATGGATCCACTGCAAATAAGCTGCGTGTTGGCCTCCAAAGAAACTAAGCCGAAGAGACATAAGCTTTATTTTGAAGGAAGTGGATATAGATCCTAAAGTTACTGCTCAAAAATTAGCCGAAAACATCGCAACTCATCAAGAAAGTGTGTCCATCCAAGAACAATTCGAAGAGCTCTGAACGATAACGGCTTCCAAAGTAGAACGCCACGTAAAAAGCCTCTTATTTCTCAAAAAAAATTGAAAACTTCGCTTTGAGTTCGCTAAAGCACATTTAGACAAGGAAATGGATTTTTGGCAAAAAGTCTTGTTTACAGACGAATCGAAGTTCAATATATTCGGCAGCGATTGAAGAGCAAAAGTTTGGAGAAAAGAAAACACTGCACTTAACGCCAAAAATATAGTACCAACACTGAAGCAGGATGGCGGCAACGTAATGGTTTGGGAAGCGGTTGCGGTATCTGGAGTAGGAAACCTTGTTTTTATTGAGGGTAATATGGATCAGTTCAAATATAAGTCATTGTTAGAAGCTAATCTGAAGACTTCGGTGGAAAATTTGGAGCTTGGCGCAGGTTGGATCTTTCAACAGGATAACGGTTCAAAGCACACGGCCCACGCTGTTAAGGATTGGTTGCTTTATCATGATCCAAGGGAACTACACACACCAACTCAAAGCCCAGATTTGAATGTTATTGAACATGTCTGGGAAACTCCGGAGCGAAAAATTAGAAAAAATCAGATTTCCCGTCTTGCATTACTCAAAGAACGTGTTATTGAAGCTTGGGACAGTATTACTTTCTCAGACAAATGTAGTAGGTTCGATGCCATGACGGCTTCAGGGTGTTATTGATGCGAACAGTGGACCAACTAAATACTAAAAAGATCATGTTACCTGATATTAACCAAAATTCTTGCACTAAGATAAATTATGTACTGTATGTAGACTTTTGTCATAGGGGATGCCACTGTTTAACCAAAATCATACACTTACATAGTTTGGAAATAAAACCACAAATAGTACCCTGCAATTATTTGTGGACCATATGGTCCATTGGAGTACCTACAAATATGCTCCTCTGTGGGATCCATTGGACCAACTCATGTTTCTACACGAACTTAGCGCGGCACGGCCATTCTTCGTGTTATACCGATGGCAATCACTACACAAAGTTAAAATTTTGCAATAAGTTCTATACACGTATACAGAAGATGTGTGGAAATTTAATCGAGTCAGTTTCGTTTCGTTGTTGAGCTCTGCTGGTACGGAAAAGGCATGCAGAATTTATTATTATTTCAATGAAAATACGTAGAACAAATACGCAAAATAACAGATATTATATATTAATTAACAATAAATTATTAATATTAATTTAAATTCACACGATAAATAATATGTTTTAATAGCTCTTCACCAAAGCAGATGGTATTCGAAACTGAAGAGTATGTTCGAATGTAATTTTTCGCATATACGCCAAAATATAATCCCCTCTAGGTACTCCATGGAGTACTCGGGTGTTATGCAGAGATGAATTATGTGATTCAGCCCTAGGACAACACAATGTTAATTGAATCATCTATTTTGAATGGGGTATGGTTGGTTTTGAAGTAATATATTGTCACGCTTGCATGGAATGCTCGCCTTGTTTGCAGGGGATTGACACACTTATACATACTTCAAGAAAATATGCATTTATTATATTTTCCGGATCCGCTGACCAGCGTTTTTTTCAACATCATGTGGGAATCAAATATAGCGAATGTTAATGTGTTCAACCAAATTAAACGATGAGATCTCATAGAAATAAAAATAAATGGTGTTCAGAACATAAATGTCAGAAGTGAGGCATGAGTGAGGAAAAAAAATTTAGCATAAAAAAAAAACAAACAAAAAATTTGAAATTTTACAGCTCAAACAATTTCAGTAAATGATAACAAGATATTGTACATATGTATATAAAAATATTAAAAATTACTATGTAGGTGAAATAAGAAATTGTAAGAAGTAAAAGGGGAATAAAAGAAGGATATAAAAATTATCATATCTCAGCTCAAATTTTTTTTTAACGTCATTAAGAATCACCCAGTATGTGTATGTATGTTTGTATGTAATAAATATTCTTGTTAAGTTGCTTAAATTGCATGTATACCAAGTAAAACATGAAATAAAGTTAGCATTTCTCTTAAATATGTACATATTTATACGCCCGTAAATAAAAAATTCTAGAATCCGTAGCTCAGTCAAAAGAAAAAAAAAAGAGAAAAACGAGAAACCAAAAATAAAAAGCCAGACCATTGAGTGAACAACGAGCACAGAATAATCTTGAAACTTTTGCCAACGTCAACAAAGGACAGCCGCTGGGTTTTTTCTTCTGTTAAGCTGCGGCGAGACATGCATAGTAGTACATATAAAACTGATAGCGAGCTCACACCATACATACATACATATTGTAAACAGAGCGATATTTCTCTTTCTCTCTTTCTCTCTCTCTCTTTCTCTGTTCTATATTATACTTAACTTTTCTGCATTATTGGTTGAAAAAATGTCAACAGAGCGCCCAAGTGGAGCTTTCGAAATCGCTCCTACTATCTACCATTTATATGTACTCATTCTCATGTAAATATGTAAACACTTTAGTCACCAATCTCACAATTATTGTGCTACAGCTCATTTTAGCTTTCTCCGCTCAGTTCAATCTCTAGCTCTCTCGCTCGCTATTTTTCTCTCTATTGTCAAACAATAAATGCATGTATTTAGGTATGTATATATTTTGTATTTGAAAACAGAATGATATGATGAATTTAAAATTCAAAACAAAATGTAAGAAATAAACAGTATTGACCTTGAGCGTGAGTAAAACTGTGTATACGTACACATACAATTACAAATTAAGAGAGAGAGTGAGCGCAAGAAATGGTTTGATGTGAGGGTGTGTATGGACGACTGAATAATCGTGTGTTTTGATATATTATTAACATATTTATTTGTTTGTTTATCACATACATATACATACACATATATATGACTCGTTTCCCTGTAAGCTAGATTCTTATTTTTTTTTACGATAATCTGATTAATTGGACACTTATGAATACATACATATATGTACGTACATACATATATGTATATGTGGGACTCAAAAGATATGTCAATCATTTTTTGCAATAGATTAAATTTTTCTATAACTATCTGCCCACAATTATAAGTTTTGACATTATTCCAAACAACTTTCAAAAAATTTATTTTATTTTTATTAAACAACTATAAAAAAAAATTCATTTCTTGCAAGAATATGCGATAACAAATATTTGTTTACTGGAAAGTTCCCAAATGAAGAGTAAAGTGAATTTTCAAATATAGTAATATCGAAAGAAATTTATTAATTTACATCAAATTTTGTAAAAAAAAAAAACACAAAAAAAAAATTATGTTAGTGTTCAAAAAACATGAAAAATTCATCAGGTTTGGCCCTCTGTGACATTTTTCTGATCCATAAATTGAATGGTCCATTAAAGGACAGCATTTTGTGAGGATTGACGAGATAAAAAAAGAACAGAAACTCGCTGAATAACCTCCCCCTTGTACTTTGTACTTTGAAATTAAATAAAAATTAGAAATTCACTAATAAATAATTATTTTTTGTGAAATATGGCAACCAACCTCATTGCTTGAACACGACAAGATATGTTTTGCTGCGTTCATTCAGGCATTTCAAGAAAGTTTTTTGAACAAATAAATTGCTGAAAGGTTTAACGTACATACATAAATCCACAGTGTACAGAGTTATTTCAAAGCATCAAAGAAAATTACTAATAAAAACTATACGTTCCAGAGAATATCCAAGTAAAACAAATAAAAGAGCAGACAGAAAAATTGTTAACTTAATTAAGAAAGATTTTTTTTCTTCCACATACATTTTGAATAAGCTTAATTTGCCGATAAGCTCGAGTACTGCGCGACGAAGAGCGTTTGAATTCGATAGGAAGCCCCTACTCAATTCAAATCAACTAACAGGTCAATTGAAAAGTTCCCGGCTTGACAAATAGATGGCATTACTAAAATTAAATCCATATAGATTTTTATTTAGCATTTTTAGTGAAGCAACTTTTGTTATTGTGAAAAAATGGGCTAAAAGAAATTTCGGATGTTGATAAAAAAAACCACAGTCGAAGCATAAACATAGCTCAATGACGAGTTCCCGGACACCGCCCCAGGAAAATCAAGCATCAAGGATTGGTATGCTGAGCTTAGTTGTGGTGAAATGAGCACCGCAAACGGTGAACGCAATGGATTCCCAAGAGTGGTTGTTAGCAACGAAAACATCAAAAAATCCGCAAAATGATTTTGAATTAAAATTGAATGAAATAGCAGGCACTATAAAGAATATTTGGGTATGAGAAAGCTCTGTGTTAAGTGGGTGCCACGCGAGATCACTTCTGATTCGAAGCAGTGTTTGGAGATGTTGAAGCGTAATAAACCCGAGTTTTTGCGTCGATATGTGATAATGGATGAAACATGGCTTCATCATTTCACTCGCGAATTCCAGTCGGCAGACATCCGAGTGGACTGCCCTCAAAGCGTGGAAAAGCGAAACAGTCGGCTGGCAAGGGATGCGTATGGAATACTTTGAAAAAGGAAGAATCATCAACAGCGACTATTACTAGAGTTATTGGACCATTTGAAGGATAAAATCGCTGAAAACCGGCCGCATTTGAAGAAAAAGAAAGTGCTGTTTTGCCAAGACAATGCACCGTGTCACAAGTCAGTGAAATCTTTGGCAAAAATCCATGAATTGGGCTTCAAATTACTTCCGTATCCACCGTATACTCCAGATCAGGCCCCCAGGGACTATTTGCTTTTATGAAAAGAATGCTCGCTTGGGAGAAATGTTCGTCGAATGAAGAGGTGAACGCCGAAAATAAGGCTTTTGAAGCAATGGATAAATCGTACTAGAAAAATGGTATGAAAAGTTGGAGGGTTGTTATAATCAGTGTATCACCCTTTGATTGGACTATGTTGAATAAAAAAAAATTAATTTTGCCAAAAAAATGTGTTTTACTACGGTAGGCCGGGGGCATTTCCATTGACCTGTTATTTGCCATCAAATTAAATTAATTTTGACGTTATTGAATTGAATTGATGTAAAAAATTGGTCGAATTGGAAATAATTTCCATATTAATATATATGTAAGTACACTTACACACAAGTACATTTTTACATATGCAAAAATCACATTTGTATGTATATGTATTAATCAATATTCCGCATTAAAAATAGAAAAGACGACGATTATTAATATAATACAATTTAGAAAAAAGATTCCCTATAAATCGCTGATAACGTGAAAAAAAACTCATTTTATAATAATATTTAACAATAAATTGAAGCTTTTGTTACTGTGTACGTTTAAAGCATTTTTAGTGAAATGAAATGAAAATGGTAGTAGTTTGTGAAGTTTGTAAAAAAATATAAAGAAAAAATAACAATAAAAATGTAAAACAAATAAAATATGAACGCTGAATGGATCGGCTGATCTAAAAAAAGAAAAGAAAAAAGCAAAGCAAAAAAAAAGCTATGAATGAAAAAGTACTCGCGTTTGAGCTATCTCTAGACGCCTTCTGAAGCGCCGCTACGGAATCACTAGAAGGAAGTTAATAAATACATATATATGTATGTATATATGTACATATATAGAACACGAATAAAAAATAATCATCATCGAAGCGAATGAAAGGAAATATGAACTATGAATATCCGTTGGAAGAGAAGGCAGTGTGCAAAAATTAACGTTAAAATAAAAATAAAAATAGTAGACTGACGGGTTGATATAGACAGAAAGAAGCAATTCTCTGATTCAATACATATAATAAGAATATGTTTGATTAAGAATATTTTTTAATTTGATTTGATTAATGTATTTTTATGATTGCTCTTTACGAAAAATATAAGTATTTGAATTCGGTTTAAAAAAAATCATTCAATATAGAGTTACATGTATGTATGTAAAAATTTAAAAGCCTCCGAACGGTTGATGTATTTTTATTTTATTTTTTTTATTTTTTTTTTGCCAGAAACACACACATTCCGTGCCGAAGGGCGATCGCTTCAGAAAAAAATTAACTTAATTTTTTATTTAAATTAATTTTCCATAATTGCATGTATTAAAAGTAAAAAGAGAACAAAGTGTGAGAAAGCGCTGATAACGTTGTCAGACATTTCTATAAAATAAAGTTGATTAGTATTTTAGGTATATACACATTGACCATAAAGTCTGCGTTCCCCCCCAACACATTGTTTTAAGTAAAATAAAAACAAAACTGAAATAGTTAACTCAGTTAAAAAAGTTTACATGATTTATTCGTTATATTTTTAAGCTTAAAATGCAAGAGAAAAATCTATATTTCCATTTTCATTTTCGTTATAACGGTATCTAAGTGTACCAACATGTAAACATAGGCACCACAAAGTCTGCGTTCAGGTTTATGATTATTTACAAAAGCATTAAAAATGATTAAGAAAAATTTAATTTAATATTTTGTTGGATAACCAAGTTGTTTTCATACCTCAGTTAATCGGTTAGGCATTGAATTTACCAATTTATTTGTTTCCTTAGCTGTAATTCGGGACCATTCTGCCAGCAGAACTCTTCGCAAAACATCTTTACTTGTTTTATATGCTGAAGAATTCTTTTTCCTAATATATCCCAAACGTGCTCTATAGGATTGAGATCGCGTGACTGAGGAGGCGTTTCAAGCTGTCTAGGGACATTGTACAAGAGCCAAAGTCTGACTATTTGAGCAGTTTTGCTTCGGATCGTTATCCTGTTGGAACCAAAATATCGAAGATAAGCCTAGATTCTCTGCACTTTGTTTCAAGTTCTTTTTTAAAATGTTTAAGTATTCCCATTTATCCATTGTCGATTCGATAAATTCAAGCTAACCCACACCATTAGCCGCCATGCATCCCCACACCATATTTCCACCAGCACCATGCTTCACTGTACCAACAAGATTTTGTTTTTAAAAGGCAGTACCTAATTTGCGCCACACAATTTGGCGACCTTTTATGCCGAATAAACAAAATTTGCTCTCATCCAAAAAAAAAGACTTGTTTTCCAGAATCCTGGCGACTTATTTATATAATTATGAGCACATTCAATGCGCTTTCGTCTGGTGATAAGTGAGATATAAGGTTTTTTTGTTATCCAGCTTTACGTAAAATTTTTCTAGCAGTTTCTGCACAAATTGTTTTCATAAATATTTTATTTACGTTTTGAACTATATGTGTTGACGTAATTCGCGGGTTAACTTTTACCAGATTTATTATTTTGCGTTCGTCCTGTACTGAAAACCTTTTTTGGACGGCCAGATCGGGGTTTCGACGTTAAAACACTGGTTTGTTTGAAATTATTTACTACGCGCTGGACGGGGGAATACGTTCTTCCAATAAATTGCCCAATTTTTCGGAAACTTTCGCCACCTTTCCACAGTTTAATAATTATTTTTCTTTCTGACCCACTAATTTCTTTCCCTTTGGTTTCCATTTTTTTTCCTTTCTTCAAACTAATATTAAAACACGTCACGAACTTTTAAATGATTAATTAGAATAAAAGACAATAGAAAAAAATATGCAAAAAAAAAAGAAACATCTTCATTAAAAGTAACGGTATTCTCAAATCAAGCAAACTGAACGGAGACTTTGTGGTGCCTATATTTACATATCGCTGCACTTAGATACCGTTATCTCGAAAATGAAAATAAGAATAAAAACTTTTGTTTTTCCATTTTGAACTTAGAAATATAATGAATAACTTCATGTAAAATTTTTGAACTGAGCTAACTATTTCAGTTGTGTTTTTAATTTACTTAAAATAATGTGTTGGGTGAACGCAGACTTTATGGTCTATGTTTATAACAGTTTAATTATTTATTGTTTTTAAATACGACATATTTTTCTCAATCTATTTTTTTTTACAAAACCTTTTCAAACGAGTGGGTTTTAGTCTTAATTTTTTTAACGAAAGTTAAGAGTCAAATAATTTGTTTTTAATTACAGTTTTTGAACCAAAAAATTTGCAATCTTATCAATTTACATGAAAAAAGTGTTAAATAATATCCAAAGCAACAATTTGAAATTACAAAATATTTTTTGCACATATTTTAGTATTTACTTTTCAAAAAAAAAATTGTTTTTTTGCCTGCCACGCAAATATTTACAGAAGATTTTTTGTGGTTTTTTTTTATTGACTTACGGTTAAAATTGAATGGCAACAATGAATTTTTTTTTTCTTTTACTTAAATCATTTTAAATTGATTTTAATTATCGACTCTATTAGCACAATTTCCACAGACTCTTACATATACATATATATACATTTGCATTTATCCTACATATTGGCATAACCGTATTCATTTCATATCAATTTGAAAAATTTTGCATCTAAAATCATATGTACATATTTACACATCAAAGGTATACTTATATATGTAGGTGAGGTACCTCATATACATATATGTATTTGTAATGTAATATAAAGTAAAGCGTGATATATTTTATGATGAACTTTCTAATTTTTACTGTGAAAAAAATAAAGTTTTTGATTTAATTTTTTTTAAACTTATTTTTAAATTAATTTCATGTTTAAAAGCCTAACAGCTCAACAGCTTGCATATATTTTTAATTTAATGAGTGCTTTCATTTCATGATTATAATATGACATTATGACACATTTTTAAAGGATTTGTGTATAATTTCGTTACCAAAACATTATGAGCTTTCACAAAGTTATGAATTAATTAAAAGATTATGACTTTTATATTAATATTTGAAAGCTACATCTTGATTTAGTTAATAAATAAAAATTATACTTTATTTTTTTTTTTAATTATTATATAAATTGTAATTAAAAAAAAATACAAAATTAAAGCTCAACAGCGTGTAAACAAAAAGCTTTCATATTTATTGATTTTATATTAAAACTTAAAGCTTATCACCAAAAAAAAAAAATCAAAATTAATAAGCTTTCACAAAGTTTAAATTTGCTCAAATGTGTTGACAGCTAATAAAAGTTAATCAACCTCAGAGGGTTATAATGCAAACAAAAAGTACTTCATTTAAATTATTTACAATAAATTTCCTAAAACTTACTCACATACACATTTTCGTAAACGTCCGAATATTAAAAATTTATTTATATATATTTCCATTGATTACCTGAAAAGAAAAATAAATAATAAAATATTATTGGCATCCCATAAATTTTTGTATAATTAAAATAAATTTTTTATTTTCAATACACAATATAAAAAATCCAAAAAGCTTTTGGAAGAAAATAAAACAAAATAAATACTTATGTATGATGGTCGACTACATCAAGAAAGTCCCTTCAAAAGCTTTCGAGTATAAAGTTTTATGAAAGTTTTCAAAGCTTATTTAACCAATTTTCTAAGAGGGAGCTTACACAAAAAAAGGTAACATATTTTCCGAATCACCGTATTAGAAAATGAGCACTTAATTCGTGGAGGTTTAGTATTGAAATTAAATTAAATTTTTTTTTTCTGAAATAGTGTGTTAGAAAACTTAAATCCTATAAATTATGGACGTTTTTTGATTTAAAAAATAAATAAAAAGAATTAAATATAAATAAATAAATAAAGCTTTACCTGAAAAAGCTTATCGCTTCAAGAATTTGAAAATTATTTTAAGAAAAAAAGTCTATCTAACTCCGTTTTTGTTTCTTCGAGCGAAAGCAGTCGGCGTGTTAAGTAAGAGAGCTTGATATCTAATTCTGATACATCCTCTCGTCTTTTGAACTGCGAAACCGGACAGAACCAAAGGAAATGCTCCATCATCTCACTCATACCTGCCTCTCAGCACTTCCTACATATATCATTGTTACGAATGTTCATTCTGCTCGTGTGTGATGACAATAAGCAAAATAACTCTCCCCAGTCCGTTCGAAACTGTGTGGGGATAAAATTGTCTGTGTTTTCGTTTGTTACCAGTGCATGTGGTGATCGTGGCGATCTTGTATGTTAAAACACCTAAAACTACCACCCAGAATACGGCCCTGCTTATCATATTCAAATGGATTGTGACTATTATTGTCGTATTTATTTACATATACCCTTGATATGTAATGTACGTAAAATTTATAAGTATAACAGTAACTATCTTGGGCGATATAACATATCACACGTTCACATTATCAACAATCAAACATTGACGTGTTATACAGTGCAAAAAAGTACTAAGACTATCTTATCAAATGGAACCCTGTTGGCTCTGAATATTTTGATGAACTAAAGGCATTGAAGAGGTTCCAAAACTAATAAATCAAAAAGGAAAAGAAGAAAAGTAGGCAGACGAAAATAAAAAGAATAAGAAGTCAACTGATAAAAAAAAATCGTAAGAGTTCTTTCAAAATATGTGAACTGAAAATTAAAAATATAAATAAAGACATATGAAAAGGTTATCTATTATGAATAGTTACTACTACCATTATCTAATGAGAAGCAATTATGTCATACTTTATGTAAGATCTCTCCCAAGTGAGAAGAGCGCCATCTGTTGCTATGCACAAATGTTTAAAAGGCCTATAATTTTTTTTCTACCTTTCATGTACATGTTAGGTCTGAGTATGTAAGTACCAGATGGAGAAGAAATAGACCCATCGAAATTTATACCGATCGTATCAGAATAACTATCTAACTTGATTTAGCCATGTCCGGACGACTATAACATATAGCTCCCATACACCGATTTGTTCAGATGTGGGGTTTTGGGCTAGAAATTATCCAAAAAGAATCTAAGTGCGTGAAATTTGGTATTCTACAGATGTAAATTCAAGCTTATATTGACACTGAAAATCATCGAAATCGAATTTTGCAATTTGCAGTAATAATAAATTTATATATTCATGAAAAGTATAAAGACTTCGGTATGGTCGAAAACAGCCATTCTTTCTTATTAGTTTTTTACACAAGTCATGTTTTCAGCACAGAAGTGTATTGTGTTGATTGTGTTGATTCGGAAGACGATCAACACATATTGCCTAAAAATTATTCGATGATCTAATTGATCAAAGGAGACTCAGACTATTTTTGAATAAAATTAATGAATTTTACAACAACAACAAAACTATTTTCTTATCAATTTCCGCAAGATAGACCTTGTAAGACACAAAATCTACTACAAATCTAATCTAAAGGGCGATCCAAGTAGGGGTACTTTCTTAATAGCCCTTTTTTGAAAGATCACGCGCGAGTCGTGTCAACTTGTCATGTTATTTTTGTTCAGTTTGGCATTTCACCATGCCTGAACAACATTTACAAATCATTCAACTTTATTACGAAAATTCACGTTCTGTAAAGCATGTGTTTCGCGCGTTTCGCTCAACTTATGGTCAACATAATCGGCCTACTGAGCGTACTATTCGCAACACCATCCCCCGTCTTGAGACCCAGCATTCATTATTGGATAATATTCGACCGAATAGACCATGTCCAGCACGCAGTGAAGAACTATAGCGGCCGTAGCTGAGTGTACACGGAGACCGTCGCGTCGATTAGACGCCGTTCGCAGCAACTCGAACTGACGTATAGAACGACTTGGCGCATTTTACGTCGAGATCTTAAATTGAAAGTGTACAAAATACAGCTCGTGCAAGAATTGAAGGCAAGAAGATTCGACATTTTCCAGCCAAATTTTGTTCAGTGATGAGGCCCATTTCTGGCTCAATGGGTATGTAAATAAAATTGACACATTTGGGACGAAGAGCAACCTGAAGAGATTCAAGAGCTGCAATTTCATCCAGAAAAAGCAACGGTTTTGTATGGTTTGTGAGCCGGTGGAATCATCGGTGCATATTTCTTCAAAAATGATGCCGGTGAGAACGTAACTGTTAATGGCGACCGTTATCGCGCCATGATAACCGACTATTTGATGCCTGAAATTGAAGCTAGTGATTTCCGCGACATTTGGTTTCAACAAGACGGAGCCACTTCCCACACATCGCATCAATCAATGGACTTAGTGAGAGAACACTTCGATGGACAGGTAATTTCTCGTTTTGGGTCGGTCGATTGGCCATCAAGATCGTGTGGTATCACACCGTTAATCTTTCTTCTGTGAGGATGTAAAGTCTAAAGTCTATCCGGACAATCCCTCTTCGATACAGGCCTCAGAGCAAAACATCACGCGTGTCATTCGCCAGTTACCAGCCGAAATGGTCGAACGAGTCACCGAAAATCGGACTCAACGGAAGGACCAGACATAGCCTCGGCCAACATTTGAAAGAGATAGTCTTTAAAAACTAAATGACAAAGAATGTTCTTTCGAATGATAATAAACATTCCCCATTAAATTTAAATTTTCTGTGTTTTTTTTTTCTTTAAAAAAAATAGGGATCCCCGAAATGGATCACCATTTATTGTGCTGAGCTTTTGCGTTCCCATGAGAAAGATGAATAATAAAATTAAAATTTGTGAGATATAAAGAAAAAAACATGGTAATCTGCGATATATATGAGAGGAAACTATAAAAGATATTATAATATTAATCTGCTATAAATTTTTATAAGTTGGTATAATTAAATTCGCTGAAATTGAAATATTATAAATAAAAACGAGTCTCAAATTGTTTAAATACGCAAACATTAAGCTGTCAACACATTCGTTGTCACACACAAGCATTTAGCACTTTGAATTTGCTTATAGATATTTTTTTATTCATTTATTTTTCAATGCTAGAAACGTTGTACTTTGGTTGAAGGTCGCGGTCGTCATTTGCCAACCGACAATGACCGATTAAATATCTACATTTTTAATGCATATGTAAAGGCGTGGCAGTAGAGCGAGTTAACAATACACTTTGCCAATATTAAAGGTTATTAGAAATAGACGAAGACGATGAAGACGAATTTTAAAGAAATGTAGGAAAGAAGAAAAATATTTGTAAGCATAAAATACTCGTTAAAGAATGTTAAATTTATAAGTAAAATTTAAATGAAGTGTAGTGAAAGTTAGAAAAATTGGCATAGATGGCATAGTGTACGAGAAATCGGAATTTCGATTTATTAGTGTCTTAAAAATAGATTTGAAGATATGTATATTTGATTTTAGATATTCATTATAAAATAATAAAAATCTGATTTAATATTATTAGAAGTACTCATACCGGCTTTTTCAATCTGATAATTCGTTAGTTGCTGCTTCGTTAGCACATTTAACTGTGTATGTACACACTTTTTGCTCTATCAGTGGTTTGGTAAATTTTGTTCCAAAACAGATTCCAAATCAAAAATTGTCAAAAATTTTATTGAAAACTCTGATTATGATTAAAAAAAACAGTTACTTCTCTTTCGAATTTATTTAAGTTCGCTGAGGTTATTCTTGAGAGTTGATTTAAATAACGTGTGATCCATTTGGAGATTTCCTACTTTTTTAAAGAAAAATAAAAACACAGAAAATTCAAATTTAATGGGGAATGTGTATTATCATTCGAAAGAACATTCTTTGGCATTTATTTTTTGAAGATTATCTCTTTCAAATGTTGACCGCGGCTACGTCTCAGATGGTCCATGCGTTGACAACTGGTAACTGGTTTATGACTTGCGTGATGTTTTGTTCCAAGGCCTGAATCGAAGCGCGATTGTCCGTATGGGCTTTAGACTTTATATAACTCCATAGGAAAAATTTTAACGATGTGATATCACACGATCTTGGTGGCCAATCGACCGGTCCAAAAACAAAAATTATCTGCTCAACGAAGTGTTCTCTCACTAAGTCCATTGATTGATGCGATGTGAGGAAACTAGCGCTGTCTTGTTGAAACAGAATGCCCCGGAGATCACGAGCTTTAACTTCAGGCATCACATAGTCGGTTACCATGGCGCGATAACGATCGCCATTGACAGTTACGTTCTCACCGGCATCGTTTTTGAAGAAATATGGACTGAAGATTCCACCGGCTCACAAACCATACAAAACCGTTGCTTTTTCTGGATGAAATTGCAGTTCTTGAATCTCTTCAGGTTGCTCTTCGTCTCATCAGCGCTGAACAAAATTTAGCTCGAAACCGTCGGATCTTTTTGGAACTTTTCAAGAGCTCATAGAGCGAACCGAATGCGTTACATCGTACCATACGTTAGTCCGAATTGCTGCGAACGACGTCTAATCGACTCTCCAAGGTCTTCGTTTACACTTTCAGCTACGACCGCTTCACTGCGTGCTGGACATGGTCTATTCGGTCGAATATTATCCAATAATGAATGCTGGGTCTCAAAATGGGTGATGGTGTTGCGAATAGCACGCTTAGTAGGCCGATTATGTTGACCACATTCGTAATCGTGAATTTTCGTAATAAAGTTGAATGATTTGTAAACGTTGTTCAGGCGTTAGTCTTTCCATGATGAAATGTCAAATAATACTGAACAAAAATAACATGACAGCTTGACACGACTCCCGCGTGATCTGTCAAAAAAAGGCTATTGAAAAAAGTACCTCTACTTAGATCACCCTTTATTACCAAGCAACGAAAAAAAAACTATCAAGCTTAGCATACTGGTACTTTGCCACTAGGTAATACAATAATCTGATTTGTCTAATTTCTTGATTAAAATTATTACACTTCTACGCCTAATTGTAAGCAACGTTTTTAGTAGTACTATCCTAAATGTAGGCAAGCTTTTAATATATTTATTTTTCATATATTCGGCATGCATTTCAAAAACGACTAGCCAAAAGTGTAGAGAAAAACAATGAATATAATATATGTATGTAGAAATATCTTAATATAAAGGATTAGGGAAATCAACGAAATTTTTTTTCTAAATTTCAAAAAATTATATTTACAATTTCGCTTTAGAGCATGAATCAAGAGCTTTCCTCAGAGATAACTAATTGATGAACACTACCAAAGCTCATTAGAAGTGTCTTTTTATCGTCACAATGATGAGTACTGTACAAAATTGCGGTTAACATACGGAAATATTATTTTTATTTTTTGGTGTTTAGTAATCTACTGTTCTCGTCACTCGTACATTACTAACGAAAGGCGAATTGATCTAAATTATTTCATCTTTATTATTTAATTATTGAAAGCTTGTTTTACTGAACAACTTGAGCACTTCCTTTCGTTTTATTTATATTTATATATTTTTTCTTTTTTATTAAAGATGGCCATGAGAGCTTTAAATAGCTTTATATGCTGTTTATTGTACAATAAATATATATAAATTATATAAATATAATCACTAGTAGTCGAGTGAGTGCCACGCGAATATGATTTGCAAAATGAATTAGAATAAAGAATGATGGCTTGGTAGAAATGTACGTATGCAAGTAAATTAAAATGAATGAAACAAAACATGATGCAATCAACAACGGGAATACCATCAGAAAATATGCCATATTTGATGCGTAAAACGCAACAATTGACGTTATCAGTAACAACAACAATAGAGACGTCAGCAAAAAATCAGAATTACGATAAATGGGCAGGTTCATATGTTATAAGTATTAGTGACAGCAAACGATCGAGCATATTGTCCACAAAGTGTGAATTAGTTTTTTATATGAGATAGTCCATTCTTCGGAACCGGCCAAATCGAACCACTATTGCATATATACGACCGATTTTTCAGATTTCAAATTTGGGTTCATAAATCCTACAAACAAGTACCTAATACCGTGAAATTTGGTATACTGCACACACAAAATGAGTTGCATTCTGTTTCTGAAAATTAAAGAAATCGGACAACTATAGCATATAGTTCTCTTACACCGATTTCTTGAAATGCGAGACTTTGGTAAAAAAAACTCAGATAAAATAGCATTTACGAGCATGAAATTTGGTATTACTACTACTATTATGAATTGGGTTTTGGTACTTAAAATCATCAAAATCGGACTACTATATCATATAGCCCCATACAACCGATTTGTTCAGATATGAGTTTTTGAGCCAAAAATCCGCCAGAAAAGCATATAAGAGCGTAAAATTTAGTATTCTACCGACGTAAATTCAAGTTTATATTAACACTGAAAATCAGCGAAATGTTCATGAATGATATAAAGACTTCGGCATGGCCGAAGACAGCCGTTTTTTTTTCTTTTCTTCATTTCTCTTACACACTTTTTTTTTAGTTTTTATTATTTTTATGTATAATAAAAAATATTATAAGTGTGATTGTGAGCAATTATCATAGCGGGTCATTGTTGTCAGAGGAAGAATAAATAATTATTTATTTGTATATAAAAATGTAAATGTGTATGTAACTAAATACTGATAATAAACTGCGAAGGCTCGATTGCCCCATAGCGGAGCATCAGATACTTGAGGAAGGAAAAAGTCATAAAAAAAATCTTTATCACAAACGACCAGTTCCCCCAAAATAGTAATAACATGCATACATACATACATATGTAAATATACTTGAGTTTTAACAATACTATTTTCAAAAATATCGTCCAATTAAATCAGCCAACTTAAAAAAATTAAATGGATTTGTAAGGAATTTGAGTATGCTTTTCTAAATAATCCAAAATAAATAGTAGCAGCCGTGTATATACCCACGCTTGAGTAATTAATGCCATAATGAGGTCGCTCCCCTTCTTCAAAAAGAGAAAACCGCCAATAAATACCGTTTTTGTATTTACTCTAATAATCAAACGGCAATGGGGCGTGACTGATAGGCCCCTTTTCCGACCTTTTTCATTGTAGCTGCCGCTTATGTTGGGAGATCGTAAAGAATTACACTAAAAAAATAATAATAATAAATTCAAAAAGGCAAAGGAATTAAATACAATATAAAGAATTACTTATTGACATGCAAAGTAGCTGTTGGTGAAGGCAGCGGAAGGCGTTTATTGAATTTAAGTGAAAACATATCTATATAAAGAAGTGAAATAGCTTTGAACTGAGCAATATGTTTATACGTATGTACATATGTATGTACAATACAATGACTTCAAAACTTTCATGATCATTGACCGCTGCACGTTTTCAGCGACAACCTTGAAGTTTTTCCTTAATTGCTGCTGGTATTGCTTTATTTATTTTCTTCAAATCTGATATTGTGTAAATTTCTAATAATGAAATAAATTTTGTAAAAATTAAGAATATTTAAATCTAAAAATTTCAAATAAATAAATTAATAGCCAAGTGGTTAACAGTGCGTAGTGCCATTCGGAAGGCATTTATTTTTCTAATTACGGTCGCCACCTGGCAGGGAATGTCAAGAGTCGGCCGTTCTGAGCCGCTTAGAATAAGCTGTATGTTCCTCCATTACTTGGAAAAACATCAAGACGCACACAAGTGGTTGCAATGCGCCAATTATAAATGATTATAAATTTAGTGGCTTCAAAAGTGCATAACTGAAATAAGACATCTGTCAAACTTAACTGCCAAACCAAACATGTTTTGTTTTCGTTAAAACTCAGGTATTTATGAAAATGGATCGCTTAAGCCACACAACGCGTTAAAATTGTTGAAACCTACTGTAAAAATGGTCATTCAAACGTGGCTACAATTCGTTAACTACTCAAACAGCTGTTTAAAATTAAATTTTTAAATTAAATTTTAAAGACATTTGAAGAGACTGACCTTGAATCCTCAAATAATAGAAGAGGCCATTACACCCAAAAAAAAAAAAAATATTTTTTTTTCTAGTGCGCTCCTTGTTCCGGAGGTTACTTCTTTAAGCGTTATGGTCGTACGATAACCTATTTTTTGTAGTCCGCTATTGAAGAACACGACTTAGACAATATGTGGTTCCAACAAAATGGTGCCTCATGCCACACAAAATGAGTGTATATGGCTTTACTGCGAGAGAAATTTCCCGATCGCATGATTTCTCGTCTTGGCGATGTCAATTGGTCACCGAGATTGTGCGATTTGGCAACGCTGGCTTTTTTTTTTTTTTGTGGGGCTACGCGAAATACCATATTTATGTGGATAAACCTTTAAATATTGAGCATTGGAAAACCAGTATTCGTCAAGTTACGGCCCACTATGTACCAAAAAGTGGTCGAAAACTACCTCAAACGGATCGAAGTTTGCAAAAATTCATGAGGCAATTATTTGAATGATGTAGTGTTTCACATACAATGCCAAGGTTCAGACTATATAATAAAAATAAAATTTCATGAAAAACTTATTTTAAATACATTTTATTTACATTTATTTTGGAAACCGCGAAAGGGATAATCCTGTATATATATATATGTTATAAATTTTTTAAATAATTTATTTTAAATATAAGATATTTAAACATTATTATTAGCTTTGAACTTTAAGTTAATTTTCACACGGAGCTTTAATTAAAGCTTACGAATTTATTGAGCTTTAAAATATTAGCAATTTTTGTACTTTTTATTTTAATTTTTCAATTAATTATTATTTTTAGATTTAATTTTTTTTTTTTTTAATTTATTTCAACCACTACTCAATCGATTTTTTTTTTACATATAATATTTTAGTCAAAACCGTTAGTTTGTATATTAAAATTATTTATATTTACTGTTAAAACGCCTACACTAAATTTTAGTCCTTGATCTGCATGTATCCTTTCCCCATTGCCATATAACAATTAACCATATAACCAAAATGTCTAAAAATAACAACAAACCACGAATCCAAATATTTACAGTTATCAAGCACATTCACGAAGATAATCGGAAAACAGAGACTATAGCGCAGTGCGTGGGAGTAGAAGGTATTCGAAAGCTGTATTAAAATTTTAGCACGAAAAGTAGCTAGAAATAGCTGAAAATAGCCTATCCTCAAAACCACACTTAACGATGTACGCAAGTAGTCGAAGTAAATCTCATTGTAGCTCTTTTCCCTGAACTTTTATTGAATATTTATGCAAGTGTTGAAAGTGGGCGTAGTTTTAAGTGATAAAAGGAAGCAGTGAGCATTTTATTTTTATTGGCGTTGAAATATATATGTATGTACATATGAAAAGCCAGAATTTCATCACAATTCAATAAGGAAACGCGCAGTGTAACTTTTGCTGGATTAAAAAATAAAAATCCATTGACTGATTGAAATTTTATTAGTTTTTCCAATTTTAGTATTGTCTTTTTTGTGATGTAACACGGATGACATGACTGGATAACATTGAATTCAAGGTAAATTAACTTTCTTAAACACACATTACAATACATATTTTTCTGTTAAAGTATTGTTTTAAGACATTTAAGGAATTTTTTCTGACCAAAAATATACTCTGGTAAATATACATACAGTGGGTCAAAAAAGAAGTCGGACAAACAACAAATTTACATTCTTTTGCAAAATATTTGAAGAAAAAAAGTAATTTTTTTTCTAAGTTTTTTATTAAGCCAGCTTTGAAATGATTTGAAAATAACAGTAGAAATATCTACATTATTTGTCATTAAAAAAATAAAAATAAAAATGTATTGTGTTAGGAAAATTCATGTAAAAAAAACTCGGACATGTGGCAGCTTTGGATTACTTTTGATATTAAAAAAAAAATAATAACACTGTTTTCCATAGTTATGGTAAAAAGTGCAAGTGACAGACATTTGTGAAACAATTTGAGTATTCAACTTTTAAATAAAATATAAAATTACTCAAAATTGGGAAGACAACGTGGACAAAGTTCAATTGAAGTTAGAAATCGAATTGTAAGGTATCATAACAACCGAAAAACGGTTCGCGAAATCAGTGAAAGCGTTAATAAACCTCGCTCTACTGATAATGATGTCATCAAACGTTTAAAAAAAAAAAAGAAAAAAAAAGAAAAATTAAATAAATAAAAAAAAATCCGTCGAAAATAAGATGAAATCAGGAAGCCCAAAACTGTTTACTGAAGCAAATGAGTGGTGGCTGGTGCAGCAAGTGAAAAAAAAAACCGCCTACTCTAAGTGCTCCAAAACTGACAGCGGAAATCTCAAGGCATCTTAATATCAACTGTGTACCTGAAACTATACGAATTGTGCTGCGAAAGAATAATTTACATAGAAGGGTTGCTAGGAAGAAGCCGTATATTAGTAAGGCTCATAAAAAAAAGAGAAGGAATTTTGCTAAAATATATGTAAATAAAGATTTCGACTTTTGGAGCCAAGTTTTCTTCTCAGATGAGAGAGATAAATTTAACATATTTAGGTCAGATGGACAGTCGTATGTATGGAGGAAACCAAATGAAGAGCTTTTATAGAAGAATTTAAAGCCAACTGTAAAGCATGGAGGCGGTTGTGTAACGGTCTGTTGCCGTATGTCCGCCGCTGGCCGCGGGAAGTTGTGTTTCATAGACGGCAATTTGAACCATAAAAACATTTTAATATTCTAAAAGCAAATTTAGTCCAAAATGCTGAAGATTTGGGAATAAAAAGCAGTTTCCAATTTTATCAGGATAATGAGCGAAAGCACAAGGCGCATGATGTTCGCTTATGGTTAATGTATAACTGTCCAAAAGTACTGGACTCCTCAATCACCTGATGTCAATGTTATTGGAAATCAGTTGAAAAATCATAGCATAAGGAACAATACTGGCTTGGAAGCTGCGCTTCAGAAGAAATGGACCAAGATTGATTGATTTCAATATTCAAAAAGTTAGTAGAATCAATGCCACGAAGATTAAAAGATGTAACAAAAGCTAAAGGCTTATCAACAACATATTAGCAGATAATATTTATTTCCGAGTTCTTTTTTGACATGCATTTCCCTTATATTATAAATTTTTATTTTTATTTCTTTAATGACAAATGATGTACATATTTTTACTGTTATTTTCAAATGAATTGAAAGTTGGCTTAATGAAAAAACTTTGGAAAAAAATAAATTACTTTCTTTTCTTAAAATAATTCGCACAAGAATGTAAAATTGATGTTTTGACCCACCGTATGTATGTATATAAGTATATGCTGCAATACATATATATGGTTTGGTAAGACATAACATAAATAATGTACCTTTCATCCAAACTGACGAACAGAAATAAAACTTCTTCACTCGCCAAACTTGAAGGCCTTGCAGGCCTTACGCACCCACAGAAAAAGTGAATATAATATTGTTTTCAAACGCCGAGCTGCAAATTAAATTTCTGGATGTTTCAAATTATGTCACGCAAAAGCGCGTGCTAACCGAAGAATTTTGTACGAAAGTATATAAGTAAAGGGAGATAGAAAGATTGAACGTTATTGATGAGTATGCTGAATTCAAGCCGGTTTGGTTTGTTTATTTCCGGTTTTGTTGGTTAGTTGATTTCTTTTATTTTTTGTTGTTGTTTTTTTATAATTATTAATTTTTTTTGGCAAGTTTATAGTTTTTAAACACTTCCTTGGCTTTCGATCATCTTTCTTTTGAATCCAATTTTACTTCAATTTTACTTCAATTTGTGAATATGTACATATATATAAAAAGTACTGAAACTTTCGTTTTGTTTAAGTATTTACTTGTATTTTGTTTTCGATTTCCTTGGCCATCCACCAAATATTTTTTTCAACAATCACTGTGTTATAAATAATCTATATTATAGTTTTGCTTTTTATTATTTTCTATTAAAAAAATAAAAATTTATATATTAATGTAGATAAGCGAATTGTATATAATTTTTGCGAGTGTGTCACGCATGGTTATTGGTTTAAATTTTTCTTTTTTGATTTGAATTTTCGTTAATATTTTCATTTCGTTCTCTATATGCTAGGCACTTTTTGTGTTCACATTTATTGCAGTACATATGTACGTATATTTAAATTGCTTTAAATTCGGCAGTGAAATACAAATCACACACGTTATGTGCATAATATATTTACATGTATGCAAGGTACGTTCCCCTTATAACCCAAAAAAAAAAAAAAAAAAAGCGACAAATCGCTTATAGCACACCAAAAAATTCGTATGTTCCACACACACACACATACTTATGACTTGTTTGATTATATTGTATATTTGTGTTAATTTGCTCTGTGTGAAAAAACGAACCTCAAAAGAGTTTCCAAATAATGGTTTATCAAAATTTTTATATTCAATTATAATTTTTTTTTGTGCTTCTTTATTTCATTGTTTGCCTTTTGTGTGAATTTACTCGCATTTATTATATTTTCTAATATTTTACGTTTATCCGCTTCGGTAATGATTTTAACTTTGCAGGTTTTACTTTTTCTTATAAATTTTATTGAATTTGAATAGCTGCTTTCATTTCATTTATTTCCTTTAAAACTTTCGCTGTCTAATATGACTTTCGCGAAAAAAAAACCTCCACAGAATTTAGCGCCTCAACTATATAAATATTAGATACATACATATATCGATAATATTTTTAAGCTGATTGAACTACTTTCGATTTACTGCATTAAATTAAAAAATTAATTATTAATTCTAATTTAAATCAATTCGTGAAGTACCCAAAATTCTGTAAATTACTTTAAAATAAATACATGCTTTACAATTAATAAAGTGAAAATATGAAACAATTAAATCAAATTAAACAATTAAATTTAAGTTAATTTTATTGAAAGTGATATGCACTTCTACGAAATAAGATACTTGGCATGGTAGTTTGCTAAATACAAATAATATGACAATAATATGATGGTATATAAATATTTGCAATTGATATTATAAAATTTATCAGATACGATAATGGTTGTTAGTTGAAGGTGATCCATTATAAAGAAATTGTTTGTATTTATACACAATTTTATTGTTGTTGTTATTTAAGTTGTATATTTTATTCCATCATATTTCATTTTATTATAATTTATTTCACTTATTTAATTTTATTTATTTTTTATTATTAAAGTACTTTTTTTTTATTGATATTAATTTTGTTTTGTTTTAAATAATTTAAATTTACTTTATTTCAATTAATTTTGTTTTATTCAATTTAATTTAATTTATTTTTTAATTGTCAACTTAATCTAATTTTATTTCATTTAAAATTATTTAATTTTATTTCATTTATTTTATTCCATATTATGTATTGCAATTAGTTTAAGTTTTTTTAATTAAATTAGTATTTATATTATTTTATTTTCTTCTTTACTTTATTTGCTTTAAATCTATTTTAGTTTTCTAGTTAAATTAGTTTCATTTTCTTCAATTCAATTCAATTTATTTTATTTTATTTATTTTTAGTTATTTTATTTTATTTATTGTTATTTTATTTCATTTTATTTTATTAATTTTTAATTTTATTTATTTTTATTTTATTTATTTATTTTTAATATTTTTTTTATTTTTATTTTTTTTCTTATTGAATTTAATTCCATTTTATTCAATTAAATTTAATTTCTTCTATTTTAAATATATTTTTTAATTCATTTCATGCTATTTAAGTAATTTTTATTTATTTTAGTTTAATTTTTTCTTACTTTATTTAATTTAAATTTATTTATTTTTAATTAATTTTATTTTTTTCAATTTAATCTCATTTTATTTAATGTAAATGTAATGTTTCTTTTTATTTAAATTTAACTTATTTTGATGAATATTGGAACGAGTTCCCGTCGTCCCTTGTCAAATTTGGTTTGGAGACAAACCGGTTTCGGCGTTCTGCCATCTTCAGTGTCGTTGATCGATCAACGACACTGAAAATGTCAGAACGCCGAAAACGGTTTGTCTCAAAACCAAATTTGACAAGGGACGACGGGAACTCGTTCCAATATTCATCAACTTTTCACCCTGTCGGAGAATCAACTGAACAAAACCAATCAATTATCTTATTTTATTATTTTTATCTTATGTTATTAATATTTACTTTATTTAATGTAAATTTATTTTATTTTTTTTAATTTAAATTTGATTTTATTAAATTTGATGTATTTTGTTCAATTTTTATTTATTTATTTCATTATTTTAAATTTAGGCTAATTTTATTTAAATTTATTTAATTTTATTTTAAATATATATATTGATACACAATCCGCCAAATCATTTGTTGATATAGTACAGATAAAAAAATCCTAAAATCAAACATCTTCTCCTGAAGGTTGAAGAATTGAAAAGTGACTGTACTTCATTTTTCACAATCACTGACCAATTTCCCGCGAAGTCTATGTGCAAAACCAAATGAGATGAATTTTCTTTTGATATCGCTTTTTCGAAGCAAAAAGAAATCTGTTTGGAAAAAAGCAAAAGCATATAAAGGAATTCGAGAGACACATGTGTGGAAAAATGAACTTGGAGAAAAAAAAAGAAAAAAAGTGTTTACCGCAAGAACTTGTGAACATGGGTGGAAAGTTGCTGAATGAAGCTGTACATTATGAACTAAGGTTTATAAGTTTAGATTAAGGAAGGATGAAATTCGATTGCTTAGTTGTCATATGATAAGTAACGGAAATGAGTTGATCTATTCTATTCAAAATATGTTCTGTTCTTAAGAAAAAACAGTGTTTCACATGATACATGTATCTAATTAAGATTGATGTTTACTAAAAATAGACCATTCAAAAATACTTAAATACCAATTAACAACAATACATTATCATTCCATACATGTATTGAAAAGTAAAAATCGGTATTCATTGGGCGCAGTTCACATTAGCATGACAAACCAATTTTTCATAAAAAAAATCTTAAATCTGAAACAAAAAAATTTAGTCGAGGGAAATTTTTTTAAAGGAAATTCAAAGTCTCTGTTTGATATAAAAAAATTTCGAAGAAAAAAACTACACTTTTTGAGATATTAAATTTCAAGAAAAAAAATCAATTTTTTTTTATTGCAAAATAAAAATTATTAACTTTTGAGCAATTTTCAAATTTCTATCTGATAGTGCGGATCATCACGAATTATTAGAAGTGAAAATCAGTGAAATCGGTTTATTTTTGCCAAAAATATGGCCAATTGAAAAAAATGTCCGCGAATTACTGGAAAAATCGATTTTTACCCAAAAAACGAAATTGCCGATAAATCTCGAAAAAAAAAATTTCGGGCCAAAAAAATACGTGTCTCTTTATTTTGACTAAAGCATAACATATTTAAATTTCGTTTGAAAATAAAATAGTGACCCGAATGGGCTGGTTGAATCGAGATGGAAAGCATCTATGTATATATATCGACTTTATTAATTTTTATTTTATTTTATTTAAATTTATTTATTTTTTATTGAAATTAAATTAGTTTTCAGGTTTTTTTTTATAATTTTATTGACCCTATTTTGTTTTATTAATTTTTACTCCATTTTTGTATTGTAATTTTTTTTATTTCTATTGAAATATTTTAAATTTTTTTAAATTTTTACTTTATTTTGCTTTATTAATTTTTACTATGTTTTATTTAAGTTTATTTTGTATTTTATTTATTTTATTTTATTTTACTTTAATTCGCTTCATTCAATTTAATTTATTTTTAGTTTATGTATATATAGTTTATTTACATTAATTACATTTTCTGAAACATTATATTTAATTAATTTATTTATTTTTTATTTTTGCATTATTTTATTTCATTATTATTTTTATTTTTCATTCAAATTAATTTCCATTTATTGAATTAAATTATTTTACTTAATTTCTTTTAATTTTTTTATTTTTATTTTTTATTTTTTTTTTTATATATATTTAGTTATATTAATTTTTACTTTATTTTATTTTATGGTATTTTAGTTTAATTTATTTTATTAAATATTACTTTATTTTATTTTATTAATGTTTACTTTATTCTTTTTTTAAACCTTATTTTATTTAAATTAATTTAATTTTATTTTTTTTATTTTTTATATATTATAAAAATTTTGCTACTTGTACTGTACCCATTTAACAACCGTTTAAATATGTTATTTGAAAATTCATTTTTATGTGTTCTCAACTCACTCCATTTTATTTCTGCAAATCTCGCAGATTACCTACCTAGAAATGTACAAGGTTTTAAAGTGATTTTATCCATCACTCTGGCGGCTTCGCTTAGCCAAACTGAGATGCCGAACGAGTGAATGAATTCTTGCATACGTATGGTATATTTATGTATGTATGTGTGCACATGTAGGTATAAATGAGCGAATGACTGCCTAATAGACTGATATTGAAATGCAAAAAAAACCTGCCCCCGTGATCTACCTAAATGACCCATAAAAAAAGCGCCAAAGCTTAACTACATACATATGTGTATACATATATATATATATATATATATATATATATATATATATATATATGTCAGTATGTACATATTTTTCAATTGTTGTGAAATTATTTCATTTCGTATTATTCTCATTGCTCGAGTCATTTGTTCTATGTTATATATACCAAAATATATATATATATATATATATATGTATCATCATGTAGTCATATTAAAAATATATACACATGTATATGTATGCGTGATCGCCTCTTTTTCTTGTGCTTAATTAAAAATGTATTATGGCTAGTTGTTTTTTTTATTGTTGCTTCTATAATCAGAAGTTTTTACACACATTTGTACGTATATCAATACACATATATGCATACATACATATGTATATTACATACACTCGTGAATATCCATGTATTTGTTTATTAATATTTTTCACTTTTTAATATTCCTGTTAATAGTTTCACATTAATATTTATACTGCGATTGTTGTTTTTGCACTCGTCGTTTAACAATAAACGTGCACATGTACATACATATATATATGATATTACGAGACACGTTTTAATTTTCATTGTTTTCAGAGAAATACAACAAATATATTTATTTGTAAATTTTTCTAATTTTTTATTTATTTTTGTTTACACACCCAATAGCTTACAGCTGTTTCGATTATTTTTACCTATTTCATGAATTTATCTGTTGTTGTTTCGTTGTTTTTCTTTTTTCTTTTCGGAACTTTTTAATAAATCTGCACTTGTTAGCTTGTATTTGTATATCCACACTGCAATGTGTATTTTTAATTACTTATGATTGAAACTTTTCTAATTTACACAATATGTTTCGATTGAAATCAATCAACCATCGCCTTTTTCAATAATCACTTTTCTTCTTCCGTTTTGTTTTGCACTTTCTTGTATGAATTTATTATTCTTTGTTCGCATATTCAATTGTTAAACAATTACATAGCTTATTTATGTACCTAATCACTATATATATAAATGTCATATATAGTATAAACTTTTATTTTGAATATTTTTGTATTACACACGCGCGCGCGTGTTTCCAACGCGTTTAACTTCGACAAATGTTCTGGACCGATTGATAAAAGACTTTGGTCGCGCCACTCAAACCAGTACCAGTTTGCTGTGGTGTCGGCTGCTCCCACACTAGCTCTCAATCTCACGAGTCGAACATTAACGTTTACACTCGTACTCAGTTTTGCTCTCGAATATTTTCTATATGTTTTTGAATTTTGTTTGTTTTGCTCTTTGCGTTTAGTTGAATGGGAAAATGTACAGTATAAGTTACGATTATTGGAAGAACTGCCAATTTTTGTATTTCTATGAAGGCAAAAATAAGGTAAAAGTTCAAATAGTGTAATAAAATGAAAATATTGAGCCATCAGCAACGTCATATCCGTCAAGCACACCTGTTTTACGTCAGACAAAGGCGATAAATCTCCTGTACAGTGACAGAGGATATCTAGATCCCGTAAGATTGATAACTAAGGCCACTAAATCAATGATGTTATAGTTATTAACGGACTATTTCAAAATTGTTTGGCTGCAGAATGTGTGGAAAAAGAAGCGTTTTTTTGCTTAGTAATTTACTGCATTCGGTTGTATTAGGGATTTTCCAATTTCTGAGCAAATCCGATTCGCCATAAACTCTTGAATATGAAACAAGGAAATGTACTGAAGCTGAAAAAAACAAAACGCTGATTAACCAGGCGGAGATATAGTGAAAAATTTGCATAATTTAAGAGAAGTGGTAGCAACAAAAAAAAACCACCTTTCTATCTTTTTTATCCTATAGTGCAACCCCTTAAGCATAAGTCGAAAAAAGGAAAATTATCAAAGTTACTAATTACATTGATTCCTCTCGGAAAGGCAGAACGCAGCTAAAATCTTTCGCAAAAGTCCTTGGACACGCTTTTTTTATATATAATATATTTTCAAATTTATCGATTTTTTTTTCACTCACAAAGCGACAAAAATGTTCCATTGAATATACCTATTTTTGCTTCAAATAATCACAGGAACTTAAAATAAAATAAAAGTTGAAATCGCTGTAAGAAGTGTTTGACGATAGTTTAACTAAATTCTAACTTTTTTAGATAATTTTCGGCTGAGATACAGTGTTCACCGCAAAACGCATATTTTTTTAAAGGCATTCTGCAAAAAAGCTCCATAAAAAATCCAATATCTAAGTATATAAAACTGAATGTTTCTTAGGTCCCTTATAGAATCAGAAACCACTCATCCGATTTTGTTCAAATTTTCAAGATGATTTCATTGGTGTGCGCAGAGTGTCACTAGAAATGAACATAAAATATATTATCAAATGATCTTATTTATGGTTTTATTTGCATAAAATTTTGTACATAGGTAGCTTTTTGCCCAAATTAACACAGGGGACATTTTTCCTTCCGGGAAGTGAACCTGGGACCGATCTATTCAATTACCGCTGTAATATGTAAATACCAAATATTGTGAGCACATAAATACAATTATGTAGATAGGTTATTAATATAATAAGAGGTTGAAAATTTTAGATTAACGGCGTTATTCTTTACAATGCCAATTACAGTATCTAAATTCAGAAAGATAGTAATGTGCCACAACATCTTGTGGCCGGGTATTGCTAGTGTTAATATATTTAACTTAAAAATCACTGAATATTGTTTGAAAAAATATATAATATTGTACATTTACCTTTCTCCCCATATATCCACAAATAAGAAAAGAGGTGAAGTGAAAATGGTACTTAGACGAGATTTGCAAATGACACTTTTATCGACACTGAATCCAATTCTAATATTTTTAGCATACTAGTAAATAAGTAAGAAAATTTTATTTCATTGCACAAGAAAAATGTACTTGTAAAAATATTAATTAAAACAATTTTGAAAAAATTTACACATACATAGCTATTTTTATGACCATAAGATCGGTATGTACATATGTAGCTGTAACGAAAACCAAAAACTCCATATGAAAAAGTGCGCAAAAACTATGAGCTGAAAGAGTTTTTCGAAGCAGTGAACGATAAAAACGATAAAAATACTCCAATTTTCGCCACCTATTTCTAAAGTTTTCAAACAAATTAAATAAATAGTTTGCCATATATTTCGCTACAAACAAGAAAAAGACCAAATTTTCAAAAGTATTAAAAGAAACGGTATAAAACAAATTATGCAATTTTGTTTTCGTTTTTTCATTAGTTTCAACAACTTTTAGGGTTTTTTTTTTGTTGCTAATGGAGAACTATTATATATATATATATATTTATACAACTTTTGAAGTATGTCACAAAAAAATATTAATAAATAAGCCGGTGACGGTGAATCTCCAGAGGTGCCTTGAAAAAAAGTGGTTTTGCGGTGTACATTATAACTCTTTACCGGATTATCTGAAACAAAAAAAATTGATATGCATTTTAAAGGCGATGTATTTCTCGAGGTAATCAGCAAGAGTTTTTTTTTTCTATTTTTTACAGCACTTCGAAGTAAAAAAGCGATTTTAGCTAAAAAAAAAAATCGCGGTTAATTTGTTATTAAAAAATAGAAAAAGATGAAAAAAACTCTTGCTGATTACCTGTTGATTTATGTGAAGAAGTAATGTTCAAATTTTCAAAAGGATCGGTTTAGTAGATTTTGAGTTGTGATGTTCACGAACTTCAAAAAAGACGTTTTCGGGAAAATCGATTTAAAGTTTTTCATACGTGAAAATTCGAAATAAACCACCAATAAAAGAATATAAATTTTTATACTTAAATAGAGTCATCAATGCCAGCTCCAGTCTTTTGAAAGACACATAGACGGAGAAAGGGAAAGGGATAACAAATGAAATTGCAGCTGCTTTCTAATAGGGGTATCGGGCGGCTACCGGGCAGGTATAAAAATCAGGTAACACGGCCGGTCGTTTGAAACGCTGTAACTCCGTTAATTTTACTCGGATTGACTTAAAATTTGTAAATAATATTCTCGACATATTGTTCATTCAGGAAAAAAATATTTAAAAAAAAATATATATATAAATAATTTTTAAACCCTACCCCCTTAAATACGTCTGCACATCTTCCTCTTATCAAAATAGCCATTCACAGTAGAAAATCAATGTGTCAAATTTCCGTGACTACTACATTTTTTTCATGCACAAAATATGTGATTTATTTTTTCGAAAGCTTTTTCGTTAGACCTGCATATCGATCTATATACTGTACTTTGAAAGAGAGCGGCGCCTAGTAATAAAATACACTCGCCGGTACCATTTTTAACATAATATTAAAAGCTTTATCACCTACTGCTTTTCAAAAATTCTCATCCGCCACAATATTCACGTTTCTGTTTTGTACACATTCACGCACTTCTGACACACAAACACAGATGTGCGTTTACATACATATATTTGGTATGTAAGAGAATGCTTTGTCATGAATTTCGGTTCATAGTGTGAGGGATGTGTGCAAAGCTGCCCGACCACGCTGTCTATATACTCGTGTTTTGTCCGCCTTTGGCTCTGTTTTATTTTGCTTACCACATTTATTTAGTTTTCTATGTTTTTGTTTTAATATTTTCACCAACACTTTTTCAATTTCAATCCGTTTTCGCTCAGCTGTTGCCTTTTCGTGCGCGTGCTCGAACTTTATCGCCCCTACAAACATATATATATATCTATACGAACGAGTATATACATATGTACACTCAAAATGTGTTATGTAGAAAAGATTCAACGAGAACCCCAAGCATTTACATACACATATGTACATACTTAAACATGTAAATGAGCTGAAATCGCGAATATCAGTCGTGTTTTGTTGTTTATTTTCTTTGTTCGCCAGCGTAAAATTCTTTCGATGGCTTTCGTAAGTATCACAAGAAAAAAAAAGAAGGTAAATAGACGGCGTGAGTATCTCACAACTACATACATATATGTTGTGAGTATCTCACAACTACATACATATATGTATGTAAATCTATCTGTGCTTTCATAATATTTTTAGTTGTTTGTTTTCTTATAGTATTTCGCTTTTTTTCATTTTCTCTTTTTCAGTCCGTTTCTGCATGGGTTTTCTTTTGCAAAAGTTTCCGGCTGCCCGTTTCTTGTTCGAAATTCTGTACTTGTCCAGTATATATGTACATATGTATGTATAATTTATAATTTCATTTTTTTTATCGAAATAAAATTATCTTTCACTTACACTTTTACCACAGCTTTCTTTAGCACACATTAACAATTCTTGGAAAGTTGTCTTCTACGAAGAGCCTATCATCGCATCATGTGATTTGCACTATGTATGACATTTATACCCAAAAGGTTTTCTTTGTTTCACTTGAGGAAAAATACTTTGTGAGTGTAATTAAGCAATACTGCGGAAAGTGGGTGTGACTGCGTGGATGGACATAAACGCTGGTGAGTATGATATTTTTAGAACATTTCCTATTTTGAGAAATTTTTTGTTTCCATTTATTTTTTTTTAATTTTTTAACAAACAGTGGGCCCAGTCATGGAAATCGTAAGAAAAAATAAACTTTTACTATCCATACAAAATTCCAAAATCTTATTTTTCTCCGTAAAGAAAAAATCATTTGATGATAAGACTTTCAAAATTGTATTTCTTTAACTTTAAAAAGTTAAGTATTTTAGAACTTACAAAGCTCAGTGTACTCCTCCGTCCCTGATAATGCAAGAAGCTTAGTATAAGACTCTATTCTCAACCCTGCTAGGCAGCTAGCTGGAATTATATGTATGTATAGTAAGTAGGATGTAACCGAAATGTATTTTAGTAGGTGCGAGATATGACAAGACAAAACTAAGGATTTATCAAATAGGTTCGGGAAAATTATATACAGATTTACAGCTACTATAACAGGGCATTGGCCATTTAGAAAACTAAAAATGGGTCTGTCCCATAACAAAATTTGCCTTTGCTGCAAACTGGAAGGGAATAGGGAATTAGTTTTCTACATTCTCGGTGAATACTCAACATGAAATACTTGCAATCCAAAAAGTACGAAACCATGAATGGCTGTCTACAAAAAGCATAACGGAAATACATACATATGTACTTTCATTGACAACGACAAATGGTTTGAACGCAATGTTGAAACGAGGCAGCTAGAATTTCAAAGTTATACGATGATAGTACATCAGAATCACTCATCCATCGCACTTTTACCGACCCACCTAGGGGCGATATAATTACTTTTCTTCCAATAGGTGGATTTAACCACCATCGGCATTACTTTGCGTTGCCTTGATACACAAATGAAATAATCAATGCAATGACCAGCGCTTCGTAATGCAAAAATTACATTGTCAAGTTTCCCCTAGGAGACTATCCGGTTTCCGGTGGGGAATCCTAGCCAAAAATACTACCAGTAAAGCTTCTGGTCTAGCGGTTTGGGATTTGTCTATACGCCGTGTATCAACTCATGCTCATGCTCTTTCACACAACACACACAACTCAAAATTTAAACTAAATTCTCAGATGCCTCCTCGACCAACTCAATCACTTCCATATTCTCTTTAGTAGAGAGAGCACCACTCACATCAAAATATACCCATTTTCACAGAATTCCCAGAGTTCGAATACAGTGGACATTCACACAATACATTCACCAACACCTTTCAATCCGTTGCAACATTTCCGACACGTCATTTCCTTCAAAGCGTCTACCATGAAAAAGACAAAAGCAGTTTGTGTAAACCTCATGCTCAAGGAGGGTCTGAAATATGAGTTCTCTATTACCAGTGAAACTGCCTGGCTATTGGGGTTCCTGTCACAACGATTCTGCCATTTTTTGCGTGACGCATTCTTTTACCAGCCAACTGCTCTTGTAATGGAAGTTGTAGATAATTTCAAGAATCTAGGAACCACAACTAACTGTCTTAACGATGCTAAGCATGAAAGTCAACTCGAAATCCTTCGTGCCAACAGGTGCTGCTTTGGATTGAATGCTACACATGAGCTGAAAAGTCTCAGGTCTAACAGAGGAAATGCGTTTTTCGAAATTGACTTTATTCACCACGAACCACACAGCGCCGCTTTAACAATTCAAAACCACTTTTTTCTTGTTATTTTCCTTGTACTTGTACTTCTCTTTGTTCAATAGTGAGAAAAAGAGGCATCCACATTAAAAAAAAACCTCACATTCAAATGTTTGTGATGTTTTCTGGTGCAAGCCCATTATTTATTATTGTTTCTGATGGAGCGTGTAAGACTTTCATACCATTGCTTCGTTTAAACGGTACCTTTTCGCATCCAAAATCTGCGTAATTAACATTGCGTACGGATACGAGATATATCCCCTTTAGCAATCCGAACTTTGTGGGCGGAAACCCTTACCGGGTTAAAGAATTTACGATAAGGCGTAAGAGTCGACTAAAATTCGATAGTTACAGCGAAAGTCGGGTCTTTATACTGAAACGACGCGAATTTCTGTCCGACCAAAAGTAATTTTGAGGAATATTTTGACATAGTTACTGCAACAACATATCTTGTTATCGATTTAAGGAACTAAAAATAGAATTTCTTGTTACTTTATCAGGTTAACGAAGTCTTGCCTATCACTTTAACAAATGGTTTATCGAAAAAAAAGTATGCCGACCTTGTTTTGAAATAACAAATGTAGTGCCACTCTTAGCCCGATAAATCTCAAAATTATTAGTAAAATATCATAAAATTGTTACATCTCTTTTTTTAGGTCTAGTACTAATTGAAAAAAATCTCTAAATGTAATAGAATTAGCGTCATCTATGGGTTAGTCCGGGACTTTTCAGCCCATAGTCATATATATAAAATACATAAGCGATTTTTGGCCGATTTAGCTGCTAGTGGAGGGATCTACTACATTTTTAAGCTGTCTTTTTGTAGTTTTTTTTTCGTTACGTTTATATAAATTAACGTTTTAATACCACAAAACGATATTAAATTTTTACCACAAAACTGATTTGCATACTTTTTATGGAATTTTTTTAATGTGTTATAAATAATTAATATATTCATATATATATATATATATATATATATATGTGTGTGTGTGAAATCATCAATTTTTCGAAATTTTTTCTTTACAACTTTCATAATTATGCACCACCGTACAGTGGAGTCGAACCACCTCCGCCTTGAAAAAATGTGGTGTTGTTGATGTGGGAAATTTCTTGCCAGTTTGGGCATTCTCTTGTTTTTTGGGGGTAGAAAAATTCTCATGGTACATACTAACGAAATGTATTTCTACATATGTACATATAATACATATGGATGTATGTGCTTGTATATGTACAATATGCACAATATGTACAATGTCAATAATCAAATATGTAGATATATGTATGCATGTATGTACTCATACGCATATTTACAAAATTTTGTATATTTCCATTTAGCATTTATTTGTTTAGTTGGCAATTTCACTTGCTTTTGTATTTTGTTAAATTCTCTTTATAAGCTTTATATACCATACATACATAAATATACAAACATATATGTAATTATATATGTATGTTATATGCGAAAGTTTTGCCGTCACATTCCATCATTATCAAGTACAGTCGATACACACTTAGTACAACAACAACAAAGTTGTTTTTATTTTGTCATTTGACGTTTCTTGTATTTTTCTATTTATTTGTATCTCGTTAGTTTTGATTTTTTTTTTTTTAATATTTAGTTTTTGTTTTGCTGCTGAATATGTACATATACTTTTGCTCAATTCTGGACGTTTGCACCTGATTTGCTTTTGTCGGCTTTATGATGTTTGTTTATATATGATGTTTTCCATTTGTTTTTAATATGACCAGTTTTGGATGTGCTTTTTTAGCTTTTGTTTACCAACAGCTTTGCTCTCTCTTGAGCTTATTTCATATTTTTTATTACTAGTTATATTTTTAGTGTTTTTATGATTGTCAACAAATTCTACTTCAGTTTATGCTTATGTATAGTTAGTGTAAATATATATTTTTTTGTAAAAAAAAAAAATTGCAAAAAATCTTTTCGTTTTGATTAAATCTTCAGCGAGATAATTTCAGAGCACTAAATTTTTTCATTGGACAGGATCTGGAAAAGTATGCTGTAAAAATCAATATTTAATTTTCACTTGTGAATGTAATAAAATTTTCAACTTCAAAGGTGTGGAAATCAGCTCGGGTTAAAAATACAGTGGCGGGCAAAAATCTACATACACCGCCTGTATTCGTTGTGTAGAAAGTACTGTCACTTTGCTGAAAAATGTCGGTATACGGTTTTATTTTAAAATCTTTTCTAATCACATCTATTAAAACAAATCCATTCTCTAACATAAAATAAAACAATTATGGTGGAAAAATGTCCTTGACAAAAGTCTACATACACCACGGGTTTACTAGCAGCTATGTCGATATGCTGTGTTCTTATGGCGGTTAGGAACCCTGTTTTAGTATTTTATTTTTAATTATGTTTTCTAATTAGCTAGTATTGATTTTAGTTGTGGTTTAAACGCATTAGCATCAACAATGGCTCTGCGTAAAGAAATATCCAATGACGTAAGAAACTTGGTTATTCAGCACAGAAAAGAGTCTTCTCTTTTCGTTCGTATGGTGAAATTTAAAATTTTTTAATCTTAAGTCTACCAAAGGTACACACCATTGTAAAAACTGCGAAAAAAAATTGATCCACCGAAAAAAAGCCGCGTGTTGGCCGCCCGAAGAAACTAATTTGAAGAGACATCAGCTTTATTCTGAAGGAAGTGAATGATGACCGTAAAGTTACTGCTTCAAGATTAGCCGAAAACATCGCGAACTCATCAAGAAAGAGTGTCCATCCAAGAACAATTCGAATAGCTCTGAACGATAACGGCTTCCAAAGTGGAACGCCACGTAAAAAGCCTCTTATTTCAGAAAAAAATCTTAAACTTCGCTTGGAGCTCGCTAAAGCACATTTAGACAAGGAAATAGATTTTTGGCAAAAAGTCTTGTTGACAGACAAATCGAAGTTCAATACTTATATATTCGACAGTGATGGAAGAGCAAAAATTTGGAGAAAAAAAAACACTGCACTTAACGCCAAAAAATATAGTACCAGCAGTGAGGCAGGGTGGCGGCAACGTAATGGTTTGGGTAGTGGTTGCGGCAATCTTGTTGTTATTGAGGGTAATATGGATCGATTGAAATATAATTCATTGTTAGAAGCTAATCTGAAGACTTCGGTGGAAAATTTGGAGCTTGGCGCAGGCTGGATCTTTAAACAGGATAACGATCCAAAGCGTCCGGCCCACATTGTTAAGGACTGGTTGCTTTATCATGCTCCAAAGCAACTACACACACCACCTCAAAACCCAGATTTGAATGTTATTGAATATGTCTGGGAGATTTTTGAGCGAAAAATTAGAAAAAATCAGATTTCCAGCTCAGCATTACTCAAAGAACGTCTTATTGAAGCTTGGGACGGACAGTATTACTTCCTCAGAATTGACAAATTTAGCAGTTTCGACGACACAACGGCTTCAAGCTGTTATTGATGCGAGTGGTGGACCAACTAAATACTAAAAAGATCGTGTTACCTGACATTTACTAAAGTTCTTGCGCTCATGTATGTACTGTATGTATGTACTGTTTGTAGACTTTTGTCAATGTTGGATTTACGCTTTTTTTGTCATATCTTTACTATTTCATGTTAAAAAAATATTTTTTGTTTTGTTTTTTATGATAAGGAAAAAAGTTGAAATAAACTGTATCGTTAAATTTTACAATATACTTTTTGGACTTTGAATTCAACGAAAACAGGGAGTGTATGTAGACTTTTGTCCGCCACTGTTATATCTATGGATATTTTTCTTAGCTAATATCACTAAATATAAGCTCTATCAAATACTCGAAAACTTCACTTGAAGGAACATCTTATTTGCGGAAATCTTCTTACGAGTATGTACCTGTATTTTTCGGAACATGTTATTTGCAGAGTACTTCACTTATTTACTCGATGCTCAACATCTCCACTTCTTTTCATTATTCGTGCTCTCGGTAAAAGTACGGCTTAGGAATCTTACTCACAAAAACCTTCACAGGGAAGCAAAATGCATACCGTATCAGACCTTTGTTTGTGGGTTTGATAGTATGGAAAATTGAAAAACCCTCAACGGTTTTTTGGACTTTATAATTCCATCCGTGTAAATAGAACTTCTGTGGTTTATCGGCGAAAAGATGGTGCAAAGTCAGGGCTATATGGTGAATGCATAAAAATTTCCCAATCAAATTGGCAGTAGATGGCCTCTCATCAAAGATTTATGTGGTCGATCTGACATTGTCATGATGAAAAGCAACACCTTTTCCATTAATCAGTTCTGGATGCTTTCTTGTAATTGGTTATTTGTTGACAGTAGACCGTTCCGCCGAAGGGTAATATCCCACCGTACACTCAATAGCATCACCTTGTATTGACGGCAAACAAGTTTTCTCGTTTGAGCGGAGTCACCGGCTTTGACCATATTTTTTTTTTTATTTTTTTATTTTTTTTTTATTTTTTATTTTTTTTTTTGTTATTGTATAATATTTTCGTATTTAACCCCCTTTTTATCGCCGGTGATGATTCGCTTCAGAAATGGTTCGATTTTGTCGCTTTTCAGAACGTTTTACTGATTGTAATTCGGTCAATAATTTTTTTTTTTGCGTAATTCAATTGAGCTGTTTTGAATGGTGAAGGGGGTGTGCACTTTGACTTAAAAATTTCCGGAACGGAATAGAGTAAAGCACTCTTGTGTCCGGCGTTCACTAACAGTATTCTCATTACATAACAGTACTTTTTCGGAAAATTCAATCCTTAAAAAAAAATTACGATTTAAAAAACTGTTTTCAAATGCGTATTAATGGTGCAGTCGAATCAGTGCTGCCCGAGATAAGAGTATCAACATCATTTAGTAACAAAAGCCGCGAAGACTTTTTAGTTATCATATATTGAAGAAAAAGAACAAAAAGACCTGCCAAAAGCACAGAGTAAATTTGTGAAATAAAACGAGTCCTTAAAGCGAATGTATTAAATGAAAACCATATTTAAAATAGTTATGAATATTAAAATACATCCACTCTACACGAATATGTCTACCATTCATAGCTTTTTTATTTCATACGAGGGTTGCATTATATATATCTGGATTTGGCAATCCTAGTGTTACAATCTGGCAACTGACAACTTTATCATAAGGTTTGACGACATTTTTGATGCTATACATACTCAGAACATTTTGACATACAAACGCTGTTTGTGTTGTTTACAATGGCTTAAAATATTCAGTTGTGTCACAAAAATGGAATTAAATCGCCAACATTTTCGCGCGATTATTTTTTATAACTTCCGACGTGGATTAATTCAGCAACATTTCTCCGATGAACTTAATTCAGTTCTTGGCGATGAAACTCCATCAAAGAAAAGTGTTTATCGATGATATGGTGAATTCAATCGAGGTCGTAGATCATTCCAAGACGAATTTCGTGTAGCTCGTCCAAAAACAGTTGTTGTTCCCGAAACGATTGATGCTGTGCGCACACGGATATTGCAAGATCGTCACTTACTAGTCAAGAGGTCACTATAGGTATTAATGGGACCAGCATATATTCAATATTGCAGGAACTTTTGATTATAAAAAAAAAATTCACGTTGGATCCCACACAATTTGTCAGTCATTCAAAAGAAAAAAAGGCTCGTTTCGATTTGTCGAGAAAAATATTTGAAAATATATAATAGCGGTGCTTCGAAACACCTCTATGACATCGTGACAGCTGATGAATCGTGGATTTATGCGTTTGAGTCCGAAAGTAAACAGCAGTCAACTGTATGGGTGTTTCCAGATGAGCCGAATCCAACTAAAGTTGTTCGCGCACGAAGCACTTCCAAGCAACCGTACCACTAGAACAACGCAGCACATTAAATTCTGAATGGTAACCAACCGCCGAAGATGGATCACTTTTCACCACGACGATGCCAGCTCTAACAAATCGACTGAAACAACTGCATTTCCGTGCACTCAAAACATCGATTTGATGAGTCATCCGCGGTATAGTCCTGATTTCGCACCTAATGACCTTTTTCCACCCCGTACGTGTAGAAAAAACTGAGAGTCCACGGTTTTCGATACCTGAAAAGCGGTTGATGAGTTCAGAACGCATATTTTGGAGATACCTCAACCAGTGTGACAAAAGTGATTTGGCAATTGGTTCAAACGCGAGCAAAAGTGTACAGATTTTGATGGAGAATATTTTGAAAAATTCAAAAGTGATTTTCGATGATTAGTTTTTGTTTTTATTCTCTAATACCGAAATATATAATTCCAACTTAGTATTAATATATTCATTCTTTGAATTACCAAAAATAATTTAAAATTTATAATAAAAAATTTTATTACCAGAAATCAACAGTTTACGTTACTCTCCCTACTCTCCACTCAATCATATATCACCACTTGACGTAATTTATTTGTTTACATTTTCAGGTGTATGCAAATGTCAACTTTTGTTATGAAATCAACGAGTATACGATAGACACGTACATATTTACATAAAGTCGCACCTTCTAACAATAATAAGTAACAAAATCTAACACTTTCACCCGCAATGCCCCTTCAATTAATCAAAACACACAATCGTATATGTTTCTGCAATCATAAAATCAAATTCATTATTCCACCATTCGCTTCTGAATTGTGTTGAATAAAAGAGAGAATTTCTAACTCTTTGCAGTAGATTATTGTTTCCGAGAATTGAAAGAAAACCAGAAATTCTACTACACGCATAACATACAGTGTATCAATAAAGTAAGTATCCACTGAGTATTTGAAACTTCAAAATGAAATATTTCGCTCTAACTGCATCACAAATTAATTTTTTTTACTGTTTTGTTGCTTACGATGTCAACTGGCGCTTTCATGCAACATGATCTATTTTTAAAAGTACCGTTAGATTTAATAGCACGTGTTCTCTAATATGTGCAAAAATTATGTCATTAAAGTTTGTATGCAAAACGTAAAGTACATTGGGTTCGTCACGCTTGAATAGGTAAGAGAGCATAGAAGCTGGTTCTTCTTTTGAATTTGAATATGATTGAAATATTCAGTTTTTAAGAAAATTTCAGCACATGCATTAATAGAGTTTTTAAAATCGTGATGGCACCGCGGGGAAAAGAATTGCCTCAGGACCTAAAAGATTTGATAATAAAATCGTTTAAAGAGAAAAAATCTCAGAAGGAAAATAGCTGAAATTGTTGGTAAAAGTCATGCAACGGTAAAAAAAAGTCATTGAGAAATATAAACGAGACGGAGATACCAAAACCAATCAGAGGTCTGGACGGCCTAGCATACTTACATCACCAGAAAAGCGAATTATTGTTCGAAGATGCGTGAAAATCCAAAAAAATCAGCTCCCAGGATTCAAAAAGAAATTGAAAATGAGGTTGGAAAACTGTGCAATCCTGAAACGATTCGTCAGGTACTGCGAACTGCCGGATACCATGGTCGCAACATGCGTAAGAAACCTTTTATTAGCGAAGTAAACCGGAAAAAAAGAATTTCCTACGCCAAAGAATACGGAAAAGCTGACAAAACGTTCTGGAACACAGTTATTTTTTCCGCTGAATCTAAATTCAATATTCTTGGATCCGATGGACGAGCCAAGGTATGGCGAAAAGTGAATTCTGACCTTCAACTGAAAAATCTGATGGGCACAGTCAAACACGGTAGTGGCTCCGTTTTTGTTTGGGGTTGTATCGCAGCATCTGGGTAAGCTGGTGCTTATTGACGGCATTATGGATCGTTTTCAATATTTAGATATTTTGAAAAAATATTTGTCTTTCAACAAGACAACGACCCAAAGCACACTGCTTCCATTGTTGAAGAGTGGCTCCTATATAAGGTCAAGAAACAACTTCGTACACCACCTCAGTCCCCCGATGTCAACCCTATAGAGCTTTTATGGGAACATCTTGACCGGCAGATTCGAAAACGCAGCATTTCACGCAAGGATGACTTGAAAAAGATCCTCGCGGAAGAATGGGAGAACATACCGCCTAGCGTGACAGGGAACCTGGTGAATTCAATGAGTTCGAGACTAAAAGCGGTCCTTGAAAGGCAACCCCACAAAATTTTGAAAACCAATTTTATTTTAATTTTTTTTTATAAAAATATGAATTTAGAAGCACTAATTCGATTTTGCATACATACTTTTTTGATGTTATTTTGAAGATGTTTTTATTTAAGTTTTGCATATACTTCCCTTAAACTTAAGTAATTTTGGACTAATGCTTAATTATATCTTTCATGTATATGAAATTATATATTAACTTTGGTCCGAAGACTGTAAGTTTCAGAAGGAGAAGAGATAGACATAAAATTTATACCGAAGGTATCAGAATCACGTACTGAGTTGATTTAGCCATGTCCGTCTGTATGTCTGTCCATCTGTTTGTTTGAACGCGAATTAGTCCCTTAATTTTTGAGATATTTCAACCAAACTTGGTAGGAAGAAGCACTTATATGTTTAAACGGTCATTTGTATAGACCGAAAAATCGGCCAAAATAGCATTAATTAACATGAAATTTGGTATTATCCACAAATATTATGAATTACGTATTGGTACTGAAAATCATCGAAATCGGACTGCTATATCATCTACCTCCATGCAATCGTTTTGTTCAGATATGAGGTTTTTAGATCAAAACTCCAACAACATTTTATTTTTATTTTTTAATTTACTGCAACAAACCGTAACAACTGTTATCCAATTAGTGGTTTTGAAAATGCAGAGCTGTATTTTGACATCTGTCACACTTAACTCTCAAACCAAACATATTTTGTTTTAGTTAAAAGTCAGGTATTTATGAAAATGGATCGGTTCAACAGCGCGATAAAATTGTTGAAACCTACTACAAAAATGGTGACTCAAACGTGGCCATGTTTCGTGATTTAAGAGGAGATTATGGTATAAGAAATTTAAAGAGTAAGGCCTATATTGAAAGGCCTGTTCATCATCGTTTTACTTGTTCCAACTCGAATATCGCTGCTTTAAGTGAAAATGTAGCCGAAGAATGGAATGTGTATATTTCTCGACATTCTCAAGAAGTGGGACTTCCTTGCAGCATACTATGGCGGGTTTTGTACTTGTACTCACACCTACATTCATATTAAGTGCAGGCCGATAACTTTGTCTCGTAGCATATCTCTGCAATAATATTAAAATACGTAATATCAATGCATTTTGTAGATGAAATTTTTTTTATTTACACAATTCATTTATTACTGAATGTACTTAGACCTACTTAAGCCTAACAGTAAGTGTACAAATCTTAAAACTCAATTAAAAACTTTTTAGCTCGAGTTAACTCTGAGCCCTTTTCGAACTATGGCGCTCTCCTTAGAAGGTGGGAACATCTCTTCACTGCAGTCGGGAATTTGTTGAAGAGCTGCATAAAGCGTTTGCTAACGGATTAGCATGATTTCTGAGTTTTACGAGGTACTTGAATCTGCTTATTTCAATTTCCGACTTAACCAGCAGATAACAAGGTCTTTATGACGAATGTACCACGGTGCGCCTGTTAGTACCCTTAGAATTTTGCACTGGAAACCCTGTATTTTCTTAATATCATTGTCTGATTCGCCTATTATTAATATCTGCGACTTTTTCCACTCGTTTAGAAAGTAACTTAGTTTCAGAATGGCATTCAAGAGTTCAGAGAGTGGTGCTAGTGTAGCTCTTGGTAGGTCCTTTGGTACTTTTAGTGTAATAAAGTTATAACCTGAAGATTTCTTTGGGTCTAATTGCTGGAACGAATTCACAACTTCCAGGGTTGTTGTTTTAAACATCACTTGAGTTTCAAGCAACGTAAAATTATTAATTGCATCATTTGATTGGAATACATTACAAAAACAATGTACACTTTCTTTGCTACTACGCGTCCAGTTGCCATTTGTGTTTCTGATTGGCATACTCAATTCAACTGGAGACCTAAAGTTCTTATGTGCCTTCCAGAATGTGTATTTTTTGATAGAATTTGGCTTCAGCATTTCTAAATATTTTTTGACATTAAGAACTTTTGCTTGTTTCATCGCACTTCTCAGTTTTCTCTCTGCTGTTTTCAATCGTAACTTTGAGGCAGAAGAGCGATATGCTTGCCATTCTCTCCGGAAGCGACGCTTATTTATTACTAATTCTTCCATTTCAGTATTGCTGATTACTAATGATTTTCCTCTTTGGATTCGCTAAGGCGGCCGCAGAGTATATTATTGAAATTGTTAATGCATTCATCAATATCATTTTCACTGTTTGTTTCTCTAACATACTTGTTAGTCTTCGTTTTGGGCAACCATCATTCCTTGCTCACAATTTTTTTATTAGAACTGGCGAGTAGTCAGAAAATAAGTCAGTAATAGTCACAATTGATATAAGTTGCCGGTCAAAGTTTCTTGAGACAGTGAAGTCTATTTAAGTCGGGTATTTTCCTACGAACAGTAGGCCAATATGTTGGTTGACCTTGATAAAAAAAAATATTGAGCTACTTGGTCTTTTATTTATAATGAATTTGCATTGTAGTCTCCTCCGGCTATAAATCTATCCCCTAGGGTATCAAAAATTTCATAAATTGATTTTCTTTGGTTTTAAATCCTGGAGGACAATAAACAACTCAGAGATTTAACTCTTTGCATATGCATGGCGGCATATAACTACAAGGCGCAGAGTTTCAGGCGGTTTCTTAGTGCTACGGTGCGCTTTATCATCGGGGTGATTTGTGAAACAGAATATAAACCCTGATATATAAAAGTTGTATTTATCCGTCAGGGGCGACGCAGATAGGACATAGATGAAGTAAAATAGAATTAAATGATTAAAAAACTTAACCTCATTTAAACTTTATTCGGAATGTAATTTTACTTTGAAGAAGACAAAATAAAAATAAATAAATAAAAATTTAAAAAAATTTCAAAACAATTAAGCTGCAGTCAGACGTAGCAATTAAGTAATTTGAAAATGAATGTCAAAATGAAAAATTTCAAAATGTAATTTCTTGGGCAGTCACACGTGGCATTAAAAATTTCATGAAATTAAATTTCAAAATTTGAAATGGCAATTATATGAAATTAAATTGCGGAAATTAATTTCAGAGTGGCCACACAACGTAATGGAAATCTTTTGTCACCAAAATGCGTGAACGAAATAAAAATTGCCGTAAAATCTGCTCCATTTGACGGTACCTTTAGATATACACATAGACCATAAAGTCTGCGTTCACCCAGCACATTCTTTTAAGTAAAGTAAAAACACAACTGAAATAGTTAATTCAGTTGAAATTTTTTACATGCATTTATTCATTATACTTCTCAGTTCAAAATGCGAAAACAAAAATCTATATTCTTATTTTCATTTTCGAGATAACGGTATCTAAGTGTACCAACATGTAAACGTTGGCACCACAAAGCCTGCATTCAGGTTTATAATTATTTACAAAAGCATTAAAAATTATAAAGAAAAATTAAATTAAATTAATCGGTTTGGCATTGAGTTTATCAACTTATCTGTTTCCTCAGCTGCAATCCGGGACTATTCTGCCCAGCACAACTCTTCGCAAAACATCTTTACTTATTATTAAATGCTGACGAATTCTTTTTTCTAATATATCCCATAGGTGCTCTATAGGATTGAGGATGACTATTTGAGCAGTATGCTTCGGATCGTTATCCTGTTGAAGATAAGCCTAGATTCTCTGATTGTTTCAAGTTCTTTTTTTTTAAATTTTTAAATATCCCCATTTATACATTGTCGATTCGATAAATTCAAGCTGACCCACACCATTAGCCGCCATGCACCCCCACACCATAATTCCACCACCACCATGTTTCACTGTTGGTATATTTTGTTTTTCAAGGGTAGTTCCTGATTTGCGCCACACAATTTGGCGACATTTTATGCCGACTATACAAAATTTGCTCTCATCGAGAATTATTTATATAATTATGAGCAAATTCAACGCGCTTTCGTCTGTTGACAAGTGAAATATAAGGTTTTTTCGAGCGACTCTACCATGATTTCCAGCTTTAAGTCAAATTTTTCAAGCATTTTCTCCACAAATTGGTTTTTTGAACGTTTTTTTACGTCTTCAACTATATTTGTTGACGTAATTCCCGGGTTAACTTTCACCAGATTTATTATTTTACCATCTTCCCTTACTGATAACATTTTTGGACGGCCAAATCGGGGTTTCGACGTTAAAATACCGGTTTGCTTGAAATTATTTAATACGCGGTGGACGGAGGAATACGTTGTTTCAATAGTTTGCCCAATTTTTCGGAAAATTTCAACATCTTTCCACAGTTTAATAATTATTTTTCTTTCTGAAACATTAATTTCTTTCCCTTTGGTTTCCATTTTTTTTTCAAACTAATATTAAAACACGTCACGAACTTCTTAAATGATTAATTAAAATAGAAGATAATAGAAAATATACAATAAGAAGAAACATATTCATGAAAAGTAACGGAATTCTCAAATAAAGCAAACTGAACGCATACTTTGCGGTGCCTCTGTTTACTTGTTGCTGCACTTAGACAGGGATATCTCGAAAATGAAAATGGAAATATAGATTTTTTTCTTTTGCATTTTAAACTTTAAAATATAATGAATAAATTCATGTAAAAAATTTCATGGAAATTAACTATTTCAGTTGTGTTTTTACTTTACTTTAAAAATGCGTTGGGTGAACGCAGACTTTATGGTCTATGTGTATACATATTAATATAGAAGCACATATTGGAAAAATTTAGGAAATGTTGACCTTGAACAAACTATGTCAAACACTATGTCAAACACATATGACATTCGATACAAATAAAGAAATGAATAAGCAAAACAAAGACAACAAAAACAAAACCAAGTGAAAGCATAATTCATACAAACTAGTAAAACAAAGCAAAATAATAATAATTCGTGGGCGAGTAGATGAACGCTTAAAAGCTTGATAGCAACGCAGTTATACGAGAAAAATGTATGTACTCGTAGTAAATATGTGCTGGTGGTGAGAGTAAGGATACCTTCCTGAAAGCTTACATAAGTGGGTTGGTGCGTCAGCAGATTCGATTGGTGTTTGTGACAGTTGTGTGATGTAAAACTCTATATTGATGTAAGGTCAGTGATGCCAAAAACTCAACAAAAAAGGAAGATTTATTTCGGGTGAAGTCGAATATAGGAGGAAGTAAGAATGATAAGGACCAGTTTTTTACCAAAAGTGAAGCTGCCCCAAAAAATCTTATGTATGGTTTGCTTTAAATGAATTTTTTTTTACATAAATTAAAACTATTGCTTCGGGAAAATTTCTCCATAACTGATGCAAAAAAATCGAGCTTATGGTAAAATTTATTTGAAATTAGTTTTTTTCTCACGGAAGTGAGCCAGATAACTTATTATTATACATATTGTGACAAATATTTTGATGGTTCGATTTTGTTGAATATTTGTACGAGGGTATCTTTTTCTATAGACAAACAAATGCCGAAAATTGACCAGAAAGCAAGTTCGACTTGTTTGAAGTTTAGTACGTTGATTAGTATATACAATAAATACAATGCATTTTTTCCGGGCAGGGGAACACAAATCACCAGATTGACAAAAATAGACATGATTCGAATAAAAGATATAGATCGCTCCTCCTTTATCGCTGCGTTATGTTAGTATACAGCCTATTTTGAGTTTGATGATGCGGTTATATTCATCTCTTTTGGCCGGATAACTGCTTCTAAGCCGCTGCGCATACTTCCAGTTACATTAATCGTCTGTTTGGGTGAAATATTTGCACATTCCCTGTTGCATTAAGAGTCTATATTTATTTATCTGGTAAATGTCAAATATATTCTATCGGACTCGTATCTGTGGACAATGGAGTAAATAAGCCATTCCTGCACAAGATACGAGTATAACAGTTGTCTCAGCACATTTACTTTTTGAAAACTTGGAGGTACATTTTTTTTTGGAAATATTTAAATACGAGTGTTTGTCCATTTTCTCAACAATGAACAACAGATTTCCATTTACGCCAAATATATTACACCTTAATTCATCGCTAAATATAACACTATTCTTATTACCATTAAGTTTAGCGAACTCCAGCATCTTTTTCTTATTCTCATAAGAAATAAAAGATTATCGTCGTGGAACTTGCCAGTAATAAACAGCTTACAGTTTGGGTATCACAGTTGTTTTATTAAAGCTTTGATGCATTTTTTTTGTATGACTTTACTGCCGAAATCTGAGTCGCACAGCTATCGTTCGTTCCAGCACACCATATTTTCTTCGACGTCGCCACTATATTTGTATTTGAAATCCCCGCTTAACAAATACAGCAGTATAAACTGACGCTGAGTAAGATCAAAAGTTCCGACTTCTTGAATTTAATTTTGGAGAAAATAATACTAGGTGTAATACTAAATAAATAAATAAAAAGGCTCAAAACGGTAGTGAACGGTGGCATCACGAAATATCTTCTGTCCTGAAACAAGCAGTCAGCGCATTCGCGTCTTTCCCCTACGTTACTTGTGAAAGTCATATCATTGATATAGTCTACAACTTTATCTTCCTACTCTTGTCAACAAGTGTTAGTTTTGTCGCTTGAGAGGATAATTGGTGTGTGAAGATCATTCAAATTATAGAAAACTAACATAATTGCGGTCGAGTCTCGACATTAATTGTCAACCATTCCGAGTGTATTTCTGTATTTCTGGCAGGGAAAAAAAACTCCTCACAAAAATCTGTCAGTGCCGTTCGGGGAATAAACACACATATCTGCTTATGGAAGCAGATGCACGAGTGAAACCTACAGTCCGTTAGAAATATTAACTGGAGAATGGCTTTATGTCACTAGGTGTCTCCAAATGGTGACAAACTGCGAGAAGAAGAAACCACTGGTGCGCTATTTTTGTTTCCACAGTGACGTTCCAGGCAACCGCTAAATTAACAAAATTCATATACTTTATGTACTCGTATACGGCCGAGCCAGGTTTAATAACTTGATTTAGAGAATATACAGAGAATAAAATATGAATTCTATATAATGAAATCGAGAATTTATGTATGTATATATTTCAAATATATAAAAAAAGGAGCATTAATCGTTTTGTAATGACGCCCACAACTAACAAGTAACCGAATATATATTTCTACTTATATACATACATTGGAATGGAACTTTTGTATGTATCTCAATTTGAAGTGCAGAAGCAACTGTTAGGTAAATATTTTGATGACTCAAAGCGAATTGAAGGTAAAAAACAAAAAACCAAAAACTCAAATTTCTCAATGAATGTTATTGAAGAACTTGGGGGTAATCTCTCCACCACCAACGCTAATTTATGCAGCATAGACTGGTGTAAAAAACGTGAAAACATTTATCCTTACAACACTCTGCTTCAACTTGAATAATGTCAGTGCACTGCGAGCTGGTGCTGTACTTGTTTGGGCGTCAGCGCTACGAATGACCTTCAAAGCAAATTTATTTTCACTTTCTCTTTTTCTCAGCCTACGCTCACTTACTTAGAGTTTTCCACTTTTCTTTTACGAACCTGTGTTGTCTATACATATTGTTGCGTGTTTGTACTTGAAACTGAGTTGTGCTTAGCTGGCTTTTGTTGACATTAACACGCATAAATGGGAGGTAAAATGAAATATATACATATGTATACTGTTTAACCAAGTGGGCGTGCAGTGCGTATACGTAACATGGCAGCAAAAAGTAATTAAATTCACTGCGAAGCGTAGGCGTACAAAGAAGTTAAACTCAACAAGAAATAAATTTACTAAAAGAGAAATATGGTTTTGTTTACAAAGCAACAAAGTACATAAATAGTTGAGAGGTGAGTTCGCGAAAATTCCTTGGAAAACCATATGTAATGTGTATCGGAGATGATAACGAATCTCCGTCGAGGGCAAGCAATCAAATAAGTATAATTAATAAGTATTATTAAATGTACATGAAAAATAATATCAGTTATAGGCAACAAGCAATTACGTCAAAGTATTGTTATCATGCGACATACATAACAGACAATTGAAAAGTCCCCGTCCTGACACATAGATGTAGTTAGGAAGAATGAAATCCATATCATTTTGAGTTAGCCTTAACCTTCAAAAGACGCGTGTATAAAGCTGTCGAATCATTAGTTTCTGAATTATAGCATTTTGAGTGAAGCAACTTTTGTTATTGTGAAAAAAATGGATAAAAAGGAATTTCACGTGTTGATAAAATATTGCTTTTTGAAGGGGAAAAAAATTAAGTTGAAGCAAAAACTTGACTTGATGAGGAGTTTCCGGACACTGACCCAGGAAAATCAACAATCAAGGATTGGTATGCTAAGTCTAGACGTGGTGAGATGAGCACCGAAGACATCAAAAAATCCGCAAAATGATTTTGAATTAAAATTGAATGAATTAGCTGGCACTATAAAGATATCAACTGAACATGTACAGTATATCATTCACGAATATTTGGGTATGAGAAAGCTTTGTGCAAAGTGGGTGCCGCGCGAGCTCACTTTTGACCAAAAACAAAGACGAGATGATGATTCGGAGCAGTGTTTGGAGATGTTCAAGCATAATAAACCCGAATGTAACAATGGCCGCAATAGCCGAGTGGTTAGCATTGCGTACTACAATTCGGAAGGCCTGGGTTTGTGTACAGGTTCGAGCAACATCCTGCCTTTCGGCAGGGAATGTCAAGCCCTCCGAATGTATTTCTGACATGAAATAAAAGCTCCTCATAAAAATCCATCGGCCGTTCGTAGGCGGCTTAGAATAAGCTATAGGTCCGTCCTCCATTTGATTGTAAAAACATGAAGACGCAAAACGGGCCGAAAATCGCTTCAGCGGTTACAAAGCGCCAAATATATATATAAGTATTTATATATACATATATATATGTATATATATAAGGAATGAAACATGTCTCCATCATTTCACTCCGAAGTCAAATCTACAGTCATCCGACTGGATCCGCTGCAAAGCGTGAAGAAAAGCAACAGTTTGATAGCTAAGTTATGGTGTCTGTATTTTGGGATGGACGTGGAATAATTTTCATTGACTACTTTAAAAAAAAATATCAACAGCGACTATTACATAGTGTTATTGGACCGTTTGAAGGACAAAATCGCCGAAAAACGGCCGGATTTTAAGAAAAGTGAATTCGATGGCAAAAATCCATGGATTGGGCTTCGAATTGCTTGCGCATCCACGGTATTCTCCAGATCTGGCCCTGAGCGACTATTTCTCGTTCCCAAATCTTAAAAAAAGTGTTCTCTGTGAAAAAATTTTCGTCGAATGAAGAGGTGATCGCCGAAACTGAGAGCTATTTTGAAGCAAAGGACAAATCGTACTACAAAAATGGTATCGAAAAGTTTGACGGTCGTTATAATCAGTGTATCACACTTGAAGGAAACTATATTGAATAAAAAAAATTAATTTTGTCAAAAAAAATGTGATTTACTATGGTAGGCAGGCATCTACCATCGAACCCTTAATATGTCGAAAACATCGGTATAAGGTTAACTTTCCCAAGAAAACATCCTCCTCATGTTAATCTAAGCACAGAGCCACCTACATAAAAGCAAACTTTCAAGTAAACCGAGAAATAAAAAGATTTTTTCGGAAAAATTGTTCCCTGAGCCACTTCCCGGAAAATATTTTTTTTTCTCTCGACAGCTATAAAATTGTAACAAAAAAAAAATGCATATAAATGCATACATAGATTTCTAAAAACAGTTATAGTATCGGTTTATTAAATTCTCCAAAATTCCAATTTTTAGCGAGACAAAATAAATTGGCTCTTTAACAGCATTCGTCTGCGAAAAAATTCCTTCCTCAAATGGGTGAAGCAACAATTCGAAATCTGGCTCATGTGAATTCGACTTGTAAAAGCAACACATATTTGGTTAATATTCACTCACAATCGATTCTGACAATTTGAACCTTTATTGCTATTACCTGGATTACCTGATTTCATTGAGGTTCACAATGTGACGAAACTATTTTGCATTTTCAGTTACATTCTAAGAAGATTCGTCTCCACACAATAGACAGAATTGTTTAGCAATGCTCCCGCTCAACTTTTTCTGAGTTGATGTGAGTATGCTGAGTAGGTTTTTTTCCAGAAGGTCATTCGGCAATAAAAGTGGAATTTGGCAAACAGAAACACTGTGCCCACTCATCCGAACCATGACAATGACTTGGAGAACTCTCATTGTATTCTTTTATGTAATTATGTTTTCGATTTGTAACAATCAAATCTTAATTAAGCAATATCCCGTTGATGGCACACGCAAATGAAGTGGAAAATTTTCATAACCTCACTAACATATATATACCTGTGGTGGGTTGTTTGAGTTTTTCCTATATATAACCAAATTTTGTAAGCTATACCCCATGGTGCAATAAGGAAAGGTGACGCAACTAGACAGCTTCTTGCTTTAATTTCGCCATTTTGACTGAAAAACAATGTCACTTCTTTCATAATTTTGAGCAAGTTTTGGAGTGGTTTTTTGTTCAATAATAGTAAAAAGTTTAAGATATAAAGAGTCGGGACCGCTGTCTCATTTTCTTTGTCTTTTATATCGTTTATTCTTTGTTTTATTTCGGAATAGTCTCTTCTAGTAGCTCAACTTCGTTCAAAGGTGTCTTATAAACTACGACAACGAATGAGCACACAAAACACAGCACTCCACTGTGCAGCCAGCGGTCACCCTCCCAATTTTGACGAAGTAAAAATTCTTCAACAAGAACAACACTAAAACAAGCGGTAAACATTAGAAATGTTTTACATAATTAGCACCATCAACAAACATAAGACTAAACTTCAAAACGGACACTGATAATTGCGGTCACATGCTACAGACATCTACTAACCAACAAATCGACAATGCATAACTCCACGTCACATGGCGAAGACGTATAAACAAATGTATGTATGTATGCTTAATGTAAACATTAAATAGTTTAAGTAATATTTTATAGTTTGGTTTTCGATTATCAGTTTTTTACCCTGAAGATGGTTGCCGTTGTGTAATCGAAATATGAAGAAGAAAAAATACGACCTCAAGCCGGCAAAAATTAATTTTCATTTAAACCATAATATCCTTTAAATCCAAAAGTATATGCGTAGGAGTTCACATACAAACGTCTACTATATAAATAAACCAAAATATAAGAGAGGGATGAATGGCATACGAATATTGGTGAAAGTGATGATGATGGAGAAATAAAGCCGTCCAAAAAAAGAAAGCAGATGTATACGCGCAGGTATATGAAAAACTTCAGAAATATGTAATTTTTTTTATATCTGTTTATTATTGCGTCGCAATACTACTCTCTCGAACACTTAAAAGTTTACGAACGTATAAGAGATTGAATAGTATGTGTTTCCTTGGGGAAAAAATATCCTTCACTATGTTTTGACTGATTTCATCGATTTGTTTACATTTGCATATATTTAATCTAAATATATTTATGCAAGTTAAACCTATTTTGTGTGTACATATAAATGTGTGTATATCTCTTTTTAGTGAATAAAAATTGCATTAGGAACTCACGCTCACGCTTACTCATACAACCGTCCTGACAGTGCTCAATGAAATGGTTAAGTAAACCGAAACATACTCGTAAGGAATAATGAGAATGTTAGAATGTTAAAAAAATTAAATGAAAATATTTTGTTGTTGTTGTTTACAGTTAGAATGCATGATTTCTTGTAAACAGTTTTTTGGTGACCTATGGCGTATACGCAACTAATTAAGAAAAAACCGTTTACCATGCAATTGCGAAATGTGAGAAACCTAAGAATAATAAAAAAAAACAAATGGAATAAAAAAATATTTAAATTTTAAAAATAAAAATTTACGAAATAAGATAAAATAAAATAAAATAAAATAAAAATTTAAATAAATTAAAAAATTACATAATTAGACAGAATTAAGTTAAAATAAAACTAAATAAAATAAGGTAAAATAAAATTTAAATTAAAAAAAAAATTAAAATAAAAGAAAATAAAGTAAAATAAAATATATTAAAATGAAACATAAAAAGAATATGAAACGAAACAAAATAAAAACAAAATAAAATTTAAAAAATAAAATATATAGAAGAAATTAAGTTAAAGTAAAACAAAATACAAAATGTAAAATAAAACTTAAAAAAATTAACTTAAGTAAATATAAGTAAAATAAAATAAGAAAAAATTAAAAAAAATTAATTGAAGTAAACAAAATAAAATATATTATAACAATTACAGACCGCATTAAACAATTGATAAAATGTATTAAACTGAAACATAAAACTAAAATAAATTGAAAAAAATTAAAGAAAAATTAATTAAAACAAAATTTAAAAGATAACATAAACAGAAAAAATTAAGTTAAAATAAAACAAAATATATAAATGTAGGACAAAATAAAACAAAATAAAATAAAGCAAAATAAAGTCAAATAAAATTTAAAAAACTAATAAAATAGAATAAAAAAATAAGAACCAATAAAATTAAAAGAAAAAAATTAAAATAAAATAAAACAAAAAAAATCTATTAAAATTAAACATAAAAGTAATATGCAATGAAATAAAATAAAAGAAAATGAAATGAAATAAAATAAAAATAAAATAGAATTTTGAAAATAACATAAATAGAAGTAAAAATAAAAAAACATAAAGTAAAACAAAATAAAAAAATTAAAATAAAGCAAAATAAAAAAAAAGATTAAATTAACTAAAACAAAATAAAGTTCAGTACAATAAAATAAAATAATATAAACTAATATAAAATAAAATAAAATAATATAAAACAAAATTAAATTAAATTAAATTAACTAACATAAAGCAAAATAAAATTAAATGAGGTAAAAAAAATAGAATAAAAAAAATTTTTTTTTTTTTGGATATTAAAATTGGTCGTTTCTCAAAAAATGGTTCCATCTGCAAGTTGTGGGCAATCTTGGAAGCGATTAGCTATTTTATTGGAGAGATAATCAGCAGCAGTCTTTTTTACCGCTTCCAAAAAGGTCGGGATTTGTGTCAAACAAACAACATTTGCGGGAAGTTTTTGTTTTATATTTCAATTGGGAGAAAAGTGCAACTGAAGGCCATCGAATGCTTGTGGAATCTGGTCAATAGTGAATCTGATGTGTGACTTCGACGCTTAAAAAGCATTGATCTTAGCGTCGAAGGCAAAGAGCGTTCTGGCCAGCCCAAAAAGTTTGAGGATGAGGAACTGAAGGAATAAAGTGAAATCAAATAAAATATAAAATAAAAATAAATGAAAGTAAAATAAAAAAATAAAATAAAAAATAAAAAAAATAAAATAAACATAATTTTCTTTTAATTTAAGTAAAATAAAATCAAATAAAAATAGGGTAATACAACAATAATAATAATAATATAATAATAAAATAAAACAAAATTTAATAAACATATAATGAAAATAAAACAAAATAAAACAAAGTACATAAAATAAAAATATATATAAATAAAATAAAATAAAAAAAAATAAAAAATTAAAAATAAAAAATAGAATAAAATAAAAACAAACATGAATAAAGGTAAAATTATAATGAGAATATAATTGAATTCAATTCAAGATATAAAAAAGTAAAGTAAAGTAAATTAAAATACATTTAAAAAAGAAATAAAATAAAGCTAAAAAACATATAAAATAAAATAAAGTAAAATAAATAAAAATTAAGCAAAATAAAATAAAAATAAATAAAAATTATATATAAATAAAATGAAATAAAATAAAGTAAAGTACAATAAATAATATATAAAAAAGAAATTAAGGTAAAATAAAACAAAATAACAGGAAATAATATAAAATAACATGAAATAAATAAATACATTTGTATAACAAAATAATAAAGAATTAAATTACATAAAAAAAATAAATAAAATACAATAAAATTTAATTAAGAGAAATTAACATTAAAATTTTAAATTCATTAAATTCAATTAAAATAATTTAAAAAAATATTCAACAAATTTTAAACAAAAATTCAAGCAAAAATTCAAACACTTTTTCAAAAAAAATAATTTTCGTATACTTGCTCCCAGAAATAGCATTTTTAGCACACATCATGTGGTTAATATATATAATTGTGAACAATGCAACAAAATAAATAATAATGCCCATTATTTCGATAAACAAAAAAAAAAAATTATTGCCTTCAAATAATTTCGCTGAAACGTCAATAATTGGAAAATCATTTTTATATTTGCCTATTTTGAACCAAAACAGAGGTTCATGGACGCGATCTACTCGTAGTTATGATTTCATTCTTGAGGCGAAATAAAAAATAGAAACAAAATAAATAATTCAAACACAAATTATTTACAATATTTAAGAATAATATCAATTGAGATTGTTTCGAAATTTTGGAGATAAAAATTGCATGCAAATAAGATTAAGAAAAAATTAATAATAAAAATTAGTATTTGCATAGTCAACACCTAGAAATATTTAGGTACACACTAGTTGATATACAAAACGACATTCAATTGTATATTCTCTAAAAGCTATTAAAATTTCCATACACAGCGACAAAAATAAAAACCCAGTTAATGACAAATTAATTTTGCGAAACTGCATAAATTCTCGGAGCAAAAAATTCTTCCGGCAGCTTCTAATAATTATTATAACGGATCGCAGGCAGTTGAGCATTTTCATGCTTGGTGAAAATTATAGAAAACCACAGAGAGCACTACTCACTCACTGGACAGCGGCATGAGATGACAACTTTTAAATAGAATTATACAAAAACAAATAAATATTTGCGAAATGACAATAAAAACAAGAAGGAAGGGCTGTCTACGGTCATGCCGAAGTCTTTATGCCATTCATGAACATTTCACTGATTTTCAGTGTCAATATCAACTTGAATTTACGTCTGTAGAATACCAAATACTCTTCTAGACGCTTTTCTAGATGATTTTCAACCCAAAACCTCATATCTGAACAAATTGGTTGCATGGGGGCATGATATAGTAGTATGATTTCGACGATTGTCGGTTGCAATTTTTATTTTTCTTTAGTTATATGGAACACCAAATTTCAGATGCATTTTTCACTGAGTTTTGACCAAAATTTCATATTGAACAAATCGGTGTATGGGAGCTATATATTATAGTCGTCCGATTTCGATGATTTTTAGAACCAATATGTAATGCATTATGTAGGTGTAGTGTACCAATTTTCACGTTTTTATATATCTTTTCAAAGGTTTATAACTCAAAATGTCAAATCTGAAAAATGGGTCCTACATATGCTCCGATCTCTTGGCGGACTACTTTGCATTCAAACAGACAGACGGATAGACGTACAGACGGGCAAGGCTAAATCAAATCAGCTCGTCATTCTGATACGATCCGTATAAATTTCGTCGTTCTCTTCTCCTTCTAGTACTTACCTACTTCGAACCAAAGTTAATATACCATTTCATGTACATGAAAGGTATAAAATTAAAAAACAAATTTCCGTCATTTTATAATAACTAGCACGAATAACAACATAGCTGTGCTGAAAAAAAAAAACAGAGGAGAATGCACTGTTGCGACGACAAGCCTCATTGAGGGGCGCGAGGACAACTTGTTTAGTCTACTAGCCGCAGACGAGGTAAGAAGTGCAAATGCAAATATTTCTCGACTATTTGCTTTGCTTAATGGAGAAGATTTTCAAGTTGAATGGCATTTCACAGACATAGAAACAAACACATAAACACACTTAAATACTCATCAAAAAGCGTACATTTAAAAATAAATAAATGAAAAATTAAATTTATTTTTTATTGCTAATATTTTTGCATTTCTTTTGCACTTCATAACATAGAACACAACACAACAATGTGTGAATACATTAAAGCAAGGGGGGAGGGTGAAATAATTACGAAAAAATTCCTGCTAGTCTTTGTATTGTAAACAAAAAATTTCCATCTCAAAATTAATTTGTGCGAAATTGCAAATGGAATATTTGCAATGTGGACGGGAGAAGTTTTTTGTTTGTATTTTATTTTTATTTAACACGATATTTTCTATAAAACAAATATGTTAAAAAACTACCATTTTTGGCGGAAATTTCCAGTTTTGTTTGTAAACAAATAAATTTAATAAAAGCTAACAAATTCTTATATATTTAAAAAATAGAGTGAAGTATATGTGTAAACCTACCTTAGCAATTGAATAGAAATTGCATTTTCCTTGACCGATTTTCTTGCTGTAAAAGAGATAGAAAAATATATAAACATTTAAAAAATTAATTATTTAAAAATATATATAAATATAATTGGCGCTTTATAATCGCTGAAGCCATTTTCGGCTGAGCTCCTCTTCAATTTGTAATTTTGTGTCTTGATGTTTTTCTAACAAATGGAGGGACCTACAGTTTATTCTAAGCCGCCTCCGAACGGCTGATGGATTTTTTTGAAGAGCTTTTATTTTATGTCAGAAATACATTCGGAAAGCTTCACATTCTCTGCGACCGCAATTAAAAAAATTAATTTTGACCACTCAGCTATTGCGACCGGCAAAAAAAATCTACACATGGCAGAAAAAGTCTGCGTTCATCTAATTATATTTTGTTTGTGCTATGAAAAGTCGAAAACAATATATTATTCATAAACTTTTTTTACATTATTTTATTTAGTTCAATAAAAAGTAACTACTACACAAACTTTGGTACCAATAATTAATATAAATTTAAAATGAGATCACATATAAACAAAAGGTTCACTCTAATCAAACAGAAAAAGTCTGCGTCACCTCAAGAATAAAGAAACAAAAGTCTAAAAATTAAAAAATATATATTAATTCAATAATTTGTTGGATATCCGCGACTTTCAATGACTACTAGTGGGCGGTTTGGCATTGACCCAACAAGTTTATTTATTACTTCAGGGCTTATAGCTCCCCATTCCTCTTCTAACGCGCTCCTAAGCATTTCCCAGCTGCTTATAGTACGCTGTGTAATTTTTCTTTTTTATTACATCCCATAAGTGCTCAATAGGGTTAAGATTAGGCGATTTCGGGGGTGTACGCAGTTGTTTAGTAATATTGTACAGCAACCAGAGCATAACAATTTCTGCTGTGTGCTGCGGGTCGTTGTTCTGTTGGAAAATAAATTGTTCACCGAGTTCCAGCATTACTGCACTTCTTTTTAAATTTGTTTTCAAAATATTAAAATGATCATGCTTGTTCATGATCGACTCAATAAACTTAAATTTTCCTACACCCGAACTTGACATGCACCCCCGCATCATAGTACCTCCAACACCTTGCTTTATCGTAGGTACAAGATTTTGCTTTTCCAGCGCTGTTCCGTTTTTTCTCCAAATAATCTAACTTAAATCAGAGAGAGATGAGAGTGAAGGAATAACTTGAGTCCCAAACACTGGAGACTTTTTTTTAGTGCTCCTTCGCAAAGGCCATACGCTTGAGACGATTTGCTCTCAATATTCATGAGACTCTGCCATGAAATCCAATTCTTTTCAGAATTTTTCGTACCGTATCTGGACATAATTTCTTTTGGTATATTAATTCAATGTCTTTTGATAGTCGGCTTGCTGTTAAACGTGGGTTAGACTTCACAAGAATGGTTAGGTTGCGCTCTTATCTTTCTGTCAGTTTTATTGAATGACCAGAACGTGACTTAGACTCATAAGATTTTGTTTGTTTGAAGTTGTTTATTACTCTCTGGACAGAGGAGTATTGTCCACCTCCCCCACAACAGTTTTTGCGATTTGCTGATAACTTTTATGCCATTTTGCCACAAACCAACAATGATTTTCCTTTCGCCAATTTCAATATTTTTTCGCTTTTGGTCCATAGTCAAAAAAAAAAATAATAATGAGCTTCTCCTATATTTATATATGCTTTAGCTAAGTTATCATTTAAAATTAAATTCAACATAAATAATTTGTATTTTCAATGCAAAAAACCAGCGCTTTTTAAAGTGAACTCAAACTTTTTCTGCTCAACTTACTTAAGTAGCGGTACTAAAATCCCGTTAACTCAGAACGACGCAGCTCAAATTCTATAAAATTTAGCTCAAACATTCTTCAAATAATTGTCTTCAAAATAAGTTAAAATAGAATAGTGAATTGTTTTAAAATGTTTAACTTTTTTTTAGTTGAATACTTTAATACAGTGAGTGAACGCAGACTTTTTCTGCCATGTGTATATTACATATTTTAAAAATACATTGTGCATTTATTTTATATATGTACATACTATGTACGAGTGTTTTAAAAGATATATATGTACATATATTTGCAATAATAATATAATAAATAATATATTTTTGCTGTGTAAAACACTTACACGTCAGACATAAAAAATATGTGTGCGTGTGTGTGTGCATGTTTGCTTGCGCGCTTTTGCTAAGAGTCCAAAGTACAATGAAATCACAAACAGTTGTATTTGTAAATACTTAAATTAATATGTTTATACTGTAAGAAAATTTCAATTTAGTTTTACATGAAGACAAAGACTTATAAAAATGAATAACACATGTTACTAATGTATGTATGTATCTACGTACATATGTTATAAGAATATGTTACAAAACAACTAATGGTAATTTCTCTAGTACACCCACATCAAGCGCCGAATAGTGTGCAATATGAAAAAAAAAATTAGAACACAAAAAAACATTAGAAAATAAATATATTAAGGAGAAACAAAATAAGCATAGAGTTATTATTTAAAATAAAATAAATAAGGAGTAAAATAATACAAAATTAAAACAAAATAGTAAAATAAAAAAATTTAATAAAAATTATATTAAATAAACAATAAAAAAATGAAATGAAAATAAAACAAAACAAAAATTATATACAAAAACCAAAATAAAATATAAAATAAATAAAATAATTAAATAAATGGAAATAAAAAATATAAAACACAACGATCTCGGTAGCCAATTGACATAGCCAAGACGAGTGATTACCCGGCTGGGAAATTTCTATCGCAATAAAGCCATATTCGCTCATGTTGTGTGGAATGTGGCACCATCTTGTTGGAACCGCATATTGTCAAAGTCGTGTTATTCCATTGCAGGCCAAAAAAAAAGACGGTTAGCATAGGACCATAACGCTCTGAATTGACAGTGACAGTCTCATCGTTTTCAAAGAAGTAAGATCCAAACACACCTCCGGACCGAAGAGTGCACCAGACAGTATAGTTTTTTGAGTCTAATGGCCTCTCTTCAATTATTTGAAGATTCTCGGAGCCCAAAATGCGACAATTTTGCTTATTTCCGTATCCACCTAGTGAGAAATATGCCTCGTCGCTGAAGAAAATTTGTTGGAAAAATCGCGGTCCATTGAAATTCAACTGGCTTCAATTGTTGTGTAAACTGGATTTTATATGGATGAAGATGTTAGTGCAAGTGTAAAATACGCCATAATATACCGTAAGAAAGTCCCAGCTCTTGAGCATGTGGAGAAATAGATACATTCGGTTCTTCGGCTATACTTTCGCTTACAGCAGCGATATTTGATGAGGAATGAGCAAAACGATGATGCACGGGTCTTACAATATCTGTAACCGATCCAATTTATTCAAATTCGAAAAGGTTTCAACAATTTGAACATGTTGTGCGGTTGTTAAGCGATCCATTTTCACAAATGCCTGATTTTTAACGAAAACAAAACAGGTTTGGTTTGACAAATAACTTTGGCAGATATATTGCCGAAATACAGTCCAGCACTTTCGAAAACACTAAATAACCCTTTATAAGTAATCAGAAAGTGCTGTTAGTTAGACGTAGTACGCTAAAAACTCATGAAAACTGGGAAGTGGATCGGTAGGTGGCTTTACGCTTGGTTTACCATTGACATTTTCTTCCAGAAAGTGGATCTGGGACCCGGGATCTGTTCTAAAAGATTTTAATTATGATTCGATTTACTTGAAAATTATCAAATATCGGTAGCCTTTTGCCTAAATTAACATAGGGATGGACCTGATACCCATCTATTTCAAAAATCTTATTTATGATTCGCTTTCGGGGTTTCGAACCTATACATATAAAGAGAGTGATATTATTTACTACGCGCATAACTTAAAACGTGTTGAACGAGTTCGATGATTCTTCATCACTTCGGATTCGTCACATGCCAAATACGAGGAATACGAAACATCGATCGACCTATTCGGAAAAACCATATTTTTGGTCTTATTTTCTTCAAATTTGATAAGTAGGTAGCTTTAGCTCGGTTTAACACGAAAACTACCTTTTCTACCGAGAAGTGGACCTGACACCGACCTGTTTGAATTTTGTCTAAATTAAGATGAGGGCCATTTTTGCTTCCGTGCAGTGCATCTGAGACCGATCTATTACAAAAAATCAAATTTTATGTTCAATTTACCCTAAATTCGGTATATAAGTGGATTTTTGTTAATATGAACACTACTTTTAATTCCGGCAAGTGGACCAGGGCCGACTTATTCGAAGAAAATCGTATTTGTTATTTAATTTACTTGAAATTATTTTCTTTCCAGAACCAGATAACGATTTTATTTATTTATTATTATTAAAATTATATTAATGGTACAATTTGGATGAAATTTTGAACGAAGGTAATAATTGCTGGTAAGTTGTTTCGGAGCTAGATTTGGGTCGTTTTAGCTTTATGGGCCGGCGCAGTCTTGCTGAAAAATCCATGATTGGTTTTGGTACATGGAATGGTTGGTTAAGCGGTCTTACAACAGCTTCCAAAACGGTTTCTTGGTAAACTTGGACCGATGTTTTGACCCCTTGTTCGCAAAAATGCAAGTCAGTTACCCCATCATATGAGACACCCCACCAAACCAGGACTGAAGCTGGGTGATGACATTTTTCGACGCGTGGAATCAGTTCAGATACTTTCATAGATGACCGTGCATACACTCTATCATTTTGTTTATTAAATTTTTCCTGCACGGTAAAAAATTTTTCATCGGTAAACAAGATTTTTCTGTGCAAGTTATCAGCGTGTTTCACCAAAAGATGTTTGCATTTTACCACCCTATTTTTTTTTTCAAAGCTGCAGTCAACAAATGTCCGGTACGGCGTTTGAAAGCCCCAAGTCCCAAGTCTTTTTCAACAATTCGACTCATGGACTTTTGCGAAATATTCACATCCCGGGCCATGATTTTCTGTTTTCGGAGCGGATTTCGCAGAATTCTTCATTTGACAGCTTTGATGACTTACGGCGTTCGAACTGTGCGTGGACGGCCCGACCAGTGGCGGTCTTTAACATCCCCAGTCTCCTCAAACAGTTTTATGCACCGGTAGACCAACATGCGACTAATGCCGAGCGGACGGAGTGTTTTGAAAATATCACCTTTTTTCATTTCACACTTAAAAAGCGCTTTAACAGCGATGCGGTTTTCATTATCTGACCATTCCATGTTGAAAACTCACACAATTTAGAATTCCCGATACAGACTAACGCTTTACAGGTTATATTTTATAAATCATATGGGAATTATGTGGTATGCTCAATTCTTCTATTGAAATGCGTGTGCTTAACGGTGTAACAGTATTTATGTCCCTACCAGGTACATATGTTTAACATTATTGTGAGTAAATACTTATATATGTGAGACAAGAGTAGAGGCATTCGCTTTCTTCGAGATATTAATATTCAAAATCCTTTGGATGACCTTAAGAAGTGAAAAAGCAATTGATTTTTCGTTACTCTTTACCTTATAAGATCTATATTGAACATAATACAGAAAGCCAAAACAATGTGGGCCGAATGTTCTAGTATAAATTAAAATAAAAAAGAATATTAAATAAGCAAGATAAAACATATTAAAATAATAAAAATTTAAAAAAAATTCAAATAAAAAATAATATAAAAAAATAATAAAGAAAAAAAAGCAAATAAAAACCAAAAATTTAAATAAAAGAAAGCAAATAAAGAAAATTCATATAAAGCAATAATTACAATTAAATAAAAAAATTAAAATAAAAAAGAATAAATAAAATAAAACAAAAATCTTTAAAAAAAAATATTATAAAAATTAATATAATAAAATAAAATAAATTCTTTTTGAATCGATTTCTGTCAGTTTTAGTATGAAATTAAATCATGCACCGAATTTCAGTCTAATCCAAAACCTGCCACGTTTAATATGGAGTGACTGTATATACATAGACATTACTGTAAATAATTTCAAAGCTTCAAAAAAATCTAATTTTTTTATTGCCTTATTAATTTCTACAATATTCCGAGCAATTGTTCTAAATTTTATAGTCAACTATTAGCAAGAAATTGGACGAAGGATTTTTTTTCAATCACAACTATTAAAAAAAATTTAGCAAAATTTGCCAAAAGTTTCAATTTTTTTGTAAAAAGGGCTGCCAATATCCAATTTTCACTTTTTTCTTCATCCAAATTCTAGTTTATGGTATTAACTAAAACACATTTTTTTCCATTTCAGATGATCCTGTTATGAGTTCTGCTGTCAATGCGGACGCACCTCTTTGTCGAAGGGTAACCATAAACAATGGCGGAGTTATGAATATTTTTCTTTGAAAATTTCAGAAAGTCTTTTTCAAATGTGCTGCACCCTTAAGACAGTGATGACTAAATTTTTTTTTTATATATAGCAAGAAAATTGTTAAAATAGAAATTTTTTTTACACGAATAAACCCATTTTGTTGGAGTTTAAATGGGTACTCTAAAACCCGAATTTGCGCCTGCTGCTTACATAGCCGTAAATTAACTCAATTCTTTAATTAAATTAATTAAACTCATTTCAAATAAGTTCAATTAAAAATAAATGGAAATAAGACAAAATTTGAGAAATAAAATCCATTCCACATTGCGTCTATTTATGAAACATTACGCCTCACACAACCAACATCATCATCGAGCGAGAATCGAACAAAAAAGTCCAGCTATCAAGCTGTTGCCTATATACATTTAGCAAATACCATCGATGAGTCAGTCAGTCTGATTCTCACACATGGCCAATGCGGAAATGCAAAATAGACGCCTCTTCGAATAGCAAATATGACACATAAAATAATATATATGTAAATAAGTATGTCTAACAGAAAACTTAAAGAGAAATAAATAAAATAGAATGTGTGGAAAATATTGAATAATAATAAGTTTTAGAATTAAGAAAGCTTAAAAAATGAATGAATATTTACAAACTATCAATACATATATACACAGATTTGTTGGTGGTGGTGCGATGGGCGTGGGTGTGAGCCGGAAAGTTCGCCGCACAAACTTTTGGGGATGATTTAGCTATGCTTCGGTATTTATAAGCTGATTTGAAATGCTTTCTCAACTTAGAGAAATTCGTAAAGTACTGTACTTACGAGCTTTTAGTTGCAAAAAAAATTAAGTAAATAAATAAATAAAGATTTTTTTTTTCAAACATATGACAACAAAAATTTAATGAAAGAAAAATTCATTTAAAAAAAAATTAAATGACCTGCATAGATTTATTATAAATTGAATTAAAATTTTTCTGAAGAACTTTTATTGTATTTTTAACGAGAAAATATCACTTTTGTATATACATACTTATACATAGATGCCACTTTTTACCTTTAGTATCTTATAAACTTGCAGTCTGCGCGCCACTCTGTTGGTCACTTCAAAATGCTTTTCACAGCAAAATTGTACAACAAATAATAACAAACTTGTTAACGACAAAGAAAAAAAAAGACAGTTATAGTATAACAACAAGTCAACAAGTAAACAATAAATATATATGAGAGCAATTTATGTATGACAAACAACACAAATTCTCTCCCAACTGGCTAAGGACACAAGTACCTAAGGCATTTAGGTATCCTAAAATTACCAACAAATTAACGGCAATATACGGATGAGAGAAATAATTATACGCGACGCGAGTCCCTACCAATCACTGAAGTTAAAACAGCCGCACATGAAATGTTAAAAACAACCGTCTCCCTTGAATTGCACTCGAAAACTGTGTCAGTGCAGAGGGTAGAAACGCTCCAGAAGCTACAATTTTTCGCTAACTTCTATTGACAATGAGTAAAGAAATGTACAGGCAACCACCACTTTACCAAAAGGAACTTTCAGGTTGGTGCGTCGTGTGCGTCTCCCCCTCGCTGTACATCTTGAATTTGCTTGGAATACTTTCAACAGGATAACTGGTAGTAAAAGCACAACAAGTTCTTGATTTCCACGAATCTAGAAAAATAATAACAACAAGAAGCGGCGAATATGTATATAATAAACAATGAAAACAACAATAACAAATAAAAATAATAAAACAATCCATACAGATAAATCAAAAGCAGTAGTGGAAGTAATATATGTACATATGTACATTTGTGCATTTGTACATATGCACGAAAACCAACTCTCATTCCACGCAAACATACCCTTACATATATGTATGTTGAAATCGACAATTCAAGGACTTCTTATGATTTTCTAACAAGGCAAAATCAATCGAGCAGGCGAAGGCCACGCACGGGGAAGCTGAAGGCAACAGTGAAGGTGAGACCATGGATATAACATTGAAGGGGAGGAAATAACATATTTATGTATGTATGTATGCTATAAGCAAGTAAAAATCCTTGTACTCGTATTTTAGAATTTCCATTGAAACATAAATCTCACCCTCTTCTTCACGTTGGTTTTAACATCGGACCGTGCCATGTGCACATGTATAAAAGGTATATTAGTATTGTATAGCTAACGGTTACATTTAATACTATAAAATAGTGCTCATATGAAAATTAAAAAAAATCGAGAAGAATTTAGCTTTAGCTCTTTTTACCTACTCAACCAAATCAAATTCTTTAAAATAGCGGTAAATCCGGGCAACAATCAATTCCCATTCCCGTTCGGGTGCCCACGGTTAGGTCCACTGACGCTATTACAGCGGTCATATAAGGGAACGCAATTTTAAGATTTGATCAGCATAGGAAAGAATCACTATCGTCGTGTACAATCATTCACTCCGGTGTATCAACATTTAACCACAATACTTCACTTAATCAATAATTTGCGCCACGACCGGACAGTTAAGAAGGACAATGTGATTGAATTTTCTTCTTTCTTCTATGAGCACTTCAGACCTTCGAAATAAAGCCAAGGAAGTGCCTGTATGTCATACATATATGAGATCGATCTAAACATAAAATCCATTTGGTTGTCAGCGCATTTAAAAACACGAAACCAAACACTTTCCAACCGCCTGAAATCTTTGCACCAATACATATATTTTTGCAGCCAAAATACCCATCCGTTTCTGCGTGGAAACTTACACACTTTATAGGGTTACGATTTTCTAACCAAAAATTTTATCGCTTGTTAAATCAGACCATATTCGCCCAAAGTTAGATTAGACTAGTTGCTCCAGGTGAGCATACCTTCTATACGTGATTGGTGAAAAGGTATAACAGGGGAGAAAAATAACATACCACACCGACCGGTCCTAAATGGGCTGTGGGGTGTATGCTTAGATATACTCCGAGGGTCTCCATATTGTCCTCTCCTTGCGTCTTCCACACTTCGGTGACAAAAGCAATCTTATACACGAACAGTCAAGCGGCATTGCTGGCATTAGCGTCATCAATGTTAAATTCCAGCATCGTAAGAATAGCATACAAGTATTAAGCTCGCTCGTCAAACCGACATTTACATTACGTCTGGGTTTTCAGCATATAGGAATATTTTCGGTAACAATAAAGCTGATGAGTTGGCCAAATCGAGGGCATAATTTGACGAATTCGAAGTGGACCATTGTTTTATTCGCACATATTCGGCATAAGACATTTGGAATCCATCAGACACCTTACCTCGAATGGCTATTCACAGAAATCATATTAGATATAAGTAGTTTCATTGAGAACTCCAAGTAATTCGAGCGCAGCGATGAAAAATGTACCTCTGGTGGTAGCAAAGAGAGCCCACTGCATTGCATGGATCAAGTAGAGAGAGATTTATATTTTTTATTGAATCTTTCTTTCCAGAAAGTAACAATAATTTAACTTTAACAAAAAAAAGGTATCATAAACGATGAGATATACAAGTAGTAAATTATAATAAATATTTTGAAGGATATATACGGAAATATCACCCGGATTTTCGGCCGGGCTCCTCTCCAATTTGTGATTTAAATTCATGATGTTTTTACCAACAAATGGAGTGACCTACAGTTTATTCTAAGCCGCCTCTGAACGGTCGAAGGATTTTTATGAGGAGCTTTTTATTACATGTCAGAAATACACTCGGATGTTAGCTAAACTTAACGAGTAATTTTTACGCAATTTTTCTATCTCTTCTATGTTCTGGTGTTAATTCCAAGATCATTGTGAATTTCGGAGTTTCTTACATACCAAGGAGACTTGCATATTGCTCTTAAGGTTTTAGTCCGTAGACTTTGAGTTCTGTCTAGGCTAGATTTAAATGCTGACGCCCAAAGTTGGATCCCGTACGTCCAAGATGGTTTTATAAGCCTATTAAAATGTAATACTTTATTTTCTAGGTCAGTTTGGATTTAGAACCCATGATCCAATATAAACTCTCAATTTTCAATATAGTTTGGATAATCTTTTTATCTATGTGGTTTCTTCAAGTGAGTCTTTCATTCCTCGAGCTTTGTATATATGCTAAGTCTTGCTGTATAAGACGGGATCTAAAACACTTCCTTGTGGAACACCAGCTAATATTTCATAAGACTCAAAAATGTAACTTTTTAACTCGAATTTTTATGCCAATGAGGAACCTTTTAGTACGGCAAAAATTTTTACGGAAAGTATACTTCTCAGCGGCTGCGATAGCCGAGTGGTTAGCATTGCGTACTGCCACTCGTCAGGCCTGGGTTCGAGTCCAGGTTCGAGCAACATCAAAAATTATAGAAAATAAATTTTTCTAATTGCGGTCGCCCCTCGGCAGGGAATGTCAAGCCTTCCGAGTGTATTTCTGGCATGAAATAAAGCTCCTCATAAAAATCCATCGGCCGTTCGGAGGCGGCTTAGAATAAACTGTAGGTCCCTTCATTTGATGGTAAAAATATGAAGAAGCAAAACCGGCCGAAAATCGCTTCAGCGATATATATATATATATATATATATATATGAAACATGTCTCCATCATTTCACTCCGAAGTCCAATCTACAGTCATCCGACTGGACCCGCTGCAAAGCGTGGAAAAAAGCAACAGTTTGATAGCAAGGTTATGGTGTCTGTATTTTGGGATGGACGTGGAATAATTTTCATTGACTACTTTAAAAAAAATATCAACAGCGACTATTACATAGTGTCATTGTACCGTTTGAGGGACAAAATCGCCGAAAAACGGCCGGATTTTAAGAAAAGTGAATTCGATGGCAAAAATCCATGGATTGTGCTTCGCGGCTTAGAATAAACTGTAGGTCCCTTCATTTGTTGGTAAAAACATCAAGACGCAAAACCACAAATTGGAGGAGGAGCTCGGCCGAAAATCGCTTCAGCGCCAAAGCGCCAAATATATATATATATACTTCTCAGCTTATATAATAGTCCATCTAGCCAAAATTTATCGAATGCCTGAGCAATCACTGTAGTACAATATTGTTTTCTTTCGAAGGCTAATCTTATATTTGTTACGATTCTATGCACCTGCTCTACTGAGCTATGCTTTTCTCTAAAGATGAATTGTTGGGATGGTATGATCCGTTGCGATTCTAAAATTGGTTGTAATTTTATTTTTTTATGAAGGTTTTTCGAAGATTTTGGAGAATATCGTTATTAAGCTAATAGACTTATATGAGCCTACCAAAGTTTGATCTTTGCCTGGCTTAGGGTCAATAATAATATCCGAGAGCTTCCAAGATTTAGGAAAATAGTGCAATTTTAATTTGTTATATAAATGACTGGCGTGCTATTATGGTCACGTAAGCTGTGTCTACAATTATTAAAACGAAGAAGAAGAATATATGAAATTTATAATTTAAAAAAACCCCGAAGCAGCAGGGTATCTTATGCTTGGTTCCACTCGTGCTTGGCCCTTCTTCACTTATTTCCTTTGTCTCCTTTCCTAACCGCCACGTATCTACTATACCTTACTGTATACGCTGCGCTGGATACCATCAAATAGTCCAAACTTTAATAACGAAGGGTGGAAAATCATTTGTTGATTGTTTGAAGGTCTCATTTAATAAAGCATAGCAACAGGAGGAAAAACTTGAAGATTGTAAATCATTTGGAATTTAAGTTCATATGTATATATGTATGTACATACAATCTACAAACAAGCACATAAGTAGAGTTGGATCTTGCTGAAAAGGAAAATTAAATTGGAAGTACAGTAAGGATATTTATAATTTAAATGCTTCATAGGAATTAGATCTCAAGGTACGGGTAGTCTTTCATTCCAGTGCCAAGGGGAGTAACATAGAAACCAAGCCGAAGGCAATGAAATTGTAAGTGGGCAACTCATGTTGAGCGCATTGTAAAAACTCTTTCTGCTAAATCCCAGGTGATGAATGGATTTAAAAGGCGGCAACAATAAGGTTGTGAAAATGTTGAATATGACACTCTTTGGACGCTTCAGCACATCAACAACCGATGAATAAGTGGAAAAAGTGGAAAAAGTGTATAAAATGGTTATGAGCGATCGCCGAAGCACAATTAGAGATCATTTCATGACATATTTTTTCTCTTGATCTTTTTTTTTTGCTTTTTTTTTTGATGTTTATGTGCTGGATATAAAAGCTTGCCAACGAAACCGCGGGCGAATGGAAGTTGCTCAGTTGAGACGATGAAGAATTACTGAAAAATTTTATGGATATGAAGTCGAAACTAAGGATCAAACAACAGCGCGCCAATCATTTCTTCTTTCACCAATTGGAGTTATCAAGTGCTGTCAGGTTCTTCTCCATCTGATCTTTCAAAAGAGGTGGAGGTGTACCTGTGTTTAAACCGGCGGCTTTCAAAGCTGACGACATGTAGCTAACGTAGCGGAACTATATCAATGTCATCTCGTTTAGCTCATTGTCTGCGGTAAATGCCGTTGCCAATGTGCAAAGATCCATAAATCAATCGCAATACGTATTCTGTCTCGATCCAAAACCGAAAATAGCTCGATAAGTTTGCATAATGTTGCTCAATTGTTTAATGGCATAGTGCATCACGCATCATGAACAGTCTCCGGTCGATACGGCCTATCTCAAAGATCGAGTGTGAGAAGTGTTTCGGGGATTAGAAAAATTTCTGACGCAAGAGCATAATCCCTAATGAGAACTATTTTGAAGGCGACAATATAAATGTAGACTAATAAATAAATATTTTACCTAAAATTCTTGTTATTTTTCGAACGCACCTCGTATGTAGTTATTCTCCACACCGCTTTATGATTTACAACATTTTTGTGCTTTTTACAGCTCGAAACGCTTTGATTTCACATTTCCATTTCGGATTCGATGTGCCGTGGAATTCATTCAGAATTTTGCGAGTGTAGAGGAATTGCACACACACACATACATACATATATGCACGATATATTAACTTCATGTGAAATCCTATTGTTTTGAAAACAAAAGAGAATAGGAAAATGCCTTGAGGGGAGAAAACATGTTGAACGACAGTCACACACAAGTCGTACGCTTGCGCACACTATGAACTCCGTACACACATATACTTATATATTTATGCGTGGCTGTTGTATTTATATTGTGCCATTAAGTAGATCTAAGGACAATAGCGCGACAGCAACAGGATTCCCAAGGTGATCTTGATGTTGGGCATGTGGCCGCTCGATCGTGTTCTTAATAAGGAAGATTGCATTGCAAATGCTGGTGGAGAGCAACAACAATTGCTGGAAGCTGCAATATTCTATTTTAGTGTATTTTTTATGTCTCAGTTTTAGTCTAATATTTTTTTTTTTTTTTTTTTAGAAAAAGTAGTTTATATTGCGGCAGCGCCACCGCTTCTTTCAACTTAATCCCGGTGTAGAATGGCGCGTAGGAAATTATAATGAAAATAAAGAAACAACAACAAACAAACTCAACATAAGGTAAAAAAGAAAACAGTAGCGAATCCTTTAAGAACACATACACATCTACACATATAAACAAATGAAATTCTGCTTCAGAAAGCAAATACAATTGTAGCCAAACTCTTTAGAAATCGCGAGAAGAAAGAATGAAGAAAAAAATCCAAATAATTCCTTAAACTCGCTGCCTACTTATGCTCGCGCTATTGACATTTAAATGAGGAAAATCATTGGGAAATTTGAATGCAGCCAACCCACTTTCGGAAAGGGTGACGAAACAATAGAATTTTACAAACATGCAAGAGATTAAAGGAAAACATAAAGAAAAGTAAGGGGTTAGTTGGTAAAAATTTTTTTCTTGAGCCTACTCCTTTCACATTTTTTTCGAAGTCTTCCACTCGACAATACGCGAAAGTAATTTCGTAAGTCCACACATGCATATATAAATTATTATAATTTGAATTTATGACTATAAAAATTACCAATTGCCTCGGTGAGTCACACAGGATTATACGCGCGACAATAGTGGCGCCACAGTGGCACACAAAAATGTTTCCAACTGTGTTGAGCGCTCTTCGTTTGAAGGGGTGCACGTGCATTGATGCAAATATATATAAATTGTTAACAGCGCATACTATTTACATACATATATACATACTCTGATCTCGGTCTAAGACCCTCAAACTGCATTTGCATATCATTAGTTCCCTTCGTGTTGTGTGCAAAATTTAACTGCAATCAATACCAGCGAGAATCGAAATGGTAAATATTTATTTATTCGAGGTTGCTGTGCTACAGCCTGGAGGCTTAAAACGATAAAATTAAATGATTTTAAATGTTTTGAAAACCACAATGCAATTATTTGCATAAGAGGGGAAAACAAAATTTTGACATTTTTGAATCTTCGTCCTTGGACTTTCACATCAATTATCATTTCAAAATTGATCTTCAAATTTTTGTGCAATTTTGGGCAGAATTACCTTTCACAAGTATCACAATTCACAACTTTTCAAATTCGTACAAACCAAGTCAGCCATTGCTAACAGAGTCCTTGCTACATGGCTTTTGGGCGCTTTCAAACGGAAGTGTGATGTTGGGAGTAAAAGTTTAGGCCTTCACGATTCCCAGTCTGGTGATTACTCCGAGAATGTGTAATGACACATTGTTGTTGCAGCTGTTTGGAAACCCCGTTTAGGAGCAGGCAAGAGCAGGCAAGACACCTGACGCGTGTCCAATAAAACAAGTATCGTAGCGAATGAAGGGGAGTGATAGGTAGGTAGGCAAGAGTACTGACCGAAGGGCTTAAGCCTCTGTCCAATTAGTGACAAACCATTTAGTGCTCTCTACGAAACTACTTATATCCATCCGATATACTTTTTGTGGACAGCCATTCAAGGTGTGGGTACTGATGGATTCCAAATGTTTTGTAGAATTTTTGAGAGAGCTGAACACTCATAGAGATGGGGGATTATTATTCCCTTATTGCCTTCTATCATACGATAGGCTCTCCTAAGGCCAATAACCCGTAATAGTGACCTCAAACACTTTTCTTCGACTTGTTAAAAGGTTCTTTGTTCTGATCATGTCATACCTGGGCCAGATCTGTTTCGCTATTTTGCCGTTGGATATGTATTTCCATATGTTCAGTGCTATTTCTACAAATTGCAACTGAAGTTTTCTACTGATCGTTTCTAAAGGACATGATACAATCCCCACTTCAGGTTCATCAACAAAGAGATGCCATGGACTTGACCAACACGTCAGCTTTTTCGTTGCCAAAAATAGTCCCGTGGCCGGGACCCAGATTATGGACATGGTAACTCGACCTGTCTGGCAGTTTCGAGTCTACTAGCAATTGTTGACGAAACTTGAATTTACCATTGACGAAGATAAGGCCAGCGCTGTACTGCGCTTTTCAATAGCACATCCGTTTGGAAGATTCTAGCTGAATTTGATAGAGATCTTTGTAGTATACCCCACCCACACTGCGCAGTCTATTTTGTACCCGAGGAGATGAGTACTCCTACAGGAGTTTTGGATGAGTCGATTTAGCGGGGCATGTAAATTAATAGTTAGCATCGTGCGGGGACTCATTTCTTACTGGACCTACGTTGGATATGTCAGCATCAAGTTTGAGTAGATAGAATTGAGTCTGCTACAATATCCTGACCAGGCCCCTCAATCACAATGATTGCAGTCGGGTTCCATTAACGTCATTCACGAGAAGAGAGTTTATTGACTCTCAATTAATGGCAAGACGACAATCGTAGGCAGCTAGTCATCTCCAGCGGCCTGTTAAGCATTGTTGCACTCAGTCCGTGTCCGGCATATACTTCCATCCTGATATTACTGGAAGGTGTGATTTCTTCGTCAGCATCTTAGCAGATACTGTCTGCAATGCATTACATTAAGCGATTTGGAGATTATGCTGCGGCTATGTACCTTAGTAACTATCGCGGTATTATAAGGGACCCTCAGAACGTCTAATGGAGTTTTATAACGAGATTTTACTTCCAACACTCGAAAAAAATCAACTACCTGTAAATTCCATAAAAAGCCGTGAACAGTACTTTTATGTATTAGTGGAGCTTTGCAGTACGCACCTTCTGAGGCTGAATATCCTTTTGGATTTATTTGACATTATGCGGTAGCCTTAAAAAGCTTGTGCTGCGGTATAAATATAGAAGATTTCTGAATGGAAACTGATAAACCGCGATCATGCTACTGAAAATACAAAGTAGTCCATAACCTTCACCTACTTCACGAAAGATCTTACTTCTTCATTATCGCAGGAACCGCATATGAGATTAGACCCGAATCAATATTAGTGCGCCAGTCCTTTCCTCTTTTCGCATACTTTTAATACTGGAGTGCTTTCATCCATTCGGACGACATAAAGATTACCTAGCCAATATAGCCGCTGCTTCTTTATTCGCTGAACTATATCAATGCCGCTGTACATCTCGTACAGCTCTGCGCCATATAGCCAGGCAGCATTAGGAGCCTTGGAATCTGTAGCAGTAAAATCAGAAACGGTTGAGAATTGTCGGATCACTTAACGTGATGGCTAAATAATTCTCGATAAAGCTAATATGGGTACCGGAGCGCAGTAACATACTTGACAACGATGTGGCGAACGAGTTTGCGAAGAAAGTCAATTTTCTTCTACTTTCGCCGCCATGGAAGAGTTTGGGCATGCCGTGCTCCCCTTGAAAACTCTCTATAAGAGAGTTAGTCATCGCAAATTCTAATCTAGGAAGGAAGAGTCTCAATTCAGTACAATGTGACCAGGATAATATGGCCGATATGGGCTAAAGAATGTCACGAGAGCTTATCTCGCTAAATAGAAAGGAAATAATTACAATTATGTGTCTTCTTAAGGGTCATGTCCTGTTGACAGGAACGGCACATATATGGCGTACGATCAAACAACTTCTGTGGGAATTGTAGATAATAAAGAACCTGTAACTTAAAGGGAATTCCTTTGCGAATATCCCGCACTTTGGAAAAGTCGATTTAATTATACAGGGGCCGCAACCTTGTGAGACTTGAGCAAAATAGCGGGGACTTAGATTCGTTTGCTAAGTTTTGCTAACTCGATATATTGATTTCACAAGACAGCAGGAGCTATAATGATCCTTAGTGGTTTGGTGGACTAAGTGAGCTGATTCAACAATTTGGAACACATTTACCGTTTTTTTAACCTGGGGATGACTATAGACACTAAATTGAACAAAAGGTAGCTTGGCGTTTGTAAAACGGCGCTCAAAGGCATACAGAGGACCAAAGCTTTGTATACAACATTAGTAAGGTCTATTCAGGAACACGGCTAGGTGATTTGGTACCCGAGGTTTAAATCTACACTGATAAGATAAAGGGTGATCCAAGTAGAGGTATTTTTTTCAATCACGCATGAGTCGAGTGAAGCTGTCATGTTATTTGTGTTCAGGATTTTTCGGTATTTCATTATGGAAATGCTTACAGCTGAACAAAGTTTAAAAATCATTCAACTTTATTACGAATATTCACGTTCTGTAAAGAATGTGTTTCGCTCGCTTCGCTCAACTTATGGTCAACATAATCGGCCTACGGAGCGTACTATTCGCAACACTATCACCCATCTTGAGACCCAGCATTAATTATTGGATAATATTCGATCGAATAGACCATGTCCAGTACGCAGTGAAGAAAATATAGCGGCCGTAGCTGAGTGTGTACACGGAGACAGTGGAGAGTCGATTCGGCGCCGTTCGCAGCAACTCGGACTGACGTATGGAACGACTTGGCGCATTTAACGTCGAGCTTGTGCAAGAACTGAAGCCGCTTGACCTTCCCAAGCGACATCGCTTCGCTCTATGGACTCTTGAAAAGTTCCAAGAAGATACGACGTTTTTGTTCAGGGATGAGACCCATTTTTGGTTCAATGAAACGAACAGCAACCTGAAGAGATTAAAGAGCTGCCATTTCATCCAGAAAAAAACACGGTTTGACGTGGTTTGTGGGCCGGTGGAATCCTCGGTCCATATTTCTTCAAAAATAATGCCGGTAAGAACGTAACCATCAATATCGACCGTTATCGCGCCAAGGTAACCGACTATTTGATGCCTGAAATTGAAGTTCGTGATCTCCGCGACATTCGGTTTCAACAAGACGTCGCCACTTCCCACACATCGCATCAATCAATGGACTTAGTGAGAGAGCACTTCGGTGAGCAGATAATTTCACATTTTGGGCCGGTCGATCGGCCACAAGATTTTGTGATATCACACCGTTATACTTTTTCCTGTGGGGATATGTAAATTCTAAAGTCCATGCGAACAATCCCGCTTCGATTCAGACCTTGGAAAAAAACATCACGCGTGTCTTTCGCCAATTACAAGTCGAAATGCTCGAACGAATCATCGAAAATTGGACTCAACAGATGGACTATCTGAGACGTAGCCGCGGCCAACATTTGAAAGAGATAATCTTCAAAAAATAAATGCCAAAGAATGTTCTTTCGAATGATAATACACATTCCCCATTAAATTTGAATTTTCTGTGGTGTTTTTCTTCTTTAAAAACGTAGGGAACCACGAAATGGATCACCCTTTAGAATCTCTTCAAAAATAATTCCTACTTTTTGCCTTAAGAAATTTGCACTGGGACTCTCAACATAGTCTACTTCCTTATACGAGTCGTCTGAAAATTATTAGCCCCACAACCTACAACTAGAAGTTATAGGGAAATGATCGGTATAATTTTAATGATTAAAATAATAACATTCTCAACTTCCAACCCCTTTATTTACTCTAAAATCCAATTTAATATTCCGTTTAGAATGTTCAGACATTTTTGATGCTTGTTTCTGAAAACTTTTACAAATTTTAAATTTCACTAGCCTTTGTATTGTTTGTGTCTTGATTTCAACTTTCATCCTAGCACATACGAGACATACGAGTACCGACTCGCTTTTTCATATTAAGAAAACTATTTTGTCGACTCTCAGCTATGTAATTATTAAATAAGATTTTATATTTAAATTGAGTTACATTTAAAAATCAGCTGATGAATTTTTATTCTCTAGCTGAACTTTTTTTATGCTCGTCGTGACTCGGAATTAATTAAAAACAAAGATAGTTCCGTAAGTATGCGCCCCACGTGCGAATAGGTGGGAGGTGGGTGAACTGTTGGGAATAATAATAATAATAATAAAAATAGTTCCCAGTAACCACTTCAACCAATTATTATTTATGCGAAAATGTTGACTTCTCTCTATTGAAAAAAAATTTTTCTTAGGTGTACAAGTAAGGTGGCGCATGGTCGAGGCCAAAATTAGAACTTGCAGGTGATAGCAGGCTTGAAAATTAGGTTGCTCATTCAACATAATCATATCAATGAGATTGAGCCTGACTCTAAACGAAAAACGACCTCAACAAGACAAGAAAAAATTATTCTTCTTCGGTTCCGCTAACAGACTGTTTAAAAACACTTGATTGGAAAGTACTACAGCACCCGCTGTATTCAGCAGGTACTGTGGGCTTACGACTATCATCTGTTGCGGTCAATGGCACATGCTCTGTCGGAGGAGCTATTCACATCAAATGAAGATACAAAACACTAGGTTGATTCATGGATTACCTCAAAAGATGATGGACAGTGTACGAAGTCTGAATGTTGTTGCCAGCGATGGAAAAGACTTCGATCAAATGTAAATTGATGTTCTCTCAGAAGAAATATCATTTTATTTTATTTTATTTTTTTCACAAATAAAAAAACAGAAACTTATTTATACACGTAATATATTTTTGGATGTTGATTTCCACATCATCGTGTCCATATTCGACAACCAGTGCAGATGGAATTTCGAATGTAGCTCATCAAAAAAATAAAGTTATCTACATCTGCTGTCGAAACAAGAGAAGCGAGCTGGTATTAGATGTGTAATTATGTTAACATGAATGATTCCCTATCCAGCCTATAACCAGTATGAGCGAAAATTTCCTTGATGAACAACACGAATATCTATCAATGCCGAAGTAATAGACAAGCTATCAAAATATACCACGGATAAAGCGATCACCTCTTCATTCGACGAAAGTTTCTTCACAGCGAGCATTCTTTTGAGATCTAAGAACAGGAAATGGTCTCTACGGGCAGATCTGGTCTCTACGGCAGCTACCATATTAGCTGCAGAATCAATTCGAATTCACTGATTTGTGACACAATCCATTATTTTGGTGAAACAACACTTTCTTTTTCTTCAAACGCGTCCATTTTTAAACGATTTCGTTCTTCAAACGGTCCAATAACGCTATGTAATAGTTGCTGTTGAGGTCCTTACTTTTTCAAGGTAGTCAAAGAACATTATTCCATGCACATCCCAAAAATACAGGCGCCATAAACTTGCCAGCCGACTATTGCGGTTTCCACGCTTTGGAGCGGGTTCATCGTGTGCAGTCCCCTCGGATGATTGTCCATTGCACTTCATTCATTGTCACAAATCGACGCAAAAACTCGGGCTTATTACTTTTAAACATCTCCAAACACTGCTCCGGGCTATCAACTCATCGTTGTTTTTGGTCAAAAGTGAGTTCGCGTGGCACCTACTTTGCACAGAGCTTTCTCATACTTAAATTTTCGTGAATGTTATGATATACACGTTCAGCTGATATCTTTAGAGCTCCAGCTATTTTATTCAATTTCAATTTACGGTCATTCAAAATCATTTTGTGGATTTTTTTTTATTTTTTCGTCGGTAACCTCTTTTGGGCGTCCACTGCGTTCACCGTCTTCGGTGCTCATTTTATCACGTCTAAACTTAGCATACTAACCATTGATGGCTGATTTTCCCCGAGGCAGTGTCCAGAAACTCGTCAGCAAGACAAGTTTTTGCTTCAACTGTATTTTTTAACTTCAAATAGCAATAATATTTTATCAATGCGTGAATTTCCTTTTATCCATTTTTTCCACAAAAACAAAAGTTGCTTCACTCGAATTGCTATAAATCACAAACTGATGATCCGAAAGCTGTCAAATTTATACACGCGCCTTCTGAGGGTTAGGGCCAACTGAATATCATTAATTAATTAATTCTAGTAGCGCCATCTATTTGTCAAGCCGGGGACTTTTCAATTGACCTGTTACTAGGTTTTCTTACACATGGATATTTATATATATATATATATATATATATATATATATATATATATATACATATCATATTTATGTACCACCTACCAAATATAAGAAAAGATCACTCTTGATCTTGCTTTATTTTAAAGGTGATCTCATAATAATTTTACCTAAAAATCGTGACATTTTGAACTCACTGCCAAATGCTCTCTTCTATAGTTTTGACATTTCCAAAGTGGCAAATAATCAAAACAAAAAAGGCTAATTGAGGTAAGATTAATGATGAAATGCAAGTCCTTTTAATTATTAGTTTTTTTTAGATTTTAGCATTTAAGGTATTTTCAGTAATTAACTATGAGTGATATATTATAAGTTAGAGTGTATAAAAAGTTGAATGAAAAATCGAGGCAATTTTAAAGAAACCAGTTCAACCGGTTGGCTATGTAAGTGGGTAAGTTAAGAAGAAAAGGAAGGAGAGATAGTAGGGAAACATTTTCATTGTTCATTCAGAAAAAGTTGAAAAAATATGTCCACTCTTGAATAAGAGAATGTTGTTTTAATTGAAGAAGCACAATAGCCGCCACCTTCCAAATACCCTACATACAGTATTGTGACAAAACATTTGCAACTTTTATGTGGCCTTGGTTTTCTCTTTCTTGTGATGATAGTGATGATCACAGAAGACCGAGTGGTTAAGCCGTGTATGTTACTGTACGAACGGTCATAACGGTGCGAATCCTGACCAGAGCAACATTCAAAATTATAGAAAAATGTTTTCTAATTGCAGTAACCCCTTGGCAGTGAATGTCAACACCTCAGAGTGTATTTGTGAGAAACTCAGAAAGACGCACACCACAAATAGGGTGTGGAACTCGGTCTGCATTTGTATGCATATATTATTATGTATGCATAATAATGAAATTTTTTAAAGAATTTACTTCTTTTCAGCCCCGGTGTCAAAGAATGTTTGTTAATCCCCTGCGGCAATAAGGCAGTAGGTTTATTTTATTCGAATACAAAGTTTATCGAATGTAATTTATCGGGATAGAGTCGAATTAAAAAAAAAACCATGTCTGTTTTTCTAAAAGACTTTTTTATACCATTTCGGTACCAAAAGAAGAAGAGATAGAGCGTGAACAGTGGTATTTATCAATTTGCAATTGAAATAAAGATTTCGGCTTGGTCGAAGACAGCCCTTCTTTCTGGGTTTTAAATAGTTTGGAATATTCGAATTTCTTTAAGGGGTTATTAGGTGGGTTTCAGAGGTTAAAAAAAGGTAACTTTTACTTTTTTTTATATATACAATCATATATTTTAATCAAATAATTCACCAGATCAAATATACATATTTAAACAGTATTTTGTGAAATTTTAATTCAAAAATTCCGAAAACTCAGTCGTCGGTATCTCATCTCCCTTGACGTCCCAAAAGAAAATGCTCTCGCATTGGACAGCATAACTCATTATTGGTTCATCTAAAATCAAAAACCTAAAAATATTTCGTTGATACATGGATAAATATCGTTATTGGACAGACTTTGAACAAAAAAAAAAACACATTTTTAGATCAAATTTTCGCCATGCATTGGCTCGAAAAAATTAGTTGTAATAAAAAAATCATTCGTTCAATGACTAGATAATGTTATTACAAAGATGTGTGCCAAATTTAAACAAAATCGCTTTATAACTTTTCGAGAAATCGTGTCCACCGACTTAAAAAATAGAGTTTTGAGATAAACGCGTTTAAAGTTTCAAATTGACACAGACATGGCCTGATGGTCGGAAATTCCAAAGAGTCTATCTCTTAGAATTTTACTCCGAAATTTTAGGCGAATGTTTTAAACATATTTAATAAGACAAAAAAAATTCGATTTTTTTTTAATTTTCAAACCCACCTTAACCAACCCCTTAATAAAATAACGCCAAAAATCATATGTTCATATACTTAATTTATGATATGAATTCGAAGTTGGGTAATAAACAAATTTTCTAAAAGACACTTTTGTAAGATATAAGATATTCTTAGTCTTTAATTTCACAAAAAATTTCGAACTTCTAAAAGCAAAAACAGACACTGTTGTGCATTCTGGGGGTCCATAAAAACCGTTGTCAATTAACTCTGCACTGTATATACAATATCCTATTTCAGTTGCAAATATTTTGCTCGGCACTGTAGGTACATACATATAAATATATATGCTTACCTATGAGTGCAAGAAATCGGTCATCTCATGTGCTTAATGAAAAGAAAAAAAATTCAAGACAAGAGATTTGCACGTGTTCAAATTGACAGAACCAGTTCTTCCAAGTACTTTTCATAATCAATATGATGGCGGAACTACTGCTATTGTCTAAAGTTTAAAGTAAACCATGAGGCAGAGCTAAGAAATTATAGGGGTGCATTACAATACACACATTACAAAAAGGGAGGCAATGTAAGGCAGGAAAAATTATCAACAAAAAAGTGAATTGAAAATTAATGTAAAAATCAGAAATAAAATTTCTATACAAAAAGAAAACACTGACGCTGACTGATCTTACACACACACACACACACACATAGAAAAAATCTATTGTGTAGAGATTTTCTTTAGCTTAAGCTCACACATGCTTGAAAGCTTGAAATGACTGTACTGGGATTTTCTATACTACACAGCTGTGTTGAAAATAATAACGGTAATCTCGATGCCTCGAACTGTACTGAAAAAGATCGGTGAGGATATAGTATTAAGACGAAAACATCCCTTTAATGGGATTTCAATTAATATTAAATTGTTCATCGAATAGAGGGAATGATGGACCACATTAACACACAAATAATTTCTAAGACGTTATATTGTCCTATGCCGAGGAGATATCCTACTAAAGTGGAGGTTTCACCAGGAAAACGATCATAAAGGATCATAACGAGATGATATACTGACACGATCGATCTGCCGCTCTTAACACGTTGAGGACTTGCTGGAGATTGTGGTCTCAAAAGTGTGTATAATGCATGAGCCCGATCTACATCACCATCTTGCAGTTGGATATGGATTTTCATCTGTTCTTCAATAAGGTAAGGAAAACATTTCACTTAAAACGATAGTAACTAGTTTTGCCCTTTTGAGATTAAAAGTTGTCGAGATTTTGTTTCGTCTGGATATTGAGTTATCTGTATTTTGTCGGATCGAAAATTTGTTATGCATATTTTATGTCGTCTCGGGATTGTGTCTGGTGTATTTAATAGCCTGGGGATGGAGTATTATGTTCCCGAGTCGAAAATTATTAAAGAAATATGAAAAAATAAAGGATGCAACGTTTTAAGCGCTCAAAACAGCCTAGAGCAACTTTTCGCCGCAAGTTATTACTAAGCAGATTTTTTGATGCCAAAGAGATACGCTGAAAGTGATAAAAAAATGAGTTAAGTGCAAAATATTGAAGAATAAACCTAATGATTTTTTATATGAAAGAATTTTTTTTTTGTAATTTTGGGCCAATCAGTATTTAAATGACATGAGTATTTTTATTCTGATTTAATTTGAAGTAAAATTCTATATAAAATATGTTCTACTTTTCAAAAAGTAAATTAATAGAGAAGCACAAGGTGTACGTTTATGAAAATTTTCAATTTGTTTCATTGAGAAGTTTCACATAATCTGAAACCCTATGAGGGAGTGCTTTAGTTTTGGATAATACTGTATGTTAAACTGATTCAAAAAATCAACTTCACTAGAAAAATATTATATCAAATATCATTTTAAAATCTATCCCAAACAAAAGTGATTATCTAATAGATGACAGCACTTTTTAGCTGATTAGTTTATTTAGCTTCTTCGTGGCCTACGGCCAATTAAATGTGATCACTGTATTGACTGAAATTTTCAAATGTTTTTTGTTTTTATCAAATGAATGAAGAAGAATGGCTATTATCATAACACAAAATACATTGATTTTGCCGGTTGAACTCATTATAAAGTTATAAAGGGTTTTCCAATAGGCATGATATGATTTCTAAGTGTCGTTTTGGCCATTTTTAATATGTCATGATCTGTCTTTTTTATTATATTCAGTTATTTTTACAATTTCATCCATTAACCACCATAAACGTCGTGAATTTGCTGATTTTGCCTTGTAACAACATGAAAACGATAACGATTTTTTAAAGAAAATCAGCTTCTCCGATGAGGCTCACTTTCATCTGAGCGGTGCGGTAAATAAACAAAACTGTCGATTCTGGTTCGAAGAAAATCCACAAATTATTCATGAACAACATTCACCTAAATTTACAGTTTGGTGTACCGTTAGTGTCATGGCGAGCAGTATAGATCTATGATAACCAAATTTTTATGACCACAATTGGAAGAAGTTGATCTTCAGAACATCTGGTTCCAACAAGTTGGGGCTACGTTTCACATAGCACGTGAAACAACCGAATTATTTCGAGAAAGGTGTGGAGATTCGATTATTTCAAGAAATTGTGACATTGAATGGCCGCCAAGAAGTTGTGATTTAACATCGTTAGACTAACTCTTGTGGGGTTATTTGAAGTCATTGGTCTTTAGCACTCTCTTCAAGCTTTAAAAGTCAATATTGAACGTGCTATTCTTGACATATGACTTGATTTAGTGGAAAAAGTGCTGAAAAATTGGGTTCATCGAATTCGTTCCTGCAAAAGAAGAGGACATTTGAATGATGTTATATTGAGAACTTAATTTTATCGATTGTACTTCACATTAAATAAAAAACATTTTAATTTCCTTAACAATTAGTGTGTTTTTTTTTTAAAGAAATCATATCACTCTTATTGGAAAACTCTATACAACCGATTACTTCAGATACATATGAGGTTTCGGATCAAAAATCCATCAAAAAACATTTAGTAAAGTGAAATATGGTATTCTGCACACAAATATTCTAAAAAATATTGACAAATAAATTCTGGCACAGAAAATCGTCGAAATCGGTAGACTGCGCCCATACAAAGCATTTCAAATAAATTTTGGCACAGAAAATCATTGAAATCGAAAACTGTACCCATGCAATCGATTGGTTTAGATATGATATTCTGAAATTTGTTATTCTACAGACGTGAATTCAAGCTAAAATCGACACTGAAAATCATTGAAATCGAATTTTGCATTTTGCAATAAACTTTATAGGTTCAGGCAAGGTATAAAGACTTCGACATGGCCGAGTACAATATTTCTTTCTTGTTTTTAATGCTACGTTTAGCACTTACGGGATAAAACCGATTCACATTTCCTGATTTTAATATTTGAAAATAACAATTACTTGTTTTTAGTTTATGCACTGCTATTATTTTGAACACAACTGTATGCCAGGTACCAAATCAATTCCTCACATATAATAAACCATCGCTATTCCGTAAAAATTCCTTTATAGACATGCATACATATTTATGAAATACAGGTATTTGAGCTATTTTTGGCCAAATTTCGTCTCTGACGTATGTATGTGTTGATGTTATGTGAATGCTGATGATTTTCGTTCATATGGCAAGAAGTTTGCAGTTTTAAGCCGCCTGAAATATGCACTCAGAAGCATTGACTTTGCCAGCCAAAGGATTATTACAGTTAAAAAATTATTTATTTTTTTATTTTTTATACTTCTCTTCGGAATTCGAACTCATAACCCATAGGCTGAGAGCACGTATGCTACCTACTCGGCTCCAGCGGTCACGAATTCCTTTACTGTTCTGTGTCAATTTTCATATTTCTCTATAAAATCAGGGTGTCAAGTAATTAAAACCACCACCAAATGCATATGTAAAATTTAAGTCAATCAGCGCTTGTAGTGCAAACGCCACCACCAGCTTTACAATTACAACGTACGATTGAATTTAAGACAGAAGAATTCAATAAATGGGTGGTACTACCTACTGGATTTATGTTTCACTATAAATCATATAAAGAGCGAGAATTGTTTGCTTGGATTTATCCATTTGCGTCGTCCCAAAACGCATATATACAGTGGCGGTCAAAAGTCTACATACACTTCCTATTTTCGTTGAATTGAAAGCCCAAAAAGTTCATTGGAGAATTTAACATTACAGATTTTTTTCTAATACTTTCCCTTATCATTAAAAACAAAACCAAAAATGTTTTTTTAACATAAAACAGTAAAGCTATGACAAAAAAAGCGTAAACCCAACATTAACAAAAGTCTACACACAGTACATACATAAATTATGTTAGCGCAAAAACTTTGGTTAATATCCGGTAATCTTTTTGATATTTAGTTGGTCCACCACTCGCATCAATAACAGCTTGAAGCCGTTGTGTCGTCGAAGCTGCTAAATTTGTCAATTCTGAGGAAGTAATACTGTTCGTCCCAAGCTTCAATAAGACGTTCTTTTAGTATAGCCGAGCTGGAAATCTGTTTTTTTTCTAATTTTTCGCTCTAAAATCTCCCAGACATATTCAATAACATTCAAATCTGTACTTTGAGGTGGTGTGTGTAGTTGCTTTGGAGCATGATAAAACAACCAATCCTTAACAATATGGGCCGTGTGTTTTCGATCGTTATCCAGCCTGCTTCAAGCTCCCAACTTTCCACCGAAGGCTTCAGATTAGCTTCCAACAATGTCTTATATTTGAACCGATCCACATTACCCTCAATAACAGCAAGCTTTCCAACTCCAGATGCCGCAACCGTTCCCCAAACCATTACGTCGCCGCCACCATGCCTCACTGTTGGTACTATATTTTTGGTGTTGAGGGGTTAGGCCACTCTAGAGGGCCACAAAATAGGTATTTTTTGAGTTTTTTTTCGGGAAAACTAATAAATAAATCTGATTTTTGAAAAAGGCATTTATTATACATATTATTTATATATATTATTTTATACAAGTAACTTTTTTTTTCAGAAACTTTTTTTTAAAAATGGCGACTATACAGCAATTCTCCTTAGGATGTCTCAATTTTTTTGGGAACAACGGCCGGACATACAGCTCTTGTAAGTTTTTATTTTAATAAGTTGTTGAACGGTTTCCGCTTGTAAATAGCAATAGCTACAGAAGTACGTAGAATTTTTTCAAAATATGATTTTTTGATCAAATGACGGGTCTCTAAAGGAAATATGGCCTAAAAAATTGTTCGAAATTTGTTAATAAAATAATAAAAACTATGTAAGATAAAAAGAATCCTACGTACTTGTGTAGATAATGTATTTCTGAAGATGTTGTCAAAATTTCAAGTGCATCGGTTGTAAATTGTTTAGAGTTATGTTTCCGGCCAGCTTGAAAAAAGCAGTTTTGAGATGAACGCGTTTAAGGTTTTGAGTATGCCTTACTGACTGAAACAGACGCTTCAACTAAAGAACGAAAATGGGGTATTTAGAAATTTTTATCTGTCATAATCTTTCGGGATAACATTTTTGAGACCATAATGTATCGTTTGAAAGAAAAAAAAAATCCATTTTTCGGAAATTTTAGAGTGGCCTAACCCCTTAAGTGCAGTGTTTCCTTTTCTCCAAACTTTTACTCTTCCATCGCTGCCGAATATATTGAACTTCGTTTTGTCTGTAAACAAGACTTTTCGCCAAAAACCCATTTCCTTGTCTAAATGTGCTTCAGTGAACTCCAAGCGAAGTTTACGATTTTTACACAGCCGTTATTGTTCAGAGTTCTTCGAATTATTCTTGGATGAACACACTATCTTGATGAGCTTACGATGTTTTCGGCTAATTTTGGAACAGTAACTCTAGGATCATCACTCACTTCCTTCAGAATAAAGCTGATGTCTCTTCGAGTTAGTTTCTTCGGGCGGCCAACACGCAGCTTAGTTGCGGTGAATCCATTTTTTTTTTTTCAAAGTGTTTTACAATGGTTTGTACTGTTGGTGACCTAAATTTAAAATTTTTGAAATCTCACAATACGATTTCTTCTCTTTTCTGTGCTGAATAACCAAGTTTCTTACGTCAATGGATATTTCCTTTCGCGGAGCCATCGTTGATGCTACTAAACTAAATTCAGTACCAACAAATAAGGAAACATAATTTAAAAAAAAAGTAACAAAAGGGTACCTAACCGCCATAACATCACAGCATATCGACGTAACTGCTAGTAAACCTGTGGTGTATATAGACTTTTGTCAAGGACATTTTTGTGTTTTTCCACCATAATTGTTTTATTTTATATTAGAGAATGGTTTTCTTTTAATATATGTGTGTTAAAAAATAATTTAAAATAGAACTGTATAAAACTGTCCCTGATCACTTAACTTGACGGCTAAGCAGTCCTATCTACACCTAGTATGAGTGACAATCAACCACTGGTGTTTTTTAAAAGTTTATTATTCACATTTAATAATATCACAAACTCAAGTTAGAATAATTAACACAACAAAAATGAGAGAAATGTGGAAAAAGCGGTGAAAAAGCTGGACACATATGTGGCACAACATGGAAAAAGAAGGAAAATTTAGATGAAAATAGGTTTTTTTACAAGCTTATTTTCCTACCCACATTTTAATCATTAATATTTTGCGCTGTAACCTTTACTTTTAATGACTGCTTCACATCTGACTCATACTCTCCACGAGTTTTTCACGCGTGAATTTAGGTATGGCATACGAAGCTTCCTGAATCGCAGATCAAAGATAAACCAAATTTTTATAATTTTTCATTGACTTCATTTTTTTTTAAGGTCAGGACTTTGGTCTGGCTAGTCTAAACGATCGATATTTTCCGCACTCAACCAATTATTAATTAATTTTGTTTTGCTTGGAGTCGTTGTTCGGCATGAATTTTAATTTACTTGGCATTCTATTGAGGGCATATGGTATTTCAAAATGTCAAAATACTAAAACTTGTTCATTTCTTATGAGGGAACCTATTATGTCATGCCAAACAAATGCATCCCACACCATAATAGTACCGCCAACGTGTTTGCCCGTCTTCTAAGTGATCCCGGGATTATATTCTTGGAGTTCTGGATGACAACTTGCGGCGGCTGAATGGTTAGCAGTGCGTACTACCATTCGGAAGGTCAGATGGTTTAAGTCTTTTTCTCACCAAAATCCAAAAATTATAGAAAAATTATTTTTCTAATTGCCATCGCTCCTCGGCAGGGAATGCCAAGCCCTTTGAGTATATTTCTGACATGAAATAAGTGCTCCTCATAAAAAACCATCAGCCGCTCAGAGGCAGCTTAATACAAATTGTAGTTCCCTCCATTTGTTGGTAAACAACATAGTATGCAAATACCAGATATTGAAGGAGGAGCTCGGCTGAAGATCGCTTCATCGGTTATAAAGCTCCAAATAAATATGAAATAGGGATTTAGTAATATATATATGAAATATTTATATATTATAGAACAAGTGAAAATTAGAGTAAAAAAAAGCTGTTTCAACATTTTTGAAGCTATGGAAGCCGTAGGTATTGGCTTGAGCCAATATGAATTCCGTCGTCAGAGAGAAGAGACATCCACGAAGAATAGGGAGAAGGGAGAGGCAGTTGACGCTGCGAAAGATTTAAATCATTTAGCAACTAAGATTGAAGAAAAGGCTCTCAGCTCATATGGACATGAACATGCTATTGGCTGCAATTTCACAAATGAATGTCAGCATTACAGAAAAGATGGATGAACAGGATGTCAAGATGTCACAAATGAATGCCAACATTTTATAACAAATGCAAGACCAGGAAACACATATTTCATATCGGTTCATACAGCTTCAATAGGGTGTTATCCAGGACTGTGCAGAAATCAAATAGAAAGAAGCGTCAGGATAAAATAGAGGAGCTCATAGAGATCAAAGTAATTCGTTCAGGTCGTGTCCACGGGTTGCTACGATACAGTGACGCTATAGGGAAGCGGTGAACATTCGGGTTTATTACGTTTGAACATCTCTAAACACTGCTCCGAATCATCAACTCGTCGTAGTTTTTGGTCAAGAGCAAGCTCGCGCGGCACCTACTTTGCACAGAGCTTTCTCACATCCAAATACTCGTGAATGATATGATGCACACGCTCATTCGATATCTTTAGAGTTCCAGCTATTTCATTCAATTTCAAATTTACGGTCATTCAAAATCATTTTGTATTTTCGTCGGTAACAATTTTTTTTTTTTTTGGGTCCACTGCGTTCACCGACTTCGGTGCTCATTTCACCACGTCTCAACTGAGCGTACCAATCCTTGATGGTTGATCTTCCTGGGGCAGTGCCCGGAAACTCGTCATCAAACCAAGTTTTTGTTGGAACTGTATTTTTTCCCTTCAAAAAGCAATATTTTATCAACACGAGAAATTCCGTTTCACCATTTTTTCACAATAACAAAAGTTGCTTCACTCAAAATGCCATAATTTACAAACTTATGATCCGACAGATGTCAAATTTATATATGGGTGTTTCCATGAGATGGTCCGCCGTGACTTAAAAAATCAAAATGCTCGCAGAATTTTTATAGACACAGAAAATAGAAGAAAAATGTTGGTATTTTACTATGCAAAAAAAATTTTCAACTCTTTATAATTTTAAATTCCAAAAACTTGTATGCAAAACTTATAACTCTTTTATTCACTTTAAAAGCTGTAGAATGTATTACTTTTAATTGCTGCTGACGAAATAAATATATATGTAATATAGCAGTTTGGTATATAAGTAATTGATACAACTACAAATGAATATAAAAATGAAAGAAGAGATCAAACTGTGCATCAATAACGGTATTTTTTCATTTCTATTTTGGCAACATTCGTATGTCACGTGCGTAATGCAAAAGAACTACATAGTGCCATAATTAGGGCAATATCAGTTTAAGTGTCTTATTGTTTTGTTTGTTAAGCAAATTTATTGTTTACTAAAATAATATATTAATATAAATAGCCATCTGCAAAAATTAAATTTTTTTTTTACTTTTGAACTTTGTCACGTGCGTAATGGTAAGTACGAAAAATTTAATGCTCTTAATTAAAGTCCATTTGATAAATATTATTTTACTTTTACAATAAATATTAGATGTCAAGTAATGCTAAAAATCAAAATCGGTGGAGGGAGAGGCTTAAGCAAGATGAAAATAAGCTTAAAGAACATAGAAAAAAACAAGCTGAAAGAATGCGTGAATATCGCAAGAGAAAGGCATGTGAGGCCAAAAATAATTCAAATATATTGAAAGAAAAAACATTAAACATTGGAAAACATTAAAGCAGTCCACGAATTTTATATCTGAGATGACATAAGTGTTCAAGCTCCCGGCCGGAAGGATACTTTAATCTGCAATAAGCAAGTAGTTGCAAAGTGTTTTACGATTGTATCTGTATCAGAAGCTTATCAACTGTACAGAAGCGAGGTCACTTCAGATGTCCGCTACATTCCAGGAATACAAAAAATGCCTTGCTTTTCCTACCAAGATAACGAATATATAAATGTTGCTCGAACAGGATACTCACTTAAGGAAAAAATTAAGTTGGATTAATTTTGTAGTACCTTAATTTTAATTTTTTATTTTCCATTTTTGAATAAAAGTTTAATTTTTTTGTCAAAAACTTCTGAAAATATATGTAAAATTTATATTGGAACGAATTTTCGTCATCCCGAAAATATAAATCTAGTATCTAATATAAATCTAGTATCCACCCTGTCGGAAAAACACAAAACCAAATCAACTCATATGCAAAATTACTAAAATATGTATGAAGGTAAAAAGCGTCACGTGCGTAATGTCACGTGAGTAATCAAAAAATTTTTTTTTTTTAGCCAACCCATGATCAGTTGTTTTCGAAGCAAACATGATTATGAAGCTCCATTATTAACCTATATAAAAAAATTTTACCGGAATAAAAATCTCCTACAATTCGCTTACTTTCTCATTTTTTCTCTCGGTTCTAAAAGCAACTTCCATTTTTGTCACGTGCGTAAGTCAACTTTGATTGACTGGAACTTGGGTACCCTGTGCTCAATTTTCCAATACTTATACTTTTTGAAAAAAACTCATCACATACAATGCAGCGATCCTAAAAAATGTGACTTCTTCCCATTTTATTTCTATTTTTACAACATTCAAAGGCAATTAAACGTGTACAAATGTCGCGTGCATAACCATGGAAACACCCATATGTGTCTTTTGAAGGTTAGGGCTAACTCAAAAAAAAAAGGGTTCAATTCTAGTAGCGCCATCAATGTGTCAGGCCGGGGACTTTCCAATTGACCTGTTATGATGTATTGAAAGGCAGTTGCGTTTTTAACGTTAGTAGACTTTTCTAATTCTTACAACTGTCATTAACTGACTTTCACATTATCACTTTCACTAATTTCAGTTAAATGGGCCGACGTACTTCGATCGAACAGCGAGAATTGGTCATAAACAATTTCAAAAATGGAAAATCGCAGCGAAAAATCGCTTGAGATAGTTAATTTGAGTAATGCGACAGTGCAAAACATAACTGAGTGTTTCGTACATGACAATCGTATACAAAATAAAGGTCAAAATGCACCAAAAAACAATTTCAACGAACGTGACGAGCGTTTAAATGTACGCTACATTTAAAGAAAATCCCAAACCATCAGCTGTAATATTAACCACAGAGGTTCAGGAGAAACTAGGTTAATCTTTTCCAGCTGCAGCTATTCCTTGGGCACTATGTGCGCATGATTTCAATGACCGAGTATCCCGAAAGAAGCCATTCATTAGCCAAAACAGCAAACTAAGCCGAGTTGCCTTTGCCAGCGAGCAAAGAAAGCAAAGAAACCAAGGATTTTGAGTTCTGGACCACAGTGTATTTTGCCGACGTACAGAAGTACAACCTTTTGGGACGCGTGGCGGAAATCCAATACTGAGCTTAATAGATGTAACATCAGGCCAACTGTTAAACGTGGTGAGGTCCGACTGAAAAGAGTAGCAGTGTGACGAGATTTTCAAATAAAAATCGACAAAAGAAGCGGCCGTATGATGCAAATTACCCGTACCAAAGGACAAAGGGGTTGAAAATGTAAAGGCGATTCCCCGAAAAGGACAGAAAAAAAGGAGCGGCAGTATAATGCAAAAATTCTCCGTACTAAGGACAAACAAAAGGGTCGACAGTGTAAAGGAAATTCCACGTCGTTAAGGATAAACGGAGCAGCTGCAGCTACCGCAGACAAACGAATAATGAGCCTATTCTTGATCGCGTGAATAGAATGGTTGGGACCATCGTTAGGTATAAAAGAAGCGGCAGCTGCTATTTGCGGACAATTAAGTTGAAGACTCAATACTGGTGCAAACTAAAGCGAATAATAAAAGATTATAAAGATTTGTAAACTAAACCATTGAAATAGAGAAGAAAATTGTTATTATTGTATAACATAATAAACGTTGAATAAATTCCTTGCGATTAAGAGACCAAACGAACAAGTCTTGGACTATTATTTAGCAATCTAGTGATCGGACTCGAAGGATTTGGGAAATCATCGAGGGTAGCAACGAAAAACGTTAGAATATATTAAAAGAAAATTTACACCAAAGTTCCGAGAAACTTGGGACACGTCAAAATTTCCGGTATTATCAGGACCTAAACACCAATCGGTAACAGTGCAGTTGTGACTAATATGGAATCCACCGACCCAGTCACCCGACATGAACCCGATCGAGAATTTATGGTATTTATTAAGCAACAAGGATTAACTAAAAAGTGCTATGTCGGAAGAGTGGAACAAAATCGGAACGGAAAGTACAAAAAAAAAACTAGTTGAATCCCTGCTAGCTAGCTGTATTAAAATCTAACGGATATCACATTTAATATTAAAGAAGTTATAATTAAATCATTCAACTTATTGTTAGTACAAAGTACACTGCATGAAGCAAACTTTGATATAAATTTTTTAATTTTTTCTAGTTTTTCGTTTATAAGTTGTAAATTAAAAATTTAAAAAAATAAATCGAGTATCTTTTATAAGCTACACATTCATAACAACAACTATGAGTTTAAATTATTTCGATATGTGTTTTGTTGTTAATATATAGCATTTCAAATTTTATAATTCAAATTGCATGAAATTAGCTGTGAGCCTCTGTACATACTTGGTAGGGACATAAATACTGTTACAATATTAAACACACGCATTTCAATAGAAGAATTGAGCATCCCACATAATTCCCATATGATTTATAAAATATAACCTGTAAAGCGTTAGTCTGTATCGGGAATTCTAAATTGTGTGAGTTTTCAACATGGAATGGTCAGATAATGAAAACCGTATCGCTGTTATAGCGCTTTTTAAGTGTGAAATGAAAAAAGGTGATATTTTCAAAACACTCCGTCCGCCCGGCATTAGTCGCATGTTCGTCTACCGGTGCATAAAACTGTTTGAGGAGACTGGGGATGTTAAAGACCGCCACCGGTCGGGCCGTCCACGCACAGTTCGAACGCCGCAAGTCATCAAAGCTGTCAAATCAAGAATTCTGCGAAAGCCGCTCCGAAAACAGAAAATCATGGCGCGGGAGATGAATGTTTCGCAAAAGTCCATGAGTCGAATTATTAAAAAAGACTTGGGACTTGGGGCTTTCAAACGCCGTACCGGACATTTGTTGACTGCAGCTTTGAAAAAAAATAGGGTGGTAAAATGCAAAGTCTTTTGGTAAAGCACGCTGATAACTTGCACAGAAAATCTTGTATACCGATGAAACAAATTTCACCGTGCAGGAAAAATTTAATAAACAAAATGATAGGGTGTATGCACGGTCATCTAAGGAAGTATCTGAACTGATTCCACGAGTCGAAAAAGGTCATCACCCAGCTTCAGTATGGTTTGGTGGGGTGTCTCTTATGATGGGGTAACTGAGTGGCATTTTTGCCAACAAGGGGTCAAAACATCAGCCAAAGTTTACCAAGAATCCGTTTTGAAAGCTGTTGTAAGACCACTTAACCATTCCATGTTCCAAAACCAATCATGGACTGTTCAGCAAGACTCTGCGCCGGTCCATAAAGCTAAAACGACCCAAATCTGGCATGCATTTCCTCTGAAGAGTGACCCTCTGGCAGTCCTGATTTGAACCCGCTGGATTACAAATTGCGGACAATTTGAGAGGACATGGTTTGCCACAAAAGATACCCCAACATTTATTCTCTTAAGACAGCTTTGATTCGTGCTGTGGCCAATTTCCCAATGGAGGAGGTGCGTGCGGCTATTGATGATTGGCCAGTCCGACTTAAGGCGTGCGTGAAGGCCAAAGGCGGGCATTTCGAATGAATACTGCTTTTTTGTATACAATATATATCAATAAATATGTAAAAAAAAAATTGGTCCAAAAACATTCATTATTTTTTATTTTATAGCATAAAATGTGTGTAACAGTATTTATGTCTCTACTAAGTATGTTATGTAGACCGCATATGATAGCAGTATATCTTAGCTATGGAAAAAATTCAATTTATTTGCTCTCCTGCTGTTTGTTGCTTTTCTACCTCATAAAATTCCCTCTTAAGATGTGCCTCCTTCAGTTTTTTTATATTTTTTTATCAATTCTATATACGCACTTATGTATGTCTGTTTAGAAACTTTTTTTTACATAATATGTACATACCTATAATTATGGAAAACTATGTAACGCACACGTGGGCATGTCAACAGTCGAGAATTCAAAACCTTTTGCCAAGCAAATACAATACAAGTACCGGATGCCAGCACACTCCCAGACGGTCTATCCATGCCATTCAACGGTATACATACATATGTAGCCCTCTGAGAGGGGTGGTTAATCACTATATTAGCTTTGGCATGTCAACAAAATACTCAAGTCCGCTTTTGTCTACACCTACTAGGGGCAATTTTAAATTTTTGGGCCTACATGTCGTATGATGTCAAAGAACTTTTCGAGGTTAAATTTCAAATTAATTCAAATATCAAATATACGACACTAGCACTTTACCATTTATGTGATGTAATATTTTAAAGCCCAAGTCAAAAATTATTGTAATCATTTCAATGTGACGTCAGCAAAAGCAGAACACTATAAATAAATAAATAAAATGATCTTAACTAGATGTAGACGCCAAAGTTTATTACCCCATAGACGACGACTCAACAAAGTTCTATACGAATGTGAAACTGATAAATATTAGAAATCATTCAAACCGACATACATATATTTGTATGTGTCTATCTATCATATGTAGGTAGATATTGTAAATTTGCGCCAATTGTGTTTATAAAACAGTCACTTTCATACCTAACTTTGTACATACATACATACATACATATGTACAAACATTTTAACGACATATGTACAAACATATTTCGAAAACGACGAGTTGAAAGAACGTATTCATGGCCACTGTAAACAGTGTGTGAAATAAATGATAAATATGAACAATGCCAAGGGTAGGAGAAGATAAAGGGCACTGATCGTACGCGTGAGGCCCACTCACGTACCTACATACATACATATATGCAAATGCGGAGGTATATTTTTTTTGTATATACTTACATACAAACATACAACCTGAAAAAGAACTTTCATACAAACATACAACCTGAAAAGGAATACTTCAAAAATATTATTAACAACAACAACAACAATTAATAAGAGCACACGAAAATCCATGAGCGTTTACGTTAATAAAGACGAAAACAAGAGTTAAATAAATTTCAAAAACAGCAACAACAACAAATAACAAAATTAACAAGTCAGCAACAGTTAACGAATATGTATGTACATAATCGTGTAAATTAACAAAAGCAAGTTAGAGCGAGTTAGACCCCATGAATGCCCAAGTGGCAACAAGTCAAGTTCATGGCAAACAGAAACATTAAACGCCGACAAAAGTTATATTCAAACACACAGATGTATGTATTTGCTTATATACAGTTATTGACAATTTAATAGAATGAAAAATTTGTATTACAACATTTCAAAACATGCATTTATTTCCTTTTATTATTGATTAATAAAGTAACGGTAAAACGCATGAATAGTTTTATTTGTAATTTAATAAAACTTTAAAGTAGAGGCAAATTTCAATTAAACAAATCTGAGAATTTTAACTCTGAAAAAAATAATCGCCGCTACTATGAACACCGGCGGATAGCCTTTACTCACTCTAGCCTGCTGTTGGTATTATCAAAACCGATTATTAACGAAGTTTGCGGATCGGCAATACAGTGTGCGAATAAAATATAGAAAAGGGCCAACGGCTGCCCTCCTTTCGGTGAGCAAACCCCGTTTTGGTCATCAGGTAATTCTAGTCTTAGTACATCAACGGAGCAACACGTTGCAGCAGGACTGCTGCGTGTGTCAAAGACGAGTTCACATATCTTCCACTTCGTTTTGATGCAACCAGTGCAATTGTTGGAGTGGACCACGCGTTACGTGTCCCCATACTGCCAGTGCCCAGCTGCGCCTCAAGCCTTCACGGCTGTGTCTTTAGCACAATTACCCACTTCCCAAGATCCGCGCATCACTACCTAATCCCCCATGTTAGGAACGTCCCTGCGAGACATATTTGATAGATAAAATTTAATTTCAACGAACTCCAGATAAAGATCAACGAGATAGTCGACTTCATGAGCCGGGAGCGCCTGCCAATAGCTGCGATCCAAGAGATGAAACTGAGCACCCGCACGGATCTTATGAGCCGAGCAGGCTATACATATATATATATATTTATGTGATATTTGACACTTTATAACCGCTGAAGTGATTTTCGGCCGAGATCCTTCTCCAATTTGTGGTTTTTCGTCAGCCACCTCGCATCTTTTAGCTTTTATTCATGTCAGACATACACTCGTAGGGCTTGACATTCCTTGCCGAGCGGCGACCGCAATTAGAAAAATTAATATATATGTATATATATATTTTTTTTGATGTTGGTCGAGCCTGGACTCGAACCCAAGCCTTCCAAATTGTAGTACGCAATACTAACCACTCGGCTATTGTGGCCGCCGGTGTATCATGGTGGAGGCTTGGCCTTCATTCTTCACAAAACCGTACAGTATCGTCTTATCAACGGCGACATCGACCGCACGGATTCTACGCTAGAATGTCAGGGCATAGCTATCCGGTCAAGCGGTGTCGACCTTGAAATATTTAATATATACATTCCTCCGGTTACTTGTTGCCCAGTTGGATGCCGTACTGATATAGGCGCGCTACTTTGGGGCGAAAACCGTTTGGTTTTGGACGACGAAAGTAGCTGGCGGAACAGATAGACGATTCGACATTATGCACAGTGAACGACGAAGCCCCTACCAGAATTGTGGGCAACTGCCACAGCCCACCAGATATTTCAATAGCTAGCTGTGGTCTGAAAACAGCATACGTTCGCGACGTATGTAGATGCTCGCATCGGACCACTTGCAAATAATGATCTCAATTGACAGGTCTCCCGACTTTACTTCTGTGGATCAACGGACGATCGTCAATTTTAAAGCTAACTGGCCCGGCTTCACGGAATTTAACGAGAACGCCTTCACAGCTCTCCCCATTCTACCCAACGTCACCAAAGATAAAAAGAAATTTCTGCCGCATCTTCGTGTCCACTACCGCCCGCTTCATCCCGTCCGGCCGAATTGCGGAATTCCTCTTCAAATTCCCAATAGAATCGGCGGTATTTTCAACAAGGCGGGAGGCACTACGCCTAGCTGGAGTTTCCTGCATTAGAGAACTCAACCTGGTGATTCGACAAAAGGTAATCCAACACAAGCGAAACAAATGAGAGGAGCACTTAAGGTTCTGTAATCTCTCCTCTGTGGCAACGAAGCTCTGGGCCACAGTCAAATCACTGTCTAATCTGACAAGACGTGATGATCGGATGGAAATTTCATACGGTGATCACGCCTCAAAAGGCAAAATGATAATACAAGAGACTCAACATCTGCATAAACTGACAAACACCAAGGCGAAAGCCTACAAATCCATCTGCCACGATGGAATAAGCATGCTGATGCTAAAACATTTGGGTCCAGCGGGAACACACTATCCCACCAAGATCCTCAATTTGTCTTTGGCCGCTCTAATCATACTCGACATGTGGAAACTGGATGGAGTGGTTCCGCTACAAAAGCCGGAGAAGCTCGCAAATAAAGGAGTCTTATAGGCCGATATCTCTACTTTCTTCAGTAATGAAGACAATTGAGGTATTGTTGCTCACGTCCCTCGCACACCACCTGAGCCCAGCTACGCATCAGCATGGCTTCCGTAAAATGCACAGCACTTAACACCATCAACACTCATATAATTCATAGCCGCATACGACTGCAATTGCCACAAAAGTAGAGAGCCGCAACAAAATCCTCAATTCGCTAGCCGACAGCACTTGGGGTAAAGACAAAGAAATGTTGTTGGCAACATACAAGGCAATTAGTCGGTCAGTCGTAAACTATGCTGTTCCGATTCGGTCGCCGGGGATTAGCAAGACGCAGTTGAAAAAGCTGCAAGACTGTCAGAACGACGTCCTTAGGACCATGACAGGAAAGCTTCTGATGGCGCATCGCTTACACAGTGGGACATCTCTACTCCCAGTTAAGGAGCTTAATGTTATGTTGTGTAAGCAATATCTGTTGGAATACTTCTGAAGGGATCACTCAAACAGACACTTATTAAAAGCCGAACCTCCACCTAGACACATCAGGAAGAGAGTACTAGACTACCCCGACTCCGTACAGCAATATTGACAAGAACCGCTGGACGGGACGGCATACCGTCAAGCTTTCAACACAATTCGCAAAGTTCGTTAACACCTTTGTAAACTCTATTCCCGTAAATGGTGTCCTCGGAATCCAAGCACCACCCTTTGCAGAACAAGAGAGATCTGAGTAACACTGGCACAATTAACATTGGGATATTGTACTTGACTGAACTTCTACCTATCTAGTTTCAATCCCGACATACACAACGTATGTCTCGCATATAATGAACGACACTTACCACCTCTTTGCAGGCCCACTTAAACCGACTCCAGCTCCCTCTAATTCGAAACAGGTCGAAGCAGCAAAAGAATTGAAACGATATAACCTTATAATGAAGAAGGTTGCACTTGACTGATGAATGTTTTTATTTTTTGAATTTGAACTTTTTTTTATATTTAGAGTCTTTTACAATATTGTTGCGATACACATTGCTCCGAACACTTTTCATTTACTTTTTAAGAAATATGCACATAAGCAACTTGAGCTGTTTTACAAATCTGCTCACATGTTAACACAAAGTAGAGAGTGTAATTATTCCGCTCACACATCATCAGGCAACCCAAACATATCTGTAACTTTTAGTACCGCTTATACTGAACATTGAGCAACATCAACAAATCCTTCAGGATTGGGATGAAAGTGTTAGCTGACGCTCGTTTCTAGATGAGTTTTCAAACAAGGTGAATCTGTGATGGAACATCTTGAACTTAATGCTGGAGAAACCAATACGAGCAGAGAAGGTACAATATTAACTCACCATTCCAGTCCTGCTATATATTGCAGAAGCGTAAACGATGACGACATTGAATGATTTAACATGCCTGTTGACCCAAACTGAGTTAGGTCTCCAACAAAGTGACAACCCTTGGGCAGAAAAATTAGTGTCAACTCCGGTGCGTAGAGTCGGCCTCTCCCCTGCTGCTCCCATCTTTCACTCATTGCTTGAGCCCAGCAGCACACTCACTGCATCAAGCAGTCAGTAGCCCGATGATCGTCGACTTCGACAACTCAACTGCAAAGAACTTGTTGACTTATTGCCAAGTCGCTGTGCTGCAACTAAATACTAGTTTCAATACTTGACAATATTCGATATGAAATGAAGAGAAGAAAATCATTTCATAAAGTTGTTGTCAAATTTTCGAAGATAACTTGTCATACTACCAACTTGTCCTTCACCGCTGAATTACTTTCAAATTTTTTAAACAGATTTTTATCTCACTGAAAAGAGTGTCCACAAAGTTTTTTTTGTGATTTGGCTTTTTTTAATGACTCTACTAAGAATTTTGCTACAGCTGTACCTTGCGTATGTCAGGCTCTGGTATGAATAAGTAATATCAAATCAATAGCCTAAATTTAGTATTTCCGATACTAAATATTACTACTGAAGTTTCAACTGAGCAAGCTTATATTTTGTTTTAAAGGCACATGTTATTATTTATTATTTTGAAAGCCTAGACGTAATGGACAATTCCTTACAAAATCCGCAAAAACCATTTAGGTATATGTGTGCATATGTGCAAACATACATACATATATTGAGATTTAATTTGGATCTATATTTCGTTTTTAACATACACAATCCTTGAAAATAAATACTAAACATGGCTTTACTAATGGCTCCATTAAGTCGCTCTTCCGTTTTTTTATTATGTTAATTTTTATGTGTTTGTATGTAAATGAGTTTTAAAACCAAGCATTTGGTACAGTGTATAAACAAACTTTTCTACCTGCAACATGCAACCATCACACAAACCAATGAAATCATCAACAAAACATGCCATGACTTCCAATCCGCTCAAAACCCAAACCTTTGTATCCTTGTAAGCCAATTTCAATAGTATTTTAACTTTACTTACCAATTGGAAGCAATATTTATTAATTTGTAATTTTTGAAATACAATTATTTTTAGCACGAATTTTCAATACTGTACTTGCAGATGCAAACCGAATAGCACAATATCACAAAAAAGAGCAAAAAATAACCAACTGTTGTTGTTTGTCCTATTGGCATATTCGTTTTAAGCGCTGGTTTATCTTTCTTTTTATTTTGGTTCTCTAAGTTTGAGCGCCAATTTGCTATTATCGATAACAAGAATTATCGGCCAATGCAACTAGCAGAGTTGCATTCAATGTTGACAAAATAATTTTAATAACATTTAACCAAAGAACGTAATCACTTTTTCATAAATTCAATTGGCTATTGTTTTGTTTTGGTGCGAATTTCCGTTTCGCCGCCATTATTTCCCCACCGTGGTACGAAAATAAAAAGAAACCTGCAGCAACCGAGAGCGCCCAACTTGGCACGCCAGTAGAGTACTCACCTCAGCCAAAAATTTCAAATTAGTTCAGTTATTTTCCCTTCTTATTTTCTAATGCAATACCCAATATTTAAGCCTCACAGCAGAGTGAAAATAACACCACAATGTATTACATATTTGTAAATTTAAATTTTGTTATAAAATGTAAAAATAATGAACAACAATTTTGGGATAATTTTAAGGTTTTCATTTTAATTTCATTGGAAATAAATTTACCGTAATAAAATTCATCTATGGTACCATGGGTATCTTTCTCACGGAGTTCATTGATCCAAAATACCGTTAACTTGTGCATTATTGAACTACATACATGTCTCAGAATATTTTAATACAACTTATTGAAAATGAGTGTCAACAATATTGTTAGAAACCATCCGAGAAATTCAATCGCTATTCTAAGTAATTAATGCCTATTGAAATGCACAAATAGATACATTATACATAAACTTCTTTTAGAATCTTAAAATTAATAGATCTTTACTTACATATTTTACTAATAAATTTAAGTATTATATTAATAGAGATATTATTAAATTATAAACAGCGATTGGAATGACGATTTTTAGAATTCCTCCACGATGCTAATAAGTATGTATGTCTGAGAAGAACAACACTGAAAACCTGAGAATTATGCATAATTATTACATTGGATAGATTAAAAAATAATCTCATTCGAAACGCAAACCTCTACATGTCCTCCACACTGTAAAGATATGCCTCTTCCTGTCGTGCCCGTTTTTCATTTTGTACATCAAACCATTTCTTCTCAAAGCCATTAGATCTGTCCACACCGTCCCATCTATAACCGGGACGTATACCAAACCGATTCTCTGGATATGAGCCTTCATACTTAGGAACCTCCGCTAGTGTTCCCTTCTCCTTTTGGCGTTCTTTCTTCTTTTTTCGCATATAATCTAACATTGGATCCTCGGCACGTTCTTGCTCGCGCAAATACTTATCTAAATCTTCATCGTTTTCATAACGTGCTAGAGGTTTACTGCCTTCATATGATTCTGCTTCCGTGCGCTGTCGATATTCCTCAACCTGTTTCAAACCCTTACCCCAACGATCGTATTTTTCTTTTTTCTTGCGCTCATGTTCCTCTTTACGCTTTCGCACCTCAGGATCTTCTGCTTCGGCATCTCGTGCACGTTGTCCTTTACGACCTGTGCTACGCACATTCACTTCAGCATCGCGTCCTGATATTTCCTTGGACATTTCTTTATACATGCGATCCTCTCTTCGACGACGCTGCTCAGTCTCCTCTAGTAATGATTTTGCATCCTGTAGGCCAGCTTTTTTGCCATCAAGAGTTTTTGATGCTTTTGGCTTATGAGTCGGCGGTGGCGATTCGCTACTTCTTTGTTCTTTCTTAGACCAGCGGCTATACGTAGGTGACGGTGAGGATGAACGTACCTTTTTAATGTTACGATCACTGATTCGTGGGGATGATGGATTCGGTGAATATTTTTCACGTTTTATACGTTTAGGCGAAATCTTGCTTTGACTGTTGCCATTACAACGCCTTGGTGGTGATTGGTCACTGGAATTTATATAATTATTTTTCCATGGTGATATGCTTCTTTTACGACCTTTCTCTGTACTTCTACGCCTTGGTGGAGATTGATCAGATGATGATTGCCGTTTCACTCGACGTTGTGGGCTCTGATCGACGCTAATACTTCGTCTTTTCCTAGAATTCTTCTTCGATTTATTTTTCAATTTTCTTGGTGGGCTTTGATCGGAACTACTTTGATCACGATTTTGTCGACGTGGTGGACTTTGGTCGGAGCTGATACTAAGACTTTTTCTTCTACTTTTTGGGGTTTTGAGCTTTCGCGGTGGGCTTTGATCATTGCTTGAGGACTTTTTATTATGCTTATCATGAGATTTATGAAGTTTGCGCTCAGATGAGTATTCCTTTTCATTAAAGCCTGTTTTATGTGGCGAAAAACTAATATCCTTATTGTAACGTTCTCTGGTGTGTGTCTCATTTTTGTATAACCTACTATTTCTTTGAAGGCTCTGGTCAGGGGAGAAATTACTCCTTCCCGATGGACTATGATCTGATTTATGTTCCTTTCTTCTGGGCGGATTGTGATCAATTGGAGAGTAGTTTTGGCTTTGGCCAGATGTTTGAAGGCTGCCTCTACCTTCACGATGAGAATGTGAATTCTCATTTTTTCTTTTCGATAAATCGTTTCTTGGCAACTTATTCAGTGACCGCTCCTTATTGTTTTTATTAGATTTTTGTCCCTGTGGCGAGTTATCAGGCGTACTTGAATGTCGCCCTTTGCTTATATGTCGGCGTTTCGGTGAGAATTCGTCTTTGATTTTGCGATTTATTTGCTTTGGCCCCCATAAGTCTTCGTTTGATTTGCTCTCCACTTTCACCTCACTTTCCTGATCTGGTTCATCTTTGACTACAATGCTGCGCCACTTTGGTGCCTTAGAATTATCACTTTGCTCTTCTATATATTCACCAACAATTTGTGGTGCATCTTCACCACCTAAAATTAGTTCCTCATCGAATTCTTCTTGTGTTTGATTACATGCGGCATCATCATCAATAATTTTCACTTTAGTTTCGCCAAATTCCTTTTTTCGCTTCTTGTCTTTCTTTTTCTTTTTCACTTTATCGCCAGACAAATACTTCTTTAGGTATTCCTTTTGGTTTATTTTTGTCGAACCGTGGGAGGACATTATCTTCTTAATGTGGCTAGCCGCTACAAAAACAAAAACAACGTTATCCTTTCCTAGAGAGTATACTATTAGAATAGGAATTTGCTTTTATTTATAAATAAAATTTTGACACATTGTTGCTGCAGAGAACGTCCTCCGGTTGCTGCTTTGATGTTTTTTTCATGAATTCACAATGAGATTGTACATGTGAATACCTGATGATTGTGTAAAACTGGCGACATCTGCTGTAATATTTTAAAGCTGAAAATGGTTTCGAACATCGATACTTATTTTCTTTCAAATTTTATTACTTAATTAATTTATGCAGATAATGTAAATTATAATGCACCTCACGGAGCCTTAAATATTTTTGTTATTTTTTTATTTTAAATAAATTCTGTTAATTTTGATTGCAAAATAAAGAGCCAACGTATTGCAAACGATATTACATTTATTCGCAGTCGATAATGCAGTGTCAATTGTTAGAACTGTTCGATTTATAAATTTTGATCTAGTCCGCCGAGAGAAAATCGTCAAATTTAAAATTTCCTAAATATTTGACATGTCTGACAGTTTAAAGAAAATTGAAATAAGCGAAATTACATATTTAAAATGTGCATTTAAACTGGTTAAATCAAAAGGAAATTAAAATTTTCCAATTTCAAAAGCGGGTAAAGTGAAAAGACACAAGCGCTTTCAAGGATGAAGCGTATGAGTTTTAATCTGAAGAGGAGAATTTTTCTTATCCTAAATTTCACTCCTTAATCAGCCAAGAACGTTATAAGGTAAATATGATAAAGCAGCCGTTACACCGTCTGCTACTGGTCCGGCAGTAAAATATTTAACGTTAATATTACAATGAGTGTTTACATACATTTGCACATACATATGTATGTTGCATTATGATTTACATATCCATAGTCGAATACGTTCTGATTATTGAATTAGCTTTGTGATCTCACGCGCTATGCATCCGGCATTCGTGAACTGAATTTGCTCATTAGATCCCATTGCACTAATTAGCGACAAATCAATTTACGTTGCATTACGTTGTTCGTTATTGTTTATTTAATTCACAATATGTTGCTAGTATTTTTATTATTATTTTTTTACCATTTTTGTTTTTTTGTTATATTTGTACATGGACATATAGTGCATGTCTGCATCGGAATATACACGCGCTCATTTACATGCCATAAGAAACTGGTTCTAAGCAAAATATTAAAATGTACACATAAATTTAAAGGAAGGCCCAATATTAGATAAGAATATTATTATTTATCTTATTGGTTGTATTAAGTTTGTAATTAATCATTAATCTTGATACTAAAATATCAGGACTAGCTACTGTGGCTATTGCCTATTTTGTATGTAATTATTGATGTTGTTGTTGTTGTTTTAAACGCAAACATATTCCCCAAATTGGTTTCCGGTGAGTATTGCGGGAGTGACAGTCCTTGGCCGGATAAAAATCCAGGCCGCCTTTCACAGGCATACCTTACTGCTGATAAATTCTTGAATCCCTGCCCACAGGGGTGATGTAATTGTGTTGATTGTTAGTTGCTGAAGATTGCTGATTGTGTTTGTATATTCGGAAGGGAGGTGAATGACGGTTGAGTTAGTGTCGCGTGAAAATATTACAAATTTCCCATTTTCATTAGTGGGCGGCTCGCAGGTGGGTTTACGGCATTATGGTTCAAAAGTGTCTATGACGAAAGCGTGTAATTGGGTACGTATACATATGTATATGTATGTTAGTAAATCTAAATCAATAATGTTGATAACAAAACAAAGAAGGAAGGAGGTTTTTTTTTGTGCTAGTTTTCTAAGGAAGTTTTTTGGGGTGATGCTGGACGCTTTGTTATCTCTGATGTCGAAGCTGGTGAATTATGTTAAGTTTCAATTGTTTCTGTAATCGCAATAGTGGTAATTTATGAAAGTGAATTATGCTACATTGTAGTAGTTGTGCCGATATAAATGTTAGTTGTTGTTTGTTTGTTTATTTGTGTTGGTGTACATAATTGTCTTTGGTAGCTTAATCTATTTGCATTGATTGAATTTTTTTTATGAAATGAACCTTATTTATAAAATGTTTTTTCATCTGTTTGTGTTTGGCACAGTTTTTGTCGAATGAGGGGTGATCATCTGCGCAATTTGCTCATTTTTTACAAGTCTGTTGGTAGACCTACCCCCAAGGTTGAATCCATCGCAGGAATTGCCTTTTTGTGTCCCAAAAGTTGGCAAATGCGGCACCGCAAGAAATTATGGTTTGACCTTGATTTGTGCCAAGCGACTTGCACGGTGTACGGTAGAAGCTGGAACTCAAAAGATATGTATTACCATTTTTTCCGTTGGAATTATTTTGTTACAAAGATCAGATAGCGATTCGGTTTTTAAAAAATTTTCGGCAATTTTTATATTGCGTGCTATTATAATATATATATATATATATAAATCTATGCAAATTTTTATTAACGCCTATAACTTGGGAATCACCAGATCAAATTGCACCAAATTTTTAGAAGTTATAAAAGAGTAAGGGGGAGAAGGTTAATGTGGAGACCATATGACCATTTTAGTGAACATACAAAATACGTGCAACAACAACAAATAAATGTTAAATTGTCTGTGGTGTTGAAAGAGAGAAAGAGAGAGAGAGTGAAAAAAATTTAAATGAAAATAATAATAAAAAAAAATAAAGAAATAAGTTTGGAAAAAAAATTTTAATTAGTTTTTTTCGTTTCCTTTTGAAAAAAAGCAACCGAAAATTCAAAATTTCAGTTAGATTTTCTTTTTTTATAGGTGTAGCAAAGCACGCTGGGTATATATATATATATATATATATATATATGTATATATATATGGAGCTTTTCATACGATTTCGACTGCTTTCTTATGTCTACAAAGGATTACGTATAGATCTGAACACAGCTGTATTAGTTTCGAATGTCCTAATATACAATTGGTGAGTGCAAACCGTTCACAGATCTCATTTTATTAGCGTCTCTGGTTATGTAGTTCTTTCGGCGATTTTCATAGATGCTCGTGGCTAATCCCACAGTACTTAAATTGCAAAAAAAGGATTGAAGATTTTAAACATTTAGAAAACTTTTTCGCTGCTCATCAACTGGATTCTTTCAGTGTTTTTGGGGGCTTAAACACGGTGGTAAGTAAATTTCAATCAGTTGTAACTGATCTACCAGGTATGCTGGAGAAAAGGCAATCAAAAAACATAGTTTTGGACACAATAGGTATAAAGTTACTGAGCTTAGTCGAGAATGGATATCTGGCGATATGAGTTGAGAATATTTGCTTTGTGCTGCAGCTGTATGCTCTGTTATAGACTAAACTGGATTATATTCTTTTGAGCTTCTTCCATTAAGCGTCTTCTTCCATTAAGCGTCTTCCACGAAAAGTTAGTTCCCGCGATAGTCGGGTGTTTATATCGGAACGACCCGGATTTTTATCCGGCCAAGGACTGTCACTGCCGCAATATTATCCGGAGCCTCATTTGGGGAATTTTCTGCGGTTACAACAATAACAACAACAACACAAGTTAGTGTGGAAGTCGAAAAATGCTCAAAGTTACTCTAATCTTATATAAGCCTATGGCCCAGCTGTGATTTTGTCAATTCTTTAAATAAAGTTGATGTTATGGAATCAACTTTGTTAGATAAAACAAAGTCTGCTGCACTGGTTATGCATAGGGAAATCTTACTATATACCAAAAAAATTTTTGGTTTGAAAGCCACTGCTTTAATATTCTTAAAAAGATTTTGGTTCATTTAGATGATTTTAGGAATAGTAGTTTTTAATCAGCCCGTGTATAGTATATTTCAAGTTTTGACATTGACTTCTTAAATACTGTGAAGAACTCCAGTGACTGGTGGCAGATCGCTAACCGTTGTTCGGTACAGATGAAGTACCGTGCATGCATTGGGCGTTACTCTCAATGATGGAGCCTTTGCTTGATGGTTTTTTTGAACTCCGCGAGCTCCACCTTGTTCTCAAAATCCTCTTAGTTAAGACCAAATCAGTAGTTAATTTTACAAGTGCGTCCACCAATGTATCCCAACGGAACTTCTTGCTTTATTCAATGTAATTTTTCTTAAGATATAAATCTTCGATCCTTCCGTTACGCTGTTATTATAGCGTTCTTCAAATTAGGCGAGTCTTATCCTCTGTCAAACTGCAGGAGCTAATCACTCCTTAACACTATATATACAATTTTCGCAGTCTTACTTGTTTGTAGTAATATAATTACCGAAACTCAGGCGGGCTACCGAAAAAATTACTCAATAATTGACAAAATTTTGACATAGTTCCACGGAATATGTTTTTCTACAAACTTGCACAACTTGGCCTTTCCAGCCGGCTTTTACGTAAAGATGAGTTTACATACATACATATTAGAACTCTATTTTTTCGAGCCCAGCATGAGCATTTCGAGTATTTCGACAAACACTTCTATTTTCTCAAATCCTTTTTTTTTTGTTAATTTTAAATTTATTCACACAAAGTGTAAAAATCATTGAAACGCCAAAGAAACTTTGAAAAAAAAATTAAAATTTCTTTGTTCTGCTGAGCAGTTGAGCAATGAGCGAGAATCAAGCGAGCATCGAGCTGCTCGCAGTGCTCGATACCCGGATATCTAGAGCTCTAATACATATGTACATACATACATACATACGTATGAATGTAACACATGGACTGAAATGTCTAGAGCCTAACAAAGGAGACACAGCTTTTTTTCCAAAATTGGATTTATTCATCAGCATGATCTTCATCAACAACCACAGAATTGTTCTAGCGGCGCTACAACATTTCAATACCACCTTTTTAAAACGATTTGTCTAGTGATATTCCTTTTATTCGAGCGAAATTTTTTTTACCGGTTAGCAGATTTTTTGAGGTCTGTGAACAAATGATAGTCGCTGGAAACCAAATCCGGCATACGGTGGATGTTTGATAAATTCAGAGCTCATCATATGTACATGGGTAGCCCTTTACATTTCGGGATTAGAGAAGCGCTTTTGCCACTCCGATTGAGGTATCTCCAAAAAATGCATCAACCGCCTGTTCAGATGTCGAACGAAGTTTACCTCTCAGTTTATCTTTTGTGTAAGAAGAATAAAAAGAAGTAATTCGGTGCCAAGACAGGACTATACGGTAGGTAATACATCAATTCGATGTTCTGAGTGCTCAAAAATGTAGTTGTTTCAGTTGATATTTGAGGGCTTACATTTTCGTGGTGAAGAGTGATCCATCCATCTTCGTCGGTTGATTTTTCTAATTTCTTGAAAGATAACTTGCAAACAAATAATTGTGCACCACCCAGAATTTACTGTTCTACGTTGTTCTAGCGCTTCGTGCGCGAACAACTGTTATTGGATTTGGCTCACCTTGAAACACATATACAGTCGCCTGCTGTTAACTTTCGGGCTCATACACGTAAATCCATGATTAACCACCTGTTACAATGTCATAGACGTGTTTCGAATCAACGCTATCGTATTTTTCGACATTTCTCTCGATCACGATCCTTTTTTGGGCGATTGACAAATTGTTTTGGGTCCACGTAAACAAATTTGTTTTATTATCAAATTTTCGTATAATATTGAATCCATGCTGGTCCCACTAATACCTATAGTTGTCTCAATCTTACGATAAATCACTCAACGATCTTGCAATATCAGTTTGCGTACATCTTTGAATAGCTTCCGGAAAAACATCTTCACGAAATTCGTTTTGGAGTTATCTGCGACCTCGATTGAGTTCACCATATCATCGATAAACACTTGTCTTTGATGGAGCTTCATCGCGATTTCCAATCAATTCCATTTTTTGTCCGAGATGAATATTTTACGTTACTGTAAATAACAGTTGCCATATCGCAAAACTATCCCGTAGCTTTTTCTTTATTTTATTCTTTTTTTGTTTCACCATTGACAGTAACTCCGTTCTCAATATATTCGATGATAATTAAAACACGCCCAAAGGCACGCCACAGAGGCTATAATTTTTGCAATTGAGATAAAAATTTGAAAAACAATGTGCAACCGAACATACTCACATTGGCTTTAAAAAGAGCTTGGACATCCAAGTAATATGACTTTAAATTAAAAAATACATAATAAAATGCAAATCGGTGATTTTATGTTTAACATACAGTATGTCAAGAAACACTTCACATTGAAAATAAATTTGATTTTTTCACTTTGATGTCAAAAATTTGAAGATTTTTTTTAAAAATAATTTTCGTTATATTAAGGCTTTTTAAGTTAATTTGTAAAAAAAAACTACAAAACTTTACACATGTAGCAAAAATCAACAAAACCAAGAACAATTAATTTTTGAAACCTTCAAAAAACCCTTTTCACATTAGGTTTTCCAACACTTTTTCTGCTACCATTTTAAGAAGAATGGTACTTTTCCTTTAAGTTTGCTTATAGTATTGCGAAATTCAGTGCCTTTCAGTTTAGGCATTCTTCTTGATTTAGGTGTGAAATTTTCCTGTGAACGCATCTAAGAGGTGATTTTCTTTAGTATTGAAAGTAGCGGCTGATTTTGAAGTTTTATATTCAGTCCAATTGATATTCTATAAACACCAGATGTTCAAATCTGTAACAGCCCGTGTCACATAAAACAGCAAGCCATGCTCATGCCATTCTACGGCATAATTTGAGCAAAAAAAAATCTCCGCTTTAATCGATAAAGAAAAAATCGCCTTATTTTTGGCGGTAGTGAGATCAGTTAACTAGTTGAATGGACCATAAATCTTACGCAAAACTTTTCTCTTCAAAACTCCTAAAGCCAATTTACCGGATGTCGACATCGTCCAAGCTTCTGCACTATATAACTGGTCAATTGAAAAAGTTCCCAGCCTCACACATATGTAGATGGCACTACAATAATTAAATTCATATGAATTTTAATTAGCCCTAACCTTAAAAACACGCGTATATAAATTTAACAGCTGTCGGATCATTAATTTGTGAATTATAGCATTTTGACTGAAACAACTTTTGTTATTGTGAAAAAAAACGGATAAAATGGAATTTCGCGTATTGATAAAATATTGATTTTTGAAGAGGAAAAATACAGTTGAAGAAAAAACTTGGCTTGATCTGGTTCGTCGAGAGAAGACTTTACTTTTCAATTGCCTACTCAGTCCAAAGTAGCACCTGTTGGCAAGATTGATTCTGCGTTGGATTTCAAGGCTGACTTTGTTGGTGTTGTTAATGCTGGTTCCCAGATACACGAAATTATCTACGACTCCGAAGTTGTGACTGTCAACAGTGACGTGGGAGTCAAGTCGCGAATGCGATGACTGTTTATTTGATGACAGGAGATATTTCGTCTTGCCCTCGTTCAATACTAGACCCATTCGCTTCGCTTCTTTGTCTAATCTGGAGAACGCAGAACTTACATTGCGGGTGTTATGACCAATTATATCGATATCATCGGCATATGCCAACAACGGTAGGCTGAGTTTAGACTTGGTGAAATCAGCACCGAAGACAGTGAACGCAGTGGGCGCCCAAAAGAGGAAAACAATAAAAAAATCCACAAAATGGTTTTGAATGACCGTAAATTGAAATTGAAGGAAATAGCAGACAATCTAAAGATATCAACTGAACGTGTACATTATATCATTCACGAAGATTTGGGTATGAGAAAGCTCTGTGGTGTATCACCCTTGAAGAGAACTATGTTGAATAGAAATGAACTTTGTCAAAAAAGAAGTGTTTTACTTTGGCAGCCCGAGGACTTTTTAATTTACCTGTTATCAGTACGGGAATGATGAGAGACTTGTAAAGTGATGTGGAAGGCAAGTCGCGAATGCGATGACTGTTTTTTTGATGAGAATAGATATTTCGTCTTGCCCTCGGTCACTACCAGACCCATACGCTTCGATTCTTTGTTTCACCTATAAAAAACAGATCTTACGATGTTTCGGCATACACCAGCAATTGTACACTACTGTAAAATATTGTTCCTTGTATATTTAGCACTTCAGTTCGTTATTTTCCAGCATCGAATTGCAGAAATCGCACTATCTGAAACCTCGTTTGATATCGAAGGGCTCGGAAAGTGACAAAATTAGATGAATTTTAAATTATTTTAAGTAGTGATGCGAAACAATGAGACAAATGTACGGTCTTAGTTACTTAATAATTGTAGTTGAAACAGTACTTTTTTTGTGTATTTAGATTAGAAAATGTGAAAAAGGATGCATAAAACTGAAAAATAATACTCATATACTGAAAAAGTGGTCTAAGATCCCAATTGAATATGATTGACCAAAGTTGGTTCATTACATGAAAAAGGCCTCTATCATGTAGATAAAATCAATGGAGGTCATATTGAATATTAAGACACCAATATATGCTGTTCATTCAGATATCAGTTTGTGAAAAGAGTTTCTTGACAGTGTCAAAAATGCATAATTCTTATTTGATTGGCTTTCTTGTCCCCTGTGTATAAATTTCATATTGTTTTTTTCACAAATTAACTTGAAGTGTATTAAAAATCGTTTATCATGCAAAAAAAACATCACTTAATTGATTAAAATGCTCTTATTTTAGCATTCGAGGTCAAAAATGAATTTTTATTCGATGTACATATGTATGTATGTATGTAAGTATGTATACATATATATGAAGTAGAGTTAACAGATAGAAAAAATTCTTAATATTTAACCGGCAAAGCTCAACTTTTTTCTCTCAGCATTCTGCCTTTTTTAGCATAAATTCAACCAGCTTCTCGCATGTTAAAGTAACCTTTTTTTATCCACTTCTCCATAATAGCATCTTTTAGGTCTTTAACTTTATTTCTAAAAACAAGCTTTCTCTCTTAGTATTCCAAATGAGTCCACAGATGCTCAATAGCATTGATTTCTGGAGATTTTGGAGGTGTTTCAAGCATTTTATAACGGTTGTACATAAGCCATAGACGAACATCAAACGCATTATGCTGGAGATAGTTGTCTAGATAGTTCATTTCAAACATTTTCAAACAAAAATTTCAATTTTCAAACTTTTCATAATTAAAATCACAAATAGAATCAGCAGCAGACATAGTACAACTCACACACGATTCCAACACTTCTCGTAATCTACAAAAAAAAAATTAATCTAACGGAATGTTGCTATCGTATGAACTAAAGAATAGTTAAAAAACACAAAAAAACCATTTTTTACCACTTTTTTTGAGATTTCCGAATTTTTAAAAAATCAGCCATATCTCCGAACATAATTTCAATTTCGAAATATTCTTCCAGGGACATATTATACTATGAAGAAAAAATCGATTTTTCTAAATTTCTAGACCAGAATACTGTATAGTTTCACTGTACGTACAGATTCTCTGTATGTATGTCTTGAAATATACTTTCATATTTATAGATACATTTGTATATTTAACCCGCAAGTATTTCGTCTGTATTTTTATAATCCCACAGAAGCCATTCCATGAGCGTTTTTATAACGTAGATCCCTCAGTCCAAAAACAAATATGATAGGTGATCCATTTCGAGGTTCCGAACATTCGTTGCGGAGATCACGAGCTTCAATTTCAGGCATCAAATAGTCGGTTATCATGGCGCGATAAAGGTCGCCATTGACGGTTACCTTCTCATCGGCATAATTTTTGAGGAAAAATGGACCGGTGATTCCAACGGCCCACAAACCACACCAAACCGTTGTTTTTTCTGGATGAAATTGCAGCTCTTTAATCTCTTCAGGTTGCTCTTCGTTCCAAATACCGCAATTTCGCTTGTTTACATATTGAGCCAGAAATGGGCCTAATCGCTGAATGAAATTTGGCTCGAAAACGTCGGATCTTCTTGGAACTTTTCAAGAGCCCATAAATCGAAGCGATGTCGCTTGGGAAGGTAGAGCGGCTTCAGTTCTTGCACAAGCTGTATTTTGTACGCTTTCAATCTAAGATCTCGACGTAAAATGCGCCAAGTCGTTCCATACGTCAGTCAGAGTGGCTGCGAACGGCGCCGAATCGATTCTCTACGGTCTTCTTGTACACTCTCAGCTTCCGACGCTATATTTACACCACAGCGTGCTGGACGTGGTCTATTCGGTCGGAAATTATACAATAATGAATGCTGGGTCTCAAGATGGGTGACGGTGTTATAAACAGTACGCTCAGTAAGCCGATTATATTGACCATAAGTTCAGCAAAGCACGCGAAACACATTATTTACAGAACATGAATTTTCGTAATAAAGTTCAATGATTTGTAAACGTTGTTCAGGCGTAAGTCCTTCCATGATGTAATGCCAAACAATACTGAACAAAAATAACATGACAGCTTGACACGACTCACGCATGATCTGTCCAAAAAAGGCTATTGAAAATAGTACCTCTACTTGAATCACCCTTCATATAGAAAAAATTTAATTGCTTTGAATAAGTGTAAATATGTACAAATAAACATTTGTATATATCTAAATATATTAAGATAGTCGCCAGGCAATATGATTGTTTAATAATTTAAACCACTTGAGTGACCACATAAAATTTTTTTCGATTATCTTTGTCCCCGGGTGACAACGATGATTCGATCAAAACAATTCAGCTACGTATATAGTGTAAGTATATACAATGGAAATTAATATATAATGATGTTATACTTGCGTTGAAAATAATAGCAGTACAAAGTAAAGCGTTCCAGCGTCTCATTGTTCCTAATACTTTAGTGATTCTGCTTTACGAAGAGATGATATTTTACCCAAGTTTTTGTTTAAATGAAACACAGTTCTGTAAGGTTTTTTGTTTATGAATCCACCTACCACCATCGCACTATGCCTGCGCGAGCCATCTCGTATTTTTTATATTTGCCTTCCACATCAGTATAACCAGATTTTCAAATAATGTGGTCTGATAGTCTTTAAATTGATGTACTTTTGATGAATACGAAAGCGAAATACATACATTTACCTTCTTCAGTTATACGGACAATCTCAAATAAGTTGGAAGTTACATTGGGCTTCCGATGGGTCACCCAAAACTACTGCTCTTGAACTTGCATTTCATTATGACTAATTGAATTGTGCTGCAGGCGCCTACCATTGTAATGATCTACCTATCAATTAATTCTCACCATAGTTGAGATACGCACCCGCCTCAAGGACGTCGAAGGGCTGCAGTCACAGCAGGTTTTCTACTCGACTTTCTGCGAGCACTCATCAGCAACTCGATATAAGGGAGCTGTAAAATGTGGAACGGTATATAAACTCAATTGGTTTGCCACAGTGTCAGAAAAATAGCTGGTACGATGAGGAATACCAACCTGCAGTGGAGAGAAAACGGTCGACGACAACATGTGCGGACTGGGATAGATAACGAGAGCTGAAGAGGGATGTGTAACGCGTTTGCAGAGCTTAAGAAGCTGATTGACAAGTGAAATGCCGGAATGTTCTTCAAGAAAATGCGATGACTTATGAAAGGTTTTTAGACCGGAGCATATTCATGTAGAGAATAAGAAAGTAATCTCGTTAGGGAACACTTCTCCAGCCTGCTGAATAGCTGTGAAATTGAAACAACCTCTGACTGAGAACTCTAAACCGCAATCGATGATGATGGTATAAACGTTCTATCACTCGACTATGAGGAAGTTCGAATAGTGATTGACCTCTTAAGAATTAACCAAGTGAACTCTGCCCAATCCAAAAAAAGGAGGACGCCACAATCTGTGCCAATTATCGTGGGATAAGCCTCCTCAATATCGCTTATAAGGTCCTACATAGCGTATTGTGTGAAAAATCAAAGCCCAGCTCCATCAAACTGATTGGATCATATCAGTGTAGCTTTAGACCTTGTAAGTTCACCATTGACCCGATATTCACCATGCGAAAGAAGACGAAATATCTCTTGTCATCAAATAAACAAACATCTGATTCGCGACTCGGCTCTCACATCACTGTTGACAGTCATACATTTGAAGTTGTAGATCATTTCGTCTATCGAGGAACCAGCATCGACACCTACGACAATGTCAGCCATGAATCACTCTTGTGATGTTACAGATGTTACTCTGTAGGCGATTGAAAAATAAAGTCCGCTCTCGACGAACCCAAACCAAACACTACAAGTCGTTCAACCATCCCTCGCTGCTATATGGTGCAGAAGCCTGGACGATGTCGACCTATGTATGTATAATGAGACTGCGGTAGTAATTTTCGAAAGTAAGGTTTTGCAGAAGACTGCACTTTGACAAACGCGAATACCGCAGACTGTGGAATAATGAGCTGAACAAGATATACGTCGACATTGACAAAGTTCAGCGAATAAAAAGACAACGGCTACCCCTGCGGATTAGGGGTTCAAGAATTTAAAAACGATAAAGCATGCTTGTCATAAGAAGCGACTAACCTACCGGAACCGGAACAACCCGGATTTTTATCCGGCCGAGGACTGACACGTCTGCAATTTTCCCCGAAAACCAATTTCGTGAATCGTCCATTGTTACTACTACAACAACAACAAGAATAACACTCCAGCTTTGAAAGTCTTCAATGGAGTACCCGCTGGTGGAAGCAAAGAAGGAGGAAGACGTGCATTCCATTGGAAGGATCAGATGGAGAGTGACCTGATTCCACTTAATATTTCCAACTGGCGCCAAAGAGCAAAGAGAAGAGAGAAGAGTGGTGAGCTATTATTGATTCGAGTAATCGAGTAAGTGGGCCTGGGCCAAAGAGTGAGAAGAAATAGAGTTTTTCTTTCATTGCTGGAGGAAATTATTGTATTATGAATTATAACAGAGTTGTTAAATAAATAAATTTTTAAGTTTTTCATAAACACTATGATGGAATTTTCATCTTTTCCAGACTACTTTGCGCAGAGCAATCGAAAAATATGGTGATTTTTTCTCTTAAATGCGGTCGCTCTTCTCCGGAGAGGAGGGATTGACTACGAGTGGATTTCCGAAATGAAATAAAAAGTGAACCATAATAATAAATCAGTCCTCCGAACACCTTTCAGAAAGGATGTAGCCTGACCTATTTTTCCCCAAGGTAGGATTATAGCAACAACAACAAATTCTTCACGATTTTACTAACTTTTTTCTGCACTGCACTGTAATGTACTTTTTACCACTTTCAATTTCATATTTATTGTCTTCGATTCGTGCGGCACTAAAATTTGGCTGCAATTGTAAATAAACGTGGTCTCAAGTGGTGAAATTTATAGTAATTTTTTATATTATGGGACTGACCTTTAATGTGCTCATACAAACAGATATTTTCATGTACACATATAGAACATATGTATGTATGTATGTATATAAAAGCATGTTCTAATACCTTTTGAAGAAGCTGTCAATTGCAATTGCTTTTCTCACTCCCACCACCGCCACTAGTCAAGACAAAATACAACCCTTTTGTGTTAAATAGAATATTTTTCTGAAGGAAATCTGTAGTGCAAAAGGATCACGGATGTGTGAGGGAAAATAAATTTTCCTTTGGTCGATTTTGTCATCGATAAGAAATAAAGTGACATACACACACTCATACTCATTCCGTGCTTTCCCATTGTAATGCGACTTTGCATCCGTCACATCCATTGTTATTGGCGTCATTTACACGGCTACCTTTGTAATACATACATATGTATGTCCATAAGCATAGTGCCGTTTAAAGTTAATGATACACTTTTGAAGGGCTAAACAAATTCCTTAAAATTTTATTGGAGTAAAAGATGGCGGCCGCAATAGATGAGTGGTTAGCATTGCGTACTACAATTCATCATCTTCTTCCAAATTATAGAAAATAATTTTTTCTTAATTGCGATGGCCCCTCGGCAGGGAATGTCGGCCCTCCGAGTGTATTTCTCACATGAAAAAAAAGCTCCTCATAAAAATCCATCAACCGTTCGGAGGCGACTTAGAATAAACTATAGGTCCCTTCATTTGTTGGTAAAAACATCAAGACGCAACACCACAAATTGGAAGAGGAGCTCGGTCGAAAATCGCTTCAGCGGTTACAAAGTACCAAATATGCATTAGTTAGTTAAGCGACTTCAACCTCTCTAGTACCTGTAAAATTTCAGCTACTTAGCGCTGATACTCGCCAAATGAAACGATAAAATCCATTTTTTGTTACAGTGAGGCTATGTCACTGGACTTAGTTTTGAACAAAACCCACATTTCGGCTCTACCCTGCACTCTTACAACAAGAACAATTTTTATTAGAAAATTAATTTTCAGCTTTTGAACATTCAAATACACAAATACGGGATTGGTTTGGTAGACCAGTGACTTTTTGAATAAAATAAATTTTTTCTCCGCAAAATAAGCGCTTTATTTCTCAACGCAGTCTCCTTTTAGCTCTATACATTTAGTCCAGCGTTTTTCCATTTTTTGTATTTCTTCCAGATAATAGTTTTTCTCAAAGCCCTAAAAATAGGCGTTTGTTTCTGTGATGATCTCTTCATTCGACGCGATTCTCTTACCGCCCAGCCATTTCTTCAAGTTTGAAAGCAAGAAATAGTCGCAGGTGGCTAAATCTGGAGAATAAATCGGTTGCATGGGGTTGGGGTAGCAGCTCGTTGCTCACTTTATGAATTTTTGCCGTAGTAACTACACACGTGTGTACCCGCCGTGCATTGTCCTGATGGACAACATCAATATCGAATTTGTCCAAAAGCTCTGAATAATAATCCGCCGGTGATCATGGTAATCGACGTGAATGAAACCTCGTGCATCCCGAAAAACCGTGGCCATGATCTTGTTGGCGGACAGACCCATCTTAGCCTTCTTTGATGCACGTTTACCCGGAGAAACCCTCTGCCTTGATTGTTCTTTGGCCTCTGGTGTGGTGAATCCATGTTTTGCCTACAGTAATGAAGTGGCGCAAAATTCGCCAAATACTCCATTGAAGTGGTTACACGGTTGCTCACCCTTCAAGCGGATAGCATTTTCATGTCCAAATATTCAGGTTATGTCCAAATGTGAAGTACCCATCCAGATGAGATGCCTACGGTGTGAGCCACCTGACCCACCTTTATTCTGCGATCGTGCAATATCATGCCATAGATTTTATCGACATTCGGCTTTACTCGTACTGATACGACCACAACGCAACTCAGTAAACCACTTCTTAACCATTTAAATTGATGATGCAGAGTCACCATAGCATTTATCAAGTCTTTTATTGGTATCGAAGATGGGTTTTTACGCAAAAAATAATGCGTAAGAGTGGACTTTCTGAACAAGGGCAAGTGCATTTCGAAAATCTTTTTCTATAATTTTGGATTTTGTTAAGTTCAGTCGGTTCTTGACGATGTGACCTAGCCACCGTTGTCGCTATCTCTTTATTCGTATAGTTCATCGATCCTTCGTCGGTGGTACTTGCCTATACCTATGTGTAAATATCATAAATCTCACGGTTCATAAAACAGCACCATATAGCACGAAAATAATTTATGGGACTTATAGAGTTTGAAGTTCATCGAGAAATTATTTTTTTTTTCAATGCCTACTCAGTCCAAAGTAGCGTCTGTTGAAAAGTGGTTCTGCGTTGAGCTTCACGGCTGACATTGCTGTTGGTGTTAATGCTGGTTCCTAGATAGACGAAATATTCATCGATTTCAAAGTTATGACTGTCAACTGTGGCAAGATATATTTAGTCTTGTACTCGTTCTCTACCATACCCATTCGCTTCGTTTCCGTATCCAGTCTGACGTAAGCAGAACTAAAGGCACGGTTGCTGATGTTAATGATGAGGTGCTTGCCCTTTCTGATGATAGAGTTTTTTCTCGTGTAAGTTTTACGGAGCTGCCAAGTTCAAGCGACGTAGCTCCTTTTCGTGCTGTCGAAGACTGCTTTTAAGACAGCGGTGGTGCGTGTTGATCCTTTTCCACGGATCTTTCCTAAGATTTGATGTATGGTGTATATTAGGTCAATGGTGGATTTACCAGGCCTAAAGCCACACTGATAAAGTGCAGTCGGTTTGTTGATGCTGAGCTTTAATCTTTCACACAATATGCTAGATAGGATCTTATATACGATGTTTATCCCACGATTATTGGCGCAGGTTCCAATCGTCACGCATGCACTTATTCGATCAAATTTAGCAAAGAAGCTAATGCTGAGTCGGTCACCAGATAACTTCTTTGGGTCATATATGACTATGATCCGGTCGTGAAGCCTTCATAGAATTTTCGAGCACAAGTCGCGTCGGTTAGCTTCTCAGGCTCTTCATACTCGCATTTCGGCCTCTCTCCTTTTCTCTCTCTTTATCTTCCGCATCCCCAACATTTGCGAGGTGTGGAGACTTTTTTCTCCACTGCGGTACGACAATCCTCATCGTACCAGCTCTTCTTTCGATCTTGCCAAAAACTAATAGTTTTGTTTGCGGCAATACGTAAGTTTTAGGAAATGTTGTGCCGTAGTTCCCTTTTTTTGAGCTATTGATGAGTGCTCTCAGAGAGCAGAAGTGCTAGTCGAATAGAAAAACGTTGGACTGTCTGATTGCCATTTTTCGACAATTAAACTTTCTTGTATTTGTTGACAGGTGTTATCAACCGCATAAAGGCGGTTATGTATTTTGGTTACGAGATTATATTGGTCCGAGTCGATGTTCGGATTTCGAAGCGCAAGCACGTCTAGAACACAGGATACATGTCTTCGGACGAGTGGCTAAATCTGAAGAATAAATCGGCTGGATAGGGTAGCAGCTCGTTGCTCACTTTATGAATTTTTGCCGTAGTGACTACACACGTGTGTACCCGTCGTGCATTGTCCTGATGGACAACATCAATATCGAATTTGTCCAAAAGCTTTGAATAATAATCTGCTGGTGATCGTTTTTGCCATTTTCAAGGTAGTCGACGTGAATGAAACCTCGTGCATCCCAAAAAACCATGGCCATGACCTTCTTGGTGGACAGACCCACTTTAGCCTTCTTTGATGCACGTTTACCCGGAGAAACCCTCTGCCTTGATTGTTCTTTGGCCTCTGGTGTGGTGAATCCATGTTTTGCCTACAGTAACGAAGTGGCGCAAAATTCGCCAAACACTCCATTGAAGTGGTTACACGGTTGCTCACCCTTCAAGCGGATAGCATTTTCATGTCCAAATATTCATGTGATGTCCAAATGTGATGTACCCACTCAGATTAGACATTTAAACTTTCTTGTATTTGTTGACAGGTGTTATCAACCGCATAAAGGCGGTTATGTATTTTGGTTGCGAGATTATATTGGTCCGAGTCGATGTTTGGATTTCGAAGCGCAAGCACGTCTAGAACACAGGATACATGTCTTCGGACGAACACAACATGGCCGATTTAGGTTCGTATTTTTCAATCCGTAGACAGTCATGCAGCCTGATGAATATTCATCTGCTGGAATCTAGTACTACAGACTAGAGCTCTACATACCCGGTTACCGAGAAGTGTGAGCAATGCGATGCGCGCTCCTTGCTCAAGTGCTAGGCTGAACAAACAAATTTCCATTTTGTTTGTCAAAATTTATTTGGCGTTCAATTGATTTTTACACTTTGCCTAAATAAATTTAAAATTAAAAAAAGGTCAATTTTCGAGTAAAAAAGGAAAATTTTCGAGTAATGAGCAATGAGCCAATATGCAGGTGCTCATTGCCGAAATGCTCGCGCTGCTCAAATATGTTTGAGCAAAATATTGAGCTCTTATAAAAACGATCATATTTCGGGATCCAGTGCAGTCGATCTGCCTAATTTATATAGCAAGTCTCTGGTGAACAGGCGCTGCAATTATACTTCATCGCACCCATAAACCGAATATGACACAGTGGCTTCACTAAACGCTTTCTCTCTTTTTAGGAATTGATTGTGAGCCTTGGGTCGCCATATTTAGCCAACAAATTCATTTCTTCCATCGCATCGCTTGTCATACTCACCTAACTTTACTTCCTTTAAATTCGAAAAAAGAAAATTTTTCTATAAAAGGATGAGTATATCCCGACGTTAAAGTGGTGATCCACTAATAGAATTGACTCTACAAGATATATGTATGTACATATGTATATTTAGCGCTTTGTAACCGCTGAAGCGATTTTCGGCAGAGACCCAAAAATTTCCTTGGTTGAATTCAGGGCCATTCACAGTCATTGTGGCCATGCTTTCTTTACTTCTATCTTCCACTGTTAGTATGTATAAAAATATGTATGTATTTGCATATGCCTGTGAATACTCCAGGATACAAAGATATTGTGTATTATTGGGAACTGAGCCCAAGCGAGATAATCAGATGGGCAAATATAAAAGCAATCAGCAAAAATAACAAAACATCAGCGTGTTGTTGTTGTTTCTTCATCTATTATACTTACATAAAAGTGCGCATTCATATAACAAACAAAATAACAGACCACCTCGCATACATACAAATGTATGTAGATATGTATAAGCATTAAGTTTGTGAAAGGCATTAGCAACATACATACATACATCCATACGGACATATGTACATACACAGCAAAGCATTGACAAAAGTCCATTGCGCTAACTTAAGTTAAAATTTTATTTTATGTTATGCATACATACATATGTATGTATGTATGTACGAGTATGTACCTACATGCATATGTATTTAAGAATTTCTTTTCAACCGTCAATTACATACACATACACAGCTATGTACATATGTAATTTTCTCATTCTCAGCTGTGACGTAGCATAAAAGCGCACAATCAAAGAAAAAATCACGTTCGCATGAATAACGGACATTTATATATACACACACACATATACACACATGCAAACTTAGGTAGATATGTATGTAGATAAACGTATTGATTGCTTGGCGTGGTACATCACAGATCAACATTCGTACATGCATACATACATACAGGTATATACTTACACTATTTTAATAGTAAATTTTTATAAATAAACATACATACATACATACATACATTTGGATGTGGCTATGAACCGTGTGCATGTTTGTTGTGCATCGAAAGGCCCGCCAGAGTCGCGCAGTGGACAATGTCAAAGCCATCAATATGGAAGAGCAAACAAGCAATTCAATATTGTGCGAAATATAAAATTCTGATTTCTTAGTCCATATACATATGTAGGTACATATGTGTGTGTGTATGTACACACTAACGAACGTGCATATAATGTTGTTGTTGGTTTTTCGCTTTTGTTGCTACTGCTGTTGCTCGGCTCGTCATCATGCTCAGAGTGTTGTTGGCAATCATGCATACAGCTCATTTTTGTTGTTGCTTTAATTTAAATTCTTCTCTTTTTTTAGGTTTTTATTCATATTGAGGTTTATTGTTGCTGCTGTTGTTGTTGTTGTTGGTGTATACAACGAAACCACATAACCATTTGTTGATATGTTTTGCTTTATCTCTGTGGGGATACATTCGTACAAAAATATATATGCATGCACACACACACACACACATACACACACATATATACATACGTACATCCCCATCTGCATAGGCATTTCTGTTGTGCTTTGATTTGTGGTGTCCATTTCAATGTCAGCTAGGCCAACTAGTGGCCAACAACAAAGCAATAAAACATGTGTGTATGTACATACATACATATGTAAGTATATAGCCAACAGATATTGTTCGTATAACCGTTTCAAAAAAATCCGAAAACCTTTATTTTTTTTTATTGCTGGTGTTGATCATTTGTGGCAAAGGGCATATAACCGACGAACTGTACAATTGATATGTGTCAAATATTTAATGATGTCGCCACCCCCCAATAAAATCAAATAATTTTTGGGAAAATGTATATATGTATGGTATGCATGTATGTATGTATATGAAGGAAGGTATTTCCCTAATTTCTATTTTTGCTGTTGATTGATACAAAATCAGCTGCTTCTTGGCCTTAGTGGTTATATTTTTGCCGAGCGCATACCGATGGTGGTTGAAAGTGGGCTTTGTTATATAAAATAGTCAGAAAAAGAGTACGTACAAGCAGACTAAGCTTCAAACTATTTAAAAAAATTATTAACAACTAAGTATTCCAAACATAAAAGTGGGTTTTTTCATGTAAAGAAGTTCAGCTTTAACATAAATTTTTTTTCCATAAATACAAAAACAAAAATAGTACAGTAGTTGACTAGAAGGGATCACTTCAGAGAAAGTTTGCGTACAAAGTAATTAACATAACAGTTTTTCTGGTTAATATAAGTAGCTTGTCGGGTATTCTCTCCGTTTCAAAACTACTGCTAACCGCTATGGCATTGTTTTTATTAGCTTTGCTGCCTCTTCTGAAGAAATTATGTTCCAACAACTCTTTTCAAGTCGCTCCAATAGGTGCCACAAATGCTCAATAGGATTGAGATCTGGAGTTTGGGGTAGTGTTTTTAACTGCTTTAGCACATTATAAAAAGCAGCCAAAGCTTCGTGATCTCTGCGCTATATTTCGGATCACTGTCCTGTTAGAAGTAAAATACATTTATTAAGCTAGGTTTTTGAGCACTTTGCTTTAAATTTTAGTTTAGTATGTCAATATATAATCTTTTATCCATACATCCGTTAATAAATACAAGGTTACCCACTTCGCTAGACCCCACGCACCCCCATAAAATAACATCACCACCGATGGTGCTTCACTGAAGGCACTAAGTTTTCTTTATTTAAGCCTGTACCTCGTTTTCTCCAAACCAATTTTCGCTCTTTGATGCCAAATATACAATATTTGCTCTCAGCGGAAAACAACACATTTTCCCAAAGCGCTGCTGGCCTATTCATATGCTCATTGGCAAAGGTAATTCGCTTCTGTCTATTTACCAATGCTATGTAAGGCTTATTTCGCGCAACTCGACTATGGTATCCGCACCTTTTGAGAATTTTACACACCATATCGCCGCAAATTGATTTGTTGAACCTTTATTTGACATCTGTTGCGATTTGGGAGGATTTATGTCTAGGATTTTTCTCAACTTTCTTGAAAATGTACCACTTTTCCCCATCACTCAACCTAGAAGGGCGTCCAGTACGCTGTTTAGCAACAGTATATTCTTTTAATTTATAATTAGAAATCACACTTCGAACTGAAGAGTGGGTTCTACCTACAGTTTTCCAGTTTCCCGCAAGGTTTTGCAATCTTTCCACAGCTTAACTGTAATATCCCTTTCACCGGAACTTGTGACCTTTCTTTTACCAAAATTTCGATTTTTTCACAATTCCTTTAATAATGTTAATTACGCTTATATACACAACTTTTTGTTTGTTTTTGAGCAAAATTTTAACTTTTTATATTGTGAACAACCTCAATACTGTGAACAGGACACACCCTAATAACATGATATACATACAAGTACATATATCATCAGTAGCACTTAAATTGTCAACAGAATCATCATTTTTAAGAGTTATTACGTTCAGATTTAGGAAGCCACCCCTTGCTCGGAAAATCAAACCAATAGCGTAAACAGAATATTCATCGTGTAAATAGATAGAGTCCAGGTCCTTGTAAAGATCGTGGAATGTAGACTGTGAGTGAGCATTAAGGGTATACATAGAGCCGGCTTGGGTGAAGCTAGCAAACACTTTCTGAATCAATTTCTCAAGTAATTTACGAACGCTCAGCTTAAGCGATGTAGGGGAGTAATCCGACTGACGACTGTAGAAGTGCGTGTAAGCATTTATTATACAGGGTCCTTCAGTCGTGGCGATAAAACAGATTTTCTATCGCCCGACTATGATGAAATCCGAGAAGATTGCTTCCTTGAATAGCAACAAAGTGGCATAAGCCAATCCATCGACCTAGCCATTTAAATATGGTGGCGAAGGACTGACTTTACGAAGTGCATGCCGAATCTAATTATCGTGGCATAAATCTCCTCCATATCGCATATAAGGTCTTCTCTAGCGTATTTTGTGAAATGTTAAAGCTCACCCTCAGTGGACAGAGCTGACCTTATCAAAGCGGCTTTAGACTACCATTAATCAGGCATGTCCCAAATCTGGGAAAAGATAAATAGATCAACATGAACTCGTCGATATAAATGCTGCCATCGATAGCACGAAAATCAGCATCCTCTACACCACTAAGTCTAAAATTTGTATCTTCGCAAAACATACACTGCTGTGTGAATTGACGGTGAACAAAAAAAAAACCTTCGAATCGTGAAGGATCTATTCGAGCTATACTATACAAGGTTTCAGACAATATGACAAGGTGAAAATATAACAAACAGTTTTCGGCCAACGCTTGGGTAAACTTCGTAAAATTTTGAGCTTTTATTTGGGCCACCCTATAGTCTACACAGCGGGTAATGGCGGAAAGATGTATCATACAGTATTTTGGTGCTTGAAATTTGAACATTAAGTGCAGAAATTAAAATTAAGTGAAAATCCGTTGAACAAAAAACTTTGCTTTTGTACATTTTAGTATTCTCATAAATGATTTTTTCAAATTATAATTTGATTCTACGAAAAGCAAATGAAATTGTGTAAGCAAACAAAGCAAACTTTAATGAACGTACATATGTATGTACATACATACATGTGTATGTATGCTGACACAATTGGTGAATTAAGTGAAGTAATTGATGCTAAATTATTCTGCGAATGGCATACATATGGTACATATGTGTGTATGTGTGTGTACATTTCGCAAATACGTCACCCACTATAGCCGCCTCTATGTATACCCTTAATGAACATGAAATGAACAGACGGACGGAAAGACAGTTATGGTTAAATCAACTCAACTCGTCATATCGCTTCTCTTTCTGCTACTTACATGCTTCGTACCATATTAACTCTGGTACCATATTAATTCTGGTACGAAGTATGTAAGTAGCAGAAAGAGAAGCGATATGACGAGTTGAGTTGATTTAACCATAACTGTCTTTTCGTCCGTCTGTTCGAAAACAAACTAGTCGATCAGTTTTTGAGATATTTCAACCAGGCTTAGTATGCAGGTGTAACATATAACTACCGAATCAACGATTTGCTCAGATATGTGATTTTAGGTCATAAATAATTCAATAAATTACCTAAGAACATGAAAATAGGCATTCTATACAAATATAATGACGTAAACATTGGTGCGAATATCATCAAAATCGGAAGACTATTTCATATAGTCCCTGATACAACATTCAGAAATGTGGTTTTGGGTCAAAAATCCATCAAAAACATCCAAGATCGTGAATTTTGGTTTTCTACAGTCGCTAAAATTAATATTGAAATCCAAAAACATCGATATCGGCAAATATAACATATAGCGCCTGTACAACAAATTCGTTCGGATTTGAGATTTTGGGTCTAAAATCCGAAATTCTTTTCATCTGAATGGTTTGAAATTTTATGTTCTACCCACGTAAATTTAAATAAATATTGGCATGGGATATCATCGAAATCGGATGGATATATCACATGGCCGCCATACAACCGATTTATTCAGAATGATGGGTAAAAAAAGATAGTGAAATTCGGTATTCTACATACGCAAATTCAAATAAATATTTGGGTCAAAAATCCGAAAAACCATCTAACATCGTGAAATTGGGTATTAAACAAACAAATATTTTAATTAATATTGGCACCGAAAATCGTGGGAAGTGGAATGATTTGTAGATATATGACATATAATAAAGGATTATCCAGGTAGGGGTACTTTTTTCAATAGCTTTTTTTTTTTGACACATCACGCGTGAGTCGTGTCAAGCTGACATGTTATTTTTGTTCAGTATTATTTGGCATTTCACCATGGAAGGACTTACCGAAGAAGACAGTGGACAGTCGATTTGGCGCCGTTCGCAGCAACTCGGATTAACGTATGGAACGACTTGACGCATTTTACGTCAAGATCTTAAATTGAAAGCGTAAAAATACAGCTTGTGCAAAAATTGAAACCGCTCGACCTTCCCAAGCGACATCGCTTCGCTCTATGGGTTCTTGAAAGGTTCCAAGAAGATTCGACGCTTTCGAGCCAAATTTTATTCAGCGATAATGCCCATTTCTGACTCAATTGGTATGTAAACAAGCGAAATTGCCTCATTTGGGATGAAGATCAACCTTGAAGAGAGATTCAAGAGCTGCCATTTCATCCAGAAAACAAAACGGTTTGGTGTGGCTTGTGGGCCGGTGAAATCATCGGTACATATTTCTTCAAAAGTGATCCCGGTGAGAACGTAACCGTCAATGGCGACCGTTATCGTGCAATAACAGCCTGAAATTGAAGCAATTGACGCTAGTGATTTCCGCGACATTTGGTTTCAACAAGACGGCGCCACTTCTCATACATCGCAAATCAATGAATTTATTGAGAGAACACTTCGACGAGCAGATAATTTCACACCCCTAGACTTTTTCCTGTAGTGATATGTCTAAAGTCTATGCGGACAATCCCGCTTCGATACAGGCCTTGGAGCAAAACATCACGCGTGTCTTTCGCCAATTACCAGTCGAAATGCTCGAACGAGTCATCGAAAATTGGACTCAACGGAAGGACCATCTGAGACGTAGCCGTGGCCAACATTTGAAAGAGATAATCTACAAAAAATAAATGCCAAATAATGGTCTCTCGAATGATAATAGATATTCCTCATTAAATTTGAATTTTCTGTGTTTTTTTTTCTTTAAAAAAGTTGGGAACCTCGAAATGGATCACCCTTTATATTTTAAATTATATATTAAATCATACTTCATAGCCAAAAATATGCAAATGACTTGTTGTTTGGAGTTTAACCGTGCTGTCGCATACATAGTGTTCACAGTCTATACATACTAATAAATAATATTTTGCATATGTGTGCGGATGTGTGGGTCATATAGCAGCGCTCGTACCGTATATTGAAAGGTTAAAAGGTTCTTCTTGATACTCTTAAAATTTTGGTGTAAGATACAACTTTACCTACATACCTCATGTTCTTTATTGAGACGTGATCCCAAGCAAAGAGTCCTCAAGGATACTACCACCATGACTTCTAATACCAATACTGTTATATGTCCTGCCTGATATTGGTGAGTTTTACTTACTCCAAAGCGTGACTTGGCAGCAATGAGACTTCTCACCAATTAGTATTCTCTGTGACGTATAGCGTAGGTAGATATGTATAAGAAAAAATACTCTCCTTCTATCGAGCAGACTGGATGCTGCATTATTTTCACGTCTTGTTTTGAGCACTTCTCTATCGCTATAGAGGCTATAGAGCATTGGAGTGCTTAAAAGTGCTTTAAGGCTAGCTTAAATAAGACAAAGAATCTTTCGTTAAGCTATCTGCAAATACGGGACAAAGCTGGGTTTTTTTTTAAAGCCATATTCCCGTACCACTCGCAGTTTTTTTTTTAAAGCCATATTCCCGTACCACTCGCAGTTTTTTTTTTTTAAATCCATATTCCCGTAACACTCGCAGTTTATTCATATTCAGATGCAATTTTGAAATGTGTACTTGGCGAAGGCCGAATCACCACGACCTATTAACTTACTTCTCAGCTGTCTTATGCTACTTACTAACATATTTCAACTGAGTTCAAATGGTAATTAACCTACTTTACGGTATTTGCTTTTTTTTCAAGAGAATAATTTCTGCCCGCGTTGGTTGGAAATAATAAGAAGATTAAATATCATATTAAATATTGATATTGTTGAATGATGAAAACTGACGACTACACAACTCCAAAAAAAAAAAAAAAAAAAAGAATAAAACTTTTTTGAGCAGACAATGTGTTTTTAGGGTCGCTGAATGCAAATCTAAAGTCAGTTTGATGCCATCTCGTCAAGTTGTCACATAACCTCAAAAAAAAAAAAAACATATTGACGCATCTTACATATCAGGCCTCAGGTTTGGCTATGAAGTGAGTAATTTAAAAGTAAGCTGAGAGCGAAGACAGTAACTCGCATCTCTAGTTTGCCAAATGCCATTCGCACATCGCTGGCAAGTTGCTGCAATTTCTTCTTCCGCTACTGCGCTGAACAGCTGGGTAGTACGCACACCCAGCGACAAAAAAATTTACATTTAAAGCTTTCTCGAACATTCAACCACATATTTGCCCCACGGAAATCTAAAACTGATTATGAAATAATTATTAAATTTCAAGCCATAGCAGAGCGAAATGGCTAATTAAAATCAATAGCTGAGTTCGGCGGGTAAATAACAATGTCTTGCGGCTAGTTCATCAACTCCTCACCTATGTGAACGAAGTTTTGAGTAAACATTATCACGAAATACTTAAAACTGCAATTCAACTAAAAAAAGCGGTAAAATAGCTTCCATCTTTACATATCTAGTCTTTGTTAATTGTTCAAATAATGGCTCTCCTCAAAATGTGCGTAAGTTAGGGGATTTATCGAGCGAAGAACTCAGCAGCGAATGTCCTGATCATTGTTTATTTCGAGATAATAGTTTTCTAGACACTTACTTTTCAAAAAAAAATTTTTTGTCTTTTACTAATTTTTATTTTATGTTCTATAGCTGGTTAACTTCATCTTGTCTTGATATTTTTTTGTAATGACTCACATAGACTATAAGTCGGTGTGTTCCAAAGACTTTATTTACAAAACTTTGACGAACTTCGATATAGTTTTGAAGCTTCGAGCTTCGATTCATACATATCGGAAACTTGGCCTTCGTCACAGAGAGCCAGAGCTCACAGAAGTGGCCAAGGCGGTGGTGTTGCGATTTATGTTAGAATTGGTCTGTTCTGTAAGTTAAATTGTATTTCTAGTAGTGGTAATTCGATTGAATATGTATTTATTGATGTCTATTCGGCGTAGTAGTCAAGTACTTGTTGGTTGTGTATATAGACCGCATTGTCACGTTAATTTTTCCGATTTCACGGACTACCTTCCACCGCTACTCGTTAATGACAAAAATATTAAAATTGCAGGAGACTTTAATACTAATTTACTTAGGCCTCTATTCTACAAATTTTCCATATCGACACATATTACTCTACACTAACAGCACTCTTTCAGACACTTTCTTCGTGAGTAATTTTCATAACACGGTCTACCACAACCACTACAACAACTAGCGCCGGGTGTTTCAAAGCATGACGTAACATTCTTGACCCATGATTTCCAAACATCTGATGCACCAAATCCGAGATTTTAAAATCATCTAACATTTACTTGTAGCAGCTGTCGATTCTATTCAGTGGGGACGAATTTGGAGTATGAAATCAATCGAACAGACCTACTTACTTCATAATAATATTAATTTTTTCTTCGACAAATTTGTCCCATTTAAATACACAATTATCAAACCTGAAGCAAGCCCGGAATTGATGTCAATATTCAACATTTAATTATTTAATTATATTGCGAAATCAAGTGTACCCACGTTGGAAGATGTACAGAATTCCTGAATTACTTAGAAAATTTAAAAAGGCACGCCTCAAAGTATACCAAGCCATTAGGTTATCCAGGCCTAAATTTTCTAGACAAATTTAGCCGGTGCATAGCTTAAAACATAAATGGATAACGATAAAAGTATTGAAAAATCCAAAGAAATTATACATCACATTTCAGATATCGCAGACCTGAATAATAAATATGTGAAAATATCGAAGCCAAAATCTAATATACATACATATGCCTCGATTACTACGAAGGTTACATTATATACATATATTAGAGAACAAAAACAAGTATTAATCATCGAAAATCGCTTTATTGCTTTCAAAATATTCTCCATTAATCCAATTGTCGAAGCACTTTTGCCACTCCGATTGAGGTACCTGCAAAACATGCGTTATGAATGCATCAACCGCCTCCTCGGGCAGAAAAACGTTGACCTCTCATTTTATGTTTTACGTAAAGGGAATAAAACGAAGTCATTCGGTGCCAAGTCAGGACTATATGGTGAATGATTCATCAAATCAATGTTTTGAGTGCTTAAAAATGCAGTTGATTTAATCGACGAGCTCGCATTGTCGTGGTAAAGAGTAGTCCGTCTTCGGCGATTGGTTTTCCTAATTTCTTGAAACACAACTGGCAGAAAAATGATTCTGTACCACTCAGAATGAACTATTCTGCGTTGTTCTAGTGGTACGATTGCGGCATGTCCAGTTTTCCAAAAAACAGGCAACCATTTGCTTGGAAGTACTTCGTGCAGGAACAATTTTTCGGCTCATCTTGGCATGCTGGTTGGCTAGCTCGGCGGCCTATGGAACGGGTCTTGCGCTAATTCTCCTCGCCCATAGCTACAGCAATCAAATTTTAGGGGTTAATGCCTAAAAAAATTGTGTTTAGAAGGAAAAGATGAATGGGAATAGGAAGAGTTTCATTAGACGAAGTCCTCTTATCCTGTCATATTTCGTTATTCGTCTGCCGTCTGTCGTCTATCAGTAAGTCATATCAGGTATCTCACCCATATCCTCTTGTAAACCGCTGCGAACCCGACACCAAACTACAAAAAAATACGCCTATTTCATTTTAAGCAAAATAAATCCTCAACTCATTTTCATATCTTTGTTAATTAAAAAATTTAATAGAAATTCACAATTTGTAAATTTTCTTGTCTAATTATTATTCTATATTATATATGGGCATTTCTCTAATGTCGAATGCGATATTCGTACAAATTTCTTTTATTTCGGCATAAAGAGAAACAGCTCCTGATTAGCACTATATATGATGCTATAAGGTTGATTTCGGCAAAAAGTTCGTTTTTAAGAAAAATTCAAAAAAAAAAAACAAGTCACTTTCAAAGATATATCGAAAGAACCCTTTTTATTTCAAAGAAAAATGTTAAGTACTTAATTTTTTTATTTTTTTTTTTTAATCACTGTCGCACGGGACATTTTGTCCCATCATACTTTTTATGTTTTTTTTTCTGACTTTCTTTCACAGTATAAAAAATTTATTTATTATTATTATTTTTGATGGCATTAAATTGTCTTTCTGACACAGTTCTGTTGGTTTGGTTTACGTTTTCCTTCCCTTCAATTTGCTTGTATTTTTTTTTTACCAATACGAAAGGAATTTTTAGCTTTTTCTGCATGTTTTTGGTAAGGTTCGTCTACATTCGTAAGTTGTGTCTTGGGTGCGTGCGAATAACATTTTATTTTCTAAAACTTATATTTCCATTTTTCTTGAAGTAGTTCTTTATATTCAGCTAATGCTTCCGTGGTGTTTGTCTGGATTTCTGCATTATTTTCTTATTTCTTAATTTATACTTTTGTAATATGTTTCATCATTTTTTAACTTTTATCTTCACATTCATTTAATTTGCCAGAAAAATTTCTGTTTTCTACAAAAATTTGAAACGCATTGTACAAATACCTTCATGTTAGCGATAAAAAATGTTCTTTTTTTAATTTCGCACGCGACATCGAAATGTACTGTGTGGTTCAATTTGAATTGCAAAATTCAATGTATAATGTCTCTCATTAGGATCATTAATTAAAACAAAACATTCAATGGAAAAGAAAAATAACCTTTTGCACTTGTTTCGAAAAGTGTTGGGAATAAATGCAAATCTAGATTCTACATATCCGCACAGGAAAAAGTATAATGGTGGCAATCGACCGGCCAAAACCGTGAAATTATCTGCTCACCGAAGTGTTCTTTCAATAAATCCATTGATTTATGCGATGTGTGGGGAGTGGCGCCGTCTTGTTGAAACCAAATGTGGCGGAGATCACTAGCTTCCATTTCAGGCAGTCGGTTATGGCGCGATAACGGTCACCATTGACGGTTACGTTCTCGTCGGCATCATTTTTGAAGAAATATGGACCGATGATTCCACCGGCCCACAAACCATACCAAACCGTTGTTTTTTCTGGATGAAATGACAGCTCTTGAATCTCTTCAGGATGCTCTTCGTCCCAAATGTGGCAATTTCGCTTGTTTATATACCCATTGGAGCAGAAATAGGCGTCATCACTGAACAAAATTTGTCCCGGAAACATCGCATCTTCGTGGAACTTTTCAAGAACCCGTAGAGCGAAGCGAAGTCACTTGGGAAGGTCGAGCGGCTTCAGTTCTTGATATATATATCTTGACGTAAAATGCGTCAAGTCGTTTCATATGCCAATCAGAGTTGCTGCAAACGGCGCCGAATCGATTCAACACGGTCTTTGCGTACACTCTCAGCTACGGCCGCTATATTTTCCTCACTGCATGCTGAACGTGGTCTATTCAGTCGAATATTATCTAATAATGAATGCTGGGTCTCAGGATGAGTGATGGTGTTGTGAATAGTACGCTCAGTGGGCCGTTTATGTTGACTATAAGTTGAGCGAAGCGCGTGAAACACAATCTTTACAGAACGTGAATTTTCGTAATAAAGTTCAATGATTTGTAAACGTTGTTCAGGTGTAAGTCTTACCATGATGAAATACAAAACAATACTGAACAAAAATAGCATGACGACTTGACACGACTCACGCATGATCTGTCCAAAAAAGGCTATTGAAAAAAAGTACCTCTACCTGGATTACCCTTTATATACTATACCAGCTATATTTCACTTTACTTCTTGTGCTTCTTGTACATTTGCTTACTTTGAACCCCACTATGATCCTCTTCTTAAGTTCCCCCGATGGAGCAATGCGTGATGCTCAAGAGTTCACAAGTAGCAATTGGACCTAGAATCACATTCCCTGGTCATATGCGAGGTTAGCAGACAGTTTATGCAATACTGATGTTCTTTCGTACCCTCATACCTGTCCTCCAATGAAATAGATCAGAATGCAGTACAGTGACGCAATGGGTGTTACCTCCACATAGTCGGTATCTGCAGGAAACAGTATCTTGTCGCGTGTCCTGCGAAAAAAAAATTAATATGGGACTTGGGTATGTAAAGTAGCTAAAGCTGGCGTATATAAGAGGAATTTATAAGATGAGAATGATATAGTGCCTAAGATTCCTGCTGCAAGCAGCACATACCATTTTGTTATATTGCGGATTATCACTACGTATGGCTTGGTATGTCGACAACTCCGTGCTTTTGGATTGCATCTCGGTTTAGTTTGGTTATACGTCGTAGATGTCATACATTTGATCGGAGTAAATCAATTTTGATTACAACTAAATCAGCCTCTTGCACGCCACGCTTCGCGCTCTTCCATGTGTATTGCATTTGCTACACTTTGGGATTCTCATTCTTCCATTGAGTGCTGATTTTGTGACGAAGAATGTTGAGTTCCTTACATTTGCTTTGAGAATACTTCTGCTTTGAGTGCAGGTAATGATAAAAATGAGCACCGTGCAGAAAATGGCCGGCGACTTGGGGAAGAGAACTGCCCCGATTTTTACCAGCATCGTTGTGAATTTCTAGAAACTATGACTTCCAGCGAACTTGTTTAAATTAAGTTTAAAACTATCCCAAAGTCTTCCCATATGAGACACTTATGGCCCAGGAGAAACCATGTCTGACGTACTTGGTCGCTTGAGACTTCTTTCAGGAACGCAGAAATTTCTCTTAGTGGCACACGGTGAGCGCCGACGAAGGTTTTTCCGTTTCAGACATAATATAATGCGGAAGGCATCGGCGTCCAAAAAATCTGCCAAATGCTACTCGGAATGACTTCTTGACCGGATCAAAACAGACCTCGAGGTGTATTGCCATCGTATCGAAGAATGTAGTATTGCTGCTGTACCAATCGCATTATTAACTGGTCTCCAAGAAAAAATCCAACCGCAGAGTACAAAAATTGGATTTTTCTGAAATAATTATGGGGTACCGCTAACTATGACTGAGGACTGCATATTTAAGAGCTGAGCGATCGTTTCTACAAAGTATCTTCGTTGATTTAGGATTATGGTTCGAATCTTGGATTCATTTATCTCTTCATGTGGTAGAATCGAAATGTTGTGGGATGGCGGTTTTTGAAATGATATACATAAGCGAGTACTCTTAAGAGCTGCTGGAAAGATGGAAATCTTTCTAATATGTGGGCCGATTCTATGCCTTTAAATGCTTTTGTGCCGGAGGAGATGGATCTTGAGGGCGAGAACAAGGCTGTAAGGTGGCCGATTTGGAAATCCATTCAGTACTTATTTACACGGCCGATGGTCTGCATCCCACTGTACTTGAGACGAATGGATTGTCGCTGCTTAGCATTACTGGCCATGTGCAGGATTTCAATTCTTCTGTTTCCCATGGACGTATTCCAAGCATAGGTTTTTCTAACGAGGCGAAAAACACGACGGTCTAGTCTTTCCACAGTATTAGTTCGTGATATGATAAACTTAATTCCGATTATACGAGTAAAACTAACCAACAGAGCTATTATCGTTTGGAGAGGTGCAGATTTGGTTTTTGCTGCAAGTAGGTGTGAGGTCAAAGAGTTTTCGCTATGTTATACCCTCATAAACATACAAGTATTGGCGCTCAAAACTTTTATACGAAACTGTTTTTACTCCGGTAAAATTTCAATCGGAGCACTCGCTTTACGAAAATAGCAGTGTATTCATGCAACGTAGCATTATCTATAAAAACACCGTTAAGGGTACTGAGCAGAAGAAACCGCATAGACTTTTGCTTAAATTCAAACTCGAATCAGCAGCAAGCAGCAGTTCCTATTATTTTGAAATGTTATGTTTTCAATTTGATTTCCATTAACTTTTACACAAAGTCCTAATACGACTACACGATGACGATTTATACAAAAAAAAAAATTAAAACAACATTTCAAATTAGCACGCTCATTTTCCACGCCAAACTTTTTTGTCAAAACAATATTTTTCATGCATAATTTTCTCGTGTTTCTCTTACTGGTCCTTATCGGGAATTTCGAATAATTCATCGGTAAACCAACCCTGCTTAACAATAGATTTATTAAATAAATATACAAATGCTATATCAGTACACACACATAACAAATGTATTTATTTGTAATTGTGTATGTACATACATATGTACATATACGCAAACAATCGTCATCTGTATTACTTATACATATATGATTGAGTAACGTGTCGAATTTTGACCTTTTTAACGTTCTGTCTAGAGCGGCGAGCATATTTTTCATGCAACATACTACATAATTAACCGCATAATAAATTCTTTTCGTTTCGTTTCTCGATGTGTGACGAATGAACCAACCCTTTTACCGGGTGCAACATGTCCTTGCCGTGAGCAAATATTAAACGCAAATATACAACCAAAAAAAAAAAAAAAACGTAGGGAAGAGCTTAATTGCAATGAGACCAGGCGTTTATGTATTCATCGTTTATCGAAATGTTGTTTTAACTCGAATAAGAAATATTACTTCAATCACCATACTCGAGGTGAGCCAAATTTTGGGCTTTCATTTACAGTAAGTATTCGGTGAATTTAAGCCTACTTCCGCCCAGATTCGCGCAAACTTTCAGATAAAGAAAAGAAAATATTCGAAAACTAGTTCAAATAAAATGGAAATCATCTATATAAGTATGTTGGTGGCATCTATACAGTGGCTGCTAAATAAAAAAAAATTTATAAATGACTTGATAAAGTCTGTAATTAATTGAAAATAACCTCAGCACTGAATGGTTCGTTGAAGCAGCCATGTAGGATTCGATATTTGTATATATTTTATATTATATTACTTTATATTTAACCGATCTGTCTATTCAATGAATTAGGCAATGGAACACGAACTGAGTTATAGAGCTCTAGATACCCAGGTACCGAGCTCAAATTTCTTCTGCATTTCATTAATTTTGACACTTTGTGTAAATAAATTTTCAATTATAGAAAAGTGTGCTGAGCGAAAAGAGAGCGAAACTTGTTTTGTTCAAAGCGCTCAAAATACTTGATCACAAAATTGAAAAATCTGGAGTGATTACTACTGCATAAGCATGCGAATACAGGGCTTGCATTATATATTATATCGGGATTTGGCAATCCTAGTGTTGCAATATGGACTCTGACAACTTTGTTTTGTTGTTTGTGTTGTTTACAGTAACCTAAAATTTAAAGCGCGAACAAGTGTTTATCGGTGGTATGGTGAATTCAATCGAGGTCGTAGATCATTCCAAAACGAATTTCGTGAAGATGTTTTTCCGGAAACTATTCAATGCTGCACGCAAATTGATATTGTAAGATCGTCACGTGATTTATGGTGAGATTGACACAACTATAGGCATTAGTGGGACCAGCATGCACTCAATATTGCATGAGCATTTGATTGTAAAACAAATTTGTTCACAAATATCTCAATCTCTCAAAAAGGCTCGTGTCGTTTGGTTGAGAAAATTTTAAAAATATATTTTAGCGGTGCTTCGAAACATGTCTATCACATTGGATGAGTCGGGTATGAGCCCGAAAGGAAACAGCAGAACGCATGTTTTGGAGATACCTTAATATGAGTGGCAAAAGTACTTTGGTTCAAAAGCATGCAAAGTGCACAGATCTTACTGGAGATTATTTTGAAGAACAATACAACGATTTTCGATGATTAATATTTGTTTTTGTTCTCTAATCCCGAAATATATAATGTAACCCTCGTACTCATTGCTCAAATGCACCAGATTATTGAACATGTTCTAACAAAGTATAGTCTAGTAAGTAAGTCTAGTAGTTAGTGAGCTCTGAAGCCACATAAGAGAATAATTTTTAATTTTTTAAATTAATACATATACAAGTATATATCAAATTGCCATTGATCCATTTTAGGCTGTATGATTCAACATATTTAAAAAGTATTTTGTATCAATGGGAACTTTTCAGGATTTCATTGGATTGTTATTCCTTTCGCCACTTTTTCGTACTTTGAGTGTACGTGTGTGCCACTTTAAAGTTGATAATGTGTTTCGACCCATTGCAGTACACTGACGCTAGGTAATATAAAAAGCTCCAAAATATCTTAGGAAGCACCTTTTCCAGCCCTTCAATACTGCACGAGGTTTCACACAATATGACTTCTTCAACCTAACGCTTGAAAAACTAATACGAACTGCAGAATTAAATAAAGGCCTCGTGCCAAGAGATGCTAATTTGGACTGAGTAGGCAATTGAAAAGTGAAGACCTCTCTCGATGAACCAAAAACCAAACTCTACAAGTCGCTCATCATTTCCATCCCGATATATGGTGCAGAAGCTTGGACTTTAGGAGTTTCCCAGAGAAAAGTTTTGAGGAAGATTTATGGTCCTTTGCGCTTTGGCAACGGCGAATACCGCAGACTGTGGAACGATGAACTATATGGCGATATTGACATAGATAGTTCAGCGAATTAAGAGACAGTGGCTACGCTGTCTAGGTCATGTCGTCCGAATAGATAAAAGCTTTTCAGTTTTGAAAGTATTCGACGCAGTACTCGCTGGGGGAAACAGAGAAAGAGGAAGACCTACAGGGAAGGTCTTGGCTTCACTTGATGTTTTAAATTGACGTCGATTAGGAGGTTGTCGTGAATATATTCAGTAAGTAAGTACCGCACAACGGATAACTTGAGTGAAAATTGAGATGCGAATATTTGGATGAAACTTGGAACACATTTTTCAAGGCGAAAATATTTCGATATAGAAACTTGAAACAACAATTCAGTAATTAGTAAAGACCAAGGCCATAGAAATAATAATTTTACATCTATATACTCAAGAGCATTTTCTTCATCTAAGTGGTGGACTCCCATAACAAACTAATTGTCTCCAGCATTATTAATTAAAACTTTTCGTGAAAAATTTATGATCATTTGCTCATTGGTAATAATTCTATCTTGCGTGTGGACAAAAATACTCAAACTTTCGACGTTTTCTATGCAGGACTCGCACATTTTAGCAAAGTAATGTGGTGTAAAGGTCTAGAAGAAAAGGATACCGATTCAACTTGTATCTGCTATTAACGTCAAGCAGCAAACAAAAAAAGAAATGACTGACACGCTATTCTTAGTTCAACTCTATTCAATTTTATTACGAAAATTCACGTTCTGTAAAGAATATGTTTCGCTCGCTTCGTTCAACTTATGGTCAAATAATCGGCCTAATGAGCGTACTATTCACAACACCATCACCCATCTTGAGACCCAGCATTCATTATTAGGTAATATTTGACCGAATAGACCACGTCCAGCACGCAGTGAAGAAAATATAGCGGCCGTAGCTGAGCGTGTACACGAGGACCGTGGAGAGTTGATTCGGCGCCGTTCGCAGCAACTTGGACTGGCGCTTGGAAAGACTTGGCGCTTTTTACGTCGAGATCTTAAATTGAAAGCGCAAAAAGTACAGCTTGTGCAGGAACTGAAGCTGCTCGACCGTCTCAAGCGACATCGCTTCACTCTATGGGCTATTGAAAAGTTCCACGAAGAAGCGACATTTTCGAGTCAAATTTTGTTCAGCGATGAGGCCAATTTCTGGCTCAATGATGCCGGTGAAAATGTAACCGTCAATGGCGACCGTTATCGCGCCATTATAACCGACTATTTGATGCCTAAAATTGAAGTTCATAATCTCCGCGACATTTGGTTTCAACAAGACGGCGTCACTTCCCACACATCGCATCAATCAAATGATTTATTGAGAGAACATTTCAGTGCGCAGATAATTTCACGTCTTGGACCGGTCGATTCACCACCAAGATCTTGTGATATCACACCGTTAGACTTTTTCCTGTGGCGATATGTAAAGTCTAAAGTCTATGCGGACAATCCCGCTTCGATTCTGGTCTTGGAGCAAAACATCACTCGTATCATTTGCCAACTACCAGTCGAAATGCTGGAACGAGTTATCGAAAATTGGACCCAACGGGTGGACCATCTGAGACGTAGCCGCGGACAACATTTGAAAGAGATAATCTTCAAAAAATAAATGCCAAAGAATGTTCTTCCGAATAATAATAAAGGTTCCCCATTAAATTTGAAGTTTCTGTGTTTTTTTTTCTTTCTTTAAAAAGATAGGGAAGCTCGAACTGAATCACACTTTATATCAAATTACAGGATTGCTAAACGTCCCATTTACAATACCAATCCACTTTGGCAATCATTAAGTGCCTGCCTTACTGTTAAAATAAAATTTAACTGTACAAACTTAATATACCCAGGGTATACGGTGTAGTTGTTTATAAATGTAAGCACACACACAGAAAATATGTTTTTTATAGACCAATAAATTCACGCTTGCCTTTTGTTAGTGTGTATATTTGTAGGCATGTGTGCGTGAGGATGTGCACGATTACGTAAATATGTATTTATTAATATTTTTTGGAGCGTATAATCATTTCATCCTCGTCTTATTTTTTATTTCAGGTATTTTGGTTGTTTTATTTGCTTTTCGCATTTTTTCAGGGTTGTTGGCTTATTGTGTGTAATATGCAGCTTATCCTGCGTCGGAAGGACTCAATATGTTTATAAATTTTTTACTTTACACTTCTTATGTGTGTGTGCATGCTTGTGCAAGGTTGAGGTGTGCGTGAATTTCAATTAATATTTTCTTTTAGTTCAGTTTTGTCATTTTTTTTCATAACGGTGAAATTGAAATCGTCAATGATTGTTGACTTTGTCTCAAGGAAATTGGGGATATAAGTATGTATGTATGCATATATTTACAATATTTTTTTTTAATTATGTGTCACAAACAGTTCATTGTAATTTCCTTCATTATTTCCTTTGGCAATTTGGCAATTTGGCCATTTGGCTATTTGCTGCGCTTTGACGGATGACGGAAGAATAACAAATGTAATAATAAATAATTTTTCCATATTCAATATTTTTCACAGCAGGGCGCTTAATATCAATTATTACCTTTTTATTGTTTTCATTATTCTATTGTGTAATATGTACTTACATATGTGTGTGGATATGCAGCGATGGGTTTTTAAGCCTAGGCTGAAGGTGTTTTTGTCAAAGTTGGCTTGTGCGAAAGTATTGCGCCCATCATATATGTAGATGTCCAATGTCTTTTGCATGTTTGTCAAGGTGGAGACATAAAAGTCCCAAACTGTTATTGAGAGTAGCTGTAATTTTTTTTTCAAAGGTTTTTAAATACCAAAAATTAAAAAAATCTTGAAAAAAATTTGAAGGCATCATTTAAAAATATATTCTAGTGTGAAAAATATGATAATAATACTATGAAATGCCTTAAAATTCTGGCTCATTCATCATTCTGTTGACCCAATTTTCTAACAAATTTCTTTAATTTATGGTCCTCTATGACTGCAATGGTGACTTCAATTTCAGGTTTCAAGTCATAAAGTCTCTGGTTGGTTGGCGTAGAAACTATCCTTAAAGGCTTCCCACAAGAAATACTGCAATGATACGGTGTCAAATCCAAGGTTCGAGGCAGCCAGCTAACATCGCCGTTCCGACTAATTATTCCATTTACGAACACAGTGCGCAAAAGATCTATTGTAACGTTGTCAGTGCAGCACGTAGCACTGTTGAAATCACACAACGTCCATGCCATTCTCTTCAACATTGGGGAAAAAATAATCTCTGAGCATAGCACACGGTAACAATTGTCAATTGTGCGTTTACCAGGATCCAAATGCGGCAGATTTTCTTGTTAATGTAGACGTCGAGATCAAAGTGAGCTTCATCGGAAAAGATGGGTTTTCAGTAAAAATGTTCATCTTCTGACCATTGACATCGGATGGTCATTAGGACTCAGTTCTTTAACCGATTGGACCTTATAAGACTTCATACCGACGTTTACATGCAAAGTCCTGCGCAAAGAAGAGCGCGAAATGTTTAATTTCGGCGAACAGTGTCCAGTTGATCTTGATGGCTGTTCGCGCACACTCTGAGGTAAAGCAACCATATTTTCTTCTGAACGCACTGAACGAGCACATACGTGAGTGCTTTGATTCGATAACATACAGGGTTAGTGAACTCGCTTTACAAATTGGTCTACAAATTGCTTGAAAAGCGAGTTATTTCGCCCTAATTTCATTTCATTTTCGTAATTTCCTTACAGTTGCAGTTGAAGAAACAACATTTTATAAGTAAGCTTTTCCGAATTTTCTTTAAGCGTTATTATACCAATTCGTAAACCGCAAACCTTGTACCAAGCATGACAAGATACGAAACACTGTTTCGTGAGAGTGCTCCAAAATCTGGATTTTTTTTAACATTTCCGAACAGTGGGACTGCGATAGAAGAATAACTTTTTGTGATTTTTGGAGCAATTCTGGGTATTTTATTACAACAAGAAGTATAACAACCATCTTTAATAGCATTTTTACTCCAATACATTATTGAAAAAAATATCGATTATTTAATTTTAATAAGTTTTAACATTAAAACTACAATAATTTCTTTAATATTCACTGCTGAAGCAAATTAGTTTTGAATTTAAAACATTGGATTTTTTATTTACATAGTAGTACTGGTGCCTTTTCCAACTCAGCTACGTAACGTTCTCCGAGATGTCAATGCTGCCAATATTAAAATATTAAAATGTGAAATGGGGCAATGCTCTCAGCTGCAATATTCGTGAATTTGAGTAAGTCATCTTTGCCTTGTACTCAATATTTGACATGGCCGGATTGTCATTAAAGTTGCCATAGCTGAAATAAGCCCTCTAGTCCCAAAAGCAAGCGATAGACGACCCACCCGTGTTTTTAAGCCTACAAGCTTTGTATTCAATAATTGATATATTATTGTTAATTATCTGCGAATTTAGAGTGTATTGTAAAATAAAGTCTAATATTTAAGCTTAAGCGCAGGGAGACCGAAAAAATCCGATGTCTGTAATTTCATGAGGGACATAAAATCTCCTTAATAGGCTTTTTTTGCACCCAACCTGCAAACCAACATTAGATAGGTTATCGAATAACACAAAATAAGCAACTTTAGTTAATTTAACCGACTTCAGTTGAAATCGCTTCAACAATATCCGACCTGACTATTAGTGTTGTAAAGTAAAAAGGTGGTACTATTGACAATGGGTCACTGAAGGAACCCATATGAAATTCTCGCTACACGTCAAGCTGTTGGGATATTTCAGTCAAACTTCAAAATTCAGTGACGCTACAAAATGGAAAATTAAGTAAAATCTCGCCCATAATGCAAGAATAAAAACGAAAAAAGTACAAAAAGTACACACTCAGTTTAAATTTATTATAGATATATTTATTCACCAAAGATTTTTCGGAATAATATATGACACCTTTCAAGTACATGAAATCAACTTTTTTTTCGATTGAAAACTTTGGGTCATAAATCCGTCAAAAAAGGGCCTATGAAGTACATATTGGTTCTGAAAATCATCGAATCTGAAATTTGGTATTCTACAGATGTAAATTCAAGTTGATATTGACACTGAAAATGATCAAAATCGTATTTTGGAATTTTCAATAAATTTGGCAAACCAACTTTTTCATATTTTGCAAACTTACTCTACTATAACTGGCATTTTCTAAGCGGAATGTATCAAACGTCACAAGTGCTTGAGACAAACCGAGTCACTGGTTTTTCGGTCGCCGATCTCTTGGAGTTTTCGTTTATCCTTAACACGCGACCCTCAATCGGTTCAACGATCGAGTGGATAACGCTGGGTTCGTCGTAAAAAACTAAACCGGCTAGATTCAATCTATGAACAATTTTGAACATACATACATACATGAATACAAAAACTAATAAAAGAGCTCCGGCTGAATGAACAAGGAAATCACCGCATAGGTGCAATACAATTACTTTTTTATTAGTATCAGTGACATCCAGTGTGACGACTCCTACCTATGAGTCCAAATGCGAGAAAGGTACAGGGGCTTTGTTACTTCCGGAGATGAATGTAAAGTCAAAGCAAGTGTGATACGTACTATGTAACAGGTGACTCGCCAAAGGGTCTTCATCATTATAGACAAATCCACAAGAGTGCGCCTTTTGCTTCTTCTTTTCGCTATATGGCGTTAAAAGGAAATATCAAGTGAAGGTCTTCCTCTTTCTCTGATTCCGCCAGTGGATGCTGCATCTAGTAATTTCAAAGCTGAAATGCTTTAATCCTTTCGGACGTCTACTTATTAGCTGAACTATATCAACTAACTCATACATATCATCATTCCATTCTCTGAGGTATTCCGTGGCCCATACGCAGATGACCATAAATCTTCCACAAAAAAACCTTTCTCTCGAACACTTTCAAAGTCCTGCCATCGCATGATGTTAAAGTGGACGCTTCTACATCGAAAAGTGAGACGTTTGATCTTTCTTTAATTGCCTATTCAGTCCAAAGTAGCATCTGTTGGCAAGAGTGATTCTGTATTGGATTTTGGCTGGCCAGGCTGGCATTGTTGTGGATATTAATGCTGCTTCCAAGATAAGCCAAATTATCTACAACTTCAAAGTTATGACTGTCAACAGTGACGTCTTGTCTTGTCTTGTCCTCGTTCACCATCAGATCCATTCGCTTCGATTCTTCGTTCAGCCAGAAAAAAGCAGAAATAACGGTGTGGTTGGTGAGGCCATTGATGTAAATAACATTGGCATATGCCAGCAGTTGTACGTTCTGTATTCAGTTCTGTAGCTCGAATTAATTTCGTAAAGATTATATCGAACAAGTCGCACGTTAGAGAGTGACCTTATTGGTACCGGACGACTTGCAGAAGTCCTTCTCAGTTCTGACTGCACTTCTGGTATTGTTTTGCTTTAGTTTACATAACTTCTTAAGTTTTGCAGGGATATCTGGTCGATAATGAATCTACCAGGCCTTCAGTTGTCAAGGTCCATTCAATTCGCTGACGGTGGGGCTTAATCCATCACATAATATTGTAAATAAGTTGTTATAGAGGATATTGAGGAGGTGGTGATGCAGACTGTGATATTCCACTTTTTATGGGTTGGGCAGAACACACTTATGTTTCAGTCCGACCATATTCTGCTTATTATATTCTTCAGGTAACGGAATGTCTTTTCCATCATCATGGATTGGGGATTCTGGTTTATGAATTCAAGGATTGTAACTTTACTGCCCTTCAGAAGTGTTTCCTCAATAAATTCAATATACTTTGGACATCAGTCGTTAGATCACTTCTTTGCGAATACTCCTGCATTCTTCTTTTATATGTAGGGTGGAGCTTTTCATAGAATTTTCGAACATTACTCTTGTGGGCCAACTTCTCAAACTCTTCATATTCTGTCATTCCAGCATTTTTCTTTTTTGGTCTGCAAATGCTTCTTGCTTTCCTCTTCAGTTTTCGGTATCTATCCTATGCCGGAACGTGGTCTATCGCAAAATTGGAGGGTAGGATGTATGTTTTCTCTTCACATAAATTCGACACTCCTCATGTCACCTGCCTTCTGGTTGTTTTAGAGAGTTCTAGAACACTGGAGTCACGGCTACCGTCCATCACAACTTGATCGATTTGATTGCGGATTGTGACGAGACGGGGTGAATACCAGGACTCGGCGACGAAACCTCGCCCCTATCACAAATTTAACACTAAATGTGCGATTTTTGTATGTCCGCTGTAGTAGATTTCACAAGGATGCAGTTTCCTCTGTCCTTGTATAATTAAAGTATTGGATATTCCAGGAGCATGCCTTCAAATCTGTATCCTTAATAAGTTATCAGGTGTCGTCATCAAAGGAAAACTGTAATGTGAGACTTTTTGTTCGATTTTTTTTATTGGATCAGACTTTTTATATAGTGAATCCCAAACCACAGGAGGTACGCCTACACCTCTCGATGGTTATTGGCTACCCAGAAGATACTTGGTCTAAGACGGTATGTCGGGAGCTGGTTCAACCATATGTAAAATAATTGATCAGGCCACGCCTAGTTGCCTTCCACCGCTTGTGTATACGTTCACACATGGCCTCATTCTCCAGTTTATGCTGCTTATATGAGCTGAGAAATGCCGTTTATGGACCCGTCGATACCGCCTTTGAAAAGCTCAGCTGTCAAATCCTCTGCTCTTGGAGTTTCAACATGTTTTTTATGCTTGGCCCAGATAGAGAGCATAAAGGCTAGACTACGGGCCTAATGTAGTGACCCTACTCATACTAGAATTTTTTTCGGTTTGGCTAACATTCGTTTGCTGAGGCTTTCAGCTTCAAGTTTTGAGCTGTTTGGACTACGTACGCACTCCCGCGGTCATTCACCGATAGAAGCCGGACTATCTCTTGCATGCAGTCAGCCAATTCACGTTTTCTATTTGTTAGTTTTAAGTGCAATAAAATTCTTTTTTCAACTACAATGCGCACTTTGAAATTGACACAGGCAACACCTTCCACATATTTCGAAATCTGATTAAATGCTTTTGTGCTCCCAAATGTCAATCATTTATCAAGACAAGCAACATTTTTCTCAGAACATTCCAGCTGTTTTCTAAACTGAGACGTCAAATAAACAACAACAACAACAACAATTCTATTTGTCCCTATCAACCCCCAATCGCAATGCGCCCATTCTACGCCTCTCCAGCTAGTCACATCTGTATCTATGTATGTATGTAGTTGCTTAGACTCTTCATCTCCATACACACACACACACACACACACACACACACACAAGTTATCCTCACGACACTCGACTTTCTTGCAATTAGCTTGAATTTTCAAAACATGTGGCAAGCTTTTTGGCATGCATAAAATGATTTTTTACGGATAAAAGTGCGAATGTGCACTTTTAACCTTATACACATGCATATGTACATACATAGTATGTGTGTATGCACATGTACACCTACAACAATAGTAAATGCAGTAAAAGCAGTAAAAGCAGTAAAAGATGAACGAACGCATATAGAGAGACAATAAAAACAAAAACAAAGTATACTATAAATTTCACTGAGTAACACTGCATGAGGTGTCGATTACGACGTCGAGCCTAAAAGATTCGTTGTACGTACATTTGTACATACATATGTACATACATCTTGGAAAGTTAGATGTAAGCACATCTTAGCACATACTCGTATCAACTGGCCTCCAGGGTAGCTGGCTTCTCAGAATTTCAAGCGGCAGCAGCAGCAGCAGCAACAATAAGAGCAGCTCCGTAAGTATGCATTCATAACAATAGCAGTGACGACGTTTCGGCAAGCTGTTGTACACTCGTACATACTCGTAGAAGAATTCCGCGTCGCCGCGTCGGTTTCGCATTTCGAGCACGTTTTTGATTTCATCTTTTAATTTCTAATGTGCGCGCCGACACCGCAAGCTAGCAAGCGAACTAACTGCTACAAACTACATAGTAGGAGTACACGAAGCAGCGCGCATAGCGACATGTCGCCGTCGTAAGCATCAAATTGCGGCGCGCTGATGATAAAAGCACTTGCGAGGGGCGAAAAGTAAATATTATACATAAATGAGATGAAAAGATGTATGTATATGTTTTTGCGTATGAACTTGTGTGTGAGGTGTAGGAAAAAAAAATGGCTGCAACAACTTTATTGTTTTAGCGCAATTTTTATGATTTTTCAATACAATTTTTTTTTCTTTATTATACTTTGTTATTTATTTGTCTTAATATTTTTTTTTTTCATTATTTCGTTCGCACGTGTTGTATGCCATCGTTATGGGTACGCATCAGCCTCATCAACGACGTTCTTCGCAACATCATCATCATCCCTGTACATTAAACAACATGCACAAACGCTGTTATAAGGACACACGTCGCGAATTCTCCACCTTCCACAATCTATTGCGAATCACCTATTCTTGTCTTCGGCCGCTTGTCGGCAAGCGTGCGCGCGCCTACAATTGCTAGTGCACAGCTTGGTATCCACCTTTGAGTGCACTTGAGAAGCAACTCAATTCAATGTGATTTATGCTGTAAGATACACATAGGACGAAAAATACTCCACAGCACATCAACGTTTGAGATACAAAAGCACATACATATGTATGTATATACATAAATAAACTTTTCTATTGAATTGTCTATCTTATGCTCCTGCTACATCCGGCCCAAACAGGCGGCTAACTTGCGATGGATATATGTACATACATATGTATGTACTATGTAATAGCCACCCAAACCAAAACGCCACACACACGCCATTTCAAGCACTCATTGTTCGGCATTTCATTGTCGTCCGATGTTGCCGATGTTGCCGATGTGGCTGTCGTCGTTGTCGATGATTTCGCTATTTGTTTGCTGCTCGCATCGTATCGTATATTTCTGCAAATTCTTTTCCATTAATTTTGTGTAAATCAACATACGCACATATTTATGTTCTTGCGTGCTAGAACAATGGCTATTGCCGCGCGAATAGTAGATTCTTGATGACAGCCGTTGACCCCGCGCTTGAGATTTTTTGACTTTTCACTAACTCGCAAATTCAGATAATCGCATTCAATGAAGTGCACACTTCACTGTAAAATACGAGTAAGGCAGACAGCTTACCACTCGCGAACTCATTCCACGTCATTGTTGGATGATGTTGATGTGAATGCTGATGGTCGGGTGAGTGGGGTCGTGGTCGTTAGCTGTCCTGGCATAAGCGTAATGGCAACAACTAGAAATATTCTTGATATTATTTGTATATTGAACTCGTTAAGAATGTACCATTTAACATATGTATGCATGTGTTGTTGTTGTTTTGCTTTTAATTCTTTTTGCTAACTCGTCATTGTAGATACACATACATGCCCAGACTCGGTAATGTCCCTGATGCTTTTACTATTGCTATGGTCCTTGTTGTTATTAGTATGAGTGTTAGTTTTATTGCTATTTTTCTTTTGATATGCAAAAACAAACAAACAAACAACAACAACAACAACAACTACCAACAGGAAAACCTAAATAAAGAGAGAATATGCTACACGCCTTACACACACATACATACCTATGTATGTATATGCTTTAGCATTGCTATCGACCGGTAGCAGGTAGCACCAATGTTGAGTAAACAATAACAAAAGGAACAATAAAAAACATTAATAAAACAAATGCCCGCAATGCTACAGCATTGCGCTGCTCTTTAACTACACCCAACACACAGCACTCGATTGCGGCCACCTTGCCTTCACTACACAACTAAATACAAATATATGTACATATATGTGGTCGCAAAAGCCTAGTGGTTAGAAGGCCAGGGTTCGTGTCCAGGTTCGAGCAACATCCAAAATTATAGAAAAAAAAATTTCTAATTGCGTTCACCTATCGGCAGGGAATGTCAAGCTCTACGAGTGTATTTTTGACATGAAATAAAAGCTAAGAGGTAAGAGGTGGCTTAGAAACTGTAGTTCTTTCCCTCCATTTATTGGTAAAAACAGCACAACGCAAAACCACAATTTGTAGGAGGAGCTCGGCCGAAAAACGTTTCAGCGGTTATAAAGCACCAAATATATATATATATATATATATATGTATGTATCGTTATATATGTATATACATATTTGTAATTACATGTGTACATACATACATACATACATATGTATTGTTAAAATGCTTTCGCTGTTACAAAATTGTTTTTGTTGCTTTTGCTAAAAAAGCTACAGCTGTTGTTGTTTAGCTGCTGCTACTGCTGCTGCTGCTTTTACTATTGTAACCGCCTTCGTTGGTGTTGGCGTTGTTGTTGTTATCGTTATTCGCTCGTTCGTTTCATGCATTTTAACCATATTCGCTTCGGCTCCTGCGCATTTTTGCCTTGTTGATTTTGATGAGTTGATGGGTCGCGCGGATGGTAAGTCGGTCGGGCGGTTGGTCGGTCGTGCAACGAGTCTCCCGTACACTTGCATACTCTCATAATTGCTTACATATGTATGTCTAAATATGTATATATACATGCATAATATACATTCTTGAGTAAATATGAGCATAAAAAAATTGCATACAAATCGCGTGTAGAATATGTTGTATTAGTGTATTGTGCAATGGGCATTCTTCACACTCAACCACCAGACAGGCAGTCGGCTGATGGGCCTGTAGGCGCTATTCTTGCTTGCCTTCCGTGCTTGCTGACTGATGTTTTGTTGCCGCTCTTGTTTTTTTGTTGTTGTTGCTGTTGTTATGTGCTGCTGTTAAGTTTACCATTGCTATTGTTGTTGTTGTTGGCGCTGCTGCCATCGCTTGTCTGTGATACTTATTGTTGCTTTTTTCATCAAACAATTGCCACGGCACGAATTAGTTCTTGTTGTTGTTGTTGTTGTTGTTGTTTTTATCATCGTCATCGCAGTCGTCTTCGTCGTCATTGCCTATTGTCCTGTGTGCCGATGTAAATGCATTGTTCGGTATATCGCATATATCCGGCGCATAGTGCTACTCGTGGCATTTGAGTACGTACTCTACTCGTACTCGGCATCTGCCGGCGGGAGTGAATGAGTGTGTAAATAAGCCACATTGAGTCACAATTGTCTGTTGCGAAAGTGCTCTCACTTTGCATTGTACAATGCAGAGTTTAGGTTATAAAAATTATATGAATAATATTAAAATTAAAAAAAAAAAATGGTTTGGATGTCTATAATTAGATGGCATTAAATGAAGTGAAAATTGTTGGAAATTATAAGAATAAATATATTAAAAATTTGTGGCAATTTCACAATGTTGAGATTTCAAGGTTTTATGGTTGTTAGAAATTTATTTTTGTTGCGATGAAAATAGAAAATTTATTAAAAATTATAACATTGCCAGTCATAAGCTGCATGGTGCTTTAGTATCGAAATATGCATATACCTACATACATTAATTTGATTTGGTTCAAACAATTTTCAGAGAAGATGAAAACATAATGGATTTTTATTAATGACGGAGTGGAATTTATATCAATCAATTTACTTTTAGGTAATAAAATGAAATTCAAAAATATTGTCTCATATTAAAGTAATAATATGACAACTCTGTTAGTTTTTTCAAATATTCAACAAATATTTCGCATGACTAAGTACGGAAATATTCAAATAGTTAGAATAATTTTTAACCTATTTTTTTTTCTCAAAACGGTATTTTCAAAGTCTTTGTTGTCGATTTCTGGGAAATGGCTTAACCGATGGGTATCAAATATTTACAAAATCTTTTTAGATGTATTTCTCAGGAATTTGAAGGAAGCAATAAAATTTGGCAAATTATTACAATTTTTTTTAACAATTTTTAGCTTACATTGCAATCGAATACAAACTTTTTTTTGTCAAATAAATACAATTTTGTCAAATATTAAAAATTATTATTAATATTTTATTCAATTGCTCTATCATTCAAAAGAATCCGCTATGTTAATTGATTTATGGTAATCTAAACAGTCGAAATGGATATTTATCGCTAAGCCTCTTTTTTATGGTTGTTCGCGTCATCATCTATAAAAGAGCGCTTGTCCATCAATATTTTTTCATGTTCGATGTGGTGTTGTATTTTAAAAGTAAAATTTTGTTACATTACCATCAGTTGGAATTATAAAATGAAAACTGTTTGTGTAAAAAATTAATACTTGTTGAGCCTCGTAACTGCGTATAAGCCACTAATAACTATGAATATGCGAATGTAAAAGAAAATGTAAAATATTTTTGAGTCCCAAGTAAGTGATGAAGCAACAGTTAAGTGGAGTGAGAAGAGAAATCTGTATCTATGATTTCCACTCCGTTATTTGAAACGCGGCCAAAGTGGGTATGTTGTTAAATTTATTTTTTTAAATGTTTCAGAATTTTTGGTAAGTTTAATTATATTAAAAAAAAAAATAATAATAATAATTTTGCCGTAAATTATAGAATTTAAATTTTGCACTTAACTTTTAATATAATTTTGACAAAAAAATATATACCAACAAATTTTGTATGCAATTATTAATGAAATCTTGTTATTCGAGATTTGTAATTTAAAATGGTGTTTTTGATCATATTTCTTTTTACTTTAATTATGCATTATATACATTTTAAGTTGCACTTATTTTTTTCGGCGAGGCGGATGCAATAATATTTTCGTTGCTAAAGAGTACAGATTGCTAACACGGTAAATTATCGGAATAAGATCTGAGATCAAATTCTATTCTTGGATACAAAAGTCTCTGTGTCAAATAGCAAAATTTTCAAACAATCCTATACATATGCACTTTTCATACAAGCCTATTTTGGGTATATCGATAAATCTCTTAAGTACTCGAAATGCGCGAATATGGAATTCGGTTCAAGTTTTCCATTTTCCATTATTTGCAAAAATAATTTTAAGTAAAATAAAAAATTTCGAAATTTTGACTCATAGTGCGAGCACCTCGAAACTGCTTCATTGCTCAATTGCTCATGCTCAAATGTTTGTTTAGAATTCTCAAACGATTCCAGCAACAGAACAAAAATTCTTAAATTTGTTTGTAATCTTCGTTTAAAAAAGTTTAAATTATAGAAAAAGCTAGAATAGAATTTCTATTCAAAATGCTCGAGGCCATGCTAGATATATTTTTTTTGGATTAATTAGCGATGACCAAGTTTGGGAAATGCTCAAAAAAAAAATCTTCAACTCTAATATGTTTCCTATAATTAATTTTATTTGACGAATTATCCGTTAAATTAGTATAATTCTGAGTAATTTTCCTTTATTCCTTTTTTTCAGCGACTTTGTGCATATGTAAATAATTTTTAAATTCATTGGCGGTATCCTCATTTTTGTAGTCGTATTATTTAACAATTTAATTACGTTTTTCTCCCTTCTCACTACTCTTATCACACGGGACGAAACACTGTTCCACTGCAGTTGAGTGCTTTTCATTTACATACGCATATGTATGTGAGTTAAGTAGAAGCTGAGCTGTTCTGTTGTAACAAAATATAATTAAAAAAAAAACAAGAAACAGTATCTACGTCAGCTATGAAAACGTCATTAATGCCATAACATTCGCCCAATTGAATGAGCTCAACAACAACATGCAACTGAGAAGAGGCAGTCCCATCACTTGAGATTCTGTAACAATGCGTTGAGCTGTTAATGCAACTCATGTTGTTGCCGGTTACATATTGCCGTTGCTATTGCTGATACTGCTGCTGCTGTTGTTGCTGCTGCTGCTTATCAACGGCACTTTAGTGTAATTAGTCGCTGCAGTGAGCAATGATGCGTGCGTGTACGCCCAGGGCAACCTCAATGGAAGGCCAGATTCCGCAAGAACTCACACAACTTTGTGCAAACAAATAATTGTTTTTACATATACATACATATGTATATGTGTATAAGTTTTATATGCATGTATGTATGCTTATGTGCGCATGTACATTTGCATAAAATTTGTGGTCAAGTATGTTTGTACACGCAGTGAGAGTGATGTAGTAGGCCTCCAATCTAAGCTGCTGTGTGCTTGCTATCAACTCGTTGTCCTAGTCGGTCGCATACATACAACGAAAAGTACTCACAAGTACTCAGTTGAGCTAAAAACTATTACTCGTTTTGCCCAGTCTCGGTATACTCTCACAACCAATATAAATATAACAATAGATTTAAGTTGACGGTGCACAGCAGGGGCGCATTTTTATGTTGCTTACCCGCGATGTACTCACGCTCTAACTTTTTTGTTCTCATTGATAAGTATAGTGATGCCAGACTTGAGAAGTTAATTAGATATGAATACCCAAAACAAAAGCAAATATTCTCGCAATTTCAAGAACCAAAAATGCACGTCTAAAAATATGTTTAATTATTTTAAAATCGAAATATATATATATATATAACTATGATATTTTGTTTTCAACCATAGAACTTCGGTTCTTTTTTGGTTAAAATTTTTTCTTTTTTGTGTTTGTCGTAACTATGAAGTGACTTTACAACTTCGGATTTTTAACACCTAATTATGATTAACTCAAACGATTTTACGCCATTATTATGATAACCTGAGTTTGTTAGCTATGTCTGACTAACTCTCAGATTTTTGAGATTGTATAACACCAATCTAACAGACTATTCAGTTGAATGATTTTGGCTCATAATCCCTTTGATTAAGTAGCTAAAAAACATTGTATTTAGATATCTGAAATGGAATCGACATATTTCATGGCTTATATAAAACAGAATTAGATCTATTAAAAATCGTTTTTGATCAAATAAATATTTCGTGGTTAAAAAATTGAGAAATTGAGTAGTATTACAATATGGAAAAATTTGGCGCAGGCGTTAAAGTACTCACCGAGAAAGCACCATATGGGGCTCGATTATTGTCAGAATTGGTAAGGTGAGAAGTTGTGATGACTTGTTCTTGAAATAATTTCCAAACAGTTTTTTCAAATACCTGGATTTAAATTGCTCTTGAGCTCATAAACTACCTGGTCGAAATGGAATGTGTTTGGCACTAATACAGAAAGAAGGTAATATGTCTCTCTCCCGACTCATTATTTTCATAGGACATTTGCTGTGATAATGAGCGTCATATATATTCTGTAACGTATAATGGCCTAACGATAGTTCTTGCCTTTTCAAGTATGTAGTCATACGAAAAAGTTTTCCGTAGAAATAATACTGTGAATGTGAGAGTGCGTGAATCGAATTTTCGTTATCGAAAAATTTCTTAAAGAACATTCCAGAGCTGTTATTTGCGAGTAATTAGAAGCTTAAAAGGACGCCGCTGTGATTGAACTTGCTATTGCATGGGTGCAATCTTTAGTGACAAAACTAGTGTAAAATTTGTAAGTGTGCATACCAGAGATATATAACTAGTCGCTGTAGAACAAACGTTGAGTAAATTTGGAAACTTTCATTTTACAATGCAGTTAAATTACCCGAAGTATTTGTGAAATTATCGTGGTTAATTTTCAAAATCGGTTCGATATATTAAATTTTAATAAATACCGAAGCCCGCGTGCTCATCTTTCAATAACATTTTTTGTTGTTGTAGTATTTCTGCGGACTTTTCTTCATATATATATTGTGGTGAAAATGCGAAGCGAATCACGGATGAAAGAGAGGAGCCGACAACTGGCATTTTCTAGAGCGTAAAACGAGACGATTATCGTAACGAGACGATTATCGTAACGACGCGATTATTCCCGGGTTTCGTTTTCAAGCAGCAAACAAGTATATAAGGGCGACACACGACTGCAGAGACAGTCAGTCAGTAATCAGTCGTGAAGTAAACGCGTTGGAGATAACGTACAGTAAAATAATAAAAACAGTACATTGTGAAAGTTGTATACAAGTGATTGTAAATTGTAATTGAATTGTGAATTACTGAGTAATCAAAAGGACATTAATTAAATTCTTTATAAATAAAGAAACTGCAAATTAAGTTGGCGATTTTATTTAACAATCCAGAGGTCGTACCCGAAAGATTAAGGAAATCATCCAGGTTAATCAGCAGGATCGTAACATATAGGAAAATATCTGCGAAATTAAAACCTACCACTTCTTAAAACGCATCTGGCAACCACCGATGTTAGCTTCATAAACAGCTGAGCGCAACACAATCGAGTTGAAAATGAGTTGATATGCTATTGTTGTTATTATGACTGGATTTTGACGTCAGCTGTAGCATTCGCGTTGACTGCGTCGCCGACTACCACGACAACAACAGCGACAGCACCAGCCGACGGCAGCTTCATTGCCTCAGCTGACTGTGGCCAGAAATTAGTATCAAATCGTCTTTAGAAGCGTACGGTACATATATGGTGAAAAGTGTGAAAACAATTTATTAGATACCAGCGCCCGATTAGATCAAATAAACCAAGAGTAAGTTGTTGGTTCATTCTGTTTGTATTTAAGTATTTAAATGAAATGGCATGTCGGCGAGTGCCTCGCGAAGGTGGTTAACGTTGAGGGGGCGTTTTGTGTGTGTGTGTAGGCATAGTAAGGCGAAAATTTAAATTATTCGTGCAAGTTCGAGACGGTCGAATGGGACAGCGCTTTCGTACTCACCTACATACATATGTATATGTTGGTGTACACACATTCACGTGGTGGGGCTACAGCTGAAGTGGACAACCGTCTGGTTGTGGGTACTGCTGCTGCAGTTAGTTCTCGGTTTGCAAATGTTGAATTCAGTTAGGGTGTGAGAATTGTTTAATTATGTTTAGCAATAACACGTGTCTGCAAGAGTATATGGTGGGTGGTGGGTGAAATTTGACATTGGAAGATGCATACATATATACTTAGTTTGTATGTATGCACATTCGGTCAGCTGGTGAGCTAGTCGTGTGTTTATGTCAGTGTTTATAATTTATTAAATAATGCTGCTGCGATATAGCCTAACCGTGCAATGTGAAGTGATAGTGTAGTAACAGTGAATTTCCACAAAGTAAACAAACTAACTATAGACTTTGCTTAAAGCTTAATGCGATGCTGTTTATCAACTGAAGGAACGCAATAAAAAACACGCGATTTCAAAAGTGAAATTGTGTACATGTAACAACAATAATAAAAAAAACAATGCAAATATACGCAAATTGAACTGAGTTCAACGAATGTGAGCGAAATTTCGAAATCAATTTTGATGAAATTCGTTTTGCTGGCAAACAGTGCAACCATTTGGAAATTGATGATGAAAGCACAGAAAAAGTGCAACTAAAAAAATAATTAAAAAATTGGCTAAAGCGGACATGAAAAAATAAATAAGGCGAATTGAAAAATCAACAACCATCGACCAAATTACTTGCTTGACATACTATCCACTTCCCGACAACCACCACTACCCTCTTTGTAGTACTCGGCTATTGGGATTTGTTTGCTCAGCGAAATTGTAGAAGGTGAGAAATCAAAATAAAGGAAAGGGAAAGTCATGGAGCTCGTTTCGCGGACTCTTGCTGGCGCTGTTAGTACTGTTGCTGCTGCTTGTGGGCGACGAGGCTTCGGTGTGGTGAAAAACAGTATGGAAATATATAAAAGAAATGGTTATATGGTTATGCAGCTACATACGTAAATGTGTATATACTTGTTTTATGTGTGAATATGTGTAATTTGAGCGCACAAGCAACGTTTATATATAAATATATTTTTTTTTTTGTTGATGCTAACGGCAGTTTCGTAAACGCAAATCGCGCGCGAAGAAGTCGCATGTTAGCAACACTAATAACAGCAACAACAAACATTATTCATATAAAGCAATACAAAATAAAAAAGTATTACCAGCGATTGGCATTGTGAAGACTTCGACATATTAAGCTGCTCAACATCGCCGGTACTTACATAAATACATACATACATATGTATATCAAACTTGAAACAGTTTGTTGTTGTTAGTGCTGTGTCGACAATGTGTAAATAGTAGTCTTGGTACCTCATGTGCCTATTCAGTGCAATCGCTTAAACGCGTCATTGTTATTGGGGGAAAAACTTGATTTTGGTGATTTTTTTTAAGTTGTTTGAAGAGTGAAAATTGTGCGCTATTTTCTTTTCGTTTTGTTACTAATTTCTTCCGCGGTACAAAGGGTGCAAAGAGTAATGTGACATGATGGCAGTTTTTTTTATTGATTTTTTTTTATTTGGTGATTTTCTTGTTGTTTTCTCTTGTTTTACGTTTTATTACTTCAATTGCGTTGAGGAGCTGAATTATTTTTCCTGCTGGCTGACCGTGCCTTTGTATTATAGTGGGCTGGGAAAATCTTAGTTGGCTATACGCTTAGGTGTGTCATTATAGTGTGCAAGCTTGTACAAGGTGCGGCGGTATGTACGGACGATTTGCTCAAAGATGCGGTAATACAATACGTTTCGCCGGCAACGGGAGGCCAAGTAGTTGGTACCTACGGAAATTTGAAGTCACGGTTTTTATGATAAAATTATGTTTAAAAAAATAAGACAAAAAAGTAAAATTATAAACAAATGGGCTTTTCAAAATTAGACGAAGGAATACATAAATTTGCATGCATGCTTAGTTAGAAAACAAGTACATATGTTTTAAATATTTTTTTTGTGTGAAAAATTCTTAATTAAAATAAATGAAAACGAAACGGTGTAGAGCAGGCTGCCCATAGCTATTCAAGTGAACATTAGTACAATAAAAAGAAGCAAAAATTACAAATTAAACATTTAATTAAATACTTGATAATAATTTTGAACAAAAATATAACTTTCAAAATCAGTGCATAAGTAATTAATTAATTTATTTTACTTCACAAATACACACATTCATATTTATGTGCAAAAATTTAAATCGCTTAAAAATATTTTCTGCTTTCTCCTACCCCAAAAGTCAGCGGTGTTTAATTTTTTCTGTGAATTCATGCCAATTGCGACGGTGATAAATATTTTATTATGCGAAAAATTTGATAAGCACCGACGGTTTTGTGGTTTGAGACCAAACTCGAAGGTTTTTAGTTTCTAAGCAGTACATTGCCGTCTTTTGTTTATTTATTCATATGCTTAACGATATCTAATGACATAATGCGGTCTATGATTAAGCGTAGTATATACAATTGTTAATGTATTTTTTGTTGCAAGCCTACTTATTACGTACCTGCTTAGATACAAAAAAAAATGTTGAGAGAAAATCAGTAATTCAACATGTGAGTTACCTACATCCATCCATACATACATACATACATATTTTCGTATGTAAATGTTAAAATCAAATCGCATTATGTACCTGTTTATATGTACTTACATGTGTGTATGCATGTACAAACCTAGCTTGTGTATATTATTTTATGGAAATTTGACCCAAATATTTCTTGGTAAAACGCTTTCGTGCACCAACAGCAATAACAACGTCAATTTAGAAACTTTATTTTTATTTCTTTTCTATTTCTATTTCTATATCTATATCTATTTCTATTTCTCTTTCGTCTATTTTTATATCATCAATAAACATACATACATTTATGTATATATGTGTATGCATGTTACATATTTATAACGAGTTATTTGCCAATGAATTGTTGAGTGAATTCTTGAAATTCTGCTAAATATGCAGTTGTCAGTATTTATTTCCCTCTAGCAGATACTCACACATTCGACTGCCGCCCTGCTCTATGTCGGTACTTTTATTCTATTTTCTGTCAACAGTTAACTAGACGCGTGTGGGTGTTTATTTTTCGCTGTCAATGGGCCGTCGCTGTTGATCGTCATTGACGTTTTCACAGTTGTGCAAGTCATTTTTTACGTGTACAACAGCAAATTAATTTTTACACAAAATTAAACATCTGACCGTTTGCAGTGGAGTAGGTAGTATGTAAATATGCATGTATGCATGTTACTCGCATTGATTAAATAATTAGTGAAATTGTATTAATTAAAATTTACTCTGAACTGTACATTGTGTAAGTGAAATGTGTCCTGAGTGTTATATAGTAAAACAATTAAATTGTATTACACAGTAATAATGTGTGAAAAGAAAAAAAAATTAAACATGAAATAGTATGAGCAAGCAAATGAATGCATTTAAATATAGTGTGACGAGAATAAATCCGATTGTTCTACTACTCGTGCTACTCGTTGCTGTGATGACTAGGAAATCTAGTTGGACGAGTAGGCATAGTACACACATACGTATGTATGTATGAGTGTATTTACTTTTGTATTTAGATGCTCGCCACTTGCTGCTACTTACGTATATATACATATATATATAATTGTAAACATAATACGATATACATACATACATACATGCGTACGGCTTTTTTGAGGTCAACGGCATCACACCAACGCTGTCAGCTCATTTAACGACGAAAGACCGACCCAAAAAGTGTCATGCAGCACCGACTAACAAAACGACTACTATTTGGGGCCAGAACGAAGTGAGTATTGTTGATAGCACACGTCGACGGACACACTAACAATCAGTTGTACATATATAATATTTTTTTTAGTGATTTTCATATGAACGTTCTCTAGGAAATACCCGCTCTCACCAACGACACAATAAAGTGTTGATGACTTTGTTTTTGCTTTGCTTTGTAGAAGCATTCTCCTGCGTGCTATCCATGAAATACGCTACACACTATTTTATATGTATGTATCCAGCGTGTTTGTTTGATTATGATTGCGAATTTCTGCGTGAGTGACATATTGAGCTTTTAAATGTATGTAGATATATAAGTATGTAGAACAAGAGCTGTCAAAACGTTTTGTGTCGCTGAATGTGAACGTTTTGGTTATACTAATAACCTGCGTGTATAAGGCAACATTTTTGAATGTACTCAGAAGAAATTATTTACATATGTATGTACATATTTTGTTAGCCATATGCTAAGCGCACATAGTTTCGCAATCAGCCGAGACTTGAAAGGAATTTCACTCGTATATTTCTATATGTTGCTAGCTCTGAGTGCGGCTCAACCGCAGTGCGCAGGTGCTTTAAAGGTCGGATGTTTAAAACTATACAACACGTTTTAATGAGTTTAAAAGTAGAAATGAAAATTAAAATCGCTCTCTCTCTCTCTATCTCTACTTTTCTGCAACAGATGTGACAGCACCCAACCGAACTAAGCAGACAAAAGCAATGATTAATCAGCGTCTTTTTTGACCAGTGTAGCGCACATACATTTTTAAGCATTTTGGCTTTGGCCTGTAGTTGCTGCTGTTGATGTTGCCGTATAGTAGTCTCTTCTTTCCACTAACTATGCAGAATATAGCGATTGTAGCGTTGTATTATCACTTGCTCATCAGTTACCCCACAGTCTATTCATGCGTCAACTACAATCGGTTGGATTCTCATGTATGATGGGTCATTCTAGGTGAAACTTTCGGTGTCGTCACAGTTATGAATGAATAAAGATGTACACATATATATATGTGTATGTATGTATGTGTGTGTGTGTGTGCGTGTGTCAGGTATTTAAGTTTGTTATTTATACCGTCGGCGTTGTGAAATAGTAATAATAACATGAAGAATTTTGTTATCAGTAAAAAGTAAAACCGAAAATATAAATCAACAAATAGCAGTGTCGATAATTGAGTATATAATTGTATATATAAAGCTGTATATGAATGTGTATGTATGTATGTACATATACAATGTATGATTGTAATCTTAAAATATAATAATAGCCATCAGTGGCGATAAGAAAATGGGTGTTTGGTATAATTCTAAACTTAACGCTTGCTAAATGAGTTGCTATTATCATTTATTTAAAACTATGTGTTTCTTACATGTATGTACATACATATATATGTATGTATATGAAATGCAAATAACAGATAAGACTTAAAAACATACAAACATATTTATTTATAATTTAATTTTAAAGCAAATTCAGAATAAATTATGAACTTAGAAACGTCAAATAAATACTGAGTTAGCACATGAAAGCGTTTAGTATACGAGTAAAGAGTGTAATATATTTGTAATATATTTTTGCTTAATTAAATGTAAAATAAAACCTTAATACGTGTAAAATAATCAAATTTCTTATTTTCTTGAAAAAAAAAAGTGTATTCAATTGTTGTTGCAGCCCAATAGTTAATTCGGGTTGGGTTTAGAATTTTATCTCACTTTCACTGATTATTGTGTCTAAACGCGTAGACCGAATTAAATAATTTATAAAGGAATTGATAGGCAATGAATTAAACTTTTGTTCACTTTTTGTTTTATTTGTTTATGTGTTGTAGTTTTCCCACAATGGTTTAACAAAATTTGCATATTTTCACAAATTCGCTATTTACGTTGCACTTCTTTCACAAATTTTATCATATTAAACGCATTTAATTTAAAACATTTATGCTGGACAGGAAGCACAATAAAACAAACTATCACTAAATAATTAAATTTTTATTTGTTGTTCATTTATAAAGTAGGGATAAATGTTTAAAAATTGCACATTTTTTGACTTTCGATACATTTGCGCGATTTTGTTTGGGTTTTTTTTGATGCGGGAGAAACAGCATCTGTCGATATTTTTGTACTCATATGCACTTTATTTATTAGATTTTATATATAAATTAAAAGTATGTGATTTATTCGATTATTTTCTTAAAATTTTATGCTTTAAAGCGACACTTAATATTAAAATTTGTACATTTATTGAATATCAACTGTCAAATTACGAAGAAAAGGAGACCAAAAGAAAATCAACATAACCCATTAAACCAAAATGAATGGTTATATCTTCATTATTTCAATGCTCCCTGTGGATATAGTATATAGCCGGTTTTGGTCCCTTGAGGATTTTTTATATTAAAGCACGGCCACAGGTCGCCAATTCACATAAGGGGTTCACTTGCAAATACTGTGCAAGGCGAAACCGGTGTTGGTCCGGTTCAGGGTTATTTTTTAAACACCGGTTTCGCCTTGCACAGTATTTGCCAGTGAAGCCTTTTTGTGAGCTGGCTGCTCCAAAAAAAAGAACACAGGCTGTAAAATAAAGTTCATCAGCAACTTCAAACACGTCACTAAATGTAGATGACCGCTGGGTTATGTGCATACTTTCAAAATGTACCAAAAAGTGAAATTTTTCACGATTTTCAAGACCTTCCCTAGAGCTTTTTAGAAACCCCAGTGGGGGGTAGAGTTGCATTAATCAAAAGTTTAATTCAGTGGCTTTCGAATGAGACTAATTGCGCTCCACACCCCTTCAAAGTGGGATACAATTCTAAACATTTCCCGTTAATTCTGATCAAATTGAATATATATTTTTTAATTTATTAAAATATTTTTTATTAGTATGCCGAAAAGTGTTTTCTACCACGTATCTGCACAAAAAATATGGCGAACATAAAAAGAACTAAAAAAAAACGTTTCCCGAAATTCATAATTTTTAACATGTTTTAAGTATTTACTTAGCAACCGAGCAAAATGAACATGTTCTACTAGCCAGCAGGTGTTAGAAACTCAAAACAAAAATTTATGTGTGACACTAGTGGTTCAATTCAGTAGTAAAAAAAAAAATATTAACCGCCACACAAACTCTGTCAATAAGCTGGAGTTCGTTTCTATTAGCGCTCGCTGTTTTTTTTTTTCTCTCTCTCCTCCTTTGTATTACACCGGAGCTAATTTTGTGGAGACAAAAGACGTGTGTGTGCTCTTTTTCGGGCTTTTTATACTACAGTGCGGTGCATAAAAACCTATCTACCTGATTTGTCGCCAACGTCACTTAATCGACCTGACTGACCGCTTACCTGTCACTTGTGCGCATACCATCGTTTTTATTTGCACTCGACCAATTCAATTTATCGATTCTCATACACACTATGGTGCCGCAAGATTGCTATGCATGAGTATTTCTTTATTTATCTTATCGCTTTTTTACGTTTACATTTTATTTTACCTTTTCAATTGTTTTTTTTTTTTTTTTTTGATATTACTCATGTGCAAGCACAATTACATTGTATTACCTGCCTACCCATATATGTATCTCCGTGTTTTTGCCACTCATTAATAACTGATTTTTTCACAATTTTTTTCATATTTATTTGCAGATTCGTGCAACCACAACAATAACAAAAACAACAACAACTAAGTTAAAGAAAGGAGCGCCTTCAACATATTGTGGGGAATTGCTTAAGTGAAGTGAATAAATATAAACAAAGAAATAAATAAATGAAAAAAGTATTCAAATGAGAAAAAAATCATAAAACAATAAAAATACATATATACATACATATATATATATATATATATATTAATGGAGACATATACATACAAGTTCGTATACGTATATATGCAATATATATGTATGAATAAGTGAATTAAAAGAGAAGACATAAAAAATATATAAATAAATATTTATGTAAACACATAGATACTCCTACATATATGTAGAAAAAATTAAGTTTCATTCAATTTATTTGCTGCTGTTACGCCACATTCAACATAGCAGGGGCAACAATTGCATACGACGTGTCATCAACATTGTATTCGTTGTGGTGCGCGAAAGGCAATTCAAAATTTCAAAAGAGAAAAAACCAAAACAAAAAGCAAAAAAATTTGAAAACTAAGACACGGTATTCTAAAAAATAACCAAAAGTGAGTGAATAATAATAACAATACCGTACATAGCGCTCGTTTTTTTGTTTTTGGTTGAAACAACAACAACAAGAACAATATACATACATCAAAATAAACAACAACAAGTAAAATCTCCCATTAAAGAAATAAACAGTGTTTGCCTAGTGCATATATGCGAGTTTGTCTTTCAATACGAAAGGCAGCAACAATTTTGAAATACACTGCATAAATTGCATTAAAGTGTATAACAACGTAAGTGAACGCAAGCAAGCAAGAATCAGCATAAGATCGACTGTAACAGAAATGAACAGCGTTGACGGCGCACCCAATGCCACGATTTTAGCCGAGGGAGCCTCAACAACGTATTCGATCGCGGCTACTTCAGCAACTACTGCGACAACAATAAAAACTACAACTTCTTTATGTGCTTCTAAAGCAACAGAAACGTCGACGACGCCTGTGACAACAATACAAAAGTTAAACGTAATAAACTCAACGGTCATTGTTGATGCCACCGATGAATTCCACGAAAGCGACAATAATGTGCAAGAAGACGCTGTCGTTGATGAGCCACAACCACAACAACAGCGGCCGCAACATGATCAACACGAGCAGCGGAATGAAGCGCCAATAAAGGGAATTATAATGAAATCTGAAACTAAAACTGAAGCAAAAACAGCGCCAATCCAAGCAGAAAAAACGGTAGCAGCTGCAACAGCAAAAACAATGGGCAATACTAATAAAACAAATAAAGCAATGGCAGACAATGATAATGCAGTAGAAGAAGAAGCAGCAGCAGCAGCAGCAACAACAACAACAACACAACCACTAACTGAGCCAACAAAAATCAAAAAAATTAATAAAAATACGAAGGCTGAGACCAACGCTGACGTTCCAACAACAGATATGATAACCCCAAAGAGCAAATGTGTCGGTAACGAGGACGCCGGTATTGTAACTCACACTGATAACACAACCATTACTAAGCCACAGTCACAGCCACAGCCAAAGCCGACAAAAACAAAAGTACTGGCAGCGGAAGATGATAATTGTGAACTCAATGGGATGGAATTGTGTCGGTGCTGTGGCAAGCCCAATGTCACGCTCTATGATCTCTTCCCCAAAGTATCATCTAATGGCGTTGATAACGATAATTCGTTGGAGGTCGACGACGTCACTGTAAACATACTTGCTGAAAATATGGAGATGAGTATGATCGATGAGAATCAAAAGATAACGTCCAATGAGGGTGATACAATTTCTGAAGATATTACAAAAAATGATGCAGAAATAAAGCAGAAAACAGCGACAGCTGTTGACGTGTCAGACTCCACAAAAACCAATGTTACAACAAAGATCGATGGGACGAATACACCGAAACGTTGTTATCGCACCATTGCCGCGTCTATTGCTGCGGCCGCAGCAGCATCAGGCACCAACAGTACAATCAATAAAACAACAACAGGTTCGTGCAGTGATGGCGCTCCCACCTGCGAGAAAATCAATGACCCAATTGTTGCTGCAGACGCCGCCACAAGTGGTGATGATGTTGTAGCCGATCGATATGGGGAAGGTGCGCGAGTAGCGGCAACTACAAGTGATGGTGGTGGTGCTTTGCGTGTGAAAAAATCTGAAACAAATCAAAATGTTGTTACTGCGCCCAACAACAACGCTGATGCTATGGGACAAACTGGCGACAACATGGAGAATATATTGCAAGAGATGCAAATTTGGCAACTACGGGTGAGTTTTATTGTTATGTTTTTCGTTTTTTTAATTATTTTTTTCTCATGCATACTCTACGTATTCAGGTGTCAGCGTAGTAATGAGCTGTAGTAGTTGGGGGGATTAAAATTATTTTAGTGTTTGGCAAAATTTATTACTCATTTGCTACTTTAAGCGCAAGCTAGTCTCAGTCTCTTACTTATTGAGATATTTCAACGAAAATGTAAATATTGCTACTGAAAATCATCGAAATTGGAAGCCTAATTACAAGCGATATTGGGATATGAGGTTCTGGGCAAAAAATCCGTTAAAAAAGCATCTAATAGTGAGAAATTTAATGTGCTATTCACGAATATAAATATTGATACCGAACATCGTCGAAATCGAATTTTGCAATAAAATTTATAGGTTCATGAAAGGTATAAAGGATTTCTGCATGAAGAACCAACCGAAGACCAAATTTCTGTTTTGTTTTGTTTTTAAATTTGTCGATGTTTGTAAGCTGAATTTACTTCCTATTCGCTTGGAGATATGTACTATATTTCACCGGTAAATATTATTTTACGAGAGTCGAGCATTGTACTTTTCATCTCAACATTCGCTTAGATCGTTACAATTTTTTCCAATGCTTGGGTAAACTCCTTCTTCAGAGCCACAATTTCAAGTATACTTTTCACTCCAAGTTTGAGAGTAAATCATGTTTTTTGAGAGCGTACTCAATGTTTTTTGAATAGATTTTATATTAAATTTTGCCCAAAAATCTACGCCCCCGAAAAATAAGACAAAAAAAAATAATTTTTTTTGAATGTCTTGTTTTCCATAGTATGCAGCTACTCGACGTATTTTTGTTGTCTAACTCAATGCGGTGAAAAGCGATTTGTCTTGTAATTTTCTAGTATCGATCCCAAAAACGGACAACAGTATGAAGTAGAGAGTTAAGCAACTTTCTTTTCAAAGACAATGGTCGACTAATGTTAATTGTCAATTTTCTATAATACAATTGCTTTGATACAACACCTTTCAACACAACTATTGTCTTTTCCCCTTTCAACACCTATGCCAAACAATACTAAGGATTCGCCTAATTTATTTGGTGAAATTAAACAAAAAGGCTAACAAAAAGGCAAGACCCACTACTCGTTGATTTAACCACCAATTTGTGGTGTGCATTGATCAGAGCTGTTGGTTTGCACTTATGTTTGATCGAAAATTTTTCTCCAACCAATATTTGTTACTACACCTATTATTCAATCAGCATTGAGCTTTTGATAATAATCTTACAATTTTGTTTACAAGCATGTTTAGCAAGTACATAATCGAGCCCCACATTAAACACGTATATGTAAGTAATTCCCTCAATTAAAACACACCACACATGCACAAACAATTGTAGGGTATACAGCCTATTCAGAAGGTGTTACAATCATTTATCTACAGCAAACTAGTGTGTAACACACACACATATGTAAGTTGTATGTTCATATGTGGCAATGTATGTGCATAATTTATTGACTTTGGTGCAATTAGTCTTCCTAACGATTGGTCTTTGCCACCCCTGTTGAGCCTAAAAATGAATGCAAACCACATAACCTCCAATTAATGATACGAATCAGGGTAGAGAGGCTATCTTTGAATTCACGTAATGTCATTTCTTTGTTTACTTAACAAATGATAGACAGTCATGGCTTAACCTTTTTTCGACATACTTACTGCCTACAAACGCATAAAAAGAGTTCTCATACTTGTATATGCATGCATATATGTATGTATGTATGGCTAAAGCATAAGCTTTTAACAGACTCACTGCTTGAATTTTTCTGCGTTATGTACATATGTAATACCACCCACAATGTAAGCAAATCTAAACTGGAACAAGAACTTATAACAAATCAGGCTCGTCAATTTGTAATCGCGAGTCATTTTTCATCGTGTTTTTTTCTTTCACAAAATTCGATTTTAACACATTGCGGTAATTGTTCAATTTTTTCTCACGCATTCACTTAGTCAGTCATACGTACGGTCAATTGACTTTTCTCACGTAGGTTTATGTAAATGTTTTTATTATTTTTTTACGTTTTCTAACTGTTTTACACTCTACATGCTGTTATTCCATTAAAAACTCAATTGGGAACATGACTCCATTAAGCTTGAAAATTTGTTCTGTGCCAATAGCTTAATTTCTGGCAAACAAACAAGCTTTTCCCAGAATGTTTACATATTTTTATTAATTTAAATTAATTAAAGTGATTGAATTTATTAGTTTTTATTTTATTTTATTTTATTTTTTCAATTATTTAATTTATTACACCTATTATGAACATGAAATGTTATATTAACTTTGGTTCGAAGTATGAAAGTACCAGAAGGAGAATCGAGATACTCACCAGAATTTATACAGATCGAATCAGATCAATGAACTGAGTTGATTTAGCTACTCCCGTATATTTCAGCGATGTATTTTTATATTTATACGATCATTTGTCGAAACCGGCCAGATCGTTCTACTATAACCTATAGCCCCTATACAACGGATTAGTTCAGATATATATTGTTTTTGGTTAAAGCACCATTAAAAAAGCATCTAGGAGCGTGAAATTCGGTTTCTACACAGGTAAATTGAAACAAATATTCGTGCTGAAAATCATCGAAATCTCAGATATAAAAATTAATATTTAATCCCAAAGTGCAATACAATAAATTTGTTATGTCCATGAAAGTGATAAAGACTTCGGGATGACACTACTTCTATCTTGTTTTTTTTATATTCCATTTTATTTTATTTCATATTAATTAATTAAATTGAATTCTTACTCAATTTTATTTCATAATAATTAATGAAACTTAAATTATATATTATTTAATCAATTATATACTTTTTTATCAATTAATTATTTTATTTATTTTAATTTCATTTAAATTTGATTTTATTTCATTTTATTTTATTTTATTTTATTTTATTTTATTTTATTTTATTGCATTAAATTATATTTATGATTTATTTTTTGTTTTATAAATTTAAATGAAAATTTATTTCGCCTTATTATTTTAATTTACTGAATTTAATTTAATTTAATAATTATTTTTTTCTGTTTTATTTTATTTTATTTAACTTTATTTTATTCCACTTTATTTCCTTTTTTTACTTCATTAAATTTTTTAAGTTTATTATAATTTATTTTTATTTATAATTTTAGTTTATTTTGTTAGAATTTCCCATATTTTTTTATTTTAATTTAATTTAATTTTTATGTTATTTTATTTTACTTTATATTTTTTTATCTTCATTTAATTTTTTTTGATTTTATCTTTTCTTGTTTATTTTGATTTATTTGGTTTTATATTGTTCAACTTCATTTTAGTTTGTTTATTGTATTCTGTAATGCTTGATTTAATTTTGTTTTACTTTATTTAAATTATTTCATTTTTTTACAATTTATTGGTATTATTTCATTTTTTTTATTTTGCCTTACTAATTCAATTTAGTTAGTTTAATTTACTTTAATAATCATACTTTTTGGTTTTCTTTTAATGTTTCTTATGTTCTATTTTATTTCACTATATTTTTGTTTTATATTATTTAGTTTTTTTAAATTTATTTTATTTTATTATACATAACCTTTTATTTCGCAAATTTTTATTTTAATTTTAATAAATTCAATTTTGTTTAATGTTATTTTGTTAAAATTTCTGTATTTTCTTATGTTTTGTTTATGTTTTTTTGTACTTTGTTTTATTTATTTTATTTTATTTAAATTTTTTTATTAAATTTTTTTATTCAATTTTTCTTGTTTCACTTAATCTTTTTAATTTAATTAAATGTTTAAGTTTATTGAACAAAATTTTTTATTTAATATTTCAGCTTATTTTTTTTAAGTTTTCTATATTTCATTTTTAATTTTATTTTATTTTTATATTATTTTATTTTATTTTTTATTTTTATCTTATTTTTGCAATTTTATTTGATTGTTTATTTCAGTTTGTTTATTTTATTTTATTTTGTTTGATTTAATTTTGTTTTACTTTATTTAAATTGATTAATTTTTATACATACTTATTGGTATCTTTTCATTTTAGTTTTTAATTTTCATTACTATTTAATTTAAATTAATTTAATTTAATTTAATAATAACTTTATTTTATTTTATTCAATTTTTATTTATTTTTATATTCTATTTTATTTCAGTATACTTTTATTTTATTTCATTTAGTGTTTTTATGTTTATTTTACTTGATTTAATTTTTTTAAGTTTATTTTATTTGAATTAATTTTGTTATTTTGCCTAATTTTTTCTTTTATTTTATTAAATACTATTTTATTTTAGGTTTTTTTTATTTTGTTTATTTTCTTATTATTTTGTTTTATTTATATGTTATTTACAGTTTTGGATTTTCTCTTAATTTATTTTATATGGTTTTTACTATTATTTGAACTAATTTAATTTTTGTTTTTTATTTTATATTTATTTAATTATAGCTTGATTTTATTTTACGTTATTTGATTCTAGTACATTTTTTTTTCCAGAATTAATTTTTTTATATTTTTGCTTTAATGATTTATATTAATTTAAATTTTTTTGTATTATTTACTTAAATTTTTTTAAAAGTTTTAAAATATAATTTAATTTAAAATTATTATATTATATTATATGTAATATTTTTTTCTTTTTGCTTTCTTCCTTTTTATTATTTTTAATGTTTTTCGAGAAGAATTTTCATATATTTTATTGTGTATTTTTATCTTTATTTCTCTTCGTCTCAACCTACCACAATTGGCCAATTTTTTATGCTTATCACAACATGCGGGTTCTGCCTGAGTAAATATTTGCTAATCCGTAAGTCGGTGCGTGCAAAGAGAAAAAAAATGCCAGCTAAAATTTGCCAGGCTACTAATTGGTTGCATAGTTTTCTGTTGTTGTTGTTGTTGTTGTTGTTGTTGTTGTTGTTGCTGTTGTTGTTGTTGTTATTAATATTTTATGACTGCGCTTAAATGGTTACTAAACATACATATATTTGATTTTACACAGTTAAATATATATATTTCAGTGTATATAAGCCTAATGAATGTGTGTATGTGTATAAAAAGGGTATTAATACATACATGCATACAAATATAAATACATATATAAATTTCATTTCGTATATCTTCATACAGATTAGTGAGTTCTAATAACAAGATTTATATATATATATATATATATATATATATATATATTTATATATATATATATATATATATATATATATATATGTGTGTATTTATTTGTGCTAATGGCAGTTAGCGCGCTCATTTATATCACCAATGAACCATCCAGCAATTCATACTTTGCTGCTTGTTTGTTCGTATGTTTGTATTATTTTCATTTTGTTGTTGTTGTTTGTGTGGCTGTTGGCAACTGAATCACGTGTGCTTAATTTTTATTACTTTCAAGCAGTAATAAGAGCGATAACAGCGCAAAATGGAGCAACAACAATGAAAATATAAGAATCTTGTGTTATATATACATATATACGAACAAGTATAGAGATACGTACGAGTTTACAAATATATACATATATATATTTATGTATATATCTGTTTATATGTGATAATTTTCAAAAAGCTGGTGTGTTGTATGTTTTTAAAAGAAAAGCTCGCAACAATGTTGCACCAGCAATAACAACAACAGCAATAGCAAGTAGTTAATTTCAACAATCGCTTCCTTCGTTGCGTATTGAATTACAAGTCTTCCATAAATATATACATAAATACATACATATTTACTTTGGTTACTTGATGTCGTTATTTAAATTTTTTGCGAACTAACTGCGGCGTTAAATTTAATGATTTTGCCACGAAAAATTACCCTGTAGGAAAATAAATAATTGAATAAAAAATAAAAAAAGATGTGGATTATCTTGCTGCAGATGTTTTTTTTGGAAGAACGTGAACGTTCCAAACAGATTCATAGTTAAGTTGCAAAGGTTTGAACGCAACTCAGACAGTCTAGTTAATTGTGTTTGTTTTAATTATAAAATCAAATTATATTTAATTTGATTAACCCATTATATCTTGATCCCAATGTAACTCAGCTTTTTATTATAAGTGGCATTTATTAAAAAAAAAATCAGCCACAATAAATGCTGTTTTTTTTTTGTTATTGCATAAACAAATATGTAAATTTATGGATAATTAAATTTTGATTAATCAATTAGTCAGATTCTGATTAATAAAAAATATAATTAGTGCTGGAATTAATCACTTTGATTAATCGCATAGGATAATTCACTAGATTTTTAATTAATTGGCTTCAATTAATTGATTAAATTTCTGTTAATTAAGTGTGAGTGCGATAAAGTTCGCCAGAAAAAAAATTTCAAATAGCATTCCTAATAGCGTGTCCTTAGCAGAAGTTGATGATATTGACTTCGGTTCCGAAAGAGCCAAACTTTCTGCGTTTATGCCATCGCCGGCGACTCCGACTCATATAAAGTTAGTTGAAAACTTCGACTGCAACTCTAGTTCCGGTAAATTCGCTTATCAAAAATTCCTTAAATTTCCGTAGTGAAGATAAGTATGTATGTATGTATGTACATATGTATGCAACATGTATATGACCCTTTGAGCTTTGCGGTTTCATTTCGCCGCTGCCGCTGTTTTCTCTTTTTACCACCTCTTCGGCGCTCGCCTCACACATTATATGTATAAGTACATATACTCGCAACAAGTAGGCATGCACTCGCTCGCCTTTCATAACCACAAAAATCCGACACCATGCACGAAATGTATTTACTCCCCACAAAATTCTTGGTATTGTTTTAAACATCCAATATTTTCACTCCTCAATTTCGTCTACTAATTTCAGACATTTGACCATCTTGTTGTCGTTATTGTTATTGTTGTTGTTGTTGCTGTTGTTGCTGCTGTTATTTCGCTTAATTTTACCTTACGTTCTCCAACACTAACATACGTCGCGGCACACTGATTGCTTTCGGCATCTTTTTTGAGTCTGCATGTCTGTTACGTCCAACTCTTTTCGAGTTCCTTTCATGCTTTTTATGATTTTTTATTATTTATTTTGTATTTTATTTTTGTCTTATTGGTTTTTCCCTGCGGGAGTAAGGTGTGAAATTTTACTGTGGCTTAACGAATGAAATAAATTTGTTAATTTAATATTTGGGTACCGAGAAAGCGGTAACGTAAAGGTAAACTACTTTGCTTCCTTAAGCATACAAACACACAAACATACAAACATATATACATACATACCCACAATACATATTGCATTATTATTATTTTTTGCGCTCACTTAGCCTCCATTTGGTCGTTTACTGATCGACCCAGCGACTCGCTGGCTGGCCGATAGGCTGCTGCCCCGTTTTGTCTGCATATAAGTCTGCTTCTTGGTTGTGTGTAAGCGCGCACTCTATGTTCTTTAATTTAATTCCGCTCCTGCTCCTCAGCTGGAGCAACCAGCGGCAGCGTTTTGACCACATTCATATGAAAGATCGACATTCGCCGTCATTGCCATCGGCACTCTTGTCGGCACTAGTCTTCTTTTCTGCTAAGCTTTCTGTAGCCGTCACTCGCAAATAACTTTACTTATGTTTGTATGTATGTAGTTATGTATATTTGTACTCCGCCTTCTTGCCGCTTTTAGTTTTTTGTGAAAACGTGCTGCAGATTGACTGACTAAGTAGGAGTCATTATTATAGTGATTGTTGTTGTTATTTTTGTTGTTCTTGTTGTTAGTGGTATTCTTATTTTGGCTGCTTCATTTAACTTATACTCCCCGCGTTATTGGTGTAGTTGTTGTTGACGTTATCTTTGTTATTGTTGTTGCTGCTATTATTATTGTTGTCAATGAGGTTGGCAGGTAATCTGTTTGTCCAGTCCATTTCCAACGCCCGAACCAAAACCATGCCAACCATTTTTGTTCACAGTTGTTTTTGTTGGTTTTTGTGCCTTGCTTTAAGGCTGTTACCACACGCACAGCGGAGCTTCTGCCTCGCCACTACTACTCGCCTCTTTCCTTAGCCTTCCTTAACTGCTTCCCTGATAGATTGCTTTTTAGCGTTGTTGTTGTTGGGCTTGTTTAATTCTTCGCTCGTTTGGTTGTTTAGTTTAGTCCAAGCAGCCTGTCAGTAAGTGCTCTTGCTGCAAAAGCACACACACACACAAACACACACACACCTTGACTCCAATTTAGCGTTAATATGTCTGCTGTATGTTTTTGGTTTTGTTGGTGCGCTGATTTATTCGCATTGCGCTCGCGTGTTGTTGGTTTTTCGCCTTTCATGCCCAAATGCATGCGTTCACTTACCAACAACAACAACAACAACAACAACAATAAACACAAGTTTGCTCGTTTATTTAACGTAAATTCATAACTGCTCTTCCGTACGGTTCGATATTCTGAGCGTTGCGAATGCGCACAGTAAACAACAACAAGAAGAACAACATCAACAGCACTAATAAAAACTTCACTTGCCAAGTTCGGGATCTAGTAACATGCGCATCAGCACGAATCAGCTTAAAACAACAACACCTCAGCACCTTCTTTCTCTCAAACGCGTTGTGTAGAATTCTCATTGTAGAAGAGAGTAGGATGAGGTAAGGAGGGGGTATGCTGGAAGTAGGTTGGTTATTCGCCAGCGTTTTATCGAGTTAACTTCGCTTATAATTTACTGTTGCTTTTGTTGTTGTTCGCATTGTTTGCGCTTAATGTGCATTTGTACGTGCTTTTATTACCATTCTGGCGTGGTTTTTGTTGTTGTTGTCTTCGCTCATCCTTATTCGTGCATTTTTTTTGAATTCAGCGCTATTGTTGCTGCTCTCCAGCTTTGGTTATTTATTCATTTTTTTATTGCAGTTGCCCGTCAATTTTATTTCGTTACGCATGATTGCCAACATATTTGTTGTCTGTTTATTTTGATTTTCTACACGCTTTTTTGTCCACACATTTATCTTACACAAATGCAACACTTGTTAAATGTGATCTTTGTTTGTTTGTTGTAATTTTTTCCAGATATTTTTTTTATTATTATTATTTTGTTCGCAGCCATCAATTCATTTCAATATATCATACTATAAGAAAGTCTTTTTTATGCTTAACTTTTTGTTTGCGATTTATGTATATATATGTACATACATATACATATGTTTTTTTAAATTTAATTAGATTTATTTTATTTTATTTTTTATTGTTTTTGTTTTATAGTAGTTAATTATTTATTTATTTTTTTTTTTTAATTGAATCTATTTTTTTATTTTATTTTTTACTTCAGTTTTTGACTTTTTTCATTTCATTTCATTTTATTTTTCATTTCATTTCATTCTAATTTATTTTGTATAATTTAATTTAATTTAATTTATAACATTTTTTTACTTTATTTATTTCTTTATTATCGTTTTTTTATTCCATGTGAATTTAATTGAATTAATTTTTTTTTTGTTAATATTAATTTTCATTTTATTTTGTTTTTTATATTATATATTTTTTATTTTTTTATTTAATTTATAACATTTTTTTACTTTATTTATTTCTTTATTATCGTTTTTTTATTCCATGTGAATTTAATTGAATTAATTTTTTTTTTTTTGTTAATATTAATTTTCATTTTATTTTGTTTTTTATATTATATATTTTTTATTTTTTATTAAATGTTTTTTTATTTTTGTATTTTACTTTGTGAATTAATTTAAATTAATTAGATTTTTTTTTGCTTAATTAATTTTATTTTGTTTTTTTTTCATTATTATTTTTATTTTTGTTTATTTTTTTTTTTACTTAGTTTTTATTAGTTTGGTTTGGTTTATTCAATTTAAAGTTAAACCTAAGATTATTATTTTTTTTTTTTAATTGTTTTCTTATCTTTTTTATTTTATTTCATTTTATATATTGTATATTGTATTCTTTTATTTCATTTTTATTTATATTAATTTAATTTTCCTTGGTATTATTTAATTGAATTGAATTTTATTTCATTTATTTTCCCTTTTTATATATTTATTATTATATTTGTTTACTTTAGTGTATTTTACTTTATTTTATTTTACTTTATTTAGATTTTCTTATTTGATTTTGCTTATTTTGCTTATTTTATTTTAATTTAGTTAAGTTTGCTTTATTCTATTTACAACAAAATTATGTATCTTGCGGGGGAGAATGATTAAAATGCCTACCGCATCATCATTGCTTCATCACAGCAGTGGTATGTGCCTCTTGCAGGTCATTAAAAAAAAACTCATCTCTGAGGAACCGTCGCTCATAATGGAACCGCTGTCGCATCGCTTCAAGATGGTGTTTATATTTCTCGTCTTGATATTTACATCTCAGAACCAGTGGGACTTGAACCGCTTTTTCTTACCTGGTGCGAACTCTACGTAGTCTGTTATATTTTTCCAGTTTTTCCAGTTATAGTTTACAAACAAATAGTTTTATTGTTTTTCCCCATATTTAATTTTTTCCTCTTACTTCATTTTACTTTTATTTATTTTTTATTTAATTTATATTCATTTTATATTGTGTTATTATTTTAATTTTATTTCATGCTCATTTAATTTTTTTTAAATTTAATTTTGTATTATTCGATTTTACTTTATTTGTTTTTTCTTATTCTATTTCAAAATATTTTTATTTTTTTTTAATTTGCTTTATTTAATTTTTTGCTGGTTTATTTTTTGTTTTATTTTATTTTAATATATTTTTTAATTTAAATTATTTTATTTTATTTTACTTTATTTTTGTCTACTATATTTTACAATTATTTTTATTTCGTTTTATTTTATCTTCTTTACCTTAATTAAATTCTTATTTTAAATTTAGTTTTATTTTATGTTAATTTGCTTTATTATATTTTATTTTAGCTTAAATTATTTTTTCTTTGATATTATTGATTTTTTTTTAATTAATTATATTTTTAATTATATGTATTATCATATTTAATTTTGGTTTAAATTATTTTTTAGGTTAGTTTTTATTATTATTTTTTTTTTTTTAATTTAATTAAGTTCGATATTATTTATTTATTTTTACTTAATTTAACTTTAAATTTTCATTTTTATTTTATTTCACTACACATGCTTTCTTACATTTTTGTATTTTGTTATATTTTTTAAATTTTTTTTTATACATACCAGTTAAGCATTGTACATTCAGCACGTCGCTACTTCTCCCCCAATGTTCACTGTTTGCCAGTCAATTATGCGCTAAAATATAAGAGAAGACACACACATATTTATTTCATTTATTCATTTTTTATACTTTTTCGCCTGCTGTATTAAATTACATATGATCATATACACATAAATATATATGCTTTTACATATGTATGCATACATATTTATGGCTCAGTTTAAACGTCTCCTTCATCATGCACTGAACGCTTCGCCGCTTTGATTTCTTTGCGGTATCAATGCATTTAAAAACAAATTGAAATTGCATGATCTGATCTGCCGACAGCAGCGATTTGTTGTCGGTTTTCCAAACAGCTCGTTGGTATATTTTTTTTCTTCTTCACTTTTTTATTTAATGTTGTTGTGTATTTAATTCACGCTGCGCATTACGAAAAAAAATCAACCAAAATTATTCGCCTCCTCCAACCACCGCACTCAGCCTCAGCCTCAACCTCAGCCCTAACATCACTTAAACATCATCAATTTACTTTGTATTTTATATTCTCTTTTGTCTGCGTCACGAATTTGCACAGTGTGGCGTCCTCAACACCATGACCGACGACTTTTTTTATTACATAGCAGAAACATATATACAAGCATACATACATAAATACGTAGTATTACATATTGTCGTCGTAATGAAGGTACTTAGCTTCAAATTTGATTTGTAAGAAATTAGTTTCTCCATCCGTTTTTTTTATTATTTTTTGTGTTATTTATTGTTACCAATTTTTTTTTTCGTTTTTTTTTTTTTTTTTTTTGAAGCGAAACACATCTATTTTTGATAGCTTTCTCTCGCAAAGCAAACAACGCTATTTACCGTTGTTGACTTTCTTCAAAATAAATTGATGTAATTTGTTTTGCACTATGGGCTGCCTCCTCTAATGATTACTCATAGATATATGTATGTATGTTTGTATGCATATATGCGGAACGTGCGTGTGATGCTTCATGTGCACTCACAATTTTTATTTGAAATTTATTTTTTATTTTTATTTTTTATTACATAACATATTCTTATTTGTTGACCACGTGTTTCACCCTTTAAATTTTATTTGTTACTTGTTATTTTTCCATTCGTTTTTGACTACGTTTTACTGTTCAATATTTTTTCGTGGGTTGCTGTATTGAGTAGTGTTTTTGATTGCTATTTAATATTTAATACAAATTCATTTGTATTCGAAAGGACTTTGGTTTTGTTAAGTATATTAAAATTTGAAAGCCTTTCTTTTTCGCAAACAATTGGCTAAAAGGGATTCACTCACGTACGATTGAAGGCTCATTTGGTAGGAAGGGGGCTAATACGCAGAGAGAGGGAGAGAGAGAGTAGAGAGAGTGCTTGCTGCTTTGATTGAGTAATCCATTAGCATTGTTGTAATAAGATACCTTTTTGAAACGTTTTCAGGAAAAGCTTGTGAATTTTAGATTATAATATCGGTAATGTCCAGCCAATGAGAGGGGAATGATATATTTGATGTCTCTTTAAAATTTCAAATTATACCGTTTGAATTCGAATTTCGTCACGTATTGAGTGCAAAAAACTTAATAGAAAACTCAAATCGTTATAGGCCCCATCGGGAAAGATTCATTCAAAGAAATCGAAGAGTCTCTAGATCTGAATTTGGTATGATGAACGTTTTCATGTTTTTTATTGGGTACTTGTAAATCTCAAAATTCTTCGAAAATATTAAAAACAATTTTAAGAACAACGAGTAACTGGAACCCCCAAAAAATGGCTCTCGCCTCCACTTAGTCTCACTACCTTCGAGCGCCTTTCATGTTAAAAATTTTCTTCCCTCTTCTTGCAAAACAAGCTTCGGAAGAAGAAATAATATTTGGAGCAAATAACTGAAGAATTCGCTTTATAATGGAACGATTTTCCGTAATTTTGGTTTTTCGACAAACCGGTTTCGGCGTTCCGCCATCTTCAACGCCTAGTTTCGTTCTGAAGATGGCGGAACGCCGAAACCGGTTTGTCGAAAAACCAAAATTGACAAGGAATTACGGAAAATCGTTCCATTATAAATCAACTTACCACCCTGTCGGAAGATCAACACAGCAACAGGAAGAATTCGCCCTTTGGCATTCTAATGAACAGTGCTTTACCGATAACCCCGTAAACCTAGGAAGGTTGAAATGCCGAATGTCGTAAATTCGCCAATTTGAACCTCCTTTCGTGCCAACCCGATATTAAGGCGAAAAAGAGATTTTCTTTTCATTAAATTAAAATGAAACGAAACCGACCAATCTTTACAGCGCTCCACCGTGCCATGCATTGCCAATCAAGAATGGCCAACCAACTACATTCATCGCATCATCATATCACATTCGCCTCATTGTCTCGTTTATATCAACATTTGTACCATCTAACAAGAGCTAACCACGCAACATGCCACAACAGCAATAGCAACAACATCAGCAGCAGCAACATCAAAAAAGCCACCAGGGATCGGACAACAGCTACGCTTTGTTATTACAACCCGCCAAAGCGGCACAAAAAACACCTCATTTACCACCACACTTTAGCAAATATTACGTGCTCACAAGCGTCTGTGTCGCGTTTACACGCTAGGAGCCCGCAAGCTGTTGCGTTGCAGTGCGTCTCGTCACATCGAGTATGCCATATGTGTGGTATACAGGTGCATTGGGGGGAAATGGTGGTGTTAGCAAGAATAACAATGCAGCATACTCGGCATCGCCAATGGGACACATGGTTGGGTAGTACGGTCAAATGGTGGGACAGTCAGTTGCCGCTTTGGATGCTGATGGACTGTGGTTGCAGTTATTTAAAGGAATGTTGAGTGAACAAAAAATCTCCGATTCTTTCTAGCTCTTTTTTATTCTTGAAAGTGCTGAAAACGCGCGAACCAAAGCAAAGGACGGAGACGCGTGCACTGCCAACGGAATTGGCAGGATATTGAAGAGAAGCTAGCTGTAGGGGCTGAGGAACAATTGTTTGACTGGGCACTTTGTTTAGTTAGCTTTTCGATGCAACGAGTCATTATACATATGTACATATATATGTATGTATGATTATTTCTTTTTTGCAGGAAGTGTGCGTGCGATGCGGTGAAACGAGCGGCAGTCCGCGAGCAACATTTGCGGTTAGTTCTTGTTGTTGTTATTATCATTGCTGTTGTTGCTGCTTGGGCTGGGTCACTTAGCATGCTGCATTTTTATTTAGTGCTCATGATGAAGCTTATTTGCTGCGATGCTCGCCTGTGGCAACCACTTTCGGTGTGTTTGTTTGTTTTTCTGTTCATTGTTGGTGTTACCAACCAACTAACTTGCTGTTGTTGTTCTTGCTATTGCTACGCTGTTAGCCGTGAGCAATCGACTTTTTAGCCGCTTCTACAAACATATTTTGTTTTCATTAGCCCTCAAATTTGATTGCATGTTGGTTGTTTCCACCACAATGCACACACAAACACAAAATAAATGACTAACTGATTGCCAGAATGACTACAAAGCTGTTGTTTGGCTGTTATTTGACGGCTGCCACAATGGCTAGCTAGGATCGCTAACATGCCGCTGGCCCCGACTGGTCGCCTGGTGCAAACACCATAAACGCTGCACAAATTCATTGAACGGCAGTACAAAACGCTGTTGGTGCGTGCAGTTGTTTTTGCCGCTGCACCTGCGCGCCTTTGGCTGTCTGAAGCGTTTCGCATGATTGTCGGCATGCCAAGAAGAAGACAAGAAGTAACAGAGACCAGTGAACAGCGGCGCGGTAGCGACTATTCTTCTCTACGGCCGATCGCTCGATCAATTGAGCTGACATAAGTTTGTTTGTTTGTTTGTGAATGTGTGCCAGAATATGGGTAACTTGATGGCCTCTTTATGGCTTGTAAAGTATTGCCGCCGCTGTAGCTTCTCAGGCAATTATAGTTTATCGAATATTGCAAATGTAATTTAAAATAAAAAATTCCCGCTTTAACGTATTTATTTGTATAAACTACTTGGATATATGCGACGGCTACTCGTCGAACTGCGACTCGTTAGATTGTCCAAAAATTTGGGTTATGTCAGAAGAGTGATGTATGTTTGGCGCATAGGAAAAAAAAGAGCGTCCGCTGATATGTTTTTCCTTATGTTTTGCACTTTTGCTGTGATTTTTCGCAATGCAATTATTTTCTCATGTCAGCAGAGCCGAAAATCGAAAGCCTTACATGTGTGTACGTACATCCATACATAAGTATGTATGCCAATGGGAGAGTACTATTGTTTCACCAATAAGTAATTACAGAAATAAAAATAAAAACAGGGAAGTTAAGAATAAAAAATGAAAGAAATAAAATAAAATAAAACAAAATAAAAAAATAATAAAATAAATAAAATAAAATAAATAAAATAATATAAAATAAAATAAAATAAAATAAAATAAAATAATATAAAATAAAATAAAATAAAATAAAATAAAATAAAATAAAATAAAATAAAATAAAATAAAATAAAATAAAATAAAATAAAATAAAATAATATAAAATAAAATAAAATTAAATAAAAATCAAAAACAGAATAAAAAAAAATAAAATAAAATAAAATAAAATAAAATGAAATAAAATAAAATAAAATAAAATAAAATAAAATATAATAAAATAAAATAAAATAAA